>OY728130.1:390349900-392805733 GCA_963277665.1 Viscum album | reverse complement strand
TTTTGGCAACCGTAGAATTATTTATTCCAAGGCACTTTGGAAATAAATGGGGACATGAGCCTCATTAAATGAGTAGTTCTAGTTCCTTCTTTCTGGAAAGGGGGCTCTAGGATCCTGGCCCTAATGAGGGGTTGTAGGATCCTATCGAGGAGGTGGAACTTGATTATATCACCTAGGTGGCAGCGGCGCGTTATGCGGGGGTGCCTACCGATTCTGAGGTGGGAGCTGCTGGGCCGGAGGTTGCGCTTGAGGTGGTGGGACTCTGTGAGGCTGTGGAGGTGGCTCCGCTGGTAATAACTCTCACTAATTAGGATCCTCTACCTGTGCTACCATAGCGGGCGCGGCCTTAGCGACTCTTCTTACGAGAACAACAGGAGGCAATGGATGTGCCTGCTTGGCTTGCTACAAGGCTTCCTCTAGACATTGGAATTTGTTAGAGAAATCCCAAAATCCCCCTAGGTAGTTATGTGTGATGAGTGAGGGGACCATTTTGGTCTTGACATTCCCCATACACATTGTCAGCACCTACTCCTAATTCAGTTTCATATCAAGGGAGTAGGTGAGGCCTTTCTACCTGGAAACAAAGTCCGTTATGCGCTCACCAGGCCTCTACTTTCACTTGAAGAGGTTTTCAATACTATTATTCAAGGTGGTGTAACTGAACTGGTAGAGAAACTACCAGCGAATATCCTTCCAACCAGTTACTGATCCAATGGGTGGATGGTTTTACTAAAGAAACGCAGGCCCTTATAATCTTTGCATGAAACATCGGAGTTTGGCAGTCTCCTGCTGCGCTGGAGTTCCCAACATGAGTCCACACCTTGAGATGAAGTGGTCCAAATGCTGCTGCAGATTTCCCATCCCATTGAAGGTGGGGAAGGTAGGATTTCAAAAACTAGGGGTGCTATCATATCATCCACCCATGCCAGAGATAGCTTACTATCAGGCAGAATTTCCACCTGTCAAGTTTCTAAATCCTCAAGGTGGGAAATGAGAGAATCCATTGAGTCATATTTGTGGGTATTCCTATCATGATGAGGATCCCTGACCACTAGTGCATTGGCAGGTTCTTCAAAATGATAAGTAATCCCAGTGGTTCGCGGAGTGGCTGGCAGGATGGCCTATGGGACTACCAGTATAATGGCATGTGGAGAGGCTGGGAGAACCTGAGCTGGGTCCTGAGGATTATCATGCAGCTCGGGTGGATTTGGTGATGCATATCGTGCCCTCTTTCCATAATCTCTAGTTTCTACCCTATCTATATGGGCAGGATGGTCAAGGTCGCCTGAATGAATTGTACCTGCCTCTGCTTCCCTGGTCAAGGATCACCATAGTCTGGTTGTTGTTCCATGTCACATTCAGCAAGAAGGTCATCGACCATATTTTTATGATCTGCAAGCTATTGACACAACGCATCCTTTTTGGGGTCATCTTCTGTCTTTTGTACCAAGCCAGACGGAACATAGGGTTTGACAGACCCAAGATGCTATTTTCCCTTATTGGGATTCCGACCAAAGGCTAATGACTCGGTAGGTATGGTAAGATCCAGTAAATTTCTTTAATGGAGAGTAACCCTTCCCAACATATCCAATAGGTGTGGAACTCCCTCGGGAGGTAAGTTATCTTTAAGGAGATCTAGCTTGCTATCTCCCTCTGATAGGTTGTCCATTTTAACTGCAATTGTACCTGAAGGAATATCCTTAATATCGCCTAGAAATTAGGGATGGCATTAGATAGAACTGAAATGATGGACTGCATACTGCCCCCAACCACGAATCTGAATGTGGATGGAAGCCACCTTAATGATTTTGCGGATTACCTTAAAATCTCTAAACACATCATTGTTAGAGGTTCTGATAGAGACCAGGTGACTCAGGGTGTGGGGCTATAGGGAGCATGGACAAGTCGACCATACATCATTGATGGACAATATCTTCAAAGTGTTTCGGACTCTTGGGGTAAGTCACCCACCGATAATGGAGACGGAAGTGCGTTTCCCATAGGGTTTGGAGAAAGCACATGACCTCCTCCTGGGTAAGAGATTCTGGTGTACTGAAGTTCATGGTTGTAACTAGCTAGAACATCTCTGGGAATTGGTCAGTTGCAAGAATGTCCCACAATCTTCTCAAATCAGACTCGGGATCCAGCCCTTAGTTTCTCCATTAATCAATTGAGGGTGTATGAGGGACCGATAACGGAACTGAAGTGGACCACTAAGATGGTAGACTGGCCAGTGGAGAATACAGTGAGCGAGCTGACAAGATGCCACATCTTGGGTTGTCTTTCGAAGAATGCAATGACTGATCCACCACATCTCAGTAAGATGGACTAACAGCCACAGCTTACCACATAGGGGTTGCAGTTACTAATGGTGGTTCATTTCATTTATCATCCTCTATTGGTCCCCAGAACAACTATTTATGATCCCTAGTTGAGGTGGCGAATGATCATGTTGACGATAGGGGGGATTACACGGCCAGGCCCTGGAAAGAGGCCAAATATTCCTCCTCCTAGATGTATCTTCAAAGGGGGGTGGGAATCCGGTGGACCTATCATTCTGGAAAGATGGGGATTATATTCCTTGTTCATACCCCATCCCTTGACAAAGAAGATCGAGGTGAGGGTTCCATTACCGAATTGCATTCCACATCAGAATCTGAAAAGAAGATGGGTTTAATCATAGTCTGAAACTTCTCGGTATTCTTCCTTTAGCAGCAACAGCCCACCCTCCTATCCCAAGATTGATCTTCATGATAGGGTAGGTTTTCAGTATGAATAGGACCTTCATCCGAACTGATATTAGGGCAGAGTGGACTCCTGCCTGGGTGAGTCGGGGTGCGAGGAACACCTGGAAAAATGTAAAAAGGAACATGGGGAAGGCCTCTATGTCCACCAGTTGGTGTGTGGAGGGAATCTCCAAGGGAAGTGTTGGATCGGGTAGGACCTCCACTAGAGCTAGTGGGATCATGAGTAGTACTTCCATGTTTGTTTCCCTTAGTAGTGATGGTATGAGTGGGGGGCCTTCATACTGGTCAAACTAAACATGGGGAATACCTCTGCATTGGACGCAAATGAAGCGGGGTAGACCTCCACTTCTCTGATTTCTGGGATGAGGAGTACCATCATCGATTGTGGTAAGAACATGGGGAAGACCCCCACTCTAATGGTTGGTCGGGAGAGGAGGATCTTCGCATCAGCAATCTAAAACAAGATGGATGGCTCCATACTTGGGATCACGGGTGCGAAAGGAACCTTCGTGCTGGATGTCATTGCGGTAGGGAGGTCCTCTGTGTGGACTGATGGTGGCATGGGGAGGAACTCCACACTGAGCTTGGGAGCAGGGAGGACTTACTCTCTCATTAATAGTGTCACGGGGAGGACCTACTTGCTATATTTCATCACTGTGGGTCAGCCCATGATGGGCGCTACCTGTGTCGCGACCAAGAGAGTCGTCCCAACATGCATGTGGGGTGTTTGGGGCCTCGATCCAGGTCGGGCGTATAAGTGCCCCTGGTCAATATAAATTGGTAATAGAGGGTATGCATCGGTGATAGCAAAGTCCACTATATCCATTGATGATGACGCCCCCTGGCAGGCATCCTCCTCAGCTTGCACCCGATGTTGGCGTCGGGTTAACCGGACCTGGGCCGGTGGTGCAGGTGTATAACTCACCTGCTCCTCCACCTGTGGGAATGGGCGGTGGTGCTGACACGGCCTAGTGGGATATCTCCTTGGAGTCTCCTAGGATGGGATCACATTTGGGCTAGCCCATAATTCCCTCACCTCATTAGCATAAGGGAGAAATTTGTCAAAGAGCTCTGGGGAGAGGCTCCTGAAATAGTTGTAGGTTGGAGTGGGGAGCAGTGGCTCCCTATGCGTCCCTTGGGGGAAACGGATATGGTGATGTGCAGAAGCCTATGGGTCCTATTATTTCATATCTCAAGTTGGGATAATCCCTTCCTCCTCATACCATCGAACGAGGTCGTTGATCACCCTACTATGAACGAGTTCGGATGGTGATATGGGGTGTGGGTGCCTAGAATCTGTGGATATGGAGGCTGTAATAGAAGAGATGGAAACATGCAAGATTTTTTCATTGGTGTTTCCTTGGCCCATGAATTGGTAGGTGGGTGCTGATTGGTTACCTTTCATAGTTACTTGGGTCCTGCAAAGCAGGAAGATTCAAGCATTATAGCTGAAATAAGGAAAGCAATGTCCAGTGCCCCAATGTCATTCTGTCTCCCATGATTGGTAAGAAGAATCCACGCTGACAACATCGCAGACTGGGATGTCCAACGTTCAACTCCCCAATCTCTTGTGAGTTTCACGCCAATCCCACTATTTTCTTGGTGGGACTCAGCACCAGATAGCTGAGTCTGGTGACACGCTTATCCACTAATGTCTCAAATGCTACTAATATCCACATTAAAGAGAATAATTTTTACGTCAGATTCACCATTTCTATTTTTGATGCTTTCATAGAGGCATACATCCATCTATGGGGATGTGATTATTGTTTGCCCGCATTTACACTTTCCAAAGGTGGGGGGAATTCGTTTCTTATTTAGGGATGTTTTCTCCTTAATCAAAACGGGATGATGGGATGTCGGTTCATCCTTTCATGGATTCCTCCTCGGAATTCATTACCTAGTCCGGGTATACCTTAAAGATTAATACATTTTTAGTGAAACTCTTCTATAGTGTCATATCTTCATGGATGCTGGTTAATTACATTGCTTCTGTCATAACATTCTAAGGGGTCAAGTCAGGGCAGCAACCTTCGATCGGGGGAGTAGTCATGTTGGAAATCACTAGCGTCTTTGGACGCTGAAACACTGATGCGTCTGGATTTCTTCCCCTTATGATAGGGCTACTCGAGGGTGTGGAATCCTGAGGTACCCCACATCAAATACAGGGGGTTATATGCCATAGGCATGTCCTTGAGTTTTTCCTCAACTTCCCATGTTTAACACAGGGTATGATGTGAGTTTAACGTCTAGCGGAGATGGACCAAACTGATCGAAACACTGATAAGAGTGGATATGATGGGTATATCCCCAAGAGGGAGAACTTGAGGGGTTTACTAGATGAGTGGATCAAAATATGCAATGAAGACAGATATGAGGATGCTTGGGTCTCTATAAAGGGGGTTCCAGGGTTTACTATTAGTTGGGATTGAACCTCAGGGAGGTTTTCTACATACCCTGTCTAGGGGACAGGGATCAAGACCCACGTAGTTTGAATGGGTGATGATTCGGGGTGTACACAAGGGACAATGACCCAGAGACATGCTGGGGCTTATGCATGGATAAAGGGCCATTGCAAGAGGAATGATTCTAGTCATATGGTTATGGATTGTGTGGGGCTTATGCATGGTTAGTTTCCCAGGTGCCGCAAGGTACAGTAGTGGGATGAATGGCATGACCTCGCCGGGATGTGGTGGCCTAGTTGAGAATTGTGATGGATGATGGAAGGTTGAATGAATTGGTTGGTTAATAATATGGTACCGACATGAAGATGATGGTAGTTTTGGGCTTGAACCTCAAAGAGGATTCTTATGTATCCTTGTGGTGGGGAATCAAAGTCCACATAGTTTGGTGGGGTGATGAGTTACCTAAGGAGGCAGCTCATGAGAATTAATGTGTGGATGGAACTTGAAGGAAGTAGAACCTTCAGGTTGGGGAATGACCTTCCTGAAACACAAGGGGCTCAAGGGAGAGACTAGGATGGGACATGAGTGTTGGGCTTGAACCTTAGGGAGGATTCCTACATATCTCTGTGGCAGGGAATCAAAGACCATGTATTTCAGGGCAGGGGTATAGAATCGGGGTGTACATAAAGGACAATGACCTGACAACATGATATGGCTTACGCATGGTTAGCATCCCAAGATTGATCTAGCACCCAGGGGGTAAACCAGAGAGTTGGATCCCAACAAAGGGGAATACAACAGATTATTGTAGATTGGGATTGAACCTTGGGGAGGATTCCTATATACCCTATCTAGGATATAGGGATCAAAACACATATAGTTCATATACATATAGTTTAGTGTCATGCGGGATGAAAATGGTCATATAGTTTAACGTCATGCAAGACTAGGGTGAACCGATGTAAAGTGGTTGAGGATGATGGGTGATGGGCCTGAACCTCAAGGAGGCTTCCTACATACCTTTCCTGAAGATGGAAAAAATCAAAGTCCACATAGTTTGGAATGGGGGGTCTTAGGGATTACATGCTAAGGTAGCCTGAGGAGGATTCCATGGTCGATGCTTAATTTAAGCCCATGTGATTCATGCTCGGTGTGAGAAACAAGAGGCAGCAAAGACCTAGTGATCACATTGTGAGAGGCGCATCCATGAGGAATAGAGTGGGGTTTATGCATGTTTAGTGGCCCAAAGAGGAAACAGGGGATTACGCTTGGTTAGCTGCCCTAGTATATGGAGATTGGGACTTACTCTAGGATGGAGACCTGATGGTGATAAATCCCAAAGGGAGAGAGACAGGGTAAAAAAGGTCCCTATGCCCATCTTTCCTTTGGACTCTGAACACAGAAGAAGATATTAGGAGCAAGGATACTACCTCCCACAAGAAAGGTTAGGGGATTACACCAATATGGTAGCCCTTCCTTGCAGATAGATTTCGTTCCATGCAATATGGATCTCATTCCATGTGAGGAAGATCTCACTCCCGTAGAGACCAGTGGGTGTGGAAAATGTTTGAGGCATGTCACCCCATGTATGTTGCACGGGGTGAGGCTATAGATTAATGTCATGTGCTAATAATTATGGTGCTTGGTAGTTTCATGTCATGTAGCTCAGATGATGAGGATTCACTCCTCACCCCTAGGAATTACATAACTGGCACACTTTAACCCTTGGTGGAGGGAAGGCATGGGCAATTCCGTGTGGAGATAGGGTTGTGGAGTGATCCATTAAGGGGATCACTTTAGCATGGTTATTCGAATAATAAATAGTTGTTATCATGCTTATGTGAAGAATCATGAGGCTAAGAAATGTAATATGAAGCACATACCGAGGGACCTTAAAATCACTTCGTACAAACTTGGAGGGTTGTAGGAGAGAAGCATGGGCATGACAGTAGTGTTGCACATAAAAGGGTCTCAGGCATGGTGCTTTAGGGTGAGGATTACACATGAAGAACATGAGGATGGGATCACACAAGATGAGAAGCTATGTGCAAGATGGGGTAGTTGTGCGTAAAACGAGTAGATGCGTGCAAAAATTATTATGATGCAAGGAGAAACTTGTGCTCAAGAGAAATCTTTTGCGCGCAAATGCCTTGGAGTAAAAAGAAATGGATGAGGATCAATTCCAAGTGGTCCCATGCAAAGGAGGACCCCTGGGAGACCTGTCACGCAAGATCTAATACCTTGAGGTCATGGTGTTTTTCATGCGGTCACGAAAGTGGTGACTTTTTCATGGTAGAGTGTCGGTTCATCTTCCGTAACTGTCCCTGAAGGGTGGGGTCAGCCTTAATTTATAGCCAAAAACTTTGGTGGAAGCATGAAAGAGGTCATTTGATGTCGCATTGGGCATAGAAGGGTTTGCGCACCTAAGGGAATCTTGTGCAAGGGCTCCCTTCCTTCGCACAATTTCCTTGGCTGGTTTTTGAGAAGGTCTTCATAAAAGGCCCCCTTTGACATCGTATTGGGTGCATAAGGGTTTGCACACCTAAGGGAATCTTGCGTGCAGGGCTCCCTTCCTTCACGCCATTACCTTAGATGGTTTTTGAGAAGAATGCCATGAAATTCCCCATTTGACATCGCATTGGGCGCGGAAGGGTTTACGTGCCTAAGAGAATCTTGCACACACCCCTTAATTCTTGCTCGCAGCTCCCTCTGGCAGTGCGAAATTGTCCGTGGATTCCAAAAATGCCTTCAGTTTCCTTAACAGTTCTCATTCATGGACCTATCCAAAATTTGGAATCAACAGTTATATATCTCACGTTTAATGAAATTGTGAAGATGATTCATGCACTTGGAAAGACCATTGCTGACAAAGATAAAGTGATGTGATTGATAAGATGTCTACCTAATAGGTGGAGAGGAAATTTGGTTTCCATAATAGATTAATGTGACATCAGCACACTACCAATGAAGGAAATCATTAGAAAACTCATGATTTATGAGAAGTAATTACAATTCAACAAAGATGATGGTGAACCAAAAATGAAGTCAGTAGCCTTCAAGGCTTCTAACTCTAAACTAAAAGAAAAGATCAGAGATGAAAGTTCCAATGATGATGAATCACCTACTAATAGTGATGAGGATATGGATGACCTATCTATAAAATTAAAAAAGTTATAAAGTAAGAATAAATTCTTCAAGAAATCCAATTACATAGGTAAGTATGACAATAAAGGAAATTGAATAAAATAGTGAAAAATGATGATTCCGCTAATGAAGTAATTTTCTATGAGTGTAAAAGAAAAGGACACATTAAGGCTGATTGTATCAAGATGGAATATAAGAAAAAGTATGAGGAAAAAGTTAAAAAGTATAAAATGGATATGAAAGCCACATGTAGTGCCTCATAAGATGAAGAAAGTGATCTAAACACGATCGTAGAAGACAAAAATGATAGAGCCAATATGTGTTTCATGAAAAACACATTTGAGTATCAAATATTTTTCCTAAATATCCTATTCATATTTAAAATCTTTATAAGAATTAAAATAGTGATGAAAGTATGACCATTGATGATTTATTTGAATACTATAATATACTTTAAGAAACATTTAATGAGATTAAGGATAAATATAAATGTTTAAAGAAGCAGCATGCCATGTCTTATCACTTTAAATCTAATTTTTATATATAAAAAGAAAATAATGTTCATCTATTAAAGGAAAATAATAAGATTAAAATGTTTGATGAGAAATTTAAGAAATATCTTGAACTATTTACTAATTTTAGAGAAACTCTAAATCTAATACTTGTTAAAAAATACTCCAAAATATACTACTAGAATTGGTTACCATCCTGAATAGAGGAAGATACATAAGAACAAATTTTTTCCTAGTTCTAGTTCTGGTAGTTTTGTAAATAATTCTTATTATTCTTGAATAAACAAAGTATTTATTTCTAAAATATTAAAATAAATTTATAGGAAACCAATTAAATAACTTTGGATTCCTAAATCTCTTATTAATAACATTTCTAGACCTAATAAAATATGGGTACCAAAATAATTTATTGTTTAAAATTTTGTTGTGGGAAACCTTCTTGAAGAGTACCAATAAAAACCTATGGTATCTAGATAGTGGATGTTCTATACATGTTACTAGGGACTACTCAATTTTCAATAATCTTATTAAATTTTATGGCGGGCGTGTCACTTTTGGTGGCAATTCCAAAGAAAAAATAATTGGATTCGGTCAAATCAGTAACTCTAGTACTATTTTAATTTATAAATTATTATTTATAGATGGGTTAAAATATAATATTCTTAGCATCTCATAGTTATTTGATGATGGATATAATGTTAAATTTTAGAATAATTCCTATGGTGTTTATGATTCTAAGCATGTTTTAGTCTTTACTACTTTGTGAAATAACAATGTTTATATAGTTTATTTAAATTAATTATTTTCTTAGAATATTTCTTGTTTAAATTCCTTTCACAATGAATCTTGGCTTTGTAATAGGATACTAGGTCATTACAACTTGCACTCACTTAGGAAGCTAAATTGGAAATGGTTATTCAAGGATCTACCTAAACTAGATTTACCTAAAGAAAAATTATGTAACCCGTGTCAAAAAGTGAAAAAGCATAAAATCTATTTCAAACCAAATAAAGAAGTGTCAACTTATCAACCCCTATATTTGGTTCACATGGAATTTTTTTGACCCTTTATAGTTTCTTTCCTAAATTATAAACAATATGATTATGTTTTAGTAGATGAATTTTCTAGCTACACCATGCTTTTGTAAATACTATGCTTATGTTTTAGTAGATGACTTGGGTATTCTTTCTAGATCACAAAAGTAAAAATTGTTCTCATATTTTAAAATATGAAAAATATTTAGAAATTATTAGTGGACTTAAATTAAAACCTTAAGAATTGATCATGGTCCTGATTTTAAAAATCAAGATTTTGAGTATCTATTCTCACAACATGGATATAGTAGCAACTTTTCTACTCCTAGGACACCATAGTAGAATGGTGTAGTAGAAAGAAGAAATAGAGTCCTTCAAAAAATTACTCAAACCATGCTCAATGAGTATGATTTACCTATTTATTTTTTAGCAGAGGCTATGAATATATCTTGTAATATTATTAATAGAGTCCTAATTAGAACACTTTTAAATAATGCCTCATATGATTTATGGAATGGTTGAAAACCAAAATCTAATTAATTTAGAGTTTTTGGTTGTAATGTATTTATACTCAATAAAAAGGAGAATTTAGAAAAAAAAATCATCCAAAAGTGATGAATAAATTCCCCTTGGGTATTCTACATCCAATAAATCATACATGGTATTCAATAAAAGGACCAATATTGTGGAAGAATCTATACATGTAAAATTTGATGAGATAGATCCACATGAACTTAAACCCATTTATAGAATCATGAGGGTGACCTTTCTAATTTAGATATCAATTCCAAACCTAGTAATAATTTATTCAAACCCACTATAGAAAAATCTCTCAATTATGAGGAACAGATTGAATCTAAACCTGTAGATGTGAATGAATTATCAAATACTTTTATTCCTAGAATAGTTGGGCCTCATAGAGACCATCCTTTAGATGTTGTTCAAGGAAACCAAGATAAAGGAACTCAAACTAGATCTTCTCTTATAAATCGAGTTGAACTTCAATCTTTCTTATCACAACTTAAACTAAGAACATCATAAAAGAAATAAATGATAAATTATAATTAATGGAAATGAAAGAATAGCTAAATTAGTTTGAAATAAATAAATTCTGAGAACTGGTTAAAATTCCTAAGGACTACCTAACTATTGAAACTAAATGGATGTTTATAAAAAAAGTAGATGAGTAAGGCACTATAATTAGAAATAAAGTATAACTGGTTGTACAAGGATACAGTCAAGAGGAAGGTTTTAACTATGAGGAAACTTTTTCACCAATAGCTAGAATATAAGATATCAAAATAATTCTTGCCTGTGAATCACATTTGGATTTCAAATTATATCAAATGGATTTCAAGATTTCATTCTTAAATTGTTATATAATTGAGGATGTTTTTGTGGAAAAAAACCCCTCTATTTCAAAAACCTCACTTTCTAAATCATGTATTTAAATTAAAAAATATATTTTTATATAGCTTAAAAATGATTATAAAGCTTGGTATGATAGTCTCAGCTCATTTTTGATTTCTAAAGGTTTTATTAATAGAATATCTTACCCTATATTATTTATTAAAATAATTTCAAAATATGTTTCATTATTACAAATATATATTGATGATATTATTTTTGGATCATCCAAAAACTCTATGTGTTGAATTTTCAAAAATTATACAAATATAATTTGAAATGAGTTTAATGGGTGAGTTAAAATTATTCCTTAGTTTCTAATTTTTTAAAATAAGGAAGAAATTATTTTAAATCAAAGAAAGTACACTAAATATTTTTTAAAGTGTTTTGATATGGACAATACTAAAGTTAGTGATACTCCCATGAGTACAATCTGTAAATTGGATCTTAATGAAACTATAAAACCATTTGATTACACCACTTATATAGGTATGCTTGGAATTCTATTATACTTAACTACTATTCAACTGGATATTATGTTTAGTGTGTGTATGTGTGTCCATTTTCAATGAAATAAAATATAATCACATTTTCATGTTATGAAAAGAATTTGTAAATGACTCAAAGGTACAACCAATTTATTATTGTTTTATTTTAAAGGACATAAATTTGATTTAGTGAGTTATTTAGATGCATATTTTAGTGATTGTAAGTTATATGGAAAAAGTACCTATGGATCATGGACCTTTTTCATAGTGTAGTAAGAAATAGAATTTGGTTCCATTATCTATTATTTAAGCTGAGTACATGGTTGTAGGTAGTTTTTGTGCATAGATTTTGTGAATGAAGTGCACATTACTAGATTATGGATATCAATTTTGACATGTACCTATAAATTGTGATAGTAAAAGTCCAATAAATATTTATAAAGATCGTGTATCTCATTCTAGAACAAAACATATTAATATAATACATCACTTTTTGATAGATCATTTTCAAAAAGGTGATATAACTCTTGAGTTCATTAGTAATGAACATCAGTTTGCTAAAATATTCACAAATCTATTAAATTTTGAGATATTGAGCTATATCATACATAATCATGGAATGATAAACTTTTCATAGTTTTTTTCATATATTTATTTTATTTATGTTATAAATGAATCACAAAATATTGGCACTATAATGTGTTACTATAACATGCTATCGTGGTGTGTTACAGTTGGTATAATACCCTGAAGATCTACCGTTAGCAGTGCTACCATTAGTTATGTTGTTGCGAATCCTTTCCACTATTTGGATGATATTGTGTCTTGTTGTTGTTGGTAATCTATAGTGGATATCCTACTATTTGGATGTTATCGTGGTTGTGGTTCCATGAGGATCTAACATTGTATGCTTTAATTGGGACCTACCATCTAACATGGTATCGTTTCAATTACTACCACTTCTATATTTATTTATTTTAAGTTATTATTTATATCAAATTTATTTTCTAATAATATTTATTTAATTTAATTTTACAATCCCTAAATTATAGAAATAACTATTTAAGATTTTGAATTTGTAATTATTTCTCACACATCCTTTTAAAACCTTCTCCCTTTCTCTCTCGACCTATAACCCTTCATCTTAAGCCTCTAACCCTTGAACCTGTGTGAGAATGGTGTGAGTGAATAATACTAGTGTATCTTCTGATGAATCAAAACCCTATAAGAATTATAGATGAGAGTCAAGTAAGTTATTCAAACTGAAAAAAAAAATCCATCTTGTATCTCGTGTTATTGTAGCTGAGAATAAAGTAAATGTCACATGGTTATACAAAAGAAAGTCACTTGTTTGGAACATGATTCTGGACCAAGAATAGGAATAATAGTTTTTAAGGAATTATAGACCATTCTAACCTAGGTTAATTTGTGATTTCTATCTTCATGTCGAGTATAGATTTTAAGATAATAAGGATGTTATCAGAATGATGGTGGATGAAAAAGAGAATATGTTTCCTTCTAAGAAATGGGCTAAATTTATAAAAGTTCCTCATAATCATATCTATTAGGATTTTCAAGGTACTTTCCCATAAATCATGAGAAATTCATCATTGAGGATGATCTTCTTGAGATCACTATAAATGAAATTGTTTGAAGACATGTTGTAGTGGAGTTAGATAGAGAATGTTAAATGATGTTCAAGTTTATTCAACGCATGCTATGTCCTAGGAATAGGTACTTAAACATTATGAGGTATCAAGATATTTTCTTCTTTTTTCTTATGAAAATAGGATACAATATTACTATTTTTAAAATATTTTATGGTGCATATGATGGATCTGTGCAAGACAACCTCGAGATCAAAATCTCTTGACTGTCCTAAGATGATATGTGCTCTTTTATAAGAAATAATCCTTGTGCCTAAAGGAGAAGAAATGTAAATAAGTGTGATGTATTCTTCCATAGCCAAGTAACCTTTAAGAAAGTGAAAATAAAATTTAATACTTGGTTGAAGAGGTGGGTAGTTGACCCAGATAATCTGTATGAGAAGTTCAACCTAGTGGAAAACCCTCTAAACCAAGACTTTTGGTTGATCCTATATTAGTTCCAAATTAAGATTTGGGATATTATTATAAATAAGAAGGTGAGGCTACTGCTAGAGGTGAAGTTGAAGTGGAAGAATTTTTAGATAAGTAAGAGTAATCTATACCTATTTTAGTAGAAGAGGGTAGTGGCCCTAATGTTGTTAAGTGTTCCAATGAGGAATATGGAACTCCTAGTCCACTTATCTCCCTTAATACTAAATAAATATTGATAAAATAAGAAGTTTATATATAATATACTAAAGTTTCAAATGGTTCTCAATTTGAGATATCTACTTCATATATTTCAGAGGATGTGATTATGTTGTCTCTTGATTCAAAGTATGATGCTAATGGTGGAGATAAGGATGAGTGTTCAAATCTATTTCACATTATCTCTAAGTTAATTAAGTTTTAAAATGGGTATTGTAAGGTTATTTCCCCACCTACATTATTAAGTCAAGAATATAGTAATATAGGTGAACCAGTTGCTTCAGAGTTGGGATTTTGGAAGCCATGTTGAGCTAGTAATTTTAGACAAAGATGTGGGTGAAGCACCATCTGAGGGGGAGAAATCCCCAGGATATTCTATGCTTGGTTTAGCATACTCTGAATCTGTTGAAAGTGTTAATAAGGATGAAGATAAATTCAATCCACTAGATCATGTTGGACCTTCCATCTTGGTTCATCATTAATATCCTAATAGATATTTATTTGAAAGGATTTATGAAGAAAATCACTTTGAACCTTTTCCTTCTAGAGAGAAATCTATGGAAACAGATCATGAGGATATTGCAGTGTATAGTTAGGAGATGTCTTCACCTCCTACTTCTTCACCTAATCACTCTAGTTATTTGACCAGATCTGATCTAGATGCCTTCAAGGTGATTATGTTATCATATCTTAGTGATATGATCAGATCTTCTTCTTATCAAGAAAATAATCTTAGTGAGGATGATGCCGCTTTGATTGTTTCCTTATTTTTGTCTCATCTCAAATCAATAATTTTCATCAAAATGGAAATTATGGATATGGAGAACAAAATATTAGTCGAGAAGATAAATTTACTTCATTAATATTTGGAGGAAATGAGGAATGGTTTGAAACATATAGATGTATCTATTCTAGAAAGGCCGGAGTCTTTTCCTTATGGTAAAGATTCTTCTTCCAGAGTTCCACCTCCCTCTACCTCTACCTCTATTGATGCTGAGTTGATCAGATCCATTTTTAGAGAGAATCTACAAGATATATTAGTATATTTATCTTCTTCTTGTTAGTATGAGATTTAAAAAATAAAATATCATGGTGATCACATTTATAAGATTGTTAGAGAATGATTTAATGAGGCTAGAAGTGATAGAGAAACCATCACTAAGGTCGTTAAGTACTATCTCTCAAGGATTTTTACCAAGCATGAGATTAATTATCATTTTAAGTTCTTGGATAAAAATATGAGGATACCTCCTGTGACTAAGAAATTCAAGGAGAAAGTGAATAAGTTAAAAACTTTGGTACCCCTACTCAAGTTGTTTATGTAAGAAAAGATATAGTTTTTAGAGCTATGGAGTATAGTGGTGGGGTAATTACCTAGTTTTTTTATTTTATGGAGTTTTTTTCTCTACACCACCAGGATTGTTGTCATTGCACCTCCAAATATTCATATGACTACCTCCCTCCCTTTACCCTTATCAGCACCCTCATAGACTGCTTCTATTGAAGTTAGTCCTTCTATACTTACACCTATAGAAGCAGTGAGGCATATCCAGCTGCTTACATCTTTTATAGTCTTTAGACCTCCTGCACCCCATGCCTCCTCCTCTGTTTGTCCTATTTCCAGCAAAGGGAAGGAACCAACTGATCCTTATTTTACTCATGTTGAGGATGCATCTTCATAATCAAATTAGGATTTGATATGGGTTTTTCTTTTTGAATTCCTTTTATGATGCATTGTATATACATTGATGTTAAATGAAAATCTTCTCTCTTTTTATTCATAATTATGTCATTTGTTTACTTTAATATTATTTCTACCTTTTTGATAATCTCAAAAGGTGAGTAATTATATGGAATGAGTAAGATTGTATGGCATGAATCATAACTCTCTATGCATTATATATGGAATTTGATTGTTAATAATATTGTAATATTTTTATTCATCTATTAAAATATTATTATATGATTATAAATTCCATGATTTTTAGTCATCAAAAATGGGGATATTGATGGATTATTCTAAGAAAAAACTTGTTTTAATTATTTAAAATCATGTTTATTATGTTTATAATAAGTGTTATGTTATATGATAATCAACTGTTTTCTATCCAAAATCATAAAAACAGCTAAGTCTTGATATAGCGTGACTATCTACTACTAGTTGTTTCAAGAGACCATAAGTTAAACTATAATCTACCATCAGTTTATCAATCTATCATTAGTTTAAATATAAAACCACCAAGATCTACCACCAATTTTTTTATCATTGAGTTGAGTTATAACCACTGCCAAGTACTTTTACTGCTCAGAGATGTTACCGCTAGAGTATTGACTGTCAAGAACATCTACCACCTAGTGTTGATACTACTACTGCAAGAGCTACCACTACTATAGAATAGTGTTATCACTAGGGAAACAACCACTAGGTGAGTCTACTGCCAGATGATGCTGTCGTCAGCATAAGAATCTACTCTCATAACTTTATATCACTAGTATAGTTACTGTCTGTCATGCCTACTACCGGAGATGTTCAAAATTAAGTTCAAACCTAATTTATCTGATAGATAGATTAAGGGATTTGATGTAAGTCAGAAGAACATGGATTTAAGAATGGTTATTCTTAAAAAAATCCACAATTATTTTAAAGTAAAGTTATGCCTTTCTATATTTTTATCTTGGTAAGAGGATTCTGCTTATTCTATTATTATCATACAATGGATAATTGGTCCATCTGGAATGCTATAAATTCATAACAACCCCCTCATGAACATACACATGGATGTAGTAATATAAATACACATACGCTGAGACATAAAGGATACATAGATAAAAATATATTTGGAATAAAACTGACCAGTTAGTTGACTGAGAATAAAGGATTTTTCATACTTCCACGACACACTATTTTCCTAATATTTTTTGAAAACTTGGTTGAAGATTTATCAAGGAAAATTATAAAATGTTTGGAAAATGAAGATGATCAGATTGAGATTCACTGAATTTTTTCATCTCTCATTTCTTTATCTTTCTATTTTAGAATACTTATTGAGTTATGTTTTGTTTTACTCTTTTTATTTGTGAAATACAATATCCTATACTAAATTAGAGGGGTTTTGGCACTCTATTTCAATTATTTTAATTTTTACTCCCACATATAAATGTGGAAGAGGTCATGTGTGACATGAACTATTTTTATCCCATAAAGAACTATGGTAGAGTCTTTTGTATTACATGGACTATCTTTGTACAATTGCTTGTAAAAAACAAGTCGAGGTTATGGGTCTATTTATTTTATAATAAAATACTTGGTAGAATATGTTTTCCAAGTGAAGGGGATTAGATCTTAGCTTAAGACTGAACCCCATGTTTATTTACATTATGTGATTTCTAATTTTGTTTTAATTGTGTTTAAAATAAACCAGTTTCTATTTTCTAAAACTATAATAAAACTTTACGTTGACAGTTATATTTAACTTATACTTTATATAAAGTTTTTGTTACTAGTATATTAGTTTCAAAATTTAGAGTATTTTCAAAATTACTTTAGCTGATTTTTTATCAAACTGTTAAGAATGTTTTTGAAATAAAATATTATATAATTTTATTATTTTAGTTAATTGGACTTATTTTATAAATTGTGGTATGTAAGTATTTAAATCCTTTTAACATAAATTTTTAATTGTAATCTCAATTCACCCCACTTGAGTATTCTACTCTGACTAATTGATCCTTTAATTTATACTTATGAATCTCGAACAATGTCTCCTTTTGTAGTGGTCGGTTCATTGGAAGAACAAATTAGTTTGAGTTCTAGCTCATCCAATAGAACTGAAAGTAAATAGAAGGAAAGATTAGAGGAAGAAAATGGTTGAGATGTAATAAATGATGAAAATTTTGATTCTATCAATGTTATTGATATTTTCCCATAGAAATTTGAAAATATAAATGTTCAACCTGTAAATGTTGAAATTTAAAAAGATAAATCTAATAGATTATTGGAATATTATTTAAGTTCCAAAGTGTAAATAATAGAATAAAAGATAGATTGTTAGTAAAATATAATGAAGAAATTGGATATTGTGACAAACATTTTTTCAAAACACAATGATAGAGTGAACTTGATCTAAGATCATATTAACAGCACTCAAATTACTAAGTGGTGGAAATAAATGGTTGATACTATTGTAGAATTTGAAGGAGATCTAATAAATTTTCAAAAAGAATGTGAATTTCATAGTTAGGAGATGAAATACTTCTTGAAGTATCGGAAATCGCAAGATAAATATATCAACTCTATAGATAAACAATGTGCTTCATTACATGAAAATATTTATATTTTATGTAATAGATCACAAGGGATTAAAGATTTTATAATATGGTTGAAGATATTTCTAAATAATTTGATGAGATGAATCATTTTTCCATCTCTCATAATTTATGATTAGTGGAGAAAGAACAAAAACCTAAAGTATAAGAAGAAATATTCACTAAGAAAGATAATAAAATGGTCGCTCAAGAAGAGAAGATAGTTACCCAATAAGTAAAGTTTGCAACTCAAGAGGAGAATCCAGTTAAAAAACACAATAAAATTAAGAAGTTTAAGCACATGATTGATAAAGGACTGAAATTTTATTTTTCAATTCTTGATAATTGTTAAAATTATCTTTAAATCTTATTATGATTTACCAAATGCATATTCATTATAATTTATATTCTATATATTATTTATAATATTTTTATTTTCCAATTACTATTTTCAGGATTTTTTTTCTAATTGTCTTATTAAGGGGGTGATAGACAACATATTTTTATAACAGGGGATAAATTTTTAAAAAAGTTGATTTTATCAAAAAAAATTAAAAATTTCAATGTTAGGGGTGATCTTTTAAAATTTCTATATTTTAAAAATGGGTAGATTTAATTTATATTACAAAATTAGAGTTTATTTTTAAATTTTTCATTTGTGTGTGTGTTTTCCAAAAGGGGGGTTAATGAGCCATTGACTCACTTTATTCTTGGTTTTGAAAAGTACATATCAATCATGTTTTTAATTCATCCTAACTTAAAGGTTTTTGTTTAATTATTTTTGTTATATGGAATGGAAATATGGTAATCTTAATTCTATATAATATTAGTGTGAAAATATAGAGGGATGATTTTTCTATCTAGACTATTTGCACTGGATTTACAAGCACTATAGTGGTGCAGAACTAACTTCATCAGAAGATTTGAAGTGTTTTTTAATTCATTGGATGATGAAGAAGAACCTTCAGATGAATTTCTAATCCTGAATAACATTGAATCTAACCATTATAAAACTTACTATAAATAGGAATAAATCTTAAAGGACTAGAAGAAGTGAAAATATACACTTTTTATCTTTCAATCGCTTGAATTTTATAACAGTTTATTGTTGTGAGAGTGATTCTGATTGTATTTGATTTTTTTATGTTCTTGGTAAGAGTTTGATTGAGAGGTTTTCATTGTAAAACTCTTATCATATTTTTATAATTTTTGAGCTTTTGGTACTTTGATATCGATGGATTATTAGGAGGAGGAAGGAGTTGTATCTAATCCTTCTTGATTGTAAGCTTTTGGGTTGTGGAATTTGATCTATTGTGGATCAGGTTGATTGAGGTTTTCTATTAGGAATAAAAAATAGAGATTCTAGTTTATAGAAGTAGATTGATGCCTTTTTATAGGCAAAGTCAAGTTATTCTAGTGTTTATAAGATAGTCTTTTTGACAGTTTAAAGCTAAGGATGTCTTGAATCAAGTTTATGATTCCCCTTATTCTCTGGGAAAAAAGAGTGTTTTATAATACCCATTTAAAGGGTAAATTATCTATAAACCAATTATCTATGTTTTTTATTTATTTTGTGCTTACTATATTAATTATTTGTTTTTATTTATGTTGTATGTTTGATTCTTTCATTTGTTCTTAAAATTCTGACATACTTAATTTCTGTCATGCATGTCTCACTAGCACAACAATTATTTATAACGTTGAATTTTTTACATCAGTTATCTAGAACTGACATGAAAATCTATGAATATTGTTTTTTCACATCGATTGTTACATGAATCGATGTAGAAAATCCATTTTTCACATCAGTTATATAAAAACCGACATGAAAAATGCATCTATGCCGCTCATTCGTGTTGGTTATATCATTTAAACAATGTGAATGAGTGAATTTTTACATTGGTTATAATATAACTAGAATAAAAAATGGTTTTTCATGTCATTTATATGATAACTAATGTTATATATATTTTAAAATTTTATGAACTGATAGAGGATTCAATTCGTGTTCTTCTATTCTCACGACATAGGACTCATTTCTCTCTCACCCAATACCTAACTCTTTTGTTTCTTTGATCTGATGGTCCAATCTCGCATTATGATATTAATACACCCTGAGGTTTCATCATCCTCATCTTACACATTAAACATAGATATGGTCATATCTTAAGTAAGCCTCACACATTTTCGTTTCTCTCTTTTCATTTGTTCTTTGGTGTGGAATCCCTATCCATTGTTTATTTAATCTAGTGGACTTCATTCTCTCATTACCATCTTCATACACCCTCAGGTTTTTTTAGCTTCATCATTATGTGTTTGATTATAGATCTTCTCAAATCCAATTAGCTCTCCTAAAGGTTCGAATATCTTTTAGAATGTGTGAATTAGTTGTTTTTAATTTTATTTCTAATATGAATTAGTTGTTCCCATTCAATATATTTTTCCTTGTTTGTATTACTTTAAAATTATTTTATAGAATATTTCGTGCTAGTATTTTGATTATTTCTACATTTATATATGTACATTTTTTCTTAATATTAAAATCAATTGGAAGGGAAATAATATTCATATAAACTATTTTTAGTTTCATCTATTTAGAAAGGTAGAGTTAGACGAATATTCCAATGGTTCATGATATATATAAATATCCATCTCCCTAGTTATATCTTCCCTGTTTTTAAAGTATGCAGCCTCTTCCCTATGATGTAGTCACACACTAATTGTTTCATGTATGTTGACCCTTCTTAATCTCATTTTTTCAAATGATAATCATTATCCTCCATGTCTATATTCTATATATTGTTTTATGGATAGCATTGTATATATTTTTTAATAATTTCATAAGGTTATATTCATTTATTTTTACTTTATAAATTTTTGAAAGGAATCTATTTTGTAATTCCTTCTGCATGAATGAATTTTCTCATTAAAATTTTATATTTTCCTTATAATGTTTCACTTATTGGTTTTCTATATTTTTTTATGTCATTTCTAATCTCAATATTTTATAAATTAATCCATTTGTAATAAAGGTTAATAATAAATTTAAATATAACATCTTCTTATTTTTTAATGTAATTTTATAATTCTATTATAATGAAAATTTCATCAACATAGAAACCCTTTAATATTTTTTATTCTCCACTTGATATATATTCTAATTACACCACCCAGCTTATTTTTTAGTATGGATTGTAGTCAAATTTTTTGAAATCCCTTTTAATTCAATCTATTTATCTTGTTTTCAATATGATATATTAGGATTATGATTATTTTATCATTTATGTTCTATAGATATGTAACTTTAATCATTATTTGATGGGTGAATTTATTATATCCCTCCAAAGTATTGGAAATTTATCAGGTTATTTAACACCCTATTATCTTTAATGTGTTAAGATAATTTTACCTTATATTACTTTACAAACTTGATTATCATTGAAATAATCTATTATTTCCCCCTCTAAATCAATTTTATCACCACTATATGCTTTTTACAAGATATTTGTTTTTGATATTTATTTTTTATATTCGTTATATATAATAATGAATCAAAGTTGGATTACTACAGCTTGAATAGGTGATGAATATGGGGAAAGTTTTGCTGCATTTTGGGAATTTTCTAAATGAAATGTTCCAAACAATGACATTTTTTTCTATCCATACCTAAAATATTTAAATTTAAAGAAGTTGAAAATCAAAGAGACCAAATATTATTTAATTTTTCATGGTTTTAATTAGAGTTACAGCCCTTGGATTTGGCAAGGTAAAACTGGGTATAATTTAGGATCTATTGATGATAGTGTTTTGAAAGATGATAAATATGATCAACTTGATGAAATGATCCATGATATTGAATTATATGTAATTGGGAAACAACCAAAAATTGAGTGTCTATATAGTGATGCCAAAAAACCATTGTATCTGGGTTGTATAGAATTTATAGTTTTATCAACAGTGTTAAGATTGACTAACCTGAAGGCAAAACATGGATTAAGTGACAAGAGTTTTATATAGATTCTACAATTGTTGAAATACATTATTCCTAAAGACAACGATATTCTAGTTTCACATTATAAAGAGAATAAAATATTATTCCAGGTGGGATTGGGTTATAAGAAAATACATGTTTTTCTAAATGACTATGTGACATATAAGAAAGAATATGAATTTCTGTCAGAGCATACTAAATGTTGGATTTCATGGTATAATTTGAAAGAAAAATAACAGGATTATTTAGTAGTTACAGAGACCCCTATCAAGGAAGTTTGGTATCTTCCTATAATTCGTCGTTTCAAAAATTTATTTGAAAATTTACATGATGAAAAAAGGTTAAGATGTCATGCAGATGAGCAGATATATGATGAAAAATTATGGAATCCAGATGATTGTCCACAGTGGAAGAAAATTTATCACCAATTTTCTACATTTGGAAATAAAGTTATAAATCTCAGACTTGGACTATGCATAGATGGAATGAATCCATATTGAAGTCTTAGTAGCACACATAGTTTGTGGTCTGTTTTATTAGTAATTTAAAACTTATCTCTTGAATTTTGTATGAAGCAAAAATATTTCATGTTGAGCTTAATGATATCTGGACCAAAACATCTTGGAAATGATATTGATGTTTTCTTGTCACCATTAATTGATGATTTGAAACTTTTATGGGAGGAATCTATTAAGGTGTATAATTATTATAAAATGGAATATTTTCAACTACATGTGATAATTATGTTCACTATAAATGACTTCTCATCATATGGTAATTTTTATGGAACAGTGTTAAGGGGTATAAAGCTTTCCCAATTTGTGAATAACAAACTTCATATTATAAACTACATCATGGGAGAAAAATAATATACATGGGTCATCAAAAAAAATCTATGGATCACTCTTATCTAAGATTAAAAAATGCATCCAATAGCTCACAAAAATTTGTTAGTGCTCTAAAACCTTTTTCCACCGATCAGTATTTTGAGAGGGTGGAAAAAATTGATGTGATATTCGGAAAGACACATAAATCTAATAATGATATAAATATTTATAATAAATGATCAATATTTTTTGAGCTACCATATTGGAGATATCATGAGGTCAAACATAAAATTGATTTCATACACATGGAAAAAAATATCTGTGACAGTTTGATTGGAAAATTTTTATATATTAAAGGAAAGACTAAATATGGGTTGAATGCAATATTGGACTTACTCTCAATAGGAATACTTTTGGAGTTAACTCCCACTACTAAAGGAAGGAGAACATCACTACCCTCATCTTGTTATACATTATCCAAGAAGAAGAAAAATATCTTTTTTTAGTGTCTTTATGATATCAAAGTACCGCAGGGTTATTCTTAAAATGTAAAAAAATTGTATCTTTAAAGTATTTGAATTTTATATGTATTAAATCTCATGATTATCATGTCATGATGCAACAAATCCTACCAGTTGCATTGAGTGGAATATTGTCCATCCGTGTCAGAATGAATATCATGAAGGTGTGTTGTTTTTTCAATTCAATTTGTAATAAGGTGATTGATATGTACTCATTGAACAACTTTTATAACTAATCATTTATATACTTTTTCAATTGTAAATTTATTTTCCTCCATCCTTTTTTGATATCATGGTGCATTTAATGGTTTATTTGGTGCAAGAAATAAAGCTTTATGGACCAGTATATCTATGTTGTATGTGTCCTTTTGAAAGTAATATGAATATATTAAAGGGGTATGTTAAGAATATATATTGACCTAAATACTCCATTATTGAGAATTATATTTCTAAAGAGGTTGTATAGTTTTGTACAAGCTATTTTTCTATAGTGAAGCACATTGGTTTGCCTATATCTCGCCATGAATGAGTTAATTATGGGGGAAAGGGGATCCATGGATTTAATGTAAAATTGTTGACATGTGGAGAGATAAAGAAGGTATATTTATACATCTTGAATAACATATATTATGCTCAATCATATATAAAATTTCATACTAATATGTTGAAACAATTTTATCCAAAAAATAAAGATATGTGGATTTTGAATGAGCATAACCAAACTATTTTTCCATGCTTTAAAGAGCTTGTGTTTGGTAGATCAGATGCATCTGGAACCTTGATATTTTTAGTGGTAGATCCTAGTTTAAATTTGATAACATGGCCCAAGTATGATATTAATGGCTATACATTTCATACAAAAATATCAAGACAATAGAAGTGTGGTTTAGAATAGTAGTGTATTAGTGTACACAAAAACAATGCATAAATACAAAAACCCAATCTTTGCATCAAGAGAATATTCTGGAGTCATTAAAGAAATTTGGAAGTTTTATTATATTAAATTTCAACTTTCAGTGTTAAAATGAAAATGGTTTATCGGTAACAATAGTGTCAAACATAATGAATTTGGAATGACAGTAGTTAATATGAATTAATTGGAATGCACAGCTGATCCTTTTATCATGGTGGCACATGAAAAAAAAATTATATGTTATTGATCGATCAGATATGTAGTGGTTTATTGTTTTACAAGGAAAAAATAGTATTTTAGTGATGATAAACTTGATTAAGATGTTGATTTATGTGAGATCCCTACTTCCATAGTAATATTAATAGATAATATAGATGAGCACATAGAATTCATGGTTTTTTTCTATATGTAATTATCATAATGAAGGAATTTGGGAAAACAATCCTTTAATACATTCCTAATTTTACAGGTAACATATGTTTTATTTTGGTTTACTTTTTAAAATTTCACAAAATTTTAGATATTTTAATATTATTTTCTTTATTAAAACATATATTATAACTAACAAGTAAAAAAATATATTAATTTTTTTTGTTTAGTTTACCATGTTTACTGTTATGTAACTTATCTATTAATTTATTTTTATTAAAAAGGTGTTATTTATATTTCATATAACAAAATAAAAACAATTATATTGTATAAGAGTATATTCAAAAAATATTCTTTTTGGTATAAAAAATGATTTATTAGGTTGGACCATTTTTTCAATTAGTACAACATTTTTGGATTTGGTTTCATTCATTTAAGCCACTTCATCTCACATTATTATTGTTAACATTTTAGTTAACTATAAAAAATATGAATAAAAATGTGTTAAGTTTAGTTTAGTTTATTTTTTGTTTGATAATTTTTCATTTTTTATTTTCATTTTTTATTTTCATTTGAATGTAATAGTTGTATTTTTATTTTTTTCTACTAATTGTTTGTTGCTTTGATTTTTAGAATAATGATAGATTCATCAGATGATACACCACATACTTCTGGAGATGATCGTGATCATACATCTAGGGATGAATGCACACATGCTATTGTTGATGATTATCCTCAACATTCTTTATAGGTGACAACAACTTCCATGGGGGAAAAAGAGTTCTAGGGTGGGTAAACATGGCATCACACGTTTACCAAAATTATATGTTGTCCATAGTTAGGACTAGAGGATATCAGTAGACTTTGATGATAATGATATTCCAATAGATCCACATGAAAAACAATTCAAGACTTTTATATCAGTGCAATCTAAAAGTAAAGTTAGTATTTTGATAAATAATTGGTGAAGTGTTGAAAAAGTGACCATATCTCACTTTTGGGAGATTTTTTTGGTAATATTTTTTTTATTATTTTACTTATATTGAAATGTTTATAGTTGTATATTTTTTAAACCTTATTATTAGATGACATATGATATACCTAATATTGGAGGATTTAGGAAGAAATGTCTATCATTGGATACTAGAAGATGGAGGGATTTTAAATCTACCCTCACATCAAAATTCATTTTGGGGGATAGATGACATGAAAATCCATGTCATATATATCTATTTATAGATGAAGATACCTAAAACCAATTTGTTGAAATAAGATGAGAAGAATCATTTTTGGTAAGTGAAATTGTACCTTTTAGAAGTTATTTTTATATTAATGGTCATATTAATGATTTTTTAATTATTAATTTACAACAATTTAGGAGATCTCATCAGGAGATCCAAGAAAGAAACGTATACCCTTGTACTTTATCTCAGGGAAGGTATATGTTACTAGAAGAGCAAATTATGGCTGAAAATTTTCAAAAACTAAGGGTTGAGTCTTCATGCTTAGTAGAGGTTGGACCTCCCCACCCCCCCACCCCACCTCCCACAAGACATGAAAAATGGAAGAGGACTAGGATTAGAAAAAAAGAAAAATATCTTACGGATGATTCGAGGGTTATATATGAGAGTATTGTAAGATGTTTACTTTATTTTCTTATTTAAGTTAAATCAATTCTTTATATATTTTGATTCATTATGGGATTTTTCAAATATTTCATATAGGATTCTCTTGACAGGAAGGGCACATAGGGGGTATTTATAGCTGAGGGTGGGAAGGATATTTTAGTTGTGGCATTGGGAAAGCCCAAACACCCAGGTCGTGTACAAGGATACCTGATAGGTGTATCGATAAAAAATCATTATTCTGAATATTCTTCAAGGGATGATGTTTATAAAAAAAATAGAAACTTTGGAAGCTGAAGTTTAGGATATTTGTGTGGTGATGGAGGACAAGATCAGAGCTTTCGTACAAGCGATGTTTGCATACATGCAAAAACTGTTTCAGACTACTGATCTGACTCCACTGCCTCTGCCACCTGCACCAGTAGATCCCACTCCTACTTATCATACTCGTACATCTCTTCTTACAGACCCCACTCTTCATCCTACTCTAACACCCCCTCCTCCACAGCTTCCCAGTTATTGTGAGTTATATATTAATGATCTCTGAAATATTGTTTCACATGGGATGATATTTTATTTTGGATATACCATTCATCATAAGCAGATAGAGATAGATCATCATAGGGTCATTTTATAGGATGTTATAGATAGATGAGTAATAATTCCATGTCCTATAGATGAGGTGAATATAATTGGACAAAGTATCAATCATTTTCTAGCTTGATCATTTGTTTGACATATTACCATAGAGGTATGTGTATATTTTATCTTTTATTTAATTTTGATATTAAATTTGTTTTATCATTATAATATTTATATATTTATCTATTTTTTTATAGGAATAATTTATAGGTAAAGAAATATTGTATAGAAAATAGCATATACAAAGTGTTATGACTTCAGATACATGTTCTACTAATTTTGATAGATTGTCAAGATATTCAAATTTTTTATTGGATGTATATGAGATTCTAATTAAAGATGATTTTTGTGGGAATGAAATGAATGTGGGGATTTTGAAAAATGATATCATGGATCTTGTAACTAGAGATCAATTGGAAAATCAACAAGATGCGGATTTTTTCCATGTAATTTGATTAACAAAAAATTTCCATTCGTTTAATTTATTAAAAATTTATACTTTTTTGTATTAGGTGTCTTTATAAAATTTGTACTGTCACGACCCGACCCAACGGGGCTCGAGCCGCGACTCCCCAAGCCCGCCTCCAATAGGCCAGGGGCTGGAGACCAGCGCCGAGTAGGCTATCACACACATGGGAGGCATTAGCCTAAGGTACCTGTACACACGCACCCACAAACACCTCCATGCAACAGTGCAGAGATATAGAAACTGGAAAGTAAATGCATGCATACACTATCCCACAACCAGAGAGCAACAGAAAAAGTACAAAGGGCAAAACAGGGCCCACCAAAAGAAAACTACAAAGCGCATCCAACCTGCTCTGAAGAAGGGGAACGCTGCCACAAACACCCGCTGGAAAGCTCCCTCGGCACAGCTCCGGTAAACACCCCGGTCAACTCGCTCACTAAGATCCACCTGCTCCGGGTCCTCCTGGGACTCTGTCAAAAGGCCTGTGGTCTGCACAAGACACAAACATGTGCGGGCAAAGCCCGTTCAGGGGTGAGTATAAACATACCTAGTAGGCACCCCAAAAACCCAAAACCCAAGGGAGAAACTGAAAGGCAACAGTCCGCTCAACCCAGCCAGAGGGAACCCAGATGAGAGAGAAACTCCATCTCGTGACCATCCTCGGCTAAACACAACTAGTCATCTCAGCTCAGCTCAGGTGTATGCCCATACATACACCTTGAACAATCCAGATATACACAGCTCACGCCACAAAGTCACAAGAGGTACCGACCTCATCACCAGAAACTGTCCAACTAGGAGAGTACACCACACGAACACTGTCATACCAGATGACACTCATCCGAGAGATACACTCCATCGGGTCCCAAACAAACATCTCAGACGCCCACCCGAGAGACCACGCTCGTCGGATAACATCACTGAGGAAACCTCGCTGAAACAACATAACTATCAAACTCCTCGGATAGGGGATCGCCGCTAGGGTCCGCTAGGGGATACCAAGACCCACTCCGGTATACGTATCTCACAGATAGGGGATCACTCTCAGGGCCTGCTGGGGGATACCACGACCCGATCTAGCATACGTAGTTCTCACAGATAGGGGATCACACCCAGGATCCACTCGGGGAATACCACAACCCGATCTGGCGCTCGACAGAAACTCCACACTCAGATAGAGAATCATTGTCCATATAAAGATGGTCACGACTATACCGGAACCCTATCTGGTATAACTCGCGATGTAGGGGATCGAACCGACGATGCCGCAACCCTACCGAAACCACGCGCTGGGTAGGGGATCGCATAACCAACGATACTGTAACCCTACTATAAACCACAAGCTGAGTAGGGGATCGTAAACCCGACGATGCCACAACCCTACTGTGCACGACCCACCGCGTAGGGGATCATATTCCCGATGATGCCAGAAACCCTATGGGGTTAACCTGCTAGATAGGGGATCGCCACCCGTGAATAAGCGGTCATAGCGATACCAAGAACCCGATCTAGGGTAAAGATGCTAGAGGATCCACTCCGGGCCCACCGGAGGGATACCACAACTCTAACAGTTTAAACATCCCATCGAGAGGATCACAAACCCATACGAAGGTTGTGATACCACACGAACCCTCGTAGGAACGAACCAAGGGAGAACCCTCAACCACTGTTGGTCCAAACGTTGCTAACCCGAGCGACCCGCCACAACGCCACACTGCGCACCTCCGAAGCCAAAACCGAGGCCACCATCGCGTTCCACGCGGAAAAACACGCAGGATAGGCTGTTTACTCGCCCGAAACGGAGCACCGGTGAAAAAGGCACTATTCACCGTAGCTAGCTCGTGCGGGGCCCACACAACGATCCCAAAACCCATCGAGTGGATCACACCACGGCGATCCCCTCATAAAAACAAGCGGAATCGACTACTCGCTCGTCCAAAACGGACACCCGGTGAAAAAGGTACTATTCACCGAAGGCCAGCTCGGGTGGGGCCCATGCCTGGATTCCGAAACTCATCGAACGGATCGCACCATTGCGATCCCCTCAGAAAAAACACACAGGATCGACTATTCATCCGCCAAAATCGGACTCCTGGTGCAAAAGTTGTGTTTCTCCGCAAACGCCAAAACCCGGCCTCGTGGGGCCCGCACCCCATTCTCAGTCCCAACACCCGGAAACCATCTCAAAAAGTCCATCGTACCATCAGGGTCTCAACGCCACTGACGGCACGTCAATCGGACGCTCTGAGTAGAAGTTACAACGGCCCGAAGTCGTAAAATAATAAAATAATATTATTTTATACGACTTTTCTAGCTCCCGGGCCACGATCCCGAATCTTTAAACCCTCGAACCCACACTGGAGGGTTCGTCTCGTCGTCAGGGTCGCGTCGCCGCAAACGGCGTGCGAATCCGGCTCCCGGTTCGCAAGATACGGGGGTTTAAAGACCCCCGTATAAGAATAGAGGTCGGACCGGCCCCGACCGGCCGCCGCGGCTCCGCCGCGGGCCGCCGGGGGCACCCCGGTGGTCCGTTTTGCGATCCGGAGGCGTATACACGACCCTCGGGACCCAATCTACACTGTTACGGCTTCAATTTGCAGAAAAACGCAGCAAAAACGGGATCGGGGGTTAAAACTCAAATCCGCCTACCTCGCGGGCGAAACGCCGACGTTCTGCCTCAGATCCGCGCTCCATAGCTTCCGTTGCGCGCTCCTGGAACATCCGCCATCGAATTCCGAGCTCGTGGGTGCTTCGTTTGCTCGATTCGGCAGAGTGGCGGCGAAGAACGGCGAAGAACGATAAAGGGGGGGCACTGATATTTATATCTGCGGCCCGCCGGCGCCAAACCCGCCTCGGACCCGACGCCCGATGCGAACAAAAGTAAGGTCACCCCTAGGGTAAACGCGTCGTTCTGAACGCAACGGCAGACTCAGATTTTCCATCCGAGACTCCGTTCAGAAGTTATTCGAGCCGACGCTCGCACACTAACTTTGCTACTTATTTACGAAAACGCCCCTGGTGGCGTTTCTCACCGCAGGCCCGCGCCCGCAAAGTTTACACCTCGCCTAGGGTAAACGGCACATTCCGGACGCAACTGTGCCCTTAGATTCCTGTTCTAAGCTACCGTTTAGGAGATATCACACCCCCGCCACGTGCATAGTATAAAAATACTTAATATTTTTATAAAATTAATTTCGGGCACACCGGGCCTTGGAATCGCACCCCGTCTTCGCGCCTAGCTCTGGAATTATTCCTAGAAATATTCCAAAGTCTGACAGGACCAAAAACCCGATTTGCTACATCCTCCCCTCCTTAGAACTTTTCGTCCCCGAAAAGCCCTAAGTACAAGGAAAGCGATCGAACTCTCAACTGGGTCTCACACACCAGCGAGCTCACCAACAAACACCCACAGAGGGTCTTATCAACACCCTAAACAAAACTTGAGCAAGCAAAAAAAGGAAAGAGTACCGCTAAACAGTGTCTGAAAAACTACTGCAGTAAGTAGAAAAGACACAAGGCGTACCTCTATCCATCTGCGGTGCCTCTGGGTCGACTGCCTCCAGGGCATGCAGTTGTCCTCGCCCTCGACCACCAGCTCCCTGAGCTTGGCGTGGACCACCTGGGGGTGGGGGTGGTGGCAACTGGTACTGCCTACCACCGCCTCTCGCTGCACCAGCTCCACCGCCACGTCCGCCGCCCTGCAGACCTCCTTGCTCGAGACGCTGCCTCTGCCAAGGCGGTCCATCGACCGGCTCCCTCTCAGCGGCACGTCGGGTGGGACAATCTCTAGAAAGATGTCCCCGACCATCGCAAGCATAACACCGCCTCTCCTGCAGCTGACCAAAACTGGCATGCGAACCCTGTGAGCCCTGAGGCTCAGATCCTCCATCCTGGGGTCGCCTCCCGAAACGTCAGCCACGTCCAGACCCCTAAGTCTGTCGTCGACTACCAGATGCCGATATGACCATCGTAGTCTCAGCTCTCGAGTTCCCAGCACTAATAGGGGGAATCTGCTCAGCCAGAAAACTCTCCACCACCAATGCTCGCTCCAGCACTCCAGCATAGGTGGGCAGGCATAAGGAAACCACACCTGCTTGGATGTCCCTGCGTAAGCCCTGGTCGAAGGTCCGAGCTCTAAAGAACGGGTCTCGAACCATATCCAGGGAGTAGCGCGACAGGTCTGTAAACCTCGCTGAGTACTCCGACACAGTCATGCTCTCCTGTCGAAGCTGCAGAAGCTCCTGGATCCGCACTGACCTCAGCGTCACCGGATAGAACTCCTCCCTGAAGAGCCGCTCAAACTCTGCCCATGTGAGCGTCTCCTCGTCATGGGACTGCGTCACCAAACTCCACCATCGCCCGGCAGAACCATGCAGAAGGCTCGCCGCTAGGACCACCATCTGATCTGGAGGTGTCCTCACTAGGCGGAAAACTCGGGTGACTGCCTCAAGCCAGTCATCAGCTGCCTGGGGGTCTGGATCACCCCAGAACCTCAGAGGTCGCTGCCTCTGGAACTCGTGCAGCGCACTCAGCCTACGCGCAACCTCATCCTGCACCGCTGGCACAACCAGCTGTTCGACAGGTGGTGGCTCAACTGGCAGACCACCTGGAGGTGCAACCTCAGAACCTGCGCCCTGCTCCACAGCCACTACACGGGGCGGGTCATCAGCACAATCCTGTTGCGGAACCCTCGCTGGCTGTCGTCGTGGAGGCATCCTAAAATACATTCAAGACGCACCACAGTCAAAGAGTATATCTGGAGAGCTGACTCAAGAAGGACAAGGAAAAACCAAAAACCCAGTCCTATATGATGCATGTACCATTATGTCCCCGCGACCAGTGTATGAATGTCCCGAGTCGAAAGGCAGGTTATCAGAGTCCTGGTGTATGGATACGTCGGTCGCCGCACCAACACTGGAGTTTCTGGCCTGAAAGCCGAACTCGAAACATCCTAACACTACCGTTATGCAACCCAAACCAAGCTCATAGCTAGACCAGCTACGCTCTGAGATCCCAAAGGTGGAACCTCCTCTGATACCACTCTGTCACGACCCGACCCAACGGGGCTCGATCCGCGACTCCCCAAGCCCACCTCCAATAGGCCAGGGGCTGGCGACCAGTGACGAGTAGGCTATCACACACATGGGAGGTATTAGCCTAAGGTACATGTACACACGCACCCACAAACACCTCCATGCAACAGTGCAGAGATATAGAAACTGGAAAGTAAATGCATGCATACACTATCCCACAACCAGAGAGCAACAGCAAAAGTACAAAGGGAAAAACAGGGCCCACCAAAAGAAAACTACAAAGCGCGTCCAACCTTCTCTGAAGAAGGGGAACGCTGCCACAAACACCCGCCGGAAAGCTCCCTCGGCACAGCTCCGGTAAACACCCCGGTCAACTCGCTCACTAAGCTCTGCCTGCTCTGGGTCCTCCTGGGACTCCGTCAAAAGGCTTGTGGTCTGCACAAGACACAAACATGTGTGGGCAAAGCCCGTGCAGGGGTGAGTATAAACATACTCAGTAGGCACCCCAAAAACCCAAAACCCAAGGGAGCAACTGAAAGGCAACAGTCCGCTCAACCCAGCCAGAGGGAACCCAGACGAGAGAGAAACTCCATCTCGTGACCATCCTCGGCTAAACACAACTAGTCATCTCAGCTCAGCTCAGGTGTATGCCCATACATACACCTTGAACAATCCAGATATACACAGCTCACGCCACAAAGTCACAAGAGGTACCGACCTCATCACCAGCAACTGTCCAACTAGGAGAGTATACCACACGAACACTGTCATATCAGATGACACTCATCCGAGAGATACACTCCATCGGGTCCCAAACAAACATCTCAGACGCTCACCCGAGAGACCACACTCGTCGGATAACATCACTGAGGAAACCTCGCTGAAACAACGTAACTACCAAACTCCTCGGATAGGGGATCGCCGCTAGGGTCCGCTATGGGATACCAAGACCCACTCCGGTATACGTAGCTCACAGATAGGGGATCACTCCCAGGATCCGTTGGGGGATACCACGACCCGATCTGGCATACGTAGTTCTCACAGATAGGGGATCACACCCAGGATCCACTGGGGGAATACCACAACCCGATCTGGCGCTCGACAGAAACTCCACACTCAGATAGAGGATCATCGTCCATATAAAGATGGTCACGACGATACTGGAACCCTATCTGGTATAACTCATGATGTAGGGGATCGAACCGAAGATGCCGCAACCCTACCGAAACCACGCGCTGAGTAGGGGATCGCATAACCAACGATATCGTAACCCTACTATAAACCACAAGCTGAGTAGGGGATCGTAAACCCGACGATGTCACAACCCTACTGTGCACGACCCACCGCGTAGGGGATCATATTCCCGATGATGCCAGAAACCCTACGGGGTTAACCTGCTAGATAGGGGATCGTCGCCCGTGAATAAGCGGTCACAGCGATACCAAGAACCCGATCTAGGGTAAAGATGCTAGAGGATCCACTCTGGGCCCACCGGAGGGATACCACAACTCTAACAGTTTAAACATCCCATTGAGAGGATCACAAACTCATACGAAGGTTGTGATACCACACGAACCCTCGTAGGAACGAACCAAGGGAGAACCCTCAACCACTATTGGTCTAAACGTCGCTAACCCGAGCGACCCACCACAACGCCACACTGCGCACCTCCGAAGCCAAAACCGAGGCCACCATCGCGTTCCACGCGGAAAAACACGCAGGATAGGCTGTTTACTCGCCCGAAACGGAGCACCGGTGAAAAAGGCACTATTCACCGTAGCTAGCTCGTGCGGGGCCCACACAACGTTCCCGAAACCCATCGAGCGGATCACACCACGGCGATCCCCTCAGAAAAACAAGCGGAATCGACTACTCGCTCGTCCAAAACGGACACCCGGTGAAAAAGGTACTATTCACTGAAGGCCAGCTCGGGTGGGGCCCACGCCTGGATTCCGAAACTCATCGAACGGATTGCACCATTGCGATCCCCTCGGAAAAACACACAGGATCGACTATTCATCCGCCAAAATCGGACTCCTGGTGCAAAAGCTGCGTTTCTCCGCAAACGCCAAAACCCGGCCTCGTGGGGCCCGCACCCCGTTCTCAGTCCCAACACCCGGAAACCATCTCAAAAAGTTCGTCGTACCATCAGGGTCTCAACGCCACTGACGACACGTCAATCGGACGCTCCGGGTAGAAGTTACAATGGCTCGAAGTCGTAAAATAATAAAATAATATTATTTTATACGACGTTTCTAGCTCCCGGGCCACGATCCCGAACCTTTAAACCCTCGAACCCACACCGGAGGGTTCGCCTCGTCGTCAGGGTCGCGTCGCCGCAAACGGCGCGCGAATCCGGCTCACGGTTCGCAAGATACGGGGGTTTAAAGACCCACGTATAAGAATAGAGGCCGGACCGGCCCCGATCGGCCGGCGGCCCTCCGCCGCGCGCCGCCGCGCCGACGGACCTTCCGCGGACCGCCGGGGGCACCCCGGTGGTTCGTTTTGCGATCCAGAGGCGTCTACACGACTCTCGGGACCCGATCTACACTGTTACGGCTTCAATTTGCAGAAAAACGCAGCAAAAACGGGATCGGGGGTTAAAACTCAAATCCGCCTACCTCGCGGGCGAAACGCCGACGTTTTGCCTCAGATCCGCGCTCCAGAGCTTCCGTTGCGCGCTCCTGGAACGTCCGCCGTCGAATTCTGAGCTCGTGGGCGCTTCGTTTGCTCGATTCGGTGGAGTGGCGGCGAAGAACGGCGAAGAACGATAAAGGGGGGGGGGGGCGCTGATATTTATATCAGCGGCCCGCCGGCGCCAAACCCGCCTCGGACCCGACGCCCGATGCAAACAAAAGTAAGGTCACCCCTAGGGTAAACGTGTCGTTCTGAACGCAACGGCGGAATCATATTTTTCATCCGAGACTCCGTTCAGAAGTTATTCGAGCCGACGCTTGCACACTAACTTTGTTACTTATTTACGAAAATGCGCCTGGTGGCGTTTCTCACCGCAGGCCCGTGCCCGCAAAGTTTACACCTCGCCTAGGGTAAACGGAACATTCCGGACGCAACCATGCCCTCAGATTCCCATTCTGAGCTACCGTTTAGGATATATCACACCCCCGCCACGTGTATAGTTTAAAAATACTTAATATTTTTATAAAATTAATTTCGGGCACACCGGGCCTCGGAATCGCACGCCGTCTTCGCGCCTAGCTCTGGAATTATTCCTAGAAATATTCCAAAATCTGACAGGACCAAAAACCCAAGTCGCTATATGTACAGATCTTGAAAATATAGATGTATATGGATTTATGGATCCATGGTTTATTTCACCTGTAGCTAGGCCAATGAATGATGTAGAAAGAACATTTTATATTGATGAAATATTTCATAATAATACAATTATTTAGTGTTGGGTGTTTCCTTATCTTCAAGAGTATGAAACATATTTCTCACAAAGTTTTTTATATCTCTTAACATATGAACCAATCATATTAAATTTTCTTATATATTATTGGTTATTAGATGTTGGATGTTTTTTTCAAAAGGGGGTACACTTTACTGGCTATGCTCGATCCACAGTGAAGTGTGAGAAAATTTCATGAATGTATTAAACATGTATGTTTGAGTGTTTTAATACTTTTTTATATTATAATGACTTAAATTTATTTTATTCATATTATTTTCAAATCGTTCATGGTATTTCTATAGAGATATCACATGAAATAAGAGCACTAAGATCAAATATGTAAAAGAAAGGGTGAATTTTCATTTGCAATTACTAAATTTTAGATATATTACTTATAAATGTTGTTTAGAATTGATAAATTATTTTAAATAGAAATTTCATAAACAATAATGAGTAAAATAATGTGGATACTATTTTTTAAGATTTATGTATGAAATAATTGAAATCGGTACGGTTTTGAAGTTCAATAAGGTTAGATTTATTTATAAACTTTTCCTTGATATCTCATTCATTTTATTAAACATACATACAAGTTAAATGATCTCTTTATAATTTATAGCCTTTTGAAGAACCTCACCCTTATAGTGAAAAGGATTTTAGGCACTTACAAAATGAATGGGTGAATCATTTCACAAGTTTTATTCAATTTTAGTTTGTTTGTAATATATATTGTAAACTTAAAAGTTTAAATTTTAAGTGTTTTGCTATTTTTCTGTTGGTTCTAATGTTTGTTGTTTTTCTGGTTGTTTCTGCTTGATTTTTCTACAGAGGGTGGACAGATATAACTATATTTTAAAAATAACTGATTTTTCACATTGGTTATTTGGTAACCAACGTGAAAAATCATTATTGTCGTTTTTCACGTCGGTTATTTTATAAAACTGATGTGTAATAAGGTTTCTCAATGGACCTTTAATGTCGGTTGTTTATATAACTGACGTAGAAGATTAATTGTCTCTCTCTTTCACATTGGTTATGAAATGACCAACATGAAAAAATTTATTCCACATCGATTATTAAAGATAACCGATGTAGAAGAACTTTTTTCATGTCGGATATTTAAAAAATGATGTGAAAAACTTCCATAAAAAATTATTTAAAATGACTTTTATTTATAACTGACGTTATAAAATTATTTACAACATACCACGTAACAACATAGCCTATTAACCAATGTTAAAAATCAATAAAAACTAATGTGAAAAGGCATTATTTTCACTAGAGACTGTTTTTACTCTGATGTATTATGGGTTTATAATTTGTGGGTTTAATGGAACTTCATGTTTCTATAGTTTTAATACTTGATGTGGTGAAAAATTTTAAGTCATGTTTTAGACTACAATTCATCCCCTCTCTTATATTTTACCTATCATGGTAATATGGGACAACATATAACTCTATTCCTTTACATGAAATTTCATGTACCTTTTTCCTGAGATGTATTTGGATATTTATGAATATGTCTAACTTATATTTTTTGGTGAATAACACAAATTTTGGGTTGTGTAAAAGGTTGCATGTTAATGTGGTGTGAACACATTAATTTGGTGGATGGAATAGGGATTACAGAACTAAATTGTTAGAAACATGCATGTAGTGAGGAATAAAACATGAGAAGATAAATATTTCACATGTTTCAATAATTATAAATTTAGTATGGTCAACTTGTCCCAAAGGCCTTTAATATTTTTTTATTTATTTTGGATAATCCCCTTTTTAACTGGGCTGAGAGGGAACCCTTACATGACCCATAGGCCCAGAGGCACAAGGACCAATACATGACCTAGAGGCCCACAGATACAGCTACACTATAACTACTCCTCCCCATCATCTACTTCATTAAAAGTTCCTAGATCCCCACCTCACATGGTTGATCATCTATCATTGCCCCGTGAAAAGTTGTATGGTGCCTGGTACAAATAACAGATGTCATACCATCTCGTCTTTCCCAATCTGGTTAACTCTTCTCTAGTGGTTACTGCTGCTCTGATCCTCTTCTATAGTGTTACTGTAGCAGTGTAAGTATACATCTAGTTTGGGCCTTCGGGCCACTGGTTTGGGTCTATAGGCTACTAGTCCTTTGTACCACTTTTAGCCTTCAAAAATGGAACTTATTAAGACCTTAATCATACAATTGGGTATTTTTACACCAAATAGGGATGCCATTGGATTGTCTTATATAGGGAAAGAAGGTAATGAGTGACTCTAGATTATCCAACTGGGTAGTTTCATGCCAAAGTGGGGTTCCCATGGATTGTATTTTGTTAGCTCATTTTTTATGTTTTCTTTGTGTTACACTTAGTTGGGAAACCCCAAGGGTTGGGATACTAGAGTAATAGAGTTGAATATTATCCATATGATGGATATGGAAAAAGGGTTATCCTCTTAACTATACAAGATTCACAATTGTTGTGATTGGATTGAGAGCCTACCTAAATAACTAAAGTGATGAGTTTCACATTAAATTGGGGTCATTTCTTAGTGAAGTATGGATCTTGACTCACTAAATGGATATAATGTACAGGGTCATCATTTTTAGTGGGAGCACTTTCATTAAAATTCCATGATGAAAAGATATAAAACACGATACTCATCTGAGAAAAGCTTCGATTGTAGATAAATATCATCATCATCATCAAATTAAACTTTGAATTTAACCCTTAAAAGGAGAAGCTAAATTTAAGAAATTCCTAAGAATGTTAACTTGGGAAAAGTTTATTGAGGATTATTTTATGTATTAAAGTAACACCTTTGTAAGTAACCAAACTATTAAAGATGTCCAACAGGTGAAACTAATATTCTTATGTGAATCATAGAATAATTATCTTAAGGTTTTTTAATGTATGTTCTGATTAATGAATTCATCCAATTGTTATATATAAAAATGTTCCTATAAGATGAATGTATTCAAAAAAAGTTTACCTGATGTTCTTGAGTGTTGAGGATAGATGAATTGTGAATTTTATGACTAGGTTCTGATATTGTGTTGATAGTACAAGTGGGTAAAAATTCAAACTGGAAGAAGAAAAGTTAGTTTGAGAGTCCAACAAAGTTTCTTCAAGTATCCCATTAAAGTCATTAAAACCTAAGGGGGTTATCAGTAAGAAATAATTATTTCATAGGATGGAATTTTCATGATACCTGAAGGGGTTTGTAAAACTCCATGGAATGACCATATTAGGTATCAGTGTTATAGAAATCATTTCATGGGTTTTGAAGGGTATATGATACCAAATATATACTTTACAAGTGTTGTAAATACACGGGATTTCAAAATCAAGGAAATAATTGATTGATCTTGTAGATTACATTCAAGTGATGAATCAAATAGTTGTTACTTCAATTATTTGAATGTAAAGGAGTATATCAATCTTATATGGATCTGAAAATGATTTGAATATTTATCTCATTTCTCTTATAGGATAAGAGAACTTATTTGTTAACAAATATTTGTTATAAAAAAATTGAGATGATTGATTGAATATACATGGTTTATGATTTATATGGTTCTATAAAAATCTTTGAAAAGAAGAGAAGGATGAAAGTGTTTTATCCAAGATAAAATGTTTTTCCATTTATTTAAAATATGAAGGAAATTTTTTCCATCACTCATTAGTGACATATTTTAAGAATAAATGTTCTTTTCAAAAAAATATCTAAAGACGTAGAATATTATATGTGATATGGAAACAATAGCTTATTTGTTTAATATTCTTACTAAAAGGAAATAATTGTTATTTCCTAACCCAAAGAAGTTTTTCTTTGATATTAGAAAAATATTTCGACAAAGAATCTAATGTTTAAGATTCTATTGGGAGTGTGTTTTAACTTCAAGAAGTTCAAAGTTAATAAATAAAATATTATACATGTCTTAGTTTAAGTGATTATTCACTTGGTATCTTAAAGAGTTGGGATATGTGACAGTAAAGAAAAATATAAGTAGTCATGTGTAGTTACTATGGGAAAGTGAATATAACTATTTACAAAATGGATTATGATAGCCTATAAAGTAAACGTCACTTTATCCTAAAAGTGTTTAGGATATACTGGTTATTAAAAATGTAAATAGTTAATTAATTCAAGTAAAAAGTTTGATGGTATAGGTTCCAAGTATGATGATGTGAAGCTTGGAAAGAGTTTTAAGTAGATAATAGAAGACTAAGATCAAAACATTTGATGTTGTGAAGTTAAAGAGTCTGAATATGTTCAAAAATTTGAACATTAGGAATATGATTCATAAGTCTCACCATTATTCAAACTAATTTACATCTTATATGTCACTCGCTAAATTTCTAGTGGGATTTTTTATTAGGTGGTTAAATGGATATGTGATAGGGTTTTACATGTAGATGTAATGTGTTAATAAAACCTGGAAAATGCAGCAAACATGAAGCTAAACCAGAGGGTTCTTGTGTATGTTTTTGTTAAATATTATTAAAGAGATGATGGATATAATATGTATCATGGTTTTATAATAAAGGAAATATTTATTTATCATTCATTCATGCATGTTGAAACTTTACATGAATGGTAGAATGATAAATATCCCCTCAAAATAAATTTTTGAGTTATCCCTAATCGATGATCATCAAAAAGTACAATGGGTTATGATGATATGTTAAGATTAGCATTAATAAAATTTTGTACTTTACAAAGGGTTGTATATGAGATATGAAGAATAGATTCATGAGGTAATAAGTTGAGACTTATTACTTAGATTGACCTATCAAAGTATATCTTATGGAATGTCATACAGTCATTGATATACTTAGGGGTGTGTGATTATTTTAAATCCCAAATATCTAAGGTTGGAGAGATGTCTAGCATGATAACATTCATACTTTGATATCATACACAAGTCAAAATCGACTTAACTAATCAGGGGGTGGTTGGATATGTTGTTGATCATGTCATCAGTTGGAGTGTAACCAAGATGGAATTTATTCACTTATATGAATAGTAAATACATTTGGCCCTTGATTAAATTAGAGTGATGAAATCCATCGTCATTCTTTGTCAAGGTCATATATGTTGTACTTGGATACTTAGATGAGGGACATATGATGTGCTAATATGTTAAATGAATGACATGTGATGTATTCATCGACTTTGGTTAGTCTACTTCAGAGAATCAAGAAAATATGAGTTGGTCTATACTAGTTTGACGTGTTTCATGTCTAGTGGTCAATTGATGCCATGGAAAATGCGATTATATAGGTGTATATATGATGTGTGTGATACATCTTGTGGTGGACATGTTTGTATAGAGATATGAGTATGATTGATGGAGATCGTACTGGACCCCTTAGAAGCTTGAGTAACACTAATTCTTTGTTAGAGTCAAATCTTGGCTTACTTATATGAAATATGGATTTTATATCTTTTCTCAACACTACTAAGACCTGTAGGGTCACACGGTTAGGACCTTGGATAAGGATAAATTTTTAGACAAAGTGTTTGTTCCAAAATGAAGAGAGCTTGATGAAACTATATCCAAAAAGTTTTGGATGGATTCATAAAAAGTTGTGAAGTTTGGCACAAATTCACAATGAGATTTTAGAGTAAGTGGGAGATTGTTGGATGTGCATTAAAATATACATGCATATGATGTATGTACATTGAATACATGTATATGATGCATGTAGTATATGTGTATATGTGTGTGTGTGTAATATATATATATATATATATATATATATAACATGTTGGTATACCATATGTGATATTGTATATAGTGCACATATAATACATGCATATGATGCATGTATATTATAATGCATATGATGCATATAGAATACATGCATGTGATGCATGTACACATGTGGATTGTTACATGCAGTATACATATGATGCATATATATTCATGATGGAGTCTGTGTATTCCCGCGTAGCAACAACCACATCCTCGTGCATGGTTTCCTTTGTTTTAATCCATTGAGAATGGATTAAAAACTTTTCATTATGATCGTAGAATGCATTCATCAACGAGGCATAATTTTTGGGTGTTATTTGATGATGCATGCAATGCCCAATGTTTTCCTTATTCATGGAGGAACGTTGGGACCTTACCTATAAAAGGAGAAGTGGTTTTTCTCATTGTGTAGTGGCTTGATCATATTGTTTGATGCTTATGAAGATCATCAATTTCATGTAAATTTCTAGGGGCTCTTTTCCTTCTCGTTGCACGGTTTATCATGTGGTGAAGGTGCTAGCACCCTTTCTGTGTGTGAGAGTCCTCGTGAAATGTTTTTGGATCCAGCGGTCGGTGCCCCCCCCCCCTCGAAGGTAGTAAGTTTTGATCTACTACTCATGATCATCATCAAGCATTCTCCCATGTTCGAGGAAGAAAATTTTTGATGCACTAGAGTACCATGTATGCTCTGTTCTTCTATGTTTTTCATTTATTTTGTACATTGCTTCACTCGGGGATAGATTCGGCCTATTGTTTGGGTTTTCTTCCACTTCCAAGGATCATACGATGATCATCCAATACTGACCACTTGGAACCCCCAGTGAACTTGTTGTTGAGGTCGAACCGTGAAAGTCATCAGACCATTATTCAATACGGACCTCCAGTACTTGGCCAAACTCCATCCAGCTGATCAAACTCCACCATTACAACAATTTGCATGGAATCACCAGAGGGGTTTGTTTTACAAGGTAAAGAAATTAAAGTGTGTAGATTAGTTAAATATCTTTATGGTCTTAAAGGATCTCTTAAACAATGGCATGAAAATTGTAATTCTATTATTTTATTTAATGGTTTTGTTCATAATAATGTTGAAATGTGTATTTATTCAAGGTTTATAAAAGAATATGGAGTTATTGTCTATCTTTATATAGATGGTTTTTGGAACCAACATGAGTGGTGTAAATGAGACAAAGAATTATTTATCCTTTATGTTTAAAATGAAGGATCGGAACAATGGATGTTATTCTATGTATCAAAGTTTGAAAACATATTGGGGTTATTTTTTAAGTCAAAAAAAATATCAATAGGGGAAAATCATAGCATAACTTGAATATGCTAGTGCAATAGGTTTGTTAATGTACGTGATGCATTGCACTAGACCTAGCATTGCTTTTATGGTGTCTAAGATGAGTAAATTTACTAGTTAACCTAGTGTGGAGCATTGGACATGTGTAACAAGAATCTTTGGATATTTAAAGAATACCATAGATTTACTATTGGAGGTTGTGTTGTTTTAGGTGAATAAGAAACAAACATGTATTTCACATTTGACCATGCAGTCAAAATTTCTTGTCATAATGATATGTGGAAAAGAAGCAAAATGTATTAAGAGTTTATTATTAAAAATTAAATTGTGGCCTAATTTGATAAATCTTATTTTTATCAATTGTGATAGTGAAACAAAGTTGAGTAGAGCTTATACATGTATAATGGAAAGCCTAGACATATTAGTTTAAGGCTCGATTATGTGGAGAATTGTTACAAGATAGTAGCATAACAATTTTCTTTGTGAAATTGTGTAAAAACTTTGTGAATCCATTAAGGGATGGAACCCAACATTTTCTTTAGGTGGAACCTAATTAAAGTGGTGCCGACATGGTTCGTTGTGATTAGAAGTATTATGAACTCTTGATGAAGGATTAAGACTTATGTGTTCTAATAATGGAAATACATTGTAATATTTCAGTTATATGAGGTTAAAAGTGGTGTCACTTCCTACAGGAGTTGTTAGATTTACTTCTTAGTGATTTCATGAAAAGGATATAAAAACGTGACCATAAGTGCTATAAAAATGAAATACTAGATTGATAAATCGTTGTATATATGATATCTCGGGTTTATCATTGTGATTAACAAACTTAATGTTTTGACAACTTGTAAACTTAATAATATTTTGAGATATTGATATCGATGAAAGGTTTCAAAAATATGTCTTTATTATGTATGGTGATTTAAATAATAATATGGAGAGTTGATATTTAAGGGGGGTGAGGGATTGTTATATTCTTTATTTTATTCATTAAATATATTTTTTTTTAAAGTGAGTCCCATGTTTACCAATGAATCTTTTGAAATTCAAAAAGTTGTCCCCTCCCAGAAAGTTGCGGGTTTCAATGAGCAAGGTATATCAAATCATTTCAGATAATAAATTCATTCACCTTTCAAAATGGTATGCAATAAGTCTATAAATTGAGTCATAAAGCTGCGGAATTTAGGAAATATCATTTCGGAGGAACAAAATTAGAGGGGTAGAGAAATAATAATATGAAGAGTTAATATTTAAGGAATAAAAGTGAGGGATCATTAAATATATTTTTTTATAAAAAAAACGAGCCCGACATACCCAATAGAAGTAGATCAAATCATTTCTGATAGTAAATTCATTCACCGTTCAAAACTTATACATGGTATGCAATAAGTCTATAAATTGGGTCATAAAACTGCGGAATTAATGATCATTTCGGAGGAACAAAATTAGAGGGGATATATATATATATTTAAAAAAAAAAAAAGCAAGCCCCGCATACCCAATAAAAGTAGATCAAATCATTTACGACAATAAATTCATTCACCGTTTTAAGTCTATAAACTGAGTCATAAAGCTGCAGAATTTATGAAAGATCATTTCAGAGGAACAAAATTAGAGAGAAATAATAATATGAAGAGTTGATATTTAAGGAATAAAGGTGAGGGGTCATTAAATATATTTTTTTTAAAATAAAAAAAAGCAAGCCCCACATACCCATTAGAAGTAGATCAAATCATTTATGATAATAAATTCATTCACTGTTCAAAACGTATAAATGGTATGCAATAAGTCTATAAATTGAGTCATAAAGCTGCAGAATTTAAGAAAGATCATTTTAGAGGAACAAAATTAAAGGGGATAGAGAAATAATAACATGAACAGTTAATATTTAAGGAATAAAAGTGAGGCATTATTAAATATATATATATATATATTTAAAAAGCAAGCCCCAAATTCCTATTAGAAGTAGATCGATGAGGTGGATTAAAAGATTTGAAATTCCAAGGTTCTCCCTTGGATTGTTTTCATAAAATATATATTTATTACACATATACGAACGACAAAAACCCATCTGAACATTTAAATGGCGCTGCCCAGGATCGAACTGGGGACCTTTAGTGTGTAAGACTAACGTGATAACCAGTACACCACAGCACCACAACGCTTAATAAAAATCACGCAGCCAAACCTTTTGATACTGTAGACCCTGAAGCCTGGCTCCACCCACAACTCCGCCGCCTACAAAGTGGCTCGCCACCGCTGCCGCCGGGCGCAGCGGTCCCCGAAATGAATCGCGGCAACGTGAGATGGGAAACCCCGGGGCGGGTCATGAACTAGCTGCAGGAGAGGCAGTGCTGCGCCGATCAATTGCCCGACTGGATGACTGACAAAATATCCCGGGAGATGCAAAGCACGGGGAATAAAAAAAAAAACCGTTTTAAATAATTTTATTTCAAAAATTGCTGCCCCTGTTTTGAAGGGGAAAAAAGAAAAAAAAATTAAGAAAAATAAGCATACCTTCCTGTCCCTGAACCTTCCAGGTAAGGACAAATGGTGCTGCTCAGAGTTGAACTGAGGACCTTTAGCATGTGAGGCTAACGTGATAACCAATACACTACAGCACCTGCGACTTCCATATATCATGTATAGCATTAAAAATAGGAAGCACATATGTGATAAGATGAGGCCCGCCTTTACTTATTTGCTGCGTTTGTATGTCTCCTTCATAGACCCATTTTTAGTTTACATTTTTCAAAAATGCATTAGAAACTGTGGCAACGAGGATTTTTTTTACAACAAAAAAATGTACATAAAAACAAAGAATGATTTTTAAACCAAGTCATCCAAAATGATCTTGGTGTTGATGATATCAATGAAAACGCGATGTTTCATAGAACTAATTGGATATGTTTGAACCATTTAAACGCTCACAAATAATTTCATAAAGCAAAGGAAGCCTAACAATTTCAGAACATCTCAACTAAATCACTGACTGCAACTAGTTACATTTCAATGAAAGTAGAGAGGAAGATGTGATATTATCTTGGAACAAAATAACGTCTACAGGAGGGCCAGGCCAGGATGGAAGCCGGAGGGTACTATAAACAGTTTTCAATAAGCGATGTCAAACAGTGCCTTTCAAAACTCGAACCATTAAACAGAATATCAAGCATAATGAAAGATTTCTTCTAAACATGTTCATGTCGAAGAACAATAATTATAGTGCGAACAAAATCAAGTAGATGAAGCTACTTGGCATTGCTGCTGCCAATTTGCATAAGTATTCTATAGAAATGAAAATGTGCTTTGACCGTTTCTGTCAGCTTCTGGAAAAATTGGCACAACAATAAAACAGGAAACTGTTCCATGAAAAATCCCTAAATTATCACGTAAGTGCGGTGTGGTTTGAGGGGGTAAAAGAAACAACAAACATAGGTTTCTCGATTCATTTGTTGTACTGATTGTTAAACTACCACATACTAAAAAACCAATGGTAAAAAAACAAAAACACAATAATACAGAGATTATTAGAATAAAAATCACAAACCTGGATATATGAATCATCAAAAAGATTAGAGAAATAAGAGGCGAAACTGGAAATAAACTCTTAACGAATATACAAAATCAGCCAAATCATGCGCCCGTTGTGGTATTCAGAACCTAGATCCGGGCAAGGACGGCAAAATGGACACATCGTGATCAGCCGAGTCTGAGATTTTGAGGAAAAAGTGTTCAGAAAAACAAAAGCAATCTTCACCAAAAAGTGGTCAGAAAAACAAAAGCAATCTTCACCAAAAAGTGGTCCGACGTCTGCTGAACGAATATCAACAGAGACGAAAACGAACTTTAACAGCTCCAGGGATCAACGCGACAGACGTTTCTGATGTGGCCTCCGGATCCTCCCAGCATCCCGCTGCATCAATTCAAAACTATAAAAATCATCATCTATATTATTTTGAAGGAACGCGTGCAGAGGATTCGGTGATACACGGCCATTACACCATCTTCCCTCTCTCCTCGCCTCTCTAACAACCCCCCCCCCCCCACACTTCAATTTTTTCTTTTGCCGGAAGATCTTCCCTCATTTTCCCTCCACACGAACTGATTCAAAGGGGACGCTTAAAACCGTCCGCCCTTCCACGCCGATCATGTCCGTTAAAAAGATCTACGGTTCCGAAAAATATATATATTTTAAAAAAAATGATCGTTAAAAATAAAGATACAGAAACAAGTAGAAAATTAAAATAAAATAAATTTTTAAAATCAGAATTTTTTTATTTAAATAGTTTTCAAAATCATCGAAATAATAAACATACCATTTCAAAATAAATAAACATAAACTATGTGGAATAATTTTCATTAAGAAAATAGAACCAAAACATTAAATATAGAAGGCTGAAACACACCAAGTAACAAGGACACAAAGCCACTAAGCACCCCAACCAAGGGGAAAACCATATTGCATCATGGATTTTTCACCTTTCAAGTATAATACTTAATTGGATCCAGAGTAATCTGAATTCAAGTCGGGCCGGACCCGAGAAAAATAATCACTCTTCCAAAATACAAAACACAAAATAAAACATCAATCTTTAGAGTTCAAAATACACGTCTAATGAGTAAAATGAAACAGCGGGGAGGCACAAAGACATTTCCATGAAGAATCAATATGTTACAATACATGAAACATGGTAAACATGCAGCAAGGACAAAAGATGATGCATGGGTAGAAATAAAACCTAGATCTTCCCAAGAAGCATCACTACCTCGAAAACTCAATACAAGCGAGCTCTTAAAGAGACATTTACAGACCACCATGGTGGAGATGGATTGATCAGCAGCAAAAAAATACAGAACCGTCGCGAATTCTTCGATCTGATACTGTACTTTGATCCATGTAGGAGAAGGAATCGAACCCGGGTTAGAATCCGAATAATGTTCAAGGAGTTCAAGGCCAGCACCGAACGGCCCGCCAACACTGTTTCTGGACCCGATTCAAGGCCAAAATTTGGATGTTTCATGGCACGGGCGATGCATTCCTTGAAAACCTAGCTGATGAAGAAGACAGTCGCTGAAGAACTCGTGGAACATCTGGCTTTAATCGCTTGCTCGGCGTCCCTTGTGATGACCTAGGTGAGCCCTGACGCCTCTGAGAAATTTGACCGAGCCTCATCTTTAGACTCCCGAGGGCCTTCTCCGCAGCCTTAAGAAAAATTATATCCACAAACTCAGAGCAAAGTTGTCTTTGGATATGATGAATGGAGGAGCCTTTGTTTGGTTTTGAAAAACATTTCCTGTTTTGGTTTTTCAAATATTTGAAAAATGGAGGGAAAACAATGAAGTATGTGAATTATCCATCCAAACATTTTCATTTTTCTACAAACATGAAAATATAAAGATCCAAAATTTTCATTTACATTTACATAATCCAATACAATTTTCCAAAATGAAAATAGAAAATACTTTCCAAATTCAAACACTGCTGCATTTGGTATTGAAAAATATTTCATATTTTCAATTTTCAAAAATGAAAATAGATACAGCATTTTCAATTTTAAGAAAACATCAACACAAATTTATTTTGTTTTCCAAAAAACTCTCAAAAAAGTTGCTGATTTACATAGTCTAATACATTTTTGAAAAATGAAAATAGCAAACAATGTTCAAAGCCAAACGCAGCCTAAAATTCCCCAAGGTGCTGCATGAGAACACAGTACCCGTGCCTTTGCCTCATCCCAAGTTAACCCGATCCCTTTCCCAAGAACCTGTCCATTAATTTCAACCTGGCATATATTGCAAATTTCGTTAGAATTCAAATAGGAGCTATAAATTGAAGCTTGTTCTTCAACTTTCTAAAGATTTGAGAGTTTTTCCAACAGATAACCAAAAACAGGCAGCCACAAAATGATCCTAGGTTTTATTCTTCAAAAAAACTGCAATGAAAGTCAAAAAAGAAAAATCAAATGTAATACATGCATTCACACTGAAGAAAATAATATGCATTTCGCTCAGAACTGCCATGTAAACACAAAAAACGCATTAGAAGAGTGTAAAAAAGTGCCAACCTGTGCAAACACTTCATCTTTCTGGATTGAATTTGATGGTACTGGAGACTGAACTTTAAAATAAACTTCAAAGCCCTCCACCGTGCACTAGAGAGGTAGCAAAACCATTCTCAGAAACTGGGACAGCAAGTAGCGTGAAAAAAATTAAAATAAAATTCTTAAAAGCTCACTAATTCTTCCAGAGCAGAAACTGAACCCATTGATTTCTTAGAGCTATCCAGCCTTGAATCCAGCTGCATAGATGACTCTGGTGGAGTTGAAAATGACAAAGCCTCTTCTTTGGGCTGTAGAGAGACCGCAGCATAATTTACATCACTTGAAATGCCATTGTCTTTTACACTGAAAGATCGATTCAAATTCCCATTCATAGAGTTTGCATCAGGATTACCATTTGACAAATATTTATCTGCAAAAAAATTGGGCAGAATTGTAAGAACCGAGTAGAAACCATTGAAAAGAAAAAAGATCTTGATATGTAGACACACACAAATGCATATGTATATGCATAAATATGCATGAATCAAAGCATAACCCAGCCCATAGAGAGCCACAAAAAACACAGAATAATAAAGTCTTTGGGGTGTATTTAATTGAAATGAATGAACTAATTAAACCCCGTTTGGTTGGTCGATATTCCTGAAATTGATTCCATTAGGAATTTAGATTCTCTAATTTTAAGGAAATGAAGAATCCTTACTTGAAGCTGAGAAATGAAGATCCCAGGAATCCAAGTGTTACATGTTATTTTGTTTTGTTTCATTCCATTAACTCACTTTCTGTCAATCAAACACGGAGCCTTAAAAGACTGCCAGCTAAAAATATTACACTGAAAAGGTGAATCGCATGAAAAACTAAGGCAAACAGCCACTCATGCTCCAGCTGTGTGAGATAGATTTAAGACTCAAAAGCAAGCAAAAGCATTACCCACACAGATTAAGGCTTGTAAAAGAATGACCGAACAAGCATTGACGAAATAGTCTTACATGCCAAATTTTTAAGAGATCCTTCAGCAGCACGTTTTTGGGCTTCCCTTCTTGTTTTGCCAATTGCTTCGCCAATTTTTTCATCTGCAAACCACACCTAGCAAGGGAAAAAGTGCAGAAGGATGAGCTGTTAAATCAGAAATTTGAATCCAAAGAAAAAATGGAAGCAACTCGAGCCTTTGAACAGATAAAACAGTCCATTTTTTAAAAGTCATCACTATCAAACATATTTCTTATATTTTTGTGGCCCTGAATTAGTTGTTTTGTGGTCTAAACTAGAGATGGCTATTTTGAACCTGGCACGATAAACCGATCCAACATGACATGAGTTAAACAGGTTTGGGTCAAACACGAACAATATACGGGTCTAGTTCGGGTTGACCATTCCAAACTTGTCTAATCCATTCAACCCAATTGAAAATATAATGATAATATAAAATACTAAAAATATTAAAAATATAATAATAATATTTTTATAATATATTTTATTCTTATTATCAACTTAATTTGAAATAATTCAACAAGTTTATAACACATTATTTACTTTAAATGGTTTAAGAGGGTCGAGTTGCAACATGAATAACATATGTTTCATAATAATTAGGTTATTTTTAGTCTAAATGGGATAATTCAATCTGGTTAAGTAATTGACTTTATGTGATATTAACTAGTTGGAAGATGTCATGATTCAGTTTATATTATATATTTAAAGTTAAATGGGTTGACGGGTCAGGTTAAGGTTGACCCCCCTTCGTAAATGAGTTGAGTCGAGTCAACCCATTTAATTAAATGAATCAGGTAAGGGTTGAGCTCAAATGAATTCATAAGACAGCCAACCCAACACAAACCCAACCCGTGAACCCCAATTGCCAACTCTAGTCTAAACATAAAGCATGAAACACCCCGCAGAATGATATGGAACACTATAGGATAGAAAAGAGTAAAAACTATCCTTCAAAAAACTCCAACCATTTTTCAAGAGACTGTTGGTTCCCATAAAGGGGAACCAGCTATGTACATCTAGGTTTCTGTTCTGAGGGGATGGTTGATACTTAAAAATTTTCACAGGGTAAAAACCGACATCTTGGTAAAAAGAAAATTATGCATCATTAAAATAGGATGGGAAACTTTTTTAAGCTAAAACTGCAGTTTATGAATCAAAACCGCTTACAACCTCAATGGAAAACTGCAATTCATTACTAGCAACCAGGGTTGGCCTGAACTCCACCTGCAAGTATTTCAGATAAATAGTAAAAATTATCGGATGAAGAATATATATAAATCCGTGTTTTTAATTTCTTAGGATATCAAATGAACCTTCGCGCTGCACTTCATTGCAATCCCCTGTAGAACTCCTGCAGGAGTATCCACATGTGGAAGGCCCTGTCCAGATTCAGCTTCAAGATCCTTGCAACTGAAGGAAAATCGTCTTGAAGGAACCTCCTCAGCTATTAAAAGAAACCAACGTTATTATTAAAAGATCTCATATCATAATATCAAATGAACAAGCGTCTGATATTATCAAAACATGATTTAAAGAGGGTTCGGATTTGGAAAAGATTTCACATTTTTTATTTTTTTTAAATGCTTTGGAAAATATATTGGATTATGTAAATGGAAAAGAATTGTCAATGAGGATCCCTTGACAGTAATTAGCATCCACTAAATATATTGCATCGGCATAGGGGACAGAATATTGCTGATGAATAAAACATGTTTGTTCCAACCCTAAACAAATTTCCCCTCCAAAAACAATCCAATTATGAGAAGGTTGGCATGCGTCACATTGTTGATAATCGCAAAATAAGGTTGAGACTAATGGCGAACCATTAGCAGAACCAAAATTATGAGAGCACAACGGGTGGGCATGGAGAGTCTCGTGTCATGCTGAAACTTTTGGAACTATATACCACGGTGTTTGAATTATTTAATTGGGCTACATTCCCACTGTCAATTGAATTACAATCAAACCCTGATAAAACATAAAAAATTCATCACTTCAACGATCATAGAAGCAATAGTCAATTGAAAGGGATTCAAGAAACATGGGACACTGATGAAACAAGTAAAAGTCAGCAAGGACCAGCCCAGCTTTCCTAGCACAGAAGTTAAATTTTAAGCTCCGGTAAGATCAAAGCTTGGCTGTTATTGACTTTCAAAAAAAAGACATCAAAGCTTGCCTGATGGATACTGATGGCTAAATACTGAGTTATTTAAACTCAACCGTTCATCTCGGTGAACTGGCTGCAATTAAACAATTAAATAAACTCAGTATCCTTGATCGGTCAAAAAAAACAGCAGCCTTCATGCATGGAAAAAGGCTCGCAGATGCAAAGAAATCTACCTCTTTTGGAAATCTTTGATTATCGTGAAGAATTCTCTCGGTTGAAACAGAATTCTTGGCACCATGGTAAAAGGATGAATGAAGGGGTCGCTGTTTCTGAATAACCATTGGCTCAGAAGGTAAAGGAAACCTTATAGAAGTTGATGGGCTCAATTGTCTTTGGTTCATTTCATCCTCTACCATAAACCAGGTTCCACGAGGTGGTGCCTGCGGAACAGAAGGAACTGGCAATGGAGGCCTTACAGGTAAAGAAGGTTCGCTCGATGATTGATCTCTCGTGTCTTGCCCATGTTGTAATATGAGAAGCCGCCTCCTTGTATCAGGGTCCAATTCAGATTCCGGTACTTCACCCTCTTCCCTGGCAGAAGAACTTTGTAGCACAGATTCTGGAGGCCCAGACTGAGGCGGTTTATATAATACAGATGGTGGAGGATAAGGATTGTTGACAGGAGGTGCAGTTGATGCTTGAGGTGTTGGAAATGTAATGGAACTAGAAGAAGATACAATTGGAAACTGGAGAGAAGGTGCAAGCCTTGGATCTAGATTAGCCAATGTTGAAGAGACATCGGTTAAAGCTGAAATAGAATCCTGAAAGAACAGTTTGATTAGATAATAAAAGACACAATTTAAAAAGTTACAAAAAAAAATCTAAGGCTCCACTTACAAGAACTTGTTGAAAATTTCTTATAGCACTTATCAATTATGATAAGTGCTTCTGCATGAATGTTTCCAGATTGCATCTGTATAAATTAATGTTTCCATGTGTAGGTGTTTTTTCAGAAACAGAACAAACACCACTTATTTTTTCAAACTGCTCATCATAAGTGGTAAATGCTGTAAGCAGTTTTCAGTAAGTTCTGTCAAACAGAGACTGGGTCATACACAGCAAATGTACCCCATGCCCTATCGTCCGAACGCCCCCTCCCCAAACCAAGAAAAAACACAGCTGACACAAGTTAACACAACCACCAATAATATCAAGATAAACTACCTTTAGCTGTCTTTCAGCATCAACATCTGCCATGCCGTCAAGACAAAGTAGATCTTTATTGCCATTCGTCGAAGAACCGCCATCCTAAATGAAGTACATTGATAGCATCTTACAAGTGAACAAACAATTTGCTATTAACACAAAAAGACCAACAATCGAATTATCATCATGTGACAATTTGGAAGGATTTGGCGCAGTAAAAACCATACAGCTTTCAAATTCTATCAATGACTAACAAAGCAAAAATAATGCAATAACCAACCTCTGAAACCAGATAGTTGCCAACATCAGGAGAAGGAACATCTCTTATATCATCTTCATAGAAGACACCATTGATCCGTTGCAAAAGGTTATCGTCGAACTCTCTGTAATCAAGTTCAACAAGGGAATTGAACTAAGGCCTGATTCTTCTTGAAAAAAAAATTGTTCTTAAGGCCAAGTGAATAAATTTCACCCAATCATGGCAAGGAAAGGCATGATACACCAAAAGCTCAGTCACTGGAAGTCCCTTTCTAAACTAAAACATAGAAGGATCTTATCACAGAGAAGCCATGCAAGGAAAGCAGGCGCACTATTAGCCAAAAGGGTGGGGGAGTTCACCATAACATGGGCATACAATCTTGACAAACAGCATTTGAAAATGCCTTGAAGCTCGGTTAGGGCCACACTGTGGGCCACTAGCATGAAAATGGGTATTATAATTCCGTATAACCTATTTGGAAAAGTGAAAATATGAGCAAATGGTGATTCCCTGATGATAGCCAAGATTTACATCACCTTATTTCCTGTTTTTTATGCTATTTTTTTCCATTCCACTTTTCAGTTCATTACCATTATCCAAATGGACCATTAAGCCAGAAATTATGCATGTCGATGTGCTATTCACCGCTGACCACACCAACCAACACATGAGGTCTCTTGAGATTTCTAGCATCTTACTTGAAAAAACCACCTCTAGCATTGCATGCAACATTTCTTGCAACACAAAGAACAGGAACAGCGTTATTTGCCTACAATAGGAAAAATGACAACCAAATATTAACAGAGTATATATGACATAATATCAGTCCTGCACAATAAGCAAGGAAACAGTAGATACTTCAGCTTGGGGAGCATAGTAAGGTGCAAATGCTGGAACAACATGCACACGAGGCTGATCTTTTTCATCCCAAACTTTTAAGCGATCATCAATAATCAATGCCATCTTGGGATGGCAGTTTCCATCATGAAAAACATTGTACAGAGACTTCTTTAAGCCTGAAATAGTTATTTGAAGGGAATGAATTCATAGATGGACATGGCAATTCTACCTGACGAGATGCAGTAAAAGATGGCAATTAACAAGATGGATTGCAATCGGATCCATTGCTTAAAAACTAACCTGATTTCACACACACAATGCGATTCAGTAACTCATTAGAAGTTATAAGATTGAAGTCCGGATCAAGAAGCCTCCACATCTCTACGGCATAATCTCGTTCAGCCATTGTGCAAACATAAACCTCAAACCGCTTACGCCCCCTTGCAATCAAGTAGCTCCGAAGATCCTCCCATGCAGGCCTCAGCCTCACAAGAACACTTGTATCTCGAATCTATAGAAGGATATCAACAATCGTGATTTATTTCCCAAAAACAAAAAGTAATAGTCTTTATGTTCATTGATACATATGAGTAACAGGTAAAGGCAGGTTGCAATTCCCAATCATCCTTCGATATCAAGTGAACTCTCAAAAAAATCAATGCACCACTATGAAAAAGAGCACCTGTTCATGGTATAAATCTACAAATGAACCAAAAATATGAAAATGCCACGTGAAACAATAAACTGAATATGAGAAAGCAGCAAGTCAGTGATATTTAGTGATGAGAACCAAAATATATATCAATATAAATATATTTAAAGCTTGAGCACGCGCACCCAGAATTCTCACTCTTGAATGAATCCAATGACAGTTCCAAACAAAGTAATGGACATGAGGTTAAATATTATCCGGCATGTAAACATACATACCAGTGGATTGATGCGAGTTAGAATAATATTTTTGTCTTGCAAGCGTATAAGTGGGCGAACCATGGTTGGATGATTGCCGGACAAAGCTGGAACAATCTCATACTGAGTTTGAATAGTCTTCCCATTATCAACAACTTGATCAGTTTCAACATATTGCTTCAGTATGATCTTGTCATCTTGATAGCGCTTCATCTCTGAAAGCATGCCACTAACCCGCTGTGTATCCACTTCAGTATTTACTCTCCGCTGTATGGCGTCAATTTTATCCTCAAATGATCTCATTGTATTGGCGACAACAAGTGTTTCATCAAGATCAAACACAATGCCAAGGCACCTAAGGTTCAACATGGCAAGGCAAGAATTATAAAGTCCTGATGAAACAACAAACCCCCAGAAACACTGAAAAGGGCCTTCCTTCTTCCTAGAAACCATGGCAACCAAATGGACTTCTTCACCTCGTAAAGGCATTATTGCAGTCTGCAGACGCCCACAAAGTAACCAAAATTAAAAGCCACCAAAATATCCACTCATGTATTTTAATAAAGCATCCACAATAACTGTGCTCACAGCAAACTTTTGCAGATGAGCATGCAAATATATAAAAAATAATGACATTATCAACAATTCTACACTCGATAATGTAAATAAGCTTATAAACATAAAATGCAGTGGTACATAAGGTTCTCCCGCATTGAGATAGTTGGAGAGGATCATTTACAGCATGTGACCCCCCCGCTTTATTTGTCCATATGATGTTTCCACCACTCAACCTTGTAGCCTTCAGTTGACAAATTGGCAGCCATAATCATTGTGCCAAGTATCAGAATCTTCCAATTATTGCAAGAAAGTCATGTTTGATATGCATGTGGGGAGAAATTATGCACGGTACTGTAACACAGCACACTAGGATCATGTTTCATGGGATAACAGCAGAATTACTGATAGGCCAACCACACTAAGAGGCCAGCATACTAATAAAAGAGTTGATAAATGTAAACAGATCAATCACGGGCTTCGGTTAAATAGTGAATTATGATGAGTAGTAGCATTTTTATCAGCATAATACCCAGAACTTTGAGTTCTTTCCGCTCAGTTCAATTCAGAAGACAATAACCATTAGATGCCTAGCAACCATCCTAGTGGATAACCATCGTGGACGGCAGAAGGCAGGAAGAAAATTGAAGCTGCAAGCATATTAACTTCAACAAGGTGACCATGGAATGAGTCCCACAATAGGTCTTTCCGGAGATCCATGAACTGACTTATTCAGATCACCGAGGTAACTCGTTAAGAGTTGAAAGAAGTGTAAAAATATGGGACAGAATCTGCAAGGGGGCAACCCATCCAGCTATTGTGTTCACAAAAAATATTGAATTTAAAGTGACTTTTTATGAGTCCGTGGTACTTGGTCAGCCTGTCCATCCAGCTCTGCAAAATTTGAGGAATAATATACAGACTTATATTTTCCATTTTTCCCGGTGTTTTTGAGAGGGAAGAGGAGGGGTGCTTGAGATGACGAGGGTTCATCTAAATTCTGGGTTTTCCGTTCCTCTGACAGTAATGTTTCAAGTCCCAGCTTGGAGTTTTGCAGTTATACCTTGTTCTCTCTGAGACAGGACGAGTGCAATGTCAAGAACGGTGATTCCTCTGACTGCGCCTTCGACTCTATTTTGAAGCAAACCCCACAAGAACTGATAGTGTGGAGAACAGCCAATGGCGGGCACCTCTCGCTTGGCTGCGAGAAGTGTGTTATTCTGATTTCCCTCTCCGTCAAATTCACTCTCTGGTTCTGTAAACGCACATCTACTTCCCCAACTAGCTCATCCCCTTTATACACCACCGTCTTCAACATCTGTGTCTCGCTTAAACATAAAACACTGGCAATTTGACTTCGATTCAATCTTTCTTCTTCCTTTCAGGATAGTTGAAAGAAGCCCTGAGATTCGTCAGTCTGATCCGCAGATTGGTTCAACAAAATAATCATGAATTCGTTTGCTTGTCCAGAGCTACGTTACTCATTAAGCCATGAGGAGGGGGAAAGAATTATGGTTTTCTTCAGATTGTCTTTTAGATCTCAAAGAACAAAAAACGAAAGATTCGTGGAACTGATTATCATGAATCGATTGATGAGAATCGAAGTCAGAATGGAGGTTTTATCCAGGCCATGAATAGTCAAAAATAGGAAACCGGATCAGTCGTCGGTGTTGAGGCTAGGGTTACAGAATAAGGGAGTGGCTCACGGATGAAACCCTAGATTCCTAAAGCGAAGGGGCAACGAAGAAAAGAGTCCAACCCGAGCACGATCGATTTTGTCTAGAGTAAATTAAAATGAAAAAAAAAAGGAAAAAATATAATAAATTATCAATATAAATTGTTATTAGAAATATTCAAAACATTTATTTTGTGATAAAAATAACAAAAATTAAAAATTAAAAACGAGAACTATGGATATGTGTCGTAGAATGATAACTAAATAGATACAAAACATATATTTTACTTTTTATATCCATTGTTTTTATTAAAAAACATGAAACATGTTATGAAGAGTAATGTTGGATGTAGGCAAACAACATTGAATGACACGTAGTTACAAAGTAAAAAAAAAAAAAAGATACAAAAAAAACTATGTGAGTCAAAAGTCATATTTATATCTAATATCTTTTTTATTATAAAAAAACAAATCGAGGTTGAGTGGGAACTAATACAAAATATTAGGCATCACCAACAAAACACTGCATTGCATAATCTTCACACACAAAAAAACACTACTGAAAATCACTACTTGAAGATGGGGTCATTCGGATAGCAAGTTGGGCAACTCGGATTGTAACGTCTTGACCCGGAAGCCCACTAAATGGCACCACAAGACGGTAGGTAACATGGTCTCAAGCGCATATTCTCGTACGCCAGATGATGTCCACTAGTACCGAGGGTCTAAGGTGGTACGGTGGGGAGACTATACCCTCATATTAGAGTGGTGTAGCGGATATAAACAGAGATAATAAATAGCAGAAGCATATAAGATAACTAACATCACAACATAAGCATGAGTAGTAAACAACAGCGAAAATAAACAGCCAAACAATTGTAATAACAATTAAGCCATAGAATGAGTCATATACAAAATGATGTCATGACATGATGATGTGCAAAAAGGGGACCGAAAGACCACTCCACTAGCATCATGAACATACGTTCGGTCCTATGCTTTCATGCTCTCATGCTATAAACAAAATTGATCAAGCATTCATGACATAGTGTTTGCCCTTGTTAATACCTACAACCATAAAGTATACTCGGGTACTAAGGGTGGTCCGAGTAGGGTGTGAGATAAACTCAATAGGTCACCACCAACGGTGTCTATAATAATCCATTCAGTGTATATAACATAGCAATGTGCGGGCATATCAAATGATAAACAATGCTAGAAGATAAATATCAGTCGGCAGAGGTTCATGTAAGACACCCGTTAGCCTCTATCTGCTTCGACATAGATCATGATAAATCTGATCAGTTTACTATATACAAGTGATCACACACACACACACACATATATATAATATGTATACACGTATATATGTAAGGGCATATACAGACATATACATGGATACTAGATGTTAGTTGGACCTGAGACGTAACTTAGGCATCAATGCATAGTCCAATGAGCAGTAAGCTCCAGCAAGGGTACCAGCCCTGAATCTCATATGAATGTAAGACATCATGCTTATCACTCGAGATAGTGGGGTGAGTCGTCATACCCAACACCCGAAACAGTGAGGTGAGTTGCCATGCCCAATACCCGATGCAAGGGAACGTGAAGTGTTGTGCCTATCGTCCAAATAAAAGTAAACGGTGTGAGACGTCATGCACCATGTTCAACAAATCCCTAAACTGTTGTTCAACAACCAATATCCATGGCCTAATCATGATAATTATAAGGCATCTCCATTTAAATCATTTACATTCATTTTTCCCCATCTAGCCATGAGCATCACAAATTATACGATTTATTAACATGTGACGTGACCTTGCCACTTTGCTTTCTTTTAAACAATTTAAGCCAATTAATTTAGGAATCAAGGTAAAACCAATTTAAGGTCAAGCCAAAGCACTCAGGAGGTAGTTTGGTCAATTAAACATTTAACTCAAGGAGGGAAATTCTTTCAACGCACCCAAAGGGGTGGCGACCAATGAGGTATATAACACCCCGCTTTTTATTACACACTTAAACATGATTCATTACATAAAATCTTCACTTGATACAACATAGAAGATCAAGAGGTCTAGTGTCTTCGGGGCTTAGGAACATTACATAACGACTTAAAACATGAAACAGAACATCTTTATTGAAAACTTCATTTACATGACCACTACATTCCCTCGAACTTAGCATTGCATTAGATAACCTGAGGACATGCATAAGAAAATGGTGAGCTATAAAGCCCAATAAAGGAGTAAATAAGGCATAACATGAAGAATACAATACATGTTAAACAATATGCATATCAATGGAGCATAAGAGAAATATGAACATAAAGACATGATACAACATGCTTATCATAACATGGAAACGTGACAACAATACTTAATATGATATTAGCATGAGCCAGTGCTCATTGCACATGGAGCATGAGTAAACCCTCATTACACTTGAATTAACATGAGTAAACCCTCATTGCACTTGACGTATCATGATACTAATCTCTATCCAATGCATTGAAGCACTATCAGAGAACACCCTTTTTAATCATTTCATTTCATGCATAAGTGTGCCACATGGATCATACAACATGGTTTCATTAAACATCATCATTTATTCCACGATAAAGGAATGTGGAATTAATACACGAAACTCTATAATCAATAAGTAAATGTTCATAAAGGTGAATACCCTTGATAGAGAAATGAACACGGTATTCACTACACAATGACTTTGGCTTGAGAAAAATCGTTGTGCAATTTTGGCAGCATAACGACGTGACATAAGAATTTATAAAAAATGGTTGATGAGAGAGAAATGGGTGTCTCATCATATGTAAATTAAATGGACAGTAAGGGGGTCATATAGATAAATGTCCCAACAAATGTAATGGAATTTAGATTCATAATACAAAACAATTACTTGAATGTGAATGAGAAGAGAGAAATTCTATACAAAATTTCGACATGGTAACGAGTGTACACGAGAGACATTAATGAGAGAGAAATAATTATCTCATCATTTCAAACATTGGGAGGGGAATATAAGGGAGGTGCGAAATCATGCCCCAACATTTGTTATTGAAAGAAAAAGGGTATTACAACATAAAGAAACTTGGATAAAAACAAGAAAGGTATGAATCCCTTACAGAATTTCGACATGGTAATAGGTGTACATGAGAGGCTTTAATAAGAGATAAATGAGTCTCTAATCATTCAAACATAAGGAGGTTAGTACAGGGGAGGTGCTAAATCATACCCTAACATTTGTAATTGAAAAGACAAAGGTATAACAACATAAAGAAACTTGAACAAAAATGAGAGAGGAAGAAATCCTTTACTTGGAAGTGTGATCCCAAAGGCTTGAGAGAGGCTTGAGAGATGCTTCTTGGGAGCTTAGGGTGCCTTGGGAGGATTCTAGAGAGAGGAGGGTAGAGGTTGGCCGAGCTTCAAAGGCTTTGAGTGAAGAGGAAGTGAGAGCTTGTGTGAGTTTATATAAGAAAAGAGAGGGAATTCTTTATTATTTAGGTTTGGGACACCACACATTAAACTAATCAGAACAAAAAACCAGCCCATGGTTTTTTCTCATGGTTTTTTCCAAAAGGAATTGGAAAAAATTATTTTATAAGGTCAACGACTGAACTTCTTAAAATATTTGGCTTTCTTATCTGGAGGTGAGTCATACTCTCAAGGAAATCAATTTAAAAAGTTAAAATGTTTTATAATTTTTGGAGGGTCCACTAAAGTTTTTTAAAATAAATCAAACAAACACAAAATCACATCATTTTAATGGTAAAACATATATCATCCAAACATAATGTTTATAGTATTTTATTATATCACTATTGAGTTATTATGATGTCATAAAACACATTATATATTTAAACAGTACTTAATTTTTATCCAAAAAAATCGACTATCTCAAAAAATTATGAAAAATTCACCATTGGATAATTTCGATATTATGATTCCAAAAATAATATTCATTTTATCTAAATAATTTTTTAAATATGTGAATTTTTACTTTTAAAATAAAAACCGACATTTATCGAAAATTCATGGGTTTTGACAAAAACAACTTTCAAACCATAATAAAAATTAAAATTGTATTCATAAAAATTATATGATCATTTATATTTAATAAATAGTAATTTAGTAATAATATTTCATTAAAATATCATTTAATTCAAAAATTCATTAATTCGTCAAAATAGATTTCTTAATTGAATATTAACCAAAAATACTATTTTTGTTTTTAAAAACTATTTACAAAGTAACAATAATAAAATGAATGTATATTCTCTATAAAAAAAATAATGTACATAATCATAGTGCTAGGGTCTTGTTACATAACCCCTTATAACACCCGCATAAGACCGAAGGGTAAGGTGTGCGATGATGACATATTTTTGGGGTAGTTCGGATAACATCGTTCGGGTGGTAATCTCTATCAACATCCACTTCTCCTGTAGGTGGTTCCGATCGAGCTTAACGTGTTGAAGCTCGGCTTGGGCTTGGTTAAGAGAGAAACCCAATGACGCCACCTCCTTTCTGATCTTTGACAAATGAGCTTCGTATGGAGCAATTCTACTGGATGAGATAATCGCTTCCTTTGTCTGAGTAAATTGGATTTGTTAAAACCCTATATTTACACTAATAATGTGATCACTATTTAATGACTATACTAGCAACGATCACAATTCCTAACGGTATTTTAAAATCCAAAAACATAAAACCAAGGAAGTTCATAAGTTTTATATATCCGTAATAAGACATTTAATTAGATCAAGAAGAATTTTCATTAATGAATGTTTGGGTCATTACAATCTTCCCCCCTTATGAAATTTCGCCCTCAAAATTTTGTTTTACATCCTAAGCCACAAAAAGGTGTGAGTACTTTTCTTTCATTACCTCCTCCAGTTACCATGTTGCCTCTTCATATTTATGGTTTCACCATAGTACCTTAACTAGGTGGGTAGTCTTGTTACATAGAACTTTATCTCTATGATCCAAGATCTTCACTGACTGCTCCTTGTAAGAAAGATCATCCTCTAACTATACTACCTCTGAAAAGAGTACACATGAATGGTCTGATATGTACTTCCTTAAAAGGGAAACATGAAAGACATCATGTACTTTGGCCATGGTAGGTGGAAGTGATAGTTGATAGGCCACAACCCCGACACGATCAAGAATCTCGAAGGGGCTAATGTACCTAGGACTTAACTTTCCTTTCTTTCCAAACCTCATGACCTTCTTCCATGGAGATATGCGTAGAAATACCATGTCTCTAACTTTAAACTCAAGGTCTCGTCGATGGTTATCTGTATAACTCTTCTGTCAACTTTGGGATGCCTTGATATGTTGTTGAATGGTTTTTACCTTCTCTACCATTTCTTCAACCATTTAGGGTCCCAGCAGCTTATGCTCTCTAACTTCATCCCAACACACCGATGTTCTTCACCTTTTCCCATAAAGGGCTTCATATGGTGCCATTCAGATGCTAGAGTGGAAACTGTTATTATAGGAGAATTTAACCAGTGGAAGATGTTAGTCCCATCCTCATTTGAAGTCCATAGAACATGATCTCAATATATCTTCTAGTGTATGAATAGTTCAATCAGATAGGCCATCAGTTTGAGGATGATAGGCCATACTAAAGTTCAGTTTAGTGCTTAGAGCATGTTGGAGACTTTTCCAAAACTTCGAGGTGAATCTAGGATCACGATTGAATATAATAGATAGTGGTAATCTATATAGCCTTACCACTTCTTTGATGTAAATCTGTGCAATTTGATCCAATGAGAAGTCCTCTCGAATCACAATAAAGTGATATGTCTTTGAAATACGATCCACAATGACCCATATAACATTGTTTACTCTGGATGTCCTAGAAAGTCCAGTGACAAAGTCCATGGTAATGTTCTCACACTTACATGTTGGTATGGGTAGTGGTTGCATCATCCCCTTAGAATTTTTCCTCTCAGCCTTCACTTACGGACATACCAAGCACTTTGATGTATATTCAGTAATCTCCCTTTTCATATTGTCCCACTAATAGTTTTCTCAGAGATCTCGATACATCTTTGTGCTCCCTGGGTGAATAGAGAAGGTTGAGCTATGTGCATCATTCAGAAGCTTCTTCTTTATCTCTGGATTAGATGGTACATATAATCATGACCCAAATCTCACAATTCTATCCTTTTCAACCACGAACTCTAAGGATTTCCCATTTTTGATAGCTTCCACCCTTTTCATAATTTCCACATCCTTTCTTTGACCATCCTTTATTTTCTCCATGAGGGGTGGTTGAGCAATCATTTGAGAAAGTATTGATGATGTTCCTCCCTTAATGATTCCTATGTTCATCCTCTGAAAATCTAAGAAGATTGGATCCTTTTCAATTCTCATCATTGATAAAGATGTAAGATCCTTTCTACTTAGAGCATCTGCCACCTTGTTTGCCTTACCGGGATGATAGTGGATTGAGCAATCATAATATTTTATGAGCTCTATCCATCTTCGTTGGCGTATATTAATATCTTTTTGTGTGAATATATATTTGAGGATCTTGTGATCAATATATACCTCACACTTCTCCCTATAGAGATAATGCCTCCAGATTTTCAACGCAAAGATCACAACCGCCAACTCCAAATCATGCGTGGGATAGTTTTGCTCATGGATTTTTAGCCGCCTTGAGGCGTAGGATATCACTTTATCATTTTTCATTAGCACACAACCTAAAACCTTATTTTAATCATCATTGTACACCATAAAGAGTTCTCCACTTATTGAGAGTGTGAGTACTAATGTAGTGATAAGCCTCCTTTTCAACTCCTTGAATCTCTCTTCGCAGTCATCACTCCAAGAAAATTTTACTCCCTTCCGAGTTAGCTTGGTAAGAGGGTTGGATAATCATGAGAAATTCCTCACAAATCGGAGATAATATCTAGATAACCCCAGGAATCTATGAATATCCATTACCGATGTTGGCCTCGACCATCCCTCAATTGCAGCTGTCTTGGAGGGATCCAAGATATCCCATTGATTGTGATGATATAACCTAGGAATACGACTTCCTTCAACCAGAAATCACACTTTTTATACTTTTCATAGATATTCTCCTTTCTCAAGGTCTATAGTACAATGCTTAGATTCCACTCATGTTCCTCCTTGGTTTTGGAGTATATTAGAATATCATCTATAAAGACAACCACAAATTTGTTGAGGTAATCTCGAAAGACTCTATTCATCAAGTCTATGAAGATTGCTGGAGCATTAATGAGTCCAAAAGGTACTAATATGAATTAATAGTGACCGTACCTTGTACAAAAAGTAGTATTGGGGATATCCTCCTTCTTCACCCTTACTTGGTAATATCCTGACTGCAAATCCACCTTGAAAATGTATTGTGCTCTACGCAGCTGATCGAACAAGTCATCAATTCATGGAAAATGATATTGGTTCTTTATCATGATTTTGTTGATCTCACGATAATCAATGCAAAGACGTATTGACCCATCCTTATTCTTGGCAAAGAGGACTAGTAAACCCCATGGTGAAGCACTTGGGCGTATAAACCCTTTATCCAGATTCTCCTGTAGTTGTTTCTTCAGCTCCTCAAGCTCCACAACATCCATTATATACAGAGTCTTGGATATTAATAATTCCCCAGGTATAAAGTCAATTGAGAATTAAAAATCTCTTCTAGGAGGAAGACCAAACAATTCCTCAGGAAACACTTCAGGGAATTCCCTCACAATAGGCATGTCTTCAAGGATGGTTGCTTCCCTAGACTCAATCATCTGAGCCAAATACGCGTGCTCATAGGGAAGTAATATCCACGCTTGATATGATGGTGATAAATAAGATTCATCTTCATCCTTACACTTGTATTGAATCAGGGGTCAATTCTCCATATAGAGAGTGATTTACCTCTCACGACAATTTATGTTGGCTCTATATAAGGAAAGTCAATCCATGCTAAGAATTGTATCAAATTCCACCAGAGGGAGTATGGTGAGATTCGTCAGGAAGTTAAATCCATAAATTATGACAGGGGAGGAGTTATATTCATGGGATGCAATGATTGCCCCATTCTATATACTCATTGACATCTTTACTTCCATGATTTGTGGTGGTGTTGGGATTGTTCTACTAAATTTTCAGGATATAAAAGAATGCGTAGAACCAAAATCAAAAAGTAAGTTCACTATTCTTGAATGAATAACTAGTATACCTGTCAACACTTCATTGTTGGGGTTCACTTTGGCGGTAATGATGGAAAAATCTCACGCTTGATTCCTTGGAGGTTGTTGGTTGCCTCTGAAAACCCTTGGCTTAGGGAACTTATTTGCAAGGTGCCCTGGTTCTTTGCAGTTAAAGCAATGAAAAATACGTTGAGGGTTGAATGAAGTGTTTATCTCCTCTGTCGAAGCCGCAGGTTTTTCTTGTCAGCAATTCATGGCTAGGTTCCCTTACCTTCCACACCTAAAGCATTTCCTCACCCCCTTCAAGCAATTTTCGGGGTGCTTCTTTACACACCTTTGGCAAGTGGGGTGCTGTATTTTCTTAGAACCATTGGATTTATCCATCAGATCGCCAAAATTGAAGTCCACCTTACACTTCTTATACCCATGATACCCCTGAGATTCTATGATCTCCATTTCGACCTTGAGGGCACATTAGAAAATTTCCTCACAGTTATCGAAGTCACAGATCTCTAGGGCTTTCTGTAGGCTAGGTTTCAACCCACCAAAGAAGTGGTCAACCTTGCATTGGGGGTAATGAAAAAGCCAGAGGTGTATCATGCAAGCCTTGTGAAGTTTTCCTCATATGCTCTGATGGATTCGTCATCTTTTTTCTTGAGGGCAAGGAAGTCCCTTTCCATCTTAAGTCAAAGGGTACGAGGAAAATCTTTATCAAAAAACATATTCTGGAAATTCTTCCATTCCAACGCCTCGATCTCTTCCTCATGATTTGTATTTTTGATCAATGTCCACCATTGATCGAATTCACCCTCTATACGATAAGCATCCAGAAGAACCTTCTCTTGTTCGGAACATTGAATAATGGAGAAGATCTTTTCAATGTAGTTAATCCATTGTTCAAAAATTGAGGGATCAGATGATCCATTAAAAGTAGGTAGCCTTTGTTTCATGAATCTCTCTATTGCAACTTGTTCTTTATTAGGGGGGTTGAACGTTCCTATTGACCCATGTTTCTATTCAAATCTTGAGTTAACTAAGAGAGTATCGTGACAAAGTTTGTGATTCCTTCTCCCATTGGATTGGGCATATCATTAGAACAGTCATCACATTGATCTCCCCATCGGTTATTAGCCCAAGTACTCATATTACCAACCATTAGATGGAATAAAAGGAAAGTTAGGGGTAAAAAATAAAGGGTAATCCAAAAATAAAAACATATGACTTATAAATAATTGTTATTTCCTTAACTTATGAATCTGTAGGCTTTAATCTATATTATCCATGATCTACTTCCCAATATTTATTCTTAGGGGATTTTTTTTTATTTTCTTAACAATGGTTCATACAAAGCTTGTGAATTTACCAAAGCATATCCCCTGGGAGTGTCGTAACCAAGAGTGGAGAAATGCCCATTGTTGGGTACCAGGATACCTCGGGTTAAGCCCGAAACTCCTTGTCAGAGTTTTCACTTCTAGGTACATATGTGCCAGAGCCGCCTCTACCTGCTCATATCCAGACATAGATGTATTTTCTTGATAAACCACTTACTCAATAATCACCAAAATTTAGGGATGTTTTTATTATACTTATTATTATCTCTAAGGCTTCACTAGTATTTTCTAATCCTAATCCCAAAAATAACTAAACCTATCCTCTGATACCGACTACAACAACCCTGTTTTTTATTACACACTTAAACATGATTCATTACATAAAATATTCACTTGATATAATATAGAATATTGATATGTCTAGTGTATTTGGGGATTAGGAACATTACATAACGACTTAAAACATGAAATACAACATCTTTATTGAAAACTTCCTTTACATGACCACGACATTCCCTTGTACTTAGCATTGCATGAGATAACCTGAGGACATGCATAAGAAAAGGGTGATCTATAAAGCCCAGTAAGGGAGTGAAAAAGGAATAACATGAATAATTCAATACATGTTAGGCAATAGGCATATCAATGGATCATAAGAAAATAATGAACATAAAGACATGATATACATGATTATCATAATATGGAAATGTGGCAACAATACTTAACATGGTATTAGCATGAGCCAAGGCTCATTGCACATGGAGAATGAGTAAACCCTCATTGAACTTGAATTATCACGAGTAGAACCTCATTTCACTTGACGTATCATGATACTAATCTTTCCCAATGCATTGGAGCGCTATAAGGGTGCACCCTTCTTAATCATTTCATTTCATGCATAAGTGTGCCACATGGATCATACAACATGGTTTCATTAAACATCATCATTTATTCCACGATAAAGGAATGTGGAATTAATACACGAAACTCTATAATCAATAAGTAAATTTTCATAAAGGTGAATACCCTTGATAGAGAAATGAACACGGTATTCACTACACAATGACTTTGGCTTGAGAAAAATCGTTGTGCAATTTCGGCAGCATAACGACGTGACATAAGAATTTATAAAAAATGGTTGATGAGAGAGAAATGGGTGTCTCATCATATTTACATGAAATGTACATTAAGGGGGTCATATAGATAAATGTCCCAACAAATGTAATGGAATTTGGATTCATAATACAAAACAATTTCTTGAACGTGAATGAGAAGAGAGAAATTCCTTATGAAATTTCGGTATGGTAACAGGTCTACACAGAAGGCATTAATGAGAGATAAAGAGGTCTCTCATAATTTCAAACATAGGGAGGGTAATATAATGGAGGTGAAAAATCATACCCCAACATTTTTAATTGAAAGAAAAAGGGTATTACAACATAAAGAAACTTGGATAAAAATAAGAAAGGTGGGAATCCCTTACAGAATTTTGGTATGGTAACATGTGTACATGGGAGGATTTAATGAGAGATAAAGGTATCTATCATCATTAAAACATAAGGATGGAAGTATTATGGGTGTGAGAAATCATAACACAACATTTATTATTGAAAAGACAAAGGTATAACAACATAAAGAAACTTGGAAAAAATGAGAGAGGAAGAAATCCCTTACTTGGAAGTGTGATCTCAAAGGCTTGGGAGAGGCTCGAGAGAGGCTTATTGGGAGCTTGGGGTGCCTTGGGAGGATTATATAGAGATTAGGGTATATTTTTTTAGAGATCCAAAGGCTTTTAGTGAAGAGGAAGTGAGATCTTGGGTGGGTTTATATAGGAAAAGAGAGGGAATTCTTTATTATTTAGGTTTGGGACACCACACATTAATCTAATCAAAACCATAAACCAGACCATGGTTTTTGAAAAAGGGGAGTCAAAACAATTATTTTATAAGGTCAATGTCCAAAATTCTTAAAATATTAGGCTTTATTATGTGGAGGTGATTCACACTCTCAAGGAAATCAATTTAAAAAGTTAAAATATTTTATAACTCTTGGAGGGTCCACTAAAGTTTTGTAAAATAAATCAAACAAAAAAAATCACATTATTTTAATGGTAAAACATATATTGGAAAAATATAATATTTATAGTATTTTATTACATCATTATTGGTTCATTATGATGTCATAAAACACATTATATATTTAAACGGTACTTAACTTTTACCCAAAAATTTGACTGTCTTAGAAAATTATGAAAAATTCACCATTGGATAATTTTGATGTCCTGATTCCAAAAATAATATTCATTTTATCTAAATAATTTTCTAAATATATAAATTTTTACTTTTAAAATAAAAACCGACATTTATAAAAAATTCATGGGTTTTGACAAAAATAGCTTCCAAACCATAATAAAAATTACAATTGTATTCATAAAAATTATATAATAAAAAGTAATTTAGTAATAATATTTCATTAAAATATTATTTATTCAAAAATACATTAATTAATCAAAATAGATTTCTTAATTGAATATCAACTAAAAATACTATTTTTGCTTTAAAAACTATTTACAAAGTAACAATAATAAAATGAATGTATATTCTCTATAAAAAAACTAATGTACATAATCATAGTTCTAGGGTATTGTTATATAACCCCTTATAACACCCACATAAGACCGCAAGGTAAGGTGTGCGATGGTGATAGATTCTTGGGGTGACTCGGATAACATTGCTCAGGTGGTAATCTCTATCAACTTCCACTTCTCCTGTAAGCAGTTCCGATCAAGCTTAACGTGTTGAAGCCCAGCTTGGGATTGGTCAAGAGCAAAGCTCTATGATGCCACCTCCTTTCCGATCTTCAACAAATGGGCTTCGTATGGAGCAATTCTACTGGATGAGGCCATCACTTCCTTTGTCTGAGTAAATTGGATTTGTTAAAGCCCTATATTTATACTAATCATGTGATCACTGTTTAACGACTATATTAAAAATGGTCACAATTCTTAACGATATTTTAAAATTAAAAAACATAAAACCAAGGAAGTGCATAAGTTTTATATATCCATAATAAGATATTTAATTAGATCAAGAGGAATTTTCATTAATGAATGTTTGGGTCGTTACAAGGTAGGCATCCTCTAATAATTTAACACAGCTCTGAGGGTGTATTATAGTATAGTTTAATTAACCTAAGAAGGAAAACACGTTTAAAGGTGATGCACATATATGTATGATGTGAGACACAACGACGAAGGCTATAAAACACCTAAACTTGTAGTAAAAATTTCTAGACCACCTACCTTAGTCCTGTAGCACTCTCCATGTCTAATGTCGGCCCTTGAATCGAGATAGAATGCGAGAAATCGCCGAAATAGATAAATGTCATGAAAATAGGGAAAATAATCTCACATCAAAATAATGCAAGAGATGAGAAGATAAATGAAGAACAAAATCAAGAGGATTAGAGACCTTATCATAAGCTATCCAACTTATCTAACAGCGGTCCGATCATATTTCAAATGAAGAGAAGTATTCAAAGCCTAGCCATGGAGAAGGGAGAGATCACAAGAGTGGAAAGGCACTAGTGGAAAAATGTATTTCCATGTCGGTTTTTTTTTACATTTTGATGTCGGTTTTTAACCGACGTCAATAAAGGTTACATAAAAAATATATGTTTCAACGTTGGTTTTTATAAACCGACGTCAAAAATCTTCACCACGCGGGTTTTTGGCGTCATTTTATATAAAAACCGACGCCAAATTTCAGGGCCTTGGGGATCTTTGGCGTCAGTTTTTATATAAACTGATGCCAAAAATCAGGCCCTAGGGGTCTTTGGCATCATTTTTTTTAAACTGATGCTGAAATTCATGACCTCAGGGGTCATTGGCATCGGTGTTTTAGAAAACAGACATCTAAATCTGGCTTCTACATGAGTTTTAATGTCAGTTTTTTTATAAAAACCGACGCAAAAAATACGTTTTCTAAAAAAAATATTTTCCACATCGGTTTTCAAAAAAACCAATGTAAAAACCTTGAAACTCCAAATATTGGAATATAGATTGTTTTCCAAGATTCTATTTGACTGGTTATGGATCTAAAACGGACTTACGGATCAAAAGTTATGGTCACTGTAAGTTGTACCTCTTTATGGGTCGATCAATACAACTTTCTTCGAAGAATACATGAAAAAAAAAGAAACAAAATGTATATGCCAAATCAACAAAAAAACATAATTAATGATTGAAACTAACTTTAATTCTTTTATTGGGCCATTTGAATCAATATGTTATTTATCATTATTTCACTTCGTTTTAAGGGAGAACTCACGCGGTAATGAAAATAGTGAGTGATAAAAAAAATTTCACAACAACTAATGAATCTTATGCATAAGTTTTATTTTTGTATCTCGATTAGAAGAATCCTTCATCATCATTATAAAAATAATAAGATTTTTAGTGATAAGTAAAACAATAATAATGAAATTAAATGATGAAAATAAATACCTTGTACAAATCGTCGATTGAAGAATATTTGAAATATTGATTATATCGAAGATGTCAAAAATGTTGAAAGAAAGAGGATGAGCTTTTATATAGTGTAAATGAAAATTTCTACAGCGGCGATTCAATAAAATTTGAGCGGGATTTTGAAAATAGGAACGCACGTTGGGAAAAAATTGAAATATTGAAGCCGTGTATTTGAAATTTTACTCTTAACGTCAATTAAATATATAACCGATGCTAAAAATATTCTCATGTTGGGGTATTAACATCAGTTTTTGAAAAAATGATGCAAAAAAGTGACTTTTAACATCGGTTATTTGTAAAACCGATGCCAAAAAAGGACTTTTAACGTCGGTTATTGAAAAAAACCGACGCCAAAAATCAAATCATATAATCTCAAAATTCCGACGCCCATAACTTTTGAACTGTAAGTCTATTTTTTACCCACGACTTGTCAAATTGAATCTTGGTAAAATATATGCAACTTTTGTTTGATCTTTGGTGTCAGTTATTTGTAAAACCGATGCCAAAAAGGGTCTTTTAACGTCGGTTATTGAAAAAAACCGACGCCAAAAATCAATTCATATAATCTTCAACTTACAACATCCATAACTTTTGATCTATAAGTCCATTTTTGCTCCACAACCTGTAAAATTGAATCTTGGAAAATTATCTAAAACTTTTATTTTAATATTTGGCGTCAGTTTTTTGTAAAACTGATGCAAAAAAGGGTCTTTTAACGTCGGTTATTGAAAAAAACCGATGCCAAAAATAAAATAATATAATCTTCAAATTCCGACACCCATAACTTTTGATCCGTAAGTCTGTTTTCGCTTAATGATCTATAAAATTGAAGCTTGAGAAATCATCTAAACCTTTTATTTTAATCTTTGGCATCGGTTTTTTGTAAAACCGACGCAAAAAGGGTATTTTAACATCGGTTATTGAAAAAAACCGACGCCAAAAATCAAATCATATAATCTCCAACTTCCGACGCCCATAAATTTTGATCCATAAGTCCATTTTCACTCCATGACCTATCAAAGTGAAGCTTGGAGAATTATATAAAACTTTTATTGTGATATTTGGCATCGGTTTTTTGTAAAAACGACACAAAAAAGGGTCTTTTAACATCGGTTATTGAAAAAAACCGACGCCAAAAATCAAATCATATAATCTCCAACTTCTGACGTCCATAACTTTTGATCCATAAGTCCGTTTTCACTCCACGACCTGTCAAATTGAATCTTGGGAAATTATATAAAACTCTTTTTTAATATTTGGAATCAGTTATTTGGAAAACCGACGCCAAAAAGGGTCTTCTAACATCGGTCTCTTAGAACCGACGTTAAACTACCGACGTTAAAAACAAATTTTCCACTAGTGAGGGTTGCACGCCCGCTGGAGAAAAAAAAAGAAATAGAGAGGAGGTTTAAAAAAAATTTTATGGAAAAAGGGTAAATTACCATTATTTTAAGGGGGTCTCACAGTTTGGCCACACAGTTGGCCAAACCATGCACTAACCGTATACCCATCATTGCCCAAGAAAGCCCCTTGTACAAGCTAGGCACATAGTTTGACTAATCACGTGCAACCCATGTGAAATGGCTTTGTTAAAAAGCCTGCAGCACCCACACGGGTGTGCGGCCTAGGTCCCATGGTTTAGTCAAATCGTGCGACCTCCTGCTATGCACTGAGTGACCTGCATGGTTGAGTCACATGATTAGCACTAACTGTTGACTAACTGTGTGACTCAATCTGTTCCTCCAATTTCTGGAGCTTCGGGTTCCGAACAAGACCTGAACGCTCCCAAGACCTTCCTTAGGCCATAGGGAACACTCTATATAGGATAAAACAAATAATTTAAACTTGAAAAATAATGATTTATACCTTTGTGAAAATCCAGGTTGTTACAACCTCCTCTCATTAAAACAAATCATCCTCAAGTTTTCATTTTAAGGGTAGTAAGGGATCATCTAAGAAAAGATCCGACCATTGGGAATGTGCATCGACTTCCCGCTCCCAGCTCTCATCATGTACTCGGTCATGCTGCCATATCACTTATACTAAAGGAAATGACTTGCCTTGTAGAGTCTTTATGCTCTGATCCATGATACGCACTGGGTACTCCTCAAAAGGAAGCATCCATATCTAACTCAACCTCCTCAGGGTACAAAAAATGAGACAGGTCTGGATAATTCTAGTCTTATTGCTCTTCCCCTTGAATTTGAGATAAATGATGATGTTTTTGGATTAAACTCTAGAATATATCCTAGGACAGATGGGTTCACAAACTCATTTTTTCAATCTTTTTGGGAGATTATTCATTGTGATGTTTGCAGGCTTGTCAGTCATTTTTTCAAGGGTGGGTAGTTAACGCATGACATTAATGCTTAATTTCTATCACCCATTCCTAAAATTCCCAATTACAATGAGATTATCTTTTTTAGACCTTTGGATCCTATTAATACTATTTATAAAATCATTGGTAAAATTCTTGTTAACAGGCTATCCAGTATTACCAACAAAATTGTGTCTTCGAATCAGTTTGGTTTCATCAAAGGAAGAACTATCTAGGATTTACTTATTACTGCCTTTGAATGCATCAATATTCTTAGGAAATAAATCTGGGTAGGTAACATTGTTATCAAGATTGATGTTAAAAAATCATTTGATACATTAGACTGGGGTTTCATCTGCAAGGTTTTAGGCAATTTTGGCTTTGATGACATCCTTATTAATTCCGTTCACACTCTCATAGGATTAGAACATATCTCAATTCTTATCAGCGGATGACCTGAGGGATATTTTACATGTACAATAGGTGTTAGGAAAGGTGACCCTCTTTCAGCCATCGTTTTCTTTATTATCAAAGATCACTTAAGTAGGTTCTTTCTCAATGTGGCTAGTAATAATAAACTCAAGTCCATCAGAGTTTCCAGAGAAATTGTTTCCCCACACAATTATTTAATGATGATGAAATCATTATTTTCACTCAAGGTGGCAAAAGAAACATCAAGAACATTAAATTTTCTCTCCTTCATTATGAGAAAGTATCAGGGTAGGAGATTAGTTGGAATAAGTCTTTTTTATACTTTGGAAAAAAATTATCTTAACCAGAAAAATCAACATCATTGGTGAGCTGTGTCTTAGAGAAGGCATGTTTCCTTTAATTTATCTTGGGGTCCCCATGTTTTAGGGAAAACCACATGTCAAAAATTTTTCTCATATTGTTAGCCATGTCATATTTTAGCTGTCTTATTGGAAGGGTAAGACACTAGCGATAACTGGGAGGGTTATCCTTATCAAAGCTGTGATCGTCTTAAAATTTGTTTACTATTTTATGGTTTAAAAATTACCTATGCATCTTATCAAGATTATTACTACCTCTATCAATTTTTTTTTCTGGAGTGGAAGAATTATTTAGAGAAAACTTGTGATAGTTCCTTGGAATCAATGCTACAAGCCAATTGATCAGGGTGGGCTTGGCATTAAAAATCTTCGCAATTTCAATGAATCTTTGCAGGATAATTTCATATGGAGGCTTATTAAAAAGAAGTCGGGGTATCTTACTTTATTGAGATCCAGGTTTTTAAATAGACTCAATGTTGGGAATTTTAATTATTTGGAATCTTGTATTTGGCCCGCTCTCAAGAATTATTTTCCCATAATCTCCATTAATTCTCACTGTTTAGAAAGAATCAATTCTTCCTTAAATTTTTGGTTAGATAACTGGACAAGTACACCTATTCTCAACTATATTAATTCTCATGATACTTCTTTTGACATAAATGTGTCAATCAAAGAGCAATTGGAAATTTCCTTGGATGTGCTTGTTGGAACTGGGCGTGCAGCGGAAGCCCCAAACAGGTGGGTTTTTAAAATTTTCCCACTGCCGTTCGACATGAACTTTCCGATGTCGGTGAAGAGCAGCCCGGTCAAAGCTGAGGACCACACGTGGAGGATTTTAAGTACAAACATAAACTGTAAAATACATGGTTTAGATCTGAAGCCGTGCACGACGTCTGCTCATCATTGGCGATCATTGCTCAAAGAATCCAAATCCAAATTCCTCTAGATCATCCACACGTGCTTCAAGGAATCCGCGGGAGCGCCATTCTTCGTAGTCCGGGTGCTAGCGCGGAATACCAATGATGACTTCGACGTTCCAACGATCACCACATCGCTTCGCTAGCGATGCCCGAGAGAGAGACCCATCCAAGCTCCTTGGATCCAAAGCATCTCTCTCCAGAGTGTGGGAGAGAGGAGAGGAGAGAGAAGCTCCATGAATAGTGTTTGGAAAATGACCCTCCTCTTCTATTTATAGTGCTTAATTAAAATATCCGGTATAGCCTCACTGACCTCAGATACTTAAAGCACTATCAACAACATTTTATGACTACTAATCCGAGTCATAAATATTATTATCACTCACTTGTAATATATTAAAACATATTACATGATAATAATTGAGTCATTAACTCGACTCGTCGCTCCCATAAATATTAATTGAACCTTGAATAATTTAATATTCATCAATTAATATTTTCTATGTATTTACTTAAAACTCATAAATACATTTAATAAATAAATTCAATACTCATTATTCTAAACTTGAATAATATGAATTTATTTATTGCATTGGTGATCATTTAACTTTGGACAAATCCCGGACCCCTGTGGCGGGGCCCACCATGTCCAATACTCTTATTCAACTGAATAGGGAAGATTCTTGAATACACTATTGTGTGTGAACCTCTAAGCCCTTATTTCGACAGCTATGAATAGTATTCACAGACCAAGAGAGGGATCTAGCAACCCATCATGACCCCTGAAGAAATAAGGATTTTCACAGCAGCGACAACCAACCTATGAACACGCACTGTGTAATATAATCTCTTTGTCTGTAATATCTCATAAAGCAGGACGCACTCATGCGTTATCACCCTTTTCTTGCTTTATAGTTTGTTGATTTAACTAGATTGATTTACCCTTGATTGCCATGGCCGTGGTCTTATAAAGGTATTGTCATCCATATCAATATGGACTGAGATATATTACTTCCATAACCTGGAAGCGACAAATCCTTTCTTGACCATTCAACCAATGCCATGCCACCAACGACACACCCGACACAAACTACCTCACCACGACTTCATTGCCATGATTTTCGTCTTGCATCAAAGTACGCAATCAAATGACATGCATTGGTAATGATCTCAAGTTAGGAGACCATTACACATGATCGTAGATAGGAATGTCCAATGACACCCAAAACATGTGGAGTTCCTATTGGTGGGTCAGTTCTCATGATCTCACTACTAGAGATTACCAAGTGCGAACATCATGAGAAGAAGTCTTAATGCTTATGAGCTCCCAGCAACTGATGGCCATACATCTATTATATCCAATTAGTAAGATGTATCTGGACCATAGAACATATATTTAAGATTAATGTCATAATATCTAGAGGTTCTCATTATAGCCTGGGAACTTCTATAACCTTTCGATATGACAATTAATCTTTGGACATTACCATTTCAATAGTGGACGCAGAAAATTCTACACTATAATGGTAAGATGACATCATGCATAGTTACTGTATACATGATATGGTAATCAAAAGCACTGAATAGTAGGGTCTAGGGAACCCACTATTTCAACACTCCCACTTTCACTAGAGCCAACTTGCTAACCAAATTTTTTATCCACTCACATGATGAACATCATGTTTCTGCTGAGTAACGGCTTTAGCTACTGGGTCCTCCACAGTTCCACTGCGTGGCTATTTTGCTATAATAACCTCATCTCTTTGAGTAAAACTACTCAAGATATGGTGTCCACTGTCATAGCTTGACATATTAGCTAGTAAGGATATCATAATCTACATTATGATAATACTTTTCTCACCAGGTGTGATTCCAAGAACTGGAAAAAATAATTGCATTTAAATGATTCTTAGATATTTTAGAAGATGCAAAATACTCGGTCTTTGTAGGTATGACTACCAATGGATTATATGAGCTTGTATCGCTCATCGTCTCTAACTACAATAATAGATCTCTTGATCTATGGAAGACTAGTTTGTATCTACAAAAACTAGTATCCTTTCTTCTCTACTAACCAGGTACATATCTTTTGTATTTTCTGAAGTACAATTAGATAGTTCTGACTACATCCCTTGCAGTGCTCCTGGATATAACTGATATTTGCCTATTATAAAATATACCTTGGCAATATCCATTCTTGTACATATCATGGAATATGTGATTGATCCATCACTCTGACATATGGATTTCAAATCACCACATTTATCTCTTCCCATGTCACGGACCGGTCAACATGGAGAGATTATTACCTATGACATAGGCAACAATTCATCTATTGAATTGTTACAACATGTATTTTTTAATACAATGTCACTATAAGTACGATTAATTAGGACCAAGCAACCTATATATCTACCTTAGTAGATCATGTTCCCTAGAACATGGGTTGTTAATTTAAGTCAATCATTGGAGAATAAATTTCATTTTGGTCTTAGCTAACTGTGTAACCAATGTCTGTTTTCCATCTATTTCTGAACATACTTTACTTGGAAAACTTTGACGCTACCACTAATCTCTGGTAGACACATGGAAAATATTTGTTGCAAATATATATTCTATGATATTGTTGCTTACTTTAATCCTAAAACACATTTTAGTAACTTGCAACCATTATTATCATTCTGTGATGTGACCATCCCTTTCTGGTTGTGTCGTATAGACACCATCCATGATTGGTGGTCATGACATACAATGCTAAATAATTTGATCATAAATATTAGCTATGATAAGTAAAATTCTAACGGATTTAGGCACAACAACTTGGTGAAACCAATCGAGCCTTATTGGTACTACACTTTTACTATCCATGTATCAACTCACTTGAATACCCACCGTAGTATTCAAAATAATAAGCCCCGTTTTCAATTTGATACATAGAATCCATTAATTAAATTTTAGTTGGTCTTATCAATTTTAGCTAATTTCCATATACTGCTTACTTGTAAGAAATATTATTCACTTTGAATAATAGATCACCGACTGTGGTGAATATAAAAACCATCACCATGGTTTTATCCTTCCTATGCAGTATGTGTCTCTGGAACATACTTTGTTCCACATGCGCTTGTGGAACTAGTTCCTATGCCAACTACTTGTGCATTTTGAGCATTGACTAAACACAAGTCAATATAGCTCCCACTATCTCTAATAGATATGTTCACCCTTATATAGAAGTGTAGTCTATTTCTTTAATACCTACTCTTCTATCCTAGGGATTTATGTAACATCCTAAACAACTGTTAGGATTATTACACTAAATGCACAATGTGTTTGTATTGACACAAGTTTGTTTATGTCCTAACAAACTCTTTGAATCCAAACACACATTCTAATGACATAATGGGTTTACATCATACTATGACTCGTATGATATCCATTTGTAATTATAGTTGTCATATGGTTGTGGGATATCATTGTTATTTGCAAATCATTTCATGAAATATAATGGAAGTTTCTACTAGTTGCAACATTGACATTACTTACATCAAAATTTTGATGTATAACATATGCGTTTAGGAATTTCTCCACACCATATGTTTATTGATCAATGTTGATATGTAAGACTTGATCATCAATCCTCCTCATTAACATCAATGTCATGATGCCGATAAGGTAATGTGTGTTTAGGAATTACTCTACGCTACATTATCATGATTGGTGAATGCTTGCTTGAGATATTCTTCGGTATCCCAACCCGAAACAACTTATATCTCCTGAACATGAAAATACTTCACTTTATTATTCCTTAATTTTTAAAGGAATCTTATGAAGAATATATACCTATAGATTATACTTGGAATAGTTCACGCTTACGTGTTGAACTATTTCCAAAATCTTTGTGACATACCTTTATTTCTAAAGGCTCCTTTGTCCAAAATAAAGACATCAATAATACCATAAGTATTTAGCTGTGCTGATCCTAAATACCATACTTGGTATATTCATGATGTCCATTTTTAGTATTACTTGACAAAGAATTATCCTGTCACAACTGGGTATAAGTCTTACATTTATATTCATCACTAATTACCTATGATTCATGTATCACTGAACTAGTGATTGAGTTTACCAAAAACAACATTCATTCTAGAAACTGAAAGAATGTCTCCTTATGTCCAAGGACACATGAGATTAATGTTTGTGGTTATATTCAACAATAGTTCAACACGAATATTTCACTTGGAAATTAAAGAAGTCGTGTACTTCTCACCATTGGCCTAGGTATCACCCTTTCACAGCCACTTGGAGAATACACCTGACTTCTAGTAAGGTTTCTATACTAACTTGTTTATCATATTAGAATACACATATTTTACCAACATATTGTATTTAATACCCAAGTAGTAAAATAGAAACATTACATTGATGAATATGCCTGATGTAGAAGTGGAAAATTGCTCTTTTAAATCATGTTATTGCTTTTAAACTTCCACAATATTATTTTATAACATGCAATGAAATTAACCTATGTTAATACCTCATTAATTGAAGGATGTCGCGAATGTGTCATTGGCATTAAATGCCTTTGACCTTTTCACTTTTTCTTTCAATTTATCCTCCATAAGAATTAAAGCTTAATTGTCTTTTATTCTTATTCACTTGGCGAACCTTACCTAGATAGGTAATGAAGCATTTACTCAATACTTGTTCGTTTTGTAACTTAAAATGAGACTTGAGTAATGTGGTGAAAATGATATTTAAAGATCATGATCAATCTTTAAATTTACACATGCCGGTGTAAACTTCGCCTTATTCATATCATTGCTTTGCTTTGTCTTTGCAAACTTCTCAGAGATGAGACTTTATGTTATATCATCTATGTCCTAGTGTAGCAGCCACAACTAACACCAGATGTTGATGAAAGCATAATGATATAAATATCATATGATTTGTACATTAGTCTCCTGTAATCAATTTTCACCCATGCTTCTTGAGGTAGTTTAATAGTGTCGGGGACACTGACACCTTGAGTTTCCTATATCATAGTACTATGCGCACACACATGTACTATTCATGGATACTTGTGTCAGTGTGGAAATTTACTTTTTCCATTATTCATCGCAGTTTAAAATTGTGGTATAACTTGCCATTTTTCTATAATTTTTTTAGCATATTAGTGCCTTTTATCCAGATTACTAGTTTAGACATTTTGATTAATTACTTAAATCATTTAATGTCTCCCACTATTTTATCGGATTCTAGGAACCCTCTGTGCTAGAATTGGAATACTCTGTCGCTTGAGTATTCTAGTGTCAAGGATCCCAGAACCACCCCTCATAGTCTACAAGCTATGGCTACGCACTACTTGGAGGGTTCTAGGTAGGCTTTTGGCTGGCCAACCACTTTAACTTGCGGTTCCTTGATCTGTTGAGTGAAGTCCCAGCTTCTTAAAATCAAAATTTTATTTACTCAATGCTTGCCTCTAAAATGATAGCAAGTTAGTTATGGATAATCCTTACTAGAACTTTAGTTAAGTCGAACCATAATTCTTATAAGGACTCCCCAGTAGTAAGATGCACCCTCAGCTAAGGCATGACCGGCACCTCAAACAACTGGTTTTGTCCAAATTTGAATGACGGAATGCTGTTTAGACTTAATATATCTTTGAGGGTTTTATTATTTTTAGTGTGACAAAAGAAATCCTTTTCTATTTTTATAAGCACGTACTATGTGATCACACTCACAACTAACCGTGTGAGAAATAGAAATTTCATCGCGTCACATGTTCATTTTATCTTGAATGCTTGTTTATTATTATACTATATGATCACACAATAAATTACACATGAACAAAAATAATAAACCATGAAGAAATAAAATAAACACCTGATCATGATCTGGTACTATTGGTTGATCCGTTGAGTGAATAACGGACCAACCGAAACCTTAGGGGTAAATACCTTTAGTCGCGTGGCTTGTAACTTGAATAGCAATGTCTACTCATCCAATGCATCCAACTCCTATCTGGTGCATCGCCATCACTTGGCGTGAAATGTGTCACTGGTCGTCTCGTCATTATACAACTGTACTCGCACGCAGGCGAGGGGGTCTCGAGGTATTAAATATAACTCTGAGAATAGGTGCGCAAGCCCTTATACATATAATGACACTGATATGATACACAAATCGCCTTTAAATTAATTAAACAAATTATTAAAAAACCATTGTAATAAATAAATAATTAAATAAATAAATTAAATAAACAAAAAAACACTAGACATGCATTGGTAGGTTGACGGATCATGACCAATATATATGAATTAAACTCACGTATATTAAATAAATGAAAAATAAAAATTAAACTTGCATTAAAATAAACTTGAGGGCATTAATTTTATTGAATTAAAATTTCACTCTAATTTTAATTCAATATTAATATGTCGTTCGGTCCCATTTAATTAATTTAATTTTAAAACTAAAATTAAATCAATTAACTAATTTAATTTATCACTAAATAAATTAATTATGCCGCATTAATTATAGACCAAAGTTAATATTTGATTAATTTAATTCTGAACCGAAATTAAATTAATTAAATTAATTAACTTTTTATTCAAATAAAATTACATGAGCCCCATAAACCTCGGGCAGGGCCTGCGCGGGTCAGGGCGAACCTGCACAGGCCCATCCCGGGTAGTGTCGACCCCGTGTAGGGGATTTCTGGCCCGAGCAGGTCCACCCAAGCATGTTCTGGACTAAGCAGACCTGTTTAGAGAAGTTTAAGAGTAGTGAATGTTACCTACCCGCTATGGGGACCGGGCGACGGCCGGAACGAGGGTGGTCCGGGACGGTGTGGGCTGGCCAAGGGTAGAGGCCGAAGCTGGTGCAGGGATCGGCTTGGTGCGCTGCGACTTTGGTGCCCTCTGGTTCCACAAAGTTGTGCACCATGAGTGGGGCTTGCTTCATGGAGCAGGGAGGGAGGTCGTTGGGGAGCCGCGGCCTGCGCCTGCGGGTCCACCGACTTGGAGGTTCAGAGCGCCTCTTGAGAGAGGGGCTGGCCTGCTGCTGCAGCGTGGTGAAGGGGAGGAGCCGGGACGAGGTGGCCGGGTGCCGGCTGGGCCTGGTGCAGCGCCTGGCTGGGCACCAGCTGCTGGCTGCATGCAACGCGTCTGGGGAGCCGTGCGATGTGGGAAAGGAGGTCCTGCACCTACTGCCCGGGGTGTGGCGCCTGGGCCTGCTGTAGTGGGTTTCCACAGGGAGGGAAGAACCATTAGGGTCTGGGGTGCGGTGCCTGCAGTCAAGCTGCAGTGGTGCGCTGCTGCTCCGCTGAGAAAAGATGAGGGCAGGCTCGTCTGACACCAGTTCCAGGCAGTTCCAGTAGGGATGCAGGGTGCGGGACGCAGACGGGGTGCCGGGCTGGTGTACCGCTGTGTGCTACAGGCCGTCGCTCCCTTTTTTTTTTTTTTAAAATTTCATTTAAACTTGATTTTGCAAGTCCACCCCAACAACCCCTTTTTTATTAACAAGACCTAAAAGAAGGTCTTCCTCCCCTTTTATTTATTTTGATGACTTGACCCACAAAGTTGAGTTATCTCCTTTTATTTATTTTACATTTTCCTAACCCTATATAGGTTTAGAAAAACAATAATAATATTATAATATTAAAATATTATTATGATAGAATTATTATAATAATAAAATTATTATTATAATAGAACTATTATTATTACAATGAAATTATAATAATAATAATTATTATGAAATCTCAAAGGATGAAATTGAGGTTCATAGATCTAAAACCTCATATGTATTTACCAATGTTAAATCCAAATTAAAACTTCAGATGACCGTAGAATGGCCATCCAAAGTCGGATTAACACACGGTTTGCGACATTAGGACTGTATCAATGCCCTTTTCAAGAATTAATGCAAATTTAATTTTTCTTGGCTTAAAATCGACACGCATCCCTTTGATACCACTTGTTGGAACCGGACATGCAGCAGAATCACCAAACAGGTGGGTTTTTAAAATTTTCCCACCGCTGTTTGATGTGAACTTGTCGACGTCGGTGAAGAGCAGCCCGGTCAAAGCCGAGGACTACGCGTGGAGGATTTTAAGCATAAACATAAACTGTAAAATACCTGGTTTAGATCCGAAGCCGCGCACAGCGTCTGCTCGTCGTTGGCGATCGCTGCTCGAAGAATCTGAAGTCGAATTCCTCTAGATCGTCCACACACGCTTCAAGGAATCTGCAGGAGCTCTATTCGTCATAGTCCGGGTGCTAGCGCGGAATACCGATGATGACTTCGACGTTCCAACAATCACCACATCGCTTCGTTAGCGATGCCCGAGAGAGATCTCCATCCGAGCTCCTTGGATCCAAAGCATCTCTCTCTAGAGTGTGGGAGTGAGGAGAGGAGAGAGAAGATCCATGAATAGTGTTTGGAAAATTCCCCTCCTCTTCTATTTATAGTGCTTAATTAAAATACCCAGTATAGCCTCACCGACCTCGGATACTTAACGCACTATCAATGACATTTTATGACTACTAATCTTAGTCATAAATATTATTATCACTCACTTATAATATATTCAAATATATTACATGATAATAATTGAGTCATTAACTCGACTCGTCGCTCCCATAAATATTAATTGAACCTTGAATAATTTAATATTCATCAATTAATATTTTTCATGTATTTAATTAAAACTCATAAATATATTTAATAAATAAATTCAATACTCATTATTCTAAACTCAAATAATATGAATTTATTTATTGAATTGGCGATCGTTTAACTTTGGACAAATCCCAGACCCCTGTGACGGGGCCCACTATGTCCAATACTCCTATTCAACTGAATAGGGAAGATTCTTGAATACGCTATTGTGTGTGACCCTCTAGGCCCTTATTTTGACAGCCATGAATAGTATTCACAAACCAAGAGCGGGATCTATCAACCCATCATGGCCCCTAAAGAAATAAGGATTTTAATAGTAGAAACAACCAACCTACGAACACACACTGTGTAATATAATCTCTTTGTCTGTAATATCTCATAAAGCAGGACGCACTCACGTGTCATCTCCCTTTTCTTGATTTATAGTTTGTTGATTTAAATGGATGAATTTACCCTTGACTGCCATGGCCATGGTCTTATAAAGGTACTGCCATCCATATCAACATGGCCTGAGATATATTACTTCCATAACCCGGAAGCGACAAATCCTTTCTTGACCATTCAACCAATACCATTCCACCAACAACACACCCGACACAAACTACCTCGCCACAACTTCATTTCTATGGTTTTCATCTTGCATCAAAGTATGCAATCAAATTACATGCATTGGTTATGATATCAAGTCAGGAGACCATTACACATGATCATAGATAGGAATGTCCAATGACACCCAAAACATGTGGAGTTCCTATTGGCGAGTCAGTTATCATGATCTCACTACTAGAGATCACCAAGTGCGAACTTCATGAGAATAAGTCTCAATGCTTATGAGCCCCCAACACCTGATGGTCAGACATCTACTATGTCCAATTAGTAAGATTTATCTAGACCATAGAACATATATTTAAGATTAATGTCATAGTATCTAGAGGTTCTCATTATATCCTGGGAACTGCTATAACCTTTCGATACGACAATTAATCTTTGGACATTACCATTTCAATAGTGGACGCAGAAAAGTCTACACTATAATGGTAAGATGACATCATGCATAGTTACTGTATACATGATATGGTAATCAAAAGCACTGAATAATTGGGTCTAGGGAACCCACTATTTCAACAGTGCTCCCTTTTAAGATCAAGGAGTTGGTTTTGAATTATAATTTCATGAAAGGTGAGGATACTCTTGTTTGAGAACCTGCCTCTAATGGGAGAGTTTCATCAAAAGTTTTTTATCATGAGGTTATGAAAGGTAATGTTAGCAATTGGGCTAAGGCTTTCAGCAGAATCTTTATTTTCCTTCTATATTTTCTTTTGTCTTAAGACTTATGTACTACAAAATGCCTACTGATGATTTTTTATAGGGTGTTGGTATTAGTATTTGCTCCAGATGTGCATTATGTCATCAACATAGAGAGGACATTGATCATATTTTCTTAGGATGTGCTACTGGCTTTGCATTATGAATTGAAATAGATGATTGTTTTGAAATAAAAATCCCCACCATAGGAAAAATCCAAGATCATCTGCTTGCCTGTATCTCTCTGCCTCTTTCACAGCAGATACACAACCTCTTTCTAGTTTCTAGTTTAGAGGTTATTTATTATTTATGGAATAGTTGGAATAAAATGATTCACGGGGGTGATAATTTCAGTATTTAGTAAAATTTGGACCATATTTTCTCTACTATGAAATATGTGAATAATGGACAAATTAGATACTACGATAAATCAATTCATGCTTTTCCTATGATTAAGTGTTTTGGAATTACAGGTAATTATTGTCCTCATTTTGGGACCTTGTAAGTAATCTGGATTTATATATTTCTAGACTGGATCACATGCAACATGGATGGTGATTCAAGAGGAAATCTAGGTCCTTCTAATTATGGTGTGATTTTTAGAAATCATTATGGTGAAGTAGTGGGGTAATTTTATGGTCCTTGTGGTATCACCACCTCCCTTGATGTTGAAATGTTCGGTATTATCAATGCGGTGGCGATCTCAAAGCAATGAGGTTATTCCAACTTGTCGCTTGAGTGTGGCTCTACTAATGTTGTTCAAGACATTAGGAATGGTATAATTCATTTATCTTGGAAATTAACTATTAGATAGAGAAAATACATGAATATGATTTCATCCATGAATTATATAAACACACACACATATCACGAGGAAAATTATTTGGACTATGGAATTACCAATAAAGGGGTCACTGCTCCTAATTTGATATGGCACAACAATGTTCCTGGTGAGCTTTTCTATTTAAAAAAATGATTATTGTAAAAAATATCCATTTAGACTTTGTATTCTGGTTTTTATTCAATAAAGGAGACTTTTCCTTTTGAGGAAGTTCCCATTATACCAAAAAAAGAAAGAAAATTACATCTAAAACCTCAAAGGGTATGAAAAATCTAAGAGCTAGCTTACCCTATCTCCTGATCCATTGTTGGCCTAGCCTGGGTAAAACATGTGAGAAAACTCGATCTCCAACCTCGAACTCAATAGTTCATGTATGGCGGTTGGAATAAGTCTACTTCCTAAAACAAGATATCAATATGCACTTCCTAATCAACTAGACTTGATCTGATGTATCTTGAACAAGACATGGCCCAAGCTATGTTGTCTCCCCAACCTCTAACCAGCATAGAGGTGATCGACGTGGCCTACTATATAAGGCATCATAAGGATCCATTTGGATGGCAGTATGAAATATGTTATTATAAGAAAACTCAACTAGGGGTATATGTTTCTCCCAAGACCCCCCCAAAGTCAAGGACAAATGCACGAAACATGTCCTCTAACACCTGAATAGTGCGCTCCGTCTTTCTGTCTGTCTGAGGGTGATAGGCCATGCTCAGAAGTACCAGTATACCCAAGGCCTTCTGCAACCCCTATCAGAACCACAACATGAAGAAAGTGTCCCTATCAGCTATGATAGAATTAGTAGCTCCATTAAATTATACAACCTCCCTAACATATAACCTCTATAGCTTATCTACTGGTAAGGTATCTCAAATAGGTAAGAAGTGGGTGACCTTCATCAACCAGTCAAAAAATACTCAAACTGTATCATTGCCTCGAGGAGATCTAGGAAAAAATGTCACAAAGTCCATGGACACATCATCCCATTTCCACTTGGGAATGGATAATGGCTGTAAAAGTCCATTTGGTCACTGGTGTCCTGTCTTCACCTGCTGACAGGTGGAACACTGAGTAATAAATTCAACTATCTCCCATTTCATACTAGGCCATCAATATTAGCGACATAAGTCTCAATACATCTTGGTGAATTTGGGATGCACCACCCATACCGAGGTATCAACTTCCCACATCAAATCCTATCAAATGTTTGCTAGAACCCATAAACTCCCATGTAGGCATAAGGTCTCATCCTCATCCATAGTCCAACCAGAAGATGAATCCTCAACTGAGATGCCTTCCCTAAGGACTAGGCCCTTGGGATCTGAAAGATGCTTCATCTTTACTTATTCCAGAATGGTATAGGTCACTGCTAAAGTTGAAAGGATAGTCTTCCCATGATTCTTCTGAACCTCTACATACATCTATAAAAACATGGCCATAAGCTTCCACTCACTACTGTCCTCCTGAACTACCTATGTCTGAGTCTTCTGACTAAGAGTATCAGCTACAACATTGCCTTTTCCAGGCATATAGGAAAGTTCTAAGTCAAAAAACTATAGGTATTAATCCCATCTATGATGCTTGAGATTTAGATCACATTGCATAAAGATATACTTGAGGCTTTTGTGATCAGTGAATACCACAAAATGATATCCAAGTAAAGAACGCCTCTATCAACGTAAAGCATTAATGATAACTGCTATCTTGAGATCATGTGTCAGGTAATTCCACTCATGTGGCCTCAACTGACATGACCTGTATGGCATGATTCACTCATCCTGCATCAAAACTAATCCCATCTCGATGCTTGATGTGTCACAGTAAATAGTATACCTCCTACCTAGCTCTAACAGAATCAATATTGGTGCTTAAGTAAACCTTCATTTCAAACTAAAACTCTCACCTTATTTAGGTCTACTGATACTCCCAACTCTGAGATAATACGACCTAGGAAGTGGACTTTATTGATCCAAGTGGAATTTGGTGAGATTTGTGTAAAGATGGTTCTCTCTTAGTGTATTCAACACAATATCAAGATACTGGGAATGGTCATGTTGAGTACAAGAGAACAATAAGATATCATCCACAAATACTACCATGAATGAATCTAGATATGGATGGAAAACCCGATTCATTAGGTCCATGAAAACAACTGGTGAGTTCGTGATACCGAACAACATCACCAGGTACTTATAAAGACCATACCTAATCCAAAAAGTTTTATGAGGTATTTCTAAAGGCTTGACTTACACCTGATGGTAGCCCAAACTCAAATGAATCTTTTAGAACACCCTCTCTCCTCATAGCTAATCAAAGAGGCTGTCTATTCAAGGCAGTGGATACCGATTCTTCATAGTGAGTTGGTTTATACGCCAGTAATCCATGTAAAGATTGAGGGTATTATTCACCTTCTTGTAAAAAGGATTGGTGAACCCCATGGTGAGGTAATAGGTCAGATACAACCTTTATCTTCCAAGTAATACAACTACTTCTTGATCTACAAAATCTCTATAGGTGCTATCCTATAAGGAGGGATGCACATTGGTGCCTCTCTTGACACCAACTCAAACGTGAATTATACCTATCTCACTAGAGGTTACCTAGAAAAATATCCATGGAAAACATCCTTGAAATGATCCAACACATGAGGGAATTTAGTAGGTTGCATTCCCTGATCATCCAATAAAATAATAGCGATCTAAGTTATTAGTTTTCCCAGCCCCCAATGATCAGGTTCAGTTCGAGACGCATGGACATCACATTCTCCCTTGTGAACATGTATACCACACTCTGGTGATGTAAACATCACCCTCCAATGATAACAGTCAATATGGGATCGATAGGGAACTAACAAGTCCATCCCTAGAATTACATCAAACCCTATCATATCGAGGATGAAAAGATTCCATATGAAAAGATATCCACCTATCTCAAGGGGATACTACTTACATCAGTGAAAAATATCTTATCAGATACCCAATGGGGTATCGAGTGTCATGATGCCACAAAATTACTCTATCTCTAGGCCTAGACACTTTAGAATACTGCATATATAAAAGAGTGTGATGTACCTGTGTTAAATAAATCAAACACTAAAGTAGAGGATACCAAAATAGTTCCTCGAATAGTCGAAGGCTCGATGCTCTGCTCCTCCGACATAGGTTTCACTACATGTAATTAGCCTATACCATGACCCTAAGTCACAATATGACTACCCTGAGTAGGCATGCTCTGATGGTGTTGTGAATCCTAAGTCTGGTTTCCTCTTCCTCGAGCACCCCCTCAGCCTGAGCGGCTGGTGGTACTCCAGCTGCCTACCTGGTGAGATACTACTATCCCCGCTATAGAATGCGGGGTTGGTGTAGATCCAATCTTGATAGACACTAATGGAAAGGTCATGAAGAAGCACTGAATATGACCATCCCTCCACAACCTCTGCACTCAACCAGGTCTTGTATGCATTGGGGTTTAGTGTGTCCCGACTTCCCGCACCGGTGACATATAATGAAACTATCAGTATGAGGTGTCTTACTAATACTTCCCCCATGAGAAAACTCAAAGAAATGATTCCTTCCACCAGAAAAAATACTACCTAGTCTGGGTACTAAACCACCTTAGATCACACCATCAAATTCCCTCAAATTTCACTAAGTTACGAGGGTCTGGTTGACTACCTCAGAAATAGTGGTCAACTGAAAGACATTGACCTATGACTAGATGACGTATACCTTCCCATCCTCAAATCACCTCATAGTCATAATCTCATATCCAACTAAAGTAAACATGAAATGCTGAAGCTTAGTAAAACAATTAGAATATTCCATTATAGACATAGCCTCCCAATTCAAGTTCATAAACTCTCTATCCCGATCATCCCTCAATGTCTATGGAAATAAGTAATCATAGAAGACCATATCAAATTCCCTCCAGACCATATCCCAATATTGATCCTCCTGGGTAATGACATCCCACCATCGCTTAGCCAAATTGTGCAGTATATAAGCCACAATCTTGACCCTCTCTTTATAGGAATCTCTAGATTCTTGAATATCGATAACATGGCCTCTAGCCATGATTCTACAGCCTAAGGTACACTATCCCCTGAAAATGTGGGAGGATGTTGTTGCTGAAATTCCTATGTAAAATCTTCTATAGATGAGGTAAGTCAAGAAACTCCTTGCATAGACTGCATCATATGAAGGAAACCCTCTCAAAACTAGGCATCAATGCCCAAACCATGAATAGAATGTGGTGCCTCTGGTGGCACTACTGGAGGTAATATTGGTGGATCAGGTCCCACCTCCTTCAAAACATGATCTTCAATACCTTTATGGAATATGACTCAAGGCCGTCATGGTGGAATGATTCTACAATGCCAAACACATGCCTCAGAAGAGAATTTAATAGGTAAAAAGATCACAGATAGATATTATGATAGGTACATAGCCTTACTATGAAAAAGATCACACCTCTCTATCCAATCCTAAATCTAGGTATAGGTGATAAGGGGAAGACTATAACAGGACATAAGGATCATAAGATATTCCCCCCAACTACCCACTACTAAGGCTGGGTTTGGGTTTAGGTCTCATACCACATGACAAAGGTTCTAATATATAGAGTGACAATTGCAAGGTATAGAGGAAAACACCCTTTACTTTGCAATTTACATCCCATTTAGCAGTAAAAATTTCATTTAAAGGTTTAAATTCATTTAAGTTCATAATCTTATATATATATATATATATATATCAAGGTTCAGTTAAATGTGTCACCATTCCCAATTTATAAATTCCACACTCTTATAAATTGCATTGGCACCTCATGTAATTACGACCTGGCCTTTACATCTAGTATTAGGATGCAACATGTCATATTAAATGATTTGATTAAATGAATCACCATTCCAAATTTATAAAAGTACTTGCTTCATAAATTTCAATTGGTATTCATGTAATCAAATCAGATAACGTTGTTTCAATTCATGAAACCAGTAGGTATAGAACTCACAACATGGTATAATTGGACAATTAAGGTTACATCATCAATCTATGTGGGAAAATGATATTTAGATTGATACAGGTTCTTTAATTAACCAAATTATCCTATTTTTTTAAGAAAATTTAGCACATTTTTATATATAACATTCAAACACTCATAAAAATCATAGGAAAACCAAGCAATGCAAGAAACTAAATGAACCTATATGGCATGGAAGAATGCATGAAATGTGAGTCCTAAAGTAACTAAAATGATGAATGATCAAGTGTCTTCCTACCATAACAAGGAAAAGATAACACCTAAGATCATAATAATAATAATAATAGCATCACATATCATATGCATCACCCCAAGGTGAAATCAAATCAACAGTAATAGGCGTAATCCAATAATAGCAATATCCCAACCCTAGTAATTTGTTTTTTCCCTGTACATGGGTTAGCTACTCCCAAACACAGGCTCATTATAAAATTATGATACATCCTAGTCTCATGACTAATACCTAAATAGTAATACAAAATGAAAAATAAAGATTTGATATCACTTTGTAACGTATCGACCCGAAAGCCACTAAATGGTACCCCAAGCCGGTGGGTCACATGACCTCAAGCGCGGCTCCCCGAACACTAGAGGCTACTGACTAGTAGCAAGGATTTTAGGTGGTATAGTGGGGAGATAATACCCTAATATCAAAGTGGCACTACAAATATAAATAGTGATAATAAATAGAAAAAGTATATAAGATAACTAACAACACAACAGAAGTAAGAGTAGTAAACAACAATGGAAATAAACATCCAAGCAACTGTAATAACAATCAAGTCATATGTAGATTCATATACAAAATGATGCCATGACATGTTGATGTACAAAAATGGGATACATAGGATAGACAACACAAACATATACAACATGCTATACAAAATAAAAAAGGACCAGATGACAACTCCACTAGCATCATGACCAAACACTCGATCCTATGCTCCCATAATCCTATGCTATAAGAAAACTGATAAAGCATCCATGACAAGGTGCTTTCCCTTGTCAATACCTGCAACCATAAAGTCTACTTAGGTACCAAGGATGGACCGATTAGGGTGTGAGATAAACTCAGTAGTCCACCACCAACAGTGTCTTGAATAATACAATCAGTGTATATAGTATAGTTGTGTAAAGGTACAAAAAATGATAAACAATGTTAAAAGACAAATTCTAGTCATCTTAGGTTCTTTTAGGACACCTAACAGACTCTACCTATTTCAGTATAGGTTGGGATAAGTTTGATTAGTTTACCATGCATAAGTAATCATATATATAAAATATGTATACATGTATATATACTATATATATAAGGACATATATAGGCATATACATGGATATTAACTCTGGGATTCATGCATAGTATAACAAGAAATAATCTCCAGAAAGGGTACTATAACTGAATCTCATATGAATGTGAGGCGTCATGCTCATTACTCGAGATATTGGGGTGAGTCATCATACCCAACACCCGAGATAGTGGGGCGAGTCTCCATGTACAACACCCAATAAAAGGGAATGTAGAACGTTGTGCCCATCATCCAAATAAAAGTAAACAATGTGATACTCCATTCCCAATATCCAACATAAGGAAACATGAAATTCCATGCTCAAAAAATCCATAAACAACTGTCTAATGACCAATATCCATAGCCTAATCATAATAATTATAAGTCATTACCATTTAAATCATTTACATTCATTTATCCTCATCTATCCATGAGCATCACATATTGTATGATTCATTATTAATTTACAACATGTGATGTGGCTTTTCCACTCACTTCCATTTAAGTAATTTAAGAGAATTAATTTATGAATCAATGCAAAACCAATTTAAGGTAAATCCAAACCACTTAGGATATGGTTTGGACAATTAAACATTTAACTAAGGGAGAGTGATTCTTTCAACACACCCAAAGGGGTGGAAACCAATAAGGTAGACATCCTCTAATAATTTATAGCATAGTTCAATTAACATAAGAATAAAAACACATTTTAAGGCAACACATGGATATGTTCAGCGTGCAGAACAATGAAAAAGGCTATAAAGTACCTAAACTTATAGGGAAATTGCTAGACCACCTACCTTAGGCCCTTAACACTCTCCTCATCTAGCGTCGACCCTTGAATCAAGCTAGAATAGGATAAATAACTGAAATAGACAAATGCCCTGAAAATAGGGAATATGATATTTCATCAAAATGGCACAAGATATGGGATGATTAATAAAGAATGGAAGAAAGAGGATTCTATCTCTTACCGTTATCTATCTAACGCATCCAATGATGGTTAGATCGGAGTCTGAATAAAGATATGGATTTAAAGCCTAGCCATGGAGAAGGGAGAGCTCACATTAGAGGAAAGGGTTGCACATCTACTAGAGAAAAAAAGAGAAAGGGGTATGAGGTTTAAAACATTTTAGGGGATTACCCTTAATTTAAGGGGGTTGAACGGTTTGGCTGCACTGTTGTCCAAATTGTGTGCTAACTGTGCACCCAACACTGCCCAAGGAACCCCCTCGCATGAGCTAGGCACACCATTTGACTAACTGGGCATAGTCCATGCAAAATGGATCTATTAAAAATCCTACAACACTCATACGAGCATGTGGCCTAACTCATATGGTTCAGTAAAACCGTGCGACTTCCTATTGTTCACTGAGTTCCCTGCACGACTGAATCACATGGTTAGCACTAATTGTGTGCTAACAGTGCAACTCAATATGTTTCTCTAATTTTCAGAGCCGTGGGATATAAACAAGATCCAGATGCTCCCAAGACCTTCCTTATTCCATTGGTCACACTCTCTAGGATAAAAAAATAATTTAAACCAAAAAAACAATGATTCATACCTTCATAAAAATTCAGGTCGTTACATGGATAGCCCCAAAAAAGTGAAAACACTCATGGTGGGTGGGACAACGTCAAAGGCAAGGTAATAGAATATGGCCATCACATGCGCCTCAGTCCCCACAAATCACCAGATGTAATGAATAAGGAATACCTACACCAAGTTCAAGGTACCATTGCCACCGTCATGTCATCAATGAAAAAATATGACCACCCAATACCCAATAATTACCAACAAACTTCATCATGAACACCACCAAATCACCATATACCCACCTCAATACCTTACACCATATAACCACTGAAACACCACAAAAGAAAATGAATACCTACGCCTCTACCCAAATAAACACCATAAACTCGTAACATAAACACCAACTATCGGAATAAAGCTTTCAAAACCAATCACTTTGAATCTATCACACCATATCCATCCTTAAAAAAGTCAACACTACATTAGAAATAAATAATCGACGAGCATCATAAGGGAAATGAGAGAGAAAAAAGTTACAGTAACCTACACCGCGAGCCTGAAAGATTGGATGGGAGCCAAAGATGACCATAAGAAAGAGAGATCCAAGAAAAAAAAATGTCAAGGACACCACAAATGACAAAAATAGACAAAAAAATAAGGAGAAAACAATAATAAATGTGAAAATGAAACAAAAAAAAGACAAAAAAATCAACAGAGATGAACAAATAAACCCTGGAAGCATTCAGACCCTCATTTCCAACCCAGAGAGACATGATCTCATTGAAGCACCTAGTCACCACCAAATCAATGGATACAAAATAACACCTCTTTAGGCTGGAAGGACTGACACCCAAACTCTAGGGGACTATCAGAGACATTGTGACACCTGTCAGGTCACTAGTATGGCTTATTTTTATTTTTTTTTCTTATTTAGTTATTATTGGAGTTCCTATAAATCAGAGGAGGAAAATCTTTAATTTTGGAGAAGAAGGACTGAGAATACAGTTAGTGCATGATTAGTACTAAATTTTTGCATAACCATGTGATGGAGGAGTTTGGGGGAAAATTTAGTTTTTCACAGTCTCCATATAGTTTGGACGACTGTGTGATATTCTCTAAAAAAATGTGTGATGATGTTTTGGGAATTCAATAGTTTCAACACGGTTGATGTACAGTTTGGAAAAATGTGTATCCAAACCATGTATATTGTCCATATCATTAAAATCTTGAAATTTACTCTTTTTAATGTGATTAATTTAAATCCAAATCACCCTCTCTTATTCCCTATTCATGTGTAACCCTCCTTCCTAGGCATGGATCTCTTCTCTATTTGATTTCTTAGTGGATTTCCCTTAAAGTTTGGTGGTTTTACTTGAGGTAAGCATGATTTCTCTTGATTTACTCCCCTATTCTTCGTTTTAACTATTTATATTCCTTTATTTTGCAGTTTTGGAACCCTAGGTGGTCATGGTGGCCAAGCCTAGGGTTAGGGGTGGTCGCTTAAAGAAATTTTTGGGCCATCTAGGATTATGGGGACCCCTTTCACTCAATTCTTGTGGTTTCCAATGAAGGTTATGAGTTTAACTTTGATTTGGAGGTAGGTGTCTCTACTTAATGAAACTTTCCCATATAACACCTATATTTCATGGTTTACCTTTTGTTTAAATTGATAAATTATGATTTTTATGAGTTGATGAGGGATTTGGTGTGATTTCTTGATGCAATTCTTGGATTTTGTGATTTTAAATGGTGGTTTCACGTGGTTTTGTCCATACAAAAAGAGATTTGTGAACATAGGGTGTTTGATAAATATTTTTAAAGGGGATTTCAAGTGGTTTTCCTTGAAAATAAGTTTTATGCACAAAATGTGCTTGGATGAATTGTTTTAAAAAGTGAGTTTTGACTCTAAGGTGATTTCAAAGGATGTTTTGAAAGTTTCTTGGACTTGATGGGTTATTGATGTTGGGCATGCCTTGAGAACGTGATTGTAATTTTATTGGTATTTGGATTAGTTATTTATTGTACATGGGTGAACTTAGGTAAGCAGGTGAGTGGATGGGTGATTCCCTAACTTTAGGAATGATGCTAACTAGTGTTCATTTCTGGTGACATCAAGAGGCCCAGGTTGTATTACTTGTTTAGGTTCACACAGACAACTAGTGTTCCATGAGTGATTTATAGTGCCTTTAGAACCTATAGGTCAAGATTCCCCCATGTAACTTGTATTATGAATATGGTGTTGCATTTATGGACTGATTTGGGTGTGTAACTATATATTAACCAATTTACCATTAGATTCTTATGTTAGTCATTCCTTATTGACACAATTTTATTAACAATTTTTTTTGGTGTGAGTTGTTTATGGAAATTAGATTGTTTGAAAGAAAAACCAAAGGATTATTTAAAACCATTTTAAAATGAGAAGGGATTTAAATTATTATTTTCAAACCCAGAATAATGGTTTTCTGGGATATATTCATTACAAGATTCATGGTGGTATCCTATTGGGCTTATCTTTACACCCAACATATGCATTTGGTCATATGTTGGCTTATTTTGCAGGATAGAGGTACACATGGAGTGTCATGTTTATGGTGACTCTTCTTGATGTTTGTTATCCTTTTGTGGTTGATCTGGTGGTGAATGATTTTCATGTTGATGTTGGGGTCTTATGAATCATCTTTTTGTCCTTAGTGAGGCATTTATTTGTTTTGTATCAACCTATTCATCCATGACCTACTTTTTTTTAGTTTGTATGCATGAGGATTTCAGTTTCACTTTTTTCATGCTTATGCTTATGGTGTATTTTTTATGAGTTATTAGTTTATTTTTATTAATGAAATGCTCTAATTTGTTGTTATTATAATTTGAATTTGTTTATTTATTGGTGTGGATATCTGACTTATGGACCTGTCAAGTCGGATTCTCAGTGGAATTAGTGTAATGTTTTATTAGATTATAAGGGTAAAATCATTCCCACTTGGTTACTTGTTATGCCCTAACACTAGTTGTTAGCCCAAAGTGATTGGGAACGCACCTCAGGCCTTGTGGTAGGATCACCTGAGTGATGTGGTAGGTTGAATTGATTTGGTTTCTAAAAAATGGTATTAGGGCCTAGGTTCTTTAGAGGACCTTGGTTTTTGAAACACCCTCTTATTATTTGGGGAGAATCATGGTGGAAAGGAAAATATGATTTCTAGAGTTCAAGAGGTAGGTGTGGGGGAGTTCCTAACGGACTCTTCTTTATGTCAAACCTTTAGATACCATGGGTATTTAGGAGTTATGCCTTTAATTAAATCTAGTTTTATATTATTTTCATGAGATTTTATGATATTTACTACTCATTATTGGTTTCATAAGGAAACCATGATACATTTTGGGATTTTTTGAGTTTTGAGGTGAGATAGAAAAGGAGAACAAAGGCACATGGTTTAGGTGCACATTTAAAATAAATTATGTGGAACCCATGTGGGCATGTCTGCAACTCTTTCGGTGGAACTCATGAGGTTGACACACAGTTTTCCTAATCATGTGATCAAACCATGAACAATAAGAAAATTTCTAAATTTTTAATGTTTTCACCCCTTTTTATTTGAAGTTACTATGAGTTTTTTTCTTGTATAAGTGTAATTGAGTTTTGTTTTGTGATGTTTTGGAATTGATTATGATGGTTAACTTGAATTGAATTTGGAACAAGTATTATTTGTGAGTGTTTGTTTTGTGTTGTGGGAGGAACATAATAAAATGTTTTGATTTGAAAAAAAATTATTATGTTTTTAGATATTAAAAACTTGATTCTCAGGAAAACTATGAGATGATTTTGATCCAAGAGTTATAATTAAAGAGAGGGGTTGTTACAAAATTATTTTTAATGTTAAATTGTGATTTCAAAGGGGTGGTAAATATTTTTAATGGAACTGTTAGAGTGTTTTTGAAAAATTATATTTTCAAGTTTGTTCAATTTGAAATAAGGACTTATAACCCACTTACCAATGATTTTGAATGTCATAAACCATTCTTAACAAGTGATCAACTTCCTAAGTGTTTTGAAAAACCATGAAAACTTTTATGGTATCACTACTATAAAAGAGGTCTTTAACAACACTAGAATAAGACTTTATCAGTGTTAAAAAAGCACTGACTACCAGAGTGTGGTTAAAATACCTAGTATTTTATCAGTGTTAGAAAATCAATGACAAATGGGTCCTTTATTAGTGCTAAAAAAGTGCTGACAAATCACCCCTTTAACAACGTTTTTTAGCACTGTTAAAGGGGTCCTTTAATAATGTTTTTCTAGTGATAATAAAGGAAGTGCTGTTAAAGGGGGTAAAATTATATTTCTTTTTCAGACCATTATGATCCCTACCCCTTTATCCGCACTTCCACAACACATTTAGTAGTGCCCCCCCTTATTAGCTCTTTTCACCCCACCAACCCTTTTATAAGTGCTTTACAAATTTCCAGCCTCATGTGCACTTGCCTAGATTAAAATCCTACACCTCTCCTTTGAAGATAAAATTACTTTACCACTACACCATGTTGTTTGTTTAATGATATTTTTTTATATATTTACATATATATTTTTTATTCATATATTTATATAATTATTTTTAAATAAATTTTTAAAAATATATGTGTGTGTGATATATATATACTTATATTTAATTAAATATATTATATGTTATATTCATTTACATATACTAGAATATAATATAAATATATATTCGTTTATTAATACACACATATATGTATATATAATCATTATAAATATATTTGTATAATATAAAAAATGGTTATATGTTGTTTTAAATACATTTTTAAAATATATATTTATTTACATATATTAGAATATACATATACATATATATTTGTTAATTATTGACACACACATGTTTATATATAAACATTAATTTTATAGGTATATATATACATATTATTTCATTTTTATAAGGTAAATAAAATGAATAATTTTTTTACTTTAAATAAAATGAATAATAAATATTTATTTTATATATTTAAAAATACATTTTTACATAAATATGTTGATATATTTATTTATACAAATGATTTATTATAAGTAAATATAAGAAAATATGCATATATTTAATTATAAATAAAACTAAATTGTTAAAAATGATAAAATTTTAAAACCATAATATCAATATGAATGTAATCCATGGGAATAAATTTAGTCTCTATAAAAAAAGGTGATAAGACCCCCTTAAATGAGGTTGAAAATCCATCAAATTTTAAAAAATTGGGGTACCCCAACAAAAAACTCACTTTTTAAGGACTTCTGGGACTTTTTTGTCCTTGATAAATGCAATTGGGCCCCTCCTTAGTATCCAAGGAATATAGATCATCGCAAGATTTGATTTGATATATTGTAGAGCCCAAACAGACACTCAGATCAAAAGTTATGGTTGTTTGAAGTTTGAGTTATGTTTTCAACTTATTTTATATCTTTTATTAATTTTTTTGATTCTTTTATCTTAAAATTGTTATTAAATGAACATTACATGATAATAATTAGAAAATTATTAATTAATTTTTTTTAAATTATTTTATAATCCATTTTCACTAAATATCTTATATATCATGTGTGAATTTTTATTTAGCCTTATCTAAAACATATTTAAAAAATATATATTATATTCATATCAATATAAATATATTTATATATAAATATATATTTTTAATATTTTTTAAAACATACCCTTTATCAGCATGTGTAAAAAAGCACTGATAAAGCCCCCTTTAACAACACTTTTTTTAGCGATGTTAAAACCCCCTTTAACAGCGCTAAAAAAGAGCACTATTAAAGACCCCTTTTAACAACATTTTTTCTAACACTGAAAAAGAGGGTCTTTAACAGAACTATTAAAATCCTAGTGCTGGATAAACCCAATTTTTTAGTAGTGTATGGGTATATCTTTGATCTTTAAAGGGAGGTAATGTTTTCAACTTATGGTAAGACTGTAAGGTGAAACTTTTTGAGTTTTCAAAGTGGTGGATTTTTTTTCAATGATCAAATGTTTTAAAGGTGGAATCATATAGAAAAAGGGTATTTTCAAAAATCTTAAACTTTTTAAATGATGTTTTATGCTATAAAGGTAAGAATGTTTTGATTTTGATAGAGTGTTTTTGAATTAAAAGAGGATTTCATCAAGGATTTGATTTTTTAATTGTTTAGTGATAATTTACCATAAATAGGAATTTTTAACTTGAAACTAGTATTCAAAAGATTAATATATTTTATGATTGGATTTGGGTAGTGCTTTCAAAACCAAGGTGTATGTTTTAAAGATACTGGGTAAGGGAATTGGAGTTTAAAGTTTGAATAATCTTTGAAATGAAAAATTTTAAAACATGATTTATTTTGAAAATGTGTGTGATTTTGTAAAGGAGTGGGTGGAATATTTTGAATAGGTATGAGTTTAAAGGTGGAGTTTTTGAAATGCATTGTTTTAGTGATACGTGATTTGATTTGTTTTTGAGTTTTGTGTTATTTGGAGTCTACCTACCAAGAAAGAATTAATGAAGGTTTTAGAGCCGATTCTTAGGATTGGTCCTCTGGGTGATTCCCATCTTTGCATAAGAGTGATCCCTTGTTTTTTGACTCTACCCAAGCTTAAAATTGAGTGGTGGACTCAAACCCGTCATTCCCTTAGACCTCATCTAAACTCTTATGAATCACCATTTATTTTTCTTTCAATGGTGGTTAAAGTTGATGTGAAGTGGTGATATAGTTAGAGAGGGTGATAGAACCTTCAATACTCTTGACACACTTGAAGTTTAAAGGATAGAAGGTCATTGTGGGATTATTGATGATTTGATATGAGGTTAGTGAAAGACCACTTCCCCAAATCAATTACATGGTATGATGTCTAGGGAACCTCTCAATACGAGATTGGTAAGTGGTGGTGAGCTGGTGGGATAAACCAGTGGAATTTTAAACCCGTTTTAGGGTGAGTAGGTAGTATAAGAGTGGGTTGAGTGTTTCTTAGAGTCATTCTTTATCCTCTAGTGAATCACTAATCACATTTTTAGGATTTCATTCTTTGATGGAGGTCTTCACTGAGCCTCTATTTGATGATTCATTTTCTTTATTTATCCCAGTGAGTGGGAGTTTGAGATGACTCGCATTTGGTGCATTGCATTGGGATTCCTTGATCATTCTTATTGAATGTGGATTTATTGATTTATGATCATGACTTGTGAATCAGTGTGTTTCTTGAGGTTTGGATGTTTGTGGGGTGCTAGTGAAGAGGCTTGACTTTGATGGATTCTTTATAGGGGATGTTGGGATGTATGAACTGGTTTCATGACCCAAGGCTAAGGCCCATGATAGTTCATAATGAACCATGATAATGAGTTCTCATTCTATTGAATCTTGGTTAAAAGATACCAATAAACCTCAATTGATAATAATTGGATTTTCTCTTGGGTTGTATTCTATTCCTTTGAGAAATTCATGTATTATTGTGAGATTAATTGTCGATGATCGGTGGGGAAAAATCATTTTGAGTAATTGTGGAGTATCTGTCTTTCTATGCGATTCTCTATTTAGAGGCGTTACTATTTTATTCCACCATTTTAAGTGAATCCTAAATGGTGGGTAAACCTTAGTCAATTGTGTTGAGCAAAGTATTTTTTTCAACAATACATATTAATGTTATTTAAAGGGGGATATTATTGAAAATAATACTTTGTCTCTTTATGATAATTTTGATGCTCACAAATACCCTTAGTTATTTTATAATGATTTTATTTAGTATTTTTAGGAATTTATTAATTTATTTTACTCTTAAAATAACGAGAATTTATTACTTGTTCGGAATCTGCTTTAAGCGCGTCCTGGAATCACTGTTCATACTCTACATGGATAAACGTAGCGTAAGGATGAAAAGCGTGTATACTTTTTGATATAAGAGAAAAGTATGGTTAAACAACCATACATTTTCAGAAAAGTATGGAAGAAGAACCTTACGTTAGGAAGTAACCTTACATTTTGGTTATCAACAAAGTATGTAAGGATAACCGTACGTAAGTACTAAATGTTACGTTTGTTTCTCAAAAGTATGGGTCATCAACCTTACTTTTGTAAACAACCATACGTTCTTGGAAAAGTATGGATCAAGTAAAAGTATGGATTTTTTACCGTACGTTTGAGAGTTGAAGAAAAAGTATAGATGATCAACCCTACGTTTATGTCCAACCTTACGTTGTCAACCCTACGTTTGGAGGCCACGTCATCAACCTTACGTTTGGCGTCAGAAATTTTGACAGATGATATTTTTATGCAGCAATCAGCAAGCTGATTATTGGGCGGATTTCAAGCTGAATTTAAAGTCGTTTTTAAAATACGAATTTTACTGATTCAAATCCATTTTATCAATGGATTTAAGATCGAATTAAAAGGAGATTTTTATGCCGAGTCTTAAGGGAAGTTATGACTTCTCTGTAAATTAAATTTTTTGAATATCGCGAGTAAAAAGGCAAATTTTATGGATCTAAATGTGCAGGAGAAATGCTCAGCTTTATTATATATGTTCTCTCTGAACAAACACCATATACGAGAGAGTGGTGATCAATATATTATTAAAAAGGTGGAAAACAGAGACTGTAGAAATTCACGTTGATCTGCTGATTCAAAATGGAGCATCAAAGCTCTATTTGTTTAAGAAGAAGGGTCTCGATAGAAGATTCACTTATTCTACATCGAATATCTACTGTGGATCTACTACTGCTGAAGTTGTGAACTATATCTCTATATCCACTGCAACCAGATCGACTTAGAATTGCTTTGTTTTGAAAATCAATATTTCTAGAGACGAAGATCCATTTGATGTCAATTGCATTCTGTTGCAATTGTTAAGATCAACTGGAAAACTTCTTTCTGAAATTATTTTTATTCTTGAGTAACCAGCTTCTCGTTCTAAGCTGTGTAGGTTCATGTTTGAACCAGAAGGCTTTGTTTTGCCTTGGATTGTAAAGGTGTCAACTGCCTATACTCAGTTGTGAATCGGTCTGTGGAAAAGAGGACCAGATAATGAAAATCACCAAGCTCGTGGAGTTGAGCGTTGGTGGAGTGGACTAGGGGCCTTCTGTTCCCCGAACCACTATACATATTTTTGTTCTTGTTTTTACTTATTTCCACTGCATGATCAAATATGATAAAGTATAGAGGATAGAACCCGTTCAATCAAAGAGTTACCGAAAAATTGCAAAAGACACAATTCACCCCCTCTTGTGTATAATCTGTAGATTCAGATCCAACAATTAGTATCAGAGGTGGAGCTTTTGATAGAGCCTTAGAAAGCTAGAAGCATTTAAAGATTATACAACAGAGCATCATGAATGATACAAGAGAAGGGATTTCAATGGTCAAAGCACCATATTTTAATGGATACAACTATGGCTGCTGGAAATCGTGCATGATAATATATCTGAAAAACCTCAGATATAAAGTCTATTCAAAGATTCTGACTCCTTATGAAATTCTTGAAAATCCCAAGACATGGAGTGCTGCTACAGAGGCAGAGTACGATATGAATTCAAAGGCTATGAATGTAATTATCTGTGGTCTAGGACCAGATGAATTTAACAGAGTATCTCAGTGCTTGACAGCATATGAGATGTGGCAGACAATAGCTGTGGCATATGAAGGAACATAAAATGTGAGACAAATGAGATATACAACTGCAAAACTGAAATTTGATACTTTCAGAATGTTTGAAGGAGAAAACATTACCCAAATGAATAGGAGATTGTCAGAAATTGTCAATAATATAACAGCTCTAGGAGAACCTATCAAACAGGCTGATAAAGCATTAAAAGTACTGAGGGTACTTCCTACTCTATGGAATGGTATCTCTGCTGCAATCAGACAATCAATACCTGTCAAAAATCTAACCACGAGAGAGCTGATTGGTACACTGATGATGTATGAAGCTGAAATGAAAGATGAGGCTAATAAACATAAATTTCTTATCAAAAGAGAAGATATTGCCTTGAAAGTAACTTCATAACAAAAGAATAGAAAGCTGAAGAACAGAGAAGTCAAAGCTAAATTAGAGAGCTCTGACTCATCAAACTCAGATGAAGAGCTGGCTCAGCTAGCCAGGAAATTTAGAAAGTTCTACAGCAAGAAAAGAGGCTTCAAAAAATCTTTTAAGAGAGATGATAAATAAGTAAGATGCTATGAATGAAAGAAGATGGGGAATATCAGACCATATTTCCCACAATTGAAAGATGTAAAGAAGAAGAAATTCTTCAAAAGAAACGACTTTGAGAAGAAAGACAAGAAAGCTATGAAAGCCACTTGGAGTGTATCTGAAGACTCCAGTATCTCTCCTGAATCAAGCTCAGAGAAAGAAGAAGTCAATCTAAAAGAAAACATGTGTTTTATGGCAAAAACTGACGAGGTACACTCATATTACTCCTCTGACTCAAACAATGAATCAAATTCTAAATCAAGCTATACAAATGAAAAACTTTCATCCTACTGTAATATGCTTGAAGAAAGATATGACTCACTATTTAAAAAACATAAGTCACTAAAAAATAAACATAAATCCGTTTCAGATGAAAGAGATACAATGCTGAAACAACATAAGGAATTAACTGATAAATACAATTTGATTAACACTAACTATATTAATTTTGAATTAAGAATAAAAACACTACATAATGAAGTAGAATCTTACAAATAGACTGCATTAGTTTTTACAAAAGGAGAGAATTCATTAAATGAAATTCTTGGAAAAATTGTCATTAAAAAGGAGAGATTTGGAATTGGCAGTAAAGGAGAAAAACCTAAGCTATATAAAAATTATTTTGTTCCTAGCTCTAAAAAGGTTAATTGTAACTTTTGTGGGACAAAGGGACATATAGCTAAAAACTGTTTCTTAAGACAGCCTCAAATTTTTGGTATTAAGAAAGCCTATGTTTCAAAAGACTTATATGATTCAGATGATTTTAAAAGAACAAAGCAAATCTGGATACCCAGATCATTGCTAGCTAACACCCCTGGACCCAACAAAATATGGGTACCAAAGCAATTTGTTTGAATGTCTTTGTAGGAAGCAGACCACCAGAGAAGAAAAAATATATGGTACATGGACATTGGATTCTCAAGACATATGAGTGGAAACTCATTGAATTTTTCTTCACTCACTCAAAAGGAAGGAGGACTTGTCACATTTGGTGACAATGCCAAAGGAAAAATCATTGGCATTGGAACTATTGGAGATCAAAAAATAGTCTCAATCAAAAAAGTACTTTATTTACAAGGATTAAAACACAACCTGATAAGTATCTCTCAACTCTGTGATGATGGATATACTATTTATTTTACTAACAATTGTTGTACTGTTTCTAAAGATAAACTATTTAAATTTAAAGAACCAAGAACTGAAAATGTCTATACTTTGGATTTAAATTCCTTGTGTAAACAAAAAGTAAACTGCTTGACTACTAAAGTAAGTGAATCCTAGATCTGGAATAGGAGACTTAGACATTGGAATGTATATGTTTTATATAAGTTATCTAAGAAACATTTATTTTCTGATTTACCTAGTCTCAAATTTGAAAGTGACAGATTTTGTGATGCATGTCAACTTGGCAAGCAACACAAATCATCCTTCAAATCTGTTAATAAAGTTGCTACATCTAAACCTCTAGAACTTATTCATATGGATTTGTTTGGAACCTCAAGAGTAGAAATCTTAGTTGCTAAATTATATGTATATGTTTTAGTTGATGACTATTCAAGATTTACATGGATTTTCTTTTTGAAATTTAAAAATGAAGCTTTTACTTTATTTGAAAGTTTCTGCAAATCTGTTCAAAATGAAAAAGGTTTTAATATAATCTCATTGAGAAGTGATCATGGTGGAGAATTTGAGAATCTGGAATTTAATTCCTTTTGCTCAAACATGGGTATTAAACATACCTTTTCTTCACTAAGAACACCTTAACAGAATGATATTGTAGAAAGAAGAAATAGAACAATTCAAGAAATGGATATAACTATGTTAAATGAATATATACTACCTATATATTTTTGGGCAGAAGTTGTGAATACAGCTTGCTATATAATTAATAGAGTTTTAATTAGACCTATTTTGAAAAAGACACCCTATGAACTATGGAATAATAGAAAACCTAAAGTAAATTACTTTAAAGTTTTGGATGCAAGGTTTACATCTTGAACACCAAAGATAATCTTGGTAAGTTCGATCCAAAATCTGATGAAGTTATTTTCTTAGGATATTCTACTAACTCCAAAGCTTATAGAGTCTATAATAAGAAATCAAGGATTATTGAAGAACCAGTTCATGTGAGATTTTATGAATCTGATCCCTTTGAGAAAAAGACAGATCAAATGGATGAACTTGACTCTAATGATAACTTGAGACTTGAGAACTTAAAGAATGATTTTGAAAATAATATAAAAGAAATTCAGTATAGTTCAGAGGAACATGATACTGAAGAACCTTTAAATGTTTTTCCTAGACAGTCTAGAACCCTAAATAATCACCCTTTAGAAACTATGATAGGTGACTCAGATACAGGAATTCAAACTAGAAGAAACTTAGGAAACCTAGTGGAATTATCTGCCTTTCTATCTCAATAAGAACCCAAGATTATAGAAGAAGCTTTAGATAATGAAAGCTGGGTAATAGCAATGCAAGATGAATTAAACCAATTTAAAAGAAATGAAGTTTGGGAATTAGTGGAAAGACATAAGAATTATCCTGTAATAGGAACCAAATGGGTCTTTAGAAATAAACAGGATGACCAAGGCACAATAACTAGAAATAAAGAAATATTAGTAGCTAAAGGATACAATCAAGAAGAAGGAATAGATTATGATGAGACTTTTGCACCTGTAGCTAGGTTAGAAGCCATTATAATCCTTTTAGCCTATGCATCTTATATGAATTTTAAATTATTTCAGATGGATGTTAAATCTGCCTTTTTAAATGGTTATTTAATGGAGGAAGTTTATGTTGAGCAACCTCCTGGTTTTGAAAATTATCAAAAACCAGATTCTATTTTTAAACTTACTAAAACTCTTTATGGCCTTAAACAAGAACCTAGAGCTTGGTATGAAAGATTAAGTTCTTTTCTTTTTAAAAATGATTTTACTGTTGGAATGGCAGACCCAACACTCTTTAAGAAAACTGTAAAAAATAATGTTTTATTGGTTCAAATTTATGTTGATGATGTAATTTTTGGATCAACTAATAAAACCCTTTGTCATGAGTTTTCAAATTTAATGCAAAAAGAATTTTAAATGAGTATGATGGTAGAACTAAATTTATTCTTAGGACTTCAAATTTATCAAAAATATTTTGGAAATATTTTAAATCAAAGCAAATACATTACTGATTTAATTAAGAAATTTGGACTTGAAAACAGCAAGTCATTTACAACTCCTATGTGTACTAATATAAAACTTGATTTAGATGAAACTGGGAAATCAGTTGACAACAAGTTATATAGAGGTATGATTGGTAGTTTGTTATATCTTACTGCTAGTAGGCTAGATATAATGTATTCAATATGTCTTTGTGCTAGATTTTAATCAAATCCTAAAGAATATCATCTAACTTCTATTAAAAGAATTTTTAGATATTTAAAAGGAACTGTTTTTCCATCTATTATTTATCCTAAAACTTCTGATTTTAATTTGATTTCATATTCAGATGCTGACTTTGGAAGTTGTAGATTGGATAGAAAAAGCACATCAAGAACATGTCACTTTTTAGGAAAGTCTTTAGTATCATGGTCTAGTAAGAAACAACATTTAGTTTCCCTGTCAACAGCTGAGGCAGAATATATTTCTGCTGGCAGTTACTGTGCACAAGTGTTGTGGATGAAAAACACTCTTATGGAATTTGGATTGAATTTTAATAATACACCTATTTATGTGATAATACAAGTGCAAATAATATTTCAAAAAATCATATTATTCATTCTAGAACTAAGCACATTGATATAAGGCATCAATTTTTAAGAGATCATGTTATTAAAAAGGATATATTTTTAGAATTTATAAATACTGAAATTCAATTAGCAGATATTTTTACTAAACCACTTCCCACTGCAAGGTTTGATTTTATTAAGGGGGAGCTAGTTTTATTTAATTTTAAATAATTTTTATTTTTATTTACTTTTATTTATTTTTGTAAATTTTATTTTGTTTTTTGAATACTGTTTAAGTTTTTTTTCTTTTTCTATATGCAAATTTTATTTAAATATATGTAATGATTAGTGATTACACGGGAATCAAGGCTGTTAGAGCCTTTTAGACTTCTAAACCGTTTCACTTCTATTGAAACCCTTTCGAAATCCAAAAATCGCACTTCTGCTCCTAAACCCTAATCTTCGAACCTCTGAAACCCTAACCTTCAAACCTTCAGAGATTCTCACAGAGATGGTTATAACTAAAAGAGCCAATGAAGCCGAGCCAAGAAATGCCGAGAGACAATGCTCAGAAGGAAGAAAAATCTTACAGGGCAAGGTAATCGATCTCGACTGGTTATTTCAGACAAATCTTCTGTTGAAGCAAGCGCTTCCATTTCAAAATCTTGAACAGACATTCAATGTTGAAAATACGGAATTTTTGTATGAGGTAGAACTTAGATACTTCTTCAAATCTGTACAGTTTATCTTGGGGGATATTGAGGATAGTATGATGGCTAAGATAGAGGATAGGGATTTCTCAATATCATCAGTAGAGATTGGTCAGATTATCAACTGCCCTCATGAGGGAGTTTTTCATTTTGATTTGAAAAATATTGGAGATTATGTTCATAAATCCGAGGACATCATGTCTTTTATTTTTGGTACTAAGACTATAAAGAAAATGTTTATCAAGGATTTGGAGCCTGATCATAAAATTTTGGTAAAATTTATTCAGACTATAATAGCTCCAAGAATGGCAGAAATGGAAAAGATTTTGTACCCTGATATGTACATAATGTATCTTTTGTTAAGTGATATCAAGTTAAACTTCCCAAGGTACATGGTCAGGTACCTCAATTAATGTTTCCAAAGTGACGCCCGGATGAACTTATATCCTTTCGGTTGATTTATTTCTAAACTGTTGCTTAAGAAAGACATGGTGAGATTAGTGGATGCCCGAGTACACTATCATCACAGTAATATATTTAATGCTGGAACTTTAAGGAAGATTGGATATTTATGGAGCACCACTAAAGGAAAATTTTTGCCAGTAGGAGTTGAGGAAGACTCAGAGAGTGATCAGGATCAACCTGCTAAGTCTAAGGAGGGACAAGCTGAATCAAGAGTCAACAATGTAGCAAGAAGGATCCGATTTGAAGTGGAAGATGTTGAGGAAGACAGAAGTCAAGAGGGAATTCAATCAAAAATAAAGAGACCTGTTAATGAGGAAATTACTTCCCCTGTATTGGAAACAACAAAAGAAGCTTTATTTACTTATTATTTTGTAAGAGAAGCTGTTATTGATAAGACCATGGAAGTTGTTAGTGAAAGAACATCACCGATAGAGGGATCAGGAGATCAAGAAGAATCTCAAAGGGAGAATCAAGAACAAATTGTAGCTGATGTTGAAGTTTCACTTCAACAAAACCAAGATAAGAAGGTAGTGCCTGGTGGGGAATTGGCCAGACCTCAAGAAACTCCTGAAAATGTTAATCTCGAAAATCCAGTGGAAGTCCAAGATGCTGATGTTTGTGGTGAGCATGCTTCTGAAGTTCACACCGAAGTGCTTCAAGAGGATTTTTCTGTGGAGGAGTCTGGGGACTCTAAGGAAAAATCTGTGGACCAACCTACTCAGGACAAAGAAAAAGAGAAATCTGATGCTGAATCATTATCTTTGGTACTACTGCATCATCCAGAGCCTGAGAATGCGAATCAAGCATAGGGTGCCTCTGATTCAAGGAAGAAAGAAGTTGAAGAACTGTACAAAAAGGTGTCTCAGTTAGAATATGAGAATGTCACTCTGAGAAATGCCTTAACCTTTGAACAACTGAGATTTCAAAAGCTAAAAGAGAGTACAGTATCAAGGCAAGAAGTTGGAATGTTTAAAGAGGATATGATGACTGCAGTTTCTCGATTGAAATCTGAAATGGTTATGAAGTCATATTTATTAGATCTGAAGTTGTTTATGGAGAGCCAATTTGCATCAGTGGCAAATAATGATGTTAGTGGATCAGGTACTTCACCTGATTTAATCAGAAGGTTTCAAGATATCACAGCTGTGATGAGAAACACGAATGACAGGTTACAAGATCTTCAATGTAATAGTGATCCTTTATGAGTGTTTCTGGACAATCAGAATTTTTTAGTGGATCAACCGACATCTAGTGAGCCATCGATCAAAATCCTGTTAAATCATTTATCAGAGAATCTGTCAGTATTTTTCGAAAAAGAGGAAAGGATGCATGGGTTTTTCAGAGTCAATTTAATTGAGGATATTCATATGACTCAAGAGAACAGAGAGCTCATTATCAAACTTGGAGATGGGATGATGAAGAGACTCCGGGAACAGTTTAAAGAAATCAAGTCTACAATCTAGAGGAGATAGAACTTGTTGCCTATCTTACCCAAACCTTGATTCCTGTGTATATCATTGTCATGTATATACTGCTGTTTTTGAATGAAAATTTCCTTCATTTTTTATTTGTTTCTTTCTCTATTTGTTTATTACTGTTTTAATTAAAATATGCCAGTATATCAGATAAATTTACTGTTAAACAGTTCATTATAGCATTTACTAATAGTTCAGTGCAATATTAAAAGTATTAAAATCCATGATTTTTTATTCTTTTTGATATCACAAAAGGGGGAGAATTTGGATACATACAACATCATATTTTTATTTAGGGGGATAATTTCATGAGAAATTTTGATAACCACAACATTTTATTTTACAAAACTTTATTTTAATGATTTTTTGTATATTTAATGTTTTGGGTACTTATCAAAATTGTTTATTATAAAGGTTATTAAGAAGGAGAAATTTGGATAAAACTAAAAACTTTTATTTCTAAATAAATTTTTATTTTATGAAGGGGGAGACATTTTTATTTATTGAAATAATTTTTCTAAAATTAAATATTGTTTCATCCTCTCAAAATTCTAGAACTTTATGTAACTATTTTTGAAAGTTAATTTCGTTTAAATAATTTTATTATCTTATGGGTTTTGTGATCATCAAAAAGGGGGAGATTATTGAGTAAAGTATTGTTTTCAACAATACATATTAATATTATTTAAAGGGGGAGATTATTAAAAATAATACTTTGTCTCTTTATGATAATTTTGATGCTCACAAATACCCTTAGTTATTTTCTAATGATTTTATTTAGTATTTTGCAGGAATTTATTAATTTATTTTACTCTTGAAATAACGAGAATTTATTACTTGTTCGGAATCTGCTTTAATCGCGTCCTGGAATCACTGTTCATGCCTTACTTGTTCGGAATCTGCTTTAAGCGCGTCCTGGAATCACTGTTCATACCCTACGTGGATAAATGTAGCGTAAGGATGAAAAGCGTGTATACTTTTTGATATAAGAGAAAATTATGGTTAAACAACCATACGTTTTCAGAAAAGTATGGAAGAAGAACCTTACGTTAGGAAGGAACCTTACGTTTTGGTTATCAACAAAGTATGGAAGGAGAACTATACGTAAGTACTAAACGTTACGTTTGTTTCTCAAAAGTATGGTTCATCAACCTTACTTTTGTAAACAACCATACGTTCTTGGAAAAGTATGGATCAAGTAAAAGTATGGATCTTTTACCGTACGTTTGAGAGTTAAATAAAAATTATGGATGATAAACCCTACGTTTATTTTCAGCCTTACATTGTCAACCCTACGTTTGGAGGCCACGTCATCAACCTTACGTTTGGCATCAGAAATTTTGACAGATGATATTTTTATGCAGCGATCAACAAGCTGATTATTGGGCGGATTTCAAGCCGAATTTAAAGTCATTTTTAAAATATGACTTTGACTGATTCAAATCCGTTTTATCAATGGATTTAAGATCGAATTAAAAGGATATTTTTATATCAAGTCTTTAGGGAAGTTACGACTTCTCTGTAAATTCAAATTTTTGAATATCGCGAGTAAAAAGGTGAATTTTATGGATCTAAATGTGCAGGAGATATTCTCAGCTTTATTATATATTTTCTCTCTGAACAAACACCATATACGAGAGAGTGGTGATCAATCTATTATTAAAAAGGTGGAAAACAGAGACTGTAGAAATTCAAATTGATCTACTGATTCAAAAAGGAGCGTCAAAGCTCTGTTTGTTTAAGAAGAAGGAACTTTATAGAAGATTCACTTGTTCTACATCGAATATCTACTGTGGATCTAATACTGCTGAAGTTGTGAACTATATCTCTATATCCACTGCAACCGGATCGACTCAGAATTGCTTTGTTTTGAAAATCAATATTTCTAGAGATGACGATCCATCTGCTGTCAATTGCATTCTGTTGCAATTATGAAGATCATCTGGAAAACTTCTTTCTGAAATTCTTTTTATTCTTGAGTAACCAGATTCTCGTTCTAAGCTGTGTAGGTTTGTGTTTGAACCAGAAGGATTTGTTTTGCCTTGGATTTTAAAGGTGTCAAATTCCTGTACTCAGTTGTGAACCGGTCTGTGGAAAAGAGGACTAGATAGTGAAAATCACCAAGCTCATGGAGTTGAGTGTTGGTGGAGTGGACTAGGGGAATTATATTCCCCGAACCACTATACATCTTTGTGTTCTTGTTTTTACTTATTTCCGCTGCATGATCAAATTTGATAAAGTATAGAGGACATAACTTGTTCAATCAAAGAGTTACCGAAAAATTGAAAAAGACACAATTCACCCCCCTCTTGTGTATAATTTGTAGATTCAGATCCAAAAAATTGGTATCATTCTCTCATTAATGCCCACTTCTCAGAAAGAGTCTTGTACTTCTCGAAACTTGGAGATGGGGGTGATAGTGAGCAGGTCTCCTTTAAGAAAAACTCAGTGTAACCTTTCAGATGGATGGATTTACTAGGCAGGACAACCTAATTCTTTAATACATGTGTATCAAACATATATGCTTCATTCTAGTGACTTACATTAAGATCATCTAGTGTTGGATTAGGACTCATTCATAAACGATCATCAAACACCAATGCGTATGACTCCCTTGAAACCTTTTAGGGTGGCTATGATAATATCCTATATACCAATCAAATTTGGATTGAACACTTTTGGTTATAACCAAATGACATTCCAGAGATGATCAGTAAAACTCGATTGACTAGGGAGGATGGACTATAACCCCAAATCACTAACTTTTTTCCTAGAAGTTTTCATTACCATATTTTGGATATCATAATCAATCATTGGCTAACTTTTTTTCATATTTTTATGATTGGTAACCCATCATTTAGATGATATAGGTTGGTTGAAACTGCATTCTATTGAACCTATGGTTTGTAGAGTGCCTTGGGAAGCAAATTTTCTAGTTTGGATCCCCACTGTGATTGAGTAAGGATATTGGGAACCAAAACTTGATATCCATTTTGTTGAACGGTATGTTTTTGGTTTTTTTGTAATGACCTTCTCCAATTCAAAGAGTGTTATTTTTTAATTAAATTTATTTTAATGTATTTTAATGGGTTTTGGCCCATTTAGGGTCCAAGATATGTTTCAGAGGCTCTTAAGAGGAGGTTGAGACTGTAGCAAGCTACTACATGGTCACCGACTTGCCAGTATAGGTTTACTAGCTAGCCAGTGGATTGTCTAGGGGACTTGGAAGTCTACCTAGACCCACTGGCTATCCAATGAAGTCTAATATCTAGCTGGTGGGATCCTGGGAAGATTTTTAATGGAGGGTTGTTTTGTACTTTTGACCAAAAATCCCTTTTCACCTCCTCCTATTCCCAAACCCTTCACTTGGATTTCTAGTAGTGGAGGCTTCCTTGTAAGTGTTTTAGATCTACCACATCTTTTCTTCATCAAATCGAACCTCATTTGATGTAGTGGGTTCCTTTAGGTAAATGCAACACTATTATTGCTTCCAATTATGCTTTATACTCTATTTATTTTTTTTAACCCTAATTCTACAAATTTGAGGCTAGTTTTATGGATTTGGTTCATTAGGACTATTGCGAACAATGATTCTTGGTGGTTTAATCTCACCACACCTAAGGTAGGAAATTCATTACTATTTTATGACATTTTCATAAAGTTGTACATATTGTTTTGTGTGTGGGTAGCCTGTGAGACTTATACCTAAGGTACAAATTCCTCTAGTTAGGACATTATAGGTGTAGTGGAACCTTTAGAGGGAGAGTGTTGGGTTAATGCTTGGTTAGAGTGGAAATTCCAATTGTAATTGTGGACGATGTAGGGGTTATCCACTCGGGAACTTCAATATTTAGGGAGTTGTTCAAGATCAATTAGGGTTGGTTAGGCATGAATAGATGAAGGGTGAGATAGGATGGTGTTTCCCCTTGCTTTTGATATTTTTCTTGATGCATATTGACATTGTCATGCTGGTTACTTGTGGTGGCCTCCTAAGAACCTTCAGGATGGGCTAGGGTTATATGTTAGGCCTCCTAAGAACCTTTAGGATGGGCTAGGGTGATATGTTGGAACTCCCAAGAACCTTAAGGATGGGTTGGTGTGACATGGGTGCCTCCTAAGAACCTTTGGTACGAGTTGTGGTGCATTTAAGGTCATGACCTATGCGGCAATCACAAGTCACGGGCTATGATTGGTTATGGTAGTTCCAATAGATCATCCTTCTAGCATGAAGTCAAAGTAAGTAGGGTTGGGGTTTATGAAAGCTTGGTTAGGGAATGATGGCCTGATAGGGTTGTGAGTTGATTAGGTATTTATTTTTCTGTTGATGCATCCACCTTTATACAATTGTTACATTTATATTAAGGGCCCAGTGGTGGTGTCCTACTATGTTTATTCTCACACCCTACATGAGAATCTCGATTCATGTATAGACTTTATGATCAAGGATCCAACTAAGGGAAAGGGCCCCATGACATATTGCTAAGTAGGTGCTGGTGGTTAGGGATAGAGGTGATACCGAGACATACTCCAGGACCATTGTAACAATGCCTATTTTTTTTTCTTGTTTGCTTATTTTTATACGTTTATCTACCACTTATGGGGATCCATTATTACTACTTTTATATGCTGATCTTGTTGTTTCTATTATTTGATTCATTACTTATGTTTATGGATGATTCCTTTATGTATTAATTTTGTTATATGATTTACTCTAATATTAATAGATACTGAGGGAATAGTCTCCCCATATGTTGTGTAATCCTTTGCTACTAGTCAGATGCCTCTTGTGTACATGGAGGCACACATGAGGTTATATACCACCTCAGATCGGACTGGGTGATTTAGGTCTGGGTGTTACATTTGGACTATTGGTATCAATAGTTTCTGGTATTTGAGTATGTTAGTTCATGATTTGAAGTAGAGAGTTCGGATCATTCTAGAGTTTTAGGAATCATTATACCTCAGTGAAAGAGAGAGTTATAACCTCTCCTTCTCATTGATGAGAAGTATTAGGGACTTTCTAGGTGTAGAAAGTGGCATGATGGGGAGAACTGTGAAATCCACTAGATCACTGGTATGTCTTATTTTGATTATTATTATTTATTTATTTATTCTTGGATTTACTAGAAGTTGGAGGGGGAAAATATTGAATTTAGATAATTCGACTTGAGAGGATTGTTAACACATAGTTAGTACTAACCATACTAATAACCACATGAGAGGAGATTTTGGGGGATAATGTGATTTTTAACGGTCCCTACATAGTTTGGATAACTATTAAGTACTCTCTAGAAAACCATGTGGTGATGTTTTGAGAAGTTAGCGGGTTATGCATGGTTAATGCACAGTTTCCCAAACCGTTCAGCCAAATCATGTGGATTTTCCAACTCATTAAAATCTTAGAGTTTTATCCTTTTCCCTTGATGTATTTAACTTTAAATAACCCTCTCTTATTCCTCATTTTTACAAAACCCTCCCTCCTAGGTGTGGATCTCTTTTTCCTTTGATTTCATGGTTGATGTATCTTGAATTTTGGGGGGTTTTCTTGAGGTAAGCACTATTTCTCCTAATTTCCACCTATTATTCCTTTTAACCCGTTTTCCCTTTATTTTGGAGTTTTAGAACCTTAGGTGGCCATGGTATCCAAACCTATGGTTAGGGGTGGTCTCCTAACAAATTTTTTGGGTCGTCTAGGTTCGTGGGGATCCCTTCTACTCAATTATTATGGTTTCCAATGAAGGTTCCTAGTTTATCTCTGATTTGAAAATAAGTGTATCTACTTAATGGGACTTTCCCATGTAATGCTTTTAGTTCATGGTTTTAATTTGGTTTTGAATTGATAAAATATGATTGTTACGGGTTTTAATGGGTTTGGTGTGATTTCTTGATGTAATGTTTGGATTTTGTGATTTTAAATGGTGGTTTCATGTGGTTTTATGTATAAAAATAGATTTGTTCACATAAGGTGTTTGGTAAATAGTTTCAAAGGGGATTTCAAATGGGTTTCCTTGAAAATCAGTTTTATGCCCAAAATGTGCTTTGATGAACCATTTTAAAAAGAGAGTTTCAACTTCAAGGTGATTTCAAAGGATGTTTTGAAAGAATATTTCCCTTTCCTGATGGGTTATTAACATTGGTAATGACTTGAGAATGTGATTGTAATTTTATTAGCATTTGGTTACGGATTATTTATTTATTTCACATGGGTCACCTTAGGTAGGAGAGCAAGTGGATGGGTGTTTCCCTATCTTTAGGCATGATATTAGCTAGGGTTCATTTACATTGACCTCAAGGGGCTTGATTTGTATTACTTTTTTAGGTTCACATAGCTAACTTGTGTTCTGTGAGTGATTCCTAGTGCCTTTGGAACCTATAGGCAAGAGATCCATTATACAACATGTATTATGGATGTGGTGTTTCATGTATGGTTTGATTTGGGTGAATAACTACTTATTGAACATTTTACCACTAGATGATTATGTTATTCATTCATTATTTCCTTGATTTTATTGATGATTTTTTGGGTGTGAGTTTATATAAATTGTCTTATTTTAAAGAAAAACCAAAGGATTTTTTAAAAGAATTTTAAAATGAAAAGGGATTTAAATTATTGTTTTCAAACCTGAATGGATGGTTTCCTAGATAAAGTCATTACATAGATTCATGGTGGTATCACAGTGGGATTGGAATCACACCCAACATATGTCTTTGGGTGTATACATAATTGTTTTGTAGGATATAGGTAAGCAGGGAGTGCCATGTGCATGGTGACACTTCTTGATGTTCATTTTCCTTTTGAGGTTGATCTGGTAGTAACCGACTATCACATAGAGATTGGGATTATTTGGATCATCTTGGAATAATTGATGAGGAATCAGGTTGTTTTGTATTGGCCTCTCCAACCATGATCTAATTTTCTTTTATTTTGTATATATTAGGATGTTAGTTTCAATTTTTTCATGATTATGATTATGGTGTATTATTTATGAGCTGTTGATTTATTTTTATTACTAAAATTACTTGATTAGTTATTATTGTAATTTGAATCTATTTAATTGTTAGCATGGATGTACAACTTACAGAAGGATCATACTAGATTCTCAATGGAATCAATGTAATGTTTTATTGGATTTTAAGGGTGAAACTATTCACACTTGGTTACTTGTGATACCCTAACACTGGTTAACAACTTAAGGAAACCGGGAATGTGCCTCAGGCCTTATTGCAGTCTGAACTGGGTGACATGGAAGTTTGAACATGGTTGGTTTGTTACAAATTTCACCTATAAGTAACAAGTCCAGAAGCCACCATCGAGCGATTTCCTTCGAACCAGGAATGAAATAGGATGAGTAAATACAATTGATGCAAAAAACACTGAGATTCACATCCAAAAGGTAATTAATGGAATGATAATATATGACTAGTTATATGAAATTATGGGAGGTGGGGGGTGGGGTGGACATACACTAACATATCCTAATGATTCACATGTTTTAATGCTTACAAAATCTACAACTTTTTTACTAAGAAATTTTTCCTAAGTGATTTTAGGTTAATAGATAATGTTTTCCTAAGTATTATTTTGTTTGTAATTTTTTAGTTTAATTTTTTTTATTTGATTTTTCAAGAAAATTTCCTAAGGAAAACATCCTATGAGCCTGAAAAATTATCCTATGCACTGAAGAATTTTCCTATACAGCTTTGTTTAAAATCCTCACAATGGAATTCAAATTTTGGAAAAGGAATTTATCTTATGGGCATACAAGATGTTTTTCACTGGTATTCCAAAATTTGATAAAGTAAATTACCTTATGGGAAGTCTGAAATGTCTTACATCATAAGATAAATGTCATACGTTGTATGTGAATTGTCTTATAACAAGGAAATATCCTACACAAGGAATCTTTAGTCAAGAATACTTTTAAAAGAAATAAATTCAGACAAGAAATGTCTTACAAGATCATAAAGTCACACACAATGAATATTTTTCAAAGTCAAATATCCTATAAAGTCTCAAAATTTCTTATATGGATCAAAATATCCTATATGGATCAAATATCATACGTGCACTCAAAATTTCGTATGCATTCTTGGAATATCCCATGCTAGAGAAAATTATCTTATGAGAATAGTGTTTCTGGATCATATCATTCTAGATTGACTTATGTGGAATTCAAATATCACATTCCATATAATATACTACAAAGCTAAATATTTCTTAAAAAATAGAAAATATCTTATGATACTCAAGAATATATTTCAAAGGTGAAAATATCTTATGAAGGAGAACAAGTTTTCATTAATTTACAATTCATACGAAGTGCTGAAGTTAGAAACAAAGTCATATGGTTAGAATACCTATGAAATAAATTCCTACAAAGTTGAAGACTTACAAAGCTGAGTATTTTTCATTATTTAATTACATTTTCAAGGAACTCATTAACATTTGTATTTTTTAAGAAAATTCTACTCTTGATTTTTTTATTTAAAGTGGTGATTCTTGAATGAGAAAATACTGAATTAAATAAGGAATTTATTTCTAGGAAATCATATAGTTCTAAAGTAGGTCATAATTTCTGTCAAATACTACCTCTATTTTTCTATTTTTGGAGAAAATGGTCACATGAAAAGGATAAATTGATTTTTCCTAGTATTATATATTTACTCTCATCTATTTAAATAAAAATTTAGTTTTAATACAAAAAGAATAAGAGTTGTGTATATTAAAGAATAAGAATCGTATACTCTATTTTATAATCTCATTCTTATTGTGTGACTATGTGAAGAAGATAAAATACTGTTAAGTTTCAATATATATCTATTATACGATAATAATATTTCATAGATACACATCAAATATATATTCAATATTATGAAGCTTCTTCATCTACTGTTAGTTTCTACTTGCAACTATGTGATGAATCTGATATCTTTTCTAAATTTCTTTCTTTGCAAAGTGATCACTCTTTATACTTAGTGTTTAAAGGTCATGGATAGGTCTTGTAAAAGAAAATTTTGGTTGAAATATATATGATGATTTTAATAAGTGAAAAATTCTTTAACTCATCTTGACAACCCCAAGAAAAAGGATGGTTTATTAAAATCACTATACTCACATTGAGTGTTGGTGGAGTTGATTATGGGAAATTCCTCTTAACTTGAACCACTATACATTATTTATGTTCTACTATTTTATTTATATTTTACTTTATGTTGTATATATGATATTAGAGTTGGGGAAATATTAAAATTTGAATTTAAAGAGGGCTATTTTATTTAGGGTAAAAATTTAAGAACCTAATTCACCACCTCTTGAGTCATTAGGCAATACCCATTGTGACAACAATTAGTATAAAAGTAGTAAATTTTGAGTTATCAAACTTTGTACAGTTGAAGTATAAATATCTCTATTATTTATATAATTGATGATACAAATAATGAATGCCTATGATTGGATCACCTTACTTCAATAGAGAAAAATATGGGTGTTGGAAAGCTAGGATAATAATCTACTTGAAAAAACTTGGGTTGAAAGTGTACTTGAAAGTTGTAAAACCTTATGAAATTACTAAAGGAGAACCTAATAAGTGGGGTTCTACTCAATAATCTAAGTATGATTTAAATTAAAAATCTATGAATACTGTTATCTATGATTTATTATTAGATGAATTCAACCAAGTTTCATAATGTAATATTTCTCAAGAGATGTAGAATGCTATTTATATTATTTATCAAGGGAAAAATAATGTCAAAAAATATAGATACAACGCTATAAAGTGAATTTTGACACATTCAAAATGGTTCAAGGTGAAATCATTACTCAAATAAATGTAATATTAACTGATATTATTAATTATGTAGTTTCTTTGGGCACTCTAATTCCATAATCATATCAAGCATTGAAATTTATTAGAGTTTTACCATTAAATGGAGTGGAATTCCAGGTCTAATAAGACAATAAACTCTAGTTAAGGATATTAATATAAAGTAATTGATAGGAACTCTTATGTTGTATGAAGTAGAAATTAAAGTTGAAGTTACTGACAATAGATTGGTTAAAAGGGAAAATTCTGATTTGAATGTTTATATTTCAAAATATGAAAATAAAGTAATTTTTTTTTTATCTAACTCATTCAATGAAGGAGACTCAAGCTATTCATATTCCGATAATGATCTTTCTTAGTATGTAAATAAGTTCAAAAATTTATATAATAATAGAAGAAGATTAAAAAAATCCTTTAACATGTATAATTTTTTTAAGGAAATTTAAAATAAGTGAGATGTTACAAATTCAAGAAATTAACACAAATCAAACTTGGTTCTCCTCATCTAAAGGAGAATAAGAAATCTAAGAATATTTTTTATAGAATATACCATTATAATAAGAAGGAGAAGAATGAAATAAAATCCACTTGGAGTGTTCTGAAGACTATAATGATGATTTATCTACTAACTCAAAAGATAAACATTCTAATCAAAAAGAAAATATGTGGTTTATGGATTAAGTACAAGAGATAAAATATGTTTACTATTTTAAATTAGAATTTAAAACTGAAAACTAAACTTTTGAAGAATTAAATGAGTATTTTTCAATGTTACAATAAAAATATGAATCTTTAAAGAGAAATAACAAGACTCTTAAAATCATATGATGTTGTTATTAGTGAAAAAAAGTATTAACTAACTATATTTTTGATTTGAATTCAAAATTAGATAAATATGTTTTTACTTGTATTGAACATGATAGAAATATTAAGAGTTTTTTATATGAGGTTAAAGTCCTAATTTTTCTTCAAGTGCATTTTCTAAGGGGGACAATTACCTAAATCAAATCCTTGGAAAGAACAAAGAAAACAACAATAAACTTGTAATAAGAAGTAATGGTGAAGGAACTAAGCTATAAATAAATTACTCCATGCCTAGTTATAAAGGAAAAAGTATGTATATTATCACTTGTTTTCACTATGGATTCATGTCACAACCCCTCCCTCTGAAGGTACCCCTCCTAGGATAAAAAGGAAGAAAGAAGGATAATGACCCTTGAGTCCCACCTCTAGTAGGTGCCAGGTTGGTGACTAGCATCAAGGGTATAAAAATATCACATAAATGGATGACATTAACCTCTATATTATAGTATTAGGAGACATGATAAATCAATCACAAACAACTATAGAACATAAAACCAAAAACCATTCCATAATGCATGTATAAAATGAATAGATACAAGAGTATCTAAATAAATATCCAAAAGAAAAGTCTTATGGTAGTGACTCAACAGCTTCTCTAAAGGTCTACATTGGTCATGTTTAGTATGGTCCACACAGTCTTGGAAACCTAAGAACAATTTGTATATATGTGGGGTGATCATACAAGTATACTCAGTGAGATCATACCCAGAATCTCTCTTGTACATGTAAAATAAGCATACTAATACACCATTGAGCAAACAAAAGAACCAATGACACCTAAACAGGTTAACTAACCAGTCCCATCCTTACCAAGGCACACTCACTAAAAAATCATCCAATCATAATAACATAATAGGAAGCATATCAATAAAATTTACTCCACATAGCTTTCCCATTGATTTGATGCTCTCACACCCCAACGTTATATGTACTGGCGCTCCCATCCCTTCTAACATCACATCATGCCAAGAACCCCATGTAAAATTGTCCATCACATCACATATCACCCAAATACACCTATTTTATCACATTACATCTCACCCAAATACACCTCATCCATCACACCACATCTTTCTCAAAGACACCCAGGCCATCACATCACAATTATAACTTATATATTAGGGTATTTTGAACATGAAGGACATCAACCTCATTCCATCCTCCTATCATACACGACCCCCACCATAGACACATCATCATCTCATCAACAACCACCACCAGTTCACTTTTGAATTCTAGCCATCATAGCCTGTGCATATCTAACTCACCTGGAAGAGAGAGCAGGAAAGTGTGGGTAGACAACCTTCCATCCTCACCACCAGGATGTTGGGAAAATACCCCCCAAATATCTGGTTATCAACACACGGTGTTTGAAATGGATGGGGTGCATATAGAAATCACAATGAAAGTAAAAGATATAAATATAATAGCCACACATAAGACCAACCTACGAGTTTATAAAAAAAGCACTATCCCAACTCACAACATCACCACTAAACCTATCAACAACCACTACTTTCACTGCCACCTCTAAATGAACAACACCACACAACAATACACACACTACAATCCATATTCCACCCTTTATTTTCAAATTAAACCAAATTTCAGATTCCTTATTTACTAACCATTTATTTATTCCATACCATTTATTTCACATTTATTAAGAACCACATTTAACCACATTCCTAGTTTAGAATATGAGTTTATTAATCATTCAAACCAACAATCAAACAAGCCTATTCCATTTCAATTAATTATTTTAAATTGATTCCATTACTACCTGGGTAACTATCACAACACACCATAACACAATAAACCATGCACCTCATGCCAACAAGACCCCACATCACCACCATTTTACAACCACAACCACCTAATCATCACAACCACCACATACCATGCCCACATATCATCACATCCACCCCACACATTACCACTACATATCAAAAACACACATCACATATATTATTTTTCAAATTTAGCAAGGGTCATTTCATCACTTTCACTTATTTATTTTAATGGAATTCTCATAAAATCCATAATTCTAGGGGAAACCAATTATTTAATAAAATATAATTGATTAGTCAATTTCATTTAAGGTGATAAAATACAACCACACAATATGGGTTCCATAATCATAAAAAACATAGTAAAAACAATCCCCCAACATCCATGATTTTTAGTATGACATCAAGCTCGTACAATTACAAAATCAATAATATTAAAAAACTATAAATCATGTGATTTATTTCCCCTTACCCTTCAATTTCAATTAACCAATTCATTATCTTCATTAATATGGTGCATAATATCTTCCAAAAATATAAGAAATGTATGAACCACTCCTGCATGATACAACTAGATGAAAAATGAAGGATACCCTACCTCAAACAAAGATTTTTGATTCATTTCCCAAGGTTAAAGAAAGAGGAAGGTCACCACTAAGAACCACAATAAAGGAGAACACCCTTATTATCCTAGAACATAACAATTTCATTACATTCTTACCAAAAAATCACCAAAACCAAAGACTTCCCCTAGAAAAAACCTTCCTAGGAAAGAATCAGGGAGAAAAACATGGAAAAACTAGGATAAAAAGAAGGTATCCCACCTAAAAACATCATGGATAAATCCCCTAAGGATGAGGTTGAAATCCACTGAAATGGGGATGAAATACCACCTTGGGGCATACTTAGTTCACCCAAGAAATAAGAGAAAATATAGGATAATGATAGGGTTTGAGGGGATTTTAGAATTTATATGTGGTCTATAAAACAAAATACCACAGTCCAACCCCTAACACCACACCATAGAGCTACTAAAAATAGGCAGGAGCATAGTTCAATGTAAGATACAATTCCAAATTGGTTTTAGTCAAAGAAGCTCTAATGTTTGTGTCTTTCTCCACACTGTATATTTGATAAAAGATGAGAAGGGACCATAGTTTAGCCAAGGGCACCATGCTACAGAACCCAATAATTAGGAAGGGGGATACACTATATCCTAGATCCACTACACAAATACACCAAAATCAATGTAACCCCCTAAAAAATCACCTCAAACTCCACGAAAAAACCATGGTGACTACTCTGTAACCATGCCCAAAATGGAAGAATGACCCAAAATCTACCCCGATCCCCTACATTGAAGTAGGACACTCCACACTACATAATTCTATAGAATACACCCTAACCATCGCCTCCATTTCATAGAATATAGCAGGATACACCACAACCACTCTCCACAGTGTAAATATGAAAAAAATTAGTAGTAGCTCCAAAAATCCACTCGGGCCTACCCTATGCCGCAATCTAACTCTCCACACTGTGACAACCATCCTTACAGTGAAAAACTATAATCCATGCCAAAGAACTCCCTTCAGATGGATTTTCTAGCTCTAAAATCCATTTTCCCTCTAACTACCTTAGGACCTTCCATGGACACCTCTATCACTAGAATTCCCATAAAGTAACAGGCTAGAAGGTTCAAACCATTACATTAGATACCTCTCAAACTGTTCTCTCCCTCAAGAATCAAAACCAACCTAAAAGTAAAGAGGGATAAATTGACAAATATCTATCCCATGAGATACCTATTAAGGATCTCATTACAACTGAACAAAACCACTAGCCAAACACACCATCCAAAAGAAAACGTCTACAAACACCTTGCATAACTACACCACCACAACAACCTGAAGCCACTTTTCTCCCATAACTATCTATAGCACCATCAAAATACTATACCATCTCACACCAACCACCAACTACCTCCCTTCCACACAACCTTCACACAACCATCTCAACCTCCACACATACCAAACCAATGATTACTATAACCACCACACAATAGTGCCCTAAGCACCTAAATCAAGGAATTACATATCTCATGTAAATATATTATCCATATTGGGTGACATTGACTCACCCAAATGGTTTTAATTGTGTCAAAGTATAACATGTCTTGATTAGGAATTAAGTTTTCCCCTCTTCTTATGCTTGAAGATTTAATCACACATCACATCATTAAGTAAAAATAACACCTCATAAATCATCAAGATCCAAACATCTCATAATCAAAGAAAAGCATAGCATAGAAGGGGAAAAAACTCAAAACAACTTTGGTTACTAGGAAAGTATCTACGTATCATGTTGTCAGGTACTCTCCTTTAGGCCGCCATGCCTCTACAACACATGAACCAAATTAATTTTCCATCTTCGCAACACCTTCCCCTGAAAATCCTAGATCTTTATTGGACACTCCATGAAAGTCACATCATCCTTGATATCTAAATCTCCCCATTAAATGACATGGGAGTAATTGTGAATATGCTGATGGAGCTAAGATATGTGGAAGATGTTGTGAATTTGGTCCAGTCATGGTGAGAGTGCCAACCAATAATCCACCTTACCAACACACCCCAAAACCTTAAAGGGTCCAAAAAACCAGGGAAAGAGATTACTCTCCCTTCCAAACCTCTACTGCTAACATCTAATGAAGACTCTCAAGAATACATAGTCTCCAACCTAAAACTCCAAGGGCATCCTTCTATGATCGACATAAGACGTATGCCAATCCTACTCTACTTTCATCCTCTCATGAAAAACCTAAACCTTCTAAATCATTCTCTTCACCACATTAATACCAAGAACTAACAACTCCCTAACCTTGACCCAACACAACAGAGAATTATATGGCCACTTGTATAGAGCCTCAAATGAGGCCATGTCAATGGATGAGTGATATCCATTTTTATAAGAAAATTCAACCAAAGATAAGTTCATTTCCCATGATCTTCCAAAGTCCAAGATACATTATTTCAACATAACATCCAGTGTTTGGATAGTATGATCCATATTTCCATATATCTAAGGATGGAAAGAAATATTGAGGTGAAACTGAGTGGAAAAAGAATGCTGCAGTCCTCTCCAAACTTAGGAGGTAAAATGAGCATCCCAATATGAGAAAACAGACCTTGGAACTATATGAAGCCACATAAAATCATCCACATACTTACTTTATAAAACATCCACGGTGATCGACTCCTTCATCACTAAGAAGTGAGATGATTTCATCAACTAATCCGTGATTACCCATATAACATCACAACACCCTTGAACTTGGGGTAACCCTACGATGAATTACATCAATATTTCATCTCATTTACACTCAGGAAAATGTAAAGGCTATAAAAAAACACCAAGAAAATGATGTTTTTCCTTTACCTACTAGAAAACCAAACATCGAGCCACAAAATTCACCACCACCTATTTTATCCCGGGCCACCAAAAATTCATCCTCAAGCAATGATACATATTAGAAAATCCTGGGTGTATCAATAAAGGTAAGATATAAAAATTATGAAGGAATCCCTCATGAATCTCTACCGGAACAAACAAACTCCCTTGGAACAATATTCAGTTCTGACAATATTTTGACCATCCCTTCAAAGCATCACCATGGCCAACATGATCACATGTTGCCTCTACCTCTGATTCCCCCCACTGAGACCTCTCCAACTGTCACATTAGAGAAGACTGCACTGTCATCTAAAACAAAAAACCTTCATCATCAACCACCATTTCATTTAAGTTTAGAGCTAAAAAATCCTCCATCACCCTCTAAGCATCTTCATACTCCTGAACAACTTCTTTTCACGACTTTCTACTCAAAGTGTTATCCAAAACATTCACCTTTACAGAGGTGCAGGAGATCTTAAAGCCATATTCCCAAAGAAACTCCATCCAAATTAACTATTATAGATTTAGGTTACAATGAGAAAAGATATATTTCAAGCTCTTGTGATCTGTGAAGACCAAAAAGTACTCCCTAATTAGGTAATGTCTCTACAACTTCAGTGCAAACACAACTGCTACTAGCTCCAAACCATGGGTGGCATAATTATGCTCACAGGGATGTAACTGAATATACCCATAAGACTTTACCACTTTATGATGCATCAAGATGCATGTAAATCCTAGATGGTAAGTAGTAAAATCACCTCAAACATTACCCCTCCTCCAAAAATTGGAGCACCAGAGTACCAATCGATTTCTCCTTTAAGTAGTAAAACACTGTATGATAATTATTAGTCTAGATAAAATCCTTTTACTTCCTAGTAAGAGATTAAAATGGGGATGAAATCAGTGATAAATTAGATATGAACCTTCGGTAATAGCCTATAAGGCCAAGGAATCTATGAACCTCTGCCACATTCTTGGGTGCTACCTAAGAAACAACTACCTCGATATTTGATGGGTCCATTGACACACCCTAATGGGACACCAAATGCTCAAGGAAATGAAACTAATGTATAGAACTTATACTTGGACAACTTTTCATAGAGCTAGTGGTGTTGAAAAACGTACAATAAAACCCCTATATGATTGACATGTTCCTCTTCGGACTTTGAGCAGATCAATATATTTTCAATGAAAACAACTATGAACTGGTCCAACTCACATAACACAAAATTTATGAGTCCCATGAACATATATGGTGAATTTGTGACAATAAAAGATATTACCATGAACTCAAAGTGACCATACTTTCATTTGAAGGTAGTATTCAAGACATTATCCTCCTTTATCCTCAGCTGGTGATATCCTAACTGCTGATCTATATTGGAAAACCAAATACCTCCCCTCAACCGGTTGAAGAGATTTTTGATCCTTGTAAGAGGGTAACGATTCTTGATCATTACCTAATCCAACCTCTAGTAATATATATACAACATGAGACTACCATATGCCTTTTTCAAAAATAATTCTGGATCACACCATGATGATACACTAGGTTGAATGAAACCCTTATGCATCATATCATCTATACAGATCCTTAACTCTCGAAACTCTGAGGGCTCCATCCAATAAGGATCCATCAAAATTATAGAAGAACCAGGTTGCAATTATATCCTAAAATCAACATCACATCGAGGGGGTAGCGTCACAACCTCATTGGGGAAAACATACAAAAACTACCCAAAAACCTTGATAACATCCACAATCCTAGCATATACTGATTCTATAGAGAACTCAACTATAAGATAAATAAGGGGCTCCATATGTCTACTTCCCAACTGAAAACTCTACTGACCAATGAAAAATACACATTGACCTTCCACATCCAAGAACATGACTCTCCTATAGAAGTAGTCGATAATAATATGCATGGAATATAACTAGTCAATGCCAAGAATGACATTGCATGACTACATAAATAATAAGAAAATATCCTCACATGACTGTTGTGGCCCCATCATTAGTCTACACCCCTGACACACATCAAACAAGATGGTTTGTCCTCTGACTGGCATATTCAACACCATGGGCATGATAAGTCTCTTTATGTCTAGTCCTAAATCATAGACTAGAGGGGGTGAAACAAATGACTATAAGGATCCTTAATAAAATAATATAAAAACAAGGGTAGATGAAAATTTGATTGTACCTCTAATTATATTTGGTCCCTCTAGTGCTGCCACTCCCACTACATGTATCTGGACACCCCCACTCCTATACCTCTCTGCTGATGACCACCTCTATGGCCACACTCAAGTCTAATTCCCTGAGGGTGAGGAACATCATGAGGTAGAACTATTCCTTATCTACCTCCTCTCAATAGAGCATAAGCCTACTGTACCTACTACTGAAATAACCTCATTAGAAACTACTACCGAGGATGATACTATACTTGACCACCTCCACTATACTGGGCTTGAAGAACCATGGAGAACTGATTTTGATAGTGGCCATGGTCCCAATAAATGAAGCACACTAGCCCCAAGTCCCTAAGAAAATCATATAAACCACTAGACCCAGAAGTCTAGAAGGGAAGCTACTGGGGTCAACTCTTCACTAGTTGAAACCTTGATGTCCCTAGCACCTGATACCTATAACTGAAAACTCTACTCCTTAAGGAACTCGGTTGATTTCCCTCTCATGGTAAACCTCCTCACGAGTGAATATTATTGATCACCTCCACATTATTCTATACCTCTAGATACATTGATAATGTAAAAGGAGTATCTGTATACTGGATAGAAGGACAAAGTGCCTCCTTAAGACACCATGATTGGGACTCCTCATTAGAAGAAAGATCTTAGGCCAAATATAGATGATCCTTGAACCCAATTAACAAATCCTTCATATACATGATCCCATATCGAAGAGAGTGCATCTCCTACATCTTCAATACCTTCATGGTCGATGAGAGGAACCCTTATCAGAACTCATTCTAAAATTTAACCCAAATTTTTTTTCCTCCTTCTTCCCATTAAGGTACAACATCCACCATTAACGTGAAACTCCTCGCATCTGACTAACCACCAACAAAACCTAGTGCTCCGCTGGGGCCCAGATCAAACTGAAGGAGATATCAAGAACCTCTAGCTAGATATCTATATCTACATCAGAAACACTATACTCATACTTCCACAAATCCTTCCACTGAAGGGCATGTAATTCCCTTTTCCACTGATCCTCCTCCACAACTAGATCGACCCTTTGGCGATTAACTGAATTAGCCTTCTAAACCCCCATTGCTTGAACAATACATGTACAATGACTAGGATCCATAAATTAAAGGGGAAAAGTATTTCCTAAGCTCATTAGTATGAAATTTGTGTTTAGATTCATTTAATTCATTTTTTACTTCCAAAGTTTACCCAATTAAAACAAGAAAATAAGTCAGTCATGATGCACGTACCTCTCATATGTCTCTACCCTGCAAGTGGAATCACCTCAATTGGTCATTCAGTTGGCTCAAAGTCCCTGAATTGGATTATGGGGGGCCCTAAAATCCCATGTCCCAAACAATCTTCCCTTTCCTATGTCATGCACAAAGATCAACTACCTTTATTTTCATACAAACCTATGAAATACTCACTTTATATAATTCCAAACTCTATTCTATCCACCACCAAACCCTATGATACCACTATTTCATAACCCCCTCCCTCCGAAGGTACCCAAACAAGGATGAAAAAAATAAATAAGGACAATGATCCCCGAGTCTCAACTCTAGAAGGCCCCAGGTTGGTGACTAGCATCAAGGATATAAAAATCTCAAATAAATGGAAGGAATTACCCTATATAACATAATATCAAGAGATAGGATAAACTAAATGTAAGCAACTCCATAAAATAAAAACAAAAAACATACCAAAATTAATGAATAAAATTAATAGATACAAGATTATCCAAATAAATACCCAAAATAAAATTCTTATTGGAGTAACTCTACAAAAGCTCCTAAAGTTCAAGAAAGTAATGTCTAGCACAGTCCATTCAGTCCTCTTGAAAACCTAAAAATAGTTTTTGTATACATGGGGAATACATACAAGTATACTTAGTAGGATCATACCCAAAGTCTCTCAAATAAATGTGAAAGAAGCATACTAATTAATCAGTGAGAAAAAATAGAACAAAAATAACATAAGCAGGTTAACTAACCAATCCCATCCTCACCAAGTCACACTCACCAAATAACGCATCCAAGTGTAATAACATGATAAGAAGCATATTGATAAAGCACACCCCACACCACTTTCCCATTGATTCACTTCTCTCATACCCTAACGTCATATATCCCAATGTTACCGTATCTTCTGAACATCACATCATGCCAAACACCCTATGTGCAACTGGAAATCACATCACATATTTCTCAAAGACACTTGGTCCCTCACATCATATCTCACGTGAAGACACTTGGGCCATCACAACACATCTTGTATGAAGACACCTGGGCCATCACATCACAATCATAACTATTATAGTAGGGAATTTTGAGCATGTGGTACATCAAACTCATGACCTCACCCAACTATAACACCTAAATATTTTAAAAGAACACTATGTTCAATAGCATATACAACACACAACACCGAGCTTAAACGATCCCCAAAATATTATTATACCTAGCCATTAAATTGGAGGGTATAATTAATATTGAAAAAATTATGATATATATATATATATATAGGACCTCACAGTAAAAATGTATTAATTCATGCTTTGTGAATAAGCACTTGATTTTTAGTAAAGTAAATTTATTCTTCAAAAATATGTTTTCTTTAAAAATGGATTTTCTTGATTTATATGAGAATATTATAATTAATGTTTAGAATTTTTAGAAAATTTATTTCTTTTTTAGATTAATCATGTTAAAATTATCTTATATTTTTTTTTAATTTTCTAAAAAGTTTTAATTTTTAATGAACAATGAAAAATACTGATTTTCATTTAAAACTATATTTTATTTTAAAAAATTTAAAAAGTAAAATTAAATTTTGGATTCATTTTAAAATTTAATTTTTTAATTTTAATCTAATTTTTTTCTCTGAAATTAATTTTATACATGAATTTAGTATAAAAACATTTTAGACTTAAAAGGATATTTTTCAGAAAAAATGTTTTTTGTAGAATTTGTCCTGTTTAAAATAAAATTAAATGATGAAATTTTTTTGTATTGAATTTTTAAATGAGGATTAAATTTTTGGAATTAGTAGGAATAAATTTATTAAATATAACCCTTTCATTTTTGGTTAATATGAATAGTAATCTTGGTAATTTTTGTTTCCATGGTAATGGGTAAATCATGTAATTAAGGGTAAAAATAATACGATAAGGACTATAAAATGACCCTAAAACTTGTAAAAATTTTATTGTATGAGTAATTATCATCCATAATTATTAAATGTTCTAATATATGGCCATTTTTTTACCATTTGGAAGTGATTATGATATTTATAATATTTTATTTAAAGAAAAGTCAAAGATGTCACACTCAAGTTTTTAATAACTATAAAATTTTTAATATGGTGTTATCTAGAAAAAATGTTCAAATATAAATATTATTATAAAATATAAAATATTTATATTCATCATGGTAATTTATTTTTAATTTTTAATGAATAAATAATTACCTTAAATTCTTACACAATGCTGATGTAATAATTATTCAATTATTGGAAAAATCAAATAAATTATATTAAAAATATTAAAATAAATATAATTTTAGATAATTAATGAGATATTTTTTTTTATAGATTACATTTTTTTATATATATAATAAAATATTTTTTTTTCGAATTATAAGTGCTATATTGATATTTTTAAAGTCAAAGTAATGAATTGTTCTATAAATTGACATTATGAATATTTTATAGTAAATAATATTTTATTAAATGATTAAAAAATCCTAAAAATTTAAAATTCAGCCAAATTAATAATATATGGTTAATTAAATCTACCATGTTCCATTTATGGATATTTTGGAATTTTATAGTAACATTATTGACCCTTATATAGTAGAAAGGTTTAATAGTATAATAATTGTCAAAAAATAAGGGTATAACCATTACCTAAACTTGTCTAAATATTATTGGAAGAATTTTATTAGAAACTTATCATCTTATTGTCTAATTTGAGATATTTAATAGGTAATTTTCCATGAAAATGACTTATATATTCTTTAAATCAAAGATAGTTACAAAATGTCACTCTCTTTGTATTTAATATCATTTATGTGTCCACATAGGGACAAAAGCAAGCCAATAATGAACTTAAATGTCTATTTTTTTTAATCTAAATGAAATTATTTTAGTTATATAAATTTATTTTTAATTTTTATAAATTATATAATTACCTTAAATTCTTGTGCAATACAAATACATTATTTATTTAATTAACAAAAAAATTAAATAAATGACTTTAAAAGTATTAATTTTGATATAATTTAAATGATTTAATGTGTGAAACTAATTTTCTAGATATATAAAAAATATTATATAATTTTTAAAGTATTATATTCTAATTTACACGTTTTCTTTATGTATTTAAAGTCAAATTAAACGAATAGTGTCAAAATTGGCATTAATGATAATTTATCAAAATAATATTTTATTAAATTATTTAGAATTCATAAAAATATTATCTTAAACCATGTGAATTAAATATAGTTTAACACACCATACATGTTACATTTATGAGTCATTTTTTCATTTATAGTAACATTATTAACCCTTTATGATTAAAATAGTGATTACAATGATTAAGGTCAAAAATAATTAACAAAGGGATTAATCAAAATGATAGGATTTAAAATGATGCCATTTTTTTATAAATTCTATTGGTTTATGGGATTAAAACCATATAATATATTATCTTTGAATCTATTTACATTTGGAGGCATTTGGCATGATACATAAATTTATTATAATTTAATCTTTCCGAGAAATTCCAAAAGTGCCCCTCACCTCAACTATAAAATGGCACCACCTACCTTACTTATTCACAAAAAATTGATCCATATATCTTGAAAAATAAATAACCATTTATCTTTAAAAAATAATTATAAATTTTCTCAAGGTACCGGTCTTCCAAAAAGAGAAAACCTAGATTCTTGAAGAGATTTAAAGGAAGTCCGCCGAAGAAGAGGTAACCCCTTTTACCAATTCATTCAAGTTCATTTCTTCTTATAACTCCTTTTCATGTATTATTTACATCATAAATTAATAAATACAGTATCATAAATATACTAATATGTTAATATTATTATGGTACAACCATATTCTATTTTGTTTCCATCCTACTAAAAGTGAAAACATTGCTCGTGCGTATGTACGGTTTACCGTCTCCACAGAGCAGAGTAATTCATTTTTCATCACTACTTTACATGGATGGTTATAAACATGGAACTAATAAAAATATATTTTATATATTAAATAATAATTATTTTGTAAATGTTAATTATTATTTATCATTCTTTCATTCCATCCATCGAATAAAATAAAAACAGCGTTCATGCATATGTACGACCAACCGTCTCCATGAACAGTGCAATTCATTTTTCTATCTCTATCTTTATGGATGAATATAAATATAAATATATTTAATATATATGATATTTAAACCAGAAATAATATTATATATATTATGGAACTATGATAAAATTATAAGGACCAGAATTACTAAATCAAAACATACGTGAAAAATGAAGCAGTTACCACCCGAAATAGTGATTTTAACAATGAATTGATAAAAAAAGGGTGATAAAATATTATAAGTAAATAATATATGGTATGATACATATTATTATGGTTCTAGAATATATTTATAATAAATATATATTTATTATACTGGAGGTTTGAATACATACAATTGGATTCAAACCCGAGGTAAGGGTTTATTTCACAATCTCATTATTATCCAGGATTATTTATGTTTAAGTCTCCATTGGGGAATATTTATCTTCCATATACATGTTTATAAAAATATTTTAATTTTTTTACTATTATACTATTGATATTTAAATCCATTTTTACCTATGTTTTATTTTTTATAAAAGGGTTTGAAAGGAATCTTTTTGTTATTTTCCAAACGAGGTACTTTGTAACTTTTCCAATAAAAAATACAGAAGGAATATTTTTTTTAATTATAGGGAATAAGAGTATTTTCCTAACATAATGATACCTCAATTAATTTAAGATTACTTTACAATTTTACAAGGTTATTTTTAATTTTTTTTCTTTTATAATTGCATAGAGTTTTAAAAATAAATTATTTTCAAAGTGAAAAATGGTATTTTATAAAAAAAATCTCATTGATATGATTAAATTATTTTCATATATGTCAAAATACTTTATTGTATATTATGATTCATTGAGTTTAAAATCTTATGATACCATATACCATATTTTATTTAATGGTTTATAATCAATTTGAGCGGGGATGTACTATTTTGATACCATTCACCATATTAATCTGGATGGTTTATGATTATGTTTATTGATTGGGAAAATTATTAACATTTAGTATGACAGTTTCAATACGAATGTTTATGTTTATTATGTTTCACCCCTTTCATATGAGGAATGTATTGGACTTAGTAAGTGATGAGAAGACCCTACTATATCCCCTCTATGCACTACTAGGTCTCATGAGACAAACTAGTTTGGGTTTTGGCTAAGGTCTTAACCATTTATATATGATGTCTTGGATGAAACCTTGATGGTATGTTGATGATTTTCCACATTATGAATTCCCTAATTATGAGATTAATTATTGATTCCCATGAGATTATCTTATTAGTTTTGATATCCATGGATAAATTTTAGCTCATGTTATTATGGAATTATTTGATTTATATTTATTCCCACCATATTATTATCAAGTTATTATTTAATGTAATTTTTTTAATTTATTTACCTTTTCATACTATTTATGAATAAATTTTCATGATAAATTTTATTGTATGCATAACCTTAATGATCATATGAGATCAACTTTTTTTTTATGTTTATTTTTCCACAGGATGCCAAGAAGTATATTATGATTGATATGTAGGGATAAGATAGGAGAATAATGGTGTTATAAAGTAATTATTATATCATATTTTATATTTTTAATTTTAATGTATGATTCAAGTATGTATCTTGTTTCTCAAAACTACTAAACTATTCGGTCTTTTGGGATGTGATTCTTTATATATTATGCCAAAGTAATAAAGTAACCACATGCTCTGGGATACTAGGGTTGGGGTATTTATAATTGGTTTTAGAAGAAATTTAGTAGAAACCTCGAGAACTAGATTTAGGAAAACATAGATTATAGAATGAAAACCTATGACAAAATTTAAAAATATTCCGAAAGAAACCAAGGTTATGATTTATAAATTAGTTATACCTAAGTTTCCAATTAATGTTAAGTTTTTCACTAATTTTAAGATTAGACATTATGTTTCATAATGTTACGATATAATCTTGTGTATTCTAATGTTTAGAAATTGAACCTAGTGGAATTAATAAGAATCGTATCAATGTACATAATCCAAAGAGTATGAATTATCATTTCCTTAATGGTTTTAAGACAATATTTTGAAGTTAAATAGTCCCCTAAACATTATATTCATATGAATACATAGTATCTTATGCTATTAGGAAAGATAAAAAATTCAATAAGTATTATGTCTTAGAAGAGAAGAAAGAGAAGAATAGGATGGAAGAGTAAAATAAAGATAAAGGGAAAAAGGGAAAAAAGGATTTTCCATCATGTGATACTTGTGGAAGGAAACACAATGGTACGTGATTAAAAGGAAATGGAGTTTGCTTCAAGTGTGGGAAAAAGGCCACCATGCTTGTGATTTAAAGGGTAAAAAAGAATATGAAAATGTACAATGATTCCACTTCAAGGATATAGGGCATTACACAAATGAATTCCCCAAGTGTTAATGGGATATACCTTAGAAGAAGCTAAGGTATCAAGGTTAAACTTGTGATATTAATACAGTCACAGTAGAATGATTACTACGCTTGAGTATTTTTATCCAAAAAATATTTTATTAATAACATTCTCGTTATACGAATCACGAAACATATAAATATTTTACTACATTACCATTTCTTAAAGGATTTGAGAGCATATGTTGAATGACATAGATGACCAAGAAAAATGATTTAGTGAAAAGTTAAACATAATGGAAAAAACATCTTTGATGGAGGATAATAGTAAACATGTGCATGAATTTGAGATAATAAATATAAATATATGACTATAGGATAACATTGGTGACCATGAAATTAGTTAGTGATTTTATGGCTTATGTTATCTTTGTTAGAGTTTACTACATGTTTGGATTTAAGGAATACATTTGACAAACTAAGATTTTATTTATGTTTTCATTAAGGTTTTATGGTGATTTTCATGTTTTAGGAGAATACGTGATCAAAGTATTCACATGTTTGGAGTGAGACATTATGAACTAATTTATGTTGTCATGGGATAAATGTTTAATCAAAATTTTGGATTTTGAATATGGTTAGTAATATTTAGGAAGAGTCTTAAGGTTAACTACTTATGGAATGGATTAAGTTAAATTTTGGATATTATTATTATTTGAGGTTAAAGTATTATTTATCATATTGGATAACCTATGCTAACTATTTTGGTTTTAGTAAATATTTTGAGGCCAAAGGAATGACTTTTGGATATTACGATTCATTAAAAGTGCTTCAAGCATGAAAAATTCATCATGAATATCCATTTCCTTGTGTAAGAGATGAAGTAGAAATATATCGAAACAAAAAAAGGATGATATTATGCTTATGACATGGTAATAAATTAAGTAATTTTATTTTACCATGTTCTTTATCTATATAGTAAAGGAATTACTCAATTTTTAAAAAATGGACCTTAAAATAAAAATGTTACCCATTTACTTTTCTTACTAAAAAATTAGTGGCCTTTTAACTCATAAAAGATTTATAATTTTGATATGGATAAATTTCTCATAACCATGTTCTTTATCAATCTATATTAATCCTTTAATTTTGGTTTTATCTTCCATGTCCATGTTTTAACTTCCCATTGATGTTATCTAATTTGGAAACCTAGTCTTATGTTGACCTTTGTATTTCCCTTTCCCTATTTTAAGAGAAAGTTTTTCTAACCCATTTTATGATGTTGGTTTTCCACAATATTATTTTCAAATTAAAAAACCATAATACCAATCAAAATTTCAAATTGTGAGGATTCAATTTATTGAAGGAGGGGAGAATGAAACTGTTAGGTCCACTAGGTTAGATACCTTGAGAGGGAGGGTGAATCAGGGTATGACAGATTAAAACAACTACCCCTATTGATATTGTTTTGTTGTTAGGAAAAACTCTTTTCTCTCTCTTTCCCATAGAAAACTATAAAAAGAAATTAAATCATGCATGGGACACAATGTTTTTTACTTGGTTCACCCTCACTAGGCTACGTCCAAGGAGCATACACCGGTAATGTGCCGATGCACCAAATTCACTAAAAGCGCACTGCTGTTTACAATGTTCAAATCAGACTCACTGTCCATTCTAGTTTACAACCTCTCATAGTCTGAGAACTCACTGCTCTCGCAGCTCAAGTAAGCTCACCGCTTCTTTAGAAGATCCACTCACAGTTTAAAGACTTGTAGGTCCTTTAATTATCACAAATCAATGCATCTTATTCTGTATGTAGATGCTCTGTTGAAGTTCCACTTTCATCCACTGATGAATGCAACTTTACCATGGATGTACCGGGCAATCTTCCAACTTTCGCACAACCCTAGAATACCCGACACGCTTCTCTATGCTTGGCATTATTCTCTATGCTTTGTCACACTTCTCCAAACCTAGCTCAAAAGTGTCACCAAACCACTTGTGCAACACCCCATTATTCAACTTTTAACTTAGGCGACTCACACCCTTTTATGCCCAAACCAATATCGGCATGAAACTATCAACTGGCGTGAAACTTCCGAGTATCTTTATACTTGCACAACCAAACCACCACTTGCGCGACCGAACCACCTATATGACTGGAGCTCTAATTTTATCTAAGTGTTGAACTCCATAAAAAACAAGGAGGGTTGGATAAATATTTATAGGAATTTTGGACACCCTGAGTGTCGGCATGCAAGTCTCCTCTCGATGCGCAAGTCTATCCGCCCTAATCTCTGTCACCCTAGTCACTTACGCGCCCAAACCAAAACTTAGGCACCCCTCTTTCCTTTTCCATATTTTGATGTTCTGATCTTGAAAAACATATGATGCGCAACTTTCCAATCCTCCAAGACACCAATGTGAAAGTCCCTTTTCCAAAAACACTTTTCTCCATTTGTCGATTTTGAGGCCCAAAAATATGGAAAACATTGGAAAACAACGCCACCTTGTATATGCTCTTTTTGTACCGCCTCCAGATCATCCATTACTTTGTCGAGGTTATTTAATCAATCATGTATTGTTAACAACATTCCTTGAACTTTACATGCCACCATGAAAACCCCCTTTGTCAACAAATTTGTACATCATGGTCTGCTTTTTCAACAAATACAACACAGAGTCCCACTTTTTAAACAAACACAATTACCTAAAAAATGCTTCAATGATACCTTAAGAGATTTTTTCCCAACAATCTCCCCTTTTGGGTTTGTTGACAAATATTCTCATAAAAATTCTCTGCACTTTGATACCTCATTAAAGCTTCTTCCAACCACTACCACTATTCGCCTCTTGCGATTCAGATAGTGATCAAGGATTCACTCAAAAAATACTCTAAGACCACACAATCAATGCTCGCCATGAGAAATAAGAATAAATGAAAATATCATCAATGAATCAATTCATTTCAGACACCAACTATTGACACCTAACTGATACCAATTTCTAAACTGATACCAATTATTGATACAACACTGATACCAATTGGTGATAGATGAAAACCTTCTCACACCATTCCAACATCACTCTTCTACTTTTATCATGATCCTCAGCTATCATGATATCTACTCTTTGATCGATCACTTCTAGCATCGTCAAATTTCAGTACTCCCCCCATCTCATTGCTCTCCCCCTATCTCGCTACTCCACCTGTCAGCTTTTCCCCATGTCTTTGACTAAGAAATTTTCTCCCTTCCTTATCCACAGTTCCTCCCCCTTGAGGAGTCACTCTTTCTCCCCCTTTGTCAATGAACCCAAAGGTCACTCCTCTGTGGTCTGTGACGTTGGAAAGAACACAAATTAGCATAGTAGAGAAAAACATGCCATACCTCGGGGAGAGGAAGGAGTTCCCAAAACCACACTTTTTCAAGTGTGGGGAGTCAACTGAACTCCCAGAGCCAGTCGATGCCTCTCAAAAGATTCCTTGGGTAAGGCCTTTTTCAGAATTTCTGCAACCTGTAGCTCTGTAGGCACATACTCCAACTTCATGATTCCCTGATAAACCTTCTCCTTGATAAAATGATACTTTATCTCAATGTGATTTTTCCTTGAGTGATGGATGATATTTTTTCTGAGATTTATAGAACTTGAGTTATTACACTAGATTCTGACCGTAAACTTCACTTCAACACCCATTTCATCAAGCTTCTGCTTCATCCACAATAACTGTGTACATGCTTGAGTGGATGCAATATACTCAGCTTCTGCGGTGCTCAATGAAATAAAATATTGCTTCTTGATTATCCAAGAAATACAAAATCCACCAAGATAGAAAGCACCTCCTGGCGTTGATTTCTTGTCATCTCCTGAACCAACCCAATCTGCATCAGTATATCCCAATAACTCTGACTGAGATTTGTCACTATATATCAAGATAAAATCCACTGTGCCCCTGATATACCAAATTATTCTTTTTACTACAAGCATGTGGATTTCCTTGGGATTGCATTGATATCGCACTGCTTGGAATGTGGAAAAAACAATATCAGGTCTCATCGCTGTCAGGTACAGTAAACTCCCAATAATCTACCTGTATTCTATGATATTAACTGCCTTGCCATTATCATATTTCGATAATTTAATTCGGGTATCAATTGAAGTCTTAATTTACTTGGAATTTTCCATTACAAATATTCTCAAAACCTCCTTGGCATATTTTAATTGAGAAATGAATGTGCCATTCCTTCCTTGTGACACCTATAAACCAAGGAAAAATATCAGCTCTCCAATCATTGACATTTCAAACTCACTTTTCATGAATTCAGAAAACTGTCTTCACTAAGCTTCATCTGATCCGCCAAATATTATATCATCGACATAAACCAGCACCATCATCCTTTTATTACTATGGTTGTTGAAATAGATATTGTAATTAACCCCACCACACTGGAAACCGAGCTTCTTAAAATACTGATCAAGCCTCGAGTACCATGCTCTTGGTGCTTGTTTCAACCCATATAGTGCCTTCTTTAGCCAACAAACCTTGTTCTCATCCTCATGAATGAGAAAACCATCTTATTTCTCTATATAAACTTCTTCTTCTAGAACTCCATTAAAAAATGCATATTTGATGTCCATCTGGAAAACTTTGAACTTCTGTTGCACTGCAATGGCTAGGAATAATCTGATTGTCTCTAGCCTCGCAACTGATGCAAATGTCTCATCAACATTTATTCCCTCTATCTAGGAGTATCCTTTGCACACTAGTTGTGCTTTGTTCTGAATCATTGTTCCATATTCATTCATCTTGTTTTGATAGACCCATTTAGTCCCGATGACATTTTTATCTGCTGGCCTCGAAACAATCTCCCACATCTGATTTTTCTCAATCTGATCTAGCTCTTTATTCATTTCCTGAAGCCAATTTTTATCTTCAGCTGCACCAGTAAAGCATTTAGGCTCCACCTGAGATAAGAAAGATGTCTACTTTAGTGATTTCATTCTTCTTGTCTGAACTGGAGCTGATTGATCACCAATAATATTATGTCTGTCAATTTCAGCTCTAATTCTTGGCTTCTGTTTAGATACAGATTTTACTTCCTCATGCTCATCATCAGTATCTTCTTTTGAATTATCATCTACCACTTCTTCTCCCCTTTAATCACTTTCCTCCTCATCACTTTCATCAAGAAATTGTTCACTGTGATGTTGAATATTATCTTCATTTTCCACAACAATGACATCATTATTCTCAACTACCTTTCCTAGCCTTTTATTAAAGCATTTATATGATTTTCTTTTTCCTAAGTATCCAAGGAATATTCCCTCATATCTGCATGAATAAAATTTCCTATGGTTTTCTTTGTTGAGTATAAAGCACTTACTTCCAAAGATTCGAAAGTACTTCACCGTCATCTTCTTCCCATACCACATCTCATATGGAGTCTTTCTTTCCTTAGGAAACAAGAGAGCCTTGTTAGAAATGTTGACCGACATCAACCACTCCATTATATTGGGGAGTTCTTACTGAATAAACTTGATTCCTTATCCCATGTTTTTTGAGATAGTATTCCACCTAAATATTTGTGAATTCCATACCATTGTCAGTACGTAACTTTAGAATTTTCTATCCAAGCATCCTTTCACACTCTCTCTGGTACGATTTTAAGTAGCTAAACACATCAAACTTATGGGAAATAACAAATACCCATGCCATTATTCTATATTCATCAATAAAAAGAACATAGTACCTCTTTGTATCAATTGATCTTGGTGTGATAGGCCCACAAACATCAGCATGCATCAATTATAGCACTCTTGTTGACTTCTTTTCTTTTACATTATACATCTTTCTGATGATCTTCCCTTGTTCTCATGCATCGCACGTATGAGTATGATCACGCGATAGACTAGGGAGGTCTCTAGCTACATCACATTTCACCAGATCTTATAGGGATGGTTGGAATATATGGCCGAGTCGTTTATGCCATAACTTGTTCTCTTCCTCTCTAGACAAAAAGCACATATATTCTTCTCCACTTACCAAGTAGAGATTCCCCTTTGTCTTTTTTCCTTGTAGTATCATTGTAACATCTCTTCCCTTGACTAAAAAAGTCTTCTTGGTAAACCATATAGAATTTCCTGAGTCACACAGTTGACTAACACTAAGAAAATTGTGACTAAGACCTTCTACAACCAAAACATCAGCACGTCTTATTTCTTTGCCCCCAAATCTGGCCTTTCCTGATCTAATTATCTCCAGGCCTTCCGTTGGAACCATGGCTATTCTATGCATGAATTGGATTATGGTTTGTGTTTGTTGTCAATCCTCAGTGGAAGTTCAGAATGTGTGCTAGTAAAGTGATCATTGAAAGAACTCTATCGTGGGAACCCTCAAATGATTAGTGTAATTTGGGGTACTTAGGTGCAGTAGAGTGGCTGACCAAGGTCGTCTCTCAAAGGAGGAAGTGAATTTAACAACTTATTAGAGGTATTCTAAAAAATCAAATAAAATAGAATAGAATAAAAACACTACTTTAAAGGATTGGGGTTTGTTGTAGTTTATGAATCTAGAAGAAGTTTTCTGGAAGAATATTGTATAATTTTTTTTGTTTTTAGTTTTGAAATGAATTTCGATTAAAATGACACAACAAGAAGATGTTTTTTTAGAAATCTATTTAAAAGGCGCAATCAATCTAACTATACCTCTTAAATTTATTATTAATCATTATCATGTAAATTAACATTCACTTAATTATGATCCCTTAATTTGTTAAATCCTAAACCCTACGAGAATTAACTTTACCACGAAGATGATGTGAATTTAACCCTAGGCTAACTTCGGAACATGCAATCGCAGCACCCTGCTTTGATTGATGTTCTAATATTAGCTTATGGTCAGTGGTAAATTAAGACTCATATCCATTCTGGAAATGAGGATGAATTGTGTTTAGGGATTATATTTGAACTCTAAAAATTTATCCCGTGTGGTCTTGTATTACCGATTAAGATCACGCTCTCACAATTTACACAAAATCCCGACCTCGCATGTTTTTGTGTTAATTGTTCAATTGCTTGCTTAGTTTATTACAATTTAAAAACACAATTCATGGATCATATTAATTGAATTACAGTAGCTCAATTATTCAAAATAATTAAATGAAGAGGGTAGAAGATAGATCGATTACTAAAAGACTACTCTTCTATGGGTGGCGTAATCATTGTAGAAGCGTTTTGCATGTGCAAAGGTTTATAATGGGTATAACCCAATAACGCTTCTACTCAAGAATTCCAGCCCAAAGAGGAAGATTAAGAGAAGAATAAATTTAAACAAAACAGAATAAAATATAAGAAATAAAATAAGAACAAATAAGTTTATTACACAAATGAAAACATTACAAAATGAAGAAGAGAAGGAGGCTTCGATGAGGGGATCCTTGCTTCAAGAGCTACCCCTCTTACAATGGTTGGAGAATTTGGGTGAAACAAATTATCCTCTGCCTCCAATCTCCAAATTCACGTACCAAACCCTCCAAATGAGAAAAACTCCAATTTATAGAGGGGAGGGGAGGAGAGGTTACAAGTGGTTTCAAGTGTGAATGTGGAAATTCGGCCAAATATTTTATGCCAACTTGAACCGCCCATTTTACCACCAAAACACGTGAATTGGCCGGCCTTCCAGAAGGATAAAATGTTTGGATATGGGTCCTCTGTATCCTCTCCAAATTTGGGCTCAATAAAATCCCATATGAAGGAGTTATAGCCGAAATACATAATCTTCTCCATTTTGGCGAGCCCAGCCCAACTTTGACTTCATGACCCATTTTAAACAACCAAATGAACTTTTTAGCTCTAGTGTACTGAATAAAAGTTGTAGATAATTAAGTTAGGAACACTGTTACGAAATTTAAAATTCAAATAATAAATATAAAAATATTTATCTTTGAAATACTACAGTAAACTATAAAGGGTAAAACTGGAATTTTCATCAAATATTCAAATGAATGATCTAATCCCAAATACTTTCTAATTAAACATATTTAACACAATGTGAGGAAATTATATCATTTATTATCAATGAAATATTCAATAAAATAGTGTTTTATCAACTCCCCCACACTTACCCTTTTGCACTCCTGTGCAAAACCTCATATCAAGTAAACATTAATATCAAATCAAAACCAATTTTAAAACACATATCCTTGAGATCAAACAATTACACCCCAAGAAACAAAAGATATCATGCCTCATAAAAAACCATTATTTAAAGTTATTCATTTATATCATTCAATATATTTCCACTTTATTTATCCTCCCATGCACAAAACACTTACCTCGCTTGAATTTTCTCTCATCACTCAAATATCAATTTTTTTGCAATGTCTTTCTCATCCAAACTCATACAAGGGTCACCATAGGCTTGATAGATTCCTACATCGCTACCCGATGTGAGTAAAGGACATATGTTTATCATGAGGACTTTTCCGGGCTGTTCTGTGGCTTTCGGTTGGTAGGATTAAGATGTGAAAAACTCTGAGGCTGAATGAGGAGGGCTTGACTCTTTTGAAGCAAAACTGCATTAATCTAATTTTCACTTAAATATGGTCTTCTCCTCAATCCCCATAGTATCAATTCAGCTCCATCATCATGAAAAGTCATGAAAGGTTTACACCATTCATCATTTCAGCATAAAAAATTTCAATCTTCTCAAACATGATTTTCTTGAAAGCTCCAGATGGGCACAACTTTCCACCTCAATTAGAAGCTCCAGAAAAGGCACAACTTCACTTGTCATGAAAGCTCCAGAAAAGGCACAGATTTCAATATAATTAATTTCTTCAGTAGCAAACACATCTCTTCAGAATTTAATTTTCCACCCAAAGTATCACAGAATGTGGTGGGAAAACACAAGACAACTTCCCCCACACTTAAGCTCAACTAGATTATGCAATTTTACTTCAAGAGTTGGTTGGATAGGGAAAATTGGCTTGTAATGTGGCTAACCTAACAGGCTGTGCATGGCTTCTAAGGGCTAAAAGGATTAAATATTCAAGGTAGGCCATTATAAAAAAAGTATTCTTTGAAATGGGGGATTTAATACCAAACAAATTCCTCAATCATTTAAACATAAGTACCTCAAACCCTCAAGTTTTGACAGGAATAAATCAAATTATGGTTAAATCAAGCATGGTTTGGTTCTCTCAAGAAGTGAGGTGAATGTAAAGAATATGAAAATAATGGTTCAGAATCCTCACAGGAAAGTGATTTCAAATATAAAGATAGTGAGATGTGGCATGGGATTCAAAATTCGTTGTACTTTCCATGAAAGTACTAAATATTTGAACTTGAAACAAAGTCATTTCAGCATTCATTTAAGCTTAGTTTCAAGGGGTAAATTGTTTCACTTATTGATATGGATTTAAAAATGGTGATGAGAATCATTTCATCCCAAAAGTTTCAAAAACACACAGAAAATTGTAAAATAAACACACAAAATTTGAAAAACACACAATTTTTTTTTGGTTTTTTTTGAACAGGAAATAAATTGAAATTACTAAACTAAAAGGTTCCCTCCCCCACACTTAAAATATTTCATTGTCCTCAATGTGAACCTATGAGATGATATATGCACATAAAATGCAGAATTTTTAAATAGGACAAATAATATAAAAGTGAAAGGGTTAGGAACAGCCTGATGTGCTCAAGTGATGATGGGGTCATGCAGTGTGATAAAATCCACTGCATCAGTAGGAAGTCCCTCAATGCATATCTTCAAACGTTTCCCATTGATTGTAAAGCTCCTTCCAGTGTCCTCTTGTGTGATCTCCACTGCACCATAAGGAAAAACATTAGTCACAACATAAGGACCTAACCATCTGGAACGCAACTTACCAGGCATCAGCTTCAGTCGTGAACTGTAGAGAAGGACTTTCTCTCCAACATGAAACTCCCTTTGTTGGATCATTTTTTCATGATCTGCTTTTGATATTTCCTTGTAGAGCCTTGAGTTCTCATATGATGATAATCTAATCTCCTCAAGCTCTTGAATTTGCAGCTTACTTTGGATTCCAGCTTGGGCCAAATCCATGTTGCATTTCTTTATAGCCCAATAAGCCTGATGCTCGACTTCCACTGGGAGATGACATGCTTTCCCAAAAACAATCCGAAGTGGGGACATACCAATGGGGGTCTTGTATGCTGTTCTATAATCCCACAATGCATCATCCAAGTGCTTTCTTCAATCCTTCCTATTTGGTTGCACGGTTTTCTCCAAGATTTGTTTCAACTCACAATTTGAAACCTCAGCCTGGCCATTTGTTTGGGGGTGGTATGGTGTTGATGTTTTGTGTGTCACCCCATACTTTAAAAGGAGGGAAGCAAAATTCCTATTGCAAAAGTGTGTCCCTTGGTCACTGATGATGGCCTTTGGTACTCCAAACCTGCAGAAAATTTGAGCCTTGACAAAATCCACTACAACATGAGAATCGTCAGTCCTAGTGGCCTTGGCCTCCACCCATTTACTCACATAATCAACAGCAACCAAAATATACAAAAATCCAAATGAATTAGGAAAAGGACCCATAAAATCAATGCCCCATACATCAAAAATCTCACAGAATAGTATGGGTTATTGGGGCATCTCATGTCTCTTAGAAATGTTCCTAGTGTGTTGGCAACAAGAGCATGACTTACAAAACACATGGGCATCATGGAATAATCTAGGCCAATATAATCCAGAGTCCAAAACCTTCCTAGATGTCCGTTGGGGTCCAAAGTGTCCACCACAAGCAAGTGCATGACAGAAATGCAAAACAGACTCAAACTCATGATCGGGAACACACCTCCTAATGACTTGGTCACTACACATGCGCCATAAGTATGGATCATCCCAAACATAAAATCTTGACTCACTCTTTAATTTTTGGACTTGATGTTTCTTTAAATTTGCAGGGATTTCAGAAGCAACAAGGTAGTTAACTAAATCAGCATACCAAGGATGCGTACCTGAGATGGTATAGAGATGCTCATCGGGGAAAGTGTCCCGAAGTGGTACCTGGTCCGAGGTGTCATCCTCTAGTGTGTGAGTAAGCTGACTCATGTGGTCTGCTACCAAATTCTCTGATCCCTTCTTTTCCTTTATATCGATGTCAAACTCTTGAAGAAGGAGCATCCAACGGATAAGTCGTGGATTTGCATCTGGCTTCTTCAAGAGGTACCTCAGAGCTGCATGGTCAGAAAAAACAACTACTTTAGAGCCCAATAAATATGAACGGAATTTATCTAAAGAAAATATGACAACAAGAAACTCCTTTTCTGTGGTTGTGTAGTTTGATTGGGCTGAATCCAATGTCCTTGATGCATAGGCAATCACATGTGAACGTCCTTCCACCCTCTGAGATAAGATAGCTCCAACCGCGAAGTTGGAGGCGTCACACATAATCTCAAATGGAAGGTCCCACCGTGGGGGCTGTATGATAGGTGGAGTGGCCAGAAACTTCTTTATCTCATCAAAGGAAGTCCTACAAGAATCATCAAACACAAAATCAGAATCTTTTTGAAGTAATCGTGACATAGGAAGAGCGATCTTACTAAAATCTTTGATGAAGCACCGATAAAATCTTGCATGCCCTAGGAAAGATCTAACATCATGCACACATGAAGGATAGGGTAAGGATGAAATAATGTCTACCTTAGATCTATCAACCTCTATCCCATGTTTTGACACCACATGCCCTAAGACAATGCCATGCTCTACCATAAAATGACATTTTTCAAAGTTCAGGACCAGATTCTTCTCAATACAATGATTCAGCACCTTTCCCAAACTACTTAGACATTCATCAAATGAAGACCCATACATTGTAAAATCATCCATAAATACCTCCATGCAGGTCTCAATAAAATCCGAAAAAATACTCACCATACATCTTTGGAAGGTACCTAGGGCGTTGCAAAGTCCAAATGGCATCCTCTGGTAGGCAAATGTGCCAAAGGGACAGGTGAATGTAGTCTTCTCCTGATCCTATGGTGCTATAGGAACCTGAAAATATCCAGAAAATCCATCCAAGAAACAATAATGTGTTTTCCCAGCTAGTCTCTCGAGCATTTGATCAATAAATGGGAGGGGGAAATGGTCCTTGCGAGTGGTCTGATTTAGTTTCCTATAATCAATACACACACGCCAACTGTTTTTCACCCTCATTGGAACTAAATCATCTTTCTCATTTTTAACAATAGTAAAACCAATTTTCTTAGGCACAACCTGAATTGGACTTACCCACTGTGAATCTGAAATGGGAAAGATTATACCTGCCTCGAGCAATTTCTCAACTTCTTTTTTAAAAACTTCCAGGAGGGTGGGATTAAGTCTCCTTTGTGGCTGTCTCACCAGTTTAGCCCCATCCTCCAAGAGAATCCTATGCATGAAAATGGAGGGGCTAATACCTGATATGTCAGCCAAGGTCCACCCAATCGCCCTGATGTTCTCCCTGAAAATATTCAAAAGATTTTCTTCATGTTCAAAAGGGAGATTGCTAGCAATGATAACAGGTAATCTCTCACCACTCAACAAGTATGAGTATTTCAGATTTGGTGGCAATGGATTGAGTTCTAATGAAGGAGGGTGTAGTATGGATGGAGAAATTGATGCAACAAACATATCTGCACAATGAACATCAGTATCAGAATAAAAATCATCACAATCAGAGAATAAAGCACCAAATCCATCAGCATACTCAATAGCCATGCCATAATCAGAGTTCACATGATCAAAATCAGAATATGATTCCATTTCAAAATCAAATCTTAGAGAGTCTTGTTCCTTAAAAATGGGTGTAGAAGTACTCTTAGACATCAAACTAGAACCAATACTCATAATCTCCCTAAGCATAGGACAATCCAATTCCATGATGTTTTTACTTGGTGGTTCAAAATGGGAGATAACAAAAACAGAATGGTCCTCTGAGGGGTACTTCATGGAATCCATAACATTAAATATCACAACTTCATCTCCAAACTCCATGGAAAGTGTACCCTCATTGACATTTATGATAGTTTTTTCAGTTTTGAGGAAGGGTCTACCTAAGATAATGGGGGCATGAGAACTTACCTGATCATACTCCATGTTAAGCACATAGAAGTCTGCTGGAAAGATCATGTCTCTTACCCGAACAAGTACATCCTCAAGAACTCCCGCTGGATATGCCGTAGCTCTATTCGCCAATTGCACCACTACTCTTGTTGGCTTCAACTCACCAACCTGAAAGGAAGAGAATACAGAGTGAGGCATCACATTTATTGAAGCTCCTAAATCACAAAGAGCACCAGAGAAGTGCAAATCCCCTATGGTACATGGGATGGTGAATGTCCCGGGATCCTTGCACTTTGTTGGCATTGCTAGAGTTGGTGTAATGAGTGCCGAGACATTCCTTCCAAGGTTGATCCTCTCATTTCCCTTGAGCCCTCTTCAATTGGTACAAAGTTCTTTTAAGAATTTCGCATACCTTTGAATTTGCTTAATGGCTTCAAGTAGAGGAATGTTGATCTCCACACGCTTGAATGTGTCCAAAACCTCCTTTTTCATTGCTTCTTCAGCCATCTTCTTGGTTTGAACAACCCTGTTTGGAAAAGGAAGGGGTTTAGGAGGTACATCATCAATTTTTTTCTTACCTTTATCTTTCTCCTTGGATTGCTCATCAGTTGGTATGGAATGCGGCTTCTCTAGAGTAGAGGTGAATCCCGGTGGAATGGTAGCTCCAGATGTATCATTCATTTTCTTCCCACTTCTCAATGTGATGGAACTAACATTCCCCTTTGGATTTGGAGTGGGTTGGGAAGGTAGATTTCCAGAATTCTTACTCACAAGTTCATGGAGGGCGGTGGCAATTTGACTCATTTGAGTCTTCAACTCTCTCAGCTCCGAACCTTGACTCTTCGTCTCATTCTGTTGATTAAGAACAATTTGTTTCAAAAGATCATCAGTGTTAGAGTCTACCTTGTGTTGGATATTCCCTTGTTGCTGACTCGTTGATGTTTGAGCTTCGAATCTCCTTTGGGGTTGTTGGAAACCCTGTTGGTAAGGTGGAGGCTGCTGGAAGTTTGGTTGAAAAGGGGGCCATTGTTGTTGTCTAGAGCCATACCTCATGTCTGACTGATCTTTCCACCCTTGGTTGTATACTGTATCAAACTTCTTTTGGGGATATGGTTGTTGTTGTTGTTGCTGCTGAAATGGTCTCCCAGGGAACACTGCTGCACAATCTTCTGTCTCTTGTAGCTGTGGGCAACAGTCAGTTGGGTGGCTTGTCTCAGTGAAAATGCCACATGGCCTTGAAGGAGGGAGTTGGGATGTCTTTTGATCCAATGCAATCTGCCTCACCATAGTTGTCAATTCTTCTAACTTAGTATCAATAAAATGACTTTCAAGAGAAGAAGGACTTACTTGATGTACTCCTCGAACATGTGGTGTACCTCTATCACCGAATTATTGAGAGTTTTGGGCCATTTTGTCAATCAATGCTCGTGCAGCTACTGGTGTCTTGTCCACCAATTCTCCTCTAGCTGCAGTATCCACCATGCTCCTCTCCATGGGTGTGAGTCTTTCATAGAAGTACTGGATGAGTAGTTGCTCACTGATTTGGTGATGTGGGCATCTTGCACACAACTTCTTGAATCACTCCCAGTACTCATACATTGACTCCCCTTGTGCTTTCTTGATCCCCGATATCTCCTTTCGAATGGATGTGGTCCTTGATGCTGGAAAAAATCTTTGCAAGAAAAGACGTTTCAAATCATTCCAACATGTTACATCTTCAGGTTGCAAATAATACATCCAATCTTTTGCAGCTCCATCAAGTGAGAATGGGAATGCTCTTAATTTGATTTGATCTTCAGAAACATTTCTTGGTTTTAATGTTGAGAAAACCACATTAAATTCTTTAAGGTTTTTGTTGGGATCCTTACCAGAGAGGCCATGAAACTTTGGAAGTAAGTGAATTAATCCATATTTCAGTTCAAAGTCCGATTCGAGATTTGGGTATGCAATACAATTTGGTTGATAGTTAACATCAGGTGTAGCCAATTCTTGAATGGTTCTATTAAGTTCATTTCCATTGTTTCTAGCCATTGGTTCCTCTTTTATGTTTGAATTTGAATTGCTTACAATTTCAATGTTTCCAGAAGAGAGGAATTCACCAACTGGTTGAATATTGAAACTTCCCGTAGACTGAGAATTTCTAATTCGAGCCCTAAGGCTACGTTCAATCTCAGGGTCAAGATCTAAGAGATCTTCGGGATTAGTTCATGTCATAGATTAAATAAAAATGAAAATAAAGAAAGTGGACCATATTAAAATAAAAATGAGAAGTTTGAGTTTATGGTCCAAAAAGAAGTAGAAGAAAATAAAAGAAGAGGAAGAAAAATCAGATTGGGTACAGAAGGAAGAAAGAAGAGAGGAAGAGAATAAAATGTAAAATAAAATAAATACCTCTAATTGGTTGAAATAATTACTTGCCTCCCCGACAACGGCGCCAATTTGAAAGTGCGCTGTCGTGGGCACCCTCAAATGATTAGTGTAATTTGGGGTACTTAGGTGCAGTAGAGTGGCTGACCAAGGTCGTCTCTCAAAAGAGGAAGTGAATTTAACAACTTATTAGAGGTATTCTAAAAAATAAAATAAAATAGAATAGAATAAAAACACTACTTTAAAGGATTGGGGTTTGTTTTAGTTTATGAATCTTGAAGAAGTTTGCTGGAAGAAGATTGTATATTTTTTTTTGTTTTTAGTTTTGAAATGAATTTCGATTAAAATGACACAACAAGAAGATGTTTTTTTAGAAATCTATTTAAAAGGCGTAATCGATCTAACTCTACCTATTCACTTTATTATTAATCATTATCATGTAAATTAACATTCACTTAATTATTATCCCTTAATTTGTTAAATCCCGAACCCTATAATAATTAACTTTACCACGAAGATGATGTGAATTTAACCCTAGGCTAACTTCGGAACATGCAATCGCATCACCCTGCTTTGATTGATGTTTTAAGATTAGCTTATGGTCAGTGGTAAATTAAGGCTCATATCCATTCTGGAAATGAGGATGAATTGTGTTTAGGGATTATATTTTAACTATAAAAATTTATCCCATGTGGTCTTGTATTACCGATTAAGATCGCGCTCTCACAATTTACACAAAATCCCGACCTCGCATGTTTTTGTGTTAATTGTTCAATTGCTTGCTTAGTTTCTTAAAATTTAAAAACACAATTCATGGATCATATTAAGTGAATTACAGTAGCTCAATGATTCAAAATAATTAAATGAAGAGGGTAGAAGATAGATCGATTACTAAAAGACTACTCTTCAATGGGTGGCGTAATCATCGTAGAAGCGTTTTGCATGTGCAAAGGTTTATAATGGGTATAACCCAATAACGCTTCTACTCAAGAATTCCAGAACAAAGAGGAAGATTAAGAGAAGAATAAATTGAAACAAAACAGAAGAAAAGAGAATAAATAAAAGAAGAACAAATAATTTTATTACACAAATGAAAACATTACAAAATGAAGAAGAGAAGGAGGCTTCGATGAGGGGATCCTTGCTTCAAGAGCTACCCCTCTTACAATGGTTGGATAATTTGGGTGAAACAAATTCTCCTCTGCCTCCAATCTCCCAATGCATGTCCCAACCCCTCCAAATGATAAAAACTCCAATTTATAGAGGGGAGGGGAGGAGAGGTTACAAGTGGTTTCAAGTGTGAATGTGGAAATTCGGCCAAATATTTTATGCCAACTTTCACCGCCCATTTGACCACCAAAAGACGTAAATTGGCCGGCCTTACAGAAGGATCCAATGTTAGGATATGGGTCCTCTGTCTCCTCTCTAAATTTGGGCTCAATACAGACCCATATGAAAGAGTTATGGCCGAAATACAGAAGCTTCTCCATTCTGGCGAGCCCAGCCCAACTTTGACTTAATGACCCTTTTTAAACAACCAAATGAACTCTTTAGCTCTAGTGTCCTGAATAAAAATTGTAGATAATTAAGTTAGGAACACTTTTATGAAATTTAAAATTCAAATAATAAATATAAAATATTTATCTTCGAAATACTACAGTGAACTATAAAGGGTAAAACTGGAATTTTCATCAAATATTCAAATGAATGATCTAATCCCAAATACTTTCTAATTAAACATATTTAACACAATGTGAGAAAATTATATCATTTATTATCAATGAAATATTCAATAAAATAGTGTTTTATCAATCATACAGTTCAATCAGACAATAGTATTGAAGGTGGCGCCGTTTCCCAATGTTTGCCAAATTTTTGGGCCTCAAAATTAGAAAATGAATACATGGATTGTTGGTAAAAGGAGGTGCATGAAAAAATGAAGTGGTGCGCGAAAAATAAGGGTTGTGTGTGAAATATTTGAGTTGGGCGCGAAAAACAGCATGGTGCACGAAATAGTGGATCGAGGTTTTTCGCGCAAATAGTGTTTCAGAATCAGAACGTCAAAAAATAGCAAAGGCATGGGCTGTGTGAAAAATCTGGAGATGTGCACGAAAATGGTACCTGCGTGAAATATTACGTGCCAAATGAGAGTTTTTTTCACGCCACAGGGGGTTTTGCACGTGGGGGTCTGAGATGCCTGTAAATAAGAGGTGACCCCCCTCATTCTATATGATTGAAGACTTAGAGAAGATCTGAGGTCTGATGCATGTAAAATGTTTGCATAAAGGGAGTTGTGCGAAAAAGTGAGGCTTGTGCGAAAGATTCTAGCTCGTGCGGAAAAATTTAGAGTTGTGTGAAATATTCCAGCTTGCATGAAAAATTCCAAGTTACGCGAAATATTCTAGCTTGCATGAAAAATTCCAAGTTGCGCGAAATATTCCGGTTTGCGCGAAAACTTCCAAGTTGTGTGAAAAATTCCGGCTTGCACGAAAAAGGTGAAGTTACGCGAAAAACTTGAGGTTGCACATAAAACTTGATGTTGCGCGAAATTTTTAGTGAAACCTGTTTTTGTGTTTTTGATTATCCGGTTCAACGATTCAGTGCATTCAAGTACATCATTACTGGTCTTCGATGCAAGCAGAGTCTCGTGCTAAGTAGAGGCAAAGACTTAAATGCAAATCTATTGAAGAGACCCTCATGTCTATAAGCTGACTGAGACTTCACCAAAGGCAGTGAGCCAGGGGGAGTCAATGGGAGTAACCTGAAGGATGTACCTGAACATTGTAATCTGTAGCTAGTGAAGTTTAGTGGAATTAGGTGCGACCGACAACCTATCAGCGTATGCTCCTTGGATGTAGCCCTTTTTGGTGAACCAAGTAAAAGTGCTATGTCAACTTCCTACTTTCATTTGTTTGATAGGTTTAACAATTTCCTACCAATGTGGGAACAAGATCCACAACTTTAAAAAGAAAAAGTTAACACCCTGATTCACCCGTCCCCTCTCAGGGTGTCCCGGGGTCCTTCAAGTGGTATCAGAGGGAGGTTCACTGGTGTTTGATATGTCATTTACCGTTATGGACAATTCAGCCAATGTCAGAGGAGTCCCTCTCTTTAATGGAAATAATTTCCAGATCTGGAAGAACAGAATGAGATCTCATATAAGATCTCTTGGAATGGAAGTCCTTTTTTCTACTGTTCAAGGAATACAAGTCACTGATCCAACATGCCTGGCTATGACTGATACAGACAGAAAAATTCTTGATGTAGATGCTAAAGCACAAAATGCTCTCACCACGACCCTTTCTGATCAGATCTATCTAAAGGTGATTATTTTCACCTCAGAAAAATACATGTGGGATAAACTTGAAAATATTTATGAAGGAGATAACAAAGTGAAGGAGGCAAAACTATAAGTCTTACACAATAGGTTTGATGATCTGAAGATGCATCCGGATGAGAATGCAGACTCATTCTTAAATCGAATTACTAAAGTGGTTGGAGCTATTCGGGGTCTAGGAAAAGAAATCAAAGACATTGATATTGTAAAGAAAATATTAAGAAGACTTCCCACCCCTGTACAATGCAAAGGTGTCAGTTCTTAAGGAAAGATATCTTTCTAAACTTTCGCTGGATGACCTTCTGAGCAGTTTGGTGGCATATGAAATGAGAGTCAAACCAGAAGATGCTACGACTCGAGTGAGCAAGGAAATGGCATTAAAATCCATTGAGAAACTTAAAATCTCAAAAGATAGTAGTGGTGAATATGATGAGGAAAAATAAATTCTTTCTCTCATTGTAAATAAGTTTCAGAAGGGAAAAGGGAAATTCAAAGGGAAGTTACCTCTTGCTTGCTTTCATTGTGGAAAAGTTGGTCACATTGCCTCTTAGTGCTTAAGAAAGATCGATGATGAGAATAGCGATGCTGAAAACATTGAGAAGCCTCAGAAAAGGTTTCTAAAAAAAGGATACTTCAAATCTAGAAAGAAAGTACCAAAGAAGAGTTTTGTCTGTGAAGAGGAAGAAGATGATAATGAATTCTGTGATGAAGAAGAACCGGAATTTAAAACTGGGAACCATGCTTCCATGATGGCCACTGTTGAAAAATCAGAAGATACTAGTGGAGAAAATCAGTTGACAACTAGTGCCAATCCTGAGTTACAACTTAAGGATGCTGTTAGTAAGCTTAAGATTAAATGTAAGAGTTGCAATAAGTGGAAATAAATTGTAGAAGAATAAACTGAATATGTTGATCAACTTGAAGCTAAAATTGAATGACTGGAAGAATTGGTGAAATTACAATATAAAATACTTGAAAGCAATGATGATGTAATGGATCTGAAGCTGAGAATTGAAGATCAGGAAAAGTTCATCAATTACCTCACCTCCAGACTAGAGGAAAAGTCCAATACTACTGAGCGTCTTGAGGAGGAAGTTCTTACTATTAGGAGTAAACTTGAAAAAGATTCAATTTCAAAATAATCAAGAAATAAAATACAATTTGGAAGGTTCTCAGATGCTGAGTTGTTGGAGAGAGAAAAACATGGCTCAAATGAAGTTGAAAACATTTTAAATGACCAGAGACCTGCCTGCATGGGAAATAGTGGAATTGGTTGTGAGGCAGAGTCATCATATGCTGCAAATAAAGGTAACCAAAATAAAGGCAAGTTGAAAGTGGGTGATGTGGAAAAGTCACCTGAAGTTCTGAAATAGAAACCCCCAATTCAATATGAAATAAGAAAAGAATATTATCCTCAAGCCTCCTTGAAAAAGGTGCCCTCAAACTATTATCCCACTGAAGAAGGAATGAGGATAAACAGAAGTGAGAAGACATTTCCTCCCATGAAGTGTTAGTTTTGTGGATATTTGGGCCATACCATGTCTTATTGTGAAGAGGCAAGAAGCTATCTGAATAGAGAAGATATGGGAGTTCAACAGAGGAGAACAAATTCATATCCTAATTCTTTTAGAAGAAACAATTTCTATGGATATTGTTTTCGTTGTTCTAACTTTGGTCATAAGGCTGTTAATTGCAGGAAGAGAAGGGACATGGACACCTCATACCAGAGTTCAAGACAAGTCAAATCTCATCAACAAGATAGTTTTTCTCTTACAAACAGGTTTTCTCCTCTCGAAGAAGATTTTGACTATGAAGAACAAATGTACACAGATGAGATAATTGAAAGGCCATCAGTGCTCTATACTCAATCCAATGTCTCATGGAAAGAAAGGAAGAAAATTAAGAAATCCAACCTTGTAGAGGTGTCCCTCAAAGCTATAAAAAGCAACAGTAGCTAGATTATAGATAGTGGTTGTTCATCTCATATGACAGGTAATGCTGGCCTGTTAATAGATATCAAAAAGAAGTTTGACGGTACAATACGATTTGGTAATGATGGAGCTCTGAAAATCAAAGGCAGTGGAAGTACTGAATTAGCTAATGGAGAGCTAAAGAAGACTGAAGTCCTTTATGTAGATGGCCTATGTCATAATCTACTCAGCGTGAGTCAACTCTATGACTCAGGAATTATTGTTACTTTTAATCAGAAAGGCTGCACTATCAAGGGAAAGACATACAATTCACTTATGAAGGGATGCATAATAGAAGGCAACTTGTATCAGGTTGATAGTAAAGAAAATATTTGTTACATGACTGTTGAAGAAGAAAACAATTTATGGCTTCAGAGACTGGGACATATCAATCAACAAGACATGGAGAAAATATCAAAATTGAGGATTGTTATGGATATTCCCAACCTAAAGTGTGAGCGTGAAAAGTATTGTGATTCTTGCATTCGTGGGAAGCTGGTCTGCAGTTCATACCAACCAAATAAAAAAAGGGCATCTCATCTTCTTGATCTAATTCATACAGATGTATACGGGCCGATAAATGTTGCTGGAACTCATGGAGAAAGGTACTTTGTCCTTTTCATAGATCACTACAGTATAATGGCATGTGTAATGGTCATTAATAGGAAATGACAAGTGCTTGACTGCATAAAAACATATCGGTGAGTCGCCGAGAATGATACTGGATGAACAATCAAAGTGTTGTGATCTGACAATCGAGGGGAATACACATCCATTGAATTTGAAAATTACTTGGAGAAACATGGGATACAACATGAGGTAGCTGCTGTGAGAACTCCACAACAAAATGGAGTTGTTGAATGTAGGAATCGACAGGTGAACAACATGGAATGAACTATGCTGATTGAGATTCATATTCCACGACATTATTGGAAAGAGGTTGTTCAAGATGCAGTGTATATTCAAAATCGAACAGGACTTTATTTGGGTGAGACGAAGACACCATATGGATTATTGTATGGAAGGAAGCCCTCTTTGAAATACTTTCATGTTTTTGGAAGTAAATGCTTCATCAGGAACAAATAAGGAAATCAAGGGAATTATGGTGACAATGCAGATGAAGGGATTTTTCTTGGATACTCAATGAACAACAAAGCCTATAAGTGTTTCAACAAGCGATTAGAAAGGATCGTGGAAAAAAGTGATGTTAAGATCATTGAAGAGAAAACCACAAATGCTTCACAGATTTCATATGCTGATGTGATAGAAAGTGAGGAAGAAAATGAACATGGAGTAAATATAAATATAGGAATAGAGGAAGGTGGACAAAACATTCAGCAATCACATCATGATGTTGACTTAGAAGAAGAATCTGAAGAGGAAACCTTGGCTGGAGAGAATGCAACTGAACCTCATAGGAGAAATTGAAGAGATGATATTGATCCATCTAACATAATTGGGGATAGGAGTGCACCCACACAAACAAGGATGATGAGGAATAACACGCAATCTACATTTCTATCAGTTGTGGAGCCATCCTCATTCGAAGAAGCTACAAAGGATGAATCATGGGTGAAAGCCATGAATGAAGAGTTAGATTAGATTGACAATAATTAGACATGGGATCTTGTCCAGATACTCGAAGGTCACAATGTGATTGGTAAAAAATGGATCTTCAAGAACAAGTTTGATGAGCATGGAAGTGTTATTAGAAACAAGGAACGACTGGTACGTAAAGGATACTCCCAGATTGAAGGTGTTGATGTTGAAGAAACCTTTGCTCTAGTGGCTAGACTGGATTCAATCAGGATTTTCCTTTCTATGGAACTCCAAAGAGGATATAAAGTATATCAAATGGATTTCAAGACAATATTTTTGAATGGTGTACTCTAAGAAGAAGTCTACATTGAACAACCAGTGGGTTTTATTCTTGGTACTAATGAAAAAAAGGTTTGTAAGCTAAAGAAATCTATATATGGTTTGAAGCAGGCACCACGAGCATGGTATTCCCGGCTGGACTCTTATCTCAAGAAGATGGAATTCAAAAGAGGAGGATTAGATCATAATCTATATGTGAAGAATTATCCAAAATATTAGTTCATGGTTATAGTCTACATTGATGACATTATATTTGGTGGCAGCATACAGAAATCAGTGGATGAATTTTCCAATCACATGAAATCAGAATTTGAAATGTTTATGATTGGGGAGATCACATATTTCTTGGGACTACAGGTGATTCAAAATAAGGATTACACTTTCATTTCTCAGGAAAAGTATGCAAGAGAACTGCTGAAAAAGTTTAATATGCAAGACTTCAAACCAATGTCAACTCTGATTGCAGTTGGAACCAAACTTGGAAAGCATGAGGATGAGACATCTGTAGACCCCACCTTGTACAGGAGGATCATTGGGAGCCTACTGTACCTGACAGCGACATGAACAGATATTGTCTTTGCAACATGTCTAGCGACCTGCTTTCAGAGTAATCCAAAGGAGGAACATATGGCGGTAGTAAAAGGAATCATGAGGTACATTCAAGGTACTCATAACTTTGGGTTATACTTTGCTGCAGGCAGGGACAGTGAATTATCAGCGTTTTCTGATGTTGAATGGGCTGGAGATGTAGTTGAAAGAATGTCCACCAGTGGTGGAGCATTCTATATTGGGAATAAATGTGTTGGCTGGTTGAGCAAGAAAAAAGAAAGTAATTTTCTTAGTACTGCTAAAGATGAGTATATCTCCGTCACAAAGGCATGCACTCAACTGTTATGGATGAAGCAAAAACTAACAGATATTGGTGATGTGGTGAAGCAACCAATGGTGATTTACTGTGATAACAAGAGTGAAATTGATCTTACAAAGAATCCGGTTCAGCATTATCGTACAAAAAATATTGAAATCAGGTATCACTTTATCAAAGAGAAAAATGAGCAAGGCATGATTAGAATGGATAATGTGGGAACGGATGATCAAGTGGATGATATCCTGACCAAGCCACTATCAGCGGCTGTGTTTGAGAAGCATCGGTTGAACCTCGGTGTTCAACCAACTCCTAGTGCATAAAGAGGTTACAAAATACCCCTATCCCCAGTTATGTTAACTGTTTTTAATCTGGTTGTGGATATGATACGGGTTTATGGGGGAGACACTATCCAAGGGGAGTGTGTTTTGAGCTGAACAATGAAAAATTATCAGTCTTTGGGTTTATTTTCAATGGGGGAGAAAGGAATAAATTCAGGAATAAATTCAAGATTTTCATAGACATGTAATGCTTCTGTGACACTGTACGAGATTTACTTGGGCGTCATTGAGAATTCCAAATCACGGGAACCCAATTCAAGATTCCTCTCTTGTTTTCTACACTGAGCATTTCTCACTTAGACTTAGAGTATTGGATGAGTTGATTCTTGCATTTTTGGTTTTCATGTGGATGGTGATCTATTGAATTTATTTGGTTATTGCCAACAAAACCAAAGGGGGAGATTGTTGGAACCATGGCTATTCTATGCATGAATTGGAGTATGGTTTGTGTTTGTTGTCAACCTTCAGTGGAATTTCAGAATGTGTGCTAGTAAAGTGATCATACAGTTCAAGAAGACAACAATATTGAAGGTGGCGCTATTTCCTAGTGTTTTCCAAATTTTTTGGCCTCAAAATCGGAAAATGAAGACATGGATTGTTGGTAAAAGGAGGTGCGCGCAAAGAGGAAGTGGTGCGTGAAAAAGAAGGGTTGTGTGAGAAATATTTGAGTTGGGCGTGAAAAACAACGTGGTGCACAAAATAGTGGATCAAGGTTTTTCATGCGAATAGTGTTTCAGAATCAGAACATCGAAAAATGGCAAAGGCATGGGCTGCGCGAAAAATATGAAGATGTGCATGAAAAATGGTACCTACGTGAAATATTATGTGCCAAATGAGAGTTTTTTTCGTTCCACAGGGGGTTTTGCGCACGAGGGTCTGAGACACCTATAAATAAGAGGCGACCCCCCTCATTCCGTACAATTGAAGACTCAGAGAAGATATGAGGTCTGATGCGTGTAAAAGGTTCACATAAAGGGAGTTGCATGAAAAAGTGAGGCTTGCGCGAAAGATTCTGGCTCGCGTCGAAATTTTTTGAGTTGCACGAAATATTCTGGCTTGCGTGAAAAATTACAAGTTGCGCAAAATATTCCATCTTGCGCGAAAAATTCCAAGTTGCGCGAAATATTCCGATTTGCGCGAAAAATTCCAAGTTGCGTGAAAAATTACGGCTTGCGCGAAAAAGGTGAAGTTGCACGAAAAACTTGAGGTTTCACATAAAACTTGATGTTGCATGAAATTGTCAGTGAAACCTGTTTGCGCGTTTCTGATTATCCGGTTCAGTGATTCAGTGCATTCAAGTGCATCATTACCGGTCTTCGATGCAAGTAGAGTCTCATGCTAAGCAGAGGCAAAGAATTCAATGAAAATCTATTGAAGAGACCCTCACGTCTGTAAACTCACTGGGACTTCACCAAAGGCAGTGAGCCAGGGGGAGTCAATGGGAGTAACCCGAGGGACGCAGTGAGCTATCTCTGAAATTTTGTAAAGGCAGTGTGCCTGGGACAAAGTGACTGTACCTGAACATTGTAATCCGCAACTAGTGAAGTTTAGTGGAATTAGGTGCAACTGACAACCTGTCGGCGTATACTCCTTGGATGTATCCCTTTGTGGTGAACCAAGTAAAAGTGTTGTGTAAAATTCCTATTTTCATTTGTTTGACAGGTTTAACAAGTTCCTACCAACGTGGGAACAAGATACACATCTTTAAAAAGAAAAAGTTAACACCCTGATTCACCGCTCCCCTCTCAGGGTGTCCCGGGGTCCTTCACCTTCATCATTACCAAACTTGAGAACTTCTTCTTTGTCATATTTTATATTGTAACTAAATCCTTGTTTCCTGTCATGTGAGACGTACAACCATTGTCAGGGATCCACACACCAGAACAGTCTGATTCTTTAAGGGCAATTTCAGCAACCATTGCCTTCTCTGCTCTCTTCTTCTTGGTATATATTTTTGTATTTACACTCAGAATAGATTGAGACTTCTGATCTTTCTTAGATCATGATGGACCGAATTCATCTTGCAAAGCTACAAATCTATTTTTCATTTTCAAATCACCTGTTAGTTCATTGATCTTCTGTTTGCGAACATTTTGATTCTACTTTGGAACATTCCTCTGTATGGTAAATGTACAATATCTAGCCATGTGTCCAAATCCTATGCAGCAAAAATAGTGTCCTTCGAAATAAATTTTAGAGAACGGTTCTCTATTTTCCTACCACCTCTGTTCTTGTTCCCTTCAATATCTTCTGGCTATAGAACACACATTTTATGAGTGTCCCATCTTTCCACAACAATAACACCTAATGAAAGACACATTTCTGCATGTCACTTATGTACTGTTAGTAGTCCCTTGGGTTCTTTGAATTTTATGATTCTTCTTTATACCCAAATCAATTTTCATTCTCAGAACAGGTGCTTGTGGTCTAACTTCAACCCTTACTACTTTCTGTTTCTGATCAATCCCCAAATTAGACTTAACATCTGAGCTTGATTATTGCTTCTTTCCTGCTAGACTACTGGGCTACTCTTTCATATTTTCAGTCTTTGGAATATTCTGATTTCCCAAGAATGTATTGGGAATAAAAGGTTTTTCCTGGTCCTTAACTTTTCACCACAGATCGACAAATTCCTCTTCAAGCTCTTCGATACGCTTGACATGATCTTTCACAATGATATTCAAGACATCGATCTCTTTCTTCTATTCTTCAATCCTGAGTTTGTACTCACTAACTGATTCTAAATTCTATGGTACTGATGACTAGAGTTTCTCAATTTCTTCTATTAACTCAGAATTCTCTTCTTCTTGCTGATGCATGTAGAGTTTGACGTCATGGAAAACTTTTTTGGCTTTCTTTGTTTTATCCCTCCAAACATCTATCTCTTCAAGAGCATCCTCTAACTCATCTTGCATATCAAATCTTCCTTCAGCTTCTTCTTCTTAATAAATGTTGGTTTCTTCCTTCTTCTGAGTACTACCGACAACTGCCACCATAACATTTTTTCCACAATCTTTACAGTTCTATATCTCTTCAACCTTTTCAAAATCAGACTCATATGAACTGTCACATTCTTGTGAAAGGAGATTCTTCTTTTTAAAGAAGTTTCTTGAACTAATTCTTACCTTTCTCATAGGCTAAAGACTTCTTCTTGGGAATTTCAACTTCATCGAAATCATCATCTTATTGGAAATTTTTGGGATACCTTGATGCAAGATGACCAACCTTTCCACATTGAAAACAAGCTAGTGGAAGTTTTCCCTTGAACTTTCCCTTTCCTCTTTACAGATTTGATGAAAGAAATGACATTACCTCATCCGTCTCTTCATCCTCCTGAGAATATTCAATGGGGAGCTTCTTAATGTCCTTGAATTCCACCTCCTTAGATTTCCCATTTTCCAAAACCTTGTTATCATCATTCCTAAATTCATATGCAACCAGGGTACTGTGAAGATTGTCCAGTGTCAGCTCCTTTGGATCTTTATCTTCTAGTACTGAAACTTTTGGATTGAACCGAGGTGGAAGTTTTATCAAGATGCGATTTATGATCTTTATGTCTTTTATGAATTCTCCAAGACCCCGCATATCTTCCACAACAATATTTAACCTATAAAAGAGTGTATCAACAGACTCATTCAGGTTCATTTTCAAATCTTCATACTTGTTCCACAGAACTTACAGCTTTGCCTTTCCAACCTTTTTATCTCCTTTATATATATTCAATATCTTTTCCCACATGGCATGTAATGTTTATCATGGAATCACCTTTTTATATATTTGATTGGATAGGGATCCCCCTAAAGCATTGATTCCCTTGGCATCGACATCCAATTCTCTTCACTCAGCTTCTGATAATGAACCACTGTTAATATCGGCTATTATACCATGCATTGCTGCTATGAACACGTCCATTCCCAAAGATCAGAAGTAGTATTGCATCCGATTCTTCCATAGATGAAAATTGTTCTCGTCGAAGATCAGAATACCTTTATGATTAGTGACCTCCATTTGAGAGAGAAGCACTGATATCAAAATTTCCCTCTGATACTAATTGTTAGGTCTACTAGGTTAGATACCTTGATGGGGGGGGGGTGAATCAGGGTATTACAGATTAAAAAAACTACCCCTATTGATCTTGTTTCTCTGTTAAGCAAAACCCTTTTCTCTCTCTTTCCCGTAGAAAAGTATAAACAAAAATTAAATCATGCACAGGACACAACGATTTTTACTTGGTTCACCCTCATTGGGATACATCCAAGGAGCATACACTGACAATGTGACGAAACACCAAATTCACTAAAAGCGCACTACTATTTACAATGTTCAAAGCGGACTCACTATCCCTTCTAGTTTACAACCTCTCACATTCTGAGAACTCACTACTCTCTCAACTGAAGTAAGCTCACTGCTTCTTCAGAAGATCCACTCACAGTTTAAAGACCTGTAGGTCCCTTCATTATCACAAATGAATGCATATTCCTCTATATGTAGATGCTATGTTTAAGTTACACTTTCATCCACTGATGAATACAACTTTACCATGGATGTACTGGGAAATCTTCCAACTTTCACGCAACCCTAAAATATCCGACGCGCTTCTCTACGCTTGGCACGCTTCTCTATTCTTTGGTGTGCTTCTCCAAACTTGGCGTGCAAGTGTCACCACACCACTTGTGCGACATCCCCTTATTCAATTATGAACTTAGGAGACTCACACCCTTTTACGCCCAAACCAATATTGGCACAGAACAATCAATTGGCACGCAACTACTGAGTATTTTTATACTTGCGCGACCAAACCACCACTTGCGCGACTGAACCACCTGCGTGACTGGATCTCTAATTTTCTCTAAGTGTTGAACTCTATCAAAAATGAGGAGGGTTGAACCTCTATTTATAGGCATTTTGGACACCCTGAGCGCTGGCGCGCAAGTCTCCTCTCAGCGTGGTAGTCCAGCCACCCTAGTCTCTGTCACCCTAGTCACTTGCGCACCCAAACCAAAACTTGGGTGCCCCTATTTCCTTTTCCATATTTTGATGTTATGATATTGAAAAACATATGACACTCAACTTTCCAAGCCTCCAAGACATCGGCATGCAAGTCCCTTTTCCAAAAACACTTTTCTCCATTTTTCGATTTTGAGGCCCAAGAATTTAGCACACTAGAAAATGACGCCACCTTGTATCTTCTCTTTTTGTACCACCTCCAGATCGTTCATTACTTTATCGAGGTTCTTTAATCAATCATGGATTATTAACAACATCCATTGAACTCAACATGCCACCATGAAAACCCCCTTTGTCAATAAATTTGTATATCATGGTCTGCTTTGCCAACAAACACAACATGAAGGCCCAATTTGTCAACAAACACAATTACCTCAAAAATGATTCAATGATACCTTGAGAGATTTTTTCCCAATAGTAACACTCAAAGATTTTGAAATAATACTATGTTCAATAGCGTATACGATACACAACACCAAGCTTAAACGAACCCCAAAATGTTTTTATACATAGTGGTTAAATTGGAGGGTATAAGTAATATTGACCAAATAATGAAATATGAATATATATATATATATATAATACCTAATCAGTACAAATTTATTAATGCTTTGTGAATAATTACTTGGTTTTTAGTAAAGTAATTTTATTCTTCAAAAATATGTTTTCTTCAAAAATGGATTTTATTGATTTTATAAGAATATTATAAATAATTTCAAGAAATTTTAGAAAATTTATTTCATTTTCGGATTCATTATGACAAAATTATATTAGGATGAAATCTTGGTAATTTTTTGAAAAGTTTGAATTTTTAATGAATAGTGAAAAATACTGATTTTCATTGAAAACTGTATTTTATTTTAAAAAATTTACAAAGTAAAATTATATTTTAGATTATTTTTCAAATTTAAATAGTTACTTTGAATATATTTTTTGTGTCTAAATTTAATTTTATACATGAATTTAGTATAAAAACATTTTATACTTAATAAGGGCATTTTTAGAAAAACTATTTTTTTGTTGCATTTTTCCTATTTAATTTAAAATTAAATTCTACAAATTTTGTGTATTGAATTTTAAAAATAGGATTCCATATTTTTAATTAGTATTTTATAATTTATTAAATATACCACTTTTATTTTTGGTTAATATGAATAGTAACCTTGGTAATTTTTGTTGTCATGGTAAATGGTAAATCGGGTAATTAAGGGTAAAAATAATATGATAAGGACTATAAAATGACCCTAAAATTTGTAAAAATTTTATTATATGAGTAATTATCATTAATAATTATTCAAGGTTCAAATATATGTCCTTTTTTCCATTTTTAAGTGATTATAACATTTGTAGTATTTTATTTAAAGAAAAGTCAAAGATGCTATACTCAAGTTTTCAATAACTATAAAATTTTTAATATGGGATTGTCCAGAGGATATGTTAGACTATAAATATTATTATGAAATTTAAAATATATATCCTCATCATGTTAATTTATTTTTTAATTTTTAGTGAAGAAATAATTTCCTTAAATTCTCACATAATGTCGATTCAGTAATTATTCAATTATCAGAAAAATAAAATAAATGATATTAAAAAAATTAAAATAAATATAATCTTAGATAATTAACGAGATACAAGAGGTTAATATATTAACTTTACATGTTATATATATAATAAAATATATTTTTTGAATTATAAGTGTTATCTTGATATTGTTAAAGTTAAAGTAATGAATTGTTCTAAAAATTGATATTATGAATATTTTATAGTAAATAATATTTTATTAAATGATTAAAAATACTAAAAATATTAAATTTATCCAAATTAATAAGATATAGTTAATTAAATTTAACACAATCCATTTATCAATATTTTAGAATTTTATAATAATATTATTTATCCTTATATAGTAGAAAATTTTAATAGTACGGTAATTGTCAAAAAGAGTTAACGAGAGGTTAAAAAAAGATAAGGGTATATCCATGAATTAAACTTGTCCAAAAATTATTGTATGAAGTATATTAAACCATTATAACCTTATTCTCAACTCTTAGTATTTTAATGGACACATTTCCATGAAAATGACTTATATATTATTTAAATCAAAGATAGTTACAAAATGCCACTCTCTTGTATTTAATATCATTTACGTGTCCATATAGGGAAGGAATAAAGATAATAATGAACTTAAATGTCTATTTTTTATCATAATAAAATTATTTTAATTATATAAAACTATTTTTAATTTTCAGAAATTATATAATTACCTTAAATGCTTGCTCAATACTAATACATTAGTTATTTAATTAACAGAAAAATAAAATAAATGTCATTAAAAATATTAATTTTGATATAATTTAAATTATTTAATGATTAAAAGATTTTTATAGATCTATATTACATATTAAAAAGGTTTGAAATTATTATATTCTAATTATCATTTTGTCTTTATGTATTTGAAGTTAAATTAAATGAATAATATCAAAACAAACATTAATGATAATATATCAAAAATAATATTTTACTAAATTATTTAAAATTAATAAAGATATTATATTCATACATTTTAATTAAATATAGTTTAAAATATATTTCTTTTTCCATTTATGATTCATTCTTTCATTTATAGTAACATTATTAACCCATTATGATTAAAATAGTGATTACAACAACTAAGGTAAAAAATAATTAACCAAGGGGTTAATCAAAATGATAAGGTTTTAAAATGACACAAAAACTTATCTAAATTATATTTACTTATGACATTATAACCCTAACCTATCTCATATTTGAATTAATTTCCATTTTCAGTCATTTGGAATGATAAATTAATTTATTATAATTTAATCTTGTGAGAAATTTCAAAAGTGCCCCTCACCTCAATTGTAAAAGGGAACATCCTCCCTCACTTCTTCACACCAAATTTAGACATATATTTAGACCAATAACTACCCATTTATCTTTAAAAGATACTTATTCAATTTATTTAGGTCCTGGTCTTCCAAAAATAGAAACCCTAGATCCCTTAAAAAGAGATCTAAAGGAAGTCCGCTGAAGAAGTGGTAATCGTTTTTACGAACTCATTCATGTTTATTTATTCTTCTACTTCATCTTCACGTGTTGTTTAAATACTAAATTAAAAAATCCATTATAATAAATATAATTATATATTATTATAATAATGGTACGACCATATTCAATTTCTTTTACATCCTATGAAAACCAAAAACATCGCTCGTGAGTATGTACGGTTTACCGTCTCCACGTAGCAGAGTAATTCATTTTTCATCAACACTTTATTTGGATGATTATAAACATGAAAATAACGAAAATATATGATATATATGACATAATAATCATTTTTTAAAGGTTAATTATTCTTTACCATTCTTTTTTTCCATCCAATAAATAAAATGAAAACAATATTCATGCGTACGTATGACCTACCGTCTCCATGAACAGTGTGATTCATTTTTCTATCTATATATTTACGGATGAATCTAAATATAAATATATTAAATTTATATTATATTTAAAAAATAAATAATATATTTTAGATTATGGAACTATGATAAAATTATAAGGATTATAACTAATGAATCAAAACATATGTGAAAAACGAAGCAGGCACCACCCGAAATAATGATTTTAATAATGAATTGATAAAAAATGGGTGATAAAATATTATAAGAAAATAATATATGTTTTAATATATATAAGTATGGTTATATAATATATGTATAATAAATCTATATTTATTATACAGGAGGTTTGAATATGTACAAAGGAAGTCAAACATGAGGTAAGAGTTTATTTCACAATCTCATTATTATTCAAGATTGTTTATGTTTAAGTCTCCACTGGGGAATATTTATCTTCCATATCCATGTTTTCTAAAAATATTTTCATTTTTTTTAATATTATCCTAAGAATATTTTAATCCATTTTTACCCATGTTTTATTTTTTACAATTTTTTTTAAAGGAATCTTTTTTTTTTCATTTTCCAAATGAGGTTCTTTGTGAATTTTTAACAAAAAATATAGAAGGAATGTTTTTTAAAATTATAGGAAATGAGTGGATTTTTCCACTATCATGATGCCTAAATTAATTTAATTGGTACATATAGAATATATTTAATAAATAATCTTCTTTTTTGATCTATTTTTTATGTAAAAATCCACAGGGACAACTATAGAAAGTGGTACATAGAGATAATAGTCCATACATATGTAAGAGTAACATCTCCATTTTTCAAAGAACACGAGGATAATAAGGTAAGTATTATTTAATATTCCAATAATGATAATTATATCATATATATCATATTATTTCTTTAAAATATCTTATATATACTGACCATGTGCGGTGTTGATGAAAAATAAAATACATCAGTTCGTGAGGCAGTAGTTCGCACGTACGCATGTGCAATGTATTTATTTTTAATTTAACAGTAAATAAAGAATTAGAACATTTATTTACCATTATAGAATTAAGTTTATATCATATATATTATATTATTTTATTTAAATCCATCATTATGACCAGCTATAAGAGTCACTAATGAAAAATGTAATATATTGTATTTGCGAGGCAGTAGTCTGCACGCACACATGAAAGATGTTTTCATTTTCCACTTGATGTATAAGTAGATTAAAAAGGGTTATAACATGAACATAATAAAATTTTAGTATATGTTAGATATTTATATTATTATATCAAAATGTTTAAAATAGTTTTGAAAGTGGTAAAAGTAGAAATAAAAATAAAACACTCGGTTAAGAACTATACCTCTTCTTCAGAAAACATCCTTAGGTTTATACCTAAACTCCTATTAGGATAATATTATTATCAAAAAAATACCTATAAGATAAGGTTTTATATTTCATTAAATGATTTTGGTAGATATTTTCTAATATAATAGGCTCTTTAGGTGTGAAGAAGAGATCATTGGTGGTGACCTTTTATAAGTGAGGGAGAAGATATACTTGAAATGTTTCAAAAGATTAAAATGTATTAATGTATTACTCAAGATCAATTGATACAAAATGAATAATCATAAAATTTTATATGATATATGGTATAAATATAAATATAAAATAATATTTATACAAGTTTTTAGTCCATTTTAACCCTTATCATTTTAGTTTTAACCATTTTAATCCACTTTAACTCTTAACATGGTAACTGGATTTTTTTATCGAAGTTACTATTCATAATGAAAAAATGAAAGTGGACTCATTAAAATTTTGGAAATTATTATTCTAAATATGTATTATATTTTATCAAATTTAATTTTTATAAGTGGTAGAAATTAATTTAAAACAAACCCGCAAAATGCGATGAAAAACTGTTTTCCAAAAAAATACCTTTTTAAGTATAATTTTTTTTATAAAAAAAGAAAGTATAATTTTGATCATAATGGAATTTATTGTAATATTTTTAATAAAATTAAACCATTTAATTTTTAAAAACAATCCAAAATAGAATGTTTTTTTGTAAATACATGAAAAGAAAAGACAGTTTTCATAAAAAATCGGTATTTTCTACTATTCATCCAAAAATAAACTTTTTTAGAAAATTCCTAAAAATTAAATCAAAGATAATTTTAAATTATTGATATAAAAAAATAATTTCATTTTTTTAAATTAAAATTATAAAATTTTGAAATTAAACTTTTGAATAATACCGTATAATGTATGAAACTCAATTCAGTTAGAATAAAACTATTTAATTTTTTTACTAAGAAATAACATATTATTATTATCATGAATATTGATATATTAAATAAAATTAATTAATATTAATAAGGAATTAAATTTATCTATTATTAATATTACCTGGGTTTTCACATTACAACCATACATGCTTTATATTTTTTTCTTTCCATATGCCTCCTCTTTCAAGTGTTAAACCCATTTATTTTCAAGTGCTCTTTTTTTTATTTTGATAAATCAGTAATCTCACAAGTTATATTGGAATTTAATGTAGAAATATCTTTATTTATTTCTAATTTCCATTTTATTGATTCGCATAGTGATGTTGATTCTTTTAGCTCTTTAGGTTCCCATAAAATCTGTTAAGAGTAAAATATGCATATCATCCCCAAACCTATGAACCAACCTTCTAATTCAAGTTGATCTCATAAACTGAATTTTATACTATAAACTTCTAGAATCTTGTCTAACTTCCCGATCTATATCTTTTAGTGCTCCCACTTGAGCTTTAACCACCCTTTAACTTTCTAACATCTCTCCTGATAGTCTTACTACTGGTTTTCCAATGCTTTCATCATTCTCATCCCAGTTCTCTGAAAGTTGTGATCTTTCAGAATATTTACTCTAGTAAAAATGTACTTTAATAATTGATTCATTTCCTTAAAATTCTTTCTCCACTAAGTTTATATCCTTTCACATGATCTTCTCATTAAATAGAATATCTCTACTATGGATGATCTATCACCTATCATCATACTATAACCAAAATTAAAAAGTTTTCATCTCCATATCTAACAAGGAAACACACTTTGGATTTCATTTAGAGGTTATCATGATCCTTGGAATCAATGTGAACACATTCTAAGCTTTAGAAGAATTTTATATTTCCAATTTCAAATCATTTACCAGTCCATAACTCCTAAAGTTCATTCTCAACTGCTAATGCTGGAGTTGTGCTAATGATATATTCCACTATATTGAGTGCCTTTGCTAAAATTCCCTTAGGAATTCCTGAGTGCAACCTCATAATTTTATTTTTTTATATAAAATAACTATTAATACTATTAGATACTCCATTATTCTATATATTTTTAGGAATGATATTCTCATGCCTAATTCCCTTCTTCTAGTAGAAGTTATGGAAGTTATATATGATGTACCCACCTTCATTGTCTAAATGGATTCACTTTATCTTTCGACCACATAATATTTTTAGCAAGGATTTACATTGAATAAATTCCTAAAATTCATCAGATTCATTCTTTTATTATCATTATTAATGAAGGATACAAAGTATAGATAATCCTTGTGATATTGAATAGGATTAGGTCCCCAAACATTTGAGTGAACTAGTTCCAAATTTAGAGCTTTGAGATTCTATCCATCTAAATTGAAATACACCCTTATTCGATTACCCAACACAAAAATTCAACACTTTATAATTTTTTAGTGTTTGATCTTCCGTATTACCTTTATTTTTAGGACCATTATATTATTATCACTAAGTAAAATGAGCCTACAATTCTAAAATTTTGGATCTTCAGAATTTATACTTCTAGAAACCGTAATTATATATGAATTTTTGAACAAGTAAAGTGTATCATCCTTAAATTCTCATGAAACCACCATGGATCCTTGTGTAAATTTCCATACCCTATTGAAAAAAGTAGTGCCAAAACCAACCTCATCAATTTTCCAATGAAAATAATATTTTCCATGGACTAGGGACATGTCTTACTTTGAGGCGATCATCCTAGTACATCAGAATTGAGCACACTAACAGATGGTAGTTAGACTTATATCCACCTAAGATACTCATTCATGATCAGATTTTGGAAATCCTCAAACACCAAGTATGTTTTTATGATAGAATTACTAAGCATAGTAACTATCACATCCCAACTTTCTATAAGTAAATATAATAGAAGTTTCAACCACACATCATCATTAAATGTTACATTCACTGATTCAAGCTTCCCATTGATCATGTTAAATTCATTCACATGATCTACCACTGGTCTTCCTTATGAAAACCTTAATTTGAAAATACATCGCATCTTCAAAATTTTATTAAATTCCATTGGTTTCTCATACATATCATCCAAGTTCTTCATTGCTTCAATAATGGTTTTATTTTATCATAATTTATAGGAAAAATTCTATTCCAAAGATATCCTCAACAATGTTAGAGACTTAATATCCATCCATTCCCATTTAACCTTATCCATTTTCTCTATACATTCACTGGATGATAGAATATCAAGGTTCTACTGAATTAGATGGTCCTATAACTAAAATCTCAATAATTCAAGATCTATTCCACAAAATTTATCTATTTGAATCATTAATTAATTTGATGCCATAACTTCCCTTGATAGTAAAATCTTACTGAAAAAATAACATAAAGTAAATATAGAGATAAACCTGAGATCCCTCTATTGTGTTGAACTAATCCTTGCTACAATACCACTTTTTGGGAAACTTGAGCACCAATGATTCCAATAAAACCGTAAAAATTTCACATGTATATCTATTAGAAGTTCACATGTAGTAGTTTAGTGGAATACCCAAATCTACAGATGTCACCTCCCTTGACTGAGTGTACTGTAAGTATAAAGTCGATGTAACCTACCCACCATACAAATTTGACCTCACACATAACTCAAGAAATGCTCAAAAACATTCAAGGAAACAAAATTACAATCAATGAAAGAACATAAAATAGGAAAGAAACAGAAAGGGATTAACATGCTTTAAACAAGTTGTCCTACATGCATTGGAGAAACACTAATACTTTCTTTATATTGAAAAAAGTACAATTATTACATTCAAATGAAAAACCAGTCAATAATATTTCATTAAAGAGGATTAACACATTTTAATATTGTACATATATATGATGTACTATTCATATCACTAATCTAATGTAAATATTTATCCCTACTTCCCTTTATATAAAATCTCACTCAGTTTTCTTAGTTTAACTGCCATACCACTTTCATGGAAGAGCCTCCATATGGAATATAACTGGTAATCTTCATAACTCCATTGAACTCAACTGCTTTGTTTGGTAAAAACTTCCAAACACTTTATTATAAAGTTTTCCCTAGTTTACTAAATATTATGGAACTTTGTGATTTCATCATAAGATACAAACTTCTGATAAGCCTACTAAACCAAATATATAATTAACAACCACTATCTACACACTAAGTCCAACCACTTTTCATTGACCATTTTCTAGTAAACATAATTTCGATTAATGTACTTCCAGTAAATTTGAAAAATAATTCACATCCCAACATTATACTTGTATAAAGTTGTCAGAATATCATCATTATTATAATATATAATTTCCATGATAAAATTTATCATTTTATAACAAAAACATCTGGTTTTAAATTTTAGAATAAGTAATCATTTATACCCTTTAAATCTTGATGAATAGGAAAGAATATTTCCATGCATTAAATTTATCATAATATTACATAATATTATTAACAAATAATATTTTCACATTTATGAATATATCATTCATGAGTAGATAACATATGTATTTATATTTAACCCCTAAGGGATAAATAAGTTCTTAGTTATCTCATCATGTTTGAATTTTATCACTCTTGAAAGTAGAAAATTTAATTTTTTTATTATGGGTGTTTTCATGAATATGTAAAACCATTCCAAAATTTAATAATTCATCTCATAGATGATTAATTCAAAATACAAGGTCATTCCTTATTATTTTATTATCAAACATTACATTGATTTTGTAAAGTCTCCAAGAGTTTTAACCTTATCTAAAACAAATGGACTAATGTAAAAATATCAATTTATATAAACCATGTGATGATAAAGTAAATTTTATATTACCACTTATGGGAATATATTTTAAAATGTATACATGAAATACATCTTATTCAATTAACCCCATACATTAATTTATCATATTGGGTGAAACTATCATAATTTTGATTATGCTTTATGGGATTTATATATAAATTTCATAATCCTTTTTATTATATAGAAAAAACTGAAAACATTGATTGATCATAATCCAAATTTATATATAACTAAATTTATAAGAAAAAAAAATTACTTATAATAATATTATAACTATTTAATAACCTTTGTAGTTTGGAAAACTAAAACAAAAACTTGTTAATTTGAGTATAGAAAATATTGATTTAATAATTCATTTTGGGAAATTATTTCAATGTTGATATCTCTCAAAATTATTTTTTATAAAAGAGTTTTTAAAGCATTAAAAAATTGAAATACATCATCAACAAAAATTAGTGAGATCTAATGATTTATCAGATACCAGTGTCACTTCTGGGAAATTATATAAAAAGACATATAATTTTCGATACATTCATTTTTCTATTTAAGGGAAAATATATTTATTGGTTTCTACTTATGATGAATAGTAAATTTATGAAATAAATTTAATTGTGTTTTTGGTTTGTATAAAATATACTGGACTATTTATTTTTAATTATTTTCTATTAAATTATTCATGTAAGTGTTGAGAGAATCTTATAAATAGTTCTTCCAGACCATTTTATATACATTCTGTGATTCTCAATATTTATTTTAATCAACATGTATATCATGTGATGTATACTAACTGATAAATAATAATACATGTGACCATTTTATAAATAAATATTTCATTAAATATTTAAATGGTTTATATAGAAGGAGGGTGAACCCATACATAATTCATAAATAATGCTTCATATAAATATTATAAATTCACTTCAAACATAGCTAGTGGTGATATAGGTAATTTACCTTAATAAGTAATCCATGATAAGAAACCCATGGTAAGTCATTATATTTAATCAAATAGGTAAAATCCATTACATCATGAATGAGATGAAAAATTCTCTTATAAATTTAATAGACATATATCCATCCTTTAATTAAATTAATGATTATACCCCTAATGGTTAACTAATATTTTATTGATAAATGGATGCTTATGTATATATTTACCAACCATAATTGATCCTATATTACTCAAATAATTATATCATATGTGTTGGGAATGTATTGTCTCAACAATACTTTATAAATATTAATGATTTTGATGCTCACAAATACTCTTGTTTGTTTTACTAATGATTTTATTTTGAGCGTATTTTAGAAAATTTATATTCTTTATTATTCTTATATTGAAATAATATTAAACTATTTATTTGTTATAAATATTTGTTAAAGTGTTCGGAACGCTCTTAAACGTATTTTGGAAACATTGTTCACCGTTTTTCATTTACTGGAAATACTGTTCATCGAAGAAAGTAACATACGGAACAAACCTTACATTTATGATGAAGGATCAGCGCGTATGATTAAAAAAAATTACATTTGAATAAATTTATGGTTAAGGAACATGCGTTTGGATGAGAACCTTACATTTCTCTGAAAGAAAAAGTATGGTTAAAGAACCCTACGTAAGTATAGAACTTTACAAACGTATAGACCATCAACCTTGCTTTTATGATCAACCTTATGTTGTCAACCTTATGTTTGGAAAAGTGGATGAATGGATAATCAATGTTACATTCAGAGATTTACGCTAATGTGGATAAACATACAGATTATCAAACCTATGTTTGTTATTTTTTTGTTTTGTGAAGAAACCTTATGTTTGAATTTTCAACATCGAAAATTTGAATTTACGTCTTTATCAGAGCATTTTGCAACAGTCTTTGTATAATGTCAAGGAAATTTAAAGATATATTTCAATTGATACATATCTCATTTTAAATGTTTTAAAGATCTGTTTACAATAGATATTTTCTCTCATATTCTTAAGGAAAGTTACGATTACTCTGAGCTGTATTCTTTGAATTCAAATTCACTCAATTTACCAGGCATCTTTTGTGGATCTAAAAAACCTGCTACGAGATATGATGTTATATATATATATATATATATATATATCTTTTTGTTTCAGATATTTTATACAAATATCTAAATATCTCTTGGTTATATTGATATTTCTTATTCTTCAAGATTTCTTTTACAAATTATTTTTACTATACTATAGAGATCAAGAATCTCAGAAACAAGGACTACGTTTTAGAGATACACATGCTAAAATCTGGAAACATGATGCTCTATTTTTATTATTGTTCTTAAAATAAAAGATCTTCTATGCAACCAGATCACTTTAGATATACTTCAAGTTTATTATTTTTCTGAAGGAAAGATCCATATTTTGTCAGTTTCATGCTACTGAAACTTTGAGCTACATCTATTTTTCATCAAAATTCATCTTGTCTTGAGTTTCATCTACTCATATTCAGTCATCGTGGAGTATCGGCTTCTCATACTAAGCTATGGTTTTATTGATTCCTTATAAAAGAACCAGAAGGCTCTGTTTTGTAAGCCTTTGTTTGTAAGGGTAACAACTGCCTTCACTTAGTTGTGGATCTGTCTTATGATATGAGAACCTTACTAGTGAAATTCACCAAGCCCATAGAGAGGGTGATTGGTGAAGTGTACTAGGGGAACTTTGTGCCCCGAACCACTATAAATTGTTGTTATTTTTTCTCTGTTCATTGTCCTGTGCATATATATATATTCTCTTACAGAAACACTGCCAGCTCTATCTACTATTGATGTGAATCGACAGAATTATGAAATTATTAAAAGAACACAATTCACTCCCTCTTTTGTTATCACTAAAGCTATTTTGACCTAACATTTGGTATCAAAGGTTGTAATTTTCAATAGATCTATAACAATCTAAAGGCATAAAATCTATATTAGTGATGGAAATGAAGAATCTCAAGGAAGGAATGTCAATGGTTCGTGCTCCATATTTCAATGGTGAGAATTATGGATGTTAGATGTCATGAATGATAATCTACTTAAAAAATATTGGATTTAGAGTATAGTGAAAAATTGTTACTTCTTACACAATTCCTGAAAAACCTAAAACTTGGTCTACTACTACAGAGGCTAAGTATAATATGAATTCGAAGGCAATGAATACCATTATCTGTGGTATTAGACCAGATGAATTCAACCATGTATCACAATTCCCAACAACCTATGAGATGTGGAAGACAATTGCAGTAGCCTATGAAGGTACTAAAAATGTTAGACAAATGAGATATGCTACAACAAAACTAAAGTTTGATACTTTCAAAATTTATGATGGACGGAGAATCACACAGATGAATAGAAGGATTACATAAATTGTTAATAATATAACATCTTTAGATGATACTATTAGTCAACCTGATCAAGCTTTGAAAGTTCTAAGAGTTCTACCAACAAAGTGGAATAGAATTTCTACTGCAATTTTCCAATCATCACCTGTTAAGGATCTGACAGTGAGAGAATTAATTGGAACATTAATGATGTATGAGGATTAAATGGAATATGAAGTTGAAGATCAAAAATTCCTAGTAAAAAAGGAAAACACATCTTTACAAGTCGTATCCCAAAAGAAGAACAGAAAAATGAAACAAGTAGAAAGAAATTCAGATTCATCTAACTCAGAAGTTGACCTGGATCAAATAGATAGAAAATTCAGTAAATTTTATAGAAATAAGAAAGGGTTCATAAAGACCTTTAAAAGGATGAGAAATATTTAAGGGAAGTAAGATGTCATGAATTCAAAAAATTGGGTCATATAAGACCTGATTGTCTTCAATTGAAAGGAAAAAAATAAAAGAAATATAAGAATAATGCTGATTATGTGAAAAAGAAAAAAAGAGCTATGAAGGAAACTTGAAGTGTTTCTGAAGACTCTAACAGCTCATCAATCTCTGATTCAGAGAAGGAAGAATCGAATATAAAAGAAAATATGTGCTTTATGGCTAAAGAAGAAAAGGTACAAACCTACTATTCATTTGATTCTGATTCTAGTTACTCAAATGATAAAATGACTACACACTACACTATGTTAGAATAAAGACATGACTCTCTATTAAAGAAACACAAATATTTAAAAAATATTCATAATGCTATTTTAGGAGAAAGGGATACTTTACTTAAACAACATCAAGAATTAATTGATAAATTTAGTTCATCTACTAAAAACTGTACTAACTATGAAAAAAATATTAAAACACTATAGGATGAAGTAGAAACTTATAAAAGTGCTACTCTTATATTTTAAAAAGTAGAAAAAATTCTAAATGAAATTCTTGGTAAAAATGTAATTAAAAGGGAAATATTTGGTATATGCAGTAAGGGTGAAAAACCTAAACTGTACAAAAACTATTTTGTTCCTAGTTCTAATAGAAAAAATATGTCTACCATCAAATGTTTTTATTGTGGTACTAATGGAAATTATGAAAATGATTGTTATTTAAGAAAACCTCAATTATGTGGTGTTAAACATGTTCATTATTCAAAATCTTTATCTAATTTTAATTATAACAGTGTTGATCAAAATAGATCTATTTGGATTCCTAAGTCTTTGATAGCTAACACTGTTGGACCCAAAAAGTTTTGGGTACCAAAACAAATCTTTGTTTAATTTGACCTTTTAGGTAATATGACACATAAAAGGAAAAGATATATGGTATACATATAGTGGTTGTTCAAGACATATGAGTGGAAATTCATCAAATTTATGTACTCTAACTAAAATAGATGGAGGTTTATTCACCTTTAGTGACAATTCCAAAGGAAAAATTATTGGACTCGGAATAGTTGTAGATCCATATACTGTCTCAATTAATAAATTACTATATGTACAAGTATTTAAGCTCAATCTGATAAGTATCTCTCAACTATATGATTATGGATACTATATTGATTTTTCTAATAATCACTGTTCTGTTTTTAAAAATAGTTTACTTAAATTTAGAGCACCTAGAAAAGATAATGTCTACACTTTGGATTTAAATTCATTGTGTAAATAGAAAGTGAACTGTTTAACTGCTAATGTAAATGAGTCATGGATTTGGAATATAATACTTGGTCATTATAATATTTTTTCTTTACATAAGTTATCTAAGAAACAATTAGTTTCATATTTACCTAGTCTCAAATTTTATAGTGATAGATTTTGTGATGCCTGCTAAATAGGTAAGCAACACAAATCTTCATTAAAATATATTAACAAAATTGCTACTTAAAATCCCCTAGAACTTATTCACATGGATTTTTTTAGACCATATAGAATAGAAAGTTTGGATGATAAATTATATGTATATGTTTTATTTGATGATTATTGTAGATTTACTTTGGTATATTTTCTAAAAATAAAAAATGAATCTTTTTTTGTTTTTGAAAGGTTTTACAAAAGTATTGAAAATGAAAAAGGTCTTAAGATAATTTCATTAAGAAGTGTTCATGGTGGAGAATTTTAGAATCAATAATTCAATTATTTTTGTTCAAATGTGGGCATTAAACACACCTTCTCTGCACCAAGAACACCTTAACAAAATGGAGTTGTTGAAAGAAGAAACAGAACTATTCAAGAAATGGCTAGAACAATGCTAAATGAATATAGTCTTCCAACCTACTTTTGGGCAGAAGCTATAAGCACAACATGTTATATTATAAATAGAGTTTTAATTTGACCTATTTTCAAAAAGACTCCTTATTAACTTTGGAATAACATAAAGCTTAAGGTAAAATACTTTAAGGTTTTTGGATGCAAAGTACATATCTTGAACACCAAGGATAATCTTGGAAAGTTCGATCCAAAAGCTAATGAAGGAATATTATTAGGATATTCTGCAACTTCTAAAGCTTATATGATATTTAATAAAATGTCAAGGATTGTTGAAGAATTAGTTCTTGTGAAGTTTGATGAAACTGATACATTTAATAAAAAGAAAAATAGAATATATGAAGTTGATGATTCTAACAACATGATGCTTGATAACTTGAAAAATAATTTTGAAAATATAAATAAAATTCAGTTCAGTTTAAAAGAACATTATACTGATGAACCTAAAAGTGCTCCACCTAGAAATTCTAGAATCCTGAAGAATCACCCTTTAAAGACTGATATATGATATCTAAACATAGGAATAAAAACTAGAAGAAGTGTAGTAAACCTAGTAGAATTTTCTGCTTTTCTATCTCAGCTAGATCCTAAGTCTTTTGAAGAAGCCGTAGAAGATGAAAGTTGGTTGTTAGCAATACAAGAAAAGTTAAATAAATTTAAAAGAAATAAAGTATGGAAATTAGTGGAAAAACCATAGAATTATCTAGTTATAGGAACTAAATGAGTCTTTAGGAATAAACAATATGATCAAGGAATTATAATTAGAAACAAAGCTAGATCAGCAGCTAAAAGGTATTATCAAGAAGAAGGTATAGATTACGATGAAACCTTTTCTTCTGTAGCTAGACTATAAGCAATTAGAATTCTTGTTGCCTATGAATCTCATATGAACTTTAAATTATATCATATGGATGTAAAATTTGCCCTTTTAAATGAATATTTAATGGAGGAAGTTTATGTTGAGAAAACTCTTATTTTTTTAAAATTCTCAAAAACCAGATTTTGTTTTTAAACTTACTAAAGCTATTTATGGTCTTAAACAAGTACCTAGAGTTTGGTATGAAAGATTAAGTTCATTTCTTTTGAAAAATAGTTTTATTATTGGCTTGGTAGACCCAACCCTATTTAATAAAATAGTTTCTTCTAATTTATTATTAGTTCAAATCTATGTTTATGATGTTATTTTTGGATCAACAAATAAAAAAATTTGCAATGATTTTTCAGAGTTTATGAAAAAAGAATTTGAAATGAGTATGATGGGAGAATTAAATTTCTTTTTAAGAATTCAAATTTATCAAAAATATTTTGGAAATGTATTAAATCAAAGTAAATTCATTACTGATTTATTGAAAAAGTTTGTTCTTGAAAACAATAAGACAAATTCAACTCCCATGTGTACTAATATTAAACTTGACTTGGATGAAGCTAGAAAACCAGTGGACAATAAGTTATATAGAGGTATGATTAGAAGTTTACTATATCTTACTACTAGTAGACCCGATATTATGTTTTCAGTATGTCTTTGTGCTAGATTTCAATCAAATCCAAAAGAATCCCATCTTGTGGCTGTAAAAAGAATTTTTAGATATTTAAAAGGAACACTTACTCGATCTATTCTTTATCCAAAAACTTCTAATTTTAATTTATTATCACATTCATATGAAGATTTTGAAGGATGTAGATTATATAGAAAAGGTACTTTAGGAACCTATCACTTTTTAGGAAAATAGTTAGCGTCATGGTCAAGTAAGAAGCAACACTCGGTTGCACTATCAACAGTCGAAGTAGAGTATGTATCTGCAGGCAGTTGTTATGAAAAAGGGTTGTGGATAAAAAATAATCTAATGGACTTTGGACTTAATTTTAATAATACACATATTTTATGTGATAATACAAGTTCTATAAACATTTCAAAAAATCCAATAAGTCATTCTAGAACTAAGCATATTGATATAAGACATCATTTTCTAAGAGATCATGAACTCAAAAAGGGTATATCTTTAGAATTTGTTAACACTAAATATCAATTAGCTGACATTTTTACTAAACCTCTTCCCACTACTTGTTTTGATTTTATTAAGGGGGAGTTAGGTTTATTTAATTTTTAATTAAATATTTATTTTATTTTATTTTATCTACTTATTTAATTTATGCTTAATTTATTTATATAAATTTTATTTACCTTTATTATTTTTATCTTACGGTATTTCTATTAATAAATTTTATCTTTCCTATTTACGCTGCATAATATTTTTTTCTTGTCATAATTACTCTACGACACGGGAAATGAGGACATATATCATTTTTCAGAAACTGTTCATTTTCCAAACCCCTCGTCTTCCAAATCCTATTATCCAAAAAAACCTGTTTCACCTATTATCTCACTCTTCATCCTTCCAAAACCCTATAAACTGAAAAACTCAGATTTGTAGATCTTCAAGGATTAAGAAAACTAAGAGAATCGAAGAAGGATAAGCATTTGAACTGAAACTTCAAAGAATTTCAGGCTGAAAAATTCTTCATGGAAAGGTGATTGATCTAGAATGGTTGTACTAGAAGAACTTGCTCCTAAAAAAAGAACTGGATTTTCATGGTCTCAAGGAAGATTTTAATGAAAGTAACTTAGAGTTTCTATATGAGGTAGAACTGGATTATTTTTATGAGAGTGTTTAGTTTAGTTTCAGAGATACAAAGGACATGATTTTTTCTAGTATAGAAGATAGGGATTTATCTATTTATTTTACTAAAGTTGCGAAGATTTTGAACTGTCCACATGATGGATTTTTTCATTTTGACCTCAAGTCGATTGGAGATAAGGACCATTATTCTAAATAAATTATGTATTTTCTGTTCAACTCAATACACATCTGAAAGATGTTTTTTAAGGATTTAGAACCTGACCATAAGATTCAAGTGAAATTTATTCAGACTTGAATAGCACCAAGGATAGATGAGATAAAGAAAATCCTTTACCTTGACATGTATATCATGTTTATTTTTCCAAGTGATATCAAATTAAATTTCCCAAGGTATTTATTTATATATCTTCATTACTATTGTTCACCAGATGTGAGAATGAATTTTTATCCATATGGATGAATAATTTCAAGTATTTTTTTAAAGAAATATATGATCAGATTAGTTGAAGCTAGATTAAAATGTCATCATAGTAGTGTGTTGAATACTGGAACTTTAAGAAAACTTGGATTTTTCTAGAGCACTGTGAAAGGAAAAATATTTCTTGTTGAAGTAGAGGAAGAATAGAGCTCAGGATATTTTGTTCAGGGGAGAAAGATGATGTTAGAAAGAAGGGATTAGCTGAATCTCTAACTGATGTAGTTTCAAAACCATCCAAAAGAAGTCTTAGATTTAACAATGAAGAAGAAGAATAGGAAGAGCAGAGTCAGGAAGGACTTTTGCTAAAACCTAGAAAAAGAGATGCACCTCGTGTTAAAGAGAAATAGTTTGATTCTAGAGAAGCAACATTCTCAGTAAATTTGGAATAAATAGTTATTGAAGAGGAAGTTCAGGTGGAGAGTCAAGCTAGAGATCTTGAGTTTGTATCTTTGGAGAATGAACCGTTAGTATAGAGATTTCTAGTGAAAATAGTTCAAGAATAAGATACTCAATCTGAAAATTTTCAATATAAGATTGTTAGTGAGGAAGTTACTAAACAAGAAGTTGTTAAAGAAAGACATATTTTATAAGAATCAATTATAAAAATTCATACTTTAATGATGGATCAGATTGCGGGACAATAAAATTGTATTTCTAGTGGACAGACTAAAGTATTGGATAATCAGTAATTTTCTTGTGAAGAATCTGCACTGAAAATAGTGATAGATCCCTTGCCAACTGAAAATAAAAATCATAATATGAATGAATATGGGGGGACATCTGATTCATTATCTCATCAAGTTGAAGAAGTTATGATAAAATTTAATATGTCTCAAGAGGATAATTCCAATTTACAGAAGGAACTGAAAAGTGAAAAGAAAAAGATTCAAGAGCTTACAAAGAACACTATTTCTAGAAGGTATTTTGATTCCTTCAAGAGAGACATGTTAAATGGGATTGGAAAGATCAAATCTGAAGATGCGTCAAAATCAGATTTTTCGGAATTAAAATAGTACTTAGTAATTCAGTTTGAATTAGTGAAAGGTTCAGTGAATCAAGATAGTGAATCTACTTCTATCCCTACAACCAGTCCGGATTTAATTAGAAGATTTCTGGCCATTACATCTGTTATGGAAGATATGAATATTCAACTTAGGATCTTTAGTAAAATAGTGATCCTCTATCTTTTTTATTGGACAATCAAAAATTTATTGTGGATTAGTTAACTCAGGGAGATCCTAGCATTCGATTGATGTTGAGTAAGTTTTCAGAGAAGCTGGATCTGTTCATGAAGCAAGAGGAAAGCCTTCATGAGTTTCTGGAATTCAACATTGTAGAGAATCTATGTGTCAATAATGATGCGAGGCAGTTGATAATCTAGCTACAAGATAGTTTAATGAATAATCTGAGATTACACATGGATGATTTTAAGGACATGTTTGATTCCATAAATAATTCTCATCCAACCCATCCTTAATCTTTTTTTTCTTCCCTACCTTTACCCATGGCAATGACAGTTTTTTTCTCAGTCATAAACACTATTATATTCACGTCTTTATTAATCAATGAGTTTTTTTATCATCTATATGTTATATTTTGTCTGATATCCAAAATCCATTTCTCTTTATTCATTATTGTTACTTATAACATTCACTTATAATTTTGTTAAATATTAAATATGTTTTAATCTATTTCTATACTTTCTTTTTGATATCACAAATGGGGAAGAAATTTAGATAAACACAACATTTCTTTTATTCTAGAGAAATTCAAATATTTCCCTTTTATCGAAATAATTCATTATTTTTTGGGAGGAATTTCTTTTAATGTTTACAAAATTCTAAATTATTTTTGCTAAGATTATAATTTTAATTTATGGGTTTTGTGATCATCAAAAAGGGGGAGATTGTTGGGCATGTATTGTCTCAACAATACTCTATAAATATTAATGATTTTGATGCTCACAAATACTCTTGTTTTTTTACTAATGATTTTATTTTGAACGTATTTCAGAAAATTTATATTATTCATTATTATTATATTGAAATAATATTAAAATATTTATTTGTGAGAAATATTTTTTAAAGTGTTTGGAATTCTCTTAAGCATATTCTAGAAATACTATTCACCATTTTTCGTTTACTGGAAATACTGTTCATCGAAGAAAGTAACGTATGGAAAAAACCTTACGTTTATGATGAAGGATCAACGCGTATGATTAAACAACCTTATGTTTGAATAAACATATGGTTAAGGAACTTTATGTTTGGATGATAACCTTAAGTTTCTCAGAAATAAAAATTATGGTTAAAGAACCCTATATAAGTATGGAACTTTACAAACATATGGATCATCAACCTAACTTTTATGATCAACCTTAGGCTGTCAACCTTACATTTGGAAAATTGGAAGAATGGATAATCAATGTTACATTCAGAAATCTATGATGATGTGGATAAATGTATGGATCATCAACCCTACGTTTTCTATTTTTTCATTTTGTAAAGAAACCTTACGTTTGACTTTTCAACATCATAAATTTGAATTTACATCTTTATCAGAGCATTTTTCAACAGTTTTTTCAGAATGTCAGGGAAATTTAAAGATCAATTTTGATTAATCCAAAGCTTGTTTTAAATGTTTTAAAGAGCCGTTTATAGTAGAGATTTTATCTCCTATTCTTAAGGGAAGTTACGATTACTCTGAGCTGTATTCTTTGAATTAAAATTCAATCAATTTATCAGGTGTCTTTTGTGGATCTAAAAATCCTAATACAAGATATACTATAATATATATATATATATATATATATATATATATATATATTTCTATGTCAGATATTTTATATGAAGATATGAAGATCTCTTGGCTGTATTGATATTTCTTGCTCTTTAAGATTTCTTGTAAAAATTATTTTTACTGTACTACAACGATCAAGAATATCAGAAACAAGGACTACATTTTAGAGATATACATTCTCAAATATAGAAACATGATGCTCTATTTTTTTTGCTGTTCTCAAAATAAAAGATCTTATGTGCAACCAGATCACTTCAGATATACTTCATGTTTATTTTTCTTCTGAAGGAAAGATCCATCTTTTTATCAGTTGCGTGCTGCTGCAAATTCGAGCTACATCTGTTTGTCATCAAACTTCATCTTATCTTGAGTTTTGACTACTAATATTCAGTTTTGGTGGAGTATCAACTTCTCGCACTAAGCTGTGGCTTTATCGGTTCCCTGTAAAAGAAAAAGAAGGCTCTGTTTTGTAAGCCTTCGTTTGTAAGGGTAACAACTTCCTGCACTCAGTTGTGGATCTGTCTTATGATATGAGGGCCTTACTAGTGAAATTCACCAAGCCCACAGAGAGGGTGATTGGTGGGGTGGACTAGGGGACCTTTTTTCCCCATACCACTATAAATTTTTGTGCTTTGTTCTCTGTTAATTATCCACTACATATATATATATTCTCTTATAGAAACTCCTTCAACTCTATCTACTATTGATGTGAATCGACATAATTGTGAATTTTTTAAAAGAACACAATTCACCCCCTCTTGTGTTATCAATATAGTTATTTCAACCTAACAATATGAATGTGTTAGGATCAATAAAATTTTGGTTTACTATATTTTATTTGTTTGTACGTATATATTCAAATAGTAAAAATCAAAAGAAAACCTCTAAATTTTCTCTCAAATAAATTATTTATTAATATTTTTTACCACCAAGTAGAAATATATATGTACTCTTATATAGACTTTGATTGATTTTCTGCTAATTATTAATGTATTTACATGATCATGCACTAACTATTAAAGAGTTTTGATTATAAATAAACATATATAAGTTATTTTTAATCATTTAATTAACATAATATTTATAAAACCCACACTTTAAGAAAAAAATATGATCTTTAGGATCTTCCAGTGGACAAATTCAACACATTAGTGAAATATAATGAAAAAATAAAATACTAATATTTATCATTATAACTTCCCATTTTGATGGTTGATCATGAATTAATGAATAAATTCATAATATACTTGTAATTGATAAAGTACATTACCTATAAGATATTCACCATTTTGGATATTCTGAACCAAAAAATATGAAAATTTATCTATTATGAAGAGAATCCCCCATGTATTTTAAGGCTGGTGAATGTGGAATCAAGAAGAAATGAGGAAAAAACTTCTAGATTCTTAACTCACACCCCAATTCAACCATAAATATAATTCAAAAAATAATCATTATAATAACATTCACTTCAACAAATGAAAGAGAAATAATTTGATTAAATTTTATTACTTCTCAAATATTCATGGTAAAAATTAAAATACAAGTAACACAAAGTATATCAAAATTTTCATGAATAAGTTATCAATTATCAAAAAATGAAATAAATAAATCAGAATTAAATTCATTAGATAATGAATTAATTCATTAAATTTTATGATCTGTGGATGATGATTCATTATTTATCAATAGTGAGCATCTTGTAAAAAAATGCTATTTTTATTTATCATGATGATAATTGTTTAACCATTTTAAGTGGTAAAATTGTTTTCATAAAATAAATTTGATTATAAAAGTTATTTAACACCATCATCTCATTTATTAAGTGTAAGAAGAATAACATCCACTTTAAGGGATAATATCGATTGAATTACACAATATTATTTGGATAATTCTTAGGAACACGATAAATAATTTCTCTATCTCTTGATATTTTTGCTACAGTAAGAAAATAGATAAACAAAAATATTATTCAACATAACACCAAATGATTTTTTTCATATCATCCTTCATGGGAAAAATATTTTATAAATTTTAATAAAATTTATCATGCTCTTTAAATATTCATTACCATCAAAACACTTTTGATGGATATATTATTATTATTATTATTATAATTTTATTTTAATTATAAAAAAATAAGTTATAACGATCATTGAAAAGATCATATTCATCCCAAAATTGATTTAAAATAAAATCATGTATATTTACATTCACTTCATGGAATAAAAAGAACTGTTTCAATAAACATTCCCATTCACTTCAGGGAAAATAATAAAATTATTTGATTGAGTTTTATGGTTTTTTTGAGATGATAACATGAATATTCTATTTGGTATTTTTATCCCCTTTGGGATATGAATATTAATAAAATATAATTATGTTCTTCTTCATGAACACTTAATTTCATTCATATATTTTACATATAATAAATAAAATAAAATAATATTTATTAAAAATACAAAAACAAATACCATCTTTGTTATGAGAGTTTATATATCATAATCAATATTAATGCTATTATGGTGTAAAAAAAGTATGAGATGAAAATTTTTATTATTCCATCATCATGGTTCATGGTATTATCAGAAATGTTGACTTTGACACATGGAAAATATATGATGTTTATCATTCAACCACTTCAGTTGGAACCATTTCATATTTTCATTTGGTCAATTATGTTTGTATTTAAATTAGTAATGTTAATTATTAAAACAATTTTGATAATAATTAATCACATTTACTTCTGGTAATAGAGTATAATTTAGTAGTAGTAAGTCATTATTTCTTTTCGAGTGAGTGAAGTTAATGTGCACATAAAGGAGCATGAAAAAAAGGAATGTTTAGAAAAACATGATACATATCTTTTTCATGTAAGAATTATATTATATCAATGAGCATGATGAAGTCATCATCATTACAATACATAATGTGATGAATATGATCATGCTAATTATCAGATGTGCACTAAAACCAAGTACCACCATGCATTGGTGGTTGTTGTAGAAGTCATAGTCAACATCCATGCTTGGTTTTGCATGAATTTAATTCATTTTTTTCCACATATATCCCCACATGGTTTTCACTAGTCATTAATACATTATGAACGGATTAAAGGCTTTTTATTTGGTCATTGAATGAGTTTAATGTGATCATCAATGATGCATAAATCATGGGTATCATTTGATGATACCCAATGATTGAAAAACATGTTCTTCATTAATGAAAAAGAATTAAGATTTACCTATATAAATATAAGGTGATTCTATTCATTTTAATGTAGCACATATGTGATAAGTTCTCTCTCTTTGTGGTAATCAATTTTATGAAAATCTTATAAAATGATTTCTTTTTCCAAATTTTCATTCATCAATCCCTATGAAGGTGATAACACCCCTTTTAGTATCTCAGGTTTTATTTGATAGAGACCCGGATCCATTTTTTTGTGTTTCCTATTCATAGGTAGTAGTATTAGACCAAATACTCATTTGTGATCATCATCAATCATTCTGTTTCAATAAGAGAAGATGGATTCTACTACTGCTTGGGTATTTCAAGTATGCTCTGCTTTATAATAATATTTATATGTTGATTTCTTGAAGATATAACAACTTAGGTTTGAGTTTATTTATACCACTAACATTAGTATAAAAAATTATTCAATGTCAGATATATGATGTTAGTTTTTTATAAATTTATGCAAAATGTAGCTATGGGGACTTTTTCATGTCGGTTTTAACATAAACTAACGTGAAAATTTCTATACAGAATGATTTTCATCATCATTTTTAAAAAAACCAATGTGAAAAATTGAATATATAGCGTCAGTTATTTTAATAATTGACATTGAGAAGTTTTCATCAGGACTTTATTGCATCAGTTTTTGTAAAAACCGACGCAAAAAACCTTTTAAAAAAATATAGGTTCCCGAAACCCTTATTTGTTTGGATCTGTGAAATTATTCTCTTTACTTGTGATGATTTTGAAGGTGAACCACTGATCCTAAACAACCATTGGTGTTTATTTTCTTCATTTTTCATGATTTTTGGTATCGATTCTTCTTCCTCTTTCATTATTTCATCATCTAGGGAATTATTTTCTATGCGGAAACCGTTTTCCGGCTAAGAATCCATTGTGGTTTGATTTTCTTTTTTTATTCTTGTTTATTGATCATTTTTACAAAAAATTTTGTCAGATCTTGTAGTGTTTATTCTTTAAACTCATTCGAGGGAGAAAAGTCCAGATTAAGGATCCATTTTCATTGTTGAACTCCAAATTTTGTAAGTTTTTTTTTTCCATTTTGAAGATAAATTATTTACATTTTTATTTATTTATTTGAGATATTATTTTAATTATTTTTATGTAGTTGTTATTTATCCAAGATGAAATTTATCTTCTTTTATAAACATATATGACCTCAATTTAGTAAAGCTGAAGGAAATTAATGGCCATTATTAGATAAGTGACATGCAATGTTCTTATCTACCCATATGATTGACATGTGATATATTCATCTAGATTGGCCAGTCTAACGAGGGATTCAAAAATGTATAAGTTTTTCGATACTATATTAAAATATTTCATTTCCAGTGGTTAGTCTCGATGTCTTGGATATATAGATTATATGAGTATTCATATAATATATGAAGATACATCTGATGGACATGTTCATATACAGATATAAGTGTTCTTAATAAATATCATGCCAAATAATTTTTCAACTTGAATAATAAAATGTTTTTATAGAGGGATTTATTGGTTTATGGTTATGAATTAGAGAATTCATAATCATTTTTATTGATACAAATTCCTATAATGTCACACAATTATGCTTTGGAATAATGATTGATTTTAGTACAATTTTTTTCCAATATGGGAGAGTTTATATGTTAATTGCATCTAAAGTAGTTTGGATAGAATAAAAAGAGTTGTGATGTTTTTCATAAAATCTATAACGATTTAGTGAATGTGGATAAGTGTCGGTTATATGGACTAAAGAGTCATACCATGATTACCAATCATTTTTATTAAATGTGTTTATGTTTACAATTTGTCTATTTATATATATATATATATATATATTTAAATGTTTATATGTTTTAATATATTCACCTATTATATTATGATATGAGGTCTTGAATGGATCCTAATTGGATAAATTTATGAAGAACCACTAGTGAATATGAAAAAGGAGTTGATGATTTCTTGGAATTTTCTAAATGAAATCTTCAAAAAATAGATTTTATTTTCTGTCTATGTGTGAAGTGTTTGAATATGAGAAATTTTAACTCAAAATAAATCAAGGATCATCTCATTTATAATGGTTTTAGCCTTAATTATACATGTTGTATATGGAATGGTGAAATAACTACAAATTCCACATCTAATGTTGATGACACTATTCATAATGAGGCATATGATCGTATTGAAGAACTAATTCATGATTTAGGTGTTGAAACTATCAAGAAAACAACAACTATTGAACAATTGTATGGAGATTCTGAGAAACCATTATTCCCAAGTTACAGTAAATATACAGTTTTATCACTAGTTTTGAGATTAGTTTACTTGAAAGAAAGAAATGGGTGGAGTGATAAAAGTTTCTAAAACCCACTTGAGCTTTTAAAAGAGCTACTTACAGAAGGCAACAAGATTCCAAATTATAATTATGAGGTGAAGAAAATATTATTCCCAATGGGATTAGGTTATAAAAAGATACATGCTTTCCTCAATGATTTTGTGTTGTATAAGAAAGAATATGACTATTTATCAAGATGTCCTACATGTGGGACATCATGATATAAGATGGATGAAAAATTCAACTTAGATACAGTCTCAGGTACTGAAATCTATCCTCATGACAAATCAATTTTTTTACTTTCTAATTATATCATCCAATAATTCTTTCATAAAATTCTGATAATTCAAATTTGATTGATTCTTAGGTACCAGAATCAAAAGATCATACTAAAGAAATTTGGTACCTTCCAATAATTCCTCATTTTAAGTTTCTATTTGCAAATTCAATTGACACAAAAAGGTTAAGATGAAATTCAGATGAGTGCATCTCTAATTGTCACTTACATCACCCTACTGATTCACCATAGTGGAATAAATTTGATAAATAATTTCCTAATTTTGGAAGTGAAGTTAGAAATATCAGAATGGGATTGTGTACTGATGGAATGAATCCATATCAGAGCCTAAGTATCCAACATAGTTCATGGACTATTTTTGGTAGTTTACAAATTGTCCCTACATATATGTATAAATAAAAAATATGTTATGATGAGCTTGATGATTTCTAGATCAAAACAGCTGGGAAATTATATTGATATGTATATTTCACCATTGATTTCTGATTTGAATATTCTATGGGATAAAGGTGTTGAATTTTTTGATGCATACAAGAAAGTGTATTTTCTTTTATGTGCTATGATAATTTTCACTATAAAATAATTTAATATATATGGAAACTTATCTAGATATGGTGTTAAGGGACATAAAGCATGTACAATTTGTGAAGAAGATACTTCATATTATCAATTTCAGAATGGAAGAAAGACAATGTACACAGGACATCAAATATTTTTGCGAATTGATCATCCTTAACATAGATTGAAAAAATAATTTAATAATTTACATGAATACAGTCTTCCCCCATGACCATTGTCTATTGAATAATATTATGACAGGGTGAAAAATATTGATTCGACATTTGGAAAGAAAACAAGTTCTAGTCTTCAAAAAAATATATGGAAGAAATAGTATTTCTTTTTCTAACTACCTTATTGGATATTTTTAAAGATAGAACATAACATCAATGTTATTCACATTGAGAAAAAATATATGCGACAATTTCATTGGAACTTTATTAGACATAAAAGGAAATAGAAAATATGGATTGCATGCTAGATTGGACTTGATATCAATGGGAATACATTTGGAGTTATTTCCCACTATAAAATAAAATAAAACATATTTTCCTTCGGCTTGTCACACATTAAGAAAGATTGAGAAGATGAATATTTGTCTGTGTATTCATGGTATTAAAGTACCCAGTGGTTATTATTCAAATTTGAAGAATTTATGTCATTAAAGGATTGTAAATTAATAGGTATGAGATCTCATGATTTTCATGTATTAATGAAAAAACTTATACCCATATCATTACATAGTATATTACTAATAGCTGTTAGAAAGACTATCATCAGGTTATGTAATTTTTTCAAATCTATTTGTAGCAAAGTCTTTGATCCAAATTTGTTAGATGTGTTGGAGAATAAAGCTGCTCTTATTCTTTGTCAACTAGAAATGTTTTTCCCACATACATTTTTTTGATATAATGGCCCATCTGGTGATTCATTTTGTTCGTGAGATAAGAATATGTGGGCCTGTATATTTACGATGGATGTATACTTTTGAAAGATATATGAAAATTTTGAAGGATATGTTTAAAATACTTATCAACCAGATGCCTCTATTGTTCAAAAATATGTATCGGAAGAGGTGATTGAGTTCTATATTGATTATTTGTATGAAGTGTAGCATATTGGTCTCCCTATATCTTGACATGCAACATTTGATAGTGAAGGTAGAGGGATGAAAGGCTTAAAGGTAAACTTCATTCCATGTGATGAAGTGATGAAGGAACATTTATACATTTTGAACAACACATATGAGGTTCAATCATATATATCATCACATATTGTATAATTAATGGGTAAACATTTTATACAAATAAGATGGATGAAAATATTACCATTCAAAATAATGGTGTAATGGTTATCAATGAAGCACTTCATTTTTTGAGTGCAAAAGATAAAAACCCAATTTGTTTTATCAATTCCTTATTTTGGAGTTCTTGAAGACATATGGGAAATTGATTATATTAAATTTTGAGTCACTGTGTTTAAGTGTAATTGGGTTTCAAGTAACAGTGGTGTGAAACATAATGAATATGGGTTTAAACTAGTTGATTTGAAAATATTTAATTGCAATGAGGAACTGTTTATCATGGACACACATGCAAAGCAAAATTTTATGTCATTGATCCATCGAATGATCAGTGGTTTGTCTTTTTTCAAGGGTAAAGAATCTATTTGGATAATTAGAAGGATAATGATGTTATTGATTTATATGAGACTTCTTCATCTATTACATGATTTCCAGATAACAATTACTATAACATAAACATAGTGAATGTAGTATGAAATGATCATGCTTAAGGGATATGAGAAAAAACTAAATTACTTTCCTAATTAATCTGGTAATTATTTAAATTATATTTCTTTTTTTGAAAATTAAATGTGTAAAAATAGTATTATTTAATAACTATTTGATATTTAATTATATATATTTTATTATTTATATGATTTTTGTGTGTTAAATTTTGATATTCTATGGTTATGGTTAAACAAATTTTCATTGAAATACCCAACGTACATTATTATATTTTGGTTTACTTTACGCATATGAGAACACCTTTTCAAACTTTTATATTTAAAATTTTAAATGTTTATATCTTTATAGAAGTAATGTTTATATTTAATCATCCACCTTGCATATTTGTTTTGGTTAAGATTCAAAACATCATTATTTTTTTAAACTTACACATGCGTGACACTTTTTTTTACTTACATATTTATGTTTTCCTGTTTTCTAATTACTAGCTTATCTAATTATATTTAGGTACACAATAATTTCATTACATTTTCCTATTACAATAACAAATACATATACAAAGACAGAAGAACATATACCGAGGTATTTTTCTTTCTTCATATTATTAAATATATAGTAATATAATTATTTATTGAAAGAAAACTTTTTAATTTTAAAAAAATAATTATAGGACAACTGATGAGACTTCAGCAAGGGAGTCTTATACTTTTAGTATTTATAAATTTAATTCTCAATTTGGTAAATGTTGCACTACAAATTTTCCAAAAATATCACTTTTTCATGGAGAAAAGAGATTACATATTAGTTTTTATGATAATAATAATGCAACTGGACCAAATGCAACATAATTTATTAGCTATATCGGCATGCAGAGCCGTTGTATGATTAACATTTTAAATCCTGATTGGAAGTCTGTTGAAAAGGTGGTGATAAATTATATTTGGGAGGCCATAAAGGTAAAATATCTCAATTGATTTATTTTATATCATTTTTTGAATATGATATATTTTAAATGACTAATATTTATGTTATTAAATTATATATGACATTCCACTTTGAAGAAACAAAAGTAGTTAAGAAAATATGTCTTACTTTAGTAGCGGTTCGATGGAGGGATTTCAAAACAAAAATGACAAAAAATTATGTGTTTATAAGGAGAAAAAATGAAAACCCATACCTCAAGTATCTATTTTGTGCTGAAGATACATAGAAGAAATTTTTTTCCACTCGACATGATGAAAAATTTCAAGTGTGATAATTATATTATATAATATTTTAAAATTTATTATATATGCACCTAATTACTTGTTAGTTTACTTATTATATAATAAGACTCGAGGAAATCCCATAAAGACATCCAATTGTAGAATGTATAGCCTCATACTAAATCACATGGAGGGTATTATTTATTAGATCCAAAAATGATTGAGGAAAAGTTTGAAGCACTAAGAGATCACTCCACTAATGGTTCTGATGAGGTATAATTCGGTCCTCCGTCTCCACCTACCTACCATGAGGAATGGAAAAGAGTGAGAAGAAGAAAAAATGAAAAGTATCTTACAGAGAAAGCTAAGGAAGTAACTGAAAGAATTATAAGTAAACAAGTATTATTTTTCATGAATTTTTGTAATTTATATATTAAAAACACTAATATAAAAATTTCATTTCTCATTTACTTTAGGAGAAATACACACATGGAAATTTTATGACTGAGGGTAGGATGGAAATTTTAGCCACTTCTTTAGGAAAGCCAGAACACCCCGAACACATAAAAGGATATAAGGCAGGTGTTAGTATTCAGAAAGTTTTTTGTCATAAAATTAAACAATCAAGAGACCCAAAAATTGAATCCTTAAAATACCAGATGAAAGATATGAAACAGTCCACAGGTGATCAAATTCAAGTAGTTGTGTAGAAGTCTAGTTAGAATAATTTATGAGAAATTCACAGTCCGCGCAACTTGCCCAACCTGGCCAGCCTGCCTACTCAGATCCTCCACCTCCTAACTTGGACTCAGCCTTATACTGTGAGTTGTATGTAGGATATCTTGATGTATATATTGTAGTGTTAAAAGTCATTAATTTTTTGGGGGATTATGTACATCACCAGCCTACTCATATGGGTTAGGTTAGAGTGTCGATACATGATATTATTGATCCTACTACTCTACTACCATTCCATACTGTGGAGGTTACCAGAGTTGGGGACTGTATGGGTCATTTTTTACTTTTTTCATCTAGCCTTCTCCATCATATTTCATATGAGGTATGCCTTTTATAAATGTTAATTACATATGATTGAAAATTACTTATAATTTTTTCTGACTTTTAACTTATATAGGAGTATCTAAAATCTAAAGAAATATCACAAAGGAAACAAAAGGGTCAACAACAAAAAACTATAGATACTTCGGATATTTATGATGGGATAGAAAGATTATCTTAGGTTTCTTCTTCCTTGACTAAGATATATGAGCTTTGGATGTCAACTAACATATGTAGAAGAGATTATTCATTGATAATATTCAGAAAAGATATCATGGATCTAATTAATTTTAAAGAGCTCAACGTGCCTGTGTTGTAGTTGTTTTCTTTGTAAGTAAACTGAAGTTTCAATATTTATTTTTTTAAATAAAGATAATTTAACTTAACTAACCATATTATTTTTTTAATTAGGTATCTACACATGCTGCTTGTTTTAAATTATAGTACAAACATTTATGGTTTTATAGATCCATAATTCATTTCAATGGATGTACTATATGTGTCGATATAAAATATAGAGGCATTTATATGTGAGAGGCTATTAATAACGAATATTTGGTGTTGGTTTATGCCTTTTCTTAATAGGTAAGAATAGAAACATAATTATGCACTAGTGTTCATTATAATCTCATTAAATGTGAGATTTTTTTATTGTAGGGGGAATTAGATATTAGGTGTATTCTTCCCAAGTGAGACCACATTATATTAGTTTTTCTCTTTATTAGGTGATGTTCGTAGAAAATTTTCCACCATATTAGAAAAGTAAATTTATTTGTTTTTTATAAGATCATTATGTTTAATTCTCATTGTTTATACATGCATTATTAGTTGATATATATGAAAATACATGTCATAGATTTTTTTTTTAACAAAGATCACTTGTCAATAGTGAATCCAAATGCAATCAACTATGTGAAAGTAAAGGTAATTATTTTTTATATTAGATATTATTTTGATTTTTTGATACATACATATATATATATATATATTGGTTTTAATTATCAAGTTAATGTTTTATTAACTGTAGTGTCATCATCAACAAAGAAATATAGAATGTGGTTATTATGTTCTATGATTCATGTATGAGATAATCACAATTGGAGCAATAACTGATTTTGATCAGGTTAGTCATATTTATTATTTTATATTTTCTATCATAGTATTATATTTTTTAATATTATATCATTCAACATTATTTTATAAATTCAATGATGTCAATTCATATATGAAAGATGAACTTGACTGTCTTCGATCTTTGTTTGTGAACTATTTGTTAAGTGTGATTACGATTTAAGGTATGTATATTCTAATATTTCTGATGAGAATCACATTTTACTAATTGTAAGTGTTCACAAAAGATTTTTTTATAATATGTGTTTAAACATAATGATAACAAATGAATGCTTCAATAATAACCAACAACGATCATGTTGTAAATTTCAGGTATGTGATTTTCAATCATACTTTATAATACAAAGGCATAGGTAATTTTTTGATTAACTTGTTAAAATTATGGATGTTTTTATAGATTTTTAGTCACTTATAAATGTTGTTTGATGGTTGTATACTTTATTTATATTACAGGGATTCTAATTTTTATGGGGGTGTAATATTTAAAATTTTCTAAATTTTTTTTTAACTTTCAGCGTCAACTTCTTATATAAACCAACACCAAAAACCATGCGTTTCACCTTTTTGGAGTTAGTTTATTAGAGAAACCGATGCCAAAAATATGAACTAGAGTGATTTTAGGTATCGTTTTCTCAGATAAACTGATGTTGAAAACAAATCCTATTCAATTTTTAGTGTTGATTTTTAAAAAACCGATGCCAAAAATCTTATTCTTTACGTCACCTTTATAGACATTGGTTAAAAACAGACATTAAAATTGAAAAAAACATTATGTTAAATTGTGTTTTTTCACTAGTGTAATAATCAAAGAATGATAAAAAGACCCACAAATGGTTTTAAAGAAAGTTTCTTCAAGGAATCACTGTGGTTAAATCACTAATTTTGAAGAAAACCATAAATCATAAATCACTGTACAATAATGGTTACCTTTATGTAGCTCGTGTAAAGGTAATTACATGATAAATTTACAAAAAATTCACTTCATAATGGTGTTAAATAACTACATTTATATAGACTCTCATTTAGACTCATGTAAAGGTAGTAATGTTTTACTTTTACACATAATGTTTTGTGTAAAGGTTAATGTTATATACCCTTATATAGTGTAATTTTTTAGGTTACCCTTATGCAGAGGTGCTCTATGTAAGGGTCACCTTGGCTACCCTCATATTTAAAATGGTTCCTTCACAAGGGTAAATAAAAAGTGTTTTAATTTTTTTCCATTTAATATTTTATAAGGTTTATAATTTTTTTATAAATCATAATAAAATGTATTTTTGGAGTATTTTAATTTGTATTGATTTTAAAAGTTAAATAATTATAGAAGTATTTATAATTATTTAAATAAATATTTATGAAACATTTATTAATGTTAATACCCAGAAATATTAAATGTTAATTGTAACACCCCAATCTTTCACGATACACTTCTCTTTCAATAATGCAATAGATTGCATTGTATGCAAGTTCGAGATTCTAACACACCGTGACCAATCAAAGTAGCAGTTATGAATAGTAATACCCACTTTTTGAAATTATATAAATTTTATATTTCAAAATGGACTTCATTTTTGTATTCGGAATATCGAAATTATCCTAAGTTGAATTTTTTGTAATTTTCTGAGAACTTCCAATTTTCTATAAATAGAGAAAATACTTAAAAACAACTTTTTTAATAAAAATAATTTACAGTGATAAATTAAATTATTGAGTGGTTTTAAAGAATAATTAGAATATATTTTTACCATTTTATCCAATTTTGGTCATTATAATTAATTTCACTTTGAAATTGGACATAAACAATTGTCAATCTTTTGATATATATTACTTCTTAAAAACACATTATTTGTTGTGACAGCGGGAATTAATTATTTAATTAATTAAATCAACTTATATGTTTTTAATTTTTTAAAATAGTCATAATTTTTTAATTAGGAATATCAAATATAGATTAGGGTGAATTTTTGGTATTTTTCTAAAAAACTTCAATTTTTGATGAATAGTGAAACCACTAAGTGGTAGTTTAAAAACTAATTTTTCACGTAAATGAAACATTACCACTTCTGTGATTTGATTTTAAAAAATCTGACATACATGGTTGTCATTAGGAAGAAAAATGTAGTTCAATTGGACTAAAATAATTTTTTGGTGAATAGTAACTTTTAAGTTTTATTAATCGCGATTAAAGGTAATTAGTGAAATTTAAGGTAAAAATGATATTATAAAAATATCTTGAAACTTGTCCTACCCTTATTGGATGAGTCATGGCCGACCCAGAAAATGCATGGGTCAACTTGGGGACTCCATGGAGCCACTTGGGTAAGAAAATGACATTAATAACTTTTTATTTAAAGTCAAAATAAAATTGTCACAAACATGTGTTATTTTACTAAAACAATTATTAACTAGGGTTATATAAGTTAAATTTTTGACTATAAATATTCATTGGAAAGCTAAAACGATTTCCTACATCATGGTAGTTTTTTGATAATTTTTAGACATTAAATAAATTAAATTTTTTATGACACCATGATGATGCAGCGATTACCTCATTAATTAATGATTTAAATAAAATGAAAAGATAATGTAAAATATAAGAATTACACTTGTCTAAAACCTATTATATGGGCATATTTCGAACCCTTATCACCTTATCCTTGAAATATATCATTGTGGGACCTTTGAAATCCAAAAAGCACTTCATAATAATGTAACATTTCATGACCTTCGAAGAGTGCCCCTCCTCTCTTCTTATAAAAGGCCCCCACCTCTACCACCTTATTCACACCATCAAAGCCATTTGGCTCAGCCAAACTCTACCCAAATACTCTCTAAACTTCCCTATATTACTTCTATAAGCCTCACTTTGGGCAGAAGTCTTCCCAAGGAATCCTTTGGCTCAAATCAAAAAGAGTTACCCGATTTTAAGGTAATGTCTTCTCTTATGTTCTTTTGTTTTATTTTGCTTCTCCAAAACCTTAAAATATTTTTATTACTTTCTTTTGTAACAAAAAAAGTATCTAAAATATACTAGGATTTTTTTTATGATAAGGATTTGATTTACACTTACACACACCTCCGTCTAATGGTTAAAGAACATACTGTTTCTGTGGGTGGTGAAATACTGCCTCAGGAAACGATGATTGTTCAATATTCTTTTAACACCTCTAATGGTGGAAATTATTATGAAAATATTTCTATATATGATATATATTATGTTTATGTTCTCCTTATGATTCCGTATTTCTCATTTATGTCATACCTTTATGATTTTCATTATGGGTAAACGCGATAATTTCATTTTAGGAAGTGCGGACTACCGCCCCCTCAAAGTGATTTGAATCGTTAATGCCATATATGGGATGTATAAAGGATGGAGTAAATGGTATTATAAATTATATTATACTGGAATTATAGTATACCTTTATATAATTATAATTTAATTCCATTAAATACGAAATAGAAATGAAAGTAGCGTTCATGCGTACGTAAGGCTTACCGTCTCCATGGACGGTGCATTTCATTTCTTACCTCTAAATGTTATGTAATATTATAAATGAATGTATATACTGGATATATATGATATATATGATATCTAAATTATGAATATAATTCTGGATATAATGGATATTTCACCACATGAACAAATTGTAAGTATAAGAAGTTTATTTTTGACTCAAGTACCAAAGATCGACAAAACGACCATTATTAACATAAATAATTACATAATGTTCATAACATGGTAATAAGTGATATAAAAGGAATAATAAACTTGAAAAAGGTTCTTAAGAAATTATAAATTAACTCTAGTTTATTATTCAGGAGGTTAAAGAATGATCGAGTCAAGTCGGACATGAGGTAAGGGAACTTCTTAACCCAATTTCCGTTCATGGGGTTAATCTCCTACTTTCAAATTATGTCATGATATTATTATGTCCTATCTTGTATTTGTACTTTCTTTATGTGTACTTATAGTGAATACACATAATAGATCTATTTTATTTAAAAAATTATCTTTGTAAGGACTTCGTCTCAATCTCCTTTCATTGAGGCATATTTTGTTTTATACACAACTTTCTTTTATACTGTGTATAAACCCATTTGACTTTTATTTTTATTCAAAAGGAATCTTTTTATACGAAGAGTTTTACTAAAAGACAAAAAGGAATTTTTTTTGTCGTACGTATGCAGAGATAATGACTTCTCCACCGCCGTGACCATTATTTGAGTTTCAGCTTCCTCTACAAGCCATAAATTTTTTTAAATGAAAAATAAATACCAAGATTTAATTTTCTTTTATTTTGGCATTGAAAATGGTTTTGAAAGTGTTTTTATTATATCAATGTGTTGTATTGATATCTTGTGATTAAAATGTGGAAATTTTATGTTACCTTGATGCATGTTTTAGTGATACGATTATGTTATGGTTTATGATATGTTTAAACATGTTCATATGAGGAATGCATTAGACTTAATAAGTGATGGGTGGAGCCCGCTATAGCTCCTCGATGCATCGGTAGGTCTCATGAGACAAACTAGTGTCTTGGCATGAGGCCTTGAAAAAATCTTATTTGTATTCTTGGCACGAGGGCTTGGCTACGTGGTTATGATAGTCTGACATTATGCATTCCATCATTATGAAAGTGGTTATTGATATTGTATGTGATTATTCGACTAGTAGAATATCCAAGTGAATAAGTAAATGTCATTATTTCATTTTATTTTTTCCATATTATGCTGAAGTTCAAGTTTAAAATGATTTTGTTTTAGTTATATATTGCCTTAAATGTTAATGTTTATTTATGAAAGCTTCCACTATATTGTTATCCTTACTGAGCATCTGAGCTCACCCCTTCCAGTGTTTTAATTTTTCCAGGATGTGAAGAAGTATATTATGAATGACCTGCAGGGATAGTATGAGGGGATATGAAGACAAGATGTTGTTGTAGTTTTGTTTTACTTTATGATGTAATGTAAGACTTATGAATGTATCTAGTGTTTCTAAGGCTACTAAACTAATCGGTATTTCGAGACTTGATCTTTTGTGATCATGCCAATGTTACGCAATAATGCACTGGCTCTGGGTAACTGGGGCCGGGGCGTTACAGTTGGTATCAGAGGCAGTTTAGTACTAACCTTGAAAGCTAGATTTAGATAAACTCTGATTAGAGCACATAGCCCAAAGATAGACTTTGAGGATTAGTATAGAAGAACTTCCTATAATTTTGGTATTATAGAGATTTTGTGAGTTTTCCGAGAAATAAATCCCTGTCTGGATACGAGAAGGTAGAGACGGCTCTGACATAGATGTACCTAGGGGTAAAACCCGAAAACATTGCTTTGACCTAGAATCAAATGGAAACTGGTGCAGGACAACGGGCCTAGCTGCACACTTGGTTATGACACTCCCAGGGGATATGCTTAGGATAATTCTCATTTTCTTTACAAACCATTAGGAAGGGTTTATGAGTATATACTTTCTCAAAGAAAACATTTTTATGATTATGGATTATATCCATAAACTGTTCAATTTATGTTAAGTGTTTTAAAAGTATGGAATTAAGTATTTTGATTCATAAACTGATCTAGTTTATGCCATTATTTAGAAATGGCGCTTAGTGGAAGGAATGAAAACCCTATCAATGCGCGCACTTCATGTTGGGATTTCCCTCCTACTCAAGATAATTATAATGGAGTCGGTGATACAACTGGTGCTGATCAGCTCGTCACCATACTGGGACAACTCACTCAGGTTATGAATAATAACCTTAGTCGTATGGAGCACCCTGATCCGCAATGTGGATGATCAATGTTAGACCGCTTCACGAGGAAACAACCACCAAAATTTAATGGGGGTACAAATCCATTATTAGCTGAGTAATGGATAAATTCCTTAGAGAAAATATTCCATGCCTTGGGGAGTAGTGAAAGGGAAAAGGTTATCATGGCAGTTTACCACCTCACTGGAGATGCTGATCAATGGGGGTCATTGATTCAAAAAACAAAGGAAGATGATGAAGTATCAAATATGTAATGGAGGGAGTTCAAAGAGCTTTTCTTAGAAAAATACTTTCCTCGTGACTATCGAGAAAATATGGAAAGACAATTTCTGAGTCTGAGGAAAAAGGAGGATGAGAATGTCGCAAAGTATGAGGCCAACTTTACAAGGTTAGCGAGGTATGCTGCAGATTATATACATAACCCAAGAAGTAAGATTGATCATTTCTTTTATGGGTTAAAACCATTTATCCGTCGATATTTAGTATCAAAATCCTTTCCATCGTATGAAGATATTGTCTCGTGTGCTATCAAGACAGAAAAGGAATTCTCTAAATCTTGTGACAATAAAGTAAAGCAAGAGAAGAAGAGAACGGTGGAACAAGAGACATATAAAGGGAAAAAGGGAAAGAAGGATTTTCCATTATGTGATAATTGTGGGAAGAATCACCCTGATACTTGCCTAAAAGGAATGAGAGTTTGTTATAAATATGGAGAAAAAGGTCACCAGGCTCGTGATTGCAAGGGAAAGAAAGAGGCTATCAATGTTGAATGCTACAATTTTAGGGAAATGGGGCATTATGCAAATGAATGTCCTAATAGTCAGGGAAATTTACCTTAGAAAAGGCCAAGGGATCAAGGCCAATCTTATGCTGTTACAACAGTTGAAGTGGAATAATTAATGTATTGGTTCTTTTGGACTCAAGCATTATATTTTGGTTATAAGAATAATGTGATATATATAAGTATTGTACTGCAGTACTTGTTGTTTTTATTAATGTTTTAATATGATGAAGGTAATAATATTTTTAGTATGTGACAACAAGAGAAACTTTACTTTTTTGGGGAATCTGATGAATTGATTTTGGAATTTAGAGACCTTTTAGAGAAATTCTGGACAGAGGTATTTTGGATAACTATAAAGGTTGGAATGGATTATGTTTAACTTTGGATAGTATTGTTTAAGTTTAACACATTTCTGAAGATTATTTTTGGAATATTATAATACTATACTTTTAGGAAAAGGACAACCTGCAGGTTGGCAGATAGCCCGTCACGTCGGAAAAAGCTGTAGGAATCGAACCCACAACCCTAGTGCGACAAGCCTTTATTACCTACCACTATCCTACAATTATTCCTTGGTTATTACAAAATAGTTTTCCTAATCTAAAGGGTTTGTGTTAATATTTAGAACCTTGTACGATTAGGATAAATATAATATTTTTGAGTTCTATTATCTTTTTGAGTGAAAGATGGGTTTGTGGTAAAAATTTGTTAAAGAATGAAAGTATACATGACAAGTATGTATATTTCACTTACGTTCTTAGTAAATATCCTAAATAAATTCCTCAACTTTATAAAAGGTAACTTAAAACAAAAACATTGTAGGTTAACTTTTCTTACTGGGGAATCAATGATCGTTTAACCAATCACAAGTTTGTGATTTTCTTATAGTTAACTTTCTCCTAACCCTGTTTTCTACAACTCTCCATCAGACCTTGATGGTTTGTTTTTCCACCATATCCATATTTTCTTATAATCCTAGTATGGGTTATCTCTGGTGACCTTTGTACTTCTCTTTCTTTCTTTTAATGTTATATTTTTATTAACCCTATTTCCGATGTGGGTTTTCCATAATGGTATTTTATATTTTCAACCTTTTATTTTCGAAGAACATTTTCAAATTGTGAGGACACAATTTATTGAAGGAGGGGAGAATGTAACACCCCAAACTTTCACGATACGCTCCTCTTTCAATAATGCAATAGCTTGCATTGTACGCAAGTTCGAGATTCTAACACACCGTGACCAATCAAAGTAACAGTTATGAATAGTAATACCCACTTTTTGAAATTATATAAATTTTATATTTCAAAATGGAATTCATTTTTGTATTCGTAATATTGAAATTATTCTAAGTTGTTTCTTTTGTAATTTTCTGAGAACTTCCAATTTTCTATGAATAGAGAAAATACTGAAAAAAAACTTTTTTAATAAAAATAATTTATAGTGATAAATTATACTATTGAGTGGTTTTAAAGTATAATTAGAATATATTTTTACCATTTTATCCAATGGTGGTCATTAGAATTAATTTCACTTTGAAATTGGACATAAACTATTGTCAATCTTTTGATATATATTGCTTCTTAAAAACACATTATTTGTTGGGACAACGAGAATTAATTATTAAATTAATTAAATTAATTAAATCAACTTATATATTTTTAATTTTGTAAAATAGACATCATTTTTGAATTAGGAATATCAAATATATCTTAGGGTGAATTTTTGGTATTAGTCTGAAAAACTTCAATTTTTGATGAATAGTGAAACCACTAAGTGGTAGTTTAAAAACTAATTTTTCACTTAAATGAAACATTACCACTTCTGTGATTTGATTTTAAAAAATCCTACATACATGGTTTTTATTAGGAAAAAAAATTTGGTTCAATGGAATTAAAATAATGTTTTGGTGAATAGTAACTTTTAAGTTTTATTAATCGCGATTAAAGGTAATTAGTGAAATTTAAGGTAAAAATGATGTTATAAAAATATAAAAATATCCTGACACTTATCCTAACCTTATTTTATGAGTCATGGACGACCAAGACAATCCATGGGTCAACTTGGGGACCCCATGGAGCCACTTGGGTAAGAAAATGACATTAATAACTTCTTATTTAAAGTAAAAATAAAATTGTCACAAACATGTCTTGTTTTACTAAAACAATTATTACATGGGGTTATAAAATTTAACTTTTTGACTATAAATATTCATTGGAAAGATAAAAATATTTCCTACATCATGGTAATTTTTTTATAATTTGTAGACATTAAATAAATTAATTTTTTATGACACCATGATGATGCAGCGATTACCTCATTAATTAACGATTTAAATAAAATGAAAAGATAATGTAAAATATAATACTTAGACTTGTATAAAAACTATTAGATGAGTATATTTCGAACCCTTATCACCTTATCCTCTAAATATATCATTGTGGGACCTTTAAAATCCGAAAAGCACTTCATAATAATGTAACATTTCATGACCTTCAAGAGTGCCCCTCCTCTCCTCTTATAAAAGGCCCCCACCTCTACCACCTTATTCACACCATCAAAGCCATTTTGGTCGGCCAAAATCTGCCCAAATACTCTCTAAATTTCTCTATCTTACTCCTAGAAGCATCACTTTGGGCAGAAGTCTTCCCAAGGAAGCCTTTGGCTCAAATCAAAAAGAGTTACCCGATTTTAAGGTAATGTCTTCTCTTATGTTCTTTTGTTTTATTTTGCTTCTCCAACCACTTAAAATATTTTTATTAATTTCTTTTGTAACAAAACCAGTATATAAAATATACTAGGATGTTTTTATGATAATTATTTTATTTACACTTACACACACCTCCGTCTAATGGTTAAAAAACATACTGTTTCTGTGGGTGGTGAAATACTGCCTCACGAAACGATGATTGTTCAATATTCTTTTAACACCTCTAATGGTGGAAATTATGATGAAAATATTTCTATATATGATATATATTATTTTTATGTTCTCCTTATGCATATGTATTTTTAATTTATGGCATACCTTTATGATTTCCATTATGGTTAAACGCGATAATTTCATTTTAGGAAGTGCGGACTACCGCCCCCTCAAAGTGATTTGAATCATTAATGCCATATGTGGGATGTATAAATGATGGAGTAAATGGTATTATACATTATATTATACTGGAATTATAGTATACCTTTATATAATTATAATTTAATTCCATTAAATACGAAATAGAAATGAAAGTAGCATTCATGCGTACGTATGACTTACCGTCTCCATGAACGATGCATTTCATTTCTTACCTTTAAATGTTATGTAATATTATAAATTCACGCATATACTAGATATATATGATATATATGATATCTAAATCATGAATATAATTCTGGATATAATGGATATTTCACCACATGAACAACTTGTAACTATAAGAAGTTTATTTTTGACTCAAGTACCAAAGATCGACAAAAGGACCGTTATTAACATAAATAATTACATAATGTTCATAACATGGTAATAAGTGATATAAAAGGAATAATAAACTTGAAAAAGTATCTTAAGCAATTATAAATTAACTCTAGTTTATTATTCAGGAGGTTAAATAATGATCGAGTCAAGTCGGACACGAGTTAAGGGAACTTCTTAACCCAATTTCTGTTCTTGGGGTTAATCTCCTACTTTCAAATTATGTGATGATATTATTATGTCCTATGTTGTATTTGTACTATCTTTATGTGTAATTATAGTTAATACACATAATAGATCTATTTTATTTAAAAAATTATCTTTGTAAGGACTTCGTCTCAATCTACTTTTATTGAGGCATATTTTGTTTTATACACAACTTTCTTTTATACTGTGTATAAACCCCTTCGACTTTTATTTTTATTCAAAAGGAATATTTTTATACGAAGAGTTTTACTAAACGACAAAAAGGAATGTTTTTTTGTCATATGTATGCGGTGACAACGACTTCTCCATCACCATGACTATTATTTGAGTTTCGGCTTCCTCTACAAGCCATAAATTTTTTTAAATGAAAAATAAATACCAAGATTTAATTTTCTTTTATTTTGGTATTGAAAATGGTTTTGAAAGTATTTTTATTATATCAATGTGTTGTATTGATATCTTGTGATTGAAATGTGGAAATGTTATGTAACCTTGATGCATGTTTTATGTGATATGACTATTTTATGGTTTATGATATTTTTAAACCTGTTCATATAAGGAATGCATTGGACTTAATAAGTGATGGGTGGAGCCTGATATAGCTCCTCGATGCATCGGTAGGTCTCATGAGACAAACTAGTGTCTTGGCAGGTGGCCTTGACAAAATCTTATTTGTAGTCTTGGCATGAGGCCTTGGCTACGTGGTTATGATAGTCTGGCATTATGCATTCCATCATTATGAAAGTGGTTATTGATATTTCATGTGATTATTAGACTAGTAGAATATCAATGTGAATAAGTAAATGGCATTATTTCATTTTATTTTTTCCATATTATTCTGAAGTTCAAGTTTAAAATGCTTTTGTTTTAGTTATACATTGCCTTAAATGTTAATGTTTATTCGTGAAAGCTTCCACTATATTGTTATCCTTACTGAGCATCTGATTTAACCCCTTCCAATGTTTTAATTTTTCTAGGATGTAAATAATTATATTATGAATGACCTGAAGGGATAGTATGAGGGGATACGAAGACAAGATGTTTTTGTAGTTTTGTTTTACTTTATGATGTAATGTAAGACTTATGAATGTATCTAGTGTTTCCAAGGCTACTAAACTAATCGGTCTTTTGAGACTTGATATTTTGTGATCATGCCAATGTTACGAAATAATGCACCGACCTTGGGTAATTGGTGTCGGGGCGTTATAGTTGGTATCAGAGGCGGTTTAGTACTAACCTTGGAAGCTAGATTTAGATAAACTCTGATTAGAGCACATAGCCCAAAGATAGAATTTGAGGATTAGTATAGAAGAAATTCATATAATTTTGGTATTATAGAGATTTTGTGAGTTTTCCGAGCAATACGTCCCTATCTGGATACGAGCAGGTAGAGGCGGCTCTAGCACAGATGTACCTAGGGGTAAAACCCGAAAACACCGCTTTGAGCTAGACTCAAACAGGAACTGGTGCACGACAATGGGCCTTGCTGTACACTTGGTTACGACACTCCCAGGGGATATGATTAGGATAATTATCATTTTCTTTACAAACCATTAGGAAGGGTTTATGAGTATATACTTCCTCAATGAAAACATTTTTATGATTATGGATTATATCCATAAACTGTTCAATTTATGTTAAGTGTTTTACAAGTATGGAATTAAGTATTTTGATTCATAAACTGATCTAGTTTATGCCATTGTTTATAAATGGGGCCTAGTGGAAGGAATGGAAACCCTATCAATACACACACTCCATGTAGGGATTTCCCTCCTGCTCAAGATAATTATAATGGAGTTGGTGATACAACTAGTGCTAATCAGCTCATCACCATAGTGGGACAACTCACCCAGGTTATGAATAATAACCTTACTCGTATGGAGCACCCTGATCTGCAACGTGGAGGATAAATGTTAGACCTCATCATGAGGCCAAAACCACCAACATTTAATGGGGGTAAAAATCCATTATTAGCTGAGAAATGGATATATTCCTTAGAGAAAATATTCCATACCTTGGGGAGTAGTGAAAGGGAAAAGGTTATCATGGCAGTTTACCACCACACTGGAGATGATGATCAATGGTGATCATTAATTCAAAACACAAAGGAAGATGATGATGTATAAAATATGGAATGGAGGGATTTCAAAGATCTTTTCTTAGAAAAATACTTTCCTCGTGACTATCGAGCAGATATGGAAAGACAATTTCTGAGTCTGAGGAAAAAGGAGGATGAGAATGTCGCAAAGTATGAGGCCAACTTTACAAGGTTAGCGAGGTATGCTGCAGATTATATACGTAACCCAAGAAGTAATATTGATTGTTTCTTTGATGGGTTAAAACCATTTCTCCATCGAGATTTAGTATCACAATCCTTTTCATCATACGAAGATATTGTCTTGTGTGCTATCAAGATAGAAAAGGAATTCTCTAAATCTTGTGACAATAAAGTAAAGCAAGATAAGAAGAGATTGATGGAACAAGAGACATATAAAGGGAAAAAGGGAAAGAAGGATTTTCCATTATGCGATAATTGTGGGAAGAATCACCCCGATACTTGCCTAAAAGGAATGGGATTTTGTTATGAATGTGGAGAAAAAGGTCACCAGGCTCGTGATTGCAAGGGAAAGAAAGAGGCTATCAATATAGAATGCTACAATTGTAGGGAAATGTGGCATTATGAAAATGAATGTCCTAAGAGTCAGGGAAAATTACCTTAGAAAAGGCCAAGGGATCAAGGCCAATCTTATGCTGTTACTACAGTTGAAGTGGAATAATTAATGTATTGGTTCTTTTGGACTCAAGAATTATATTCTGGTTATAAGAATAATGTGATATATATAAGGATTGTACTGCAGTACTTGTTGTTTTCATTAAGGTTTTAATATGATGAAGGTAATCATATTTTAGTATGTGAAAACTAGAGAAACTTTACTTTTTTGGGGAATCTGATGAATTGTTTTTGGAATTTAGAGACCTTTTAGAGAAAGTCCGGATAGAGGTATTTTGGATAACTATAAAGGTTGGAATGGATTATGTTTAACTTTGGATAATATTTTTTAAGTTTAAAACATTTCTGAAGATTATTTTTGGAATATTATAATACTATAGTTTTAGGAAAGGACAACCTGCAGGTTGGGGGATAACCCGTCACGTTGGACAAAGCTGTAGGAATCAAACCCACAACCATAGTGCGACATGACTTTATTACCTACCACTATCCTACAGGAAGTCCCTGGTTATTACAAAATAGTTTTCTTAATCTAAATGGTATGTGTTAATATTTGGAACCTTGTAAGATTAGGATAAATATAATATTTTTGAGTTCTATTATCTTTTTGAGTGAAAGATGGGTTTGTGGTAAAAATTTGCTAAAGAATGAAAGTATGCATGACAAGAATGTATATTTACCTGATGTTCTTAGTAAATCTCCTAAATAAATTCCTCAACTTTATAATAGGTAATTTAAAATAAAAACATTGTCGGTTAACTTTTCCTACTGGGGAATCAATGATCGTTTAACCAATCACAAGTTTGTGATTTTCTTATAGTTAACTTTCTCCTAACCCTATTTTCTACAACTCTCCATCAGACCTTGATGGTCTGTTTTTCCTCCATATCCATATTTTCATAGAATCCTATTATGGGTTATCTCGGGTGACATTTGTACTTCTCTTTCTTTCTTTTAATTTTATATTTTTATTAACCCTATTTCCGATGTGGGTTTTCCACAAAGGTATTTTCTATTTTCAACCTTTTATTTTCGAAGAACATTTTCAAATTGTGAGGAAACAATTTATTGAAGGAGGGGAGAATGTAACACCCCAAGCTTTCACGATACGCTTCTCTTTCAATAATGCAATAGCTTGCATTATACACAAGTTTGAGATTCTAACACACCGTGACCAATCAAAGTAGTAGTTATGAATAGTAATACCCACCTTTTGAAATTATATAAATTTTATATTTTAAAATGGAATTCATTTTTGTATTCGGAATATTGAAATTATCCTAAGTTGAATTTTTTGTAATTTTTTGAGAACTTCCAATTTTCTATGAATAGAGAAAATACTAAAAAAACAAATTTTTTAATCAAAATAATTTATAGTGATAAATTATACCATTGAGTGGGTTTAAATTATAATTTGGAATATATTTTTACCATTTTATCCAATGGTGGTCATTAGAATTAATTTCACTTTGAAATTGGACATAAACAATTGTCAATCTTTTGATATATATTATTTCTTAAAAACACATTATTTGTTCTGACAACGGGAAATAATTATTAAATTAATTAAATCAACTTATATGTTTTGAATTTTTTAAAATAGACATCATTTTTAATTAGGAATATCAAATATATCTTAGGGTGAATTTTTGGTATTTTTCTGAAAAACTTCAATTTTTGATGAATAGTGAAACCACTAAGTGGTAGTTTAAAAACTATTTTTTCACGTAAATGAAACATTACCACTTCTGTGATTTGATTTTCAAGAATCTGACATACCTGGTTGTCATTAGGAAGAAAAATGTGGTTCAATAGGATTAAATTAATTTTTTGTAGAATAGTAACTTTTAAGTTTTATTAATCACGATTAAAGGTAATTAGTGAAATTTAAGGTAAAAATGATATTATAAAAATATAAAAATATCTTGACACTTGTCCTATCCTTATTGGACGAGTCATGACCGACCAAGACAATCCATGAGTCAACTTTGGGACCCCATGGAGCCACTTGGGTAAGAAAATGACATTAATAACTTTTTATTTAAAGTTAAAATAAAATTGTCACAAACATGTGTTGTTTTACTAAAACAATTATTAGATGAGGTGATATAAGTTAACATTTTGAATATAAATATTCATTGGAAAGATAAAAATATTTCCTACATCATGGTAATTTTTTTATAATTTTTATACATTAAATAAATTAAATTTTTTATGACACCATGATGATGCAGCGATTACCTCATTAATTAACGATTTAAATAAAATGAAAAGATAATGTAAAATGTAAAACTTACACTTGTCTAAAACCTATTATATGGGTATATTTAGAACCCTTATCACCTTATCCTCGAAATATATCATTTTGGGACCTTTGAAATCCGAAAATCACTTCATAATAATGTAACATTTCCTGACCTTCCAAGAGTGCCCCTCCTCTCCTCTTATAAAAGGCCCCCACCTCTACCAACTTATTAACAATATCAAAGCCATTTGGCTCGGCCAACCTCTACCCAAATACTATCTAAACTTCCCTCTTTTACTTCTAGAAGCCTCACTTTGGGCAGAAGTCTTCCCAAGGAAGCCTTTGGCTCAAATCAAAAAGAGTTACCCGATTTTAAGGTAATGTCTTCTCTTATGTTCTTTTGTTTTATTTTGCTTCTCCAACCCCTTAAAATATTTTTATTACTTTATTTTGTAACAAAACCAGTATCTAAAATATAATAGGATGTTTTTATGATAATTATTTGATTTACACTCACACACACCTCCGTCTAATGGTTAAATAATATACTATTTCTGTGGGTGGCGAAATACTGCCTCATGAAACGATGATTGTTCAATATTCTTTTAACACCTCTAATGGTGGACATTATGATGAAACTATTTCTATATATGGTATATATTATGTTTATGTTCTCCTTATACTTATGTATTTTTCATTTATGGTATACCTTTATGATTTCCATTATGGGTAAACGCGATAATTTCATTTTAGGAAGTGCGGACTACCGCCTCCTCAAAGTGATTTGAATCATTAATGCCATATGTGGGATGTATAAAAGATGGAGTAAATGGTATTATACATTATATTATACTGTAATTATAGTATAAATTTATATAATTATAATTTAATTCCATTAAATACGAAATATAAATGAAAGTAACGTTCATGCGTACGTATGGCTTACCGTCTCCATGAACGGTGCATTTCATTTCTTACCTCTAAATGTTATGTAATATTATAAATACATGTATATACTGGATATATATGATATATATGATATCTAAATAATGAATATAATTTTGGATGTAATGGATATTTCACCATATGAACAACTTGTAACTATAAGAAGTTTATTTTTGACTCAAGTACCAAAGATCGACAAAAGGACCGTTATTAACATAAATAATTACATAATATTCATAACATGGTAATAAGTGATATAAAAGGAATAATAAACTTGAAAAAGGTTATTAATCAATTATAAATTAACTCTAGTTTATTATTCAGGAGGTTAAAGAACGATCGAGTCAAGTCGGACACGAGGTAAGGGAACTTCTTAACCCAATTTTCATTCTTGGGGTTAATATCCTACTTTCAAATTATGTCATGATATTATTATGTCCTATCTTGTATTTGTACTTTATTTATGTGTACTTATAGTTAATACATATAATAGATCTATTTTATTTAAAAAATTATCTTTGTAAGGACTTCGTCTCAATCTCCTTTCATTGAGGCATATTTTGTTTTATACACAACTTTCTTTTATACTGTATATAAACCCCTTTGAATTTTACGTTTATTCAAAAGGAATCTTTTTATATGAAGAGTTTTAATAAACGACAAAAAGGAATGCTTTTTTTGTCGTACGTATGCAGCGACAATGACTTCTCAGCCGCCGTGACCATTATTTGAGTTTTGGCTTTCTCTACAAGCCATAAATTTTTTTAAATGAAAAATAAATACCAAGATTAAATTTTATTTTGTTTTGGTATTGAAAATGATTTTTAAAGTGTTTTTATTATATAAATGTGTTTTATTTGTATCTTGTGATTGAAATGTGGAAATGTTATGTTACCTTGATGCATGTTTTATGTGATACGATTGTGTTATGGTTTATGATATGTCTAAACCTGTTCATATGAGGAATGCATTGGACTTAATAAGTGACGGGTGGAGCCCTCTATAGCTTCTTGATGCATCGGTAGGACTCATGAGACAAACTAGTGTCTTGGCATGAGGCCTTGACAAAATCTTATTTGTAGTCTTGGCACGAGGCCTTGGCTATGTGGTTATGATAGTCTGGCATTATGCATTCCATCATTATGAAAGTGGTTATTGATATTGCATGTGATTATCCGACTAGTAGAATATCTATGTGAATAAGTAAATGGAATTTTTTTTCCATATTATACTGAAGTTCAAGTTTAAAATGCTTTTGTTTTAGTTATCCATTACCTTAAATGTTAATTTTTATTTATGAAAGCTTACGCTATATTGTTTTCTTACTGAGCATCTGAGCTCACCCCTTCTAATATTTTAATTTTTCTAGGATGTGAAGAAGTTTATTATGAATGATCTGTAGGGATAGTATGAGGGGATATGAAGACAATATTTTGTTGTAGTTTTGTTTTACTTTATGATGTAATGTAAGACTTATGAATGTATCTAGTGTTTCCAAGGCTACTAAACTAATTGGTATTTAGAGACTTGATCTTTTGTGATCATGCCAATGTTACGCAATAATGTACCGACTCTGGGTAACTGGGGTCGAGGCGTTACAGTTGGTATCAGAGGCAGTTTAGTACTAACCTTGGAAGCTAGATTTAGATAAACTCTGATTAGAGCACATATCCCAAAGATAGACTTTGAAGATTAGTATAGAAGAACTTCCTATAATTTTGGTATTATAGATATTTTGTGAGTTTTTCGAGCAATACATCCCTGTCTGGATAAGAGCAGGTAGAGGAGGCTCTAGCACAAATGTACCTAGGGGTAAAACCCGAAAACACCGCTTTGATCTAGACTCAAACGGGAACCGGTGCACGACAACGGGCCTTACTGCACACTTGGTTTCGACACTCCAAAGGTATATGCTTACGATAATTCTCATTTTCTTTACAAACCATTAGGAAGGGTTTATGAGTATATACTTCCTTAATGAAATTTTTTTTATGATTATGGAATATATCCATAAACTGTTCAATTTATGTTAAGTGTTTTACAAGTATGGAATTAAGTATTTTGATTCATAAACTGATCTAGTTTATGCCATTGTTTAGAAATAGCGCCTAGTGGAAGGAATGGAAATCCTATCAATGCACGCAATCCATGTAGGGATTTCCCTCTTGCTCAAGATAATTATAATGGAGTCGGTGATACAACTGGTGCTGATCAGCTCATGACCATACTGGGACAACTCACTCGGGTTATGAATAATAACCTTACTCGTATGGAGCGCCCTGATCCGCAACGTGGAGGATCAATGTTAGACTGCTTCATGAGGCAACAAACACAAACAATTAATGGGGGTACAAATCTATTATTAGCTGAGCAATGGATAAATTCCTTAGAGAAAATATTCCATGCCTTGGGGAGTAGTGAAAGAGAAAAGGGAAACATGGCAGTTTACCGCCTCACTGGAGATTCTGATCAATGGTGGTAATTTATTCAAAACAAAAAGAAAGATGATGAAGTATCAAATATCGAATGGAGGGAGTTCAAAGAGCTTTTATTAGAAAAATACTTTCCTCGTGACAATCGAGCAGATATGGAAAGAAAATTTCTGAGTCTGAGGAAAAAGGAGGATGAGAATGTCGCAAAGTATGAGGCCAACTTTACAAGGTTAGCAAGGTATGCTGGAGATTATATACGTAACCCATGAAGTATGATTGCTCGTTTCTTTGATGGGTTAAAAACATTTCTCTATCGAGCTTTAGTATCACAATCCTTTTCATCGTACGAAGATATTGTCTCGTGTTCTATCAAGACAGAAAAAGAATTCTCTAAATCTTGTGACAATAAAGTAAAGCAAGAGAAGAATAGAACTATGGAACAAGAGACTGATAAAGCGAAAAAGGGGAAGAAGGATTTTCCATTATGCAATAATTGTGGGAAGAATCACCCCAGTACTTGCCTAAAAGGAATGGGAGTTTGTTATAAATGTGAAGAAAAAGGTCACCAGGCTCAGGATTGCAAGGGAAAGAAAGAGTCTATCAATGTTGAATGCTATAATTGTAGGGAAATGAGACATTATTCAAATGAATGTCCTAAGAGTTAGGGAAACTTACCTCAGAAAAGGCCAAGGGATCAAGGTCAATCTTATGCTATTATTACAGTTGAAGTGGAATAATTAATGTATTGGCTCTTTTGGACTCAAGCATTATATTCTGGTTATAAGAATAATGTGATATATATAATGATTGTACTGCAATACTTGTTGTTTTCATTAAGGTTTTAATATGATGAAGGTAATCATATTTTTAGTATGTGAGAACAAGAGAAAATTTACTTTTTTTGGGAATCTGATGAATTGATTTTGGAATTTAGACACCTTTTAGAGAAAGTATGGAAAGAGGTATTTTGGATAACTATAAATGCTGGAATGGATTATGTTTAACTTTGGATAGTATTGTTTAAGTTTAAAACATTTATGAAGATTATTTTTGGAATATTATAATACTATAGTTTTAGGAAAAGGACAACCTGCAGGTTGGGGGATAACCCGTCGCATCGGACAAAGCTATAGGAATCGAACCCTCAACCATAGTACGACAAGAATTTATTACCTACCAATATCCTATAGGAAGTCCCTGGTTATTAAAAAATAGTTTTCCTAATCTAAATGGTATGTGTTAATATTTGGAACCTTGTACGATTAGGATAAATATAATATTTTTGAGTTCTATTATCTTTCTGAGTGAAAGATGGGTTTGTGGTAAAATTTTTCTAAAGAATGAAAGTATACATGACAAGTATATATATTTCCCTTACGTTCTTAGTAAATCTCCTAAATAAATTCCTCAACTTTATAAAAGGTAACTTAAAACAAAAACGTTGCCGGTTAACTTTTCCTACTGGGGAATCAATGATCGTTTAACCAATCACAAGTTTGTGATTTTCGTATAGTTAACTTTCTCTTAACCCTGTTTTCTACAACTCTCCATCAGACCTTGATGGTCTGTTTTCCCTCCATATCCATATTTTCATAGAATCCTAGTATGGGCTATCTCGGGTGACATTTTTACTTCTCTTTCTTTCTTTTAATGTTATATTTTTATTAACCCTATTTCCGATGTGGGTTTTCCACAAAGGTATTTTCTATTTTCAACCTTTTATTTTCGAAGAACATTTTCAAATTGCAAGGACATAATTTATTGAAGGAGGGGAGAATGTAACACCCCAAGCTTTCATGATACGCTTCTCTTTCAATAATGCAATAGCTTGCATTGTACACAAGTTCGAGATTCTAACACACCGTGACCAATCAAAGTAGCAGTTATGAATAGTAATACCCACTTTGAAATTATATAAATTTATATTTCAAAATGGAATTCATTTTTGTATTTGGATTATTGAAATTATCCTAAGTTGAATTTTTTGTAATTTTCCGAGAACTTCCAATTTTCTATGAATAGAGAAAATACTAAAAAACAAATTTTTTAATCAAAATAATTTATAGTGATAAATTATACTATTGAGTGGTTTTAAAGTATAATTTGGAATATATTTTTACCATTTTATCCAATGTTTGTCATTAGAATTTATTTCACTTTGAAATTGGACATAAACAATTGTCAATCTTATGATATATATTGCTTCTTAAAAACACATTATTTATTATGACAATGAGAATTAATTATTAAATTAATTAAATCAACTTATATGTTTTGAATTTTGTAAAATAGAAATCATTTTTGAATTAGGAATATCAAATATATCTTAGGGTGAATTTTGGTATTTTTCTGAAAAACTTCAATTTTTGATGAATAGTGAAACCACTAAGTGGTAGTTTAAAAACTAATTTTTCATGTAAATGAAACATTACCACTTCTGTGATTTGATTTTCAAGAATTCAACATACATGGTTTTCATTAGGAAGAAAAATGTGGTTCAACGGGATTAAAATAATTTTTTGGTGAATAGTAACTTTTAAGTTTTATTAATCGCGATTAAAGGTAATTAGTGAAATTTAAGGAAAAAATGATATTATAAAAATATAAAAATATCTTGACACTTGTCCTACCCTTATTGGATGAGTAATGTCCAACCAAGAAAATCCATGGGTCAACTTGGGGACCCCATGGAGCCACTTGGGTAAGAAAATGACATTAATAACTTTTTATTTAAAGTTAAAATAAAATTGTCACAAACATGTATTGTTTTACTAAAACAATTATTACATGGGGTTATATAAGTTAAAGTTTTGAATATAAATATTTATTGGAAAGATAAATATATTTCCTATATCATGGTAATTTTTTTTATAATTTTTAGACATTAAATAAATTAAATTTTTTATGACACCATGATGATGCAGCGATTACCTCATTAATTAACGATTTAAATAAAATGAAAAGATTATGTAACATCTAAGACTTACACTTGTCTAAAACCTATTATATGGGTATATTTAGAACCCTTATCACCATATCCTCTAAATATATTATTGTGGGACCTTTGAAATCCTAAAAGCACTTCATAATAATGTAACATTTCATGACCTTCCAAGGGTGCCCCTCCTCTCCTCTTATAAAAGGCCCCCACCTCTACCACCTTATTCACACCATCAAAGCCATATGAATAGGCCAAACTCTCCCAAAATACTCTCTAAAATTCCCTCTATTACTCCTAGTAGCCTCACTTTGGGCAGAAGTCTTCCCAAGGAAGCCTTTGGCTCAAATCAAAAAGAGTTACCCGATTTTAAGGTAATGTATTCTTTTATGTTATTTTGTTTTATTTTGATTCTCCAACCACTTAAAATATTTTTATTACTTTATTTTGTAACAACAACATTATCTAAAATATACTAGGATGTTTTTATGATAATTATTTGATTTACACTTACACACACCCCCGTCTAATGGTTAAATAACATACAGTTTCTCTGGGTGGCGAAATACTGCCTCACGAAACGATGATTGTTAAATATTCTTTTAACACCTATAATGGTGGCCATTATGATGAAACTATTTCTATATATTATATATATTATGTTTATGTTCTCCTTATACTTCTGTATTTTTCATTTATGGCATACCTTTATGATTTCCGTTATGGGTAAACGCGATAATTTCATTTTAGGAAGTGCGGACTACCACCCCCTCAAAGTGATTTGAATCGTTAATGCCATATGTGGGATGTATAAAGGATGGAGTAAATAGTATTATACATTATATTATACTGGAATTATATTATACCTTTATATAATTATAATTTAATTCCATTAAATACGAAATAGAAATGAAAGTAACCTTCATGCGTACGTATGGCTTACCATCTCCATGAACGGTCCATTTCATTTCTTACCTCTAAATGTTATGTAATATTATAAATTCATGTATATACTAGATATATATGATATATATTATATATAAATCATGAATATAATTTTGGATATAATGGATATTTCACCACATGAACAACTCGTAACTATAAGAAGTTTATTTTTGACTCAAGTACCAAAGATCGACAAAACGACCGTTATTAACATAAATAATTACATAATGTTCATAACATGGTAATAAGTGATATAAAAGGAATAATAAACTTTAAAAATGTTCTTAATCAATTATAAATTAACTCTAGTTTATTATTCAGGAGGTTAAAGAACGATCGAGTCAAGTCGGAGACGAGGTAAGGGAACTTCTTAATCTAATTTCTGTTCTTGGGGTTAATCTCCTAATTTCAAATTATGTCATGATATTATTATGTCCTATCTTGTATTTATACTTTCTTTATGTGTACTTATAGTTAATACACATAATAGATCTATTTTATTTAAAAAATTATCTTTGTAAGGACTTCGTCTCAATCTCCTTTCATTGAGGCATATTTTGTTTTAGACACAACTTTCTTTGATACAGTGTATAAACCCCTTTGAATTTTACATTTATTCAAAAGGAATATTTTTATACGAAGAGTTTTACTAAATGACAAAAGGAATGTTTTTTTTCATACGTATGTGGCGACAACGACTTCTCCGCCGTCGTGACCATTATTTGAGTTTCGGCTTCCTCTACAAGCCATAAATTTTTTTAAATGAAAAATAAATACCGAGATTTAATTTAATTTTATTTTGGTATTGAAAATGATTTTGAAAGTGTTTTTATTATATCAATGTGTTTTATTGATATCTTGTGATTGAAATGTGGAAATGTTATGTTACCTTGATGCATGTTTTATGTGATACGATTATGTTATGGTTTGTGATATGTTTAAACCTGTTCATATGAGGAATGCATTGGACTTAATAAGTGACGGGTGGAGCCCGCTATAGCTCCTCGACGCATCGGTAGGTCTCATGAGACAAAATAGTGTCTTGGAACGAGGCCTTGACAAAATCTTATTTATAGTCTTGGCACAAGGCCTTGGCTACGTGGTTATGATAGTCTGGCATTATGCATTCCATCATTATGAAAGTGGTTATTGATATTGCATGTGATTATTCGACTAGTAGAATATCCATGTGAATAAGTAAATGGAATTATTTCATTTTATTTTTGCCATATTATACTGAAGTTCAAGTTTAAAAAGCTTTTGTTTTAGTTATACATTTACTTAAATGTAAATGTTTATTTATGGAAGCTTCCTCTATATTGTTATCCTTACTGAGCATCTGAGCTCACCCCTTCCAATGTTTTAATTTTTCCAGGATTTGAAGAAATATATTATGAATGACCTGCAGGGATAGTATGAGGGGATATGAAGACAAGATGTTGTTGTAGTTTTGTTTTACTTTATGATTTAATGTAAGACTTATGAATGTATCTAGTGTTTCCAAGGCTACTAAACTAATCGGCCTTTCGAGACTTGATCTTTTGTGATCATGACAATGTTTCGCAATAATGCACCGACTCTGGGTAACTGGGGTTGGGGCGTTATAGTTGGTATCAGAGGCAGTTTAGTACTAACCTTGGAAGCTAGATTTAGATAAACTCTTATTAGAGCACATAGCCCAAAGATAGACTTTGAGGATTAGTATAGAAAAACTTCCTATAATTTTGGTATTATAGAAATTTTGTGAGTTTTCCGAGCAATACATTCCTATATGGATATGAGTAGGTAGAGGTGGCTCTTGTACAGATGTACCTAGGGGTAAAACCCGAAAAAACCTCTTTGAGCTAGACTCAAACATGAACTGGTGCACGACAACGGGCCTTGCTGCACACTTGGTTTCGACACTCCCAAGAGATATGCTTAGGATAATTCTCATTTTATTTACAAACCATTAGGAAGGGTTTATGAGTATATAATTCCTCAATGAATTTTTTTTATGATTATGGATTATATCCATAAACTGTTCAATTTATGGTAAGTGTTTCACAAGTATGGAATTAAGTATTTTGATTCATAAACTGATCTAGTTTATGCCATTGTTTATAAATGGCGCCTAGTGGAAGGAATGGAAACCCTATCAATGCATGCACTCCATGTAGGGATTGCCCTCCTGATAAAGATAATTATAATGGATTCGGTGATACAACTGGTGCTGGTCAGCTCATCACCATACTGGGACAACTCACTTAGGTTATGAATAATAACCTTACTCGTATGGAGCACCCTGATCCGCAACATGGAGGATCAATATTAGACTGCTTCATGAGGAAACAACCACCAACATTTAATGGGGGTACAAATCCATTATTAGCTGAGCAATGGATAAATTCCTTAGAGAAAATATTCCATGCCTTGGGGAGTAGTGAAAGGGAAAAGGTTATCATGGCAATTTACCGCCTCACTGGAGATGCTGATCAATGGTGGTCATTGATTCAAAACACAAAAGAATATGATGAAGTATCAAATATGGAATGGAGGGAGTTCAAAGAGCTTTTCTTAGAAAAATACTTTCCTCGTGACTATCGAGCAGATATGGAAAGGCAATTTCTGAGTCTGAGGAAAAAGGAGGATGTGAATGTCGCAAAGTATGAGGCCAACATTACAAGGTTAGTGAGGTATGCTAGAGATTATATACGTAACCCATGAAGTAAGATTGCTCGTTTCTTTGATGGGTTAAAACCATTTCTCCATCGAGCTTTAGTATCAAAATCCTTTCCATCGTACGAAGATATTGTCTCATGTGCTATCAAGACAGAAAAAGAATTCTCTAAATCTTATGACAATAAAGTAAAGCAATAGAAGAAGATAACGATGGAAGAAGAGATAGATAAAGTGAAAAAGGTAAATAAGGATTTTCCATTATGCGATAATTGTGGGAAGAATCACCCCGGTACTTGCCTAAAAGGAATGAGAGTTTGTTATAAATGTGGAGAAAAAGGTCACCAGGCTCGTGATTGCAAGGGAAAGAAAGAGGCTATCAATGTTGAATCCTATAATTGTAGGGAAATGGGACATTATTCAAATGAATGTCCTAAGAGTCAGGGAAACTTACCTCAGAAAAGGCCAAGGGATCAAGGCCAATCTTATGCTGTTACTACAGTTGAAGTGGAATAATTAATGTATTGGTTCTTTTGGACTCAAGCATTATATTCTAGTTATAAGAATAATGTGATATATATAATGATTGTACTTCAGTACTTGTTGTTTTCATTAAGGTTTTAATATGATGAAGGTAATCATATTTTTAGTATGTGACAACAATAGAAAGTTTACTTTTTTTGGGAATCTGATGAATTGATTTTGGAATTTAGAGACCTTTTAGAGAAAGTATGGACAGAGGTATTTTGGATAACTATAAAGGTTGGAATGGATTATGTTTAACTTTGGATAGTAATGTTTAAGTTTAAAACATTTCTGAAGATTATTTTTGGAATATTATAATACTATAGTTTTAGGAAAAGGACAACCTGCAGGTTGGGGGATAACCCGTCGCGCCGGACAAAACTGTAGGAATCAAACCCACAACCATAGTGTGACAGGACTTTATTACCTACCACTATCCTACAGGAAGTCCCTGGTTATTACAAAATAGTTTTTCTAATCTAAATGGTATGTGTCAATATTTGGAACCTTGTACGATTAGGATAAATATAATATTTTTGAGTTCTATTATCTTTTTGAGTGAAAGATGGGTTTGTGGTAGAAATTTGCTAAAGAATAAAAGTATACATGACAAGTATGTATATTTCCCTTACATTCTTAGTAAATCTCCTAAATAAATTCCTCAACTTTATAAAAGGTAACTTAAAACAAAAAGGTTGTCGGTTAACTTTTCCTACTGGGGAATCAATGATCGTTTAACCAATCACAAGTTTGTGATTTTCTTATAGTTAACTTTCTCTTAACCCTGTTTTCTACAACTCTCCACAAGACCTTGATGGTCTGTTTTTCCTCCATATCCATATTTTCATAGAATCCTAGTATGGGTTATCTCGGGTGACCTTTGTACTTCTCTTTATTTATTCTAATGTTATATTTTTATTAACCCTATTTCTGATGTGGGTTTTCCACAAAGGTATTTTCAATTTTCAACCTTTTATTTTCGAAGAACATTTTCAAATTACGAGGATACAATTTATTGAAGGAGGGGAGAATGTAACACCCCAAGCTTTCATGATACACTTCTCTTTCAATAATGCAATAGCTTGCATTGTACGCAAGTTCGAGATTCTAACACACTGTCACCAATCAAAGTAGAAGTTATGAATAGTAATACCCACTTTTTGAAATTATATAAATTTTATATTTCAAAATGGACTTCATTTTTGTATTCAGAATATTGAAATTATCCTAAGTTTAATTTTATGTAATTTTCTGAGAACTTCCAATTCTCTATGAATAGAAAAAATACTAAAAAACAACTTTTTTAATCAAAATAATTTATAGTGATAAATTATACTATTGAGTGGTTTTAAAGTATAATTTGTAATATATTTACACCATTTTATCCAATGGTGGTCATTAGAATTAATTTCACTTTGAAATTGGACATAAACAATTGTCAATCTTTTGATATATATTGCTTTTTAAAAACACATTATTTATTGTGACAACGGGAATTAATTATTAAATTAATTAAATCAAATTATATGTTTTGAATTTTTTAAAATATACATCATTTTTGAATTAGGAATATCAAATATAGCTTAGGGTGAATTTTTGGTATTTTTCTGAAAAACTTCAATTTTTGATGAATAGTGAAACCACTAAGTGGTAGTTTAAAAACTAATTTTTCAAGTAAATGAAACATTACCATTTCTATGATTTGATTTTCAAGAATCCAAAATACATGGTTGTCATTATGAAGAAAAATGTGGTTAAATGGGATTAAAATAATTTTTTGGCGAATAGTAACTTTTAAGTTTTATTAATCGCGATTAAAGGTAATTAGTGAAATTTAAGGTAAAAATGATATTATAAAAATATAAAAATATCTTGAAACTTGTCTTACCCTTATTGTATGAGTCATGTCCAACCAAGACAATCCATGGGTCAGCTTGGCGACCCAATGGAGCCACTTGGGTAAGAAAATTACATTAATAACTTTTTATTTAAAGTTAAAATAAAATTGTCACAAACATGTGTTGTTTTACTAAAACAATTATTACATGGGATTATATAAGTTAACGTTTTGAATATAAATATTCATTTGAAAGATAAAAATATTTCCTACATCATGGTAATTTTTTTATAATTTTTAGACATTAAATAAATTAAATTTTTTATGACACCATGATGATGCAGCGATTACCTCATTAATTAACGATTTAAATAAAATAAAAAGATAATGTAAAATCTAAGACTTACACTTGTCTAAAACCTATTATATGGGTATATTTATAACCCTTATCACCTTATCCTAGAAATATATCATTTTGGGACCTTTGAAATCCTAAAAGCACTTCATAATAATGTAACATTTCATGACCTTCCAAGAGTGCCCCTCCTCTCCTCTTATAAAAGGCCCCCACCTCTACCACCTTATTCGCACCATCAAATCCATTTGTCTCGGCCAACCTCTGAAACAATACTCTCTAAACTTCCCTCTATTACTCCTAGAAGCCTCACTTTGGGAAGAAGTCTTCCCAAGGATGCCTTTGGCTCAAATCAAAAAGAGTTACCCGATTTCAAGGTAATGTCTTCTCTTATGTTCTTTTGTTTTATTTTGCTTCTCCAACCCCTTAAAATATTTTTATTACTTTATTTTGTAACAAAAAAAGTATCTAAAATATAATAGGATGTTGTTATGATAAGGATTTTATTTACACTTACACACACCTCCGTCTAATGGTTAAATAACATACTGTTTCTGTGGGTGGCGAAATACTGCCTCACAAAACGATGATTGTTCAATATTCTCTTACAACCTCTAATGGAGACCATTATGATGAAAATATTTCAATATATGATATATATTATGTTTATGTTCTCTTTATTCTTCTGTATTTTTCATTTATGGAATACCTTTATGATTTCCATTATGGGTAAACGCTATAATTTCATTTTAGGAAGTGCAGACTACCGCCCCCTCAAAGTGATTTGAATCGTTGATGCCATATGTGGGATGTATAAAGGATGGGGTAAATGGTATTATAAATTATATTATACTGGAATTATAGTACACCTTTATATAATTATAATTTAATTCCATTAAATACGAAATAGAAATGAAAGTAACGTTCATGCGTACGTATGGCTTACCGTCTCCATGAACGATGCATTTCATTTCTTACCTCTAAATGTTATGTAATATTATAAATGCATGTATATACTGGATATATATGATATATATGATATCTAAATCATGAATATAATTTTGTATATAATGGATATTTCACCACATGAACAACTTGTAACTATAAGAAGTTTATTTTTGACTCAAGTACCAAATATCGACAAAAGGACCGTTATTAACATAAATAATTACATAATGTTCATAACATGGAAATAAGTGATAAAAAAGGAATAATTAACTTGAAAAAGGTTCTTAAGCAATTATAAATTAACTCTAGTTTATTATTCAGGAGGTTAAAGAACGATCGAGTCAAGTCGGACAAGAGGTAAGTGAACTTTTTAATCCAATTTCCGTTATTGGGGTTAATCTCCTACTTTCAAATTATGTCATGATATTATTATATCCTATATTGTATTTGTACTTTCTTTATGTGTACTTATAGTTAATACACATAATATATCTATTTTATTTAAAAAATTATCTTTGTAAGGAATTCGTCTCAATCTCCTTTCATTGAGGCATATTTTGTTTTATACACAACTTTGTTTTATACTGTGTATAAACCCATTTGACTTTTACCTTTATTCAAAATGAATCTTTTTATATGAAGAGTTTTACTAAACGAAAAAAAGGAATGTTTTTTTGTCGTACGTATGCGGCGATAAATACTTATCCGCTGCCATGACCATTATTTGAGTTTCGGCTTCCTCTAAAGCCATAAATTTTTTTAAATGAAAAATAAATACCAAGATTTAATTTTTTTTATTTTGGTATTGAAAATGATTTTGAAAGTGTTTTTATTATATCAATGTGTTTTATTGATATCTTGTGATTGAAATGTGGAAATGTTATGTTACCTTGATGCATATTTTATGTGATACGATTATGTTATGGTTTATGATATGTTTAAACCTGTTCATATGAGGAATGCATTGGACTTAATAAATGACGGGTGGAGCCCGCTATAGCTCCTCGATGCATCGGTAGGTCTCATGAGACAAACTAGTTTCTTGGCATGAGGCCTTGACAAAATCTTATTTTTAGTCTTGGCACGAGGCCTTGGCTACGTGGTTATGATAGTCTGGCATTATGCATTCCATCATTATGAAAGTGGTTATTGATATTGCATGTGATTATTCGACTAGTAGAATATCCATGTGAATAAGTAAATGGCATTATTTCATTTTATTTTTTCCATATTATACTGAAGTTCAAGTTTAAAATGCTTTTGTTTTAGTTATACATTGCCTTAAATGTTAATGTTTATTTATGAAAGCTTCCGCTATATTGTTATCCTTATTTAGCATCTGAGCTCACCCCTTCCAATGTTTTAATTTTTCCAGGATGTGTAGAAGTATATTATGAATGACCTACAGGGATAGTATGAGGGGATATGAAGACAAGATATTTTTGTAGTTTTGTTTTACTTTATGATGTAATGTAAGACTTTTGAATGTATCTAGTGTTTCCAAGGCTACTAAACTAATTGGTCTTTCGAGACTTGATCTTTTGTGATCATGCCAATGTTACGCAATAATGCACCGACTCTGGGTAACTGGGGTCGGGGCATTACAGTTGGTATCAGAGGCAGTTTAGTACTAACCTTAGAAGCTATATTTAGATAAACTCTGATTAGAGCACATAACCCAAAGATAGACTTTGAGGATTAGTATAGAAGAACTTCCTATAATTTTGGTTTTATAGAGATTTTGTGAGTTTTCGAGCAATACATCCCTGTCTGGATATGAGTAGGTAGAGGCGGATCTGGCATAGATGTACCTAGGGGTAAAACTCGAAAACACCGCTTTGAGCTAGACTCAAACGGGAAATGGTGCACGACAACGGGCCTTGCTGCACACTTGGTTTCGATACTCCCAAGGGATATGATTAGGATAATTCTAATTTTTCTTTACAAACCATTATGAAGGGTTTATGAGTATATACTTTCTCAATGAAAAATTTTTTATGATTATGGATTATATCCATAAACTGTTCAATTTATGTTAAGTGTTTTACAACTATGGAATTAAGTATTTTGATTAATAAACTGATCTAGTTTATGCCATTGTTTATAAATGGAGTCTAGTGGAAGGAATGTAAACCCTATCAATGAACGAACTCCATGTAGGTATTTCCCTCCTACTCAAGATAATTATAATGGAGTCAGTGATACAACTGGCGCTGATCATCTCATCACCATACTGGGAAAACTCACACAGGTTATGAATAATAACCTTACTCGTATGGAGCACCCTGATCCGCAACGTGGAGGATCAATGTTAGACCGCTTCATGAGGCAACAACCACCAACATTTAATGGGGGTACAAATCCATTATTAACTGAGCAATGGATAAATTCATTAGGGAAAATATTCCATGCCTTGGGGAGTAGTGAAAGGGAAAAGGTTATCATGGTAGTTTACCTCCTCACTAAAGATGCTGATCAATGGTGGTCATTGATTCAAAACACAAAGGAAGATGATGAAGTATCAAATATGGAATGGAGGGAGTTCAAAGATCTTTTCTTAGAAAAATACTTTCCTCGTGACTATCGAGCAGATATGGAAAGGAAATTTCTGAGTCTGAGGAAAAAGGAGGATGATAATGTCGCAAAGTATGAGGCCAACTTTACAAGGTTAGCGAGGTATGCTAGAGATTATATACGTAACCCAAGAAGTAAGATTGATCATTTCTTTGATGGGTTAAAACCATTTCTCCGTCGAGCTTTAGTATCACAATCCTTTTCATCGTACGAAGATATTGTCTTGTGTGCTATCAAGACAGAAAATGAATTCTCTAAATCTTGTGACAATAAAGTAAAGCAAGAGAAGAAGAGAACGCTGAAACAAGAGACAGATAAAGGAAAAAAGGGAAAGAAGTATTTTACATTATGCGATAATTGTGGGAAGAATCACCCCGGTACTTGCCTAAAAGGAATGGGAGTTTGTTATAAATGTGGAGAAAAAGGTCACCAGGCTCGTGATTGAAAGGGAAAGAAAGAGGCTATCAATGTTGAATGCTAAAATTATAGGGAAATGGGGCATTATGCAAATGAATTTCCTAAGAGTCAGGGAAACTTACCTTAGAAAAGGCCAAGGGATCAAGGCCAATCTTATGCTGTTACTACAGTTGAAGTGGAATAATTGATGTATTGGTTCTTTTGGACTCAAGCATTATATTCTGGTTATAAGAATAATGTGATATATATAATTATTGTACTGTATTACTTGTTTTTTTCATTAAGGTTTTAATATGATTAAGGTAATCATATTTTTAGTATGTGACAACAAGAGAAAATTTACTTTTTTGGGGAATCTGATGAATTGATTTTGGAATTTAGAGACCTTTTAGAGAAAGTCTGGACAGAGGTATTTTGGATAACTATAAAGGATGGAATTGATTATGTTTAACTTTGGATAGTATTGTTTAAGTTTATAACATTTATGTAGATTATTTTTGGAATATTATAATACTATAGTTTTAGGAAAAGGACAACCTGCAGGTTGGGGGATAACCCGTCGCGTCGGAAAAAGCTATAGGAATCGAACCCACAACCATAGTGCAACATGCCTTTATTACCTACCAATATCCTACAGGAAGTCCCTGGTTATTACAAAATAGTTTTCCTAATCTAAATGGTATGTGTTATTATTTGGAACCTTGTACGATTAGGATAAATATAATATTTTTGAGTTCTATTATCTTTTTGAGTGAAAGATGGGTTTGTGGTAAAAATTTGTTAAAGAATGAAATTATACACGACAAGTATGTATATTTCCCTTACGTTCTTAGTAAATCTCCTAAATAAATTCCTCAACTTTATAAAAGGTAACTTAAAACAAAAACGTTGTCGGTTAACTTTTCCTACTGGGGAATCAATGATCGTTTAACCAATCACAAGTTTGTGATTTTCTTATAGTTAACTTTCTCCTAACCCTATTTTATACAACTCTCCATTAGACCTTGATGGTATGTTTTTCCCCCATATCCATATTTTTATAGAATCATAGTATGGGTTATCTCGGGTGACCTTTTTTACTTCTCTTTCTTTCTTTTGATGTTATATTTTTATTAACCCTATTTCCGATGTGGGTTTTCCACAAAGGTATTTTCTATTTTAAACCATTTATTTTCTAAGAACATTTTCAAATTGCGAGGATGGAATTTATTGAAGGAGGGGAGAATGTAACACCCCAAGCTTTCACGATACGCTTCTCTTTCAATAATGCAATAGCTTGCATTGTACGCAAGTTTGAGATTCTAACACAATGTGACCAATCAAAGTAGCAGTTATGAATAGTAATACCCACCTTTTGAAATTATATAAATTTTATATTTTAAAATGGACCTCATTTTTGTATTCGGAATATTGAAATTATCCTAAGTTGAATTTTTTGTAATTTTCTGAGAACTTCCAATTTTCTATGAATAGAGAAAATACTTAAAAACAAATTTTTTAATAAAAATAATTTATAGTGATAAATTAGACTATTGAGTGGTTTTAAAGTATAATTAGATTATATTTTTACCATTTTATCCAATGCTGGTCATCAGAATTAATTTTACTTTGAAATTGGACATAAACAATTGTCAATCTTTGGATATATATTGCTTCTTAAAAACACATTATTTGTTGTGACAACTGGAATAAATTGTTAAATTAATTAAATCAACTTATATGTTTTGAATTTTGTAAAATAGACATAATTTTTGAATTAGTAATATCAAATATAGCTTAGGGTGAATTTTCAGTATTTTTCTGAAAAACCTCAATTTTTTATGAATAGTGAAACCACTAAGTGGTAGTTTAAAAACTAATTTTTCACGTAAATGAATCATTAACACTTCTGTGATTTGATTTTAAAAAATCTGACATACATGGTTGTCATTAGGAAGAAAAATGTGGTTCAATGGGATTAAAATAATTTTTTGGTGAATAGTAACTTTGAAGTTTTATTAATCGCGAATAAAGGTAATTAGTGAAATTTAAGGTAAAAATGATATTATAAAAAAATAAAAATATCTTGACACTTGTCCTACCCTTATTGTATGAGTCATGGCCTACCAAGACAATCCATTCGTCAACTTGGGGACCCCATGGAGCCACTTGGGTAAGAAAATGACATTAATAATTTTTTATTTAAAGTAAAAATAAAATTGTCACAAACATGTGTTGTTTTACTAAAACAATTAATACACGGGGTTATATAAGTTAAATTTTTGACTATAAATATTCATTGGAAAGCTAAAAAATATTTCCTACATCAAGGTATTTTTTTATAATTTTTAGACATTAAATAAATTAAAGTTTTTATGACACCATGATGATGCATCGATTACCTCATTGATTAATGATTTAAATAAAATGAAAAGATAATGTAAAATCTAAGACTTACACTTGTCTAAAACCTATTATATGGGTATATTTCGAACCATTATCACCTTATCCTCTAAATATATCATTGTGGTACATTTGAAATCTGAAAATAACTTCATAATAATGTAACATTTCATGACCTTCCAAGAGTGACCCTCCTCTCTTCTTATAAAAGGCCCTCACCTCTACCACCTTATTCACACCATAAAATCCATTTGGCTCAGCCAAACTCTGCCCAAATACTCTCTAAAATTACCTATATTACTAGTAGAAGCCTCACTTTGGGAAGAAGTCTTCCCAAGTAAGCCTTTGGCTCAAATCAAAAAGAGTTACCCGATTTTAAGGTAATGTCTTCTCTTATGTTCTTTTGTTTTATTTTGCTTCTCCATCCCATTAAAATATTTTTATTACTTTATTTTGTAAAAAAACCAGTATATACAATATAATAGGATGTTGTTATGATAATTATTTGATTTACACTTACACACACCTCCGTCTAATGCTTAAAGAACATACTGTTTCTGTGGGTGGTGAAATACTGCATCACAAAACGATGATTGTTCAATATTCTTTTAACACCTCTAATGGTGGACATTTTGATGAAAATATTTATATATATGATATATATTATGTTTATGTTCTCCTTATGCTTCTGTATTTCTCATTTATGTCATACCTTTACGATTTCCATTATGGGTAAACGCGATAATTTTATTTTAGGAAGTGCGGACTACCGCCCCCTCAAAGTGATTTGAATCGTTAATGCCATATGTGGGATGTATAAAGGATGGAGTAAATGGTATTATACATTATATTATATTGTAATTATAGTATAACTTTATATAATTATAATTTAATTCCATTAAATACGAAATAGAAATGAAAGTAGCGTTCATGCGTACGTACGGCTTACCGTCTCCATGAACGGTGCATTTCATTTCTTACCTCTAAATGTTATGTAATATTATAAATGCATGTATATACTGGATATATATGATATATATGATATCTAAATCATGAATATAATTCTAGATATAATGGATATTTCACCACATGAACAACTTGTAACTATAAGAAGTTTATTTTTGACTTAAGTACCAAAGATCGACAAAACGACCGTTATTAGCATAAATAATTACATAATGTTCATAACATGGTAATAAGTGATATAAAAGGAATAATAAACATGAAAAAGGTTCTTAAGAAATTATAAATTAACTCTAGTTTATTATTCAGGAGGTTAAAGAACGATCGAGTCAAGTCGGACATGAGGTAAGGGAACTTCTTAACCCAATTTCCGTTCTTGGTGTTAATCTCTTACTTTCAAATTATGTCATGATATTATTATGTCCTATATTTTATTTGTAATTTATTTATGTGTAATTATAGTGAATACACATAATAGATCTATTTTATTTAAAAAATTATCTTTGTAAGGACTTCGTCTCAATATCCTTTCATTGAGGCATATTTTGTTTTATACACAACTTTCTTTTATACTGTGTATAAACCCCTTTGAATTTTAAGTTTATTCAAAAGGAATCTTTTTATACGAAGAGTTTTACTAAATGACAAAAAAAATTGTTTTTTTGTCGTACATATGCGGCGACAATGAATTCTCCGCCGCCGTGACCATTATTTGAGTTTCGGCTTCCTCTACAAGCCATAAATATTTTTAAATGAAAAATAAATACCAAGATTTAATTTTATTTTATTTTGGTATTGAAAATGGTTTTGAAAGTGTTTTTATTATATCAATGTGTTGTATTGATATTGTAACACCCCAGGTAAATAAAGAATATGACATATTTATATTTATCCCTATTTTTAAATAAAATGTTAATAATAATTTAAAGGCAACGCTTTGCTTGATGACTTACCCAATACGCAACAATGAGTTCTTTTGAAATCTTAGGTTGCACTATAATAATAAAATAATATTGTTTTAAATGGAAGTTAACGCCTAGCCGTTGTAATGGAGGGAATGAAAATAACTAACTACAAAATGATTATATATGTTTGTCAAATTTTTTTACTTTTTACAATAAATGTTAGAGGATTAAAAATGTGAATGAATTCAATTTTAATCGTAAACATTCTAATATTCTTTAGAAGGTCGATTAACCGCCTTTTGATGGCGAACCTCTTTTAAATACACTTTTTGACAATTTTATGTGTTATATTTGACAAAATAAAATTATTCTTTAGAATCGAGACATCAAAATTTACTTTGTGTAAATTTTTGGTATCTTTCCGATAAAGTTCATTTTTTAATGAATAGTGAAAAATGTTGTATTTTAATTCAAAACCTCTTTTAATCTAATTTATTTAATGATTAAATTAACTTTTGAATTGTTTTTAAAGTAAAATTAGAATATATTTTTACCATTTAATCCAATTGTGGTCATTGAAATTAATTTTACTTTGAAATTGGACTTAAACTAGTGTCAATCTTTTAATAAATATTGTTTCTTAAAAACACGCTATTTGTTTTGACAGTGGGAATTAATTATTAAATTAATTAATGCAACTTATATGTTTTGAATTTTGTAAAATATAATTCATTTTTGAGTTTGGAATATCAAATATATCTTAGGGTGAATTTTTGGTATTTTTCTGAAAAACTTCAATTTTTGATGAATAGTGAAACCACTTAGTGATAGTTAAAGAAACTGATTTTTCGTTAAAATGAAACTTTGCCACCTCTATGTTTTTAATTTAAAAAATCCGACATACATGGTTGTCATTAGGAAGTAAAATTTGGTTCAATGGGATTAAAATAATTTTTGGTGAATAGTAACTTTTATGTTCTTAATCGCGATTAGAGGTAATGAGTGTAATTTAAGGTAAAAATAATGTTTTAATAATATGAAATGACCTAGAAACATGCCCTACCCTCATTTTATGTGTCATTGCCGACCAAGAAAATCCATGGGTCAACTTGGGGACCCCATGGAGCCACTTTGGTTGGAAAATGACATAAATAACTTTTTATTTAAAGTTAAAATACAAATGTCACAACCATGAGATGTTTCACTAAAACAATTTTTAAATGGGTTTATACAAGTAATATTTTTGACTATAAATATTAATTAGAAAGATAAAAATATTTCCTACATCATGATATTTTTTTTATAATTTTTAGACATTAAATAAATTAAATTAATTATGACATCATGATGATGCAACGATTACCTCATTAATAAAGGATTTAAATAAAATGAAAAGATAATGTTAAAACTATAACTTAAACTTGTCAAAACCTATTTTATGAGTATATTTCAAACCCTTACCACCTTATCGTAGAAATACATCAATGTGGGACCTTTAAAATCCGAAACTCATTTGAAAATAAAGTAACATTTTCTAACTTTCCAAGAGTGCCCCTCTTCTCCTCTTATAAAAGGCCCCCACCTCTACCACCTTAACCACAACTATAAAGCCTTTTTCTTGGAAAAACCCTGATCATTTTGCCTCTACACATCCCTATATTACTCCTAGAAGCCCCACTTTGGGCAAAAGTCTTCCCAAGGAAGCCTTTGATCTCAAATCAAAGAGAGTTACCCGATTTTAAGGTAAGGTCTTCACTTGTGTTCTTTTGTTTTATTTTGCTTCTCCAACCCCCTAAAATCTTTTTATTCATTTATTTTATAACAACTAAAGTATATTCAATATACTAGGATGTTGTTATAATAATAATTCGATCTACAGTCACACAAACCTACATCTAATGGTTAAAGAACATACTGTTTCTGTGGATGATGAATTTCTGCCTCACGAAATGATGATTGTTCAACACTCATATAACACTTTCAAAGGTGTCCATTAAGATGTCTCTATATTTATATATGATATATAATATGTTTATGTTTTACTTAGGCTTATTTATTTTTCTTTTGTGTCATACCTTTATGGTTTCCATTGCGGGTAAACACGATAATTTCATTTTAGGAAGTGCGGACTACCGCCCCCTCAAAGTGATTTGATTCGTTAATGCCATATGTGGGATGTATAAAGGATGGATTTAAAGTTATTATATATGATTTATGTTACATATAAATGATAAATATAATTCTGTAATTAAAATATACATACCTCTCATTTAGTTTTAATTCCATTAATATGACATAGAAATGAAAGTAGCGTTCATGCGTACGTACGACTTACCGTCTCCATGAACGGTGCATTTCATTTCTTACCTCTAAATGATTATGTAAAATTATAAATACATTTATATTCTGGATATATATGATATATATGATATCCAAATCCTGAATATCATTCTGGATATAATGAACCTTTGACCACACGAACAACATGTAATTGTAAGAAGTCCACTTTCGACTTAAGAACCAAATATCGACAAAACAAACATTATTAACTTAAATGATTACATAATGTTTATAACATGGAAATAAGTGATATAAAAGGAATAATGAACTTTAAAAAGTTTCTTAATCAAGTATAAATTAACTCAATTTTATTATTCAGGACGTTAAAGAACGATCGAGTCAAGTCGGACCCGAGGTAAGGGATCCTACTCCTCTCTTTCTTTTTAAGTACACTCTTTTATGTCATTCCTTTTAAGCTCATCTTTATTATGATTGGGATGTTATTTTATATTACTCCTACTGTAATTTTTATGTTCATATGATGAGATACCCTATTTTCTCTCATCAATCCATTTTGGAAGTTTTGAGTGGCGCCGTTAGGTTGCTGAATTTTCATAAGATATCTAACCTCTCTCTTCTTTTTAAGTACATTCCTTTATGTCACTTATTTTAAGCTCCTATTTGTTATGATGGGGGATGTTATTTTATATTAATCTTTCTGTATATTTTATTGTAATATGATGAGAGACCCTATTTTATCTCATCAATCCATTTTTGGAATTTTTAAGTGGCATCGTTAGGCTGCCGAGTTTTCGTAAGGGATTTTTCATCTCACTTTTAGTCCCGTGAGATTTATGCTACATTTGCCACCATTTCCTTTGAGTGGTGTATGTAATTCCCATTATTATACTCTTTGTGTAATATAATTTCATTTATGGTTATTTACATATTCATTGTATGACCCTTCTTCAATGGGGTGTGTGTTTCGAAAGTTACCAAGTCGGTAAGGGAACTTTTCACCCTCCTCTTTTAAAAGACTTCTTTTGTTATGTCTTTTAATTCACATATTATTATGTTGGGATATGTTCTTATATATCCTTATTGATGTAAATTTTATGTCCAAGTGATGATATACCCTTTTTTATCTCTCATCAACTCTTTTTTCTGATTTTTTAAGTGACACCGTTAGGCTGTCGAATTTTTGCAAGGGAACTTCTAAACCCAATTTTGATTCTTTGGGATAAACTTGTACTACTTGAATATATCATTCTATGAATATGTGTGAATGTCCTCTGATTGTTTTTCACTTAATATCCACTTATATTTGGTGTATTCGTTTGTCACACATAATTATGTAATTGATTTATCCTTAATCCAAGGATACCGTCTTTGTATGGGACTTCGTCTCAATATCCTTTCATTGAGGCATATTTTGTTTTATACACAACCTAATTTTATACGGTGTATAAACCCATTTGACTTTTACATTTATCGAAAAGGAATATTTTTATACGAAGATTTTTACTAAATGACAAAAGGGAATGTTTTTGTCGTACGTATGCGGTGACAATGACTTCTCCGCCGCCGTGACCATTATTTGAGTTTCAGCTTCCTCTACAAGCCATACCGTTTTTTAATGAAAAATAAATACCATGTTTTACTTTTATTTTATTTTGGTATTGAAAATGGTTTTCATAATGTTTTTATATCAATGTGTTGTATTGATATCTTGTGATTGAAAAGTGGAAATGTTATGTTTCCTTTATGCATGTTTTATGTGATACGATTATGTTATGGTTCTTGGGAATTATTATGAAGATGGGTGGTTCTGTGATAAAATAAGGGCAGGTGAGCCCGATATAGCTCTCCAATGCATTGGGTAACATGAAGGAGTTAAGCATTAAGGTTTCTCTGAAGATATTTAGGGAATATACTGTGATGGGTATTCCAAACGTAACCAAGAGGGTTACTCCCTACGTAAGAATGTTATGAATGCCTCAAGTTACCTTTATGTCTTATGATTTCTATGATTTATTCATGATTTTATGAGGTATGTTAAAGTGAATATGTTTTATGGGTAAAGTATGATTTTATTCTTATGTATATATGTTCTCATGTTTCCTTTCCATACTTTTTATAACCCTTACTGAGCTTTTTATGCTCATCCCAAGTTTTTGAAATGTTTTTCACAGGTCAAGGGAATGGTACATGATATGATGATAGTGTCAAGGAAGTGTCAAGAAAGAATCCATGTTTTATTTTAAATATGTTTCCGTTGATGGGAAAAATGAATACTATCTTTTATGTAACCACTTTGTTTAAATGTGTAATGTAATGCAAGTTTTCTGATCTAATTCTCTAAAACTCTAAACCTGAAAAGATCCTCAATGTGTAATCTTGTAATAACCCAAGATTAAGTAAGGTTTAAGGCTGAGGAATTATAGTTGGTATCAAAGGTCGGTTTAGATAACTTTAGAGGTTAGGGTATTATCTAAGCATAAGTGACATTACCATAATGGTTAGGATTTCAGAAAGATTCCTAGTTTTAGATAAAGTGAATGAGTAAGTATATCTTAGTGTTTACCTTCCTCATTAGTACATGATGGTTTTGTTGATATACTCACACTGACATTTCTATTTTTAGTGAATGGATGGATCTAGCAGGCACCAAAGAGACAACAGGTTTAAAGGAAACTGTGGTGGTTCTCTGATTAAGATACTAGATAAAATGGGGGATTCAATGAGGAAACTCATGGTTGTTCTAAACCAACTATCAAAGAGTCATGATCAACCACTTGAACCTTGGTATGATCTGTAAGGCATCATGTACGAGATGACCAATCGATGTGGAAGTTCAGGTAATAATTATAAAGGTAACCATTAGAGTTTATATGATCCTTACTTTTGAGGTAATTATGGGTTATTATATGTTATGATAGAAAATGAAAGGCGTGAGATAAACTTGAGGTTAAAATATGTTATGATTATTTTTGAAGATTTTATCTCGTTTTGTGGAATGTTTTAAGAATTATATAGTTTTGGGAAAAGGACAACACACAGACCGTGTGACAACCCATCGCGTCGGACAAAGCTGCGGGAATCGAACCCACAACCAAAGTGCGACTGGTATTTATCGCCTACCACTAGACTACGTGAAGTCCCTGGTTAGTTTGACTAATTATTTTTAGTTAGATGATTTTAGGAATCAATAGTAAGTTTATTTTGGGTTATCTATGGAAATGATTAACCTATCATCGAGGATATGTGATTAGGTTAATTACTTTTCAATATGAGAATTTAAGAGCTACTGATGTTATTTGGAGATAAAAGTTAATTTGTACCTTGGAAGACTATGTGACTAAATCCTTCAAATATTTGGGTTTCAATATTAGTTTGATTTACTTTGAATAATTTTATGGACAAATTGTTTATAAAATGGTCCTCGTTGAACTTTGGGTTTTTTTGGACAAATTTTGGAGATTAAGAATAGATTTTATTTTTATAAAGGGTTATCCTTTTCTGGATTATCTGATCTTGTACTAACCATTTTAGTTTTGGTTTTGGTTAAAGTCTAAAGACATGGGAAGTATATAGTTCTCTTTTGTGGATTAGGTGATTCTCTATAAGTTGATTATAGTGAACAAGTCTTCCTAAATACTTGTCTTTTGGAGAAAATATGAGTTTGTGTAAGAAATCTAATAAAAGTTGAAAGTCAACATGATAAGTAATTATGTTTCCTTATGAATAAATTCCTCAATAAAAATTAACTTAAAAAAAAATGTTGTCTATTAACTTTTCCTACTAGGGAATCGAATACCATTTAACGCATCACAAGTTTGTGATTTTCTTATGGTTAACTTTCTCCTAAACATGTTTTCTATCACTCTCCATCAGAACATGACCCTATGTTTTCTCCTCCATGTCCATCTTTTCCTACATGGAATCATAGTATGAGTTAACTCGAGTGACCTCTGTACTTATCTTTCTTTATTTTAAAGTGATTGTTTTACCGACTCTTGTTCCGATGTGGGACTTTCAAGGATGTTTCCGAGCCCAATTTTAAAATTGCGAGGATGCAATTCCCAAAAGGGGGGAAGGATGTAACACCCTAGGTAAATAAAGAATATGACATCTTTATATTTATCCCTATTTGTGAATAAAATGTTAATAATAATTTAAAGGTAACGCTATGCTTGATGGCTTACCCAATACGCAACAATGAGTTCCTTTGAAATCTTACGTTGCACTATAATAATAAAATAATATTATTTTAAATGGTAGTTAACGCCTAGCCGTTGTAATGGAGGGAATGAACAGAAATAACTACAAAATTATTATATATGTTTGTCAAATATTTTTACTTTTTACAATAAATGTTAGAGGATTAAAAATGTGAATGAATTCAATTTTAAGCGTAAACATTCTAATATTCTTTAGAAGGTCGATTAACCGCCTTTTGATGGCGAACCTCTTTTAAATCCACTTTTTTGACAATTTTATGTGTTATATTTGACAAAATAAAATTATTCTTTATAATCAAGACATCAAAATTTAATTTGTGTAAATTTTTGGTATCTTTCCGATAAAGTTCAATTTTTAATGAATAGTGAAAAAGGTTGTATTTTAATTCAAAACCTCTTTTTAATCTAATTTATTTATATGATTAGATTATCTTTTGAATTGTTTTTAAAGTAAAATTAGAATATATTTTTACCATTTAATCCAATAGTGGTCATTGGAATTAATTTCACTTTGAAATTGGACTTAAACTAGTGTCAATCTTTTAATAGATATTGTTTCTTAAAAACACGCTATTTGTTTTGACAGCGGGAATTAATTATTAAATTAATTAATGCAACTTATATGTTTTGAATTTTGTAAAATAGACATAATTTTTGAGTTCGGAATATCAAATATATCTTAGGGTGAATTTTTGGTATTTTTCTGAAAAACTTCAATTTTTGATGAATAGTGAAACCACTTAGTGGTAGTTAAAGAAACTGGTTTTTCGTTTAAATGAAACTTTGCCACCTCTGTGTTTTGAATTTCAAAAATCCGACATACATGGTTGTCATTAGGATGTAAAATGTGGTTCAATGAGATTAAAATAATTTTTTGGTGAATAGTATCTTTTATGTTCTTAATCACGATTAGAGGTAATTAGTGTAATTTAAGGTAAAAATAATGTTTTAATAATATGAAATGACCTAGAAACATGTCCTACCCTCATTGAATGTGTCATTTCCGACCAAGACAATCCATGGGTCAACTTGGGGACCCCATGGAGCCACTTTGGTTGGAAAATGACATAAATATATTTTTATTTAAAGTTAAAATACAAATGTCACAATCATGAGATGTTTCACTAAAACAATTTTTAAATGGGGTGATACAAGTCATATTTTTGACTATAAATATTAATTATAAATCTAAAAATATTTCCTACATCCTTATATTTTTTTTATAATTTTTAGACATTAAATAAATTAAATTATTTATGACATCATGATGATGCAGCGATTACCTCATTAATAAAGAATTTAAATAAAATGAAAAGATAATGTTAAAACTATAACTTAATCTTGTAAAAAACCTATTGGATGAGTATATTTAGAACCCTTACCACCTTATCCTAGAAATACATCAATGTGGTACCTTTAAAATCCAAAACTCATTTGAAAATAAAGTAACATTTTCTAACTTTCCAAGAGTGCCCCTCCTCTCCTCTTATAAAAGGCCCCCACCTCTACCACCTTACCCACACCTCTAAAGCATTTTTATCGGCCAAACCTTGCTCATTTTTCCTCTCCACATCCCTATATTACTCCTAGAAGCCTCACTTTGGGAAAAAGTCTTCCCAAGGAAGCCTTTGAGCTCAAATCCAAGAGAGTTACCCGATTTTAAGGTAATGTCTTCACTTGTGTTCTTTTGTTTTATTTTGCTTCTCCAAACCCCTAAACTCTTTTTATTCATTTAGTTTGTAACAACTAAAGTATCTTCAATATACTAGGATGTTTTTATAATAAGAATTCGAGCTAAACTTACACACACCTACATCTAATGGTTAAAGAACATACTGTTTCTGTGGATGGCGAATTTCTGCCTCACGAAACGATGATTGTTCAACAGTCATATAACACCTTCAAAGGTGTCCATTAAGATGTCACTATATTTATATATGATATATAATATGTTTAGTTTTTTACTTAAGCTTCTGTATTTTTCTTTTGTGGCATACCTTTATGGTTTCCATTGTGGGTAAACACGATAATTTCATTTTAGGAAGTGCGGACTACCGCCCCCTCAAAGTGATTTGATTCGTTAATGACATATGTGGGATGTATAAAGGATGGATTTAAAGTTATTATATATGATGTATGTTACATATAAATTATGAATATAATTATGGAATTAAAATATACATACCTCTCATTTAGTTTTAATTCCATTAATATGACATAGAAATGAAAGTAGCGTTCATGCGTACGTACGGCTTACCGTCTCCATGAACGGTGCATTTCATTTCTTACCTCTAAATGATTTTTTAATATTATAAATACATATATATTCTGGATATATATGATATATATTATATCCAAGACATGAATATCATTCTGGATATAATGAACCTTTGACCACACGAACAACATGTAATTGTAAGAAGTCCACTTTCGACTTAAGAACCAAATATCGACAAAACAAACATTATTAACTTAAATGATTACATAATGTTTATAACATGGAAATAATTGATATAAAAGGAATAATTAACTTGAAAAAGGTTCTTAATAAAGTAGAAATTAACTCAAGTTTATTATTCAGGATGTTAAATAACGATCGAGTCAAGTCGGACCCGAGGTAAGGGATCCTACTCCTCTCTTTCTTTTTAAGTACACTCTTTTATGCCATTCCTTTTAATCTCATATTTCTTATGATTGGGATGTTATTTTATATTAATTCTACTATACGTTTTATGTTCATATGATGAGAGACCCTATTTTCTCTCATCAATCTATTTTGGAAGTTTTGAGTGGCGCCGTTAGGCTGCCGAATTTTCATAAGAGATCTAACCTCTCTCTTTCTTTTTAAGTACTCTCCTTTATGTCACTTATTTTAAGCTCCTATTTGTTATTATGGGGGATGTTATTTTATATTAATCTTTATGTACATTTTATTGTAATATGATGAGAGACCCTATTTAATATCATCAATCCATTTTTGGAAGTTTTAAGTGGCGTCGTTAGGCTGCCGGGTTTTCATAAGGGATTTTTCATCTCACTTTTAGTCCCGTGAGATTTATGCTACATTTTCCACCATTTACTTTGAGTGGTGTATGTACTTCCCATTATTATACTCTTTGTGTAATATAATTTAATTTATGGTTATTTACATATTCATTGTATGACCCTTCTTCAATGGGGTGTGTGTTTCGAAAGTTACCAAGTCGGTAAGGAAACCTTTCACCCTCCTCTTTTAAAAGACTTCTTTTGTTATGTCTTTTAATTAACATACTATTATGTTGGGATATGTTCTTATATATCCTTATTGATGTAAATTTTATGTCCAAGTGATGATATAACCCTTTTATCTCTCATCAACTCTTTTTCTGAATTTTTAAGTGACGCCGTTAGGTTGTCGAATTTTTGCAAGGGAACTTCTTAACCCAATTTTGATTCTTTGGGATAAACTTGTAATCCTTGAATATGTCATTCTATGAATATGTGTGAATGTCCTCTGATTGTTTTTCAATTAATATCCACTTATATTTGGTGTATTTGTTTGTCACACATAATTATGTAATTGATTTATCCTTAATCCAAGGATACCATCTTTGTATGGGACTTCGTCTCAATCTCCTTTAATTGAGGCATATTTTGTTTTATACACAACCTACTTTTATATGGTGTATAAACCCCTTTGACTTTTATATTTATCGAAAACTAATCTTTTTATACGAAGAGTTTTACTAAACGACAAAAGGGAATGTTTTTGTTGTACGTATGCGGCGACAATGACTTCTCTGCCGCCGTGACCATTATTTGAGTTTCGACTTCCTCTATAAGCCATACCTTTTTTAATGAAAAATAAATACCATGTTTTACTTTTATTTTATTTTGGTATTGAAAATGGTTTTCATAATGTTTTTATATCAATGTGTTGTATTTATATCTTGTGATTGAAAAGTGGAAATGTTATGTTTCCTTTATGCATGTTTTATGTGATACGATTCTGTTATGGTTCTTGGGCATTATTATGAAAACAAGTGGTTCCGTGATAATTTAAGGATGGGTGAGCCCGATATATCTCTCCAATGCATTGGGTAACGTGAAGGAGTTAAGCATTAAGGTTTCTCTGAAGAGATTTAGGGAATATACTGTGATGGGTATTCCAAACGTAACCAAGAGGGTTACTCCCTATGTAAGAATGTTATGAATGCCTCAAGTTACCTTTATGTATTATGATTTCTATGATTTATTCATGATTTTATGAGTTATGTTAAAGTGAATATGTTTTATGGGTAAAGTATGATTTCATTCTTATGTATATATGTACTCATGTTTCCTTTCCATACTTTTTATAACCCTTACTGAGCTTTTTATGCTCATCCCAAGTTTTTGAAATGTTTTTCACAGGTCAAGGGAATGGTACATGATATGATGATAGTGTCAAGGAAGTGTCAAGAAAGAATCCATGTTTTATTTTAAATATGTTTCCGTTGATGGGAAAAATGAATACTATCTTTTATGTAACCACTTTGTTTAAATGTGGAATGTAATGCAAGTTTTATGATCTAATTCTCTAAAACTATAAACTTGAAAAGATCCTCAATGTGTAATCTTGTAATAACGAAAGATTAAGTAAGGTTTAAGGCCGGGGCCTTATAGATATCTTGTGATTGAAATGTGGAAATGTTATGTTACCTTGATGCATGTTTTATGTGATACGATTATGTTATGGTTTATGATATGTTTAAACCTATTCATATGAGGAATGCATTGGACTTAATAAGTGATGGGTGGAACCCGCTATAGCTCCTCAATGCATCAGTAGGTCTCATGAGACAAACTAGTGTCTTGGAACGAGGCCTTGAAAAAATCTTTTTTGTAGTCTTGGCACGAGGCCTTGGCTACGTGGTTATGATAGTATGGCATTATGCATTCCATCATTATGAAAGTGGTTATTGATATTGCATATGATTATTCGACTAGTAGAATATCCATGTGAATAAGTAAATGACATTATTTCATTTTATTTTTTCCATATTATGCTAAAGTTAAAGTTTAAAATGCTTTTTTTAGTTATACATTGCCTTAAATGTTAATGTTTATTTATGAAATATCCTGCTATATTGTTATCCTTACTGAGCATCTGAGGTCACCCCTTCCAATGTTTTAATTTTTCCAGGATGTGAAGAAGTATATTATGAATGACCTGTAGGGATAGTATAAAGGGATATGAAGACAAGATGTTGTTGTAGTTTTGTTTTACTTTATGATGTAATGTAAGACTTATGAATGTATCTAGTGTTTCCAAGGCTACTAAACTAATCGGTCTTTCGAGACTTGATCTTTTGTGATCATGAGAATGTTACGCAATAATGCACCGACTCTGGGTAACTGGGGATGAGGTGTTACATTAATATTTAAAATACCATTTACCAAGTTATATATAGTGACATATAGTTGAAAATATAAAATAGTTCATATTGAAATAAGATATAAAAATGTTTATGTCTATGATTATGGAATAAGTGAAATGTTTAGATTAATTATAAAATGTTTATAATAAGATTTTATTTATGAAAAGTTTTATAAATTGTTTTGATATTTAAATTTATTAAATGTTCATTTATTTAATAGTCATTCCTTTATTTATTCATGTATATAAAATTTTTTATATTTTGAATATTGTGTATGATTTATTTATGTGATAAATATCTTCTAGAAGATTGTACCTGGCATTAAATACTAGGCACCACTCCATAAAAATTTATTTTTTATCTAACATGGAATAGATTTTAATTGAAGTTATTAACTTCAATTTAGTTGTTGGGCATAGTTTGTGCATATTAAGTTTTAGAATTATCATGAATTGGACTCTCTCTTGAGAAAAGTTTCCCTAAGGAGAGGGGCTTAGGTTCAGACTACCCACTAACCTTGATGCTTATGCCTTATTCTAGAAAGGTAAGGGGTTGAATATCTGTCACTCCAAGCTTACTCATTTAGAGATTATTAATCTCATATAACTCTATGAATTTATAAGAAGAGTTCATTTACCTTAATCATATGATGAATTCAGATATTTATGGATATATTTGACTCTTATTTTTGGATGAATAACACAAACTGTGGGTCTTGTAAAGACTTACACATTAATGTGGCGAAAACACATTAATTTGGTGGTTATAATACTAATTATAAAATTAAATCATTATAAGACTGCATACCCAAAAGGAATAAAAATTTATAAAATAAAAGATTACATAAGATGTAATAGTTATGAACTTAATATTTATATTATATATATTAGTTTGATGAGTGTTTGAAAGAAAACCCCTCAAATAATAAGTGTAAGATTCCTTCTAAAGAAGCACTTGGAAAGACCTTGATCATTCAACTGGGTATTGTCAACATCTACACGAGTACAGCAAGATTATCTTATGTAAGGAAAGTAATATATAAGTTACTCTATATTATCTTGTTGGGTAGGTTGATCTCAACATAAGTATCCCTTTATTATATGTTGTTAGATTATTTTTTTAATTTTATTTTGATTACACTAGATAGGGAACCGTAATGGTTATGATAACATAGGGATAAAGATGATTTTATCCATATGATGGATTGGGTAAAGAGTTATCCAGTCAACTATCCAAGAATCATAATTGTTATGATTATGATGATTCCCTACCTAAATAATCATGGCTTATTTAGGTGAAAAAATTGATGTAAGTGATGATGAAATACGGATCTTGGCTCACTAATTGGATATGATGTATGTGGCCATCAATTTTAGTGGGAGAAATTTCATTTAAAGTCCTCAATGAAAATATATAAAACATGATACTCACCCGCTGATATATTTTTTTTGTAGATTATGGAATATTTTTTAATAATAATATTGAAATAATTAATAGGTATTAATTATAAAATATTTAAAAAAGGTATCTAGTGCTGATAAGTGTTCTCAAGGATAAGAATTCAAAGCCCCTGGATGTGAATGTTATATAAATTTATTTTATTAACTATGACTCATGATTATTAAATACTAGATGTGTATCACACATTTGTGTTGATAAAAATAAACTAAAATATAGAATGGAATTGAAAAAGTGTGAAATAGATCTTCATGTCAATAATTGAGAAATATTTGTTGCATTAGAGGCCAGTATGTATGATTTAGTTTTTCTAAGTAGACTAATACTAGAATTAGAAATTTTTTATTATTTTCTAACCATAAACATATATTTTATTTCTCTATATTTTTTGGAAAATATGGTTTTTTCATTCATTATTAAGAGAAAGAATTTTTCTATATATAAGAATGAAATATTTTATGTCATTGGAAATATAATGAATGGTTTATAAATTCTAGATATAGATAACACTATTTATAAAATTTTAAATAAGAAGTTCATGATTGATTATAATTCCACCTAATATTGGCATTGTCTCCTTGAATATATAAATGAGAAACACATTCAAAGGATCCATAAAGATAATTTTTTGGTATCATTCGATTATGAATAATTTGAGAATTAAAAATCCATTTTATTAAAAAAATGATAAATACTTTTTTTTAGAGAAAAGGTAAAAGGGATAGTGGGCTATTGGATCTCATATATAGTGATGTATGTAGACCAATGAGTACTAAAAAATAGTGGTTTTAGGTACTTTATTGCCTTTAATGATGACTTTAATCAGTATGGTTATGTGTATCTGATGAAACACAAGTATAAAACTTTTGAAATGTTTAAAGAGTTTTAGAATAAAGTATAGAATTAACTAAGCATGAGTATTAATATTCTCTGATCAGATCAGGGTGGTGAAAACTTTATCCAAGAATTCATGGATTATCTAAGAGATTGTAGAATTGTTTCACAACTCACTCCTCCAAGTGCGCCATAATGGAATTGTATGTCTTAAAGGATTAATCACACATTATTAAACACTGTTCAATCAATGAAGAGTCTATATGACCTTAATATTTCATTTTGAGGTTATGAACTGGATATTTCTGTTTTCTTACTAAACCACATTCCATTTAAATCAGTTATAAAAAGAACCATATAAAATATGGTCTAGAAAGCATCATGATATGTATTTTATGAAAATTTGGGGTTTTAAATCTTATACATTATGTTTGGATTATAATAAACTTGACCCTAAATACAATAAATTCTTATTTATTGGTCATCCTAAAGAAACTGAATGATGCTACTTTTATTACCCTACTGAACACAAATTTTTTGTGGCCCAATGTGGTGTTTTACTTGAGAAAGAACATGTAAGTTAAGGAGATAGTGGAAAAAATGTTAAACTTATAGAAGTTAAATAATAGAAAATATGAAGTTCTCTTGAGATGTGGGTTGATATGATTTCACAAAGAGTTGTGGAAAAACCTCAAAGGTCAGGTGGGATTTATCAGGAACTTGAGAGATATGTATTTATCATGGATTATAATGATGAAGTATCATTCATAAGTGATGAACCCACTTCCAAATATAAATATTTTTAGATTTATGATTATGATAAATAGTTAACATCTATGGAATCTGAGATGGAATCCATATACACTAACCAAGTCCAAAACTTAGTGGATGAACCTAAAGGGGTAAGACCAATAGGGTTCATGTGTATTTTATACTAGAAAATTAAGATAGATGGTAGAGTGTATTCATATAAATAATGACTTGTGGAAAATGGTTACAAACAAATTCATGGTACTGACTTTGAATAAACCTTTTCTCTAGTTGCAATGATAAAGTCCATTCAACTTTTTCAATCCATAATAACTCATTATGATTATGATATATATCAAATGGATGTAAAATTGTTTTAGGTTCTATCATTTATTCCTGGTTCACCACATGACATCAAGCACACCTCATCATATGCCAAAGGCTATCAACTAATAGTGGGGGATCTAAGGTGGTAATGTGAGGAGATTATACCCCCTATTAGAGTTCACAATAATAATATAAATAACCAAGCATCATACACATCATAATATGAGGTAGAATAACTAAATATCAATATCTTAAATAAAATGGAAACATAAGTTGACAAATATAAACATGAATAAACAACTAATGAAATACAGTAAAGGCCTAAAAAACTATGTCATACATACAAAATTGATTTCCCATTGAGCTTATTCCATATATAAAATATACAACTGAGTGTCAAGTACCCCAAGCCCTATTACAATTCCAAGAAAAATATCACCCAGTCTCCTAATACCATCCGATCTATCCTGTACAATCATGCAACACTCAACCTAGGCCTTATCCCAACCCATGATTAAAAAAACATGTGACAACTACTTGAGTATCCATATATAGAGATGACCTGAGTAGGGTGTGAGTACAACTGAGTAGGCCACCACAAAAAAATTCTAAAGAAATATCCATTCAGAGCACAATGTATTCAAATATAAAATGGGATAATAAAAAATATATGATAAATAAATGGTTTATTTTTTTATCAAATAACCCATTGTCTCTCAGGTTACACAGTGATGCCCAAGACAACCAAACCTACGTTAACCAATGCCATCCATATGAGCTATAAACATAGGGTGATACATGATTCAAGTAAATAAGGGTTTCCACTAGCTATCTCTTCCTTGTTACATAGAAACATCAATACTAGGTACTCATTCTATAATAAATACTACATATTCCAGGAACATTGGTCCGCCATCCAACCCATGCATCAAAATCAAAAGTTTCCAAAGTTCCATGTCCAATATTTGATCATACATCAAAACAAAAGTTCCCAAATCATCAGTTAAACATCTAACTATACATAAATATCAGTGGTTCTTAGAGTTTCAATATAAAAACATCCCAATTATTAGGATCATTAGTATAAAATCATATTCCATATGGTATACCACCATTTCACAAAGCACCAGTCTTTCACTTAAACCATAAATTATATTATAAGTTCCATAAGCCTCATTCTGAAACCTAATCTATATAGTACACTACATGTTCCCAAAGCATAAGTTCTGTATCTCAACTATTCCATCATTTTTAAAATACTAAGGTTTTATATATTTTCCTCACAAAAACATTAAATAACCACAAACAAAACCATTTTTAAACCCATATAATTTACCAAGGTCTCAATGAACCTTTAACACCAAAACATGGATAAAAAATTTCTATCCCTTTTTTACATACCAATACACCATTCCAAATAATCTTTTGTAAACAATGGTTATCAAAAATCAATTTTTAAATCATTTAAATCCACCCTTAAAACAAGGACCTTCTCCTTGAACATCTAAAATAAGGCCAAAGACTTATTTTCCATCAAAACCCTTAAAATATTCATAAAGGTATTTTCACCAAAGGGAAACCACCCACCCATGTCAAATAAAAAATTGAAATTCATTTAAAAATCCATTTCTAAAACACTTGAGGTTAACACCTCATTTCTAAATAGTATACACATTAAAATATAGTTTTAACCCATTTAAACCCAAAAATAGATCAAAATACAACTTACATTATTTTAACCATTTCAAAGGCATCGTAGGAATTACACAAGACTCAATATATAAAAAAAATCCATTTTCAAGATTTGGTACACCCATGGGTGGCCATAAGTTTGATCTCATAATTACCAAAAGATTTTATGGAATTTGTAAAAGGTTTAAAGAATCAATCAAAAGTATAAAGCTATTTTATTAACCAAGGGAGCACATGAACTATGCAATGGAACTATTTCACATACTATATACACATGAAAAAATTATCAATACCATGGGATACATCTCTTAGAACATCTACCTCATCAATAAATCTTTCTGAACATTTCCATGTCCTGGTGACTTTGACAAGGTCCATCCAAGACCTGTCTGAACTCCTCAACATCCAAATGATCTCATCTCGACCACTCAATCTCTAACCTCATGCTAATAAATAGAAAAAATTCAATCTCAACATTTTAAAATTAACTTAACCATTTAAATTAAAATATAAAAAGGGTTTCCAATCTCACTTGGTGCTCACCTCTTATCAAAACTCTAAGCAACCGCCATAGGTGGTCCATAACAGAATCCTGACACCATTCCCAGGAAAACACCTAAGAGTAAATACCATTAGAAAAATTAATTAAATTAATTCATTAGGGTAAAACTAAGAAAATTCAACATGAACATATACCTCAATGAAATTCCATGAAATTACGTGTGAAAGTCATCTTCGGATATCCTATATGTAAGCCAACAAAAAATCCCCATGAGAAATGGATGATTCCACCATGATCTGGGGTAATTTGGAACAAAACTTAAACCAAAGTACTCTAAAATTATAGAGTAGGAATAAGGGAGGGAGAAGAGATTGTTGGAGAGTGATGCTAAGATAAAAAACCCAATGATCACCATAAACACACCCCCAAATGAAGGGTTGAAGAAGGAGTAAGGGGTTGGGAGCATCCGTGGCCTGTGCATTCCTAATGAGAGAGGAAGAGGGGGAGTTGATAAAAAACCTAGGGGTATTTTGGTCATTTTAAAAATTAAATAAAATTCTAGGTAGCCATACGTTTTGGTCACATGGTTTTCCAAACTATGTTCCAACTAAGAAACCTTCACTGGGAATTATAAAATGTCTCATAGAGTTAGGCCGAATGGTTAGACAAACCATGTTGCAATCATGTTATCACCACTACCTCCGATTTGCAGTAAGGCACATGGTTTGTCTGAAACTATGTACAAACCATGCTTTGTGACTCAGTCTCTACACCACCTTGCATGATTTCTCCTTTTTCTCACATAGTTCACCCCAAAACATGCTATAACCCTGAAACTTAACCATGATTAGTTCAAAATGAACTGAAATAACCTCAATCATAAATGTTTCATACAGTTTCTCCTAAACCATGCACACCAAACTAAGTACGAGGTAGAAATAGACCGAAACTTCCCAAAAACTCAACCTAAAGTCTTCAAATCTCGTCTGAACACCCAAGATACCTTCTGAGCCTCATACATCATCTAAAAACATTACTTGAGGCTTTAAAACTTTCAAAGAACCATTCTAAGTATTGCTTCAAAATTTGACCCATCTAGTAAATGAAAATTCAAATTCCTTATGAAATTTCCAACTCATACGGATGTGAGATATTATAACCTCCCCACTATAATACTTATCAACCTTGATAAGTCTCAATGGTCATCCATATACACCACCCAAACAATGTCAATCACTAGATATAGCCAACAAACTCATTCATTTTTCAAAATCATGAAACACAACTAGGGAACAACCTCCCACTCAAGGCACTCAACCAACCAAAAGCTAATGCATGTTTTCAAAACTGAAACACCAATAGGGTGCTTACTTGAGTAATCCAAATGAAACAACAATAATTCCACTTCCTGATCACTTACTATATATATAGTTCTCTCCACCCTAATATTTAGCTTACAACCACTAATTTTCAATGATTGGCACCTCTTCCACCAAAAAATCCCTAAAGAACATCAAAATCATGCTCCCACAATGCTCCTGAAATGGTTCACAACTTAATGTGCCCCAAAACCCATGAGAATTCCAATCATCATTATCACCTATCCTTGTTATAAAAAACCAACTTGAGAGGATACATACCTGACTCCCACACATGAACTAAGAACAAATGGGATTTTACTAAAAATCTTGGTTTGTTTTCTAAAATTCAATCATCATTTCAAATATGAATTTCTAGATTTAGTTTTCAACTTACCACAAATATTCCATATACTAACCCGATTTAGGATATACTTGGATAACTCGTCTTAAAAACTCCCAAATCCAACCATCAACACATAACCACCTCACTTGATCATGATACTTTCACACACAGAGGTAGTTAAACAACCACCTGAACATACCCAATAGAGTCTATAATTGAATTCCGGTGAGACTCCATAATCAGATTCTTCACTCACTCCAAACCATCACCACACCCCTCCACACCACTGATGCACCTTTTACATATTCACTTTAGATTACTTTTTAGAACCGCTTTGATCTTGAATCCAACACTTATCTAAATTATCTACCATAACTAATTTATAATTAACATTCCATATCAAATTTAAGAATGCACCCTATTGGTTCCTCACTAGAATCATTGTTCTACCATGACCGATCCATGACCAGTTCTACACACATGCAACCCTTCCAGTATGATGGTTGCACCTCCATGATCGATGTGTCACTCCCCACCATAGGAGTGTTATTTTCACTAACTCACTCAAGAAACCCCAACTGGCATGACCCATGTTCCATTCACTAACAACCCAAGAATTAGACATATCCTTCTCGCTCTCACCAGTGTGAAAAAACAAAACAAAACGTCAACTATCTCTCATTCCTAGATTCTGATAATGATACCAATGAAATTCACTAATATATGGTATATTACAAGTACCTTATCTATAAATTAACAATGGTGAACCTCCCACCAAAATAATTTACTTAAACTTCTCCATGAGTGAAACCTATAAATAGTAACTTCATCAAACCAAAAATGGCATTCATATATCTTGGTGTAGAGACAATTCTCTCTCAGAATACTCAAGATGATGTTAATTTGTTGGGCATGATTGAATCTTGACTAGTATTTCACTAAGATGTCATTACAGAATACTAATACAAAATCATCCATTTTTTATTCCACCTCTTACTATAGGAAAATGTCAAACCCATTCAAAGGACCTGGACATCCCTGCCCATAAGCATCTCATCACACCCACATTGATTATCGACCAAGTCATAACTACCTACTTAACTTAAGCACCTCATGCATATGATCTTATAATTTATGATCCACAAGACAAATGACATAGCATGTCACCATGCGCTCATGCCTCTAATATCCCATTAACCCTTAACTATTTCATGATCTTGTGTAACAAAACCATAAAACCTATTTATGACTCTAGCGAGTCACATCTCATGAGAACTTGGATCAAAATCCCTATCCACTGACTATTCCTTCCCCATATTCCCATCTCACCCAAAGAAGATCACCCTTGGTGATTTCTAAAACAAAGGAAACTCACCAATACAAAAATAATTACATGATCAGTTATGTCCAGAGAATTGTTCAAAAGTTCCATTAGGTTCAATAATTCTCTCACGGTTGCCCTGAAGGCACATACGAAGCTAACTAGGATAGGAACCTAACTGGTCCTACTCTTCGAAACCACATGGTCTACTAAATAATCCTTACTCTATATGATTTTCATATCTTGGAAACTAGGTATTTACACATGCCTCACACTAAAACCCTCTTTAAGAATGTTCTTATCCAAAGGTAGTACCTACTCACTCCTACTCGATCATGTCAGTTTTACCTTACCAGTGTGGTTGCTACCTAAAGTGAACCTACACACCTGGAACCAAATACTATTCAACACATCCTATTCTCCCATTATATCTCACAACCATTAGGTACATCCCATATACCCATTCATTACCTATGATAGGCACTCGAATGAGCATGCCCCTATAGAACTAACCACACGGCTAAATTACCAACACACATGTTTTCCATATAAAAAAGGCATCTAATGTATCTAAAACCCGTACTAGGATGAACCCTTCATGAACCATTGTCAAAATTCCCAAAACATCCACTCATGCCTCATGCACCCAAAGGAACACAGGACTCACCAACCCCTCTCATGGGTCACCCTTGAAAGCCACATGACACTAACTCCCTAAACTAGAGTCATGTTAAGAAGATCGCTAGGATCTCCCACCAAGCCCCACCAATAAAGTATCATGAAAATTAACTGGGTCAAAACACCTAGGTCTATTACAAATCATAGAATGAAACAACTAATGAGGCCTCAAACATGCTATTTTCCTAGCATCACATGACATCAACATGTCAAAAACACCCATCTATAGGGTCTCATATCTAAAAGGCATCACATGCCAAACCAACCACCCAAAACTAGGGCACCCATCCTATATAAGTATCTTTACATAAGACTATTATCTAGAGGACCAATCAACACAACCAACCACGAACAAAAACCACCCATAAGGATCCAATGAACATATACCCATATCATACTGAACCACCGAGGCCACTAAAACTACTATGCATGAGGACCACATCAATGTCCTTATCATCAATAATATCACCATAGATCCACATAACCTTACAAGAGAAATATATCCATATACAAGCCATCCTAGATATGTATAATTCCACCAAGTACTTATATAGGAAAATTCCATATGAGCAGTTATTGGCACTTTAAACAAATGAGCCTCCATCATCATCAAAATAAAACACTATCAAGACTATAACACGTGGATCCTAAATTCCTACCACAATGCATGATATTCCTCTTACATATATAGGTTAAGATTCAATGCCAAAGCACTAATCTCTTTCCAACCATCCAAGATTTAGAAATCCATCATCAATAAAAACAACCAAACCACATGTGTGTTACTATTGACACTCCATTTTGTCACATGGATAGAAACGATCTAAAGGTAAATAACTTAAGGAAAAAAAAAAGAAAAAAAGAATACAAAACTCCAAATCATTCACCCAAGAAAACTTAGTGTAGGTACCCCCAAATAGCATTGGCGCACAGGGTACCTGCACACTCAGTGGCACTGTGCAGGCCCAGATAGTCAGGTATCCCAATGACACCACATAGGGTAACTTTGCATTGGATTGCACGACACACCTAATTGCGCCAACACCTCTACCCAGGGTCCCATATTTTCTTATAAATAGAACCTTGGGGATCCTGATTTATGATGATGAAAAATCATGAAGAACTCCCAATGCTGTACTCGCCCTAGTCCTTTACCCAGGACCTTATAAACATTACAGTTAGCTCCCTAAAAATCGATATAGGAGGTAATTAAGGGGGGTAGTGGAACCAAAGTACTCCCATGGTCTGAAATACATAACACTTACATGAGAAACCCTTTACCTTGTGGTTAAATAACACTAGCATGAGGTACCATTCCCTAACCAGGGACCTGCGTGAGATACTTCTGGGAGCACCTGTGGATACCCTTAAAACCTTGAGAAAAGCCTCACTCGAGTGTTGTTTCCCAGGTGGCCCATCACCTAAAGTACCTTAAGCTTGCACATTCCTACTTGCACGAAGCACTCCCAAGTCATGTGGGCATACCCTGCACGATACCCCCTTGTCTCGTCCAACCTCTACCATACATGAGTCACCAATCAAGCCCTACTACACACCACCAATGGAAAGGATCCTCTCCCATTAGATCCCTCCTCTAATGGGAACCAAATTGGAGTCTCCACTAAAGTCTACGGACTTGAAGAACCATGGTAAGAGGCACACCAACATGTCTCCCATTTGGGTGTGCATTCCTTTAGTTAGTGGTGTCCTGCACTTATCCCACCTGATAGGTAGGGTCCTTGGGGTGCATGTGAGTATGCATTCCTTTGGTCACGAGGAACCCAACCCTAGGGGATGTGTTAGGGATATCCTGGTCTTAGAGACAAGGGTTGGAGCCTTATGATTCCCACATTATCTCTAAGACTAGGGAACTCCAGTTATAGGTGGGAAGACATGGAATGAGATCCTCCTCTATTCCCCTGGAACCAATTTTAGTCCATCCCTCTTGGATTAACCTCCTAGCATTTATTGTGATACCTATCACATTTCATTCCTTCCTCCTTTTACATGACCATGGTCCATAGCCAGATAGGTCACCAAATGTAACTATCTTGATTACCAAAATAAGAGGGGAGATGGGCACTTAAAAGCCCTTTCTCTCTCCCTTTGGGTCCTGGGTACAATGATGGGTGGAAAGTGATGCCATCTCAACCTCTTCCACCAGTGGAAGGAGGATCATGTGGTTTGTCAGATCTTCTGCTTCCTCTTGTTTCTCACACCGAGCATGAATTATGTGGGCTTAGAGGTTGGCGGTGATCATGATATCTGCATGATCCATAAACCATACTTGTGGGCCTCCTACTTGGTATAATTCCCAACATCTAACAAAATGGAATCCTCATATATGGTATAATCCTAGAAATCCAACCTTTTAGGAATAATTCCAAGTGTAAGCTCAAAATGAACTTATGGGCCTCTTATTCAGTATAAGCCCCAACTATGTCACTATACTCATTCACTAGGGAATCATCCTCAGGATTAAGACCCAACCAAACATCAAATAACCAGAGCATCATCCTTATAAGTAATCCTCAATCCAATACTCTCAAAGGTTCAAAATCCCATTCAATACAAACTTTCAGAGGGCATCCATAGGCACAAATTCTCACATCTGAACTATGTGGGATTTGATTCTTATCCAAATGTGATACATATGAAGCCTCCCTATGGCCCAAACCCAACACCCTAAATCAACCCTAATTCTCTCTGGGCCACATTACCATTAAAGTCTTATTCAAATTATGAATCCATATCCCATCTAGGTTCCATGGTCTACTTCATCATAAGTCCCACACAAAACTTTGACTAGGAACCTTCCGCCTAGACGTCCTTGTCACATGATGCTAAACTGCATAGTTTGATCCTTATCAAATGAACTTAAAATGTATGATGTTCCCAATTAAGTGGCACTGTACTACATGGGTTCTTATTCCTTTAATAAGGATGTGTAGGAATCCCATCTCATGGGTCTGATCCCAATATCAAAACAAGTCACATCTCATTGGATGATGATACACTCCAAAGCACCCCATTGTGTGGATAAAAACTAACATCATCGTAATAATGAACAAAAAAAATCTATAATTAGTAAATAAGAGGATACCATTGATATAGAACCTTAAACACATACAGATATCTCCATTAATAAATAACCTCATATACATACAAATGATTCTAAGTTCAATACATGATAATAGTTGATTGTTAATTTAAGGGTGACCCACATCATACTTGGGAATTAATGAGGAATTCATGAACATATCTTAAATCTACAAGAGATTTACGGAGTAGGAAATAATTCCACTAATAAAGGTGTGATGAGTCTGACCTCCCATCCTTTCAACCAATGTGAGTTCTTAGGTACCATTGGTACAGTGTCCAAATGAGAACCAACTTTTGGAAAGTAGGTCCACGAGTTATCATTAATATATAATTTTTGGGTGTTTCTGGATCCACAAATAAACCCCATTAGAGACCATTCAGAAGTAGTAAACCCAATGTGAATTATTGCAGAAAACCAACCCCCTACAATCAATCTCCAGGTGCAATGATTTTTCTTCAGAAACAAAAATTGGGTAACCTAACGTGAATCCTTAATCAAGGTGATGGTATCACCCACCTATATCTCCCCTTTAACTCTCAAAATGAAAGAGGTTCAAGTAAGACAATCAATCATGCATGTGTTGGTTTAATAAGATGCTACTTTTATGGGGTTTTATTGTTTGTGTTTTTCACCTATATTGCAGGAACTTCCAGCATGATCTCCCTTCAATTCAAATGGTATCATACCAACTCTTTCATATACATGACCTGAATACTGTTCATGATAGGTCCTCATCTAAGTAGAGGATGCCGTCACTAACCCAGCATCTTCAATGCTGGGTCTCAAACACACTGGTCCGAGAGTATCATCATAACAATACCATCCCAAACTTGGAGGCTTCTTGAAATGCCCTACAGCTTGAAAATACCTACTGATTATCCAATTAATAACGACTGGTGGTCTAGAACAATATGAAACCTATATCTATCTTTAATCATTTTGGGAGCTTATCAATAGAATGAAACTACCAGTACCTCCCTCATCTTAAGGAGGTGGATCAAGAGGCTACATATAGGATTTATAGAAGAAACATGGGTCCTTCAAACAATCGCCACTGCCAATGATACACGACAGTGAACCCTTTACATGATGATGGTGCTATCCTCGACAGTCCAACCCAGGTCATCCAAACCCAAGTGTGCAAGATGGCACACCGGGGGAAGAAACCGACCTACAGGGATCACAGATACATCTCTCTTAACTCCAAATAATCCTACCAATCACACTTGGTGGAGAGCTATGAGTGGGAACATACACCCACCCACCCTAATTTAACCGGCCATCAGACTTGTCTAGAAACATCCCAGGATACCTGCTGTTCAAATTCTTCGACAATCCATGAGAGAGAACATACACCTGCTCACATCAACTAATCCCTCCCTTAGCCTTACTTGGATGTGTCCAAATAATTCTTCCAGTTAAAATTGATGGAAAACCATGAGCAGGCACACTCATCTACCCACACCTATCAAGCTTACTAGAAGCTTCATCTCGCAACACCTAGAGAAGTTAGTCAGAAAGACCTAGTGATAAATACACTACTATAAAACATGCCTTTAACAGTGCTGACATTTATCAATGCTAGAAAAATTAACTAATAAATTCTATCTTTATCATCGCTAAAATAAATGCTGATAAAGGTATTCATTTATTAGCGCTAAAAAAGCACTGATAAAAGGTAACCTTTATCAGCACTTTATTTTAGCACTGATAAAGGAAACCTTTATCAGTACTTTATTTTTAGCATTGATAAAAGGTTCCATTTATCAACACATTTTTAGCGCTAATAAAGGTTAATAATAAAATGAAAAATTAAACAAATAAAAATAAAATGAGTAAATTAATAAAACTATAAAACATTTTATTAATTAAAAAAGTATTGATAAAAATGAATAAATTTAATATACATATATATAGATTATAAATATTAATAAATAGTATATATTAAATATAGATATATAAAATGAATAAGTATAATATATATAAAATGTTAATTAAAAATATATTACTATCTTATTCATTTTTAATGTTGTTTGTTTTTTCAATATAACCTTTATCAAACGTCATGTATTGCATTTATTTCACACACACACACACACACATATGTTAATGCACTTGTATACATAAATACACACACAAATATATTTACGCAATATATAGAAACACATACACCTAGTATTTATGTAATTTATTCAAATTTTAGTATATTTTAGAATTTAATTATAACATGATACATTTAATATATATATATATTTTTTAATCGATCAATTTTTTTAATATTGTAATTAGGCTATTCATTTTTAATGTTTTTTATTTTTTATTTTATTTTTGAATTTGATCATTTTTATTATTTATTTATATATATTTATTTACTACGTTTTAGTATTTTCAATATGTATTCATCCACTTCAATATATATATATATATATATCCATATTTTTTTAATAACTTATATTTAATTAATAAAACTTATCCATTTTTTCAATATATTTTAAGTGTACTCATTTTGAATGATTCAATTTCACTCATTTTTAAATTGCATGTATTTAAGATTATATATCCATTAATAATGTTAAAAATATATTTATAAATAAATATTTATAAATAAATATACCTATAAATGTTTATTTAATATATTTATAATTATTATAAATAAATAATAATTATTTTTTAAATATGTATTTATATAATTATAATTAAATTATTATATATATTTAAATAATTATAAAATTATAATAAATTTATTTAAATAATTATAATTATAAAACTTTTAATAGTGCTTTTTTAACATTGATAAAGATCGATATTTATCAGTGCTAAAATGTTAGTGCTGATAAATATGTCTTTTATCAGCATTTTTTAGCGCTGATAAAGCTTGAGATTTATCAGTGCTAAAAAAGCATTGATAAATATTCATTTTATCAGTGCCTATAAATTTAGCGCTTATAAAAGGGATCTTTATCAGTTCTTTTCTGAAATCGCTGTTAAAAGTTTCCCTGATCTATTTAAAAAAAAATCCTAACTAGGACTTAGTCACTCGCGATTATGAATCTCTCATAGAACTCCTTTGCTTCCAGCACGACTCCTCTACGTTCCCTAAAATTAAATAAGGCTAGAATCCAATGTATGTTATTTTATAATATTCCTTTATCATTGTTTTATGTTTTTGGTTCTATGTTTTTCATTTTTTCACTATTCTTAAACATGACAAATGCTACATCTCTTCTCGTCGCTACTGAAATACAACAAGTGTGAATCTATTTCATCATTTTCCTCCATAGATAATGGTTTTGAATAAAGAGAAGGATGTTTTCATATGTCAAGGTTAGTCAAAATATGTGTATGGTCTTTTATGGATAAATAAAATGGATTTTGGATATACCATGTCTACACATCCTCCCCTCCCACACCCTCTCCTCTCCCTCATTTATCATTCTTCTTCTCCTTTTATATGTATTTTATTGTCCATCCCATTTGTCCCTAGATACACACATATATTATTTAATCTCCTATCGATATTAACAAGGAGACGTCTCATCCCCCCTCGGTTTTCTCTTCATTTGAATAATATAAGGTTCCAAAATTTAGGTAGTTTCTCAAATTTAATTCATCTTATATACTAGATTATAGATTCTAAAGGATTAATTATGAGGGTTTTTAAGGATTAAGGGATACCAAGTTGTGGCCCTCATTTATGGGTGATGAACACATAGAGACCAAGTTAAGTGTAAAAATCATTAAACATGTTTTGTGGATTTTGGTTATTCATGTAAATTGTTAAACCATGAAATGTGTTATTTAGATTTATGATTTTTATGAATAATTTTTTATTGAATTCAAAAAAATATTTAATTAATTATTCATTTAAAAAAAATATTTTAGTGATGCATGTTGTGAGAGTTTTTTTTAATTAATTAAATATCATTATTAAACTGTAACCATGGGTTAGAAAGAGTGATGGGGAATTTATTTGGTGATAAAAGTATGTTCAAATTTTTTAAAAAAAAATTCTAGATTGGATAGAGTTTAGAAATCATTGGGTAAATGGACTTAGAAATACACAAAAACATATAAATAATTTATTTCCTAAAAGTAAGTGAGTTATCCATGGTTTGATAGTTAATCAAGAAAACTATGAGATGCGATTTATTAATATATTTACCAATCAAAATATAGAGATAATTAATTAATAAGATTAAAAAATGATTTTAAAAGTCATATAACATGGTGAATAACCATAGAGAGAACAAAAATTGATTAAAATATAATTTTTATGGTTTGGATATTTATGTAATATAAGTCATGTAATTTGTTATCCATGTCCAAAATGCACAAAATAGAGATATTATATTTGATAATATCCTTGAATCATAAATGGAAATTTAATCTTATATACACTTTTATCAGAAGCTACGACATATGACCAACATAGATTTTAGCGGGGCATTAAATATATGATATTTTATTAATGAATTTGGAAACTTCTCCCAAATGGTTTCTCATAAACTATAAATCATAAGGAGCATCATAGGTGGCTTGAAACATTTATTAAAACACTAAATGAAATAATTACTCCGACATGATGAAATTATCAGTTTTCATGAGATGGCGGTCAATGCTCAAGGTACTCTTTATTAAATGTAGAGTCCCTATAAAGGGATACGATCCCCCTATTTTAATTAACCATTTGTTTCATTCCATATCCAAACCTATATTTTTCTTTGATCACTTTTTATCACTAGGTTAAGGTGCTAGCAATCCTTCTGTGATCGAGGGTCCTTAAGAATATTTCTATGATTGAAGGATTGTGTAATCTAATAAAAGGATAGAATAATTTGTTTTTAGTTAAGTGTTATAAATAAAACATATTTTATTGAAGCTTAAATATGGATTCCACTGATAATATATTACAAGTATGCCATAGGTGTTTTTTTCTTTGTTTCCATTCACATTTATCCTTGAGATAAATCGGCCCTTGTTTAGGTTTTTTATCCCTGTAATGATCATATGATGATAACCTAAAACTCATAAGTGGTATCAATGACTTGTTCTTAAAGGAAAAAATATATTAATATATTAGTTTTTTAAATAAATAAATGTCATATTGTATTATGTCAATATCATATATTATGATATGAAGTATTTCTTTGTTTATCCATATCATATGGCTATTATATATTATATGGTATAACATATAGAAAAAATAAGGATTTGAACTATTTTATCATTCAATTTATGATATCATAAAATATGACTCTATCTATGGATTGTGTAAAAAAGATGATCAAAGAACAAATACAATATCAACTTAATTATTAAATATGATAAAAGAAATACGACATCTCCTATCATATTTGGTGAGACCTATCATGATGTATGATTAAAATTTCATCATAGAATAAGATTGAGTTGTGGGGGTACCTCTCTCCAATATTATATTTTACAACTAATAATATCATTATCAGTCATAAAATAGAGCATTCCTAGAGGTAATTGTAGATCTAATTCAAGCTATGTGGTATAATTTTCAATGATAGGAAGTGTCTTTGGTTCCTCTAAGATTTTATGGTAATATATCATAATAATAAATTTAGGATTTCATTAAATAGATTCATTTCATTTATAAGAGTAAACAAATTCTAGATCAATACTGAGAATAAGTTGAAAATTTTACCCTTTAAAGGGATGTATGTTATTGGAGGGATCTTATGGTGGATTAAAAAAATATCCAAAATTAGAAGGTGAATAATCCTTGAGTAGACAGAAGTGATGTCTAATGTAAGTGGGGTGAGATTCATTTCTTCAAGACCATTAGAGTGGAGGTATTCCAATTCATCTTCAATTGAGGAGAATTTTTGAGTGATTCCATTATTTTAGGTCCCTAGGACACTTTAATACTTAGAATCTTGATTGTCTTCCATCTCTTGATGATAGATTAGACTCCCTCTTTCAAACTAGCCTTCCTCCCATCATTGTGGTTCCAAAGTTCATTGATGACATACCTCCTAAATAGTGATTAGAGTAAGGATAGTTTGAAAAAGGGAATGAGTAGCCTCAAATCCATCATCAAGATATATAAGTAAATAAATAATCTTAGTATGGATTAAATAAAGGTAGTGAAGGTTATTTTTACTATAGTATTGAAGTATTATATCTCTGTTCAAGATAGTAACAATTTTCATGAAAGATGCATGAAATTGTGTACTTTTATACATAGAGTGTATTGTATTATTGTTATTCAAGAAAAATTAAATGTTTGAAAAATCATGCAGACGATGTCTTCTAAACATGATTATGTTACCAATCCCAAGGAAGAACATACTGTTTATGATGAAACTATAGAATTATTAGGGGATGAAAAACATGTTCATGAAAAAAAAACAATGACACAACATCATAGTTTTGAATAAAATTATCAAGGAAATGAGTCAGGGTATAAAATTTGAGGTTGGTTGGAATCAAAACAGCCAACCAATTGACCCCAATAAGACAAAATTCATTAGTTATCTTGAGGTCACAATAATGATGAATGCGCCGATTGATATTGACTCATGGTTCCATATCTAACCTATAATGAAGAAAATCCTTTGGAAAGATATAACTATAATGTTACAATATATTTCCTCTATTTTACTAAAAAATTATATAATGAAATTTTGATTTAGTTTTCATTATTCCTTGTAGACTTCATTTATTTTTGAATTTTTTCGTAATAATTTTGCCTTAATGGCCAATGGAAAATCACATAGAGGCTTCTAAACTCTTCTGAAGAAGTTACATCTTAGAGATGCTGAGGAGAAAATAAATCCCCACCCACCACTTATTTATGAACACATTATAAAGTAGGAAACATAGATTTATTTTAGTAATTGTCACAATGAGAAATAAATTTAGGTGCATTGTGGTCGATAATATATTATTTAAAATTATTTATTTTATCTAACTTGATTTAAAATTGTTAATTTATGAAACAACAAAAGTTTGATGAAAATAAATAACGTGCATCAAAACCAACATACCCCTATCGCAAAGGAAGGATGGGGCACACTTAATTAGAGAAGAAATTGGTATGTATTTTAAATCAATAATAAAATTTTAATTATTTTATATGAAACAACATACGTTCCTTTGTTTATATTCATATTGATGAATCAAAATCTAAAGTCACTTCTATCCTACATCCTGTTCTATGGAAGGAGGCTCATGTAAATAAGGAGGGTATATTAGTTGATGAAAACATAAAATTAGTATGATAAGCATGCGTATGTATGAAATAATTGTAATTAGTTATGATTTATAACAATATTACATAAAAATAAATATATTCCTATTTTTTTATATGGTTTAGACAAAAGAATTGGTAATGGCCATACCAAAATAAAATCAACTTTCAGTAGCTTTGAAGTGGCCTGAACAATATGGTCGCATTAGAGGATCAGGCTTTGGATTCTCTCCTAAAAAATATTTTAAGAATATAAAACCACAGGAAGATACATATAATATGATGAGATGAATGGAGACACAAATATACTCACTACAAGATGTTATTTTGTGGTCTGGTTTGGCAGACTAATGTATAAGAAAGGATCAAAGTGAACCAAAGGTGGAGAAAGGATCTACATATGAACCAAATGATCCCACTATATTTGAGTCTCATTATTCCCATCAACCACATAACTTACCTAAGGTAATCAATTTTTTCATTACTCTTTCTCCTAAATGTGAATCAAATAGCTTCCGATAACTTTATATTACTAAAATTCTATAGGGTACAGTTGTATGTGATTTTTATCCGTGAACACCCACACACCACCGTGCTACGATGGATACAATGTATAATATCCCAGGATACCAGATACACAATAAAACCCTCCCAAAAAATCACATGAGATTGGGGATTGAGGTAGCTTATGATCCGGCTGCTGAGTTGCCTGTTCCACTTGATGGTCTGACTATTACAATGGTCGAAGTTTCTATTGGATCTTTCATAACATGACCGTCTAATCTTATAAAGATACATGGAGTATGTATTTAAAAAAAATCATATGAAAAACATGTAACATTTTTTGATAAAAGTTCTGAAGTGAGGTATGATATTAAAGATAGATAAAGCAGCAGAGAAATGAAAGGTTTAAAGAAAACATAGTGAATCGACCAAGAAAATAAAACAACCTTCCAAGAGTACCTTCTCCCTGCCAGTTCTAGAGAAACATTTATTATCATTACAACTTCATGCATAGACCACGTTTAAAGATAAAAATATGTCTTAAATTGAATATTATGAATAAATATATGGAGATTCTTTGATAGACAAAATTGGTCTCGATACTCAAAATGAGATTCTCAAGCATGAATGGATAGACATCTTAGTTGTGAATATATACATAAGTTAAATTTTCATAATACGTATATCCAAATAATGAGATAAATATGTTTATTAAAGTTAATAACTATTCATATTTTTATAGGAATTTATATTACAACTATATAAAGGGAAGATCGTGTGAAGAATGATTTTGATTCATTAATCCCTTTATCATTTCTACGCAATAAGTTACTTTGAATAAGGAAGAAATAAAGAAGAGAAAGTATTAGTTACTCAAAGCATTTAATAAAAAATCATCAGATGAAAGACTCTTTTTGATGCCTATAATGCAAGGGTAAAACTCTATGATCTAATCACATAAAATATTTTTTTTTAATTTTTACATTAATTAATTCTTTTTGTTTTTTAGGAATCACTGGATGCTAATAACAATCAACATAGACACCCCGAATATTTATTTTTTGGATTCAATGCATGGATTTCCAATCAAACGACCAAACATGATGTGTATTGTGAATATTTAATAAAATAAAATCAAAATTTTATCAATAAACTTCAAATTTTATATTCGGTTTGTCTTTTAATGATAATTTTGTTATGATAGGGAGATCGCTCAATATACGCTAGATCATGGCATGAAGTTGATGTCTGAAAAGATAAATCACGTGGATTAATAAAAATGGAAGAAAATTAAAGTATATATAGAAATATTTATCTATAAAAACATTTCAAAAACAATTTAATTATTTTAGTCAATGTTTCTATAGTGTCCGAAACAAGATAATACAATCGATTGTGGAAATTATGTTTGCAAATTTATGAGAGAAATCATAAAGCATGAAAAAATGAGTATCCCCAAATAGGTAATTTTTGAAGGTAATTACAATTTCATTAAATATATTTCATAATCATTTATTTTCAATATTTTCTCAGTACTATCAAGATTGACGACAACCGAGTTACTCAAAAGAAGAAATCAATTTGTTTAGAGACGAGTGGGTAGTGTACTTTTTGTCAGAATGTATGCCGAAAATAAATTTAGGTGATTAACCAATATGTTTGTTATCTAGTATGAGTTATAAACTTAGAAATATATCTGAGTTGTGAAGAATTAGTGTTAGAATGCTTATGTATTATTTTTTATCTCTTTCTCAAGGAGAATAATAATGGAGGAAATCAATTTGTTTAGAAGCACTGACCTGCAAACAATACAGTTTTTGGTCAATCATGAAGGCAGAGGTAGAGGTGGAGGAAAAGGCATAGGCAGAGGTAGAGGTGAAGGCGGAGGTAGAGTCAGAGTTAGAGACCAATGTGGAGGAGGAGTTAGAGGTGAAAACTGGGGTAGAGACCAAGGTGGAGGAGGATAAAAAGCGCTGGATTGAAAATAATAACATTTTTAGGAAATGAATTATAATAAGGATCATACCATAATTTTGTTTGAGAAAAAATATTTAAAAGTGCACAAAATACTTTTCACTTAAGATAAGATCTATTATGCATCTTTCCAGTTTAAAATGACATTTTAGTAAAAAATAGATGTGGCGTACTCAAAAATAATTAAACACATTAGGATTATTTTGGTGCTTTAGGGAAACTATACATATGTCATTTGTGATGTGTAGGGATAATCCACACCTCAATATGATTAAAATTGTGACTATAATGACTCCAAGTATCCATTATCGGTTTAAAATTGACATTTTAATACAAAAAGTGTCACTCACTGAAAATTGAGAAAACATGATTGGATTGTATTGATAATTTGAGACAACTATTAATAATTAATTTATGATGTGTATGAATAAATATCATGTAAAAACCACACATGATTCCACCTATATGGCTCAAAGTGTGTTTTTCTAGTTTAAAATGACATTTTAGTAAAAAACACACACGACATACTCAAAAATGAGGAAACACATTTTGATTGTTTTGATACTTTAGGAAAATGACCCATGAGTCATTTTGGACATGTATAGGTCATCTGTGCCTCAATCTGATGCACAATGTGACTGGTATGACTCAAAGTGAGTCTTTTTATTCAAAATTGACATTAATTTTAGTAAAAAACAACTGACATACTCAAAATTGAGAAAACACATTCACATTGTTTGGTTAATTTAGGAAAATGATCCATACATCATTTGTGACATGTAGGGATCAACCACACCTCAATATAATGCACGGTGTGACTGGTATGACTCTAAGTGTCTATTATCAGTTTAGAATTGACATTTTAATACAAAAAAGTTTCACTCACCGAAAACTGAGTAAAAACACTCATATTTTCTTGATAATTTGGGAAAATTATTCATAATTCATTTGTTACATGTATGAATTATTCTCATTTCAAACCCACATATAATGCCACCTATATGGTTCAAAGTGTTTGTTTCCAATTTGAAATGACATTTTAGTAAAAAACACACATGGCATACTCAAAACTGAAGAAACACATTTCAATTGTTTTTTATACTTTAGGAAAACAATCCATGAGTCATTTTAGACATGTATTATTCATCCATGCTTCAATACAATGCACGGTGTGACCGATATGACTCCAAGTGCGTATTTTTATTCAAAATTGACATTAATTTTAGTGAGAAAAACAACTGACATACTCAAAACCAATAAAATGCAATCAAATTGTTTTAGTACTTTAGGAAAATGATAAATATGTCATTTGGGATGTGTAGGGGTCAAACTCACCTCAATTCAATTCACAGTGTGATCGGTATGACTCCAAGTTTCTATTATCAGTTTAAAATTGACGTTTTAATAAAAAAAGTGTCACTCACTAAAAATAGATAAAAAACCCTCAGGTTGTATTGATAATTTGGGATAATGATTCATAATTAATTTGTGATGTGTATTAATTAGTATCATATCAAACCCACACATGATGCCACCTGTATGGATCAAAGTGCGTGTTTTTAGTTTAAAATGACATTTTAGTAAAAAACACATGTGGCATACTCAAAATTGAGGAAACACATTCTGATTGTTTTGATACTTTAGGAAAATGTACAATCAATCATTTGTGATGTTTAGAATTCATCCATTCCTCAATATGATGTAAGGTGTGACTAGTATGACTCAAAGTGTGTCTTTTTATTCAAAATTGAAATTAATTTTAGTGAAAAAAACAACTGGCATACTCAAAACCAATTAAACACATTAGGATTATTTTGGAACTTTATGAAAATAATCCATATGTAACTTTTGATGTGTAGGGATTAGATTCACCTCAATATAATTCACAGTTTAACTGATATAACTCGAAGTGTGTCTTTTTATTCAAAATTTACATTAATTTTAATAAAAAAACAACAGACATACTCAAAACCAAGAAAATTAATTCTAATTGTTTTGGTACATTAGGAAAACAATACATAAGTCATTTGTGATGTGTAAGAATCATTCACACCTCAATTCGACTCACGGTTAAACTAGTATGACTCCAAGTGTGCCTTTTTATTCAAAATTTACATTAATTTTAGTAAAAAAACAAATGACTTACTATATAATAGTGATTTATTTTTCTTGTATTTGTGTTAGAAATTTTATTTAATTTAAATTCAGAATTTTTATCTTATTTTGGTAATTTTTGTTGATGTTTTTGCTGATGTAGTGTGTTTTTTAGCACACTACACCTGTTTCTAGTGATGCGGTGTGCTGCAACATCACACTGCACTTGTTTCTGGTGATGCAGTGTGTTGCAGCATCACACTAAAACTTTCACCTTTATCAATGCTACTAAATGTGATGATAATAGTATGATTTATCAATGCTTTTAAAGGAACTTATAAATATACCCTTTATCAGTGCTTATAAATGTGTTGATAACGACTATCTTTATCAGTGCTTTTAAATGCGATGGTAAATCATACTTTTATCAGTGAAAATAAAATAACTGATAAAAGGTATATTTATTATCACTAAATGAATGTGTTGATAAATGGTGTCTTTTACCAGTGCTTTTATGTGCACTGATAAAAGATTTGGACTTTTAACCGTGCGAAGGTAGTCAATGCTTTTCTAGTGCTGATAAAGGATGATTATAGCACTATTACAGGCGTGTTTTGTAGTAGTGGTAGGGGTATACACAACTATCTACCCCCACACATGAGTACTTTTAGTATCCACTAGTAGGAAGGGGAGTAAAAGAGTAGGCACATACCCCTACTCCAGATATATAACGAGAATATATCCTTGTTCCAGTTGCTGATGTCACTAATTATATCATGGAAATGGTGAAAGGGCAGATCAAAATTCCTTCTCACATCCTATAGACCTACCAAGAAATAATAATGGTGAAAATAGTAGTGTAATAGGGATAAACACATAGCTCTATCCCCAAAATGGAGTGTCTTGTTAGCATGTCACCTCAGAGCAGAAACATACCTCCGCTCCCATCCAGGAGGGTCATGAGGAAAATTCCCCTATGATATATGAACAACTGGATTGGGAACATACACTATTTACAATAGGAGGAAATTTTCCTATTCTGATGGACACTCCAAGATAGGCACAAACCCTTTCCAAAACTCTAGAAGCCTATCGGAGGATTTCAGAAGAAAAACGGGATCTAGTCAAGAAATATCTCATACCTAAAAACCACTTTCCCCAGAAAGTGACCCCTGTCGCTTAAAATAAGGAATCCAAAAATAAGCCTCATTGCAGATAACTATAAAATGAAGAGCTTATCTATAATCTAGATATAACCAATGCTATAGTTCTTGAATCCCTTAGATATTTATCTATGGAATATCAGGATCCCACTCTCCCATTATGAAATTACGAGAGAACTAGCAGTGATTTTGAAGGTCCTCCCTAGACACTTCACCCTGAAGGCTTAATTCATGTTCATAATATGATCAATCTTGAGATCCCATCTTCTGATGAGAGTCATGACATCCCTCTACATGGCCAGAAGATAAAAAATCAAGAGTTTCTTCCCCTTATATAATCCACCATGGTGATCCTCACCATGATGGAATTTATTGTGAAAGTTATCTCCATAGTAGTGTTTCACTTGGTCAAGAGGGTCCTCCCCTTATAGATATAGTGATGAGAAATCCCTCCTACCATGAGGCACTTGGGAAAAAAAGGGATAGTCATATTTGATTCCTTTTCACTGACAAGTGAAATTTTTTCTTAGCTGGAAGATAGACCAAGGCAATGATCATTCTTTGAGTCACCCTTGAATCACCCACCTTCCAATATAGTAGAGGAATCCCCTACCAATATTTTCATTCATAATAATGAAGTAGGGAAACATCCTATTTGGTCGCACCAGACCAAGGAGCCTCTGGATAAAGAATAAGATGAAATACTAAACATGAGGAAGCAACTTGCTAAATATGACATACCAGTCATGTTCTAGACTTTAGCCACCCCTCAATACAACATTCTAGAGGTTTTGTTGGAAGATTTTGTTCACGACATCCACCTCAATATATGGAACACTCTTCTTCACTTGAGATCAAAATTATTACCCTATGATGAGCATTGAAGTCATTTCAAGGTAATAGAAGGTATACAATGCCAAATTGACTTGGCGGATCTCCTAGCTACACAACAACTAATTTTCGAGAAACAATAAGAATCCCTTCAACGTGTATGGATCAAAATGTTAAAAAGATCATGAAAACTAATCACAGATACCCCATCTGGCATTCATATCATAGGATGGGGTGAACATGAAGCATTCTATTTCATCGTGCTCCCTAACCAGTAAAACCTGCTGAAAGTGGAATCATGAAATGTCATAGCTTTATTTGGGATTCAAAAAATAGACTCTGTTCACAACCAATGATATACTCAACAAAAAATGCCTTAACCAACTCTCACTAACTTTGATCCAGAAGAGAGCATGCTATTTAAAGACTTTTGTGTCAAGCATCTAAAAATATCGATCAAGACTCCCACTTAATGAAAGTCAGTTGTCAGATAACATAGATGTTAGAAATAGCATAATTATCTTCAGAAGAGGGTGATTCAGGTGCATACCAAATGATGTACCCAACCCATGTTTAAAAAAAAATCCATTAAGCAAAAGAGAATCCATGATAGTAGGATCCATGACAATCCAGAAACAAAACCAGCCTATAGGGCTAGGGGATTTTTCAACACAACCTTCAAGGTCAGCAAACCAAGCTCGAAGAGTTGTGAAAGTGTAATGGGAACAACCCCAGGTGTCAGTTCTGGAAGCTCTTTCACCTCAATAACCTCCTCCTCAGTAGATGTCAATTTTCTCCTAATTAGGGGAAACCCCTCAAAATGAATCCTTCCAATTTTTCTCATATTATGTTTCAATATCCTCATTGGTAACACTCATGATTGAAATATCTGGAGATTAACTTAAGATTACCTTCCACCAAATGGATCCTAGATAACTAACCAAAGAGTGGACAAGGCCTCATGGGGGATGTAGAAAAAGTCATTCTCAAAAATAAACTAATAAAATTCTTGAAATGCATTATGTTTTAGTGAATTTCATTAACACTACCCATACATACCCTACAAAACATGAGGAAAATTTGGAAGCGGATTTGGAGGAGGAAGTTTCGGTTCAAAATATGGTGCACACTGAAATGATTGAAGGAGGTGATCATACCCAAAACCAGAGAATCACCCTAAATTTGGGAGTTCCCTTAATAAATCTACCACTACCACCTCATAGAGAACCCAATAATGAAAAAGAAAAAGGTAAGCTTGAGCCTCATCTACTCCCTAAAAAGGTTAGACCCATCATATTTGAGTAAATATTTTCTCAACAAGAGGAAGAGATGAAAGAATTAAGGAGACTTAATGTAGAACTACTATAAGGAAACCTTCCTACTAGATATGTTCTACAAGAATATCCTTAGTTCACACTCCCATCCAATGTAGCTCAACAAAGAGGGTTTTCCACAACAACTAAAATAGATCAAAAACATCTGCTCATTGAGGGATATCAACTACCAATATACCTGGACCTCATCACAGCGGATCAAGAATTCCCTCCATTGGGTATATAACCAGAAAGGGTCCAGGTGCATCCTTACTAGCATGCCTCTATAGGATACCCATAGTAAATACCCACAGTGCTGCCACAGATGGCCCTACCAACTGCTACCCCTGTTCAAGGTCCTACCTAGAAATACATTATTTAAGGGTTAATAAATACCATTGAGTTACTAATGGATTTATTGGAATCCATAGAGGAACATCTTGAGTTAGTGAAAACAGAGAAGAAGCCTTACCCTGAATGGGTTGATCCCACTATTCCACTGCCGAACTTTAAGAATCCTACATTTCCAATTTTTAACAGCTCTGGGGACCCAGAGTAGCACTTAAAACATTTTATGTCTTGTTGTAACCCCATGATGGATACCCCTAAACAACAATAGTCAGTGAAACTCAGGTCCTTCGTGTAGTAACTACAGGGACCAACCTTTGTTTGGTACACCATATTACAGGATCGATCAATTACATAGTGGGGATATATCTATCAAAAGTTTCACTTACAAGTCAGCTTTAAATTATAAAATACAATAGTCCTTGACCTCTCAAACTGAAAATAGTGGGAGAATGAGAGGGTCTTAGATTTCATTGCTTGGTGGAAAGGATTTACATACTTTTTAAACCTACAACTTCCTCAATAAGACTTATTGCCCATTTTTATAGAGAATATTCATGATGAATTGAACACACCACTCATCCTTATGAAATACATAGGAGGGTTTTGGGACCTTTTCATGATTGGTCAAAGAGTGGGAGACTCTATCACACATACGAAGGTTAAGTCTCAAGTAATTACTTCAGCTCAAGGAAAGATAATATGGAAAGAATAGGCTGTCACTATTTCACTTAATTAGGCCCCTGCACCTGCTCTCGATCCAAAGCCTGTACCATATCATGCCACTCCACCTCCTGAATGTTATCAACAATTCTCGCTTCATAAGGATGATAAAAGGGATTATAGAAACAAAATAGTTTGAGGAGATGAAGAAAAAGGTCTATTCTTTTCAAAGTGACCAAGTCATTGGTTACTTCATTTAGGATTAGAAAAAAACTTGATTATGTTTTCAAAGCCTAATAAGCCCAAAAAGGATGGAAAAGAAGATATCTCAAACTATTTCCACTTTCATAGAGAATTGGGAAAAAACATCCAAGAACGTTTTTTTTTTCAAATAAATCCTACAAAATATGGTGGACTCTATGAAAGTGAAGCTGGATAGGTCACCTACTCAAGTAATATGTGTCTCTACCACTGATCTGAAGGGGGGGAATCAATGGGAGGAAGTTAACATAAAGGGTATATAAAATCTTAGTGATTAGATATTCAAAAATAAGATCAACCAGATTCATGTTATCCTCTGAGCATAGTTGAAACAACTAATTATTCTCTCAACTACTTCTGCTACAACATGACCAACTCCATCAACAACTCAGTCCTCTAAAATCCAATCTTATAAAAAGAAACATGTCCATAAGAGTAAGAATAAAAAACAGGAAGATGAGACTATTACAATGCTAAAGTTTTATTTAACTTTAGAGAAATTCATACCTACAATCCTAGAAGCATGGACACCACCCTGCCAAATGGTACAACAAGGGTAAACCCACCATAAAATATCTTCATTAGATGAGGAATTGATCTTCAGTTACATTAATTTTATTCACTTAATTGATCCCTTATTAGATGAAGAGTGAAATTATAAACCCTAATTCCATAAATTTTATTAGGGAACTAGGGGAAGAGGCTATCAGATTCGAGGATATAGGGGAAGACACCATCATGCTAGGACTCACTACTCTAACTCTGTCCTAGTTAGAACCATCTATATAGTAAAAACTCATGGGATATCTCTCCAGTGAACTTATAAGGAGAAAGAATGTTCCCTCATACATTTCATATTTTTTATTGACATAATCATCTTGGAAGATCAATTAGAGGACACATAATCATCTAATCAACCTTGGCATGCAAGTATACCTAGTCGACCTGATCCACTGAGAGTAGAAGCACCTCCAAATACTATTCCAAGGGCCGATCCATCCACATAAAGTGATTTAGTTCCTAAATCACTGGAAAAAGAGCATCCCGATGATGGGAAACACAAACCTTTATACCAGAAGTATGATGTTTTGAAGAATTAATCCTTGGTACTAGCTAATTTTTTAATCTTGGATGCCTTGATTCTATCAAAATACCTCTAATAAGCACTCATAGAGGCCTTTTCAAACCCTAAAGAATTTAAAATCAAAGTCACTGTTACCAAAGTATATCGTGCATATAATGATCCTACAAAATGCCACATGATCATATGTTTCATAGACAAGGATGAGGAAACTATCATATAGGAAAATATTAAAACCTTATATATATTTTCTAGGATAAATGAAATTGATATATGATGATCCTTCATTGAAAATGAATTAGGAGTAAACCTCATTCTAATCCAAAAACTTCATCAACTGGGTTTCAATGAATCTCACTTTTCTCCCTCCAATTTAATGTTATAGGGTTATGAAAAGAATGAGAAAAATACTTTTGGAGAAATAAAACTCAAGACTCAGTTCATGGATATCATGCCTGACTTAGAATTCACGATTGTTCGAAAAGATATGACCTTCAACATTCTTCTGTGAAGACCTTGACTACATTAGCATGCGACTATACCCACATCATTCCACCAATGTCTCAAATATTATATCAATGGTCAGATTAGGACATTTCATGGTGAAAAATTACCATTTAAATCCTATGAATCATAGTACATTAATGCTGGATTCTATTATAGGGAAGGGAAATGGTCCATGACAGATGATGTCACTCGAATCAATTCCCCAAATGGTCTATAGATCATTTAGGATAATACTTTCAAGCAGATAAATGTAGAGTATGTACTATCCATCAATCAAATCAAAGAGGTGGGTCCGAATTCAAGTACACATTCAACAACTTATGTGATTTCAATCATGAAAACTGAGCCTGATAATGCTTGAGAAGTTTTCAAATCTCTGAGAAGTAATGAAACCCCAGATGAAAATGTCTTCATTCCATCCCCTAAGCTTTGAAAATCCCTAATCCATTAGCTAGGCTAAAAGAAGTTTTCATTTCAATAGAGAAAAATTAATTTTCTCATTATCAGTCTCTCATATCCCATTTGGAGCTCCAAAAATGCCCCACACTATCAATCGAGCTAGAAATAGTTGTTTCATCTTTTGAATTCCTGAATGTCGAATCCTACCCTAAATATAAGAAACACGATTCATCACCTAATTCACAGGAAGAGGTATAAGAGGTAAATAATTAGGGAGAGGAATAGGAGGAAGAACTCATGGATAATCCTCTAGAATTTGAGGAATTTTTCTCCACTACTTTTGAAAAACTCAGAGAAATAACTCTGGGCATAGAAGAAGATCTATAAGCTACTTTGATCAGTGAAACCATGAATTATGAAGAACAAGAGGTATATAAATACTTACTAAAGTAACACAAAGACATGTTCACCTTGAATTATATAGATATTCTATTCCTTGATCCCATGGTGGCCACCCACCACTTAGTCTTTCCATAAAACCATTAAGGATACAAATAGGTAGCCACAAGGACACACCCAAATCACACCTCCAAAATTAAGGCTGAAGTGGACAAGATCATCAATGAAGACTTCATTTGGGAAGTTTAGTATACAAAATGTCTAACCAATATTGTCATAGTAAAGAAGAAAAATGGGAAAATCAGGGTCTTCATTGACTTAAGAGATCTCAACTGGCACCGTCTAAAGGATGAATTCCCAATTTCAGTCATAAAACTACTGATTTATGTGATGGATCATTATCAATCCCTATTCTTCATGTATGTATATTCAGGGTACAACTAAATTCATATGGCCCTAGAATATGAAGAAACCATCTTCTTTAGGTCCCCTAGGGAGTATTCTGCTATCGAGTAATTCCCTTTTTCTAGAAAAATGTCGGTGCCACATACCAGCATGCCATGCATCACATATTCGAACCTTTCTTGGGGAAGTTTTTAGAATGATACATTGAAAATATTATGGTTAAGTCTCAACAATTTTCTAACCACTAGGATGATCTTAATACCATCTTCCATAATCTATGAAAACATAGCCTAAAAATAAACCCCTTAAAATGTGCTTTCAGTGTAACCTCAGTAAAATTTCTCAGCTCCATCATATGCCATCATGACATTGAAGTCAAACATGAGAAGACAAAGGATATCCTTATCATGTATCCTCTTAGAAATCTTAAAGAGTTGAGAGGAATTTAAGGAAACTTAGCCTACATCTAGCACTTTATAGTCAACCTCACAGGAAAGTGTTTTCCATTCACCAAATTGATGAAGAAATGGTCCACGTATAAGTGGATATATGACTACCAGGAACCATTCAATATACTTAATAAATATCTCTTGATCCTGCCAGTACTAATGCCCCCCATTGAGGGAAATCCTCTCATTCTATATTTGACATACTTGTAGCGATCACTATGTTCTTCCACACACAAAATAATGGTGATGGGAATGAAAAAAACCTATATTATCTCAATCAACCCATGATCAACACTAATATTTGTTATTCAAATATCGAGAAGAGATTTCTTATGTTAATATTCGCGGTTCAGAAACTGAGGCACTACTTGGAGCACCAAGAGGTCCATTTGGTCTCTCACAATACCCACTAAAATATTTACTCAGTTATCCTATGTTGATAGGATGATTTTCATGGTGGGAGATTATCCTGCAGTAGTTTGATATACATTTTATACCTTAGAAGGTAGTGAAAGGCCATACTTTAGAAGATTTTATTGTAGAGAACCCATCTTCAGAAATGACATCGTTAAATACTGAACTGCTAGATGAAGATATTTTTTCTATTTAGGATAGCCCATAAACATGAAAAATTTACTTTTAAATAACCTCCAAGAGAACAAAAGAGAAGATAATAGAATACCCTAATCTCAACAAAGTTGGTTTAGGGACCGTTCTCATTTCCCTAGTGAAGAAAGTTTTACCTTACTCATTCCTGTTGTTAGAAGGTTGTACAAACAATGAGGCAGAATACCAGGCCCTCATTATAGGACTAGAATTGGAACTCAAAATACCAATGAGACACATATAGGTTAAAGGTGACTTAGATTTGGTGATCAAATAGATCAATGAGGATTATTACATCAGAAAATAAGAGCCAATCCCCCTATTTGACTATGTCTGAGGGTTAATAGCATAATTCCCCTCAAATACAACATTTAATCACATCCCACAATCAAAGAATGACTAGGTAGATGAATTGAAGAATTAAAATACATATCTATTGGATCCAAACTGGGATGAGATGGTCATCAGAATTTCCCATCGTCGGATGGTCTCACCTTTTGTTTAAGTCATAATGGAAGAGATCAATGAAATCAGACCTATCCCTAATCCATATAGTCCTACTACTAGGTGGATTATTACCATAATGGACTACCTCAAAATGGATTAATTCCATTAGATAGAGCTAGGAAATAGAAAATCCACTAGCAAACAACCAACTTTACTCTTTATAATGACCCAAATCACCAGAAAGTCCTCTACAAATGAGGTTTTGATGGAGTCCTTCTTAGATGTATTGACAGAGAAGAGACTATGAATGTTATGAAAGAAGTACATGTGGGAGCCTATGGTTCCCACCAGTCAGGGTGAATGCTTTCCAATCAAATTATAAGGCTTGGATTCTTCTGGACTTCAATGATACAACTTTGCACAGAATTCACCAAGAAATGTCATTCCTACCAAGTGCATGCCAACTTCATCCATCAACCCCAGAGTTTTTACATATAGGAAAATAATCCTGCCATTTTCTATATTGTGAATGGATTTTGTGGGTGAATAAACACCATATATGGACAACTAGTTCAAATATGTCTTAAATGCTACCAACTTATTCTCCAAATGGGCTGAGGAAATTCCCCTCAAAGAAGTCGGTGTCAAAAGAATTGTCATCTTCATGAAATCTAACATCATTTCTATATTTGGTGTCCTTCTTACAATACTAATGGAAAAAGACACCAATTTATGTTCTAATAAGGTGGGAAATCTATATCAAGAGTACAATATCAAATCCAACCATCCATCCTAATATCATGCGGTGGATAATGGATAGATAGAGGCCTTTAACAAGACCCTATTTAACATACTCAAAAATATGGTGGATAAGGATAAAAATTCTTGGCCTAATAATCTCTTTCATTCTTTATGGTCTTAAAAAACTACAACCCATACTTCCACATGGGTGACCCTATATTAACTGGTATATGGGACATACGTAGTCCTACCCATCGAGGTTCAATTTCCATCACTCTGTATTTCCATATCTGACCAGCTGTCCATGGACAAGTAGTCCTAGAAATTACTTGATGAATTAGAGTAACTGGATAAAAAAAGATTACACACCTTGCATCACTTGGATGTCTATAAAAATTGGATAATTTGAGCTTTTAACAAGAAGGTCTGCCCCCATTTGTTCCTCCACATAGAATTGGTATTGGTCCTTAGAAATCCAATGATACTAGAAAAAACCCTCCAAAGATTGAGCCAAAGTGGGAGGGACATTACTCCATACATAAGGTCCACTTTAACAGATCTTATTTATTGATCTCAATGGATGGAGAGCTCCCTATGAACCCAACCAATGAAAGGTTCCTAAATAAATATTTCTTGTAATCACACAACACATGTCTCAACTGCATGATGTTAAACTACATAGTCAGTCTTTGTCACATGAACTTAAAAGGCATGACAATTGTCCTAGATATAGGATGTTAAACTACATATCACTATATATAGTATGAGCTGTAAGACTCTAAAATTCATAGTATATCATCCTTACTGTATTATGTTAAACTACATGATTCACATCCTTGTTTCATGATGTAAAATTTTATAACATTTCAATCATTATTTGAGCAGATCACAATATTCAATGATGGTACCACACCACAAATTTATTTAAGAACTATGTGTAGCTTGATTCTCATTCTAATGAGATACTTAGTTATTCCTAGACCTTATTTCCCAGGCCTAGACATCATTCTAGAAAACATCAAATCCCTTTTCCCCCATGTTAAAACTTGATTAATGTGGGGAACTATTTTCAATAACTATGTGTGGCTTGGTTATTTCTCTAATAAGATACATAGTGATTCTTGTGTCTTATCCCTTTGTCCAGATGCAATATTCCTTTCCACATCAGGTGACTCACGTCCTTATTTCAAGATGTTAAACTGCATGACTAACATCCTTGTTTCATGATGATAAACCGCATGATCATTCTAAGAACTACATGCAGATTGATTACCATTTTAATGAGACACATATTAATGACTAAATTTCTATTCCTGGGTCCATCCATAGTAAGAAAAAAAAATCCCCCACTCCCTGTGTACGAGCCAGATAGGCATAAAGAACCTTTCAAGAACTAAGTATGGCTTGATCCCCACCATGACAGGATACATAGTGATGCTCATATTTGCATTCTTGGTCTTGGACATAACATTTCCCCTATTTCACATCTAGTCATCTTATTCCTCAAAACATGATGTTAAACTGCATATAATTCAAGAGCTATGTATGAATTGATTCTCTTTATAATGAGATATGTAGCGATGCTTGGATCATACCTCTTGGCCTAGCCAACATAGAACCTAAATGCCCATATCCTTCACTTTTGTTTCATTTGTGATGCGGAAGAAGATTTTACCACTTATTATTTAAGACAACAAGAATAACTTATGTGGGATTAGGAGTTTTGGTAAATAAGTTCCCTAAATGATTAAAGCACATCAATTCACATTGGGGTTATCATGGTCTTGTCTGCAAGACCTTAAAAGGTACACTAGATGTCTTTACCGCATGACTTTAAACTGTATGGATTCCTCAAGAACTATATATTCCTTGATTCTCATCCCAATTAGATACATAATGACATCTAGATATTCAATCTTAGGATCATCCATAACACAATACTATAAATCCTCCCACTCTCCTATGTATGAGTTAGATCTACATAAGAGGATTTAATATGGTGTCTCACCCCATGCATGAGACCATATTAAAAAAACCCCTTTTTATCCACACATGAATTTGATCACTTTGGGTAATATTTTATATAACTACAATTGGATTGATTCTTTCTCCAACAAGTTATATAGTGACACTCGAGTCCTATACCATGGTCCACCCACAATAATTATTTTTCACATCGAGTCACTTTCTCCCTTACCATATGATGTTAAACTAAACATTTGATTTTTTTGCCGCATGAATTTAAACCATATGGTTCCCTAAGAACTACACGTGGCTTGATTATCACCTGAATGATATACTTAGTGATGCCTATACCTTATGTCCTAGTATCAACCATAAGGTAAAGAAAAAACACCCTCTCTCTTGTAAATAAAAAAATATCTATGCAGAAGATCTTAATTTGGGTTTCCTTGTTCAAGGGCCCACCAAGGAAATAGATATGTCTCCCTCTTTTATGCAAGGGAACCTATAATTCATGGAAAATATCAATCCAAATTCCTCCTTTATACTAAAAAATATCCCTTCCACATGTAATACTCCTAATATGGGAAAATTTTAGATCTTCATAATCTTTCTCTAGTTACAGAAATAAAATTTATGATACCTGAGGAATCCTTTTACTAACTATACTATAACATGCCCCATTTAGATTTGAATAAGTCACCCACATAAAAGGACTGTCATCTAAAGTATTCCACTATTTTAATATTTTGTAACACGCCCTAATTGGATTTGAATAAATTCACCCACAAAATAGGTTTGTCAACTAGTGGTAACTTTGACCTCAAGAGAAGCCTATTCTATCTCCATAAGTTTTGATGACATTATATCAAGACTCGCTATTCGAATTTGGTCTACAGTCATCCCCACACATACTTGTCCCATATCATTTTATTGATCAGGTAATCCCCAAGATCGTGGTTTACAATTTCCTCCCTCATGTCTGAAGTATGTCAGAACAACCTTGGTCCGGTAGGCCATATATTACCTGTCATTTCCATAATACATGGTCATGGATGTATGACTTAAAACTAAATGCACTATTATTTCCAAAGTTTGGTTCATACCTCCATCATAAAACTTTTCCACCATTCTTGAGTAATTTTAATTCAGAATGAACCTCCTATATTCAGGTACTTTCCTTCCACAAACCATACTCTATGTCTAAGGAAATGTGAATCTCCATAAACTTCCTTAACTCATAGACAATAGAATATTTTAATTCCTGAGGAATCCTTTTCTTGAATATACAATAACATTCCCTAGTTGGATTTTCATAATTCACCCATATAATGGGCCTATCAGTCAGAGGATTCCACTATTTGACTATGCTGTAACACGCCTTAGTTAGCTTTTCATAAATTCATCCACAAAATGGTTTTTTTCAACCAGTGGTAAATTAATCCTTGGGAAAGACCTCATCTATCATCATAATACATTCCCCCATACCACTCTTCGAATCTGGAGACCCATAGATTATAGATTACAACCTTATCCTATTCACATTTGAATATGATATCATATAATCAGACAAGTTACCAAGAATGGGAGAATCATTAACCTTTTTATCAAAGCTAAAGAACTTAAATTATATCCCCCCATAATTTCCTTACTATAATAAATTATAATTCATATCATAACATCCAAGTCAAAAGACATTAAACAGTACAATAAAATCCTCACCGTAAGATGTTAAACTACATGATCAATGTACATGTCACATGACATTAAATTGAACTATTCTTCAACCCTTTTCAGAAAGGGGACTTCCCCCCTAACAACAGTCATTTAATAAAATGTAACCTCCTTTACACAAGATTTTTTTTATAGGAGTGGTCTCCCATTCATCTCCAATGACAATACATATATTACCTTCATTCTCATACATCTTCCCTAGGCAAACCACCCATCATGGTTTTTGAGAAATCTGAATATTTATAAACTTCCTGACCATTGGTAATAGAATGTCATAATTCCTAGGGATTCCTTTGTCTAACTAAGTATTAACATGCCCTAGTTGTATTTTCATGAGTCCCCCACTAAATTTCAGGGCTTGTTAGCTAGAGGATGCCACTGTTTGACTATGCTGCAACATGCCCCAGTTGGCTTTGCATAAAGTCACCCCCTAAAAAAGGGTTTTTTCAACTAGTGGAATATTCATCCTTAGGAGAGATATCATCTATTACCATAGGCATAATTTTTTTGTGTGTTGTAAATCACTTTTAAATCTTGATCTATGATCATTCCCCACACACTTGTCTCGCATCACATTTTAGATCCACATATCACAAATTCATGAATCAAAATTACCCCTTGAGTATCTGAAGAATGTTGGGACATTATTGGATTATAAATATTGTTTGGATCATCATTAAAAAACTTATGTTCAAAGATGTTTGACCTAAAACACCAGTCACATTAGTATGACCAACATAACTTTAAACTACCCAAAAAAGGCACAAAACTTGTTAGGTTGAAAACCCACAAAGGGAAGCCTAAGAAAAATCCAAGCCTTACCCACTAAGAATTCCTTATATTAGACTTAAGAAAAATTGGGGTAATGACACAAAAGATACAAATTTTATAGGGTTGTCCATATAACCTTAGAAATAGCTAGACTACACTCTCTAGGCCCCATGTATTAGGAAAAAATTATAGAATCTACCCATCCATATCACTGTGGTTATGGATAGCTGATGAAAAGATGTATTTCTATGAAAATCAGCTTCAATGTTATATTATGATCATAAAAGAAAAATAGGAATGAAGACATCGATGGATAGAAACAGAATCATTTCATTTATGAGGTAAAAGAAAAATTGGAGGAGAATCCATAAGATGGAGTCTCTCCACCACACTTTACAAAAGATTGTCAACATAAATTTTCATTTTTTGGATGACCTCCTAAGATCCATAATCAGATTTTCAAAGCTCTTACAACTAAGCAGCCTCAGTCTTCTCAGCCCAATGAAGTTCCTCTATCGCATCCATAATGACAGTTGACCCCTTAGTTTGATCTCCTTTTAAAAATTGATGAAGTTGTACAAACTCCCCCTGAGTTAAATCTAGTTCATATTGAAGGTACAATATTTTAATGGTCTCACCATTAACTCATTGCCTACATTCTGTAAATTTCTTGGCATGGTTGGCCTCCTCTTAGGATAATACAGCCTAGAATTCATCAATTTTAATGATCAGATTTTCCTTTATGAGGTGTTGTTGTAGCTCGTGTTCTTTCTCCCATTTGTGAATGATTTCCTTCACAACAAAATTAATCATGCAGTAATAAAATATGTTATATACCATACCAAACAGGAATGGAATTTAACATAATTGTGAAGAAAAATATTTAAAATTTATCTCAGATACTATCTTCCAAATATCCCATCAAGTAGCATGGTGGGTGATACGAAAAGAATTTTGTGTCTCCAAATCTAACTTGGAGCCACTATCAGAGGGAGGAATGTATTCTAGGATTAGTGCACTCAATGAGGCACCCTTCCCCACTCCCTCAGGGACAACAATGGATTCACTTTCCATTATTGTCCACATTGTCATGGAGGATCTTCCCTCAGACTTGGATATAAAAGTTTATGGAGCTTTAAAGTGGATAAGTCTCATTGTCAGCCTCAAAAGGATAACATACTGAAGAAATAGGGGATGATTAAAAGTAGTTGGTGAAACTCATCCAGTGATGGTTCATTGGACTAGGTAGATTCCTCCCTGATGTTCCAAACCTCAGTAGTTTGATTCAGAACCTCTTGATAAGGGGAACTCTCTTGATTCCTCCTTGAGGTCTCTAGGAGAGGCTCATGAAGACTCCCTATTTCGAGCCCCCTTGAATCGGTAATCCCTTAGCAATGAGATCAAGATGGACTTTGAAATCCTGTTCACACATTGCCGCTGCAACATTTTCTATAGATGGAGCTATGCAATTCAACCATTCATGATTAAAAATTTAGGCATTGAAGTTGGTTGTGCAAATATAAAGACTAAATTACATTCAATTTATTATTAAATTCCTAAAATTATTATAAAGATGTGGGAAGATTATTGTGTTCTAGTACTTCAAATGTCATGTCATGATTTCTCATGGCATGTATTAATTCCCCAAGCCCCATGATAGTCTCACCTATGGGGATGTATGAATCATTGGGCTTGGGACCCAGCATAGAACCCTCCTTTGAAAACCCGAGACCCCTAACAACTTCCTTAGAGATAGCCATAGGGTCAACATCAGTCTTTTCCAGGTCCTCTAGTGCATGAGATAAACCTATAATATCATAAGAAATAAAAGTAAATAGTTGATGTATGATGTCTAATGATGCACATTTTACATTAATAGAATCCTCATCCCTCTCTACAGAATCAGGAGTAGTGGTAGGAGCAGATAATTTATTCTCAACCCTCGACACTTCTTATGTCAAGGGATCTGATTTTCCAATAGGAATCCACATTTGGTCAGGAGCATCCTTCTTAGTTCTTGGAGGCTCATTTCCAATCCCCTTGAGAGAGGTTAGAGAAGTATATTCTACAACCACATATAGGGTTAAAAATTTTCTCTAGATAAAGAACAAATAAATGATACTGTGGATACTTTCCATCACTAATGAGGTGCTTAGCCAAAGATTTTATTCTTTGATTTTCTTTCTTTTTTGAAGGAGGAAGGATAACACCAAACTCCACCAAGATAGGTATCAGAGGGGGTAGTAGAGATTATCCCACCATCTTGGCCTCTATTATCTTCTATCCTAGAGATAGATCTATTGGTTTGGGATATGATTCATTAGTTTTGAGTGGGGTTTTAGTCGGATCATATTTCAGTGATGGAATCTCAACTGATTTCCACCTGGCCCACTGCAAATCAAGATGAAATTCCCCTAAAAAACACTTCATTCAAAATAAAATAAATGAATAAAGAAATATGATATAATAAAAGGATAAATTACATTATTAGGATCGATATAGTCAATCAATTCATCAGAAGATAGGTAGTTAACCCCTTCAACAACACCCCGTCTTGATATGCCCTCTACTCATCTCGTGGCATGGATCTGGTTTTAAGTTACATAAATAAGCATCTATAGTTCCTAAATATAGATCCCTACCTTAGTGGGATCATCCTACAAGATAATATTGGGTGGTAATTGATAATATCCAATTTATGTAATCCACATACCAACACGAAGAAGTGACCATACGATTTCAGCATTAGAAGGTATGTCCTACCAAAATTAGACTGACCTTAGTCACACATATTCTGAGGATATATTGTCCTAATGTGAAGATGATTTGAAAAACTTTGGCTTCACAAGCTTCCTGACTCTCTCCATCACTGATGAAGGACAGAAAAACGAAACCCGAGTCTCCTCCTGATGATGATGGTGGGAACGTCTAATCCCAAACTCACCTGTCGCAACCCTTGTGATCCTAACTAGTGGACTAAAATGTGCATGAGGTCATTTTGGAGAACTCATAACCACATCATCATCACCCTTTGAAGGGGATGAATCACCCTACAAGGGAGATGAAACACCTTCTGGAGGGGGAGGAGACTTTTTACCTTAATTTCCATATCTAGCAGTTGTTATATCCCTAATTCAAGGGATATCTTCTACTAACACTCCCTCATGATGTGATGAAATCCAAGCCTTGTCATACCAAGAGGTTAATCCAATAGACTCACCAACCAGAGGATGGTTGATTACCGCTCAAGTTAGCTTCATTTCTATAAGCATCCACAAATTTTGGGATACCATTGGGTGATTTTCTAATTGGACATGAACTGGAGGAGATACAATTATCTTTTTCCAAAACTTGAATTGGTGTGAAAACCTTTATGGATCATAGGCCTCACATATAACCACTCCATCAATATGGGTTTCCAGCATTCCATACCTAAAGGTAATCATGTAAGATCTTAGATCTTCACTAGATTTTCCATCATCAGTAAATCTCCCAGAAGTTGGGTCTCCATATGGGAAGAAATTGAACTTATTGAATAGGTTTAACCTCATAAAGGTCTCACTAGGTTGTAGGGATAAGGGATGAATTCTAGAATTGGATTGAATAAATGGTCAAAAATGGCCCTCAGGAATATCAACACCACTTAACACAACATAGGATCTAAATTGGGTTGTGACCCATCCCTACCGTACTTGAAATGGACCTAAAATAATGAATGGGGCCCTCTCTATGTTAATATGTAGCAGGAATCCATGAATATTCACCAATATAGGGGTTTCAAACCCTACGTGCTTGTTTTCCACCATCCTATCCATAATGATGAATTTCCCTATCCAAATTCCACCATTAGAGTCATGGATAGAAAATAGGTAGACACTTAGACACATGGATAAAAATCTTTCAAGATGTGTCTTTGTAGATATGATGGATTTGGGTTTGTACCCCCATTGGTTGTACTCCCCATTTTCCAAAGTGGTCCCTAATTTACTAGGATCACCCTATATCTCCATCTTGGGACACCCTGTAGGATGTTTGAAAGTGGGGCCTTTCCCCTTCAACTCTAGGAAAGTACTAATATAGGTTTTAGGATAGATATCCCCTCTCAGGTAGTGGTCTTATTTCTTAATCTCCCAAGCTATATTCAATAGCTCATGCGCCAGAATTAAAATTATTTCAGTGTTATACAATGTTGGTCTCAGTGGGATGAAATTTTCATATATCTCTCTAAGGATCAGAGCCTCTAAGATATTGGGGACACCCCACAGGCTGATACCAACTTCTCCATGCATCAAGTGGAAAGAGTTAGTTTGTGGGATCTATCATCTTAACAGAACAAGGATGAATTTAGAGTTCTTGTATATGTCTGTATGGGCCATCCATATGGCTTCATATATTACCATTGCTTTCAACTTAGTTTCAAAGTCAGAAATGGTCTGGCACACCCAGTATTACCACATCCACTCAGATCTAACACCCCCTCCTAGGCAGAGATCCCAGCCTTCCCTCCAACCCTTTTACTGTTATATATTGGAATCATGGAAGATGGATGGGTAATAGTATGAATTTAATTCAGGAATGCGATGATTTAAATCTAGATAAAATTGGCTGTGATGCATGGAAAAAGTTGTGGATGATGTCCCAACATTAATGTACGTACCCACACTTGATATGTTGGTAGTAGTGAAGTTCTTGTAGTCTTGAAACCAAGAAAGGGGAGTGTAATTATTCAACTCTTAAATGAAGACCTCTTTTAGATGACCATGAACATAAAGTAGAAGATAATTACTCTTAGGGTAATTGTGATGATACTTCTTCAGATATCCTCTGGTAGGGTAGTATCACGTACATAATAGTAGTTAGGGACTACATCTTTTACAATATCCTCAATGCGGGTGCTAACTTTATCATCATAAACTTTAACCTTCTGAGTATCCATTGAACCTATAAATAAAAACTAAGATTTTTGTTAAAAAAAAGTCTTGGTTTTGGGAGAAAAATCCCAAAAATATAGAAATCTAAAAATGGAATAATCTCATGTAGGGTATCTGTGCAAGTGACCTCGTGCAGGTCCCTCAACCAAGAGGGCTTGCACTAGTTACTCACCCAGGCATACATGTCATGCAGGTAGGTGCATACCTAGTCTGTGAGAACGGTGCTTTTAAAAAGGAATCTTAAGTGGAAGGTCTATGTAGAATACTAGCATGGTGAGACCAGAGGTACAAAAGCATGAGGATTGTCTGTTGAAACTAGTGGATCAATTTATAGATGTGGAATCCCTTATGCGCGGTCTGAATTCCCACCCTACCTAAGTGACTGATCTGTGAAGAAAGCCTATGCAGATGACATACATGATCTACATACCATTTTAATCCCTTTACCTATGGATCAAACTATCTTCTTTCGATCATATCCAATCTTGAGGGAGGGATTTTGTTGACACTCTATTTTGTCACATAGATGAAAAGGTATTAAAGGGAAATAACTTAAGGGAAAAAATGATGAAGTGTGAAGAATACAAAAGGTTTCATCCTTCACTGAAGGAACATTCATTTAGGTATCCTCAAGTAGCGTCAGTATGTAGGGTACCTATGCACTCAATGGAACTATGCATGTCTAGACAACCAGGTCACCCAACGACATAATGCAGGGTACCTATGCATTGGTGTGTGTGACACACCTGTGTGATCCAATAGCTTCACCTAGGGTCCTATATTTTCCTATAAATAGAACCATGGGGCTCCTAATTATGGATGATGGAAAATCCAAAAGAACTCCTGACACTCCACTCACCCTAGTCCTTCACCTAGGCCCTCAGAAACTTACAGGTATCTCTTCAAAAACCGATAGAGGAGGTAATTGGGGGGGGGGGAGGGGTAGTGGAACCAAAGTCCTTCTAGGGTCTGAAATACATAACACCTATGCAAGAGACCCTTTCCCCTATGCTTAATTAATGCTAGTGTGAGGTCCCCTTCCCTAACTTGGGACCTATGATAGATAATTTCGGGAACACCTGTGGAGACCCTTAAATCCTTGATAAAAGACTCTCCCAAGTGTTGTTTCCCATGGGGTCTGTCTCCCAAAGTACCTTTAGCTCAAGTAGGCATACTTGCACGAAGCACTCCTAGGCCACACAGGCATACCCTGCATGAGACCCCCTTGGCTCTCCCAACCTATACCCTGTATGAGCCATCTCTCAAGCCCAACTCCAAGCCACAAATGGTAGGGATCTTCTCTCTTTGGATCCCTCATCTAAGGGGGACCAAATTGGAACCTCCACTAAAGCCTCTGGAATTTCAAAACTATGGTAAGAGGCACACCATCACGTCTCCCATTTGGGTATGAATTCTTTTAGTATAAGGTGTACCACACCTATACAATTGATAGGTAGGATCCTTGGGGTGAATGCGAGTATGCATTCCTTTGGTCATGAGGACCCTAACCCTAGGGGAAGTGTTAGGGATCTCCCAGAATTAGAGACAAAGTTTGGATCCTTGTGCTTCCTATATCATATTTGAGACCAGGGACCTCTAGTTCTTGGTGGGGAGACATGGAATGAGATACTCTTCTCTTACCCCCGAACTAATTTTAGGGAATCCCTCATAGAGTAATACACTATACTTTCTTGAAGGAACTCTCTCACTTCATTAATTCCTCTTTATCCATACCCATGGGCTGTAGTTGTACAAGTCACCAAATTTGACTATCCAGGTTACCAAAATAAGAGTGGAGATGGGAACTTCAAATCCTTTTCTATCTTCTTATGGGTCCAGGGTACAACAATAGGAGGGAAGTGTCATCACCACGACCTCTTCCACTAGTGGAAGGTGGATCATGTTGTTTTATGGATATTTCACTTCCTTTTTCTCACATTCAAGAATGACTCACATGGGCTTAGAGGTTAGATATGATCATGACATATGCACAGTATGATGCATGTTTTGGAAGAGAATATTTTCTTAGATATTACTCCTATATTCCTTTAGAGGACCACCATAGGCATGGGTCCTCAAGTCCATGTATCTGAACTTAGGTAAAATAAGATTGTATGGTTTGTCGGATCTTCCACTTCCTCTTGTTTCTCACACTGAGCATGAATTGCATGGGCTTAGAGGTTGGTGGTGATCATGATATCTGCACAATCCCTAAACCAGACTCGTGGGCCTCTTACTTGGTACAATCCTCAACATCTCATAAAAGAGAATCCTCCTATATGGTATAAGCCCTGAAATCCAACCTATTGGGCATCATTCCAAGTGTAATCCCCAACTGAACCTATGGTATTCCTATTCGGTATAATCCCCAACTATGTCACCATACTAATTCACCAGAGCATCCACATCAGGAGTAATCCCCAACCAAAACTCAAATCACCAGGGTATCCTACTTAGGAGTAATCTCCAATCCAATCCTCTAAAAGGGCCATACTCTCTCATGATACAAAATTTCAGAGGGCCTCTATATGTATAGGTCCTCACAACTGAACTACTTTGGATTTGATTCCTATCCAAATGGGATATATAGGAATCTTCTATGAGGTCCAAACCCAATAATCTAAATCAACCCAAATTCTCTTTAGGCCTCATTCCCAATAGAGTCTTATTCAACATGGGAATCCATATCCCTTATAAGTTCCCTAGGATGATTCAACATAAGTCCCATAGAAAACTTTGACTAGGAACCTTCTTACTAGACATCCTTGCCGCATAATTCTAAATTACATGGTTTGGTCCTTATCACATGACCTTAAAAGGTATGATGTGCCCTGTTAAGTGGAATTGATCTATGTGGGTTCTGATTCATTTCAAAAGGATATATACGAATCCAGTCTCATGAGTTTGATCCCAACATTAAAACAACTCCCATATCTCTAGATGAAGATACACTCCAGAGCACCCCACTGTGTGGCTAAAAACCAATATCCTCATAATAACGACCAAATAATCTCTAATCAGTACATAAAAGGACACCATTAATGAAGAACCTCAGATACATATAGATATCTTCATTTATGAATAACCTTGGATACACATAGATGCTTCTAAGTTCCATACATTCTAATAATTGATTGTTAATTCAAGGGTGACTCATGTCATACTTGGGAATTATTGAAGGATTCACGAACATATCTTAAATTTATAATAGATCCACAACATAGGAAATAATTACCCTAAAAAAGGTGTTATGATTCTAAAATCCCATCCTCTCAACCAATGTGAGTTATTAAGTACCACTGGTTCAATGTCTAAATGAAATCCTATCTTTGGAAAATAAGGTCCACGAGTTATCACGGATATAGAACCATTGGGTGTTTCCAGATCCACAAATAAATCCTGTTAGAGACCGTTCAGAAGCAGTGAACCCAACGTGAATGATTGCACAAAACCAACCCCCAATAATAAATTTTCAGGCACAATGATTTTTCATCAGAAATAGTTACCTAAGGAAAAGATCATTTATAACCATAATATCAAATACCAAGAACATCAATCCTAGCCCCCAGTAACCTGGACTTCCTACTGGAAAAGGTGTTTGTGACACACCAACTTGATATCCATCACAGTCCCTAACACATTCCTATGTCTTTAGTCTAAAAAATCCCAAAGAGTAAAAAAATAGGAAGTAACTACCATGATACCACTTTCTAATGTCTCATCCAGGGAGACATTGAGTTGGTACCTTGAGTCAGTTTTCCACATGACCTCAAGTGCTGAACCTCATATGCCAGTGGTTGTTGACTAACAGAGGGGGTATAAGGTGGTACCATGAGGAGACTATACCACTGTATCAGAGTGAAAAATAATAATATAATTAATTAATAATCATACAAATCTTAAATAAATGAATAATAACTATATATAAACGTCAAAAATAAACTAAAAACCGAATCTGACAAATATAAACATGGCTGAACAACTAATGAAATGTAGTAAAGGCCCAAATATCCATGTTATACACACAATTCTGATCACCCATTGGGTCGATCCCATATATAAAATATAAAACTGAAAGGTAAGTACACCAGGACCTACTGAAACTTTGATCTGAATCTTATATAGTATCCAAATACCATCTAAGTTATCTTGCTCGATCATGCAAAACTCAACCTAGTCCTTAGCCCAACTTGTGCCTACAATAAACATGTGATAGCTATTTGGGTACCCATGTGTAGTGGAGGACCAATTAGGGTGTGAGTATAACTCAATAGGATACCACCAACGGTGTCACTACTACAAAACTGGCTTTTAACAGCACTGTCATTTATCAGCACTAGAAAAATGCACTAAGAAAGTCCATCTTTATCAATGCTAAAATAAGCGCTAATGAAGGGGGGCCTTTATCAGTGCATTTTGTTTAGCGCTGATTAAAGTGCACCTTAATTAGCACTTTATTTTTAGCACTGATAAATGTTACCCTTTATGAGCGCTAACAGTAAAGCATTGTTAAATAGTAACCTTTATCAGTGCTCTATTAGTATTGATAAAGGTTCAGAAAATAAAATTATTATTTTTTAATAATTTCATTAATTAAATAATTATTGTTAAAAATAAATAAATAAATATATAAATTTTAAAATTATTAAATAATATATATTAAATATCTAGATATGTTAAATGAAACAATTAAACAAATAAAAACTTAAAATGAGTAAATTAAGAAAAATACTAAAAATTTTATGAATTGAATAATTATTGATAAAAATGAATAAATTTCACACAAATATATATATAGATTATAAATATTTATGATTAATATATATTAAATGTAGATATATAAATGAATATATAATCAGACAAAAAAAAATTAAAGATGAATAAAATAAAAAATTATTTAAAAATTTATTAATGAAACAATTATTAATAAAAATGAGTAAGTATAATATATATATATATATATATTAATTATAAATAGTAATAAATAATATATATGAAATATAAATATATATAAAATGAATAAAATGTCAATTAAAAACATATTAATGTCTTATTCATTTTTAATGGTGTTTGATATTTTAATTTAACATATATCAAATGTCATGTGTTACATTTTTTTTATGTATATATATATATAATTAATACAATTTATATGAAAACGCACACACAAATATATTTATGCCATATATAAAAACACATACACCTAATAATTATGTAATTTATTCAAATTTCAGTATATTTTAGAATTTAATTATTAACATGATAAATTTAGTATATTATGTTTTTAATCGATCAATTTTATTTATTTATTTATAATACTATTACAGTTAGGGCATTCATTTTTATTATTTTATTATTTTTGAATTTGATAATTTTTTATTATTTATTTATATATATATATTTATTATGTTTTAGTATTTTCAATATACATTCATCTTTACTTTAGTATATATATATCCATATTTTTTTTAATAATTTGTATTTAATTAATAAAACTTATACATTTTTTAAATATTTTTAAAGTGCACTCATTTTGAATTATTCAATTTGACTCATTTTTAAAATGTATGTATTTAAGATTATATATCCACTAATAATGTTAAAAATATATTTGTAAATAAATAATTATAAATAAATATATTTATAAATGTATATTTAATATATTTATAAATGTATATATTTTTAATTATTATAAATAAATTATAATTATTTTTTAAATAAGTATTTATATAATTATAAATAAATAATTATATATATTTAATAATTATAAAATTATAATAAATTTATTTAAATAAATCCTATATCAGCATTAAAATTTTAGCACTAATAAAGATCAATATTTATCAGCGCTAAAAAGCGTTGTTAAAATGAATTTTTATCATCACTCAAATATTAGCGCTAATAAAGATGTTTTTATCAACACTTTTTGAGTGCTGATAAATTTCAAGATTTATCCACACTTATCAATTTAACACTGATAAAAGGGATCTTTATCAGTGCCTTTTTGAAAGCTCTTTTAAAAGTTTTCCCGATCTATTTAAAAAAACCCTAACCGATACTCACTTATCATAATTATGAAGCTCTCGCAGAACTCCTCTACTTACGGCACGACTCCACTATGACCCATCAGACAAATCAATGATAGAATCCAATGAATGTTAGTTTCTAATTTTCTTATATCATTGTTTTATCTTTTGGGTTCCACATTTTTCATTTTTACACTATTCTTAACCTTGACGAACCCTACATCTCATCTCCTCGCCACTGCCAGAATGACTCCTCTATGAATTTTAATGGCTTACTGACAAGACGAATATATGTAGTTTAACTTCATGCAACCCAGATTAGAGATTCTATGAAATTTAACTTCCTACCCCTAGGATGAATTTGTGCAGTTTAATATCATGCAACAAAGATGAGAGATGTTGTAAAGTTTAACATCTTTCTTATAGAATGAATTTGTGTAGTTTAACATCCTATAACTAGGATAAGATACAATGTGCAGTTTAACACCTCACTATTAGGATCAATTTGTGCAGTTTAACATCATGAAAATAGGATGAGAGACACTACGAAGTTTAACATCTTTCTTCTAGGATGAATTTGTGCAGTTTAACATCATGGAAGCATAATGAGAGACTATTGATGACCACTATGCAAAGTATTTAATGATAAATATTGTATTAGTGTGAGTTTTCACACATTCCTCATCCATTTTGGCCAATGTGCATGCTCTATTTTGTGGATCATGGTTTTTATAAAGGGGAAAAATGATTTATAGAATTGTATTTTCTTAAAAAATGTGGGTTATTATATTGTCAAAAGTAGGCTTTCAAGAAGGTGGTTTGAAATTGAAAATGAAATAGTGGTTTTTGAAGAGACAATTCCTTTTTTGTTATGAATTTTTTCTTGTGATCTAGTTGTTTTGTCCCGAGATGTTCCTTGGTGGAAATAGTCCCTCTTTGTCCTCTTATATAAGGATATTTATTTTGATAAGTTGGTGGAGGTACCATTTTTAGCTGAGTTGTTGTGAAATAAGCATAAACACATTGGATCAGTTGTTGTCTCCCATGTTGGGGGAAGATGTTTAGAGTTTCCTCGTTTTTGATTTGTGGCTATTGTAAGTTCATATTTCATTATAAAATTCTAATGAAATTATCCTTTAGTAGTTCAAATCGTTTTTTTCTTGAATGTGAACCTTTAAATGGTTATCCTTTTATGAATTAATTCTCCTATTTCTATCATGCTTGTTTGGAGATGTCTATTTTTTGTGGAAATCTCTCTTTGTGCCTTGTGTATGGGTTAATTTATATTTTTTATTTTGATCATTAGTGCTACTGTTTATACTTATATAGTGTGTTGGAAGAATACTAATGTCTATTTGGATCCATTGATCAATGATGCCAAAACATGGATTGACTGTGTATCACTCACAAATTTAATAACAAAACTATGGATTCTCTGTGCACTTCACTACTATTGGTTAACTACTTCTTAGCATAACATCTGACCTGAACTTACTACTCAGTGTCCCCATTTCACTCTCATCTAACACATTCTCACCACCATCTCTATTATATTTCCATTAAACATTCAATTTTCCTTCTCTTCCTTCACCCATTTACTATATGCATACAGTTGCATGCATTATGCATCTTTACAAGTAGTAAATGGGTGTAAGAAGAGAAGGAAAAGTGAATGCATAATGGTGATATGATAGATATGGTTGTGAGCATGTGTGGGATTAGATCATCACAGGGATGCTAGGTAGGAAGTTCAGGTCATATTCTATTCTAAGCGGTAGTTAACCCACAATAGTGAAGTTCCTAGAGAATCATTAGTATTGTTATTAGCTTATATCTAGATCAAAGAAAACCTTTGGAAAGTTGTAAAGGTGATGTTATGATATACTTTATCTATTTTACCAAAGAATTATATAATGAAACATTTATTTAATTTTCATTATTCCTTTCAGAGTTTATTTATTTTATAAGATTTCTGTCCATGTGTCATTCCTTTATAGGAAGAGAAATGAAGCTGTCTCTACTCAATCATAGAGGTAATATTAATGTTTTCATAGTAAAATCATTTTCCATAGAATTAATGTACTATTTTATATTTATGTTTAATTTATTGATTTTTAGTATTACTCACATAATAATTATTTTCTTATATAGGTGGATTCTTTTGTTTGAGTTGGGGTGCCCTATCCAACTTTCATGCTTCTTCTCCCTCAAAACCTTTTCACCCATGCAGTGTTGCATTTATCACTTTATTTTAGGTTCTCTCCATTGCCTTTATAACAAGAGTAACACCGCTACCTCTTCTCAATTAAAAAGTTAATCTTAATATTTTCACATTAAAATTATTGTCCATAAAATTAATTTATTATTTCCTATTTATAATTAATTTATTTCTTTTCAGTATTACTCATAATAATTGTTTTATTATACATGTGGATTATTTTTTTCGAGTTGATGTGGTTTGTTTGAAGCTGCTCGTGTAGTGTTGGTAGTTTGATAAATAAATTCAATATAAATCATGGCAACATTGATAGTTATGATTGTTTTTGAATGTATGTAATAATTTTTATTTATGTAATTATATAAATCAGTGTTTGAAATATTTATAATATAGTGTTTTTTTCTAGTATTTTCATTGTAAATTTCATTTCATTTTAATTATGTATTGGTACTTATTTTTGTTGATATCTAGTGTGTTTCTGGTGTGTTTTTAGTGTGTTTTTGGTGCTATGGTGTGTTGTTACAGCACACTGTAGTATGACCCTTTATCATTGCTTTTAAAAGTGCCGATAAAGAACACATTTATTAGTGATTTTAAACACGTTAATAAAGGTCGCATTTATCATCACTTCTAAAAGATGTGATAAAGGTATACTTTATCAGTGCTTCTACAGTGATGATAAAAAGTTATTTATCAGCACTAATAAAATCACTGATAAACGATTCCCTTAGTGGTGCTAAATAAAAGCACTAATAAATGGTACCTTCATCATCGCTTTTAAAAGTTCTAATAAAGTATTGTACTTTTAACCTTGGTCATGTTTTCAGCACTTTTCTAGTGCTGATAAATTCAATTTATAGCACTATTAATAACCAGTTTTGTAGTAGTGTGTCTAAAGAAATATCTAGTATAGACACAACGTAGGGAGATATGAAATGAGATAATAAACAACAAATGATAAATAAATGATTTAAAATGATATTTATCAAATATCCTATTGGCCCTCAGGTTCCACAGTGACTCCCAATCCAACCAAACCTACTTCATCCAACACTAGTCGTCTGATCCATAAACATAGGGTGATACATGCTTCAAGTAAGGTGAGTTTCCACTAGCTATCTCTTACTTGGTACCTAGAAACATCAGTACTAGGTACTCATTCCATACTAAATACTACCCGTTCCCGGAACATTGGTCTGATATACAACCCATGAAACAAAATCAAAAGTGTCTGAAGTTCCATGTTTGACATCTAATCATACATAAAAAAGTATCCAAAGCATGAGTCCAACATCTAACTATACATCAACATCGGTGGTTCCTAGAGCGTAATTCTAGAACTATCCCAATGATGGGGAGCATTAGTCCAACATCCTATTCCATATGGTATACCATTATTTCCCAAAGCATCATTCTAACACTTAAAACATAAAGTATACTATCAATCTACGAAGCCTCAATTTGATACCTAATCCATATAGTAAACTATGTGTTCTTGGAGTGTCAGTCTGATATCTCAACTATTCCATCATTTTTAAATACTAAGTTTCAACATCTTGAACTCACAAATCATTTAAAAAACATAAACAAACCCCTTTTTAAACCCTCTTCATTTACCAAGGTCCTATTGGTACTTTAACACCAAAACATGTCTTGGAATTTCAAGACCTTTTTACACACCAAAACACTATTCCAAACACTCTTTAGAAAATTATGGATATCACATATCTATTTTTAATACATTTGAATCCACCCTTAAAACATGGTCTTAACCCTTGAACATCCAAAACTAAGAAAAAAATTTCCTTTCTATAAAAACCCTTAAAATATCCATAAATACATTTTCACCAAATGGTAACCACCCACCCATGTCAAATAAATTTTTTAAATTCATTGAAAAACCCTTTTTCTAAAACATTTTAGGTTCACACCTCATTTCCAAATAGTATGCATTTTAAAACATAGTTTTCACATATTTAAACCCAAAAATAGATCAAAATATAACTCACATGATTTAAACAATTTCAAATGACTCATAGGAATTTCACAAGACTCAACACATAAAAACATCCCATTATCAAGATTCAACACACCCCATGGGTGGCTGTAGGTTCGATCTTATAATTACTGGCGGATCCGATGGAATCCATGAAAGGTCTAAAGCAACAATCAAAAGTCAAAAACTATTTTATTAACCAAGGGATCACAAAAAACACACAATTAAACTATTATACATACTAAATAAACATGGAAAAAATTTATCAAGACTATGGGATAAAGCTATTAGACCACCTATATCATCAATGAAGATTTTGTAACATTTCCATGTCTCGACAGCTTTTCCAATGCCTGTCCAAGACTCGTACAAAATCCTCAATGTAAAAATGATCTTATCTTGAACAAAAAATCTCTAACTTCATGCTATGAAAGAATAAACATTTAATCTCAATATTTAATAATTAACTTAAACCTTTAAATTAAAAAGTAATAATAGTCACTAATATTACCTGGAACAAACCTCTTATCAAAATTTTAAGAAACCGTCATAGGTGGTCCACAAAAGACCCCCAAAACCATTCTTGGGAAAATACATAACTGGATATACCATTAAAATAATTAATTAAATTAATTCATTAGGAGAAACCTATGAAAATTTACCATGAATACATACCCTAATGAAACACCACCAACAATGCACAAAAGTTGTCTCAGAATTTCCTATACACAAGCAAACTAAAATCCCCATGAGAAACAAATAATTACACCATGATCTATTGGAATATTTAATGAAACCAAAAATCATAGAATTTAAAAATTAGAGTGGAGGAAGAAGGAAGAGATAATAGGTTTTCAGAGAGTGATTCTAACCTAAAAAATTCCCAAAGATCATAGTAAACTCACCCTAAATCAAGGTTTGAAGAAGGATAAATGGTTTAGGAGCATCCTCAGTCTACATATCCCTAATGGGGGAGGAAGTGGGGGTGGGTAAAAACTAGAGGGATGTATTGTTCATTTCCCCCATTAAATGGAATTTTGGGAAACCACGCGATTTGGCCACACAATTTTTAAAAACTTTATACCAAACTTACACCCTTAATTGGTCATTATAGAATAACTCTTATGATTAGGATGAATGGTTAGATAAAATGTTTTCCAAACATGTTGTTAGTACTACCTCCCCTCTACAGCAAAGTGCATGGTTTGTATGAAATCTTGCATAAACCATGCATCATGCCTCAGGTTCTCCACCACCTCACACCGTTTCTCCTTTGGATTTCATGGTTTACCCCAAACCATTGTCTAACTGTGAAACTTAACTATGATCAATTTAAAATGAATTGAAAACACCCTTATCACCAAGGTGTTTTTAAATTTCTTATAAACCATTATCCTAGTAAAAACAAATTGAATTTTCCCAAAACTTAACCCGAAGCCTCCAAATCCCATTTGAACACAATAGATACCTTTCAAGGCTCATTACTTCTTCTAAAAACATTTTCTTGAGGAATTACAATTATCAGAGTATTGTTTGGAGTCTCGTTTCATAATTTAACCCATCTAGTAAACAAAAATTCAAAATTAATTATGGAATTTACAACTTATATGAGCGTAGGATCTTACATAATCTGTTGCATAGATGTTATGTGATATATTCATCGACTTATTAATTCTATTTTGAAGAATAAAAAAAATGTGTTAGAATATACTCGATTGACATCTTACATGTTTAGTGGTTACTTGATGTTATGGATAAATGGATTATATAGGTTTAAATACAATGCATACAATATATCCTGTGGTGGAAATGTTCATATAGAGATATGAGTATGTTTGATAGAGATCACACTAGACCCATTAGTAGCTTGAGTAGAACTGGTTATTTTATTAAGGCCACATTTTTCTTACATATATGATATATGGATTTCATATTTGTTACCAACACTGCTAAGTCCCATAGGGTCACCTGGTTAGGACCTTGGATAAGGATAAAGTTTTGGATAAAGTGTTTGTTCCAAAATAAAGAGCGATTAATGAAACCACATCCAAAATTGTTTGGATGGATTCATAAAGAGTTGTGAAGTTTTGAATAATTTTTTCATAGTATTTTAGTTCAAGTGGGTGATTGTTAGATGTGCACTAAAACTAGGTAGAACCACACATTGGTGGTTTCTACATAAATCTTGGTCGACATCCATGCTCAGGTTTTTATGCATGCAATGCATATGTATTCTATGTACCTCCTCATATATTTTTAAGCAGTTATTAATCCATTATTAATGGATAAATTACTTTTCATTTGGTTATTAAATGAGATCAATATGATCATCAATGAGACATAAATCATGGGTATCATTTGATGATACTTGACATCTGAAAAATGTGTTCTTCACTAATGAAGAAGCATTACACTTCACTTATATAAATAGAATGTGATTATATTTGATTGAATGTGGTACATATGCAATTGTTCCTAAATATTGATAATAATTAGTTTCATTTAAATCTTATAAAAGTATTTATTCTTCTTGAGTATTGTTCACCACTCCTTGTAAAGGCACCGTCACCCCTTTTAGTGTCTCTGGTGTCCTATGATAAAGATTAATATCCAACAACAAGTGTTATCCCCTTGTAGGTGGTATAATTAGATAAAATTATCATTCATGATCATCATTAAGTATTCTCTTTCAAGAATAGAAGATGGATGCTACTACGGTTTGGGTGTTCTAGGTATGCTCTATTTTATGATAATATTTACACATTGATTTCTTGAAGATATATCAGGATGAGTTTGATTTTATTTCCACTACCGGATATCATAGGATGATCAAAGGAAACCCATCATTAATAACATGTTATCAAACAGGATTGTACAATTTATTGAAACCATGAAGTATTTTGAAATTTAGATATTGTTATTGATTGTAAATAGACTGTGATGTGTCATCTTATATGTTTAGTAGTGACAATTTGGAATATAAAGAGCTGGGATATGAATGGTTAGAGCTGGGAATTAATAATCCCCATTCACGAGGAATTATAAAATCCAATAAATATTAATTTATAATAAAGAATATGATATATGATAAACAAATAATAAATATAAAAATACTCTATAAAATGACCAGAAATGAACTAACAATATATATTGTATTTTTATTGACATTTTTTGTACAAAAAATAATAATTATATTAAATTAAAAAGTAAAAATCAAGAAGCTATAGAGGGTTACACACTAATCCACACTATCTCACCCAACCAAGAAGAAAAATGAGACAAAGAACATGTTCTATGCGTTAAAAATAATGAAAAAATAAAATATATAAATATACAAATACATTATAAAATGAAAAAATATACAAACCATTGGTTCTATCCTTATTTTATTTTTTTCTGTGATAACAAGACAAAGATTCTGTATTTTTCAATAAAAAATAGAATAAAAAATATATAAATAGAATATAAAAATATAAAATGAATAAAAAGAATATATTTTAAACTAGTTTAATGTGTTTTTATATCATCAAACATATACAAAACATATGTTTTAAACTATCTTGTTTTTTTTGTTTTTCATATCCTTTATTTAACAAAAATTGTTCATTTTTTAAAAGAGAACAAGATTTTTTACTTTGTGATTAAAATAAAAATAATTAAAAAGTGAATAATAATTATCAAAATAAATCATACATTGAATAAAAAATGAATATATTTCATATGTTTTTTTATTTTTTGCTTATTTTTCATCGATTGTAATGTTACATTACTGGATAATAATAACTTTAGCAACCAATATTTTTTTAAAGTTGGGGCTGAAGTATCTTTATTATTGAAATAAAGGAAAAGACCTCTTTTTTTTGGGTATAGAAAACCCATTACATGGCCCGTAGTCCCAGTGAAAATTAAATCCCATTACATGGCCCTGAAGGCTCATATTTTTGGCCCAAAGGCCCTCTGATGAATAGTATTACTACAATACTGCCCTGCCACAACGTTCACTGCCACTAAAGTGTCACCAGTGCTATAATTCCACAATTTCTATAGTAACCTGTGCCTAATGGGTTTTGAACCCCCATTCATGATGTAGTATTATGGAGAGATTACCACTAATCCAAATCCTAACTACAATAATGAATCTTTTTCAATGGGTAGTCTTAGTTATTAAAAAATATTTAAAAATAAATTATACCTATGAATTAGTAACCAATTACTGGTTCATTAGATATTTATCACTATTGTATATTCATTATTAAAAATTATTTGATGAAATTTATACAAAAAATAATGTCATTTTTTGGAAACAAATTTGAATTATATGTCACTAAAAGTCATTGAAAAATCATATATAAGGTTATTTTTTTATGGATTTAAAAAATTTGTTAAAAATTATACGTATTTAGTTTTTTAGATGTTATATTTTGGTGGAAAATGTGTCAAATCTATTATTAATATCCATCAAAGAGTCATTTGTAAAGTTTGTTTATTGTGTTATATTTGATACATGTTTAAAATTTTTTTAACACAAAATATTTTCTTAGGTTTATTTTGTGTATTAAATTTGACCCATCTATCACAATTAAAAAATACATATTTTTTTGAGATTTTTTATGATGGACATGCAAATCATGAGTTTTTTGTGTGTATTAGACATGTCAATCATTTCACTATTTATCCCTAAGAAGTGTTTCTATGGTTATTTTTTTAAAATAAATCTAACATATGATTCTCGCTCAAATTTACCCAAGAGATGAAGGTAGAACGACCCTTGTAGTTTAGCTTGGGTTATCGAATCCTTAGAGACCTAAGAAGAAACCTATAGACACGTACATTCTATGGACGGTTTTTGGCTATGAAGTGGCCAACTTGGGTTGATTTTATATGGTTTTAAAGTATAACTAACAGATTTAAGTGAATTCAATTTAAAATAATGAGTTGATCCTAGGTTATCGCTCGGGGTGGATTGGACGTATTTTCTTTTTAATGATTTCAATTTCTTAAAATTGAGATGAGTTTATTTAAGGAGATAAAACAACATCAAAACTTACTGGTTTAATGCCTACACCCTTTAATACTAATCAACTATACACTTTAAGGATCAAAGTTTTGATCACTTCAAGGTAAAGGTTCGTATTAGCACTTGAAGTGTGTGGCCTTAAATTCAACAAGGACGATGGAGTTTAAAAATCATCAAATAAAAATCTCAATTAAAGAAGTGATTATACATTAATGAGGTGATAAATAACATCCAATATATCCCCTTTCTACTCCCTTGGATCAACCCATAAGTGGGTTATCCCTCCATTGATTCTATGGTTTCAATGGAAGCGGAAAGTAGACTCATGAGGGAGGAAATGGAGAAGTAAAAAAACGCAATAAAATAACAATCACTCCACCGTTGTGTGATAATCTCACAAGGTTTGGTATAAAAAAGTTCACACCATGAACCAATGGTATCAAAGTGATAAGGAGAAGAACATAATAATAAGAGAAGAAGAACTTTTATTAAGAAACAAGGATGAATTAAAACAACTTACATGTGAAGGAAGAACATTACAAAGAGAAATTGGCAGCATAACATTAAGATGAAAACAAGATAAAATATTCTTCAATAATCCAACACCACTGCCTTAAATAGGAATTTTTGAGCCCTTGGGTTGAGCCTCCAAAAGTCCAAGTCTCCTCAATTAATTGTGGTAGGCCATAGGTGGGTGGAAAGTAAGGGAGAGTTGATTTTTCCACCCTTGACCCGAGGTGGCAGCCAACTTTCCTTCACCGAAAATATGCACTTGTAAGACCTTCTACATGGCCGACTCAGAGTGGGACATAGAATAAGAAAATGGAGCTCCGGATGTCATCTAGCCTCCTGTACAATTTGGGCCCATTTGGAGTTGTGGATTCCGAGATATGATCATATTAGTGAGCTATTTTTCTGGGCCATAGAATCTGGCCCAGAATTTTATCTCTAACTTGGGCCGCCTAAATGGACACCATGGAGGCCGAATTAGAATTATATCCTGCAGAGAGATTTGTTCATATACATGTCTTATAGCATCCCACGAAATATGAGATTAATTGGGCCCCACAGTCTCATCAGTGGGATGGTGTCCAATCTGCCTTCTCCAGAATTGCTTCCTTTCATTGCCAAATATCTCCATCATCCTCCATTAATTCTCCACTGATCCCTGAATCAAACATATTCATATTTAAGTGTAGATAAATTTACAATAATATCAAATTAAAATATGTATAATTATATTCCTTAAAATCATATGGATCATTGGGTACTTTAAATGATGTTAACAAACGTACCACATAATAGTGCATTTTAAGAAGGTATTACAATCATAATGTGAAATGATGTTCAAAGTGTAAAATGCACTAAAATGGTATTTATGAATAATAAAGCACATGAATATTATATATATTAACAATGAATATTATCCTCATTTAGTGGATAATCACACCCCCAACTTGAGTTTTGCTAGTCCCGAGCAAAATAAATCTCAACAATATGAAATTCAAATTCCCTTTTCCAAAAACATTTTAATACACAGTGATCACCAGAAACCCTTATACCAAACAATCATGAAATCCATCAAAATATTTTAAACCAAGATTGTTTCATAATCAGATCCCAATCCCAAGCCCATTCCTTTGTTCAAATTCATTGCCATATTTCATCCAATATCAATTAAGCATGAGGATGTGTTGTGCATCACAATAGACATGAGGGTTCATCTATATTCAAGGGGAAAATTATGGAAGTGCTAGGTGGAATCAAATTTCAATATTAAGATGAGAATTCAAATTTTTTTTTGTATTATATATATTATATATATTTTTTGTGTTTTTTTTGTTTTTGTTTTTTTTTGTTTTTGCAATTTTTCCATGGTAATTGAAATTGCACTCAAAAGAGTCAACCCCTGTAGAGAGACTTTGCCGATGACTCCCAGGCTCAAAGACCTTAGGGAACCAAGTGAATCCCACATACTCGGGCATCATCTCGAGTTAACTCAGTCAAAAACAAATTCAAATTACCAAAAATAGAGATAAAATTACTAACTCTGGCCCAGACAACTATGGAGTCACGATCCCCAAGTGCCGAAAGCCACACATTAGGTCATTTCATTGCTCTACGCGCAAAATTTTTTTTTTAATTTTTTTTGAATACTCATATTAAACTAAAATGATCACCAAACCTATGCTATTTATTTAGGGGACCCCATGAACTAAAACTAATTCCCCACTATCCAAAGGACGTGCATTGTGATCTTTTTTTTATTTGGATGATAATATAAACGATGAAATATCACATTGGACAGCCACACTTTCCAAAATCTATGCTCATGAAATTATAAAAGGATTAAAATCAGAATCAGGGCATGCTAAATTATTTGATATTCAGTTTCAAAGTGTGAAATGTGTATTACCATGTTCAAAGTTAAAGGAATTTTTCCTTCCATTTACACATTTTTTTCCATTCATTTTTTTGACACAAAAGCATTTTTTTTAATTTTATCTCCCCCCCAACTTAAAACAACACTGTCTCCAGTGTTTAAAGAAAAGAAAATTCAGAAAGGGGTAGAGGTAGAGAATGAAAGTTCAAAAATGAAATTGAAAATGAGGATCATGGAATTAAGTCACCTAGTGGTTGAAGGTGAAATTATTGCTGCTCTAATTTAGTCCTTTGATATCCATGTCACTTGCAGAGTTCCCTAGTAGAAAAAGGAAAACAAACAAACAAAACAAAACAGTATATATATATAAGTAAAATATAAGTATATATATAAAATAAAATAAACTGATGATACATTGTCTTCTTTTAAAATTTCTGGGTAAGGTATTACTCAAGGATCACACCACGTGACACGGATGAATATGGTTCTCCCCTTTCGTATCCATCCATACTCATAATAGAAGAACAGGTCAAAAGTCTATTTATTATTATTATTATTATTATTTTTTAAATATAAAAATGATTAATTAATCTTATTTGAAAAATAAATATGATTCAGAAAGTTTAGAAACATGAAAACCACGGGTTGCCTCCTGTGCCGCGCTTTGTTTAACGTCATTAGCTCGACTTGAACCCCACGACTTACGCAATACCAACTTTCAAAATTTTAAAGAACACATGTTTCACCACTTCTACTAGGTTGAGATTCATTCTATTTTTAGAATTTGTTTCATGCACAAACGTATGTTCTAAAATGAGTGGTAAAATCAAAGGAATATCAGAAATGGTTGATCTAGTTTCCTCTGTAGTCTTTCCTAAGACATCAATGATCATTCAAACTTTTTTGGTTTCAAGAGAAAAATGAATTCCAATTGAAAGTTCATGATTATACCTTATGCATGGATTCTTTAGAGGGGAGGGAAGGACAATAATTTTGAGCTCAGGTTGGATAGGACATTTAGACCCAAGTTGATATTTTGAATCCAACTCAGTTTCATTTTCCAAATTTCTCAACAAAATTGGTTCCTTTTGAATAGTAAATTCAACCACCAAATTAGAAATATCAGTTTCAGGAATTGGTATGGACTCAAAGTTTGTGATTTCTCTTAATGGTTCAGTGATTTGTGTTTTTGAAAAATCATCAATGGAGTTATATTCATGAGACTCAATCCATGATGTCAAATTACCCCTCATGAATATAAAAAATAATTTTCCTCTTGATTTAAAAACCAATCAAAAATTCCTTGATCCTCTTCATCTTCCCCAAATCCAATGGTTTTCTCTTCAGTAAATTCATGAGAGGTTTGTGGGAAACCAGACACTTCACATAAGGTTATAGAAGGAACAGTTTGTGTAGGGATGGGTTCCTCACAAGTTTTAATGCTTTGTATTTCTAAACTCAATGATGAAACCTCAAAATTCATTTTCTCCATTTTTTGACACAATTTTTCAAGTAATGGATCTGTATTAGGATGGTCAAGGTGTTGGGAGATATGGTCTATTCCAAGAGGATAATTAAGTTGTTGGAATTCCACAGAAGGATGTTCCGATTGGCCTTGTTGGGATTGCAACTCATAATAGGTTGGAATGTATTGTGGTTCATATGAATAAAAACATTGTGGTTCAGTAGGTTGTTGATGATCCCACAAGTAGGAATTAGGATGGTCATTGTACATCATACATGGGGTTGGGTGATCAAAGTAGGGATAGGTTTCCCATGTTTGGACTTGTTCAAAATTGACTTCCATAGGAGTGAGGGGTGAGAAAAGAGAATTGGGATGAAAAAAAAAGATGATAGTGTCTAATATAACTTACTTAGGTCCCCGGAAATGGTGCCAAAATTTGATTCTCGCTCAAATTTACCCAAGAGATGAAGGTAGAACGGTCCTTGTATTTTAGCTTGGGTTATCGAATCCTCAGAGACCTAAGAAGAAACCTATAGACACGTACATTCTATGGACTATTTTTGGCTATGAAGTGTCCAACTTGGGTTGATTTTATATGGTTTTAAAGTATAACTAACATATTTAAGTGAATTCAATTTAAAATAATGAGTTGATCCTAGGTTATCGCTTGGGGTGGATTGGACGTATTTTCTTTTTAATGATTTCAATTTCTTAAAATTGAGATGGGTTCATTTAAGGAGATAAAACAATATCATCACTTACTGGTTTAATACCTACAACCTTTAATACTAATCACCTATACACTTGAAGGATCCAAGTTTTGAGCACTTCAAGGTAAAGGTTCGTATTAGCACTTGAAGTGTGTGGCCTTAAATTCAACAAGGACGATGGAGTTTAAAAATCATCAAATAAAAATCTCAATTAAAGAAGTGATTATACATTAATGAGGTGATAAATAACATCAAATAAATCCCCTTTCTACTCCCTTGGATTAACCCATAAGTGGGTTAACCCTCCATTGATTCTATGGTTTCAATGGAAGCGGAAAGTAGACTCATAAGGGAGGAAATGGAGAAGTAAAAAAAACGCAATAAAATAACAATCACTCCATCGTTGTGTGATAATATCACAAGGTTTGGTATGAACAAGTTCACACCTTGAACCAACGGTATCAAAGTGATAATAAGAAGAACAGAATAATAAGAGAAGAAGAACTTTTATTAAGAAACAAGGATGAATTAAAACAACTTACATGTGAAGGAAGAACATTACAAAGAGAAATTGGCAGCATAACATTAAGATGAAAACAAACTCAAAGATTCTTCAATCCTCCAACACCACTACCTTAAATAGGAATTTTTGAGCCCTTGGGTCAAGCCTACAATAGTCCAAGTCTCCTAAATTAATTGTGGTAGGCCATAGGTGGGTGGAAAGTATGGGAGAGTTGATTTTTCCACCCTTGACCTGAGGTGGCATCCAACTTTCCTTCACCGAACATATGCACTTGTAAGACCTTCTACCTGGCTGACTCAGAGTGGGTCATAGAAGAATCAAGTGGATCTACGGTTGTATTCTAGACTCATGTAAAATTTGGGCCCATTTGGAGTTGTGGATTCCGAGATATGATCATATTAGTGGGATGTTTTTCTGGGCCGCAGAATCTGGCCCAGAATTTTATCTCTAACTTGGGCCGCCTAAATGGACACCATGGAGGCCGAATTAGCATTAGATCCTGCATAGTTATTTGTTCCTATACATTTCTTCTATAATCCCACGAAATATGGGATTAATTGGGCCTTTATGTTGGGCCCCACAGTCTCATTAGTGGGATGGTATCCAATCCGCCTTCTCCAGAATTGCTTCCTTTCATTGCCAAATATCTCCATTATCCTCCATTAATTCTCCACTGATCCCTGAATCAAACATGTTCATATTTAAGTGTAGATAAATTTACAATAATATCAAATTAAAATATGTATAATTATATTCCTTAAAATCATATGGATCATTGGGTACTTTAAATGATGTTAAAAAATGTACCACATAATAGTGCATTTTAAGAAGGTATTACAATCATAATGTGAAATGATGTTCAAAGTGTAAAATGCACTAAAATGGTGTTTATGAATAATAAAGCACATGGATATTATATATATTAACAATGAATATTAGCCTCATTTAGTGTATAATCACATATATGTCACAGGATATTATCACATAGTTTTTTTGACACTAGTATAAAAAGGGTTTTATTATCAGTTATGAAGTGACATCACTATGAGTGATGTAATAAACATATTTTTGACATCAATTATTATAAAAAATGTTAAAAATTAGTTTCAACTCTGATTGTTAATTAAACTAACAAAAAATAGAATCTAAATAAATACTATTTATAAACATAATCATTTTACAATATCATTTATTTTATAAAACTAACATCAAATATTCTATCGAATTGAAAAAATAAGTAGGTCATTTAATATCAGTTTTTTGAAAAACTAACATGAAAACCAATTTTCAGCACTGTTTTTTCAAGAAATTGTTATGAAAAATAAGTTTTCACCTTTTTTATTTAAAGAAATGTGAAATAATTTATAATAACATATTTTTTGAAATTTTTTAATAATATAAGTGAACAATTATTTTTTTAATATATATTACATATAAACCAAAACCTAAACATTCAAGATAGAAAAAAATATAGAAATAGTTATAGAAATAGAGAAATATTTCCAAGAATATTTTTATACCAATATGTAAAATGATGTATTAAAAAAATTACAATATATCAAATTTACAATACAACAAATATTTCATATCAAAGTTATAATACATAATCTACAAAAACATATAAACATGAACTAAAATTTTATCAAACTTGTAAAATAATCATCCCATGTTCCTCATAGATGGTTCAACTCATTTATAGTATATGATTTAGTGTTAATAAAAATATACATAGTTTAAATAAATTATTAACAGTAAAAATATAATGATATATTTTTTTAAATGAAAACTTTGTATAAAATCGACCTTATCAAAAGATGAAGTTGTTCCAATTATAATTATTTCATATATAAATTTAAAACATAATATTCACATCCAATAACATTTCTTTGATGATAACATTGCAATTTTGAAAATTAGTTTCAAATTTTAAAAAAATTAAATAATTAATAAAAAATTACTTATAAAATAAAAGTCATCTGTGCATAGAAATATTTGATGTTCCTTGCCCTATTTTTTGATAAATTGTGGAAATGATTCCATGACCTGCTAGAATTTTATGTTAAAAATAAATAAATAAAATAATAATTTATAACAATTTATTTGCAATAAAATAATATAACTTACTGTTCCAATATTTCTTTAAAATTTTCATGCATTTCACATAGTATGAAGCACTACCAATAAGGCAGTGTTTTCTTGAAAACATAAAACACACAACATATGATGTTTGTTGAAATAAAAAAAAGTTCAATATGGATGATAATATAATTGAAAGTGTTATGAATTATGTTTTTATATGTCTTAAGATATGAAAAAATACAACACTTTATTTATTAATTCTAAAATATTTTTGAGACATTCAATTATACTTACATGATCTAAAGTAAACTCTTCTGGAGAAATGAATTGTGGGTCCATGAATCTACACGTAGATGTAATGTCATTTTGGATGCAAAGAGTATAAAGATACCCATTCAATAAATAACATGAATATGTTTTAATTTATATTCAATTTATGAAAGGGAAATAAATGTAATAATTGACTTATATGAAAATATTTTTTTCACATTCCAATTTCTAGAATTTCAACAACAAGATCAATGATATCATTCTTCATTATCATTAATAGATAATCTCACCCAAAAAAATCCATAGTCATTAGAAGATGGTAGTAACTCTCTAACATAAAAGTATATAGATAATTTGGATAGTCCTTCAGATACATGAAAGGTAATATTTGAAGGTGCTGAAGCCTGAGACTGTTGTTTAAACAATATAGACTCTTTACATTTTAGATATTACCTAATATATATATATATATATATAAATAATAAAATATTTAGATAAATTTAAAAACAATACTATATAAAAATATATTTTGCATAGAATTTAGTGGTCATCTAACATACAAGTATAGATATACAATGTAAAAAAAGTTGGTACTTTTTCCAATTGTAGCCACCTCATCAGTAGGGAAAAACGCTCCAACTGATGTATATATAATATCCTGTACCATCACCCTTAGTAAATCAAACTCTATACCCTGATGGTGTATGATATCCACAATATAATGCATGATCTATATGTTACAATATGATACTGGGGATCCTCAACATATTAACCATAGTAAATGGTCGACTATAGAGGGGATGGAGGAGTGGGATATACAGACTGAGACTACCTTTGTAGTTTGGTAAACATCGACTGCACCATTAATCTAATCCCATCCTCCATCAACTAATTTAACTCCTGACCTTGAGTTTTCAAACATTCAATTTCATCCTTGTATGCTTAATTCTAAAAGAAGTACTAGGATGACCAAACACTTTCCTAATAGGTACATGCACCTCGTATCCTCATTTGAAATCCATGCATTCTTTCTTTCCTAATAATGTTTCAAGTATATCCTTCTTACCCTCTAACATGAAGTTCCCCCACATGACCTACCAATGGAGGGAAACTTATAATGAATTTTTGAAATTTATATTATTATATGATTTAAAAAAATAGAGAAAAAAGTAAATAATTTCTTATAATTATATCAGCTACTTCCTTTGATTCTTTGGTAATTATTTCCACTCTTTCATTATTCACACCCTTTTAAATTTTTCTTTTAAAGAAGGGGGAGAAAGGAGACTGACCATTGAGGAACTAGTGTATGCGACTCTCAACCCATCTAACTTTTTCAACATTATTTTCTCTTACAATAACACATACCCTCCCCAAGATACACTATAAGGGTATATGTTTTTTTCACCTATCTCTCCCAGTGAGATATCCTCAATGAAGTATTTGCGACAGGACCCATCACAAATACTATTTTTTACCGCTGCTTCAATTAATAACTGTCTAACTATTTGTGATGGGTACCATCACAAATAATCCCATTGCAAAAGATCTAACCTATATACTCCCGTGGTTTTTTTTCATTCACAACTTCTTTAAACTTCTCTTACCCACTGCACTCTGATATCTTTTAGTTTAAAATTTTCAGAGTTTTAAACGTTACAATGGATAAACTTTCAAGTTTTACATCTGCTAAAAGATTCAGTTTCAAGGTATTTTTTTATTTTTTATTTAATTTATTTTATTTAGCATTAGTAATAATTATTATTAATTAGTAGTAATTAGATTTAATTAAAATTAATTAGTTTTTGCATTATTTTTTTAGAAATATTCAGTTTTAATTTGCATTAATGTTTTTAATTAAAGTTAAAGAGTTTTAATTTTCAATAATTTATTTTAGTTATCCATAATTAGTTATAATTAGTTATAATTATCTTTAATTAGTAATAATTAGCAGTAATTATTAATACTTAGCAATAATTATTAATAATTTTCGGTAATTATTAACAATTAGCTGTAATGATTAATAATTAGCTATAATTAGTAAACTTTTTTAATAGTTAGTGATAATTAGTAATAATTGGTGGTAATTAGTCATAATTGGTGATAATTAGTAATAATTAGTAATAACATATAAAAATTTGTAATAAATTAGTAAAAATTAGTGGTAATTAGTAATAATTAGTGGTAATTAGTAATAATTAATGGTATTTAGTAATAATTAGTGGTAATTAGTAATAAATTATAAATATTAGTAATAGATTGTTACAAACAAATAAAAATTATTAAAAATTAATGTTAATTAGTAATAATTAGTCATAATTAGTGATAATTAGTAATAATTGGTAATAATAAGTAATAATTATTAATAATTCATAATAATAAGTAATAATTAGTAAAAAATAGTAATATTTAATAAAAACTAGTAATAATTAATAAAAATTAGTAATAATTAATAAAAATTAAAAATTATTAATAAAAATTACTAATGATTAATATAATTTAGCAATAATAAATAAAAATTAGTAATAATTAAAAAAATTAGTAATAATTAGTGTTAATTAGTAATAATTTGGAATAATTAGGAATAATTAGAAAAAATTAGGAATAATTTGCACAATTTTTTTTATAATTAGTAATAAATAGGAATAAATAGGAATAATTGGTAATAATTAAGAATAATTAGTAATAATTAGGAGTAATTAGTAATAATTAGGAATAATTAGTATTAATTTGTATTAATTAGGAATAATTAGTAATAATTTGAAATAATTAGTAATAATTAAGAATAATTAAGAATAATTAGTAATAATTAGGAATAATTAGGAATAATTACAAATAATTAGGAATAATTAATAATAATTAGGAATAATTAGCAGTAATTAGTAATAATTAGCAATAATTAGCAATAATTAGCAATAATTAGTAATAATTAGCAATAATTAGCGATAATTAGCAATAATTAACAATAATTAGGAATAATTAGCAATAATTAGGAATAATTAGGAATAATTAGCAATAATTAGAAATAATTAGGAATAATTTGTAATAATTAGGAATAATTAGTAATAACTAGGAATAATTAGGAATAATTAGTAATAATTAGTAATAATTAGTAATAATTAGTAATAATCAGTAATAATTTGGAATAATTAGTAATAATTTGGATTAATTAGTAATAATTAGAAATAATTAGGAATAAATATTAATAATTAGGAATAATTAGGAATAATTAGTAATAATTAGTAATAATCAGTAATAATTTGGAATAATTAGTAATAATTTGGAATAATTAGTAATAATTAGAAATAATTAGGTATAAATATTAATAATTAGAAATAATTAAGAATAATTAGTAATAATTAGTAATAATTAGGAATAATTGGGAATAATTAGTAATAATTAGTAATAATTAGTAATAATTAGTTATAATTATGAATAATTAGGAATAATTCGGAATAATTAGTAATAAATAGTAATAATTAGTAATAATTAGTAATAATTAGTAATAATCAGTAATAATCAGTAATAATTATTAATAAATAGTAATAAAGAGTAATAAATTATAATAAGTAGTAATAAATAGTAATAAATAGTAATAAATAGCAATAAATAGTAATAAATAGTAATAACTTGTAATAAATAGTAATAATTAGCAATAGTAGTTGGTAATTAGTAGTAATTAGTAATAATTAGTGGTAATTAGTAAAAATTAGCAGTAATTAGTAAAAATTAACAGTAATTAGTAAAAAAACAATAGTAATTAGTATTAATTATGGATAATTAGTAAAAATTAGCGGTAAATCAATATAATTATTAAAAATTGTTGATAATTAGTAATTTTTTTTATAAAATAATAAAATTTAGTATAATAAGTGGTAATTAGCAGTAATTAGTAATAATTAGTTGTAATAATTAGCAATAATTAGTAATAAATTAGCGATGATTAGTAAAAAATTGTTATAAATTAATAAAAATTAGTAATCATAAGTATAATTAGGATTACATAGTAATAGTTATCGGTAATTAGTAATAATTAGAATTAATTAGTAAAATTAGCAGTAATTACTAAAAATTAATTGCAATTAGTAGAAATTAATGGTAATTAGTAAAAAATATGGATAATTAGTATTAATTAGTGGTAATTAGTAAAATTAGAGATAAATAGTAATAAATTGTAATAAATTGTAATAAATAGAAATATATAGTAATAAATTATAATAAATTGTAATAATTTATAATAATTAGTAATAATTTTCATCCTATGAGAAATAAAAAATTTGTACATACATGGTTGACGCAAATTAGTAATGACCAATTTATGACCACCACAAATTTGTACATACATGGTTGACACAAATTAGTAATGAAAAATTTACACCACCCATCTCTAAATTTGCCATTTGGTTCTTATAGTAGTTAATACTCTTATTGGCCCATCTTTATAAATTTTTAAAATTTACCTCATTTGGTGTTGATGAATGAGCCATATATATTTTTTACCTTATTAATTCTAGGACATTAGAAAAATAATACTGATATTTATTTGAAGTCGTTGATTGGTGAGTTAAATTTATTATAGAGTAATGGTGTCAGTATGTATGATATTGTTGAAAAAAAAATCTTAATGAAAGCTGCATTGATGTGGATAATTATTGACTTCCCAGCATATGACATGTTATCTAGATAGAGTATACATTGCCTAAAATCATGTCTGTACTGTATGAGAGACAACAAATCATTTATGCTCATCAATGGAAGAAAACCATATTTCTTCGGCTATCATCAAATATTTCTTCCTACCGATCATCCTTTTCAGAGGAACATACATCATTTCAAAAAAGGTACAATTGAAAGAGATGAAAATCTAATAACAAACTTAGGTATTGAGTTAAAATCCATTGTCTCTTCATTAACTATCATTACCTTTAGACCAGATATAAACTAACAAAAAATAGATGGATTTGGGAAAGAACGCAATTAGATTAAACACGGAATTTTTGGGGATCTTCCATATTGGTATGATTTTTTGGTCTATCACATGTTGGATGTCATTCATATTTAGAAGAAATGTTTTGATAATATATTTTATACAGTTTTGGACACACCTAGAAATACCAAAGATAATGTAAATCCACGATTAGATCTTGCCGAAATTTGAAAGCGACCATAACTTGAACTATTTGAAAATGAAATATCAAAGAAGTTAATGAATCCAAAAAGTGTATTATATAGTTTATAGAGAAAATAATTTATTATTTTGTCAGTGTAATATATATTTGAGGTTTTTAGATTGTTATGTTTCCAATTTGGCTATGTGTTAGAAATGGTCATATTACTGGATTAAAAAGTTATGACTGTCATGTTATAATGGAAATACTTATACTAATTAGATTTAGAGGTTTTTTTGAATTCTATGATTTGGGATGTGCTGAAAAAATATCATATTTTTTCTGAGAAATTTGTGTGGTGACAACATACTATGATGCCCTAAGTAGACTGTAAGAAGATTTTTTTTAATATTATGTAAATTGGAAGACATCTTCCCGCCAACTTTTTTTGATTCAATGGAACATTTGATATTACATTTTCCACATGAAGTAAAATTCATAGGTCTAGTATAGTTCTGATGGATATACCCATTCGAGATATGCATGCGGAAATTGAAGAAAAATGTACGTAACAAAGAATCAGTTGAAGGATCAATTGCATAAACTTATTTGTAGGATGAAATTTCTTTTTTCTACTCTCATTATTTTAAATATGAATATCCCTCAAAACATAACCATATGAACAGTAATGAGGGAAATTTTGATGATGAAATTAACAATCAATTATTAGTTTTAATCAGCCTGAACTTGGATTTGATGGAGTTCATGAACGATGGATTTAATATGATGAAATTCACAGGGCTCATACATATGTTCTGCTCAACTATGAAGAAATAATACCATTTGTACTGTGAGTGCTCTTATCACTTATTCTATAATCTTTATTATAGAAAATTAATATTATTTTATTTTTAGATTATATGATAACCATATCAAGAAATATTTTCCACAAATTACAATAGCTTCACTTGACGAACATCGACAAAATAATTTTTCCTACTAATTTCAGAAACTAGTAAAATAAATTATTTATGGTTTAAAAAATAAAATCAATTTATTACTTGTTATATTGATAATTAATTTACAATTTTTTAGGTATCTCAACATTTTGATTAAATTGATAATCAATTGTGTGTATTGATTAACTTACAGTCCAAAAAAGTTAAATCTTATAATGCATTTGTGGTGAATGGTTTTATATTTCATACACATGTATATATGGAATAAAAAAACAATTAATATTGGTGTTTTTGAGAGTATATCATCATAGAGAAAGTGAAGTTGACTTTTACAGCATGCTGGAAGGAATAATTGAACTATGTTTTCTGGGATATAATTACATAATGATGTTTAAATGTTAGTGGTTGGATACTGAGAGAGGCTTGAATGTTCATCCACACCATGAAATCATTAATATTAAATATAAAAGGATTCTTGTAGTAAATAAACCATTTTTATTGGCTCATTAAGAGCATAAAATTTATTATGAAAATTATTGTGCCACTTTAAGAGAGTTAAGTGATTGGTGGAGCATAATAAAAATGAAATCTTGGGAAAACTAGTTTATTCAAAGTGAATGTGGTTTTGCTGAAGTGAAAGGAATTGAAATTTTTCAAAAGACTACTCTAAATCCATATTTTCCATGAACAAACATGAATATTGATGATGACACCCCACATTTAAGGGTCGATGGTGACGATGGTGTTATTGATGTAACAAATGAATTTGAAGTGGAAAGATATCATGAAACTGAAACTCCTATTAAAATTGTTGATACTAAGGAGGAATATGAAGATATTGACATCGTCATATAAGAATATGAGGATGAAGATAAATATTAAAATTGTTAAATGGTAGTTATAATCATAATATATATATATATATATATATAATAGTTGTTTCAAATATTTGTTAACAATAGTTATTTCATGTTTCAGATGGACTTGGATCTATTTCATGAGTTGGAGGAGGCTAATATACCTGGTTATGAGTATAATCTTGCATCATCTGACCCTAATACTGTTGGCAGTTCAACGATGATTGAGAGTGGTTGTGGTCTTGTGAGATTGATGATTCCTAACCCTACCCCCAAGAAACTTCCATGTTTTGATTTCAATCCACACATGCATAGGTATGTTTACTTGGGTATTTTAGTTAGTTTTCATTAATTATCATTAATTTATTTATATACTAATTCTTTGATTATTTGTCAAATTTGTTCAAAGATTTTTGCATATAGCTATTGGACATGGGAGTGATATACTGCAGAATTATTGTTCTAGAGCATGGGTGACATGGGATTCAATTCCTATTAATGTTCAGTGACGTATGTTTGAGAATTGAATGGTATATAAATAAATAAGAGTTATTTTGAAATTTAGTTACTAAATAAATTAATATTATTAATTATTTGTAGGGTTTATGGTATCCCGTTGATGATAAAACACAAGACTCTATCTGGGAGGCATGGAAGATCTGTATTCATGAGCATTTCCATCAGTTTTTGCACAATATAAGAAGGAAAACCATGTGGAAAGTAGGAGTCACAGAATTTGATCAGTCCTGTTATGCCCACTAACCAGATTACATATCATCTCAAGTTTGGGATAGATTATGTTCATACTAGATGGGAGTTACTTTTTAGAGGATAACATCATTAGGTCAACAAAATCAGGGGAGGCAGGAGGTGGTGCATCGATCTAGTAGTCGTACATTTAGTACGCATCAATGACATAAGTAAATACTTTTTTTAATAATTTATATAACTTTAAATGTAAATTATTTATTTTATACTCATATAGGTAGTCTAACAACCTGATATTATGGAGTTTGATGTTTATAGGAGGATTTGCAACAATCCTCTCACTAGAGAGATTAGAGGTTATTGTCAGCATCATATTGTGGTCAGTATAATTTTTTTTGAGTTTTAAAATTAATTGAAAATAATATTTTAACTATTTTAATTTTAAATTGTAATTGAAGGAGTAATATGAGGCCACGACATCTCATACAGAGGCTAAGCTTCAAGCTTAGACTAAGGACCAGACCTACAGTGCAGTAGGATTTGATGATTCAACATGGATGAAGGTGACTCATTATGCCTTTGAGAAAGGGCTAGTTTTTGGTATCAGCTCTCGATTGACATCTAAGAGTTATTATTGTACCATTGTGATGTCATCGTGTAGCTTGAGAGGAGCTTGTGGAGAGTCATAATCATCTGCTGCACAATATGAGGAGCATCTTCTAGCTTAAGGTGAGCTTATAGAGACCATCTGTAGGGAGAAGGAAGAGCTTCGTCGACAACAGCAGCAGCAGGAGAAGATGCGTTGATGGTAGGAGAAATAACACGACCATACGATGAAGTACATGTGATGTATGATTCGTGGTTTAGGGATAGAGTTCCCTCCACCATCTCCTACAGCTCCTCCATCTCCTCCAAATAACCCCCTTGGTGATTTATATATTTTTTCTAATAAACATTTGAATGTAATAATTTTTTGTAATATTTTTATTAATCCATATATTTACATTTCCATATAGTGAATTTTTATATTGTTGTGAATATTGTAATTTTTATTATTTTATTATTTATTTTATTATTTTATTATTTATTATTTTATTATTTTTATTATTATTTTATATTGTTTCAAATATTGTGTTATTATTATTTTTTATTTTTTAATTTTTTATTATTTTAATTCTATTTTTATTAATTTTATTAGTTAATATTATTATTTGTATTATTATTATTATTATTATTATTATTATTATTTTAAATTTTATTAATATTAATTTTATTTATTTTTTAAAGTTTTTTATGATGGGTAGTTAATCCTGTCGCAAATAAGTATTTGCAACGGGCCCGTTGTAAAAGGGTTTTTTAAAAACCTAGATAAACTATTTATGATGGATCGTCACAAAAAAAACTATTTTCGATGGGACCCCATCACAAATAAACCATTACAAATGATTTAATTTCTAGTTGTGATATATAATAATAGTAAATGAATTTAAATAAGAGTTTGGCTTATAAAATGGAATTAAACTGGAAAACTAAATATAAGAGAAGATGAAGTTGATAGACAATTTAATTTTGACTATAATAATTATATATAATCAAGTGATGTCATTTATAAAACATCTAAAATGGTATAAAAACAATAAAAATAAACATAATTTATATTAAAATTAATATAAAATGGAAATAAAAGTAATCTTTATATGTAATAAAATTTTGAATATTATACAATCAGATTTGTATAGTTATTAAAATGGTTAATTTTTTTTAAAAGTAATCACCTTATTACAAGCATTAAACTTCATAGTGTAGCCCACACCCAGTAAACTAGTTAAAGGTCCCTGAGTCTCATCCTTAGCCTTGTAGTTAAAATTGGGAAAAACATTCCCTCCCCATGCTTCCCACCACTGTCAAGGGACATAAATCAGTTGGCGTAAAATTATGATGACAAGACACAATCATTAATAAATGAACCTATGTTCCTAAGAAAGAAAGAAAATAAACATAAGCACCAGGTGAATCCTATATGGGCTATTAATTCTATAAAATAATACTGATAAAGAAATATACTTTATATTTTTCATAATTAGAAAAGTAAACTAAAATAATACTACAACACATATAATGAATCTAATTTTGTCTTGTAGATTTTAAATTATATTTAGAAATTCTTTGAGGTTAATTTAGTGTATTTTTATTGATTTTTTAATTTAATGAGGAAGGGGATAAAGATTTTTAAGAGTTTAAAATCTGAAGTAAATTTTGAATTCACTACAGTAGGCCACCAAAACTTCGATGGGAACCACCGGGAGTCCAATGGATAGAGTAGAGAAGGGGTATGGCCCAGGAAGTCACCAGGAGGATGATGTAACACCATTTTCAATCCAATAGGAATCTAGTGGTGTTTCCCAAACCAATTTTATTGGGGGAAATTTCATTATTTATGAGTTGGTGTTTATTAATTAAATCCAAAAATTAGTCTTTATTAGAACATTAATCCAATATTTTCTTCCCAAAATCTCTCTCAAATATCTTAATATTCTCTTGAAGATTTATGCTTTATTTATTTATGGGTCAATGATCCATTTGTTTCATTAGAAATGGGGCAATGAGTAGATCATATGCCCAACCATTTTGTTATAAGGTACCGAGGTTTATTTTCATGTCTTGTTCTAATTCAAGTTTTCCTTCTAATTTTGGAATAATTCTTAGAATTTGATGAAATAGGAGGAATCATGCTTCTGATAGTCAAGTTAATAATTAAAATAACTTAAATTAGAAGGTCTCAATGTTCTTTGGGGTTCTAATTCACCACTCTAGTGTATTTTGGTGAATGTGATACTTGAATTTAGTGTTATTATGCCTGTTTGATAATAAAATTATTATTAACTTGAGAAGGAATTAATGTGTTTATTTATTGTGAATTATTTGAGTAAATTACAAGAAAATAACTAATGATATTAATTTATATTGAATTAATAATAACTAAACCTTGGAATTAAAAAGGAATAATTGTGGAATTAATATTTGGAATTAAATAGAATATTATCTATTGAATTATTTTGTAAAATAAATTAGTTTAGGAGATGAATTAAGTGATGAATTAAGATCTTTTTGAGAAACTATAATCAATATTGAATTGAGAAATGAATTTTACATAATATAGTTCATTAGTTTAGGGTGTAAATTCTTCTTATAATGTTGGAATTAGTTAATAGTGATTTATAAAACATGATTTACATGTTTGAATTATGTATAAGGTTAAAAAAATGAAATTGAGTTACTAAATGAGTGAAAGGGAGGTTTATTGAGGAGATTTATATGAATATTTTTTTTCCTATGATAGGTTCTATAAATTAGGTTTTGGTATCCTATAATTTTCTATCTGATTCTTAGAACCACTTTTGTGTTACAAAGGTGACCTATCAATTTAAGTGATTACTCAAAGACTAAAATGATAAGGGAATTGATCGAAGTTGTTAAAATATAAGGGATAGGCATATAGTTATAAATTTTTAAGAAAATGATTAAATTATAAAATCACATGGATTAATCTTATAATGATATGTTTTAGAGTTATGATGTAAATTATGATTTTTGAATCAAATTTAAATATTTGTTTTACATTTTATTAAATGAAAATTTGGGATAAATTTTGTTATGAGAATTGTTTGATGCATTAAAAAAAATATTTTGTTATTAAATGAAGTGGTTGTATGCTTATTGACCATTTTTATATGAAAATTATTCTTGTAAATTTATATATTAAAAATGAAATTGTGTTAGGAATCATATTATGTGGAGTATTTTGTAAATGTTAATGATCTTTTTTATGATTCTTAAAGTTAGGTAAACTAATTGTATTATGATATATCATGGTTTTGTTAAAGGAAAGAAAATGAGATTATCTTGATATAATTATAGGTGTGTTGGTTGTTGAATTATTTTATTTAATGTGCAATACTCGGTGGTTATGTTTATAAATAATATTCTTTGAAATTAATAAGTGAGGAAAATGTTTAGTGGGAAATGGATGGGGTATTTAGCATGGATTAATGTTATGAACTTTGGGTGAATAATCATAACTAAGTATTGGTATTATTACCACGATTATGACATATTATGAAATGAATGGAATATGTTTTTTGGTAAATAAAGGGGAATTCAATCAAGACATTAGTGGTAGAAATAAATGAAAATATTGAAAAAATATGCAGGTATGAATAAATTGGGTTGTTTGATTTATAAAGAAGTTAAGAGAATGTAAAATGATGACATAATGCTTATGTTAGCATATTTAAATGATATATTTATAGGTTTAACGATGGGTATTTCACTATAAATAGAAGTGATTATTATAATATAATTTGATATATTCATGTTGTTTTTGAAGAATATACCCGTTGAACTATTTTGTAAGGAAAATTCATGAATTGGGATATGATTTGATATTCACTATGATGTGAGTTATGATGAAAATATTCCCTAAATAATAACGTATATATAATACATATTAGACTATATCACATGTTTTAATATTGGTATGTTGTATGGTATGACATACCTAAAACTAAGATATATTGAATGCATGGTTTGATATATCTCAGGATACAATATAGTGATATCATACCACTACCTTAGCCATATCATAGGGTATGATATGATCATATCTCATTATGATATGATCGATATGGATTTTTAATTTTAAATGTTAATGTTTAAGTATCTTATGCATAATATTATCATCAATTCATTAAATGCTTGGGAGAATCAAAGATTCCTTTAAGTGTTAAATTCATGTATAACCGATGTAATGACCCCAAGTTTTTGAGGTATGTTTTTAATATTATTTTTTATGTCTTGGTATTTATTTTATTTTATTTTTAGTTGGTTTTGGGGGTTGTGTAAAGGTTAAATAATGAATAGGAGGAATAAAGTATAATTTGATGGAATTAAGTTGTAGAGGCCACCAGGTACCTGATGATAGTTTCCTGTACCTGGTAGAGGAGGTAAAGGTGTAGGACCTTTGAACCAACAACATGGTGGACAACGTTATATAATGGGTACCTAATGGTATTTTGAAATTTTTTTCAATGGTGAATTTTAATAACTATTCTATTCTGGGATTTTGGTTAAATCTTGGTATTTCAAATTCAAAGGGGAGGGTTCTATTAAAAGGACCAATCAGGATATGTGTGATCATTGGGTGGTGGTGGTGGGAGGGGGGGGGGGGTGAATCAATGATCTTCTATTTTTATGTTTTATTTATTAAGAAATAACTTTCACCTTCCATTAGTGAGAAATGGAACTATTGGAAAACAAAAAATAAGAACAACCATAGGAACACAGGTATTTACAAGGTTCACTACTCAATAAGAGTATATAGTACTTGGAATGGGTTGTAAGAAATATAATACCAAAAAACTACTAGAAAATAATCCTTTTGGTGGTTATAACAAGAAGGGAATATCCATCAATTGTGTATCACTATAGTCATTCTGAAAGTGCATGTTCTCCTCGCATAGATAAATATATATAAAAATATTTTGTAACAATAGTAAGAACCTTCACCGATAATCTTTATTAAATTTTCACCGTGCTTCTAGAACATTCTTCACACTTTCATTTCTTACAATTACTTATTATTACTCTTCAATTTATTTTAATATAACAAGCAAGAATTTATCCATGGATATACATAAGAAATTGTCCATCCAATCAATTATTTTTCCAATATACTAGGTTTGATGAAACTCAGTCTAATGCCCTTTTTCATCTGATCACTTTTTCATCCTATTAGTCAGATCATCTCTAAAAACCATTTATCTAATACCAATTGATAGGAAACTCTATTTCTCATCCTTCAGACTGATGCCTCTTTACACTATTCATCTAATCAACTCTTCACTTTTGCAACACTTCTCCTAGAAAAACAATTCCACACACCCATTAGATGTATCTTTACCCATTTATATAGTCATTGTTCCTCTATAACTTAAGGAAGAAGTGATACATTCAAATTAAAATATCCCACTCAAATTTTGAACATCCCGCTCAATGCTTCCTTTGGTTGACCACATTCAATCTTCCTAAAATATAGGAGTCAAAATTCTTTTAAGGAAATTTCCTTAAATATCAACATCAAAATTATTATTCAATCTTCCTATAATTTCAATGAGAATTATGATTACCCCCCATGATAATTGAAACATTGAATAACTGCCTCAAAATTATCACATTAATGACTTTATGAAAAATTCATAAAGATATCTGAACCTTTCATTTAACATGACTTCATAACACTTATTACTTTTGGTGAAAACTATATTTGGTGTTCCCTCAAAACTTAATAGGAACATCTCATAAAGATTTTTCAAGAACCTTCCTCTATTCGATGGCTTACTCTAGAAACCTTCATCCATTGCCTTTTCTAGGAAACCTTTATCTAATGAACTTCATTTAAAAACATTTTTCTGATGACTTCATATGAAGACTCTATCCGATGACTTGGAGACTTCTATTTGATAATTTTTTAAGTTCTTTAATTAATATATTTGTATAAGTCTTTCTGATAGAATTTTTATATAAAAAACATTCTTTTTTCAGATGAACACATAAACTTTTTTTCAGTGTTCATCCTAAACTTTTCTCTAGAAGTTGAATTGATGAACTTTGGTATGTCTGGTGGACTACATTGGTTGGAAAAAGTCTATATAATGGGCCTTATATGATGAAATTTCTCAAAGTATTCTATTTTATACTTTCTTAAAACTTCCTCTAGTCGAAAGACTCTATACATGTTTGACTGATAATAATTCATACTTCCAAAAATCCACAACTTCATAAATCCTAAAACCTAAGTTGTGTAACTTCATTGTAACATCCGAGATCCAGATTCCACTAAAAGGTTCCCCATACCCAATTGGACACATGAACTCAAGTTGATTTCCCCAAATTCCAGAGGCTTCCAACTTACAACAAGGGATTAGGGTGTAATAGTGGGGAAACTATTCCCTCATTAGCAGAGTGTAACACAACGAAATAAATAATAACAATAGTGGAAGTTGTAAACAATATGAAACTGAAGTAAAAAATGGAATATTTAAAGGTAAAGATAACCAAAAGGCATATAATATCAGAATGATTCTACATGTCACATGTTTTAAGAAAGAAGAAAAAATAGGATACACTACTATCAAGTACAATACAATACTAAGGTACAATAATACAAAAAATAAATACAACAACATCGCAAGCCTTGGCTTAGTCCCATGCTCTCTGGATCCTAAGAAGCAATCAAGTACTTGTATAAGGAGCCTTTACCCTATCAACACCTGCAACAATATAGTCTATTTGGGGCTAAAAATTGGTCCAAATAGGGCATGAGAAATAAATCCCAGTAGGTAACCACCAAAGGTCTCTTCCAGTCTTTCAGTGAGTATATGCAGTAGTAGTGTATGATAATGAAAGTATTAAACTAAGAAATACTCAAAAGTAAAAAATCCTACAAGTATTGTTCTATTTATACCATTCATGTTCATTAAGCAATTCAATTACATCGAATCATAAGTTCTTGGGATCTGTCCATGGTCATTCAATACCCTATTCAAGAAAACATAGTAGATACCTTAGGAGAAAATCTATCAAGTAAAATAAAAATTGAATCAAAGCTTTTGATTTATCCTGGAAGTCATGTCATAAGTCATTAAAATAGTAAAACCTTAGTTCAAATCCTTTCCCTCAGGCAGTCCACAGACATAAAAAATCCTTTCCCTTGGGAAATTTCCCACAATCATAACAAAACATATCCCACAGGCACAAAAAACCTTTCCCATAGGCATAACAATCTCTTCCCATAGGCAGAATAACTCAACAGGTCCAAGCCCAACATATAAGAAATTCAATATAAGGAAACACATACAATCTTCACACTATTAAATGGTTAACAAGGAAACAATTCACATTGGTAAGCATTTAATTAACCAATTCATTTCAAACAGCCCATAACAGGGAAAATAGAGGAATAACCATCATTATTCTAAGCCAAAAGGCCCAACAATAGTTATCTAAGGGAAACTCACCCATAGAGTGAACCTTAATCAAAAATACATTCTCAATATACTTCAATTCATATAATTAATAACCTAAACATCCTTAAGCATTAACATGGGTCAAATTATCCACAAAGAGACACCCCGAACATGGGAATTTGACACAACGACACATATAAACAACTTGGAATTAAGAAATAAGAATGAGACCACCTACCTTGTCAAAGTATGACTCTCCTCATCCAGAATCTATTTTCAATTCAAGCTATAATGGTATAAATCTATGAAATAAGGATATTCAATCAACCTTAAATAACTTATTCAAGAACAAAAATCACCAAGAATGGCTCAAGAGTAATCAAGATCTTACCTATTGGGTTCAAACAAGACCGATAGTGATTGATTCAGAGTTCAGATGATCAACTAAGAAGAGTTTGAAGTTCCGACACTCCTCTTGAGTTCCCTCGGTGAGCCTTTTGTATAAATAATAGAAGAATGAGGATACTTTCCATTTTAAGTGAAAAACACAAGTACACAATGTGTAAGTCTATATACACAGTGTGTATATCATTTAACTGTTCATTTGGTGGATGAAATCCACTTACTTACTTTTTAGGGCCTTCCGACATGACTGCATGACATGTGCTAGGAAGTACATGGCGTGTAGTTGGTTTTTACTCTTTCCCTTTCCAACATGACCACACACCATGTATTCCATTAATACATGAACATACTACTTGATTTGTGCTTGGGAGTACATGACATGTAACCCATGATTCTTGTACTTTGCCCAAATTTCCCTTGTTTTCTAAAAAACAACTCAAAGGAAAATAAAAGAATAAACCTTACTTAAAAGGAAGAATTGGGGTTTTACAAACTTCCCCCCTTAAAGAAATTCATCCCCAAATTTTCCTTCCAAGGGTGGTAAAGAAATATCTGAGAATAAATCTGGCCATTGAGCACGTATGTCAGCCTCCCTCTCCCAAGTCTTGTCCTATACTCAGCCATGCTGCCATAGCACCCGTATGAGAGGAACTGGCCAACCTCGAGGAACCTTTATGATCCTATAAACTACATGAATCAGATTCTCCTCAAAAGATGCATCAACCTGATGTTTAACCTCCTCGGGCTGAAAAACCTGATATGGGTCTGAGTGATAGCGGCACAACTGAGATATGTGGAAGATGTCGTGCATGGATCCATACCTATGAGGTAACTACAACCAATAGGCAACTAGCCTGACTCTCTCTAGGATCTCAAATGGTCTGAAATATCTCGGTGAAAGTTTACTCTATCTCCTGATTCTCTTATATCCCAACCTCGGTGAAACACGTAAGAAAACTTGATCCCTAACCTCTAACTCCAAAGGTCATCTACGACGATCGATATAAGATTTTTTATGATACCACGCAGTATCCATCCGTCTCTGAATCAAGTGGACCTACTTAGAAGTATCTTACATGAGACGTGGTCCCAGTAAGGCTGCCTCACCTACCTCTAACCAGCATAGGGGAGAACAACATGTCCTACCATATAAAGCCTCATAAGGTTCCATCTTTATAGTTGCCTAAATACTATTATTGTAGGAGAACTCAACTAGGGGAATATGTTTCTCCCAAGATCCCACAAAGTCTAATACACATGCACACAACATGTACTCTAGAACCTATATCGTATGCTCTGACTAGCCATTAGTCTGAGGGTGGTATGCTGTGCTTAGAAGCACCTGTGTACCCAGCACGCAATGACAAATCTTCCAAAAATGAGGTGTAAAGCGGGCGTTCCTATCTGAAATGATATAACGAGGGACCCCATGAAGTCGTACCACCTCTCAGATATACAAATTTCCAAGCTCATCAATACCGAAGGCATCCTTGATCGGCAAAAAGTGGGCAACCTTCATAAGACTATCAACTACAACCCACAAAACATCATTCCCTCTAAGAGACCTCAGTAACCCCATCATTAAATCCATCACAACATCATCCCATTTCTTCTTCGGAATAGGTAACTACTATAAAATCCCAGCTGACCACTGATATTTTTTCTTCACCTGCTGGCAGGTGGAGCATCTATTAACAAAACTAGATACTTCTCACTTCATAACCAACCACTAGTACTGACGACGCATGTCACAGTACATCTTGGTGACTTCGGGATGCACTGCCCAAGATGAAGTATGAAACTCCTGCATCATCTCCTCACATATATCCCATGGAACCCACACACATTCATGGATATACAGAACTTTATCCCCACCTATCGTCCATCCAGAAGGAGGGTCCTCACCTACCACACTCTCCCATAGAACTAGGCCTTCAAAATATAATAGCTTCTACATAATCACTTTGTCCAGTAGGGTATAGGTAACAACCAGAGATGAAAGATAAGTATTCCCCTAACTTCCATTCACCTCTAAATGCATGTCAGAGAAAAAATCCATAAGCTTCCACTCACCACTAGCCTCCTACACTACCTGTATCTAAGTCCTCTTTCTCAGTGCATCAACCACTGAATTTCCTTTTCTAGGCATATAGGCATGCTCAAAATCGAATGACTAAAGGTTTTACACCCACCGTCAATGTATCAGATTCAAATCATGCCGATTAAAGATTTATTTGAGACTTTTGTGGTCCATGTACACCACAAAATTCTCTCCTAATAAATAATGTCTCCAACATCGCAAAGCATGAAAAACTTAAGCTAACTCAAGATCATGCATCGGGTAATTCACCTCATGTTGCCTCAAATTTTGATACCCATATGAAACAACTCGATCCCCCTATATAAGAAATACTCACAGACCAATACCTGATGCATCACAGTACACAGTGTAACTCTTACCCGGTTCTGGAAATATTAGTATTGGCGTTGAAGTCAAATGTCCCTTCAAATCCTAAAAATCTATGTCACAATAATATGACCACTCAAACTTCACACCTTTATTAGTCAAGCCCGTCATCGACACTACTAAACATGAAAAGTTTTGTATAAAATGCCTGCAGTAACCAGCTAGCCATAGAAAACTTCATACCTCAAAGATGTTCTTGGGTTGCTCCTAGGTAACTACTGCTCTCACCTTCTCTGGGTCCACTGATACTTCAGTATATGAGATTACATGACCCATGAAGTGAATACAATCCATCTAGAAGTATAATTTTGTGAGATTATAATATAATTGATGCTCTCTTAGTGTATTCAAAATGATCTCAAGAGGCTTGGAATGGTCATGTCGATTTTGATAATACACCAAGATTTCATCCACAAAAACCACCACAAAAGAATCTAGGTAAGGATGGAACACTCGATTAATCAATTCAATGAAAACTATTGGTGAATTAATGAGACCCAAAGGCATAACCAGGTACACATATAGACCATACCTACTATAAAATGCGGTATGAGGTATGTATGTAGATCGAAAATGTACCTAGTGATATCCTGAACTCAAGTCAATATTCAAGAACACTTGAGATCCTCGAAGTTGATCAAACAAGCCATCTATCCATGGAAAGGGATATCAGTTTTTAACCATCAACTGGTTCAGTTTCTGATATTCCACGCATAGACTAAGGTTACCATCCACCTTTTTTGTGAAAAGGACCAGTGAATCCCAAGGAGAAGTACTGGGTTGGATAAAACCATTAACTTACAGATCTTCCAACTACCTCTTGAGCTCTTAAATCTCCATCGTAGCCATCTTTTAAGGAGGAATGGATACCAGTAAAAATCCTGGAACTATCTCGATAGTGAACTCCACCTCTCTGATCGGTGGTAAGCCTGCGAATTCATTTGGGAAAACATCCATAGAATGATCAACCACTGGGAGGAAATCTACCAGCCATGTTATTTGGTTATCCAAATATAAACTCTCAATCTGGGCTGTCATCCCGCCCAACCCATGATGATCAGGTCTAAATATGCTCATTTGGAAATTTCATTCACCCTTATGTAGAAACTCTCCAACCTCTGGTGAAATGAAACTCACCCTACGATGATAGAAATCAACAAAGGATTGAAAAGAAACCAACCAATCCATTCTGAGAATTACATCAAATCCTGTCATCTCTAATATATAGAGGTTCTATAGAAAGTGAAACCCACCAATCTCAAGGGTCACTCTTTTCACTAACGCACACCTACCATTCTAATTACTAGCAGAGTGTCTAGCATCATAACATCAGGAGAAGTATAAACACAAATCCAAATACTTTCCACAATGGCCACAAATATAAAACTATGCATAACACCAGTATCAAAAAGTACAGAAGATAAAATAGTGGCAAATAGGAGAGTACCTATGATAGTAGAAGGTCCGGGATCCTACTCCTACTGGGTCTGTTGCACTATATATGTCTAACCTGCACCGCATCCATGAGACAATGCTTGGATACCTTGTGCTGACTCGCCCTACTATCACCGAGATCCTAGGGTCTGACTACCACGACCATGACCACCACCTTGGCCTGAACACCCATACATATTCCAGTTTCCATATTGGTGAGAATCTACTGACCCTACTCCTATACATGGAGTCTATACGAAACCTCTCTCACTAGACACTGGTGGAAAATCCCTATAGTAGCGCTATAGATGGCCCATACCTCCACAAGCTCAACACTCAACTAGGTACCTTGGACATTAAGGTCTCTTGTGCCCAACCTTTCTACATTGGTAGCACGTCACCTGGCCACCATAAGAAATGTTATGGCTTCCACTATCACTATGAGAGAACTCCACATGATACTTCCTCTTGTTGATTGAGACAGCACCAGAAACTGGTGCCGAACCGCTGTGGCTCATGCCATTAGCTTCCCACAAATTGTGCTTGGTGATCAGTGCCTGATTCACAATAGCAGAGACATAAGGAAACATGAATACATTCACCTATGATCAGATATCAAACCTGATACTATCCTTAAATTTTCTATCTTTCAATACGTCCTCACCCATCAGATTAGGTGCGAATTGGTGAAGATCAGTAAACTGGGTAGAATAGTCCATAGCAGACAGTGTGCCTTACTCTAGGTGCATGATCTCCTAAGCTTGGTTGGACCTTAGCATATTAGGAAAATAATAATCATAGAAGGCTGCCTGAAATTCTTCCCATGTCATATCCTGATGATGCCCTAACTGAGTGATAACAACCAACCATCTCTTTGTAGAATCATGAAACATATATGTCGCAAGCTTAAACCTCCTCTTGAGAGGTGTCTCTAGATGCTTGAAGATAGTTATAACTAATTCCATCCATGATTCCACAGCCTGCGGTCCTCCATCCTCTAAAAAATTAGGTGGATGCTATTGTGGAAGATACATGTCAGCTCTACCATAGATTTCATAGCCTGAGGTGACATATTAATTAATGAGGGAACCTTAACCCTGACTACCGTAGTAAGGTGGAGAATCCCATCGATTAAGGATTACCATTCCAAAAAACAAAGATCCTTAGGATCACTAGATTACTCCACAGATAACTACAAGTAGAGGACATTATGGCTCCCTTCTAGGGGCTTGTAGTGAAATCATCTCCATCACTACCAGTTTCTATCATCTCTACCTATACACAAGAAGTTGGAGAGATGTATGGGTATGGATTAACACCATTATATAATGGTGATCAATTTTTTGAGTTTCACATGGAAGTTTTCTCTATCTCGCATGATGTATTGGTGAAAACCCCATCCTACATGGACATGATCTTAAAGTTGGATACAACTACAAGATAAATCCCAGTGTGCAGTGACCATTTGACTCATGTGACACTCCCTCTTTTGATGGAGTATCCAAAAATTAGGTATACATCATTTACACCACCCATATATCATATTACGCCAATCAGGGATTGGGGAGACCAAGAGTAGGACCCTTCATTTGAGAAAGAGTGCCTGTGGGAGGTTATAGGAACTGAACAACTATCAGCGGTGCTCTAGACACTTGAAACTCCAAACTTTTCCATCTTAGATACCCTTACAGAGGTCCAGGTAGTGTGTTACTTCTAGATTATCTGGGAAACATATCATCACCTCTATGATCAGTAGTTGACCTACCCAGGGATCCATGAGCACCTTGATGTTGTAAAAAAATAGTGAAAAAAGGTTGAGATCATGGTGATCTTGATAGATCAACACCCTAAGTCATATGGATACTTCTAGACTCTCCAATAGACCTACATTAAGAGGCCCACCATGCTTCATCAGGTTATGAAAGGGGTATCTCCAAACGTACAAATCAGAGGATGGGGATAGTATGCTGCTCTCCATTTCAGCTCCTATCTTTCAATAATTTGGTCTTTCCACTGATAATGAAAATTCCCCTTTGGATACCAAAATGGTGAATATGGTTATCACTTAACCTCTAGAGGATTATAAGAATAAATCCATTGACATAGGGAATGGTAGGGAAGAACCACCTTAAGGGGAATCTCAGTACCAGGAAGACCCTCTAATAGGTGTACTCACTCATCAGTAGAGGAAAAAAATTATCCTTATAAGTCCACCCAACAAGATGTTACCATCTTCCCATTAGTACATCAATAAGGTAAAGGGACATGTCAAACCATCTGACCCATTTGAGGTTACACCAAAATAAGAGATGAAACCCATGGTAGCTACCTTACTCTAACATCTGATGGAGTAAAAAAGGCTCACCACTGATCTCATTGTGGATCTGCACCCAGAATTTTAAAATTCCTTAAGGTTCCCCATCTCTCCTCTAGTGGGGCACTCGGTCCTCCTTATCTAGACTCCCCAGTTCAAACTTGGTGGCCCCATGAATCTAGTCAGGGAAAAGCTGGGGATAGGGAAGGTGGAAAAGATATGAGTAACCCACCCTACCTGATTAGAACAATTATCCACCTTGAGATCAAGTTCATACTGATACTTGAGTTGATGAGCCTATCAATTCTTTGGTAGCCACAGACCCTCAGCAAGATGATGCGATATTTTCTCTCCCTACTCACCTCAAGGCCCTAAAAACATGACAGGTTGCAATCCCACCTGATGGAAATCCATACCCAGCATGGGTGGAAAATGTACAAGCACCCCTGAAGTTTGGTAATCATAGATTCACCCCGTTTAATGGAATGGGTGACCTATTACAACACCTGGATCACTTTTCTTTAAGGTGTGGCCCAACATTTGGAACTCTAGAACTACAGGAGGCTTCCAAGCTCCGATGCTTCATTCAGACTCTATATGGGTCTATGTTCTTATGGTACATCTATCTATCCATAGGGTCTATTACTGGTTTGGAGGATCTTCAACAAAAGTTATTTTACTATTTCAGATTCACCATGTGCAAGACAATCATCTTCGACCTCTTCAAGTGAAAGCAGTGGCCAGGTGAGCGAGTCACCGACTTCATCATTTGGTGGAAAGGACCCACATAATCGCTTGACATGACAATGTCCCAAGAACATCTACTCACAATGTGAATATAGAATTTTAGGAATGATGTGGTTTCTACCCTCATCTCCTTGAACTACCCTGGTGGGTTTCTAGATTTCTCTAAAATGGCTCAGCACTTAGAAGAAGCCTTATGGAGGACTAAACAACAATTGTGCCCATTACACCTTCCATATCCCATGATAACACCTATTAAAGTAGAGACTGTTTTCACCATACACACAAAGGTTCCTAATTTAATACACCTACTTTATAGCATCCTGCCTTTTTATAACATAAACTTTCATTTCATTACACAAAACTGAGGATCTTTAAGGTTTAGTGTCTTGGAAACCAGGAACATAAAACATGAAAACATAAAACATTCTTCTTAAACACTTGAAAGGATTCTCCTCATGTTCATCCTAGGTTCATTACTGCATCTCATAACCTGGGGACATACATCAAAAGAAAGGGTGAGCATAAGGCCCAGTAAGGGAAACAAGAGAAACATTTTACATGTGAACTTGAGATACTTCAATAAGGTCATGAAAAGAACTTTAAGGCATGAGAAATAAATCATGAGATATATCATAATAAAAATAACATTTTTCATAACATTAAGATGTGGCAAAATCATTTAACATAGACAATCATGAACATATCACCAAGGTCCATCCCCAAGGTGTCATTTGAAAATTACCAAGGTTATTCACCAAGATATCGTGAAAATTGTAATCTCTAGTGGTTACATCATTACCCAATGCATTGGAGCGCTATCAGGGCGCACCCTTAAATTTGACTTTATTATAATGTGAGCCACATATATCATCATTAAACATTTCATAAATAACCCATATATCATAAAATAAATGGGTTTCATTTCATAATCATAACGTTTTAAAAACTGCTTTAAAGACATGATCTTTACGTCACTTTAAACCCATGGAAGGGGAGAGTGGGTCTCATGTATGTAAATCCCAGAATTTAAAATAGAAAATTTTGATATATATGTGAATACCCCTGTAGAAATGAGAGCTTTTAGTATTCACTTTATAACATAAAATAATTTTGAGAAAAGAGAGAGGCATTTTGAGATGAAAATTCTGCAGCATAACGGCTATGTTTCGGGGTTTTAGAAAACATTGAAAAGAGAGGGGACATGGGTCCAAAATTCATAAATGACCAATAAAACAGTATAGGGGAAGAATAAGAAGGATATATAAACATGGTAATGAAATTTTAAGGATATAACATTTGAAATGAAAAAAATGGAAGGAAGACAAAAATTAGATTTCTCTTATGAAAATTCGGCAGCCTAACGACGTCACTTAAACTTCAACAAAAATGATTTGAAAAGATCAAATAGGGTCACTCATCATGTGAACATAAGAGTTAAGTATTATAGATATAGAGATCATACCACAACATAAAAAAAGGAATTTGAATGACTTGACATGAAAATAGAACTTTGAAAAGAATGAGAAGGGTGAAAGAATCCCCATAAAAATTCGGCAGCCTAACAGCACCACTTAAACATTCATAAAATGAAATGATGAGAGTAAGAGGGGGTCTCTCATAATATGAACATGAAAAGGACAGTATAATGAATATAAAAGAACATCCTCCAACATAATAACGTGTAGCATAAAAGAAATGACATAAAAGAGATCACTTGAAAAGAAAGAGAGAGGTCGGATCCCTTACCTTAAAACGTAACTCTTAAAACTCAAAGGTTGGGACCTTGAGGGCTTGGGGGCACCTTGGGAGGACTCCTTGGGAGGTAAGGAGACCAGAACTTCATTGAGGATGGTTTTGGAGTCGAAAATATGAGAGGAGGGCTTGGTATGTATAGGGAAAGTGAGGGGACAAGGCATTAATGGCCAAGGGACACCTCAAAAGTGGTTTTCTCAAAAGCATGGGCTCTCCCATGATATTTCCCATGAATTTAGGACACATGGGGACCCCCACACAATAATTCATCCTATTTAGTCGACCATCCCTTAAAATATCTCATGAAATCATCATAACACATTTATGATGTCATTAAACATACCGAAACCCTAAAACTGTATTTTTACTATTCACTGAAAATTCAACTTTCTCAGAAAAATCTCAAAATTTCACATTAACCAAATATCAATGCTCTGATTTCAAAAATGAACTCTATTTTATAAAAATAATTTTCTAAATATTTTTAATTCTAATTTTTAAATTAATACACTATTCACTGAAAATTCATTTTTTCAGAAAAAACCTCAAAAATTACCTTAACATAATATTGATGCTCTGAGTTCAAAAATAAAATCCATTTTATAAAAATAATTTTCTAAATATTTTTAATTTAATTTTTAATTAAAAAACACTTTTCACCCAAAAAAAACCAATACTTGAATAATAATTTATGAAACTGTTATTTACCCATTTTATTGAATCTCATTACTTAATCTAGGTGTCTAAATTATATTAAAACTTTCTTTGAGTGAAATTACTAATCCATTTGGTCACATTACTAATCCTAAGCGTAAAATCACTATTCATAAATTACTATTCATCAAAAATCAAGTTGATCTTATTAGACTCGAAATTTTGTAATGAACATAATTGTAGAAGTCCATTTTTTTGAAAATCATTACACATTTTTATTTATTTAAGGTTTACATAAACATTTTTAAAATATCCTTTCTCTAAAATTCATCAAAAATATGCATACTATATTTATTCGGACATTTGAAAATTCATAAACTTCATCATAAGAAGAAATCCAAATTTTTATTTAAAACAAAGGATTACACAAGGCAGTTACGGTCTCCTTACATAGCCCCTTATCACACCTGTATAGGACCTAAGTGTAAGGTGTGCTAAGGTGAGAGAATCCGAGGGAGGCTCGGCCAACATCACACGAGTAGTAATTTATATCAGTTTGTACTTCTCGCGAAGGCGATCCCGTTCTAGCTTCACACGATGAAGTTCATCTTGGGTTTGGTCCAGAGCAAAGCCCAGTGGTGGTACCTCCTTCCCAAGTTCTGTTAGATGGGCTTCGATCGGTCCAAGACTACTGGGTGAGGCCATCAAATCTTCTTTCTATATTAATTAACCAATATTGCTTGTATTTAGAGACAATAGTCAAAACGTTTAGTTTCCAGCAGTCATATTGACCAATGGTCAAATAACAGTCAAAACCCAACAACCTCATTTTAATTATACTCATGTTATCAAATGAAACATTTTTGTTGAGTATAAAAATAAAATAAAATAATACATAAAATTAGGAAACCAGATTTATTTAAAATTTCGGATCGTTACAATCTTCCCCCCTTAAGAAATTGCGTCCTCACAATTTTTAAAATTGGGTTTTGAAATTTCATTGAAAGTCCCACATCGGAAAATGAGTCAGTAAAACTATTACTTTAAAAGAAAGAAAGGGAAGTCCAAAGGTCACCCGAGTTAACCCACACTAGGATTCCATGTAGGAAAACATTGACATGGAGGAGAAAACAAAGGGTCAAGTTCTGAGGGAGAGTGATAGAGAACATGATTAGGAGAAAGTTAACGATAAGAAAATCCCAAACTTATGATGTGTGTAAACGGTCTTTGATTACCTAGTAAGAAACGTAAACCAACAACATTTTTGTTTTACGTTTCTTTTCATAATTTTGAGGAATTCATTTACTACATAGAACGAAAACATAAGAAAATATACCTACCTTCATGTAGAGTTTCATCCTTTAATAAGTTTCTACCCAAAAATAATCTTTTCTCTAAACGATGAGCATTCAAAAACACTTGGTCTCATCAAAACACAAGAATCATCTTCTAGAGAATCACATAATCCACAAAAGATTAACCATCTATTTCATCTATCTTTAAACATTATCCCAAAACAGAAAGGGTAAGGTAAAACAACTCTTCAAAAAGAAATAATCCCATAGGAATGGAAGGTAATTTTAAATCTTCAAAGTTCCATGGTACTACCCAGAGTTCATCATAGACCATTCCGTAACTAACTGTCCTTAAAAATCCTAAAAATAAACTAAACTAAGATTGAAACCCAAATAAAAGAAGGATTTGATAACATAGTCTTCCAAGGTAAACTTTATCATTCATCTCCAAACAACATCAACCACTACTAACATCTTATAACAAAAGTAACTAACCTAAACATATTTACCCCAAGATAGGTTAATCATTTCCATAAGTAACCTAAATTACTATAAGTCCGCCTTAAATTTATCAATTCTTCAAAATATAATTCAACCTTACTCCTCAATGAAAATACCGTAGTAATCTATTTACCTCGATCATATAGGGTCCCCAAAATAGTGAATGTCTTCCAAAATAATAATCATATTTTAATCCCCTAATCATCACTATCATATTAATATTGCAATCATCGCATTTCCTATCACATTGGTTGTTGGGACATGCTCTTCCATTTCCCGCCATTAACTAAAAAAAGAAACTATAATTAGGGGCTTAAATACTTAAACAATAATCATGAAAAGGAGGTTAAATCATATAAGGATAACTTGTAGAAGAAAATTATACCCTAACTTGTGATCCCCTAGGTTTCAAAATAGGTTATCCATGATCATGTATTCTTATGTGAATATTTATTTTGTTTTATCCTTGTTCCTTTAATAATGGTTCATACTAAGCTTATGAATTTACCAAAGAATATCCCCCAGGAGTGTCGTAACCAAGAGTGTAGCAAGGCCCGTTGTCGTGTACCAGTTCCCGTTCGAGTCTAGCTCAAAGCGGTGTTTTCAGGTTTTACACCTATGTACATATGTGCCAGAGCCACCTTTACCTGCTCGTATCCAGACAGGGATGTATTTGCTTGGAAACCCCTTACTCAATACTCACCAAAATACCAGAAAGATTTCCTATATTTAAACATTTCTATAGGGTTATTCCTAGAGTTTTCATATCCTAATTTCCACAAATAACTAAAACATCCTTGGATACCAACTATAGCATCCCGCCTTTTTATAACATAAACTTTCATTTCATTACACACAACTGAGGATCTTTAAGGTTTAGTGTCTTGGAAACCAGGAACATAAAACATGAAAACATAAAACATTCTTCTTAAACACTTGAAAGGCTTATCATCATGTTCATCCTAGGTTCATTACTGTATCTCATAACCTGGGGACATACATCAAAAGAAAGGGTGAGCAGAAGGCCCAGTAAGGGAAACAAGAGAAACATTTTACATGTGAACTAGAGATACTTCAATAAGGTCATGAAAAGAACTTTAAGGAATGAGAAATAAATCATGAGATATATAATAATAAAAATAAAATTTTTCATAACTTTAAGATGTGGTAACATCATTTAACATAGACAATCATGAACATATCACCAAGGTCCATCCCCAAGGTGTCATTTGAAAATTACCAAGGTTATTCACCAAGATATCGTGAAAATTGTAATCTCTAGTGGTTACATCATTACCCAATGCATTGGAGCGCTATCAGGGCGCACCCTTAAATTTGCCTTTATTATCATGTGAGCCACATATATCATCATCAAACATTTCATAAATAACCCATATAGCATAAAATAAATGGGTTTTATTTCATAATCATAACGTTTTAAAAACTGCTTTAAAGACATGATCTTTACGTCACTTTAAACCCACGGAAGGGGAGAGAGGGTCTCATGTATGTAAATACCAGAATTTAAAATAGAACATTTTGATATATATGTGAATAAACCTGTAGAAATAAGAGATTTGAGTATTAAATTTATAACATAAAATAATTTTGAGAAAAGAGAGAGGCATTTTGAGACGAAAATTCTGCAGCATAACGACTATGTTTCAGGGATTTAGAAAACATTGAAAAGAGAGGGGACATGGGTCCAACATTCATAAATAACCCATAAAACAGTATAGGATCAGAATAAGAAGGATATATAAACATGGTAATGAAATTTGAAGGACATACCATTTGAAATGAAAAACATGGAAGGAAGACAAAAATTAGATTTCTCTTATCAAAATTCGGCAGCCTAAAGGCGTCACTTAAACTTCAAAAAAAATTATCTGAAAAGATCAAATAGGGTCTCTCATCATGTGAACATAAGAGTTCAGTATGATAGATATAGAGATCATACCCCAACATAAAAAAAGGAATTTTAATGACTTGAAATGAAAGTAGAACTTTGAAAAGAATGAGAAGGGTGAAAGAATCCCCTTAAAAATTCGGCAGCCTAACAACGCCACTTAAACATTCATAAAATGAAATGATGAGAGTAATATGGGGTATCTCATCATATGAACATAAAAAGTACAGTATAATGAATATAAAAGAAAATCCTCCAACATAAGAACATGGAGCATAAAAGAAACGACATAAAAGAGATCACTTGAAAAGAAAGAGAGAGGTCGGATCCCTTACCTTAAAACGTAACTCTTAAAACTCAAAGGTTGGGACCTTGAGGGCTTGGGGGAACCTTGAGAGGAATCCTTGGGAGGTAAGGAGACCAGAACGTCATTGAGGATGGTTTTGGAGTCGAAAAGATGAGAGGAGGGCTTGTTATTTATAGGGAAAGTGAGGGGACAAGGCATTAATGGCCAAGGGACACCTCAAAAGTGGTTTTCTCAAAAGCATGGGCTCTCCCATGATATTTCCCATGAAGTTAGGCCACATGGGGACCCCCACCCAATAATTCATCCTCTTTAGTCGACCATCCCTTAAAATATCTCATGACATCATCATGACACAGTTATGATGTCATTAAACATACCGAAACCCTAAAACTGTATTTTTACTATTCACTGAAAATTCAACTTTCTCAGAAAAATCCCAAAATTTCACATTAACCAAATATCAATGCTCTGATTTAAAAAATTAACTCTATTTTATAAAAATAATTTTCTAAATATTTTTAATTCTAATTTTTAAATAAATACACTATTCACCGAAAATTCATTTTTTCAGAAAAAACCTCAAAAATTACCTTAACATAATATTGATACTCTGAGTTCAAAAATAAAATCCATTTGATAAAAATAATTTTCTAAGTATTTTTAATTTAATTTTTAATTAAAAAACACTATTCACCCGAAAAAAAACTAATACTTGAATAATAATTTATGAAACTGTTATTTACCCATTTTATTGAATCTCATTACTTAATCTAGGTGTCTAAATTATATTAAAACTTTCTTTGAGTGAAATTACTAATCCATTTGGTCACATTACTAATCCTAAGCGTAAAATCACTATTCATAAATTACTCTTCATCAAAAATCAAGTTGATCTTATTAGACTCGAAATTTTGTACTGAACATAATTGTAGAAGACCATTTTTTGAAAATCATTACACATTTTTGTTTATTTAAGGTTTACATAAACATTTTTAAAATATCCTTTCTCTAAAATTCATCAAAAATATGCATACTATATTTATCCGGACATTTGAAAATTCATAAACATCATCATAAGAAGAAATCCCAATTTTTATTTAAAACAAAGGATTACACAAGGCAGTTACAGTCTCCTTACATAGCCCCTTATCACACCAGCATAGGACCTAAGTGTAAGGTGTGCTAAGGTGAGAGAATCCGAGGGAGGCTCAACCAAAATCGTACGAGTAGTAATTTCTATCAGTTTGTACTTCTCGCGAAGGCGATCCCATTCTAGCTTCACACGATGAAGTTCAGCTTGGGTTTGGTCCAGAGCAAATCCCAGTGGTGCTACCTCCTTCCCAAGTTCTGTTAGATGGGATTCGATCGGTCCAAGACTACTGGGTGAGGCCATCGAATCTTATTTCTATATTAATTAACCAAGATTGCTTGTATTTAGAGACAATAGTCAAAACTTTTAGTTTCCAGCGATCATATTGACCAATGGTCAAATAACAGTCAAAACCCAACAACCTCATTTTAATTATACTCATGTTATCAAATGAAACATTTTTGTTGAGTATAAAAATAAAATAAAATAACACATAAAATTAGGAAACACGATTTATTTAAAATTTTGGGTCATTACATACTGGACCCTTTTCTATATGATCCTCACCTATAACAGCTTTACCAAGAATAGCCTTTCCAAACATAGAGTTTCTAGGCGCAACCTCGTCAAGCACAACCAAATCAATGAGAAAATGTGGATCTGACCCCCCATAAAGGACAAGCTCCTAGGGTGACTTTCCTTGATAGAATAAATAGGAATTAAAATTTTAGAGATTCATAGGTTCCATGGTATTTCATCTATGCCATAGAAAAGGGAATCTTGAAGTTTCTATAGTGCAAGAGACCCCAAGAGGCCCAGCTCACTAGCCATCCCAATCATTTCCCATACCAAAATATCCTCAAACACACCATCAATGAATGATTTATGTATAATGATTTTCTCTAGGACCAAGTGGATCATGTATTAGTCAATTTGGGAAACGTTCCAGTATAGGTGATGCATGTCTCTACTAGCCTTGACAGTGATAGTAAAGGCTCTGAAAAATGGAAACAAGCTTCTATCTATAGGATGTAGAAGTACATTGACTGGTTGGATCACAAAGTGGTCACTTGCACTCATGGTATTATCCTTTACCACTTGAGAAAATCATAACCTCATATGGTTTTCATGCCTCTTATGGTTTCTGCCTCCATGTTTGCATCAGAGCCTTTCAAGTCTTGGAAGAGCAGGTGCTGATGGCGCAAGGTAAATCAAAGTCCCCCCCGCCAATGTTGAATCCATATTTCACTCTTGGTGACTTCATGTCCCTTGAGTTGGGAGATGTGCTCAGGATTCACCCAGCCCTGGATTATTTCATTGATGATGATGAAAAAGAGTACACCTATATGAATTCTGTCGAGATAGTGGACTACTTTATGAAACTCAATAGTGAGAAATACTATGGAATCCCCTTGGGTGCATCTTTCTGATTCCATTGAAGGAAAGGTATAGGACACACAAGTAGGAAAATTTTTCAAGCTAGTGAATTAAACTAAGTCATTCATGCTGCTAAAACAAGGAAATAAGTCTTACATAGAGATAAATAAGAACAACCCTTCTGATCCATGATATCAGGTATGCTTCCACAACCAATAGTGTTAGTTGACCATGTAGATCAGCTGTGGCCACACAGTGATCAACCGCATCCATCCAGAGCCTGGCCTCAGCCAACTGATAGTCAGCTATAAGTTTCTCAGAGAAGGAAATATATTTAGTAGAAAAATATTTCTAATACTAGCCAGAACCTAGAAATTCTTCCAGCAACATCCTCCTCACCCCCTTCTAAAGAGAGACCCACCACGGGAAAAAATATATTCCCTTACCACAAAAGTAATATGTTTTAAAATACATTTCTGACATACCCACACTAATTTTGATCCTCTAAGATCTCTACTTATCTACAAAAATAAACGATTCCCTTGATGAAGCTTTGAAAATTCCACTTTGGTTTGAGGATGAGGTAGCTACCATTGAGGCCTACTATGCCAAAGAATTTGAATAAGAGGAGTGTCGATCCATCATCTCATTTTTCAGAGAAGATGAGTGTGTCATACTGTAGGTAAAAATATGACCACTTTATATCATAGTTCAGTTCAATGTCATGAAGATTCACCAATTCCTAGTGGATACTGTTTTTGGCATCAACCTCATCTAGACCTAGACACTCAAAAAGATAGTACTGGCTATGGCAGATATGACTCCATCCAACCTGACAATTAAGGTGTATGATAAGAGAGAGTAAAAAATCATGGAAATATTTAGTTGAAGGCTCAGTTCATTGGTCTGATATCAATCACAAAATTTTTGGTAGTCTCATAGGATATTATCTACAATGTGCTGCTGAGAATACCCTAGCTTCATTTACATGCAACGACCCCCTCTTCATACCAATAATGCCTCAAATACCCCATAAATGGTTGAGTAGGGGTACTCCAGGGTGACATATCCCCCTTTTAATCTTTTAAATCCCATTATCTGGATGTTGGGTACTACAAAATAGAAGTAAATCATATTCAAGTTGACAAGGTTAAGTGCATCAATGCTCTCTATGATCTTGTTTCCACTAAAGTTAGTCTATGGGAAGATTTGAATGAAAATTAATTCTCATGATTCATAATTTAAATCCCATAATGAAAAACCTAGTGGGTTGATTCATTGTCTATGAGAAAAACGTTTTCATTTTCCCTAAGAAAAAGGATCACCCACAAATTACCTCATTATCTTACACTGGGTAAGCCCGAATGATATCGTAAGAACCTACTCTTGTGAGGTATCGAGTGGTTCACCCCATTTCCACAGATTCATGGAATTACTACATGTTACATAAAGAATGGATTAATTAATGAAGATACACTCATCACCATTGCTTCAATAATAATATTAGACCTCACGGTCATAATTTATATATAATTAGATCGACCGATTCTGTCACCATAGTCTCTGCAGAACAAGAACCCCTCATTGAGGATTATGTATCCACCATAGTATATTCTAGTGTTTCCCCTAAGTCAGCTGGATTGGAAGAGATGCCTCCTCCCTCTGATTCCCCTATCTCATACGGTGAAGATGATTTTAAAGATGTCCCTCCAGTATTTGAAGAGGGTGTATCCATGACCATTGATAAGCTAACCTAGGTGAACCTTGATACCGAAGAAGATCTGAGGCTAACATTGATCAGTACAACCATGTCTCTAAAGGAGTAGTAGTGATATGTGGAATTCCTAAAACAACACCATGACATCTTCTCCTAGATATATGATGATATGGAAGGGCTAGATACTTTTTTCATCATTCATCTTCATGTCCTCCCAATGAGTCATCACAGATTCAAGAAGCCTCCTAGGAAAATGAAACCCTCTCATGGTGCTATGGTTGAGTTCAAGGTTAACAAGATTATCAAAGACAACTTTATCAGGGAAATATAGTACCCTAGATAGATAGAAAACATCATTCTAGTTCAGAAGAAGAATGGGTAGATATGATTCTACATCGATTTTCGATACCTCAACCACCATTTTCTGAAGGATGATTTTCCCCTTCTAGTGATAGAGCAATTGATCGATTCTATAGAAAGGTTCTAGACCCTCTCCTTCAAGGATGGGTATTCTAGGTACAATTAAATTAGGATGTCCCCCTAGGATGTGGATTTCACTGAGTTCAGTGCACCCCAAGGGATTTTCTACTATCAGGTGATGCCATTTGGCCTGAAAAACATAGGATCCACTTATTAGTGGTCCATGCACAACATATTCAAAACAATTTTCATAAAATTGGTGGAATGCTGTGTGGAAAATTTATTGGTCAAATACCACAAGTATTAGGACCATCTCAAAGATCATGATAAAGTGTTTAACTTCCTCCTCTCCCAAAACATGAAGATGAACCCATTTAATTGTGCATTCAGGGTTACCTCTATGAAGTCTCTTAGCTTCTTTGTAAGATATTGATGTATCGATATTTACCTCAAGAAGATCAATTCCATCAACTAGATGTCTCCCTCGAGAAATCTCTAAGAATTGTGGGGTCTCTAAGGACACTTATCCTACATATGATGATTTATTAAAAATATGGATGAAAATTGTAAGCCCGTATTGAGGATCATGAAGAAGGTAACCATTGACCAGTGGGATGAGGAGTGTCAAACTTCCTTTGAGGACATTAAGCAGTATTTGATACAACCTCTGGTGATGATGACACTTGTCTCAAGAAAGCATTTGCTCCTCTATGTGAACACCCTAGAATGGTCCCTTGGTTCCCTTTTAGCATACAAAAATAATGAGGGTAGGGAAAATAGACTATATTATCTTAGTCTCATTCTACTAGAAATAGATACCATATACTCCCCCATCATGAAGAGATTCTTCACATTGGTTTTTGTAGTACAAAAGTTACAATATTATCTACAACATAATGTGATATATCTAGTGTCCTGAGTCTACCTACTGAAGTATATACCAAATCTCCTCATGCTAACTAGATGATTAAAAAACTGGGAAATAGTCCTCTTTCAGTTTGACATTAGGTTTTTTCTATAGATGTCCTTTAAAGTCCAGACATTAGCAGACTTCTAGGACGTACATCCAACCCCTGAAGAATTGCCTCTTGAGGTTGATTTCCTAGATGAGGATATCCTCTTAATGAATCATGATACACATTATTGGTAGATTCATTTCGATGGTTCCTCACAGAGGCTAACCAATAAAAGGCCCAACAACCCCAAGATTAATAGGGTAGGCCTGGGGATCATCCTCGTCACTCTACAACATGCCATATTTCCATACTATTTCCTATTGTCAGAGGGCCATGCCAACAATGAGGCAGAGTATCAGGATTTCATTATTGGTCTTGAGATAACTCTAGAGACTGATTTCTATAGTTTAAATATAAAGGGAGACTCTAAATAGTCATCAAGTAGATCAAGGGTTGCTATATTGTCAGAAATCAAGAACTCATGCCCCTATTGGGACACACCTATCAGCTAATAGCCCAGTTCCCTTCCTAGAAAAAGGTTATTAATGTTCCTTAGTCATAGAATGGTAAAGTTGATGCATTGTAAAGCCTGGATATGTCTCTCATAGAACCTGAGTAGGATGATTTGGTTATTTAAGTGGCACACTAGAGGGTCATATCCCCCACCACTTCAGATGATGGCAACCAAAAGGTGAATTAACCGATTGATGGTACCTCTCCTACAAGGCACCCATGCCCCCTATAATTGAAGAAATACCTTATTGGACCACTCCCTTTGTTCAGTAACACAATCATGATATTCTCCCACCATAATGAGTTGAGCGTGAGAGAATCCATGAGTATGTGGCCCATTTTACCCTCCAGAGTGGGCTTAACCTAGAGAAAACCCTCTACAGTAGTGGGTTCAATGGAATTATCCTCCATTGCATACAAGGATATGAGATAATTTAGTTTATGAAATAGGTCTATGAAGGATCCTATGGTTCCCATCAAGAGACATTGAAGCTCTCCCACTAGATTTAGAGGTTGGGATACTTCTATCCCACCATGGTTTGCGATTGCATCAAGTTTTCCAAGAGATTCCATGCATTTTAGATCCATGAAAAATTTGTGTATCAAATGCCATAGCTTCTCCAAACCACCAAGTATTCTTCTCCCTTTGTAGTATGGGGACTTGAGGTTGTGAGGCCATACCTTCTAGTGACATCCCAACAATGTAAGTTCATCTTAACCGCAACTGACATATTCTAAAAATGGGAAGAAGTGGTTTTCATCAAGGAAGTAAATACTCGATCAATGATAAAGTTTGTGAGCTCCCTATAATACATCAATTTGGAGTCCCTAATTCCATTCTCATAGAAAATGACACCAACTTCCAGGTTTCCAAGATGAAAAAATTGTACACCAAGTACAAAATTGTTTCTAACCATACTTCTCACTACCATGCGCAAGAAAATGGAACGATCGAGGAATTTACCATGACCCTATCTAAGATTTTATAGAAAATAATGGGCCAAAACAAGAGTATTTGATCTGAAAATCTCTAAAAAACCCTATGGGATTATTAGATGTTGACTCAAAATTCTACCCAGGTGACCCCATATTCCATGGTATACGGAACATAGGTAGTATTTCCCATCGAGGTTCAATTTTCATCACTATAAATAGATTTCCATGACTAGAATACTTCAAAAAGAATGGCATAAGTACACATGGATGATTTGGAAGCCCTAAAATAGAATAAACTCCAAGAATTACACAACTTAGAGAGGCACCAAAACAAGATAGAAAAATAATTCAATAAGAAGGTTTGCCTCCATTCCTTCTTATAGGGTGACATGGTACTGGATCTCAAAACACTGATGATACTAGGAATAAATCCACCAAATTTAGAGCCCAAGTGGTAAGGATAATCCATAAGGTCTATTACAATGGATCATACTCTTTGATAACCATGAATGGAGAGCGTATCACACCTCACACTGACTCCATGTTTCTCAAGAAATACATCACATGAGGAGTCTAGGTCCAAGAAGTATGACCTTAAACTATTTTCCATAGGTCTGAGCACTATGACCTTAAACTAATAGAATCCCCATTATCTAAGTAGTATGACCTTAAAATATTTTCAACGAGTTTGAACTCTTTGACATTAAACTAACATTACCCACATTGTCCAGGTAGTATGAACTTAAACTACTTGCAATTGGTCCAAACTCTATGACCTTAAAATAAGAGTCATGGTCTAAACATTATGAAATTAAACTATTTTCAGCCACTATAGTCTAATCTACATGACCCTAAAATAGTAGAAACCACAATATGAGTTGTAAAAATTTAAACTAAAAATCCCAACATCACCGGTTCATGACATTAAACTATGATCTTACCCCATATATGACTGGGATTCTCATATGATAAGCATTGTATGACCAAAAGAAGGGAAAAAATTACCCCTTACAAAACTGGGTTGCCTTATATGATGAATATGGGATGATAAAAAACTAACACCCTCAGTGCATGACATTAAACTATAGAATTACCCTAAGAAATAAATGTAGAATGCCTCATATTATATGAGTGAGATGAAAAAAATGTGAACATTCTCAGCACATGACATTAAACTGTAGCCTTACCCCATGTCACGAACATGAGATTCCCTCAACATAGAGTATTTACCCTAATTTTGGTGTCAGTATTATACCACACTAATTTCTAGAACTACGTGTGGCTTGATTTCCAACCTCATGGGTTACATATTGACGCCTAGACCTTTTGTCTGTAGGATCAACTGCAAATTTACCATCCCTTTATCCCTTTAAAACCATTTACATACCAAGAATTATGCCCTTAAACTATGTGTAGTTCATCTCAAGGTATTCATGTGGTATAAAATCATACTTTCCCCTTTTTCATGTTGGGTTTTATCTTTTCCATTCCACACAGATACCCTTGAAATAAACACCCACTTAGTTAAAAAATCATGAATTTAAACTATTTGAAATGTTTTTATGGTGCAAGCCTTATGACCTTAAACTATGCACAACTAGAATTAGGTTTATTTTGTGTGGAGTAGAGTCTTCTTGGATCCTTTAATATTGGGTTTAACTTTTTTATTCCACCCGAACATCCTCAAATCACATGACTATAGTCTAAAATCTATGCTCGTAAAATAAGAGCTTGTGTTCTAAACTCTATGACCATAAACTAAGATCCCATGGACCAAGCTCTGTGACCTTAAACTAGGAGCCCTATTCTAAGCATTATGACCTTAAACTATGTGTTTACAGCCTCCTTGTCCCCTCATTCACATAGTTTTCTTAATACCTAGTGTTTTAGTAAGCCTATGCCCCCACCTCTTTCCATAAGTACATGTGGATTTATTATTAACCTCATGGGATACATAGTGATACTTATACCCCCTTTATCTGGGACCATCCATGAAATCACCTCAAAACCACCAGGTACCTATGACACTATCACCCCAAAAATCCCCTCATTGGCCTCCTCTCTAGGTATAAGACCCATTAATTTTTCTTGACCCATTAGTAAGATAAGATTCCCTCATAACATGATATGAGGAAGAAAAGAATGGAAAACTCTATTTGTAATCCCCACCAACATCCTTGATACATGATTTTAAACTATAACCTTACCCTACATGAATTTAGGATTCCTTATATCCTAATATGAGATGATTTTATATCCTCACCAGAGAGGATGTCACCCCTCTGTCATTGGTCTCCTACTGTGATACATTTTAGAACTATATGTAGCTTGATTCTTGTCTTCATGGGATATATATTGATGCCCAGATATTTCATCTAGTCCCACCCCCCTTCATTAACTCAGTGCGGGGTCCTCTCCTTACCTAGAAAAATGATGTCGACTTGAGGCACAATTTGTTGAGTTTTGTGGGGTAGATGGTCCTTTTTTCCCTACTTTAACATCAGTTTATAACTCTTTAATTCCACACAATCCCATTTAGGACACCCATGCCTACCTTTGGTCAAAGCTACATGACCTAAAACTAGAAATTTCCCTTATAGTTCGAGCTCCATGACTCTAAACTAGTAGCAACCACAGTCTATGTTGTACGAATTTAAACTGTAAATCCTAATGTCCTTAACACATGATGTTAAAATGAAATATTAACTTGTATAAAACTGGGATTCCCTATACAATAAGTGTGGAATTATCAAGAAACCTTACCCCATTTAAAACCAAGATTTCCTATTTGAATATGGGATGATGAAAAAACCAACGTCCTCAACTCATGGCATAAAACTTTGATCTTACCCCTTATAAAATTGAGATGCATCATACGATAAGTATGGAATGACCAATAATAAATTACCCCATAAAAAACCAGGATTCCTCATATGATAAGTATGGAATGAACCAAAAACAAACATCCCCAGAGCACAATGTTAAATTGTGATAATACCCTGTACAAAACTGGGATGCCTCATACGATAAGTATGGGATGTCCAAAAACATTACCCTATATAAATCCAAGATGCCTCCTAATATGAGATGATTTTATATCCTCTCCAGATAGGATGTCTCCCCTTTGGTGTTGGTCTCCTACCATACCACCTTCCAGAACTATGTGTGGCCTTATTCTCATTTTCATGGGATACATAGTGATTCCTAGATATTTTATCCTCAAAACAGCCCAAATATAAACTCATTTCAAGTTATTTCACCTCTGGGAGAGGTTTTATTCTTGTATACCATCATTTGTATCTAGTGCGTTTGAGTGCATGGTAGAATAGATCCCATGGAACTCAGTATTATCTCCAAAACATTCCCTATTTACATTTCCATGCTTCTCACTTTCTTGAATTTGGATAATCATCGTCCTCCTAATCTGAACTGAATCCCTAAAAAATGGTCTTATCACACACTGGATCACCTACCACCCCTGGGCTCATGCATTGAATGATATATTGGTAACAAATAACAGCTCATGTGTTTCAAAATTGATCAACAATAAATCTCTCATTTATTTTACCCATCCTAAACCGACACAGGTATAAAACCCATTTTTTGAATATGGTCAACATTTTTTCCTTGTTCATTGATCAACCCCTTTTTACTATCAAAGTCTGGAAAGTTTCAATCAACTTTATGTGATTTTTAGTCACCTTTTCCCTTCATTTTATTTTTCCTTCTAAGAAATTGGAACTCCATACCTCTCCTTGTTTCTCGCATAAAAAATGGATCATGTTGTCTTAGAAGTTGGGAGGAATTTCTCTTCGAGCAAGGTTGAGGTGAGTGAGTGCCCCATGGTCCAAACTACATGAAATTAAACTAAGAGACCATGGAATAAGAATTATGACCTTAAACTATGTTCAAGTGATATTATAGATGTTTTGTGCGATGTTGGGTGGCCTTCTAGGCCCTTCCTTTCTTGTCGGGTAACCTCTATTCAATACCATTCAAGTTCCTTCGAGACCCATAAACAAAAATCCAATCATTATTACCTTAAAATATTTGTAATCAGTACGATCTCTAGGACCATTAACTAAGTTCTTAAGTCCAATAATAATGAATTTAAACTATGTGTAATTCATCCTAGGAATGTGTCATGTGATGCTGGGCCTCTTTGGATCCCAATTTGTGTTGGATCACCTCCCTTCAATTCCATGCACACTCCTTTAAGATGTGTTCCCCCATGATCCAAGAATTATGACTTTTAAACTATTTTCCCCCAATGTCATGAACTCTAAGACCTTAAACTAGGAGCCTAAGTCTAATAATCATGACTTTAAACTATGTGAATGTCTCCCCAGGAATGTGTTGTGCAGTTTCAGGTCTTTTTAGCCCTAGATTCACATTGGGTTGTCACTCCATTGTTTTACACATATCCTTTTGGGATAATCCCCATAAGGTCCAATTTTCAAGACCTTAAAATGTGTGAAAGTTATCTTAGGAATATTTTGTATGGAATTAGGTGGCCTCCCAGGCCACTCCTTTCACATCGGGTAACCTCCCTTTATTGTCACTCATGTTTCTTGAAGACATAGGACCCTTTGGTCTAAGTATTATGACCTCAAACTATTTTCAATTGGTCGAAACTCTATTAACATAAAATAAGAGCTTGGGTACTATCGTTATGACCTTAAACTGTTTGAAAGATGCACCTGAGATATTTCATGTAGAAGGGCCTCCTAGACTCCTCATTCTTGTCGAGTTACCTCTCCCCTATACCACACATATCCCCTTTGAGGCACACAAATGATCAAAACTCTATGACTTTGAACTAAGAGCCTAATATACTGGTCACAATATGTTAAACTATATGACTCAATGTCCTAATTGCATGATATTAAACTGTGTGATACATCATCCTCACCATATGATGTTAAACCATGTGTCTATATTCCTCATTGCATGGTGTTAAATTGTAAAGGTGTCTTAGGCACTTTCCTGAGAATCCATTTCCTTTGATATTGGTCACCTACCACATAGTTCATTCTCTTCAACCATTGCTTGGTATTCGAAATGACGCTCCCCTTGGAATATGAGCTTGAACTTTGTTTAGGTCGATATGCCTACCCAATGTGTACAAATTGAATATGGTGTAATCTTGAGTGTGTTTGATTCCATTATAAAATTCAACAACTTTATCTCCATGCTTTGTATGTCCCTTGATTTGGATCCTCATCCTCCTCTACATCTGAACGCCCCCTGATGACATAGTCCCATGCCATGCTGTCTCACGAACCGTCCTAAGTGCACCCCCTAAAAGACTTAGAACAACATTTTGAGATAGGTCCCATGTTTTGAACATGTTCAGAGGTCGAACCTCATTTTTCCCCCATCCTTGAAAAAATAATAATGGATTCTATGTTTCAAACATGGTTAATAGTTATCCTCCATTGTCACGCCACTCCCTTTGTGTTCCAAATCTTAGGAATTTCAATTAATACTATTCACCCCTTCCTTTTGAGTATAATTAATACTCCTGGTGTTACCCAATTATTGAATTAGAACATGTTGATAAAGAAAGTTGTCTCTTCAAAGAGCCCCATTCTCTAGCCATAGCCTTTCTCAGTCAGGATACTACCGGTGTTTGGTAAGAAAGTTTAGACCCTGTGTATTCTAGCATTGCCTGGTACTCACATATAAATGAGAAATTTTATATTTTCCCCTGTTTCCCACACCAACCATGAATAACATGGGCTTAGGGATTGATGGTTGGTTGTATTGTTAATATGATCAGAGAAGCAACAAAAAGAGAACATTCTTAAGTAAACTAGGAATATAAAACAAATCAACCAAAGTTCAAGAGGTTCATCCACATATTTGATACCCTCCTTTATTTTGGGACAAAAAAAACTTCCCTAAGGTTTTACCTTAGTGATCAATCACCCAAGCATAGTCAACCTATTTTGAGTAGTCTCTATAGTTCACTGTCTCTATACCAGATCAACCGCCTCTTCCTAGGATTTAGGGTAGACCTCTTCATCCCTTATCCACATATGGTCTTGATCATCCCAACAATCATCCACCATAGATTCTACCTACATTACCTTAGCCTTGGATACCACAAACTAGGCCATTAGATTGCTGATGACCTCAACTTGAGTGGTGATGACATCCACATTCTCCTACGACTAACCTTCTAAATGGGAAATCTTCTACATACCTACCTAAAGAACCTTGGTGTCCTTAGTATTATGTTTTTTTAGGTAGATAAAAATCACACCACTTATCATGTACCCACTCGATGATAAAGTCCCAATATAGTGTGTAGAGGCCGCTAGATTCCACCTGTCCAGTCCCTAAGTTGACTAGACAATGGCGGAGAGATCCTGCCTAGTTTGATGGGTCAACCATTGGGATGGGGGTGGTGAAGTTCCATACGCACCTACACACCTTGCGATGAATGAATAAAATCTCATCAGTTTCATCCAAGATAGAATCCTCTAATTCCTTGAGTAGGTTTGGGTCATACAGAGGAAATACTACCAAGATGTCGGTGGTTAGATCATCCACAGGCATGACCTCAGGTTGGGTGAGACCTATATCCAAGGAAAATGGGTCCTCATCATCCCCCTCATATGTAGTAGGAGCTACAGTCTCCATTAATGGAACTTATGAGGTATATTCAACCATCCCAACCTCCTCATCCACCTTTATTGGTGGCACGATCTCATCCACCTTCATCAAGGTATCATCTCCAGTATCCTCTGTTGAAAGCACTTCTAGGATAGGCATGTCCATCACAACATCCTCAATCACCTTAGTTACTGGCATTATCACTACCTCCTCCATGGAGGATCTAGGTCCAATAGTCACCTATGGTGTATCTCCTACAGAAGTCTTAGCCACCACAACTCCCTTAGCTAGCCCCATCATGGGAACTGTCTCGACCCCCTCCATCAAGGGTTTGGTCTCAGCAACCCCTTCCTATTGCATCTCTACGATTGGCCCAACCCCCAAAGCCTCCTAGAACATATTTTTCAGGAGAGAAGCACTCACTCTCACTACCATAACCTTAGGTTCCACTGAATCAGATGTTTTAATTGGTGGATAATCCCCAAACATGACTTGAACTACCATTTAATCATGAGTTAGTCATATGTAGAAAGGTAAGTTAGGAAAGAAAATGGGTAATAAAGGGGAGAAGGATTATAAGAATGTTATATCCCAAACATCAACTCATGAATATTCCTAGGAAATCCTCCCAGAGATGTCATCCCCCTAGTGGTTGTCACCTCAACCACAAGTACCACTTCAGCCAAAAGTTGGCTGCCCATGGCCTCAACATCAGGGAGGGACTCCATACTCCCCCCTTCAAGGGTCAAGGCTCCCTCACCCTGTACATGAGGTTCATCATGAACCTCCCTATCCTCCATTATTTTCGATTCATGTACAAGTTAAGAGAATTTAGACAATATTCCTAGTGGTTTGGTATCATCCAAGGCATGAAAGGTCAAAATATTTACCCGATCGATGGAAATATCCACTTAAATGGAAGAATACTAGTAGGCGTAACTCCCCTAGGACTCATCCAACCCCTCCTACAGAGGCGTGTGAGAAGATAAATCACCTATTGAGGGATTTTTGGGAGAGGGAATGCCTAATACCACCTTCACCTAGGTGGCCAGAGGATGTACAGTTCCCCAAGAGTGGACAAAATCCCCCAGTTCTCTTATATATCGCACTGACTCATCCTGGGGATTGTGGAAGTAGAACTTGACATGAACCGACACTGTGAGAAATATTCCATCTCAGTTGAGGTGATAACATAACCCATGGATGGTTGTGATTTTATTATATACCCCCCATCTCTCCCAAGCATCAAGTAGGAAAAAATCACTGGAAACCTCTGGGCAGCACAGATTCTTTCCCAAACCTTGTAAAAACTACCTCAAAACTTTCCTAGAGGGTTATCCTTCCTCCCATGACCACTTAACCTAGAGAGTTAAGATCATTTCCACTCCTCTCCCTAAAACCTCCACCTATGTCAGGCCAGGGATTTACAGCTTTGCAACTAATTCACTACCCACCGAGCCAACCCTGCCTCCATGGCATGCTCCTCCTACTATTATCCCTTGACCCTATAGTTGTGGGGTTTCTTCATTGTCGGTTAAAGTATTTCGGTGCCTCCGTATTTCCCTAGGATATTTTCTCTCCCAACTCTATGCATAGTTTTGGGTGACCCCATAAGAAGTGGTGGGTGGTGGAAGCTCATTCCACCATTTTCATCTTCATGTGTAAACATGCTCCATATGTTCATGAGGATCAAAGGTTAACACTCCTAAAGCACATCTTTGCATACCTTTAGGTTCAATAATTGGGGGCATCAAAATTTCCTTGCAAACCAGCATGGGGTGTATGGCTCATAGATCACCTTGCAGTCGACCCTCACCATCATTACCCCACATCAAAAGGCTACCAGGTACGACCATTGGTCGATGGTACCCATGCCATCATCAATAACTATCCCCATTATAAGGGGGATTGGTGGAAAATGAAGCAGTTTTTCAGCATGATTCTCGATAGCGCATCCACCATGCCTGATTTAAGAAGTTGAATTCTGAAGATATTCAAGATCGATGGATATAAGTTTGTGCCAAGAGGGGATATAGGGTTCAAATACTCATATTCCACTATATGTACAGTGAACCAACTGTACCAGAAGTGGAAGGGATCACACTCATGAAGAGTAGTATTCCCTTGGATGATGTGGTGGAGAACCTTATATAGATTCTCCAATATAGGAAAACCAGGTTAATGTGATACCCCAATTCTAACATTACTTCCATGATAAAGGTGCTCGACCTTACCCCCCATGTGTACATACCTCATCAAGAGAATCCATCCAGAGATCAACATGGTGATAAAACCTACCAGACTAACCATAGGAGCCTCATGATTCACATTGTATCCCGATACCTTCTACTGGATCACCACCATAATCCTCTAGTATGAGTTCTCCTTGCCTCGTTAGAATTACCTGGGGTATTAACACGACCTCCCCAGTAATCTATATGGTGGTTTATTTAGAAAGTACCTGAAAAACTTATTGAATAGGATTTCCTTCGTTTCTAGATTGTGTTCATCTATCCCCTACACCAAACATAACAATGCCATTTCTAGGGACAAAATATTCTACTGGTCCTCCCAGACATTATCTGTTAGGAGGAATTAGTCATAAATTTATCATTGAATCGGGATCCCAACAATATGGTAAAGTCCCCATAAGCTGATGTTGATCTCCCAAAAGTGTAGATGGAATGTGTTGGTCCCTGGTAGTGTGATGCTCTGATAGAGGTGGTTCATGCATCATGACCTTAAATTGTGTGCTACTTCCCTTAGAGATATATGTGTTTCAAAAGGCCTATTTGACCCTCATTTAACATTGGTTTTATACTCTATTATGTTGCACAAATTTATCCATAATACCCCATTGGTCCAAGCATTGTGACCTTAAATTATTTACAACTTGTTTTGGATATGTTTGTTTGGTGCAAGGTATCCTTATCCCTCCATTCGCTTCAAGTTTATGATCTATCCCATGCCATATTAAACTCTCTAAAATTTCATCTTTCTTGGTCTAAGATCCATTACCTTAAACTAGAAACCTCAGTCCAAACATCATGACCTTAAACTATGTGAAATAATCCACACATACAACCCTAAATGTGCGTCCACCCGGTCCAATTGGAAAGACAATAAACTACCCTAGGAAAGAGGTAAAAATTCCAATCAGTTTGAAAAACTTAAAAGAGAAAATTGAGAAAGAGTTAGGATTTGACCCATCAAGACACCCTTACAAATTTTTAAAAATTAAGGGTGTGAATGGAAAAGGTACAGAGATCACGGGACTCACTGCTAGGCCTTAGAAAAAACCTAACTGTGATCATTAGACCCACTAATTCAGGAAAAAGTGAAATCCATAACTTACCTCCCCTTTTCACCCCTTTTAAGAGGCACTTTAAAATATACTAACCTCTATGTTCCTATTTATTTCATCCCGCTATGTTGATAGGATGAATGTTATTTACATCAATACACATGTCCTAGTCACATGACGTTTAATGATATAACACATCATCCTCACTGTAACACATTAAATTGAATGTTAATTTTCCACACCATAAGATGTTAAAATGTATTATTCTCATCCTCATTACATGATGTAAAACAGTAAAATATTTTATCCCTCACTTTAGAGTACCTTTCTCTATTTAGTGTCTATCACCAACCGTACCACTCTGTCTATTGATTGTCACATAAAAACAAAGATGACACTCCCCTTAGGAGGTGGGTATGACTCCCAATTAGGCCGATGTGCCCACTCAATGTGCTCAAACTCACGATGGCATGATCTGTAGAGTATTTAAATTCATTCATACATTTCCTTGGTTCAACCCCATGATTTACACATTCCTTGACTTGGATCCCTAACATATTATATGTCTAAATGAGCTACCCTAATGATAACAATTCCTAGATAAACTATCTCACAACCCATCTTATGAACACGCCTCAAAGGACCTCTGATGACAATTTGATAGGTCTCGTGTTTCAAACATGTCCAACAGTAGACTCTCATTTGCATGTCCCCATTCTTAGCATCTTGATAGTGGAACCTGCATTTCAAAAATGGTCAGTAGTCATCCTCGATCAGCCTACCAACATTATTTATGCTCCAATTCATGGACATCTATATTACCATATGCTATTTCCCCCTTTGTCTGGGTATAATCCAATACCCCCATCGTTACTCAGATCATGAAATCACACACACTAGAGAAGCAATTTTTCTGTGCAAAGTCTCTATCTCCAACCACAATCCTCATAATAGAGACACTACTAGTGGTCAATGGATCATTTTGACACCCAACCCTTTATTACTTATCTATAACTCCCATGAAAATAAGAGTCCTTATATTCATCTCTTATTTCTCACACAGAGAATGACTCATGTGGCCTTAAATATTTATAATCATTTTCTTTCTTATTATGATGAAGATGAAAAAAAACAAGGGAACTTGAGCTGAAAAGAAAATTTTATTGTCTTAAAACAATCATTAATGATGAGTTATATCAACAAGCTAGATCCTTTAATTTATTAGAAGGGAAAAAATCAAAAGAAAATGACCCCTATGGCATGGTCTAAGTAAGGGACTACTTCATCTTGTCCAGCCTTTATCTGGTAGCCTTGAGAGCCTGTTGCTAGCTAGCTAGCTTTGTATCCTCCTCCTCATCCATAGGGTGAACCTAATTGAACCAAATTTTTTACTTGTACCTATTTGGTAAAACACTCATCCACCAATTATGTCACTCCCACTACATCATACTCAACCACCACCAATTATTACCTCAACTATTTGATGATCTATCTTTTTTTAGAGATGATGACCTCGTACTACTGAGCCTACTCCTCTAGCCAAGACAGATCTTGTTCGGCCTCCTAGGGTGCTTTGATGCCTATAAAAGTTTCATTGTACATGGAGGAATTGAACTCTCTCTATTCCGAATGCACCAGCTTGGTGATGTGGTTTTATACCATCACATGGAGGGAATAAGATTCCACCCTGTTGGCTCCTAGGTTGAGCATCCAATAGAGAAGGGATCCCATATGACCTACTAGGTCTACCCATGGGGTGTGAGTGATAAAGTTCAATATGGTATTCTATTCTATATGTCAGATGACCCAGTTATCCTTAGTGACATCAAACCTGAAATATTATAAGTATTTGGGTGGCACATGACATTACTTAAGAGAAGGATGCAAGAACATCAGTAATGGGATCCACTTTGTTCATCCTCTCGGATGGGTTGAGATTTATTTCAAAAGGGATATCAGATTCACTTGAACCCTCACTGATAGTGAATCCCCAACCATCCTCTAGATCCATTGGATCCTTGGTTACATTCATCAACAAGATAGGATGATAATTTAGGATCGAGTTCAGGATCTATCAACAGTCGAACCCTTCAAGATCAATCTACCCATTGGGATGAGTGTTAGGGCCCCAAGCCCCTCAGACACGCTGGGTTGCTGGGAGATATCCATGACTAATACCACAAATAGAAGGAAAGTGGTCAGTTTAATCAAAAAATTCTAGATAAATGTAACCCATGTGATAGGAAACTAACATAACCTAAGGTAAAGGATGTCATCCATTTCTGACACCCCATTAGTAACCATGTCATGAGAGGCTTCCACCCTAGCCAACATTTTTAGGTCTGGGGACTCATATGGGAGGTCCACCACTAGGTACCCATCAGTGTTAGTAGGCACCTCCACAGCTGCAGTGAACTCCTATAATGTTTCATAATTGGGATATGTATAAGATAAACAATTGAAATGCTATAAAAAGTTTAGAAAACCACCAAAGGTGTTAAGAAAACTAAGGTAGATTAAATTTGGTATTTACTTTGTGGATTTAATAGGATTTTTATGGTCAATCATCTCATTCAGCCTACCCCACTCTCATAAGGTACTTTCATTGGAATACTGGGATCCCCCCCGTAGATGACTAGGAGGGAAGGAGAACTAGGAGCCTCCTCTATAGTCTCCTATGTGGGAACCTTCTCCACTTAGGATTCAAGGTTGGACTCTAAATTCATCTCCCCAATCACCATAGACACACTCCCCCACATTCAGCAAAGGATTACTAACCCTCTTCTAAAGATATACATGAATTAAAAAGCATGGTTTAAAAATAATGTAAAATAATTGAAGTCTCAATTGTAAAATCATACTATTGAGATAGAATATTACCTCACCAAAGAGGTGTGCAGTCAGATCATAATCTTTAGGGTTTTCCTACCCAATCTCTTGAGGACTTTCCTACTTAGCATCGAATCCCCATGACTCCTCAGCACTAAAGCCTTGAGTGTCAGCATCATGAACTGATGCCTCCTAAGCAGGTGCCTCAGCCACAGTTTCCTCCTTGAGATCCTATCTGATCATATATTTTTCCTAGGAAATTTCAGTATCATCATCCCTACTCCAATGTTATATAGAATCCATATCTTCCAGGTACACATGCCTTTCCTAGAAATCCACCCGAGTAGTGATTCTAAAATCCTAAGAACTAATAGCTCAATTTCTCCCCCAGTGAGCCTCTGACATAGTTTCTTCAGTATCTGGGGAAACTGAAACATCCCTCATTCCTCCCTGAGCTTAGGGTATATATTATCCTCATCCACCTATACCCAATTTCATAACTTCTTCCTTGTATCATCATGGTACTCTAATCAACCTGACATCCTCAATGACTACTCTTTTGAGACTTGGGAGGATGTGATGTTGATTTAGTGACCGTAGAAGGTGTGGTGACCACAAGAGAGTCTGGTATACTCAACTAGGCATGGATAATACTATTCATGTGAGTGACCATCTTATGAGCTAGCCAGTCATTATGCTTATACATACCTCATCTAGAGACTTTCTTCTATTAACTAGAATCTTCGTCACCATCAAGGTGGTTGAGACATATGCCACCTACACTAGGAAATCATCCAAATAGATTAATCTATGGTCTTCCTGGTCCTAGAGACAATATTTAAAGAATAAACACTCTTTTATGTTGTTACCAATTACCCTATTGTATGGAAAATAGTTAGAATAATTAGTGATTTCAACCTCTTGGTGCCTCTTGGATTCATTCAAATTCTGGATATTCTTCTCTATTTCATAGATGAAGTATCCTAGAACCTGAGAATCCTTGAAGGAGAAGAATTTTTTGTTCTACTCTATGAAGATAATTATATGTTCTTGGACCTAATGAGGGGATTGGGAATTATTTTCAAAATGAGGTTATGCTTGGCGTGGCCTATCCTATGGAGGTTCCTGAAGGAAGACCAACCACAGGGTCTAAGCCTATATAGTGGAAACTATTTATTCCTTCAAAATATTTTTCATGAGAGCTAGAATAGGTGATAGGAATGATCATTATTTAGTCCACTACAAGGATTCTTCTAGGCACTGATATCTTTTAGTGAATTCTTGAAACTTATCTAGATATCTCCAGGAGATTAGGGTAGGGACCAACTTATCTCAAATTTTTTTCCATGAAAACCACTAAAAACTACTCCTGGGAAATATAAAAATTGAGGGGTATATAATAACCTTCTATCTGTTAATTAAATGAACAAATTTTTCATTATCTCTAAACTTGTATTTAGAGAGGCCAGTGATGATGGACTTGTGAAAGGATGATCTAAACTGGTAGAGAAACTATTTTTTTGGATCTTACCATCCAGAAATAGATCCTAAGGATAGTTAACTATACCAAATGAAAGTGGTTACATCCATATTATAGATGAAATAATGAATTTTAGTATCTTTTTTCCACTTTTATGTTCCTAGAACTAGGCCACATTGTGGGGTGAAGTGGGAGAAATAATGTAGTGGATTTCCCATCCCATTGAACGAGGTGAATCTTGGATTAACAAACTCTTAGGGTGGATGAATATGATCCAAAAATTCCATATAAAACTTTCCCTCTAAAAAAACTAGAAACTTTCTATTTCTCAAAATCCTTAAAATGGGTAATGAGAGAATCTATCATATCATCTTGGTGATGTTTTGTAGTCAACAATTCTTTAACCAGCATGTTGGATCAAGAGGTGAAGGGATCATGGTCTCAAGTTGAGAAGTCATGCTGCTCATGCATGGTAGTCAGATCATATCTTAGTCATTTTTTAGATCCTTTAGTCTATACTCTAATGGGGTGTGCAAGACCACACACCTTGACCATGGGTGTTTGTACAAGAAGGACCAGATGATCAATTTTAGGATGGATAGAGTCCCCTTTGATAGTGTCTTTCTTAGGGTGATGTTCATTGAGAAAATCAAAAGTGATCCTTTTTTATCCCTCAAGATTCTATAGTAAAGTGGCCAACCTAACATCTAAATTGCTTTATATCATGTAATAAGATAGGTCTATGGGTTTTGATATTCCGTTATCTTTATTAATATGTCTATGAGTAGGCGACGATGCCTCAGTGGGGGGACTTTTAGGGCCCACTGACTCTCTCTACTAATGAGTACATGTGCTAATTAGAAGATCTATCAGATATTGCATCTCCCCTCAGGGAAGATTCTGTCCATCACACCCCATGTCACTGACCTAGTTCTTATGATCTTATATAGGATTGATATTGACTATATTCATGGTGGAAGTGGTAGGAGATGAACCTTTACTAATATTGGGTGGGTTATCTTGATGGTCCTATTATTTCCATGGAAGGATATTGAAGTGGAGGCTGGTATACTACCCTCAACCTATGATCTTCACATGGAAAGATGCCTCTTTCACGACTTGTTGGATCATGATGAGGCTCTAGATGCAGGTCTATAGAAAACTCATGTGGTACCCATATGATTTGGGGCACTATTCCATCAGGAGTGTGATGATATAAACCTAACAACACTACTGATGGGTGGCCTTAAGATGCTAAAGAATTCCTGGATAGTCCAACTGGTGATCTCAAAGGCATTTGAAAGTTTCCCAAATATTTTTTTGAATGCATTCCATGTGTTCCTTAGTGAAGAAATATGGTATGGTGAAGTGCAGGGTAGCATGTGGACATAACATGATTGATACCTAGTCCATGGCCATGATTTCTAACAAGATCTCATCCCACTAACTGTCTGGGGGTATTCCTATCTCGATAACCCCATTATCTAATTAGTGATGGTCATGAAAATAGGGGTGGCAGTGACATAGAAATACTATTCTATTGATTTTCTAGAAGAGGGGGTGTCACATGAGACGTTTTCTCCTGAAATGATGGTATCTTATAGAGCCAGGCCTATCTTCATGACCATATCCATAGAGGAATGGATATCTATGAACTTATAATCAATAATATTATCATGTCTTTTTGGATCAATAGAATTTTCAACATCATCTAAGGGTTCCAATATAGACCCTAAAATACCCACCACTTCCAAGGTGGAGGTAGAGAGGAGGTAAGATGAAGATAGTAGGTATGGTTGCATGAAGGAATTATGATGCACACCTATCATGGGGCATGGAAAAACAATTTTTATATTACCTAAGTGTAGTCTAGTGATTGAACCTTGGTAGTGTCCCAAATAGGAGTTCATACAAAATATTTTGTCCCTTTTAATTAGATGAAAAATGTAGTTTTTTTGGAATTGTTTGGTTTTGAAATAAATGAAATTAAAGAAATAAATTAATAAATTTATTGAAATTAAATTATAAACTTAAGTGATTGAAAACTATGATATTAGAATTGTAACATCTCAGACCTGGATGCCACTGATAGGTGCCCCGAGCCTGGTTGGTCACATGGCCTCAAGCGCATCTCCCTAAACTCTAGAGGCTACTGACTAGAATCAAGGGCTTGAGTGAGTTTGTGGGTAGACTATTCTATCATTAACAGAGTTTAACACAGTGTAATATCAATAATATTTACAAATAGTGGAAGCAGTAAACCATACAATAGAAGTAAACAATGGAAGAATGATAGTATAAACAAGCCGAAGATCATATCATATACAAGATGATGATATATGTCACATGTTTCTAGTAAACCAGCCAAAATATTAATACAAGGTAAATGTAAAATCCATATAACAAAATTATAGAAAGGAAAAAATAATCGTAGTAGCATCCCAAGTCTTAGCTTGGTCTCATGCTCTCCTAGTCCAAAGCATCATATCAAGTTCATGAAGGAGGGAACTTTCCCTTATCATTACCTATAATCATATAATCTATTTGGGACCAAAATTATGACCCAAATCAGATGTGATACTAAATACTAGTAGGTAACCACCCAAGGTCTGTTCTAATCAGTTAGTGAATATATATAGCAGGCACTGTGCAATAAGAAAAGTAGTAAGGAAGAACTCAAAAGTAAACATCCTACATGAACTAGTCTTCATTTACATTCATTTAATATTCATTTAATAATTCAATTAAATTGACTTTATAAGTCTCGATATTCGGCTCAAACTTGACATCCCCCGTGTATCTGGTAGCACAACAGATGCCTTAGACGGCTATCTAAATAGGTATAAGTGAAGACCAAATCCAAGCTTGTGTTTTGTCTTGGTAGATGCATCATAAGTCATTTCATTTATAAATCAATTCATAACCTAATCCCATCCTTTAAATTCCTAAATTGGAATTCAATTGTCACTCCAGGTGAAATTTAAAACAACACCCTACAAGACCATCCCTCATGAACCTCTCAAGAACCCGATATCAGTCTAGGTGAGGTATAATGTCCCAGCCAACCAAGTCCATCCTAGACGCTCCTCAACATAAGATCGAGTATCACCCTTGGAATAATATTCAAATTCCCTTTGATTCCATCCATGGAATTCTCATAATAATCCATGTATCACTTGACATATAAGTCTATCCTCAATGAGTCCATCCATGGAATCCCTCAATGGATCCATGTATCACCCATGGTATAATTACATTTAACCATTGAGTCCATCCATGGAATCCTAAAGTGGATCCATATATCACCCAAAGTATAAAGTTCAATAGTCACATGAGTTCATCCATGGAATTGTAAGATGAGTACATGTTTCACTCAAGGCTATTTATCATATAACCCCTTTCAATTTCATTTAACATTCCAAGCTTAAAACCAAGAGCATCTAAAATCAAAGTCACCTCAAGGGGTGACTCAAGCATAAGCCAACCTCATAAGGCTTTTCATTTCATTTACTCATGTAGGTGTATTTTGTATAACATGGTTCAAAGGCATAAAAATCTACTACCTATCTTGGTTATCCTATAACTCGCATGGGTGAAGCATTTAAATGGTGTAATTAATTCCTATCAAGGTAATTGAAAACAAGGCCAAGCTCAAGGGCTTGCCTTCAAATACTCATATGGGAGTTTTTAGAATAACAAGAATAACTAGCATATCAAGTTATCACATGGATTAATTATAATATATTTCACATGGGAAGATAAAAACAATTTTAGCAATTTGATCCAATTTCATCAATTCAAGTCATAGCCTATACATACTCACATGGCAAGGAAAACATGTTTAAAACAATAAAGGCAACATGGGTCAAGGGGAAGTATTCCATCCCATACTCGTTAACCAATTATATTCCAATATATCATTATTATAATCCCAAAAAGAAGCAATTCCATTTTTAACATCCCATGAAAGGGAAATAACCTATGGGGTGGTCCCTTCTCAAGGCATACAACCTATCACATGAATAAACACACATATTAAATTACCTAAATCAGGATAGTAAATAACTGGGCTCAATTTCAATTAAGGATCTACCCAGAAAATGGGCATGTGACACACCAAAAGATATAAACGATCTGACTTTCAACAAAAATCACATTACCACCTACCTTAGGCCCATTCTTGATAGCTCATTCAGTATCAAGCTCTGATTTATCCTTATTTGGAAGAAATATTAGGAACAAAAGAATAATGATAAATTAGGTCATATGAGCCTAAATCCAAATAGTGCAGTCGATATCCAGAAGAATCGAGAAAGGATAAAAAGAAATCAAGACCTTACCATTACGGATCTAAAGAGATGAACTGCATTCGAATCAGAGACCATATGGAGAGTAGATATAAAATTTAATAATAGCTAAGTTTGAGAGATTTTATAATGGGGAATCTACTGTCTGTTTGAAGAAAACCTAAAATTCGGTTAAAATAAGGTTTTTATTTTAAATTAAAAATAAAAAAACCAACACACCAAGGCGTGCATGATTTATCTACACAATTTATCTAACCATGCTAAAACTGTGCATGAATTCCTATAGCCTTATGGAATAGTGTATAGTTATCCCACATATTTTATAAACCAAGCATAAACCATGCATAAACCTTGATTAAACCCTCTGTCAAAAATTTCTGAAAACTGTAAAACTATCACACAGTTGTGAGATAGCACTCACACTGTTTACCTAAACTATGTGGCCTATAAGCACCCAATATCCAGACTCACATAGTTTAGTAAAACTATACATGCCTCCCCAAAAGGTTTTCACTAACTGTGTTCTGGGATAAAAGCACCCAAAATTTGTGTTCTAGGCTCCAGACTAGCCTTAGACACTCCATAGACCTTCATGAAACCAATGGGCATCAGCAGTTGCCCATAACTAAACATTTAAACTAATAATTGATGGAAAGAAAAGAATCCATAACTCAAGGAATAACTAAGTTATAAAAAACTTATCCCCTTAAATAAATTCATCCCCAAATTTCCCTTCTAAGGGTGGTGAAGCAATATCTGAGAACAACTCCAGCCATTGCAATCATACATCGCCTCCCTCCCCCAAGTCTCGTCCTACACTCGATCGTTCTTCCATAACACCCATAATAAGGGAATAGACCAAACTTAGAGAACCTTCATTCTATGATCCACAATTCATATGGGATGCTCCTCAAAGGATGCATCTTCCTAAAGCTCAACATCCTTGGGATGAAAATAATGAGATGGGTTTGAATAGTAACATTACGGCTGAGAAACATAGAAGATGTTGTGCATATCCTAGTAACTCTGAGGTAACTTCAACCAATTAACTACGGGTCTGACTCTCTCTGGAATATCGAATGACCCAATGTATATAGGAGAAATATTACCTTGTCTTCTAATCCTCTTGTGTCCTAGACTTGGTGAAAAATATAGCAAAACCTGATCCCCAACCGCAAACTCTAGAGGTTTTCTATGGGGATCGATGTAATATTTATGACAAGACTGTGCAGTATCCATCCGCTTCTGAATCAACTGCCCATGTTCTATGGTCTCTTAGACAAGATGAGGTCCTAGCATAGCTAGATCTCCTACCTCCATGTAATAAAGGGGTGATTATCATGGTCTACCATACAAAGCCTCATATGGCACCATCTAAATAGTATCCTAAAATCTATTGTTGTATGCGAACTCAACCAGGGGTATATGCCTCTCCAAAGAGCCCCTGAAATCCAGGACGCATTCTCGCAGCATTTTCTCAAGCACCTAAATCATGTGCTCTAACTGGCCATCTGTTTGGGGGCGGTATGTCATGCTCAAAAGCACCTGTGTACCCAGTGCCTTCTGTAGTCCTTTATAGAAATTATAAGTAAAATGGGCATCCCCATCTAAAACAATAGAATGCGGGACCCCATATAGTCATACAATCTCATGGATGTAAAACCTACCAAGCTCATCAAAACTGAATATTTCCTTGATCAATAGGAAATGTTCAACCTTTGTGAGCCTATAAACAACAACCCATTCAACATTATTACCCCAAGGAGACCCCTGTAAACTGGTCACAAAATCCATCATGACGTCATTCCATTTCCACTTGATAATGGGTAGCCACAGTAAAAGTTAGGCCAGTTGCTGGTGTTCTGCCTTCTCCTACTGATAGGTGGGACACCTCATAACAAAACTAGCTATATCCCTTTTCATTCCTAGACACCAATACTAATGATTTAAATCCTGATACATCTTGGTGACACCAGAATACACTGCCCAAGATGAATCATGAAAATAAATCAATAGTTCCTCATGCATCTCTAAAGAAACACACACTTGAGCATGTACCCGTAGGTCCACATACTCACCTACATTACATATAGGAGGAGGGTCCTCACCTACCACACTCTCCCATAGAACTAGGCCTTTAGAGTCTGATAGTTTCCACATCCTCTCTCTATCCAGAAGTGTAGAGGTAACAACTAAGGATGATAGAAACATCTACCCCTAACTGTTGTCCATATCCAAGTGAATCTTAGAGAACAATTACATAAGATACCACTTTCCACTAGACAATTACACTATATGTATCTAAGTCCTCCTGTTCAATGCATTGGACACTACATTTCCTTTACCAGGTGTGTAGGCAAGATCTATGTCAAAAAATTATAGTTACTCAACCCACCTTTGCTGGTTTAGGTTCAAATTATGCCATGTAAATATATACTTGAGGCTTTTGTGGTATGTGTACACCAAAAAATGATCTCCCATTAAGTAATATCTCCAATAGAGTAAATAAAGAACAACCAAAACTAACTAGAGATCATGCGTTGGTTAGTTCCTCTCATGTAGCCTCAACTACCGAGATCTGTACATAATGACTCGACCCCCCTGCATAAGAACTTCTCCCATCGTGATACCTGATGCATCATAGTAAACAGTGTAACTCTTTCCCAACTCTGGAAAAATTAGTATCGACACCAAAGTAAATATTTCTTTAAACTCCTGAAAGGTCGTCTCACATGAATATTACTATAAATACTCCACACCCTTCTTAGTCAATATTTTCAATGGTGTTTCAAAGCATGAGAAGTCCTGTATGAAATACCTTTCGTAACTGGTAACCCCTAAGAAACTTCACACCTCAAATATGTTCTTGGGACACTCCCATGTAACTACTGCTCTCACCTTCTTTGGTTACACTGATACTTCTATCTCTGAGATGACGTAACCCAGGAAGTGAATTCAATCCATCCAGAGGTGAAACTTTGTGAGCTTAACATATAATTTATGGTTTCTCAGTGTATTCAATATGATATCATGATTTTTGGAATGGTCGTGTTGATTATGATAATGAACCAAGATATCATCCATGAAAAACCCAATAAATGAATCGAGGTAAGGATGGAAGAATCGGTTCATCAGTGCCATGAAGACCACTAGTGCATTCATGAGACCGAACGACATAAGAAAATATAAATATAGACTGTACCTTCTTCTGAAGACTGTGTGAGGTATGTCTGATGGTCTAACATGCACCTGCTGATAATTGGATATTAAATATATCTTTGAGAAGACCCGATCTCCTTGGAGTTTGTCAAAGATATCATCTATCTGTAGTAGAGGATATTGGTTCTTAACCTTCAACTAGTTTAATTTCCAATAATCCACACATAGACTAAGGTTACCATCTTCGTTTTTCACAAAAAAAGTATTAATCAAACCCATGGATAAGTACAGGGTTGGATGAAACCCTTTACCTATAAATCCTCTAATTTCCTCTTGTTCTCTTGTAACTCTGTCATAGTCATCCTGTAAGCAGGAATGAATATCAGTGCAACTCCTAACACTAGCTCGATAAGGAACTCTACCTGTCTCACCAAAGTTAATCCTAAGAAGTCTTCCAAGAAGATGTACTTGAAACAATCAACCACTAGAGGGAAATTGGGTTAACATGTTCCCTGGTCATATAGATATAAGATCACAATCTAGGTTGTCATCCCACCCGACCCACAATGCCTAGGTCCATCTTGGATTGCCTGGACATCTCATTCACCCTTGTGAATGAAATATCTACCCTCTAGTGATGTAAAACCCACCCTAAAATAATAAAAATCATCAAAAAAATAAAAATTGAACCAACTAGTCCATCCCAATAATGACATCAAATCCTATCATCTTGAGGACGAAGAGGTCCCATACAAATTGACACCCACCAACCTTAAGGGGTTACTTCCTGCACTGACATGCACCTTCTTTCCTGATCCCTAATGGACTTTATAACATCATTAATCCATAAAAAGTATAAAAATAGGTCCCAATGATCTATATAATGGGAATAAATATAATGATATGTGAAACCCCAATATTAAAAAGTATAGAAGATAAAATGGAGGGTATTAGAATAGTACCTATAAAAGTAGAAGGTCTAATATCCTTCTCCTGCTAGGTCTATTTCACTGTATATGCATGTCTTGTACCATGACCCTATGACATTCCCTAGCTACCCTGAGCCGATATTCCCTACTTTCATTATGAAACTTGGGTCTATATACCAAGGCCATGACCACCACCACCGCCTGATCGGCTTGATGTACCCCAACTCCTAGTCTAGTGAGAAGCTGCTGACCCAACTCATGAATGTGGATTTAGTACAGACCCTCTCTCACTGGATTCTAGTGAAAACATTCCATATAAGCGTTGTATATGTCCCATATTTCCACAATATTGGAACTCAACTAGGTCCCTCATACATTGCGTCCTCATATGACCCAACCTACCACACTATTAGCACCTCACTAGGATACCCAAAGAGATGTTCTAACTACTAATATCATCATGTGGAATCTCTAGATGATGCTTAATAATACCAGTCGATGTATTACTAGATCTAGGTGCCGAACCACCCTAGATCACACCTCCAGATTCCCTCAGGTTGTGTTCTGTGATCAACACCTTGTTCACTATCCCAGATTCATTAGTCACCCAAAATACATTCACCTATGATCTGATTTCATATCTAAAACCATCCTCAAATCAACTAGATTATGATAACTCATCACCCATCAGAATAGGTGTAAATCACTAGAGCTTAGTAAAACAGGCCGAATAGTCTATGAATGATAGATTACCCTACTATAGATGTAAAAACTCCTAGGATATATCAGCCCTCAAGGTCTCAGGATAGAAGTAATCATAGAAGGATATATGAAACTCTATCCAAGACATCTCTTTATGATGACCAGTTTGAGAGATAACATACCACCATCTCTTGGTGTAATCACTCAACATGTACGTAGCGAGTTTTACCCTCCTCTTAGGATGGGTTTCTAAGTGCTCAAATATAGAAAGTGTGACATCTAGAAATGAATCTGTAGCCTGAGTTCCACTGTACCCAGAAACAATGGGCATATTCCGCTACTAAAACTCAGGTGTCCACTCTTCCATAGTTAGGGAAGGTCATGGTGCTCCCCGAATGGTCTTCATGAACCACATAAATCCTTCACGAAACTATGCCTCAACACCTGTGTCCAGTGTAATAGTTGGTGCCATATTTGGAATGATTATTGGGTCCACTAGTAGAACATGGCCTACCACCTATGAATCATGATCATCTCCACCCTCCAGGACTATAACTTGAGTTTTTCTTAGTGACATGACTCTACAATGCCAAACACACACCTCAGTTTATGATCATTAGGGACTTCACATCTCAAAATAGAAAAACAAAAAAGGATAGGTAAAAACCTTCCTCTATAATAACTCACCCCTACGCCTATCCCATGGGTCAGGTCTGAGTGTTAATCAAGTGAGAGAGACTTCCAAAATCCCACTACTAAGGTCTGGTCTAGTCAATTTCTCTATCATAATCCATTTAAGTTTCAAATGATTTAATTTTAATTTTATTTCAAACCAAGTTCACATTCACATTCATTGAATTGATACTCATTTCATAATTATCACATTTTAAACCAGTGGTACACTAAATTCCAATTTTTGGGGGCCCATACTCTGTAAGAATAAAAGCTTAGTATCCACCTATGGGACATCATAACACAATCCACTTTTAGAATGAAGCATGATCCGCCAAATTCAGATCCAAGAGGGCCCATACACCTTAGTAAACAATGATTGGAATCTATATATTTCAAACCATAACATATCATAATACACCTAACACAACAATAGGCATATTTATCAAGGAATCTATCACAACAGCATGAATTTAGTATTTCATCCTAAATGGCATGACATAATTCATGGAATGTGAAATCTAATAGTTTCCTATATGATGCATGAGATGGAATACCCTCATATCATCTGGTTTCAACAAAATATAACCCAAAATAATACCAACAATAATATCATAAATTAAGTGGATTACCCAATAGTGGAATAAAATAAACTTTAATTGTCAAAAATCTATAAACTAGAAATTTAATTTGAGGCCATTTGGATTTTTTCTGTATGTGGGTTAGCTACACCAAAGCACAACTCATTAAAAAAATTCTTATTTCTTTTTACCCATTTCTATTGTATCCAAATAGTAAAAAAATCTAGGAAAATAAATCCTCTAATACCACTTTGTAACATCCTAGACCTGGATGCCACTGATAGGTGCCCCGAGCCCGGTGGATCACATAGAATCAAGTGCTTCTCCCCAAACTTCAGAGGCTACTAACTAGAATCGAGGGCCTACGTGAGTCCATGGGGAGACTATGACCTCATTAACAGATTGCAATAGAGCATAATATCAATAAGAGTTACAAATAGCGGAAGCAGTAAACCATACAATAGAAGTAAATAGTAGAAGACTGATAATATAAACAAGCTAGAAATAATATCATATACAAGATGATGATACATGTCACATGTTTCTAATAAATCATCCAAAATAGAAATATAAAGAATATGTACAATACATATAATAAAAGTAAAAAAATTCAAGTGTCACTCCAGGTGAAATTTCAACTAAAACCCTACAAGACTATCCCTGGAAAACCTACCAGGAACCTAGTATCACTCTAGGTGAGGTATAACGTCCTAGAAAATCGAGTACATCCTTGGAACTCCTCAACATAAGCTCGAGTATCACCCTTGGAATAATATTAAAATTTCCATTGAGTATATCCATAGAATTCTCATAAGAATCCATGTATCACTCAACATATAATTCTAACCTCAATGAGTCTATCCACGTCATCCCTCAATGGATCCATGTATCATCCATGGCATAATTACATTTAACCATTGAGTCTTTCCATGGCATCCTAAAGTGGATCAATTTATCACCCAAGGTATAAAGGTCAATAGTCACATGAGTCCATCCATGAAATTCTAAGATGAGACCATGTGTCACTCAAGGATATTTACCATCTAACCCATTTCAATTTCACTTAACATTTCATTTAACATTTCATTTAACATGCCATGTACAAAACCAGGAGCAGCTAAAATCAATCTCACCTCAAGGGGGTGATTCAAGTATAGGACATCATCATAATACTTGACCTTTTATTTACTCATATGGGTGTATTTTTTATAACATGATTCAAAGGCATAAAAATCTACTACCTGTACTGGTTATCCCAAAACTCACATGGGATAAGCATTTAAAAGGTGAAATTTATTCCTTTTAAGGTAATTTCAAACAAGTCCAAGCTCAAGGGGTTGAATTAAAATACTCATGTGGGTGATTTTAGAATAACAATAATAACTATAATATCAAGCTATCACATGGATTAATTATAATTTATCTCACATGGGAAAATAAACAATTTGAACAATTTGATCCAATTGTATCAATTCAAGTCATAGCCTATACTTACTCATGTGGCAAGGAAAACATGTTTAAAATAATAAAGGCAACATGGGCCAAAGGGTAGTCTTCCACCCCATACCCTTCAACCAATTTGATTACAATATATCATTATTGCAATCCACAAAAGAAGAAATTTCATTTTTAACATCCCATGAAAGGGGTAAAAGGAATGCCCCATGGGCATCCAAAGCATAAGGCCAGAAAAAGGGTCATTCAAGGAAACTCACCCATGGGATTTTCATTAATCAAGGTATAAAACCTATCACATGCATAAACACAACTATTCAATTACCTAAATCAGGATAGGAAATAATAGGGTTCAATTTCAATTAAGGCACCACCTGAAAAATGTATGCATGGCATGTTGACACATATAAACAATCTAACTTTCAACGAAAAGCATGTGACCACCTACCTTAGGCTCATGATTAATAGCTCATCTAGTATAAAGCTTTCATTCATCCTTTTTGGAATAAATATAAAGAATGGATAAAGAACAAAAAATTAGGGCATATGATCCTAAATCCAAATAGCGCAGTCAATATCTAGAAGAATCGAGAAAAGATAAGAAGGAATTAAGGCCTTACCATTATGATCCAAGGAGATGAACCACATTTGAATCAGAGATCATATAATGAGTAGACCTAAAATTTAAGAATAGCCAAACTTGAGAGATTTTCCAATGGTGAATATACTTTCCTTTTGAAGAAAACCCAAAATATGGTTAAAATAATGTTTTTATATTAAATTAAAAATATAAAAAAACCAACACAACAGGGCTTAGACAGTTTATCCATACAGTTTATCTAGCCATGCAAAAACCATGCACAGATTCTTGTATCCTTGGGGCATAGCATATGGTTACCCCGCACAATTTATAAACCATTCGAAAATCATTCTTAAACCCTCTGTCAAAAACTACTCAAAACTATAGAACTATCGTATAGTCATGTGAATACTCTCACATGATTTACTCAAACTATGTAGCTTGTAATCCCCCACTGCATATCCTCTCATAGTTTAGTCAAACTATGCGGCCTTCCCCACACGCTTTTCACTAACCATATGCTAGGATAAAAACACCCAAATTTGGGTTCTAGGCTCCAAACCAGCCCCGAACACCCCAAAGACCTTCGTCATGCCAACATGAATCAACCATAGTCCATAACTAATCATTTAAAATGAGAATTGATAGAAAATAAAGAATTCACACCTCAATGAAGAACCTAGTTCTTATAATAACGGTGATCATGTCGTGGTTGGTTTTCCAATTGGAATGTTATCCTTGTTCTATTTTATTCTATCCTATTCTTCTATGTCGATTAAAGAAAGATTCCATGACCGTTTTCTCTCACTCCCTTGGTCAAATGGAAATGGTGAGAGAAAACCTTACCAAGATCTCAGTTTGGTCCACTCTCCTTCCATGTGTGAGAAAGTTGCATTGAATATCCTCAATTGACTTGGGAAATACCTAATCTGGTCTTATTTATACCAAATAATTAAGAACATTCATTACCCCTCTCACACATACTAAAAATCATTGATTACTTCACTATTAATCCCTGCTCTATTCCATCATATATAAAACAGAACCTAGTAGAGGGAGATAATGATCATTAACCAAAGAAAAAATCAATAACAGAATAAAAAAACAATTATAATTTCACTTGATAATAAAAAAATCTATATAAAATTAAAAACAACTATATATAAATCTTTCATAGGGGCACGCCTCCCAAGAACCGTTCAATGTTTGCTGGCTGCACATTGTACCATGCATTCCCACTTTCCAAAGGTGGGTGGCATCCATCAACTCTTCGGCGATGTCTGCTCCTTGATCAAAACGGGATGATGGGATGTTGGTATCTCCTTCTATAGATTCCTCCTTGAAATTCATCACCCAGTCCTGGTATCCCCTAAAGATTAATATGTTGTTCGTGAAACCCTTCCTGGTGCCATCTCTTTGCAGACATCAATTAGTTACACTGCTTTTACCAGGACATTCCAATGTTTCAAGTTAGGGTAGCAACCTTCGATCAGGAAAGTAGTCATGCTGGGTATCACTGGCATGTATGGATGCCAGAACCTTGGTACACCTAAATTCTCCCTTATTAGAGGGATTCTCAAGGGCACAAAATCCAGAGGCATCCCACATCAAATACGGGGAATCTTATTCTAGAGGAATGTCACCGAGGTTTTCCTGGACATCCCATGTTTAACACAGGGTATTCCCTGAGTTTAACATCTTGTAGAGATTGATTGGACTGCTCAGAACATTGAAAACAGTGGATCATATGGATACATCCCTATGAGGGAGAACCTAGATGGTTTAGTAGGTGGATGGGTCAAAACATCTATAAGGATGGTCCCTGGATGGCGTGTCCCAAAAAGGAAAGGTTTAACAACATGAAGGATGATATGAACACCACAAAGTAAAGATCAAAGAAGGTAGGTCTCGGAAAATCAGACACCACAGCTTACCATTGGTTGGAATTTAACCTCAGGGAAGCTTCCTATGTACCCTGTGTAGAATATAGATATCAAAACCCATATAGTTTTAAGGGGTGATTCATGTCTTACACATGGCTAGCGGCTCGAGATATGCAAAAAGCGGCGAAGATGTGACCTTACCACGATGAGGGTAAGATAGTGGAGAAAATGGATGGGGCTTATGCATGGTTAGATACCCATATGAATAGTGTGATCCCACTGGGATGTGGTGGACCAGGTAAAATCAGGGTGGATATGGAGGGAGTGTCGAAGAGAGAAGATGAATGAGATAGAACTAACATGAAGATGATGGTGATGGTCTTGAACCTTGAGGAGGTTTCCTATGTACGCTATGTCGAAGGCAAGGATCAAATTCCATATAGTTCTAGTGGAGGTGACAAGACACCTAGGGAGGAGGCTCATGAGAATTGAGCGCATGGATAGGGTCCCAGAGGAAGTAGAAACTCCAAGTTGGGGCATAATATTCCGGAGGCACAAAGTCTCGAAGGAAAGACTAGGATGGGACATGGATGATGGGCTAAAAACTTCAAAGAGGCTTCCTATGTACTCCATTGTATAGGAATCAGAGTCCACATAGTTCATGAATGTGGCATAGAATTGAGGTGTACATAAAAGATAGTGACCTGAAGATATGATGGGGCTTACGCATTGTTAACAACCCATATCAATAGGTACACTCTTAGTTTTAGGATTATGGGTTGTGTGGGGCTTATGCAAGGTTAGCTACCCATGGGGATAAAAAAACCTCAGAGAGGAGAATCTAGGAGATGCATCCAAAAAATGGAAAGTATCACATTAGGAGGGTACATCCCTAGTAAGGAGTACCCGAGTTTACCATTGGTTGGGGTTGGACCTCAAAGAGGCTTCCTATGTATACCAGTGGTAGGGAATCAAGATTCGTGTTGTTCAGGGAAGACATATAGTTTAATGTCATGCAGGATGAAGGTGAACCGATGTGAAATGAAAAAAATAGTTGGATTTTGGAGAGTGAGGATCTTGAACCTCAGAAAAGCATCCTACATACCCTATTTAGAAGATAGGGATCAAAGTCCACGTAGTTCCAGAGGATACAATTTAATGTCATGAGGGGTGAAGGGCATGTGACTTACATGTGGTCAGTAGCCCAAAGGGATTTCATGGTCACTATTAAATTCTAATACACATGATCCATGTTCAATGAGACAAACTAGAGATAGTAGTAGACTAGACTAACGTGTTGTGAAGGGTGAGACCATAAAGGATGGTGTGGGGCTTACGAATGGATAGCTGCCTAGGGATACAGAGATTGGGACTTACTCCTGGAGGTAATACCAAGGAGGATGTACCGATGTATGATTAGGATATGGCCACTGTATTGGGAACACCCTATCAAGGTGTGTTGGGGATTACATGAAGACTATCTGAGGTGCACATGGTGACATAGCACAAAGAGAGAGAGAGGAACAAGAGAGTGTTTATTCTCATTCTCCTTCAGATCCACCCACACATTCCATGCATGAAACAACTCACAGTTTAATGTCATGTGTTGGGGACTAGGGTGATAGTAAGTTTAACGTCTTGCAGCTTGGATGATGAGGAATCACTCCTCATCCCTTGAACTTAGATTGCTTGTACCAACCTACACTTGGGGTAGAGAAAGAAAAAGAAATTCCTGAAAGGAGTAAGGTGGATGAGTGGTCACTCGAGGGGATCACGTTAGCATGGCTATGTGAAGAAGCAACAGCCTTTAGCACACCTATTAAAATAAGCATGAGGTATAGAAACGTAACATGGGGCATTGCTCATGGGACTAGGAAATCACTGCACACAAGCCTAGAGGGCCACATGAAGGAAGTTCACACAAGATAAAGATGCTACACACAAGAGGATCTCAAACATGCTTCCTTAGAATAAGAAGAATTCATGGAGTACATAGAAATGGGTTCATGCAAGATTAAAGGCTTGCACGCAAAACCAAAGGATGCATGCAAGAATAGAGTCTAATGCGCAAAGGGAAGGGGGTCCAAGTGAAATATGTACTGCACAATGGTAAGTATTGCATAAAAGATGGATATTTTGTGTGCACTTGACTTGGTAAAAATAAAAATGGCTGAGGGTCAAGCCCTCGTGGGCCCACACAAAAGGGGAACCATGGGAGACCTGTCGCACAAGATCTGGTACCTTGATAACCTAACTTTCATGCAACTACATAAGGGGCCATCTTACGCACACGATAGCGACGATTTGACTTCTAAAGAATTACCCTTAAGGGAATGGGATACTCCTCTATTTATAGGTGAGAATATCAGTAGTTTCGTGTAAGGAGAAAGGTGCAGAAGTGGTCGTTTGATGTCACATTGAGTGTGTAAGACCTTTACGCATGGGTAAAACTTGTGCACCTATCCTGTTTCATCCATGAATCTAACTCTTCCATTTTAGAGGTATGAGCATAAGAATACCATTTTACATTGGATTGGATGTGCAAGAGGCTTGTGTGCAGCTATTTTCCTTGCACGCATGCACTAAATCTTGCATGCAACACCCTTGGTATTATCAAAATCATCCATGGAGTAAAAAATATTCCTTTGGGTCACTCAAATACACTAATCTATGGCCTCAAGTGGAATTAGACACCAAAAAATTCCCCCTAATAATCTAAGCTGAAATGGAACCAAAAGGCCAAGTTCTGAGGGAAAGACTGATGAACACAATAAATGTTTTGTGGTGCGTGCAAAATGGATGATCTGGAATGTAAGGAACTAGGCGTGTGTGCGAAAGGCCAAGTCCACACCTATAAATACATAGTGGGGGACCAAGGAACCATACCTTTAATTTTCCGTATGACAAGTGATCTTCTCTCATGTGTGAAAGTTCTTTCATTTTGTGCGAAATCTCTCAAATTCAGTCAGTGCCTTATTCTCAACTTTTGGATCTTACATGTTTCTAACATAGCTGGATTTTTCTTGCACAACTATCATAAATTTTGAGCACCATTGTCTTCTTTTCATGTTGAACCTCTATTTTTATGACAAACCATTTGTGCATTCAAGGTCTGATTGAGATGGCCGGTGAGCAGACTGATGCTGAGAGGGAGTCTGCCTATACTACACGAAGGGATGATATGATCACGAACCTTAAGATTATTCATGCAACAAGGGTTCTATCTGAAAATAAGATGCTTCAAGGCATGCTGACATAGGATCAAAAGAATTATGTCTAGAGTGATATCCTCCCATTATGGAACTTCAAAATTCTAGAGGAGGTGATGATGTCAGGCTTCGAGACCAACCCACCGTGGTCATGGGTGATGCGAGAGGATAAGCTTCCATAGTTAAACATCACAAACAATAGTAACCCTTCTAGGAAATCTAGGGATATGTTTTTTACATCCTAAACCTGAAGACCAAGATAGTTGTGGTGAGAAAACCAGTTACTGAAGAACTTCCCGCCCACTATGCAAGCAAATATCACTAATGAGACTAAGGGCTAGTAGTAAGATTGGGACTTGAGATCCATAGGAAACTTCACAAGTGTGTGGGAATGGGAATACTGGGTATGCCAGATTTTAAAGGAATTCTAGGTATATCTATGACACATTAGGATATTTAAGGCCATGTGGACATCACAATTCCATTTCTACCACTAGTAGGACCTAGTGCCAGAGCTGTTCATCTGGTGGTCTCCTGACAACAATACCTTCCATCTCTACCATGGGGACATCAACATCATCCTTTGGGAAATCCAATACATTAGAGACATCCATCTAGAAGGGTTCCAATATGTTGAATTCTTACTGATGGAGAATTTCTGGGGAGAGAGGGTGTGGACCCCCATTCCGACATGGAAACTATTGGAGCTAGTGAAGGAGATGCTTAAGATCAAGTACATACTAAAGGACATATCCTATCCAGAATGGTTTAACCCATTTCTCAAAAGATATGATAGGTTGAAGCTATTGGGACAAGTGAAATAGTTCCCAAATGCACCATAGAGGGGCAAGACAGGGTCATATTGGGTGGTCTTGGAAGCAAGCCAATACCAATCATGGGGCTTTAGTGTGAACGAAATTTGGGGCTCACATGTGAGATACACTAGTTTCCTCATTTCCTTCTTGAGTGAGTGATTGCTGATTGTAAGATATATGAGGATAGGGGTCCATCTAGGGACATTGGTGATGGCTGGGATCATGGAAGACCATCGCATGGTCAACCAGGCAGTTCCTGTGTTAGCCAGGATGTATAGAATTCTGGGGAACATATCAAGATGGAGTACGCCTTAGAGAATTTGTGAACCATTTCAAATTATTCATGGATGGGTTTTAGCTCACTACGGTGGGTATGATTTCCGAAATGCCATCCATAATCTATGCAACGACCTACAACCATCTCTATTGAACATCACTAGGGTTCATCCACTGATGGTTAATGAGGAGGGGATTAAGCTCAAGATTAAAAATCATGGAAACATAAAATTCCACCCATTTGAATCCCCAATTTGTTAGATGGTGGAAAACCTACGAGGACCTATGGAGCATAGGTATTATTTGTAGAGTATTAGGGGTAGTGTGCTGGTAGCCTGAATCAATGGGAACATCTTTTGTGAACCCTATGTTTCATTATGGTTTCCAGATAGTTTGGGTGCATGTAGTGGATTCCAAAAAAAGTATATATATAGGTTTATAAAGACCAAAAGCTCTGCATAATTTTCCAATCATGCATCATGTTCACAACTTCTAGATTTGGTGAAGTTATTACTTCTCCCCCACTGATGTCGATGCCATCCTATCAACATAATATACTAACCACTGGGTGGAGGCATATCCAGAGGAAATGTTTTGGAAACACATTCAGTAGATCAAGGCGGAAAGCATATAGTATGGATGGTGAGAGAGCAGACAAGGTACTGGGGAAGTAAGACTAGAGGAAACCAGGTGGATAGGGAAGACCAAGTGAGAACATCGGTGGCAAGAGCGTTGCAAGGCGAAACCACGCCTCTGCCTTCTGAAGAGGGGTGGTCTCGTAGGTGACCCCATGGGCTAGATAGTGAGGCCTCTAGGAAGCAACAAAGATATCTCCTACAATAGACCATCTAATCCATTTCCCCATCCTTATGGTTTGATTTGAGAATGCTACAATAATTGATGACAACTAAATAATTGTGGTGAAGACTGGTACACCCAGGGCTTGATCTACTAGATGTAGGGTGTATCCATCTGGTGAGAAGGACCCACTTTCATCACCGACAAACATACCAGACAGTTATGGATGCCTATTCATGCCAACCAGGGTGGTATGAAGAACCTCATTTATTGGTTAAAGTAATTATTGGTCAAGATCACGATCCCAAAGAAATGAAAACTGAGGAGGATGGCGATGATGAAGAAGGAGAAGAAGAAGAGGAGGAGTAAGAAGAGGAGGAAGAAGAATCAGAAGAGGTAGAGGAGGAGGCCAAGGATTAGGGGATCTGATGTGAGGGAACTTAGGGGATAGCGGCCCAACAGAGGATCCCATGTGAGAGTGGTGAAATCGCAGGCTCTGATGGGGAACTGGCCAAGCATCTCGAGGTAAGATTCAACTCCTATATCTCTTGGTACCTTCTCTTTATATAACTAGAATATACTAACTTCACTTTTTCCTATCTAGGAACACATTGGTGATGATGACCAAGGAGATATCGCTGTAGGGGGTGAAAATGTGTTGATGTTCAAGGAAGGAAATCTCCTTGAACCTGCATCTGGGGATGAGAAAGGTAGAGGACCAATCATGGATAGAGCAGCGAAGGGGGTTGGAGTGACGACCTCAAGATCTTGGGCCATTCCCACTGCTCAAAAGGAACCGACCCTAATTATCAAATTAGCTATCATTGAGGTATCACCTATGTAATAACCTCCTATAGTGATGCAGAAACTCGATCCAGCTACACTTAGCTCTTGTAAGACTATATCTTTACAAAATCACACATGTTATCTAAAAAATAGGCTAACCTAGGTACCAATTCCACATGTAGTGATCACGAGACTAGAATCTTGAAAAACTGACAAGTACAATACATCTTCGGGAGATCCACCGAAAACTGTACCTATCTGTGAAGAACTGAACACTCAAGATGATCCATCCTTAAAACTTAGTCGGAGGGAAGTTGTGATCATAGGTGACACCACTACCAGGATAGAACATGAAGATGGTGATGATAAAGACACTGAGGAAGATATGAGCGAAGATGGTCGCTCACATATCCTAGAGCCCAGTCCCTAAAAAAGAATACTAGAGGAATACCCTGATGTGGAACTTATATCCATATTTCTTGAATACAAAATTTCAGATCTTGAAGAGCTGGATGATTCTAATTTTGATGAAGCTGAGGAGAGCAGCATGATTCAGCCCAAGACATGGAAGTGCATCAAATGCTTCCTCAGTCACCCATAGGCAGAATGGATGAGTTATATGGGGTCACTCATCACCTAGATGTGATTTCTCTATGCTGTAGGGATGGATGATCACAATCTTTATATGATGATCTGTGAATATCTTATTGAGAAGATGTGGGAGAGAAGACAACACTTATATGTTACCTGGTGTAGGAATAAATATGATAATTTTTAGAAATTCCATGAGGTTGAGCCGGAAATCTGACGATTTGATGAGAATATGGGAAAAAGTTCCACATTTTTCATGAATCAGTTCGAGATCATTGAATGATTGAGAGCCCAGCTGGCGGAAGTCCAGGAGCAGCTGGTATAGGAAAACTATCAAATGACTAAACTCTAAACTGAGTAGGAACAAATTAAAGCTAGGGACGATGAGCTTTTCTCTATAGATGTTGATGAGGAAAGGGAGCTTAGGGGTTAGTAATAAATCCTAGAAGATACACACCATAGGGAGGTGAAACTGAATCAATCCATCGAAGGGGCTAATCCATAAGATCCATGTTTTGGCTGAACTCATGAAACATATCCTCACTCTTATTTTCTTATCCTGAAATATGTGCATGGATATACTTTTTTCTTAATTTAATGCATCTCAATCATAATTGTGAAACCACTAATGATCAATCCCTAAGACCACGTGGGTTATACCTGGTGTGAGAAACAAGGGATAATTGCATAATCATCTGCTTGGTATATGAGAGTGCCAACTAACCGTAGAATACTAAGGGTATGTCATCACCGACTGAACACCCAAAGTATTTGTACTGAGAGAGGGGTTGTGATTGGAGAATAAGGATCTCAGAGCAGCCAAATTTCTTTTCCCAATGTGAACTAGAGCATGAGTGGGATAATTCCATGGGTGTTGGAATCAATCCTAACAAAGGGGAATGAGAAGTGTGAATCATGATACATAAAATTTGGAAAACAGTGACAGAAGAATGACGATAGAGGATAATTTTTGACCGTATTCGAAACACATCATCCATATCATGTTAGTCTAAAATGGGGATGAAAAAACGAGGTCCAATCGCTGACCGTATTTGAAAACATGGGTCCAAACTTGAAGTGTCGTCTAATGCCCCCCAGAACGTTTGTACAAGATAGTAGGAGAGACATGAGGTCGATCATACATACTATTAGGAGGTTCCTTAGGATGTGAAAGGGGATGAGTATCTAAATAATAGGGCACACAAAGCATTAGGTGGAGTGATGGGGTGTTTGAAAGTACTCCAACACTCTCAAAATTACGCCACCGTGACTAAAGCACATTGGGTGAGCATACCAGTCTAAATCAAGATCAGGCCTTATTCTAGATAAGACCTCTCTTGTGAGGACCTAAAATTCCTTACAGTTTTACATCATGAAAATTAGGATGATAGGTACATAGTTTAACGTCATACAACCACGAAATTTGCACATAGTTTAAGGTTATACCTCCTGGACCCTATCTGATAGTTTAAAGTCATGTTGTATGGACTATGATGCCTATTCTTGGAATTGCTGAATGAAATAGGGGGAATTAACCCAAAATGAATGAACCAAATGAGGCTTGAGTATGATACAAATTATGAGGAATAGATGGGAAAGAGGCATATGTGATGCGGTAGGGACAAAACCCAATATGAAAAAAAAAATCCAAAGAGACCTATCAACAGAAATCACAACACATATTCCCATGAGGATACTAGTTTAAGGTCATAGATTTTAGACTGTAATTGGGGAAAAGGGATTGGGAGGTTGATGAACCTGGGGTTGGACCTGAAGACAAAATCTCTGGGTGTGTCTACATATACTGATATGGAATGAATCAAGATATACACAGTTCTTGAAGCACAATGTGGTTAGAGACCAACACTGGTGGAGGAAATCCTCTCTATTGAGGAAGCTGAATTATTCTATAATTTTCATGGGGCATCCTAAACTTGTTCGGGGTGGGGTCATAGTTTAATGTAGTGCGATGAGGACATCATCTCTTATTTTAAGTTCAAAGAGTTTGGACCATAGAGTTTGTGTTTGGGACCAAATAAAAAGTGTCTGAGTGTCACTACATATCCCATAAAGAAGGTAATCAAGCCATACGTAGTTCTAGAATCCCATGTAGTTTAACATCATGCGGTGAGGATAAGGGTTGCAATGCATTTTATTTTCATACAACTAGGAAATATTTACCCCAAAGGGGAAAAGTGTGGTGTGACACATAACCCAACGTGAATGAGGAAGAAAGAATTCCACACGACATCACACATTCTCAATGGGGAAATTAGGCTAAAAAAGGCCAAAACGAGGAGTTTAAAATTCTACAGTTGGACTCGAGGGTAATATTTTTGAGTGTATCTATGTATCATTCTAGGGAAAGAATCAATCCATGCGTAGTTATTAGGGCATTTCTACTGTGAAGGTATGACCCATACAGAGAGAAAAAGAGGCATTTGATATATCTTGTTTTCTCTTTTGTCTGTGTACGTTTTTTTGAATGACCATACCATGATGAAATGTTCATGTTTCACTGTAGTAATAAAGACGTATGTATGATTTTACAAATTAAATAGTGGATAACCAGTTCCCAAGGTAATTCCCTCTCAAGTGAGAACATCATAATGTGGTGCTATTTTTCATCATGCAATCAGGCTGACGACGTCGCATTTTAAGGCCATATGATAGAAATAGTCCATGTACTTTAACTTCATATGGTAAGGATGATATAGTTTAAAGTCATGTGAGACAAGGAAAAATAGATTAACATCATACGGTTTGGATGAAAGAGGTCTTAGTTTACAATCAGAGACCTCAGATGATAGGGTAGTGCAATCTTTCATGTGGGTATTAACCTACCAAAAATTATAATCCCACATGATCCATGCTTGGTATGGTAAACAGGGGGTGATGTTAGGATTTAAACATCACATAAGAGTGAATAAAAATGAAAGAGAAATGTCAGGTGGTAAAACCCTGACCAAGCCAACATTCCTACTCAATGTATGTAGATGTACAAAGGGATAACACCTGGGGTGTTTGAGAATAGAGGGGTAGGAAAATATGAATCACTGCACCCAATATCTAGGATACAATGGAGGTGGAGTAATGATGAAGGATAACTAATGACCATATTCTAAACACATTATCCATATCATGTGACTTGGGATGGTAACAAACAACTAAGGGTCATCTGCTGACCATGTTTGCATTGCGGGACTTGTCTTAAAATGTCGTTTGAGGTCCTCTGGGATGTTGGTCCAAAATAGTTGGCAAGCCTTAAGGCCTAGAATCCATACCTTTTAGGGGTCCTTTTGGATGTGGAATGTGGTGGCAACCCAAATAAAGGGGATGTGTGAAGTGTGGATGGTACCCATGTAGTTTAACATCATGCGGTAAGGACGAATGCTGGGAGGAGTTATCTCAAGGGATGTACATGGTGTGACTATTGTATACCCAACGTGAATGAGAACCAAAGAGGCTCAATAACACCCAAGTACTCCCTAAAGAACCTATACCAAGATTCCAGATAGATCGAAGGGATGGTAAATGAACCATGGATGAAAGGTCTGGGCATTACTATATATCTCATAAGGATTAGAATCAATCCATAGGCAGTTATCGAAAATATCCAATGACAAAGGGGGTTATGTCCCACTAAAAGAGGAAAATGGAGGTTTTTATGTAGTTTAAAGTCATGAAAACTTGGACACTAAAGATATTAGTTTAAGGTCATATATTTCATACCATCTTGAAGAGAAATTGTGCAGTGGTGGGACCATAAAGTAACCTAGCATGAATGAGGATGAAATAGGCCCGCAACACCTCATACATTCCTGGGGGGGGGGTACCCACACACAATTTAAAGTTATAAGGCTTAGACCATGAAGTGAGATATCCAAATTTGGAATACATAGTGTGGCATCAGAAGGTAACCTGATAATATTGAAGAAAAAATAATTCCACACCACACCACAAATACCTGGGACATAAACTTATAGTTTAAGGTCATTGATTTTGGACCATGAGAATGATATTTATGAATAAGAAACATGTAACACCGTTTTAGAAAGAACACCTATGTGAATGAGGACCATAGAGGCTTGCACCACATAAAAAATTTCCAAGAGAACATGTATATAGTTTAAATTCATGATTCCTAGACTTTGGGACCTAAACTTCTAGTTTAAGGTCATAGAGTTTGAAACATAGGGTGTGTGACTCTTCCATGCAAGTATAAACCTTATCAAAACCCCTAATCCCACGTGATCTGTGCTTAGTGTGGGAAACAAGGGGTGGAGAAGATCTGTACAACATACAGGATCACCCAATAGGGGAATGGAGCTGTGGAGTCAAGAACATTCCCACGATGTTGGTCTGCTCACTCAACATGTAAAGGTGCATGGAGGGATGACATCAAGAGTATTGAAATTCCACCGGGAAATAAGGATGTGATAAGGAATGTGAATCAAAAGACCAACATTTGGGATGCAATGTGATTAAAATAATAATGGGGGATAACTACTGATCATATTCAAAACACAACATCTGTATCGTGTGGCCTGGAATGGGAAACACAACTGAGGGTCATCCGTTGACCATTCTTGTGATGAAAGGCCTATCTTAATATGCTGTTCAAGATCCTTAGGGATGTTGTCCTAGAATGGTAGGAGAGCCTTAAGGCCGAGAATCCATACCATTTAGGGGTATTTTTGGATGTGAAAGATGACAGATACCCAAAAAATAGGCACAAAAGCATGGTGGTGGAATGAGATAATGTCCCTATAGTATCCAACACTCTAAGTCTCATACCATAGAGCATCTAAGCACGTTAATGAGGAAAGACAGAGGTTTATGGATTCAACTAGGGTCATATGGCCCAAGAAGACAAGTGGGGAAAAGGGGGAACATGGGTTGATGAACCTAGGGATGGACCCGAAGGTGAAATTTATAGAAGTTCCTACGTATCCCATAAGAATGAGAATCAAGACATACATAGTTCTTAAATACCCATATAGTTTAATGTCATGCGGTAAGGACACAGGTGGTAGAGAAGTGTTTCCAAAGGAGTCACATGGTGTGGGTGTTGCAAACCCAATGTGAATGAGGGATATAAAATCCCAAACCATGCCACATGATCCTAGAGGGAACCACTAGATGAGGGGAGAAAGGGATAAACTTAGGGCTAGACCCAATAAAAAAATGTATGGGCATTCCTATGTATCTCATAAGTATGGGAATTAAGACATATGTAGTTATTTAATGCCATGCAGTTTAACATCATGCAGTATGTATGTAATAGAAGTTTAATGTCATGCAGAACGAAGGGGTAAGTTGCCTTTTAAGGTCATGCAGAAAGGACCATAAATGCTATGCAATTTAATGTCTTGTGGGTAGGACTCAATAGTTTAAGGTCATGTGGGATGGGAGGGATCTTGGTTTAAGGTCATATAACTCAGACCACTTAAGGCCAAAAAGGGTCGGAAAGGTCAAGGAACCTAGGGCTGGAACCAAAGGAAAAATGTCCAGGCATTCCTATATATCCCATTAGGATGGGAATCAATCCATACGTAGTTCTTGAATGTCGTGTATTTTAACATCTTACGGTGATGACGAGGGTAAAGGGGAAGGACCATGAAGGGGATACGTGATGCGATAGTTGAAAACCTAATGTGAATGAGGACAATAGAATTCCACACCACAACACATGATCCCAAGATACTATACTTAGGCCAATAGGCCAAAGAGATAGAAGATTTATGGTACTTGGGGATATACCCAAAGAAAAAATGTCTGGTCATTCCTACATATCCCATGAGGATGGGAATCAAGACATACAGAGTTCTTGAATTTCATATAGTTTAACATCATGTGGTAAGGATATAATAGAAGCTTAAAATAATGCAGAAAAAATAAAATCATAGTTTAACATAATGCATGAAGTAACAAAAGGAAAATGGGGATTTTCTAATGGGTATACACATCATGGAGATGTAATGAACTTTATGTGAATGAGGACCAAGGATGTATCATACCACACCATGTATCCCCCCCCAACGAATGGGAGTATCAAACCTAGGCTGGTCCATAATAAAACATGTTTGGGAATTCTTACGTATCTTGCGAGGGCATGAATCAAGCCATACATAGTTCTTGAATGTCGTGCAGTTTACTGCCATGAGGTAAGGACATAGGTATAACTTAACATCATGTGGGATGGTGATGCTGGGAAATTTTATGTCCTACATCCTGGATGAAGAAAAAGGAGAGGTCCTCATGTGAAGTACTACTTGAGGAATTTGGTATTGCTGGGAGGAGTAATACTCTCACCATCCATGGTGACCAAAGAGTATGCACCATTGGGTTAAACCTTGTGGATGATATAAGGTCCCTCCCATTTGGGTTCCAACTTTGGAAGCTTACTACTCGGTATCATTGGTGTCCTTAGATCCAATACCGTGTCACCTAAGAGGAAAGAATAGAGGTGAAACGTTTTATTGAAAGATTTGGATATCTTGTTCTGGTGCCTCTCCAGATTGTGCAAGGCCCAAATAATATTCTCATCGAGGGTTTCCAGTTCATTCAATTTTTTTAGCAATTGTGTCTGATATCTTCTGATCGTAAAAAGCTATACAGTGCAAAAATAACTGAATATCTATGGGCAGGACTGCTTCTGTCATGTACACCAGGGGATATGGGGTCACCTCGGTGGAATTACGAGTCATTGACTGATAAGCCTAGAGATAATTGGGGAGCTTTTCCGACTAACTCTTATTATTCTGACCAACCATCTTCTGCAAAATGTTATAGAGGGTCTTGTTGAACACATTGATCTTCCTATCTACTTGCGCATGATTGCAAGAATTTTGGTTAGACCGAATGCTGTACTTAACATATATTTTATTCATCTCAGCTACTCAAAAATTGTTGTTGTTATCAGTGATAATGTTATGAGGGACTTTTAATTGGTGAATGATTTTGGAGCTCACAAACTCAATGATATAAAGGTTCTTGACTTCCTTGAGAGGTATCAATTCCACCCACTTGGAAAATAAATCTATGGCGGTCAGGATAGACCTACACTAGCGAGTTGTTGCTGGTGGATATGGTCCCACGACATCGAGTCCCCAGACCACAAAGGGCCAGAAGTACTTGGTAGTGTGGAGGGGTTCTGATAGTTGATGCACAAAATTGGTATGGATCTGGTACATGTGACACCTATTGGCGAACTCTATATAGTCACGAACCTTGGTGGGCCCGAAGTAGCCCAATCTTTTCATCTGGTGGGAGAGTTTCGACCCTGTCATATGAGATCTAAAGTAATCAACATGGAATTCCTACATAACATGGGGAATCTTGTCTCCTTGAATGAAATAGATGGGAACTCCATTTAACTCTCATTTATGGAGGATCTGCTCAAGGTTGGGACCACTCTGGAGGGTAAACTACACTGTATGCTAACAGATTTTCTCACGTTTGGATCTGTCTATTAGAATATTGTCGTGTTGTAGGTACTCAATAGAAGGAGTCATCTAACCAGGCGTATCTTTTACTATATAAGTGGGACATGAAGGTCCTGGTGTGGAGGCATCAGTAGTAAGGTGACTTACCTATTGGTTATCATTATCATCTGAACTAATAAGAGCGATGACTATTCGATGCATGACATGAATAATCAGATCGTTATAGTCAGGCTCTATGAGAGAAGAATAAAGGCTAGACAAGGTATTGGCCCGACCATTATGTGACTGAGGAACATGAGTGACCTTCGATAGAGAAGGGAAATGGGCCATTAGCTAGTTAGTGTGCTCTAAGAGGGGCATAGGCTCTGGTTCTCTAATGTCGTAGTCACCATTGATCTGATTAATAACCAGCTCAGAGTCCCCCTTCACATGTAGGTGGGGAACATCAATCTTGAGGTCCATATCTAGACCAATTATGAGAGCCTGATACTCTACCTCATTGTTGGTGCAGCCTTTTGACAACAAGAATGAATAGGGAAGAACATCCTGGGAAGGCATGATGAAGATGATACCCAATCCTACCTTTTTGAGTATGGAGTCATTGAGCCTTCTATGGATGGGACTTCGAGAAGTTTCATTTAAGTGAATCTTCCAACATGGTATGGTCTAGTCCCCTGATAAAACGAACTCATCAGAAAATTCAAGATCTAGATACTACTGTGCAGGAGCTAGATGGGTTGTAAAAAATTATTCCAGCACCTAACCTTTGATAGCTTTCTGCAGGATGAACCTGATGTCAAACTACTGAAGGAACACTTACCACCGATCTAGATGACCTGTCAACATAGGGCAGTTCAGGATATACATTAATAAATATACATAGTATACCATCTAAATCTCATGATGCTAAAGATAGTGCTGCAAATTTTTCCCTATAAAAACCAATGTGAGACAACTCTTCTAGATAGAGGAATATCTGGTCTCTATGTCGAGGATCATGAAACTGATATAGTATAAACCATTCTCTATCCCTTCACTATTATTAAGGGCAAGAAGGGTGCCAAGGGATCATTCTAGGGAAGTCACATAGAGACCAGAGGCTTACTAGAGATGGGTGACATCAGAACCGAAGTCTGTATTAGGTACTTCTTGATCTCCTCAAAAGGGGTTTGACATTATTCATCCCATTGGTAGATGACACCTTTCTTCATGAGTTGGGATAAGATATTACTCTTGCCATCGAAATTTTAAATGAATTGGTGTATGTAGGCTAGGTGGCCTTGGAAGCCTCAGAGCTCTCAAAGGTTGCTTAGAGGAGGCATCTGACTGATGGCCTTGATCTTATCTAGATTGATCTCTATGCCTCTATATCAGATGACAAAGCTGAGAAAATTTCTAGAGGTAACCCTGAATGAACACTCAAGGGGTTCATCTTCAGATGATGGGAGTAGAGGAAGCCAAACACTCTATCAAGATCGTTGAGATGGTTCTGATGCTGATGGGATTTGACCACCAAATCATCCACATAGCATTCTACCAACGTCCTGAAGATCGGCTTGAATATGCGATGCATATCACATTGATAGCTGGATCCTGCATTATTTAGACCGAAAGTAATTAACTGGTAATAGAAAGTACCTTGTGGAAGCATGAAGGTGGTGGATTCTACATCCTTAGGGGCCATTCAGATATGATTATACCCAAAATACCCATCCATGAAGGAGGGAGCCTAGAATCTGACAGTGGCATCAACCAATAGCTATGTCATAGGAAGGGGAAAATCATCCTTCAGACAATGGAATTTGAGATCCCAAAAGTCGATGCATACTTCTATTCTTCTTCTTAATAGGAACTATGTTAGATAACCATATTTGGTACTAGAATTCATTAACAAAGTTGGATTTGATGAGCTTATCAACTTCGTCCTCAACCATGACATTATGAGAGGGGTGTATCTCTCTAGGAGGTTGTTTGAACCCATGATGACTTATAGGGAGACCAATATGGTGAATGGAGACTTGAGGATATAGTCTTGGAATCTCATCATAGCTCTAGGAAAATACATCTCAATGCTGCTTTAGGAAATCCACATATTGTTATTTCTCTTTTAAAGGCATAGCTGTGCTGAACAGTGTTGGTCTTAGATCTTACTTGGTACTGAGAATCAACCATACCAACTCATCAATGGTGGTAGAGACACCTTCTTTAAACACAGTAGGGGCATCTTCTAAATCCTCTTCATCATCCACAGAGATAGGGTCATCGGCAAGAGGAAACTGTTCTAAATTAGATGATCCTAATGGAATGATGGTGCCGACCTGAGTGGCAACAAAATATTCATCAAGAGAATACTGCACTACAGACACCATGGAAAAAAATCTATCAATATGATTTCATAAGGCCTTTGACCCATGGGGTCACACTTGATAATATAAAATCAGTAGCGGTGCGTCATATTGATTCGGTTCAACCAAGCTCAGTAGAGCATGAAAGTATGGTATATTATTGTTGCTATAGTGCAAACATCCTGATACCTTACAATGGTGAGGGGATCTAGAATTACTCAAGCCTGATTTTTGTAGAAATACAAGGTAATATTCCTACATTCCTTATATATAGTAAAGGTTCCTCCCCTTGTCTTAGAAACAACAAAGTATTGTCCCAGGTTTGGGGTCATAACCTCTAACCAATGGATCAGGAGAATGAAAGCATCATCTAAATCTACCCATGGGTCAACTGAAGGGGCAGTGTGCTTATCCTCATTGGTTCGAACCCACCTTTCTTTGCTCTTGTAGTAGTCAGTATCTAGGTAGTGGGTTTAACAAGAGGAAAAGGGAGATGCATCACCTTGAAGCACACCCACTTGAACATTGAGGGAGTACTTGAGGCATTGATGATATAAGTAAAGAACTACTATATGCATATGGAACCAAGGCCTACCCATCAACACATTGTAGGTGGTGTCCTACGAGATGACCAGGAATTTAGTGCTGGAAATTAGGCCACATAACTAGGCCTTCAGATGGATCTTGCCACATGGGATTTTCTCAGTCATGTCATATCCTTGAATCTTTAGATCATAGGGGATCATATCTTCTTCAGTTAACCCTAGTTTGTGGAGCATTCAAGTTGGGATGAGATTGATCCCAAAAATTGTGTCAACAAGACAATGATGAACCTCCACACCATTAAAATAGTTAGTGATGTATAAAATGAGAATGTTCCCCTTTATAGGAGAACCTTAATCTTTTCATAAGAATGAGATGATGGCCTGACATTCTGTATGCTCGACTTCCTCATCATGGAAGGCATTGCAGATACTACCTCTGTTTTGAACTGGTGGGGGCTTTTCAAAGCCTATGTGAGGTATTAATGCATAGATTTAGATAAGCGAAGATCCTAGAGGATCAAGAGATTTTCAGTAATGATGAAAATGTTCTTAATCACATCATAATTCTATTCCAGGAACACATTTCTACCAATAGGAAGTTGTTCAGTGGTAGGTGGTATGAAAGATACTACCAGTCAAACCAGTGGGTTCTGGTTGGTGATAGGAATATCCTATTTCTCACTAGCCGAACGATAAAAAATTACTACCTACTGGTTATTAAATGTCTGAGGTGTAGCCACAACTATACGTAGCTGGTCATAGTGCGATCGCGACAGATCTGATTAATCAAGTAGCACAAATGATAGTGGGAATGAATCTGATGAGACAGGATGGGAGGACTGCACATGCAGAGCTCTGTGTTGAGCCTGCTATCTGGTTTCGGTAAATTTCATGGATTAGATGAAAGCACTGGACGATGCATTCTAACGATTCATGTATCTACGACTTCGTTAATTCTAGTGTTTACTGGGGACATTAGGTGGATCTTCCTGGATATCCTCATCACTAGGAACCATGTAAGAGTCCTCTAGCTCGAAAATATTCACTGATGAATAATCCTGATCATCACTTGAAGAATAATATAATGTAGGGTGAATCCTAGGGGTGATTCTCATATCTAGGGGCATGAAGTCTCCAAGAATATGAGATAGATTTGGCACCGGTGGGGGGATTTGCTTCTCTTTATGATTTTGGCGCCTACCCTTCTGGGTGGTAGAAGGATAAGATATGGATACAAAAAAAATAGTTGGAGGTGTAGAGGCTTCAGAAGGCTCAGACTGGTTCAAATGGTTATAGATGACACCCTGAGTGTGAGTGACTACCTTTCGATCCATCAAGTTGTCATACTTATGAGAACCACAGTTGGAGACCTGTTTACATTCCCCCTTGATATCACCGTTAGGCCTCATAGAAACATATGCCACCTACATCGGGGTAGGGCCCAACTTGACTATATTGTTGTCAACCTGTTCTTGAAACCAATCCTTGAACACATAGCACAACTTGAGGGTATGTATAAGGAACCAATGGTAGGGTAAGTAGTTGGGATGATATGTGAGATCAACCTATTAAGGTATCCTATATTCTAGAAACTACTGGATTCCCTGATCCAAGGCACTCCAGAAATAAACAAGAACCAGAGCCTCACAAAATGAGTAGACCCATTTTCTCCTATTTGGGAAAGTGACTCTAGGATCCTAGCCTTGATGAGGAGGTGGAACCTAATTATCTGGACTGGGTGGTGGTGGGGAATTACGCTGTGGTGGCTGCCGATTCGGAGGCAGGTGATGCTGAACCTGAGGCTAGGACTGAGGCTAAGTCCCTTAGTGAGGCTGCGGGGGAGTCTCTATTGGAAATAATTCTAGTGTCCCAGGGGCCTCTACCTATGAAATGAAAGTGTTATCATACTTTGATTCTCTTATTGTAGGAGGTGTGGGTGGAAATGAGCATGTATGCTGTAAGGATTCCACCAGGTTCTGAGCCTTGTTAGAAAAATCCCAGAATCTACATGGGAAGTTATGAGTGATAAGAGAGGGGAATAGTTCAATCTTTACATTCCCCACACACATTTTCAACAGATGTTCTTGATTCAGTGACATATTGAGTGAATACATGAGGCCCTTCCACCCAATGATGAAGTCCACAACGCATTAATCTGGACTTTTCTTTCACTTGAAGAGGTCAGCAATACTAGTCTTCTATTTGGTGGAGTTGAATTGATACAAAAATTGCATGTTAAGATCCTCCCATCTAGCTATATCCCTAATGGGTAGCTGGCTATACCAGATGAATGCATTCCCTTCTAGTGTCTGTACGAAGCACCAGAGTTTGGAGGACTCTTGCTACACTAGAGTTTCCAAAATGGGTCCACACCTTGAGATATTGTGGGAAAGATGTTGCAGGGGGTCACTTTTCCCATTGAAGGGGGGAGAAAGTAGGATTCCTAAAGCCCAAGGGGGATTCAAACCATGCTCAACAACAATGGAACCAACTGGGGAAGAGTATTCATCCACCACCACCCAGAAATCCACAACCACAACAAAAGCCTTTCCAAAAAACCCCTCCAAAACCTGAGCATATCCTAGAATACATGATGAAACAAATGTATTCCAATAATATCTAAGTCCAAAAAACCACCCAAAATTCCATACAAGACCTAAAAACCCAATTAGTCCAACTCACTAACTTTTTGGGGAAAATTTAAATCCATGGGTTGGGTAAACTACCCTCTCAACTAGTAGTTAACCCTTGGGATAAAGGAAATGTTAGTTCCATAAATATTTGGAGTGGAACTCATCTTAAAAGCCAAATGAACCCTCCAATAGAGTTATCCCCTCATGACGAAACCACCATCCCAACCACTGCTAAAAATGATCTAAGTGAAGAAAATTCTTATCCGGAGAGAAAGTCTTAAAAAGGAAATATTGTGTCTGTTGATGAGTCACCTAGCCCAACCATTCCTCTTCCATTTCCCCAAATTTTCACCCAAAAAGAAAAAAAAAGTAAAATAAACTTGATAAGGAAATATTGGAAACTTTTAAAAAAGTGAAGGTTAACATTCCTTTGATTGATGTCATAAAGAAAATTCCAAGATATTCCAAGTTTCTAAAGGAGATTTTTACACACTGAAGGAGACTTCAAGGTGATGAGAAGGTGAGCTTGGGGAGGAATGTCTCAATATTGATCAAGCCATCAATTCCCACCAAATTCAATGATCTGGGAACATTCTCAATTCCGTGCACTATAGGGGAGTAATCCTTTTCCAATGCTATGATTGATTTAGGTGCTTCTATAAATGTGATGCCTTACTCTATTTACTCTTCATTGCAATTTGGGGAACAAAAGCCCACTAGAACTGTTGTTCTATTAGAAAGATGGAGTACTACCCACCCTTCTAGTGTGTTAGAGGATGTTCTTGTGAGGGTGAAAAATTTAATTTTCCTGCTGATTTTTATGTGTTAAAAAATGGAAGATGATAGGATTAATAGACATGCCCCAATTATATCGGGGAGGACTTTATTGGAAACCACCAAAACCATAATTAATGTCCACAATTATACATTATATATGGATTTTGGTGGTGAAATTTTCCACTTCAACATCCTTGATTCCATGAAACACCCCTCAGAAGAACATTATTATCTCTCTGTTAACTCTATAGATGTACTCCCTTCCCCTAAAAACACTTATTTTCATTCCCATGATCCCCTTTTTGAGTTTTCATCATTAGTTGAAATGATAGGAAATGAATCATGCATAGAATGTTATACCAGTTTAGAAAAATGTCATGCATGTTTATTAATTGATGATTTATTGAACACTGAGGATCACATCACCATCGATGATACTGATAAGAATGTAAAAGCTCATTCCTCATATGAGGATGATTCGATTGAGTATTTAGATGAGATTAGAGACCTCTCACTTTCATACACACTCCCATAAATATAAAATCCCCCTGAATTGGAACTAAAACAACTGCCTCAAGACACTTGCAGATGAGGCTAAACCAGTGAGGCAGTCACAATGACGACTGAACCCAAACCTCCTAGATGTTGTTAAAAAGGAGGTAACAAAATTATTGGCTACTGGAATAGTTTAAACCATCTCTGACATCCAATTGTTTAGTCCAGTCCAAGTAGTTCCTAAAAAACCTTGTCTAATAGTAATAAAAAATGAAAACAATGAATTGGTTCAAACTCATGTGCAGAATAGTTGGTGTGTCTGTATAGACTATCTCTGATTAAACCAACACACTAGGGAGGACCATTTACCATTGCTATTCATTGACTAGATGCTAGATAGGCTAGTCGGGGAATCCAATTACTATTTTCTTGATGGGTATTCTGGATACTTTAATATCTATATTTCCCTTGAGGATTAGGAAAAGAAAACATTTACTTTCCCCTTTGGAACATTTTTATATAGGAGGATCTCATTTGATCTGTGCAATGCCCTGATCACTTTCCAATGATGTATGGTTAGTATTTTTTTATATTACCTAAATAATTGCATGGAAGTTTTCATATATGATTGAAATATTTATATATTCTCTTTTGATTAATGTTTGAGTAGTCTTGATTCAACATACATTGCTGTATTGAAAAGAATCTCGTATTAAATTATTTAAAATACCATTTCATGGTGCGACAAGGTATAATTTTGGGACATGTAATTTCTGGGGATTGTATCCAAGTAGATAAATCAAAATTAGATGTCATTTCTTCCCTACCATTCCCCAAAAATGTACGGGATGCGTGGTCTTTCCTAGCTCATGTTGAATTTTACCATCGTTTCATTTGTGACTTTAGTAAAATTGCACTCCCCTTATTATGATTTCTATAAAAAGAAAAGGAATTTGTTTTTGATAATGAATGTGAGGAATCTTTTAATAAGTTTAAATGGAGTCTCACATCACCCATGGTAATCCAACCAACTCGGTTGGATTTACCATTTGAGATCATGTGTGATGCCTCTAATTGTGAAATTGAGGCAGTATTATCACAAATGGTTGATCGAGCTCCACATGTCATTGCCTATACCTCATGTACACTAGACCCCGCCCAAGAAAACTACAACACAACTGAAAAATAGTCTCTTTCCATTGTGTTTTCTCTGGATAAATTTATATCGTATCTTTTAGGGTCCAAAGTCATTGTGTTCTCAGACCATGAAGCCCTCCTGTATCTCCTTAAGAAACCAGAAGCCAAACCACATCTCATTCACTGGATGCTCCTACTTTAAAAATTCAATTTAGAATTAAAGGATAAAAAAAGATAATAAAATGTGGTGGCTGAACATATCAATAGGATCCACCCATCCCCGAACATTGACTCATCCCCCTGTATTCCTATAAATGACTTGTTTCTAGATGAGAAATTGTACCGAGTGCAAGATGTTATTCCTTGGTATGCTGAAATTGTAAATTATTTGGTAGCATATTTCATTCCTATTTATTTCATTATAAACCAGGTTGACCATATAAAACATGAGTCCTATTGGTACATATGGTATGACCCCTACCTTTGGCGTACATATAGTGATCAATTCCTCAGGTGTTGTGTTCCTGATAGTGAATTTCAGTCCATCCTTAGGTTCTATCACACTCTTGCTTGTGGGGACCTCTTTGGTCCCCAATGGACTTCTTATAAGGTCCTTGATTTTGGGCTCTTTTGGCTAACACTTTTTTGGGATTCCCATGATTTCTGTAAATCTTTTCCTCACTGTCAAAGAATGGGGAATGTGTCTAAAAGAAATGAAATGACACAACAACCCTTGATCTTCCATGAAGTTTATTATGTTTGGGGCATTGACTTTATGAGACCATTCCCCAATTAATTTGGGAACGTTTACATTCTTTTGGTAGTGGATTATTTTTCAAAGTGGGTAGAGGCACGCACCACAAGGACTAATGATTCCAGGACTATTGTGTAATTTTTGAGAACCCAAACTTTTTGTTGGTTTGGATTACCTAGGTTCATCATCAGTGAATAACCATGCTATCATGACACATCAAATTTATTATTTTTTTAAGGTTGATTTATAGTCTTGGGTAGACCCTAGGTCGTCTCTCAAGGATCATTGATAGGTTTTGAGTATGTATTTTTAATAACAATTACTAAAAGAGGGGGTGGTTTTGAAACAGATTTTAAGTATATTACTTAATTAAAGAGTTAAATAGTTGATAAATAAAGGTTGTGTATTAAGAATTATGAGAGAAGAATATTATTTCAAGTTCACTACACATCTTGGATAGTTCATTGTTCTAAAAATTTAACATGGTTTTGTTTAATTATTTGGTTGAAGGTTGTCAAGATCTTGACTCCCCTCTTGCCTTATTAAATGATGCTTAAAGAACCACCCCTTGACAAAAAAATCATGTTTCCAAGATTTGGTTGTCAAAAATAGAATAAAAGGTATACCAAAGCATACTTAAATATTATATATGTATGAGATAAATAGGATTATTGTGTTGTCCAATCGGAACAACCCAATATTCCCACTTGAAATCTCAACCCAATCGGTGTTGAAATAAAAAGTGTTCCACTTAATTATATTAAATGAAATGTAATCAGGGGGAGGCATGTCAAGATAAAAAATAAGTGAAATATTAAACAAGAAAATTATAAAAAACCATTAGAATAACATGTGATGTAATTCCCTCCCAAGTTTGTGTAGCTCCCTCGAAATGATCTTCCACCATTTAGCTCGCCATCGAGAGGAGGAGAAGGCTTAGGTGGAACTCCTTCTTCATCCTTGATACACCTATGAGGATAAGGGCCTCCATAACTTATAGGATTATGAAGAGACTTCTATAGGAATATAAAATGACAGATCTTGGATCCTGGTTCGAACTCCCTAATGAATATCCCAAGCTTCCATTTTATAGGCAAAATAGAAGGTGGTTTTGGACACACAGATTTTGTAAAACCACTTGGAAGAAAGTTTTCGACCACTTGATAGTCGAATCTTTCTTTGGAAAAAACTAGAAACCTGTTCCCCAACTATAGAATATCTCCACTGAAAGTGTGGCACCATTGGGACAACTAAATCTCGATATATTGATAAAATACAGAACACCACATTTGACATTGTGCAGATTTGATATGCTAGACAGATCAGGTAGGTTGGGCCACTGATAAAACACTATTTTATTGAATATTTTATTGATAATAAATTATATAATTTCCTCACATTGTGTTAAATATGTTTATTTATAAAATATTTGGGATTTGATCATTCATTTGAAAATTTGGTGAAAATTCCAGTTTTACCCTTAATAGTGCACTGTAGTATTTCGAATATAAATATTTTTATATTTTTTATTTGAATTTTAAATTTTGTAACAGTGTTCCTAACTGAATTATATACAACTTTTATTCAGGACACTAGATCAAAAGAATGCATTTTAATGGAGTAATTGGGCCATAAAGTCAAAGATGGGCTGGACTCTCTAGAATGGATAAGCTTATGTATTGAGGCCATAACTCCTATATATGGGCTTGTATTGAGCCCAAATTTAGCGAGGCGATAGAGGACCCATATACTCACATTTGATCCTTCTGGAAGTCCGGACAATTAACGCGTTTTGGTGGCCAAAGTGGCGGTGCAATTTTCATTAAAATATTTGGCAGAATTTCCACATTCACACTTGAAACCACTTGTAACCTCTCCTCCCCTCCCCTCTATAAATTGGAGTTTTTCTCATTTTGATGGGTTGGGACGTGAATTAGGAGATTGGAGGAAGAAGAGAATTTGTTTCACCTAAATTCTCCAACCATTGTAAGAGGGGTAGCTCTTGAAGCAAGGATCCCCTCATCGAAGCCTCCTTCTCTTCTTCATTTTGTAATGTTTTCATTTGTGTAATAAACTTCATTGTTCTTCTTTTATTTCTTCTCTTTTCTTCTATTTTGTTTAAATTTATTCTTTTCTTAATCTTCCTCTTTGGGCTGGAATTATTTAGTAGAAGCGTTATTTGGTTATACCCATTATAAACCTTTGGACATGCAAAATGCTTCTACGATGATTACGCCACCCATGGAAGAGTAGTCTTTTAGTAATCAATCTATCTTCTACCCTCTTCATTTAATTATTTTGAATCATTGAGCTACTGTAATTCATTTAATATGATCCATGAATTCTGTTTTTAAATTGTAAGAAACTAATCAAGCAATTGAACAATTAACACAAAAACACGTGAGGTTGGGATTTTGTGTAAATTGTGAGAGCGCGATCTTAATCGGTAATACAAGACCACACGGGATAAATTTGTAGAGTTCAAATATAATCCCTAAACACAATTCATCCTCATTTCCAGAATGTATATGAGCCTTAATTTACCACTGACCATAATCTAATCTTAGAACATCAATCAAAGCAGGGTTCTGCGATTGCATGTTCCGAAGTTAGCCTAGGGTTAAATTCACATCATCTTCGTGGTAAAGTTAATTCTCGTAGGGTTCGGGATTTAACAAATTAAGGGATCATAATTAAGTGAATGTTAATTTAAATGATAATGATTAATAATAAAGTGAATAGGTAGAGTTAGATCGATTACACCTTTTAAATAGATTTCTAAAAAAAACATCTTCTTGTTGTGTCATTTTAATCGAAATTCATTTCAAAACTAAAAACAAAAAAAATTATACAATATTCTTCCAGAAAACTTCTTCTAGATTCATAAACTACAAAAAACACCAATCCTTTAAAGTAGTGTTTTTATTATATTCCATTTTATTTTATTTTTTTTAGAATACCTCTAATAAGTTGTTAAATTCACTTCCTCCTTTGAGAGACGACCTTGGTCAGCCACTCTGCTGCACCTAAGTACCCCAAATTACACTAATCATTTGAGGGAGCCCACGACAGCGCTCTTTTAAATTGGCTTCGGTGCCGGGGAGGCATGTAATTATTTCAACCAATTAGAGGTATTTATTTTATTTTACATTTTATTCTCTTCCTCTCTTCTTTCTTCCTTCTTTAACCAATCTGATTCTTCTTCCTCTTCTTTTATTTTCTTCTACTTCTTTTTGGACCATCAACTCAAACTTCTCATTTTTATTTTACTATGGTCCACTTTCTTTATTTTAATTTTTATTTGATCTATGAAACAAACTAATCCCGAAGATCTCTTAGATCTTGACCCTGAGATTGAACATAGCCTTAGGGCTCGAATCAGAAATTCTCAGTCTACGGGAAGTTTCAATATTCAACCAGTTGGTGAATTCCTATCTTTTGGAAACATTGAAATTGGAAGCAATTCAAATTCAAACATAAAAGAGGAACCAATGGCTGGAAAAAATGGAAATTAAATTAATAGAACCATTCGAGAATTGGCTGCACCTGATGTTAACTATCAACCAAATTGTATTGCATACCCAAATCTCAAATCGGAGTTTGAACTGATATCTGGGTTAATTCACTTACTTCAAAAGTTTCATGGCCTCTCTAGTGAGGATCCCAACAAATACCTTAAATAATTTAATGTGGTTTGCTCAACATTAAAACCAAGAAATGTTTCTGAAGATAAAATCAAATTAAGAGCATTCCCATTCTCACTTGATGGAGCTGCAAAAGATTGGATGTATTATTTGCAACCTGAAGATGTAACATGTTGGAATGATTTGAAACGTCTTTTATTGCAAAGATTTTTTCCAGCATCAAGGACCACATCCATTCGAAAGGAGATATCGGGGATTAAGAAAGCACAATGGGAGTTAATGTATGAGTACTGAGAGCGATTCAAGAAGTTGTGTGCAAGCTGCCCACATCACCAAATCAGTGAGAAACTACTCATCCAGTACTTCTATGAAGGACTCACACCCATGGAGAGGAGCATGGTGGATGCTGCAGCTGGAGGAGCATTGGTGGACAAGACACTAGTAGCTCCATGATCATTGATCGACAAAATGGCCCAAAACTTTCAACAATTCGGTGATAGAGGTACACCAAATGTTTGAGGAGTACATCAAGTATGTCCTTCTTCTCTTGAAATTCATTTGATTGATACTAAGTTAGAAGAATTTACAACTATGGTGAGGTAGATTGCATTGGCTCAAAAGACATACCAACCCCCTCCTTCAAGGCCATGTGGCATTTGCACTGAGACAAGCCACCCAACTGACTGTTACCCACAACTACAAGAGACAGAAGATTGTGCAGCAGTGTTCCCTGGGAGACCATTTCAGCAGCAACAACAACAACCATATCCTTAAAAGAAGTTTGATACAGTATACAACCAAGGGTGGAAGGATCAGTCAGACATGAGGTATGGCTCTGGACAACAACAAAGGCCCCCTTTTCAACCAAACTTCAAGTAGCCTCCACCTTACCAACAGGGTTTCCAACAACCCCAAAGGAGATTCGAAGCTCAAACATCAATGAGTCAGCAACAAGGGAATATCCAACACAAGGTAGACTCTAACACTGATGATCTTCTAAAACAAATTGTTCTTAATCAACAGAATGAGCTGAAGAGTCAAGGTTCAAAGCTGAGAGAGTTGAAGACTCAAATGAGTCAGATTGCCACCCCCCTCCATGAACTTGTGAGTAAGAATTCTGGAAATATACCTTCCCAACCCAATCCAAATCCAAAGGGGAATTTTAGTGCCATCACATTGAGAAGTGGGAAGCAAATGAATGATACATCTGGAGCTACCATTCCACTAGGATTCACCTATACTCTAGAGAAGCCGCATTCCATACCAACTGATGAGAAATCCAAGGAGAAAGATAAAGGTAAGAAAAAGATTGATGATGTACCTCCTAAACCCCTTCCTTTTCCAAACAGGGTTGTTCAAACCAAGAAGATGGCTGAAGAAGCAATGAAAAAGGAGGTTCTGGACACATTCAAGCGTGTGGAGATCAACATTCCTCTACTTGAAGCCATTAAGCAAATTCCAAGGTATGCGAAATTCTTAAAAGAACTTTGTACCAATCAAAGAGGGCTCAAGGGAAATGAGAGGATCAACCTTGGAAGGAATGTCTTGGCACTCATTACACCAACTCTAGCAATGCCAACAAAGTGCAATGATCCCGGGACATTCACCATCCCATGTACCATAGGGGAGTTGCACTTCTCTGATGCTCTTTGTGATTTAGGAGCTTCAATAAATGTGATGCCTTACTCTGTATTCTCTTCCTTGTAGGTTGGTGAGTTGAAGCCAAGCAATAGTAGTGGTGAAATTAGTGAATAGAGCTACGGCATATCCAGCGAGAGTTCTTGAGGATGTACTTGTTCGGGTAAGAGACATGATCTTTCCAGCAGACTTCTATGTGCTTAACATGGAGGATGACCAGGTAAGTTCTCATGCCCCCATTATCTTAGGTAGACCCTTCCTCAAAACTAAAAAAACTATCATAAATGTCAATGAGGGTACACTTTCCATGGAATTTGGAGATTAATTTGTGATATTTAATGTTATGGATTCCATGAAGTACCCCTCTGAGGACCATTCTGCTTTTGTTATCTCCCATTTTGAACCACCAAGTAAAATCCCCATGGAATTGGATTGTCCTATGCTTAGGGAGATTATGAGTATTGGTTCTCGTTTGATGTCTAAGAGTACTTCTACACCCGTTTTTAAGGAACAAGTCTCTCTAAGATTTGATTTTGAAATGGAATCATATTCTGATTTTGATCATGTGAACTCTGATTATGACATGGATATTGAGTATGCTAATGGATTTGGTGCTTTATTCTCTGATTGTGATGATTTATATTCTGATACTAATGTTCATTGTGCAGATATGTCTGTTGCATCAATTTCTCCATCCATACATCACCCTCCTTCATTAGAATTCAAGACATTGCCACCAAATCTGAAATACTCATACTTGTTCAGTGGTGGGATATTACCTGTTATCATTGCTAAAAATATCCCTTTTGAAAATGAAGAAAATCTTTTGAATATTTTGAGGGAGAACATCAGGGTGATTGGGTGGACCTTGGCTGACATATCAGGTATTAGCCCCTCCATTTGCATGCATAGGATTCTCTTGGAGGATGGGGCTAAACCGGTGAGACAGCCACAAAGGAGACTTAATCCCACCCTCCTGGAAGTTGTTAAAAAAGAAGTTGAAAAATTTCTCGAGGCAGGTATAATTTACCCTATTTCTGACTCACAGTGGTTAAGTCCAATTCAGGTTGTGCTTAAGAAGACTGGTTTTACTGTTGTTAAAAATGATAAAGATGATTTAGTTCCAATGAGGTGCAAAACAGTTGGCGTGTGTGTATTGATTATAGGAAACTAAATCAGACCACTCACAAGGACCATCTCCCCCTCCCATTTATTGATCAAATGCCCGAGAGACTAGCTGGGAAAACACACTATTGTTTCTTGGATGGATTTTCTGGATATTTTCAGGTTCCTATAGCTCCAGAGGATCAGGAGAAGACTACATTCACCTGTCCCTTTGGCACATTTTCCTATCGGAGGATGCCATTTGGACTTTGCAACACCCCAGGTACCTTCCAGATATGTATGGTGAGTATTTTTTCTGATTTTATTGAGAACTTCATGGAGGTATTTATGGATGATTTTACAGTGTATGGGTCTTCATTTGATGAATGTCTAAGTAGTTTGGGAAAGGTGTTGAATCATTGTATTGAGAAGAATCTAGTCCTGAACTTTGAAAAGTGTCATTTTATGGTAGAGCATGGCATTGTCTTAGGGCATGTAGTGTCAAAACATGGGATAAAGGTTGATAGATCTAAGGTAGACATTATTTCATCCTTACCCTATCCTTCATGTGTGTGTGATGTTAGATCTTTCCTAGGGAATGCAGGATTTTATCGGCGCTTCATCAAAGATTTTAGTAAGATCGCTCTTCCTATGTCACGATTACTTCAAAAAGATTCTGATTTTTTGTTTGATGATTCTTGTAGGACTTCCTTTGATGAGCTAAATAAGTGTCTGAACACTCCACCTATCATACAGCCCCCAAGGTGGGACCTTCCATTTGAGCTTATGTGTGACGCCTCCAACTTCACGGTTGGAGCTGTCTTATCTCAGAGGGTGGAAGGACGTTCACATGTGATTGCCTATGCATCAAGGACATTGGATTCAGCCCAATCAAACTACACAACCACAGAAAAGGAGTTTCTTTCTGTCATATTTGCTTTAGATAAATTCCGTTCATATTTATTGGGATCTAAAGTAGTTGTTTTTTCTGACCATGCAGCTTTGAGGTACCTTCTGAAGAAGCCAGATGCAAAGCCACGACTTATCCGTTGGATGCTCCTTCTTCAAGAGTTTGACCTTGATATAAAGGACAAGAAGGGGTCATAGAATTTGGTGGCGGACCACATGAGTAGGATTACTCACACACTATAGGATGACACCTTGGACCAGGTACCACTTCCGGACACTTTTCCCGACGAGCATCTTTATTCCATCTCAGGTATGCATCCTTGGTATGCTGATTTAGTGAACTACATTGTTGCCTCTGAAATCCCTGCAAATTTAAAGAAACATAAAGTCCAAAAATTAAAAAGTGAGTCTAGGTTTTATGTGTGGGATGATCCTTACCTCTGGCGCATGTGTAGTGACCAAGTCATTAGGAGGTGTGTTCCTGATCATGAGTTTGAGTCTATTTTTCATTTCTGTCATACACTTGCTTGTGGTGGACACTTTGGACCCCAACGGACATCTAGGAAGGTTTTGGACTCTGGATTATATTGGCCTAGATTATTCCATGATGCCCATGTGTTTTGTAAGTCATGCTCTCGTTTCCAACACACTGGGAACATTTCTAAGAGACATGAGATGCCCCAACAACCCATACTATTCTGTGAGATTTTTGATGTATGGGGCATTGATTTTATGGTTCCTTTTCCTAGTTCATTTGTATTTTTGTATATTTTGGTTGCTGTTGATTATGTGAGAAAATGGGTGGAGGCCAAGGCCACCAGGACTGACGATTCTCATGTTGTAGTGGATTTTGTAAAGGCTCAAATTTTCTGCAGGTTTGGAGTACCAAAGGCCATCATCAGTGACCAAGGGACGCACTTTTGCAATAGGAATTTTTCTTCCCTCCTTCGAAAGTATGGGGTGACACACAAAACATCAACACCATACCACCTCCAAACAAATGGCCAGGCTGAGGTTTCAAATCGTGAGTTGAAACAAATCTTGGAGAAAACCGTGCATCCAAATAGGAAGGATTGGAGCAAGCGCTTGGATGATGCATTGTGGGCTTATAGAACAGCATACAAGACCCCCATTGGTATGTCCCCATTTTAGATTGTTTTTGGGAAAGCATGTCATCTCCCAGTGGAAGTTGAGCATCAGGCTTATTGGGCTATAAAGAAATGCAACATGGATTTGGCCCAAGATGGAATCCAAAGGAAGCTGAAAATTCAAGAGCTTGAGGAGATTAGATTATCATCATATGAGAACTCAAGGCTCTACAAGGAAAGATCAAAAGCAGCTCATGACAAAATGATCCAACAAAGGGAGTTTCATGTTGGAGAGAAAGTCCTTCTCTATAGTTCATGACTGAAGCTGATGCCTGGTAAGTTGCATTCCAGATGGTTAGGTCCTTATGTTGTGACTAATGTTTTTCCTTATGGTGCAGTGGAGATCACACAAGAGGACACTGGAAGGAGCTTTACAGTCAATGGGAAACGTTTGAAGAGATACATTGAGGGACTTCCTACTGATGTAGTGGATTTTATCACACTGCATGACCCCATCATCACTTGAGCACATTAGGCTGTTCCTAACCCTTTCACTTTTATATTATTTGTCCTATTTAAAAATTCTGCATTTCATGTGCATATATCATCTCATAGGTTCACATTGAAGACAATTCAATATTTTAAGTGTGGGGGAGGGAACCTTTTAGTTTAGTAATTTCAATTGCTTTCCTGTTAAAAAAAAACCAAAAAAAATTGTGTGTTTTTCAAATTTTGTGTGTTTATTTAACAATTTTCTGTGTGTTTTTGAAACTTTTGGGCTAAAATGATTCTCATCACCATTTTTAAATACATATCAATAAGTGAAACAATTTACCCCTTGAAACTAAGCTTAAATGAATGCTGAAATGACTTTGTTTCAAGTTCAAATATTTAGTAATTTCATGAAAAGTACGCTGAATTTTGAATCTCATGCCAATCTCACTATCTTTATATTTGAAATCACTTTCCTGTGAGACTTCTAAACCATTATTTTAATATTCTTTACATTCACCTCACTTCTTGAGAGAACCAAACCATACTTGATTTAACCAGAATTTGATCTATTCCTGTCAAAACTTGAGGGTTTGAGGTACTTATGTTTAAATGATTGAGGCATTTTTTTGGTATTAAAGCCCCTATTTCAAAGAATCCTTTTTTTATAATGGACTACCTTGAATATTTAATCCTTGTAGCCCTTAGAATCCATGCAAAGCCTGTTAGGTTAGCCACATTACAAGACAATTTTCCCTATCCAACCAACTCTTGAAGTGAAATTGCATAATCTAGTTGAGCTTAAGTGTGGGGGAAGTTGTCTTGTGTTTTGCCACCACATTCTGTGATACTTTGGATGGAAAATTAAATTCTGAAGAGATGTGTTTTCTGATAAAGAAAGTCATTATATTGAAAGTTGTGCCTTTTCTGGAGCTTTCATGACAACTGAAGCTGTGCCTTTTCTGGAGCTTCTAATTGAGGTGGAAAGCTGTGCCCATCTGGAGCTTTCAAGAAAACCATGTTTGAGAAGATTGACATTTTTTAAGCTGAAATGATGAATGGTGTAAACCTTTCATGAATTTTTATGATGATGGAGCTGAATTGATACTATGGGGATTGAAGAGAAGACCATATTTAAGTGAAAATTAGATTAATGCATTTTTGCTTCAAAAGAGTCAAGCCCTCCTCATTCAGCCTCAGAATTTTTCACATCTTAATCCTACCAACCGAAAGCCACAGAACAAACCTGAAAAATCCTCATGATAAACATATGTCCTTGAATAACATCGGGTAGCGATGTAGGAATCTATCAAGCCTATGGTGACCCTTGTATGAGTTTGGATGAGAAAGACATTGCAAAAAAATTAATATTTGAGTGATGAGAGAAAATTCAAGCGAGGTAAGTGTTTTGTGCATGGGCGGATAAATGAAGTGGAAATATATTGAATGATATAAATGGAGAAATTTAAATAAGGTTTTTTATGAGGCATGATATATTTTGATTCTTGGTGTGAAATTGATTGATCTTAAGGATATGTGTTTTAAAATTGGTTTTGATTTGATATTGATGTTTACTTGATATGAGGTTTTTCCCAGGTGTGCAAAAGGGTAAGTGTGGGGGAGTTGATAAAACACTATTTTATTGAATATTTTATTGATAATAAATGATATAATTTCCTCACATTGTGTTAAATATGTTTATTTATAAAATATTTGGGATTTGATCATTCATTTGAAAATTTGGTGAAAATTCCAGTTTTACCCTTAATAGTGCACTGTAGTATTTCGAATATAAATATTTTTATATTTATTATTTGAATTTGAAATTTTGTAACAGTGTTACTAACGTAATTATATACATCTTTTATTCAGGACACTAGATCAAAAGAATGCATTTTAATGGATTAATTGGGCCATAAAGTCAAAGATGGGATGGACTCGCCAGAATGGATAAGCTTCTGTATTGTGGCCATAACTCCTACATATGGGATTGTATTGAGCCCAACTTTGGAGAGGAGATATAGGACCCATATACGCACATTTGATCCTTCTGGAAGGCTGGCCAATGCACGCGTTTTGGTGGTAAAATGGGGGGTGAAATTTTCATTAATATATTTGGCCGAATTTCCACATTCACACTTGAATCCACTTGTAACCTCTCCTCCCCTCCCCTCTATAAATTGGAGTTTTTCTCATTTGGAGGGGTTGGGACGTGCATTAGGATATTGGAGGCAGAGGAAAAAAAATTTCACCTAAATTCTCCAACCATTGTAAGAGGGGTAGCTCTTGAAGCAAGGATCCCCGCATCGAAGCCTCCTTCTCTTCTTCATTTTGTAATGTTTTCATTTGTGTAATAAACTTCTTTGTTCTTATTTTATTTCTTCTCTTTTCTTCTATTTTGTTTAAATTTCTTCTTTTCTTAATCTTCCTCTTTGGGCTGGAATTATTTAGTAGAAGCGTTATTGGGTTATACCCATTATAAACCTTTGCACATGCAAAACGCTTCTACGATGATTACGCCACCCATGGAAGAGTAGTCTTTTAGTAATCGATCTATCTTCTACCCTCTTCATTTAATTATTTTGAATCATTGAGATATTGTAATTAATTTAATATGATCCATGAATTCTGTTTTTAAATTTTAATAAACTAAGAAAGCAATTGAACAATTAACACAAAAACACGCGAGGTCGGGATTTTGTGTAAATTGTGAGAGCGCGATCTTAATCGGTAATACAAGACCACACAAGATAAATTTGTAGAGTTCAAATATAATCCCTAAACACAATTCATCCTCATTTACAGAATGGATATGAGCCTTAATTTACCACTGAACATAAGCTAATCTTAGTACATCAATCAAATCAGGGTGATGCGATTGCATGTTCCGAAGTTAGACTAGGGTTAAATTCACATCATCTTCGTGGTAAAGTTAATTCTCGTAGGGTTCGGGATTTAACAAATTAAGGGATCATAATTAAGTGAATGTTAATTTAAATGATAATGATTAATAATAAAGTGAATAGGTAGAGTTAGATCGATTATGCCTTTTAAATAGATTTCTATAAAAAACATCTTCTTGTTGTGTCATTTTAATCGAAATTCATTTCAAAACTAAAAACAAAAAAAATTATACAATATTCTTCCAGCAAACTTCTTCTAGATTCATAAACTACAACAAACCCCAATCCTTTAAAGTAGTGTTTTTATTCTATTCTATTTTATTTTATTTTTTTAGAATACCTCTAATAAGTTGTTAAATTCACTTCCTCCTTTGAGAGACGACCTTTGTCAACCACTCTGCTGCACCTAAGTACCCCAAATTACACCAATCATTTGAGGGCGCCCACGACAGCGCTCTTTAAGCCACTATATGGATGAATGAGTCTTGGATCCCTTCATATGAAATGTATCCCAATAATTTTTGGACCAGACCACAAAACTTCAGCCCATATTTATGCACAATATAGTAGAAGTGTGCGGATGGATCCACTAGTGTGCTTGGGTATTGAGCAGTTTGACCCGTTTTTCCTAGACTTCATCATGGGTCTTCCAAATCACCTCCACCTTCAATTAAATTATCAAAACAAGTAACATTTCCCTTTTTAATAGTGATAAACACAAAATAATTGAATCAAACATGGAGTTAATTTTGTCATTATATTTTGAATTTACAATACAAATTCAGTTTAATACAATGGTGTAAGGGTGAAAATGACACAGTGAATCATGGTACGATCACACCCCCACACCTAAACATTTGCGCTCCTAGGAAAAGTCACATATAAAAAAAATGATGCATTTATATATTCCCAAAATCATGAAGATTTAACATTTGAGGAAATTTTAATTCATTAAAGTATTGTGATCAATGCACGAACCGTACCAAGGTGTTCTTCCTAGTGAAAATGGAAAAAGATGTCTCATAAATCATATCACAATGAAATTCAAAGAGATTCATGACACTAAATTGACCAATAAATTCAAAAGTAAACCATTCTACTAACTCTCCATGTGTGTGAGTGAAAACTATTCCATGCTATTCTTTCCACTTTCAATCTAATCAATATAGGTTATTTTAAAATTATTCAGCTTTAAATGAATTTTCACCGAACCTGCCCTACATCCTTTGCAATCATATTTCAAGACCCACTCACTTAAGCATTCTCAAAAGCCAAACCATAAGCTCCCGGCCTAGATATCCCCATATATTGAACATTTTATCACTCCCCACATTTATTATTTTTGTTTTTTTAGAAGTTGCATTTGGAACAAATCTCATACTCATCTCTCAACCCTTGTTTGATCTCCTCATGAAACTAATTGCAATAGTTATAACAAGATAAAAGGTTGAGGAGGAGTTATTTTTGACCCACCCAAGACACAACCTTTTTTTAGGGTGTACAACAGTCTAACATTAGTTACACACATAGGTCAATATGGTACAATAATAAAACATATCGGATAAGGAACGAATGTATGGAAATTTTATTTAAAGCTGAAAAATATTAACCTAAAAAATATTTACCTTATATTAAGTAAGAAATATTCACACTTCATGGTTTGGTGAAAAAATGTATGGAGATATTAGTGACACAATTTTCCCAAAAACTACTCACATAAGGGGCATCAATTATCTCAAATGTTTCATAGTGATATAACCAAATATCATTGAAAGAAAACCAATTCACTAAAAATCACTCCCTGATGTTAACATCATAAAAATATTCTTTTTTTCCATTCTTTATGGTATTTTTACTTTCCCCCATTATGGTCACCAAATCATGGAACTTTGAAATTTTTGATGGGGGAAAAAATGAAAATACCATAAAGAAGGTGAAAAAGAGAAGAAAGAAGAAAGAAAATGAAAATCCTAATGAACTCAACAAGATGAGGAAAAGTGAAAATACCATAAAGAAGGAGAAAAAAACGATGAAAACTCCTATCAAACCCAGGAATGTACCAATCCCCCCACACCTAGAATGTGTAATGTCCTCACTATAATAATTGAGAAGGTGAGAAGTAAGGATAAAACCTAGTGTGTTTCACTGGTATGTTGCTTCTTGAACATGGAGTTACTCCATCGGGAACTCTTAAAGGGATTCATGGAAGTGCTTCATCTGCTGCCCATTGACAGTGAAGGTTTTCTTTGTTTCTTCATTTTGAACCTGAAAAACACCAAATAGAGATACATTAATAACATTGTATGGGCCAAACCAACGGGAATGAAGCTTACCTGGATGCAACTTCAGGCTTGCATTATAAAGGAGGACCTTCTGCCCAATGTGGAATTAATGATGAAGTATAAGACGGTCATGGGAAACCTTGGTTCGATCTTTATAAATCCTGGAGTTTTCATATGCATCTCTTCTCATTTCCTCCAACTCCTAAATCTGTAACTTCCTTTGAGAACATGTACTGGAAAGATTAGAATTGCATTGTTTGATGGCCCAATTGTCCTAGTGCTCAATATCAATAGGTAGGTGACAAATATTTACAAACACAAGAAAATATGGTGACATTACAATTGGAGTTTTGAAAGCAGTACGACAGGACAATAATGAATCATCAAGTCTAAGACTCCAATATTTTATATTGGGTTGAACCATTTTTTTCATGAATCTATTTTACCTCTCTATTTGACACCTTGTCTTGAACATTGGTCTATGGGTGATATGAAGTAGACACTCTATGACTGACCCCATACTGACGCAAAAGTGATTTCATTGTTCAGTTGCAGAAACGAGAACCCTGGTCACTAATGATGAACCTAGGTAATCCAAACCTACAAAAGATCTAAGTTCTCAAAAATTCCAAAACTGTTTTGGAATCATCAGTCCTTGTGGATCGAGCCTCTACCCATTTTGACACATTGTCGACCACCAGAAGAATGTACAAGTTTCCAAAGGAATTGGGAAATGGACCCATAAATTCAATTCCCAAAACATCAAAAATGTCATTAAAGAGTAATGATTGCTATGAAATTTAATTTCTTTTAGAGACATTCCCCATTATTTGACAACAAGGACAATATTTGAAAAAATCACGAGCATCTTGAAAAAGTGTTGGCCAAAAGAGACCAGAATCAAGGACTTTGCAAGTAGTCTGTTAGAGACCAAAGTGGCCTTCACAAGAAAGAGTGTGAAAGAATATAAGGACAGACTGAAACTTGATATCGGAAACACAACTCCTAAGGACATGATCACTACATGTGCGCCAAAGATAGGGGTCATCCCAAATGAACCAATGAGACTCATGTTTTAGATGATTGGATTGGTTTTTATTGAAATCAGTAGGAATGCAAGATGATGCTAAATAATTTAGAATTTCAGAATACCAAGGAATAACATCTTGCACTTGGTATAATTGCTCTTTGAGAAAAATATCATTTATAGGAATACAGGGGGATGAGTCAATGTATGAGGATGGGGGAATCATACTGATATGATTAGCCACCACATTCTATCCTCCCATTTTATCTCTAATTTCTAGATTAAATTCCCGAAGGAGGAGCATCTATCAAATGAGATGTGGTTTTGATTTTGGTTTCTTAAGGATATACCGAAGGGCTACATGGTCTAAGAACAAAATGACTTTGGACCCCAAAAGGTATGACATAAATTTTTCCATGGCAAACACAATGGAAATGAATTATTTTTCATTTGTGGTGTATTTTTCTTGGGTAGGGTCCAAAGTACATGAGGCATAGGCAATAACATGTGGAGATCAATTGACCCTTTGTGACAAGACTTCCCCAACTGCATAGTTTGAGGCATCACACATGAGCTCAAACAGTAAATCCCACTGAGGTGGTTGGATTACCAGGGGTGACGTGAGACTCCATTTTAACTTATTAAAAGATTCCTCACATTATTTATCAAAAACAAATTCCTTTTTGTTTTTAGAGTAATTGGAATAAGGGGAGTACAATTTTACTAAAGTCACAAATGAAACGACGATAAAATCCCGCATGACCTAGGAAAGACCGCACATCCCGTGCATTTTTAGGGAACGGTAAGGAAGAAATGACATCCACTTTTGATTTATCTACTTGGATACCATCCACAGAAATGAAATTCCCCAAAACTATACCTTTTCGCACCATGAAATGGAATTTCTCATAATTTAATACGAGATTATTTTCAATACAGCGATGTAGGACTGAAGCAAGACTACTCAAACATTCATCAAAAGAGGATCCATGAATAGTGAAATCATTCATGAATACTTCCATGAAATTCTCCAAGTAATCCGAAAAATACTAACCATGTATCGTTGGAAAGTACCCGGAGCATTGAACAAACCAAATGGCATCCTTCTATAGGAAAATGTGCCAAAGGGGCAAGTGAAGGTTGTATTTTTCTGATCCTCAGGGGAAATATGGATATGAAAGTATCTAGAATACCCATCAAGGAAATAGTTGTGGGACTTAACCACTAGCCTCTATAGAATTTGGTCTATGAATGGTAAAGGGAAATGGTCCTTCCCAGTGTGTTGGTTTAATCAGCAATAGTCTATACAGACACGCTAACTATTCTGCACATGAGTTGGAACCAATTCAATTTTTTCATTTTTGATTACTGTAAGGCTAGTTTTTTAGGAACTAGTTGAACAAGACTGACCCAATGTCTATCAAAGATGGGTTAAATGATTCCAGCAGCCAATAATTTTGTTACCTCCTTTTTCACAACTTCTAGGAGGTTTGGGTTTAATCGACGTTGTTCCTGCCTCACTGGTTTAGCCTCATCATTTAACTAAATATGATGTGTAAAAATTGGTGGTCTAATACCAATAATGTCAGAAAGTGTCCATCCCAAAGCATGTTTATACTCCCTCAATAGTTCAAGTAGTCACAATTCATGCTCCAGAGGGAGTGAACTAGTAATGATGACGGGAAACTTGTTTCCATTCTCAAGATATGAATATTTTAAATCTTGAGGCAGTTGTTTCAGTTCCAATTCAGTGTATTTTGGATTTATGGGAGTGTGTGTGAAAGTGATAGGTCACTGATCTCATCTAGCTGATCAATGGTATCATCCTTATATGAGGAATGAGATTTTACAAGCTTAGAAGTATCATCGATGGTCATTGGATCCTCGATGTTTAAGAAATTATCAATTAATAAATAAGAATGAAACTTTTCTAGACCACTACAACAATCAATTCAAGATTCATTACCTAGAATTTCAATCAATGAAGAAAACTTAGAAACAGGATCAGGGGAAAGAAAATTTGTTTTTTCAGGGGTAGGGAGTACATCAATTGAATTAACAAAGAGAGAGGAATGTTCTTCTGAGGGGTGCTTCATGGCATCAAGGATGTTAAAATGGACTATGTAACCACTAGATTCCATAGATTATGTACCATTATGGACATTAATTACGGTTTTGGTAGTTTTTAATAAGGTTCTCCCCAATATAATTGGGGCATGTCAATTCATCCTATCATCCTCCATTTTAAGCACATAAAAGTCAGCAAGAAAAATTAAATTTTGGACCCTCTCAAGAATATCTTCTAAGACACCAGAGGGGTGTGAAGTACTTCAGTTAGCCAGTTGAACAATAATTCTAGTGGGCTTCAGTTCCCCGACCTGAAATTAATAGTAAATAGAGTGAGGCATCACATTTATAGAAGCACCTAAATCAAGCCTAGCATTATAAAAAGTATACTCCCCAATGGCGCACAGAGTTGAGAATGTTCCAGGATCATTGCACTTGGTGGGAAGTGATGGATCTATAAATTCTGAAACATTCCTCCGCAAGATCAATTTCTCATCAACTCTAAGTCACCTTCAATGTTTACACATCTCCTTTAGAAACTTGGCGTACCGTGGAAATTTCTTCACAACATATCAATGGGATGTTAACCTTCACTTTCTTGAAAATTTCCAATATTTCCTTATCAAGTTCAGTTTCCTTTTGTTTTCTTGGTTGGGTGGTCCTTTGAGGAAATGGAAGAGGAATGGTTGGGTTGGGAAACTCATCAATATACACAGTCTTTCCTTTGGAAGGGATTCTCTTAGGACAAGGTTCTTCAACATTTGGAACATTTTTAATGGTTGGGATGGAGGTTTCCTTAGGAGGGGATGACTCTAATGGAGGATTCATTTTACATTCTAGTTGGTTTCCACTCATAAGGATGATGGCACTGACATTTCCTTTATCCCTAGGGTTAAATACAAGTTGAGAGGGAAGTTTCCCTGATCCGTGACTTTGAATTTCACCCACTGAGTTAGCTAGTTGGCCTAATTGGGTTTTGAGGTCTTGTATAGCTGCCTGAGTGGTTTATTGGAATTGGATATTGTTGGAATCCATTTGTTTCATCACATCTTTTAGTCTAGGCTTGGGTTTTGGAGGGGTTTGTTGGAAAGGCCTTCGGGGTGGGTGGGGATTTATGGGTGGTGGTGGTGGATGACTACTCTTCCCCGGATGGTTACATTGTTGTTTAGGTTGGTTTGAATACCCCCTTGCATATAGGCTTGGTTCTCCTTCCACCCAGGGTTGCATGGATAGTAAGGTCATTGCCTAAAGGGTTGGTTATAGGGGCAGCCAAGAAATATTTCCTCACAACTCTCAGATGTTTCCCTCAATTGAGGACATTGGTCAGAGTAGTAGGTGTCATAAGAACATATAACACAATGGATGGGAGGAGGATATTGGGATTTCCCTTGTGAAAGAGTATGTTGTTGAAGAAGGGTACTTACCTCTTCGAACTTTGTGTCCACCTTCTTCTCAAATTCAGTACTTTGCACCTCATGGACACCTCAAATCGGTACATTGGACCTTGAACCAATTTTTGTGTGTGTTTTGCACCATGTTCTCAATAAGAGTTCTTACAGCAATTGGGGTCTTATCAACTAGCACACCACCTGCAGCAACATCAATCATATTTCGATCAATAGGGATTAAACCTTCATTAAAATATTGAATTAAAAGTTGATCACTTATTTGGTTGTGTGGGAAACTTGAACATAACCTTTTAAAGTGTTCTGAATATTCATGTAATTTTCCCCTTGAGATTTTCTTATCCCACAAATTTTTTTCCTTATTGTTGTAGTTCGAGAGGCTGGGAAATATTTTTCAAGAAAAAGGAGTTTCATGCCCGCCCAACCTCTAATTGGGGAATTAAAATAATATAACCAATATTTTACTGTGTCTTCTAATGAAAAAGAGAATTCCCTTAACTTTACATGTTCTTCATCCACATTTGTAGGTTTTAATGTAGAACACATAATGTAAAATTATTTTAAATGATTGTGTGGATCCTCTCCTAGAAGTACATGGAATCTTGGTAATAGATGAATTAAACCAGATTTTAGTTAAAAATTGGGTGCCTCGACTTGTAATTGAATATCGGTGGGTTGGATATCAACATCAGGAGAGGTTAGTTCTTTTAGTGTTCGATTGTTTTCATCCATTTTATTCACATTAATTTCAGTTTTAATGTGGGTTTACAAAGAAGAATAAGAAGGATCAAGATGAGTGTTTATGTTTTGTGCATCCTCCTTCAAAGGTTCCTCTTGTGTATCTCAGGGTCGCTGATGTAAGATCCTCTTCGGTTCGAGTTTGAAAGGTTGTAAGTATCCCAGAGTAGAACACATCATACACAGAACCTAGATAATAAATAAATTAGAACACAAAAATAAATGTAAAGGTAGAAGATAAAACAAACAAACATTCACAAAATTTATAAAGAAAATTATCAAAAACACGCACTAAAACCAAAGCGCTCATCGACAATGTTGCCAAAATTTAATCATGCTGTCATGACACGTTAAATTGATTTTTTTAAGGTTGATTTATAGTCTAGGGAATAACCTAGGTTGTCTCTCAAGGAGTTTTGATAGGTTTTGAGTATTTATTTTTAATAAGAATTACTAAAAGAGGGGGGAGGGGGTGGTTTTGAAACATATTTTAAGTAAATTACTTAATTAAAGAGTTAAATAGTTGATAAATAAAGGTGGTGTATTAATAATTATGAGATAATAAGATCATTTCAAGTTCACTACACATCTTAGATAGTTCATTTTTCGGAAAATATAACATGGTTTTGTTTAATTCTTTGGTTGAAGGTTGTTAAGATCTTGACTCCCCTCTTGCCTCTTCAAATGATGCTTAAAAAACCACCCCTTGACACAAAAATCATGTTGCCAAGATTTGGTTGTAAAACATAGAATAAAAGGTCTAACAAAGCATACTTAAATCTTATGTATGTGTGAGATAAATAGTATTATTATGTTGTCTAATCGGAACAACCCAAGATTCCCACTTGAAATCTCAACCCAATCGGTGTTGAAATAAAAAGTGTTCCACTTAATTATGAAATGTAATCAGGGGGAATCATGTCAAGATATAAAATAATTGAAATATTAAACACCCAAATTATACAAAACCAGTAGAAGAACATGTGCTATAAATCCCTCCCAAGTTTTTGTAGCTCCCTCGAAATGATCGTCCACCGTTTAGCTCGCCATCGAGAGGAGAATAAGGCTTGGGTGGAACTCCTTCTTCATACTTGATCCACCTATGAGGATAGGGGCATCTATAAATTCTACTATTATGAAGATACTTCTATAGGACTCTAAAATGAAAGTTCTTGGATCCTGGTTCAAACTCCCTAATGAATATCCCAAGCTTCCATTTTATAGGCTAAATAGAAGGTTGTTTTGGGAACATAGATTGTGTAAAACCACTTGGTTGATAGTTTTTGACCACTTTAAAGTCTAATATTGATTTGAAAAAAACTAGAAACATGTTTACCCACCTCTTTAATATCTCCATCGAAAGTTTGGAACCATTTGGACAACTACATCTCGATATATTGATAAAATATAGAACACCGCATTTGACATTGTGCAGATTTGATGTGCTGGATAGATCAGGTAGGTTGGGACACTATATGGATGAAGGAGTCTTGGATCCCTTCATATTAAATGTATCCCAATAATTTTTGGACTAGACCACAAAATTTCATCCCATATGTATGCACGGTATAGTAGAAGTGTGCGGATGGATCCACTAGTTTGCTTGGGTCTTGCGCAGTTTGGCCCATTTTTCATGGACTTCATCATGGGTCTTCCAAATCACCTCCACCTTCAATTAAATTATCAAAACAAGTAACATTTCCATTTTTAATAGTGATAAACACAAAATAATTGAATCAAAAATGGATTTAATTTTGTTATTATATTTTTAATTTACAATACAAATTTAGTTTAATACAATGGTGTAAGGGTGAAAATGACATAGTGAATCGTGGTATGATTAGTGACCAGGGTTCTCATTTCTACAATCGAACAATGCATTCTCTTTTTCATCGGTATGGGGTCGAGAATTGAGTGTATACTGCTTATCACCCAAATACCAATGGTCAAGTCGAGGTGTCGAATAGAGAGGTAAAAAAAATTCTTCAAAAAATAGTTTAACCCAATAGAAAAGATTGGAGTCTTAGACTCGATAATTCATTATGGGCCTACAATATTACCTTAAAAACTCCCATTGGAATGTAACCCTATCAGATTTTGTTTGTAAAGAGTTGTCACATCCCTATTGAGATTGAGCACTAGGCCTACTAGGCCATTAAATAATTCAATTCTAATCTTTCTGGTGCAGGTGCTCAAAGGAATTTGAAGATTTAGGAGCTAGGGAAATGAGAAGAGATTCATATGAGAACTCATAGATTTATAAGGACCGAACAAAGGATATACATGATCGTCTTATCCTTCATCATTAATTCTACATTGGGAAGAAGGTCCTCCTCTACAATACAAGGATGAAGTTTCATCTAGGTAAACTTCTTTCCCACTGGTTTGGACTTTACACTATTACTAATGTCTCTCCATTTGGTATTGTTCAGCTTCAAAATGAAGAAACAAAGTAAAACTTAACTATCAATGGGAAGAGGATAAAACAATTCCATGAATCCATTCCAGAGTCCCTGATGGTGGAACTCCATATTCAAGAAGCAATCTATGAATGACACTCAACATGTTTTATCCATTCTCCCCACATTCTCTTTTATTATTGTGAGGACATTTCACACTTTAGGTGTAGGGGGATGGGTATATTCCTGGGTTAGTTAGGAATTTTCATCATCTTTATTTCTTTTTCTCTTTATAGATTTCTGAATAGTATTTCTACTTTCCCCCCTTTTCATACCCCTCACCTTTGTGCAGGAATATTACTTTTTTATGCCCACTTTATCATGGAAAATGATGGCCATTTAATCATGGAAGTTATTGAAAATGCATGTGGAACTTCCATATTTTGTGTTGTTTTAACATTCATTTTTTTGATAAAATATGCATTTCAGCAAGAATTCAATACTATGGTGTGACTTTATCTTGAAATTTTTTTGTTTTCCAATGATATAAATGGTTGTATCATTTTGATACCTTTGAGAAGAATGGTACCCTTTTTGTGAATAGTTTAAGGGAAAATTGTTTCACTTAATATCTCCACACATCTTTGCAACCAACTATGAAGTGTGAAAAATTCTTACTTAATGGAATGTAAATATAAGTTAGTTTTATTTTTATCTACTTTAGAAAATGATTTTTCCATACGTTCATTCCTTATCTGATCTATTTCATTACTTTACCAGTTTGACCAATGCATGTGTACCTATTATCTGACTATTGTATGCCCTAAAAAAACAAAAACAAAAAGGGTTGTATATTGTAAGTTCAAAAACCATTCTTCCTCGACTTTTTATCTTGTTATAACTATTAAAGTTACTTTCGTGAGGAGATCAAACAAGGGTTGAGAGAAGAGTGTGAGATTTTTTCCAAGTGAAACTCTTGAAAAAATAAATAAATGTGGGTAGTGATGAAATGTGAAACATTTGTGGATATCTTGGTTGGTATCTTATAATTTGACTTCTGGAAATGCTTAAATGAGTGGGTCTTGGAATTTTATTTCAAATTATATAAGGAAGGTTCAATGGAAAGGATCATGTAAGTAGATAATTTTTTAAATAACTTATATTTACTTGATTGAAAGTGGAAAGAATAACATGAAATGGTTTTCACACAAACACACACGTAGAGAATTAGTGACATGATTAAATTTTGAATTATTTTCTTTGATTGGTATTATGCATCTCTTGTAATTTTACTTGGATACAATTTTTGAGACGTCTTTTTCCATGATTACTAAGAATAACTCCTCTGTGTGATTTTTGATTTGATCACATTTATATCAGGAATTAAATTTTCATTGAATGTTAAATATTTATGATGTTATAAATATCTACGTGCATAATTTCTAGAAATATGACTTTTCCCAGGAGTGCAAATGTTTAGGTGTGGGGGTGTGATCGCACCGCGATTCACTATTATATTTTCACCCTTACACCACTATGCTAAACTAGTTTTGTATTGAAAATTATAAAAATAATAAAAAAATTCATTTCGTGTTTGATTCCATTATTTTTTTATCACTGTTAGAAATTGAAATTTTACATGTTTTGATAATTTCACTGAAGATGGAGGTGATTTGGAGGGCCCATGACGATGTCTAAGAAAAACAGGCCAAACTGTGCAGGATCCATGCATACCAGTGAAATAAACCACATAATAATACTTAATAGTGCACTCAAATGGGCTTAATGTTTTTTTAATAGTCTAAAATTTATTTTTCTACATTTCATATGAAGGAACCCAAGCCTCATTCGGCCATTTTATGGCCTAAACAACCTGATATGTCTAGCACACCGAATCTACACAAAGTCAAAAGTGGTGTACTGTGATCTATCCATATCTCAAGTTGTAGGTTTCTAAATGAAGACAAAATTTAGGTGGATATATTTAATATGTGGGGATACAACTTTTTAGTTTTTTCCAAAGCGAGATAATGCTATCTACCTATCGAAAAAATGGGCTAAGTGGTTTTACACAATTTGTGTGCCCAAAACCACCTTCCACTTGGCCTATGAAATGATACCTTGGGAACCTCATTTGAATGTTAGACCAAGAGAGTGAATTAAGTCCAAATTGAAGTTCCATATTATTTCTTCAATCCCGTTGGATGTTTTGAAGCTCCCTATCCTCATATGGAGAGCTGAAATGAAGAAGTAGATGCACCCAAGCTTCATCCTCCTCTTGATGTCGGGCTAAATGGTGGGTGTTCGTTGTGAGGGATCTACACACATGTCGAGAGAGTTCCGATGTATATATTAGCTACTATTTTGATGTAATTTGGGTGTTTAAACATTTCATTCCATGTATCTTTCATGATTTAATATTTGAATGCTTTCTTTGATACATGTGAAGGTTACACACTTAATTTCTAACTGATCAGCGTGAGGTTTTGAGTGCGTGAATTGTGTTGTTTAGATTGGAAAGAACAAGAATCCTTTTCATACCCACCTTTTTGATATTTCAATCTACTTTTTAATATCTTATTCCATGCATAAGTTCTATACCTTGACAATATGATTGTTATGTTAAGGTTTGGTTCTTTAAGCATTGAAATAAAATCTTAGGAATTAATTGGGATTCCAATTAATTTCAACCAAAGAATTAATCCAAATATGAATAAATCTATTATAAAAAAGAAATTGAAATGTGTGTAGTGAAATTACAATGAACCCTTTATCTTATATTTTACAAAATCCACTTGGTCTTTCAACTTATAAACTATTTTGATTAAGTTATTTTTTTAAAACATTTTTCATATCCACCCCCTATTTTAGTAATCTTTATTAAAAGTAAACACTTTAAACATCAAAATATCCTTGAGATATGACCTAGGGTATTCCCTATACTATACATAAACCTTAAAAACATAATCAATTTGACTTTTCATGACAATGCGGTCAGTGGGATCACCACCTGTCGAGTTTCAAGGGCCTTGAGGCGAGTGATGGGACAAGCTATAAGATCATCCTGGAAAGGGTTCATGTCTTGGTGAGGATATCTGACCACTAGTGTCTTTAAATGTTATTCAACATGATAGAAGATCCTAGCAGATCATGGAGTGGCTGGTGGAATAAACCAAGGAGTTTCTGATCATACCATGATTCACTATTTTATTTCACCCTTATACCAATGTATTAAACTGGTTTTTTATTGAAAATTAAAATTATAATAACAAATTGAAATACATTATTGATTAAATAATTTTTTTCTTTTCACTGTTAAAAATGGAAATTTCACTAGTTTTGATTATTTCATTGAAGGTGGAGGGGATTTGGAGAGCCCACGATGATGCGGAAGGAAAATGGGCCAAATTGCATGAAATCCCATGAACACATGTCTACTGTGTTGCTTGATCCAAGAAACACAAACATTAAAATAGACTAAAAAATTGTGATCTAATCCATATCTTCGTGGGATATAACTTTTATGAATAAACCCAAGCCCAATTATCCCATTAATATGCCCATCCGAATTGACCTATCCAATGAAATAAATCTACACTGGGTTAAAACTTTTCCTCTATATTTTAGAAATATATCTTGTTATAAATAATATCTGGATACAAAATTTGAAATGAATACAAAAAATGTGTCTTTAAATAACTATTTAGTTTTTTTCAAAGTGATTTAAGAATTTCTGACTGACCAAAACCATGGACAAATAGGATTCTCAAAACCAGGTTGCCCAAAACCACCTCCCACATTGCCCATAAATTAGCAGCTTGGGAACCCCATTAGGGAGTTCATCTAGTAGGTAAGGTGATGAAATTTTGGAGTCAAAAAGGAGTACTATAATTATTCATAGAATTTATGGAGGCCATGGAATGTTCTACTTAAACATATTCTTCTTCCTCCCCTCCCATGGATTTTTAAACCCCTCGTGATCACCCAGGAAGGAACATGATTTAATCCCGAGATTTGTTTTTGTAATATATGAATGGTATTTTAAATTCCAGGTTTTTGTGTTATTTTTCATCATCCTATCTTATTTTTTAATTTAGTTATATATTGTTATGTCATGCTCAACTCATATGATTATGTTGGGGGGTACCTTTTAATGTAATGTTTCACACACCATTCACCATTTCTTTCTTTCTCTTTTAATTGCAGTGCTTGTGTGGTTCATATTAATAAATTGAACTCTCATAAACACTTTCAAGGTAATGTACATTTATTTCATGGTATAAAAAATAAATAACATAAAAACCTAGACAACACATCAAGTTCTTCATGTGTTGCCTTGGTGAGTTTTAGTTATGTAGTCGAACACATATCACTCATTCATTAGCGGTATCCGATGAAGCATTGTGTGTTTCCAACTGAACCCTAGGAGTTATCTTAGTATAAAATCAGTACAATTATGTTTTTAGGTGTTACAAACAAAGTATTAAAATATATAAACCCTATCTCTTGAAGCGATGAAGGAGGATCATCAAGAGACTTCCCTAGGTTGATCACACTTAATTATTTTTGTCAAATTCCACTTTGTTTTTATCTCTTTCCCCTTTACTTTGGAATTTTAAATCATAAAACCCCAAGTTTTCCAAAATCTCATTTTACTTATATTTTTATAGTTGAAACACTCATTTTGAATTAATTATCTAAGGCTCCATCGAGATACGACCTAGGGTTACTGTTATACTGCATGAATTCTAGTAAACTAAATATTAAATTTGACGCGCTCGACAACGCGTTCAAATTTTTGGCATCATTTCCAAGAATCCAAGATCCTTTTTCCCTTTTAATCTTTTATTTACTTATCACTACTTTCTATATCCACCCCCATTTGATTGTTTTTGTTTGTTTTTGTGTCTTCTCTCTCTCTCTCTTCTTCTTATTCTCTCTCACATTCTATAGTATAACATTATCTTTTATTTTATCATTTAACACTTATTAAGTTATTTTATTTTATCCATATTCAATCATACAAAAAAAAAATTCAAAAATTATTTTCATGACCCAATCAGGAAAATAAAAACTGCTTGAATTTGACCCAGAAATTGAAAAGAAGCTCCGTTCACAAATCAAGGAATCTAGAGTAGGTCAATAAAGTAACACTGAGGAACCCCTTGTGGAACCTCAAATGGTATTAAACCAATAAAAAATTAAACCCAATCAAACCCAAGAAAACATGAGTGAAAATAATCAAACCCTAAAAGAACTGACCACCCCGGATGTGGAGTACCAACTTGCGTACATCCTATATCCCAAGGAAGCAACCAACTTTGAGCTGAGATCGGGCCTCATCCACCTACTTCCCAAATTCCATGGTCTTTCCAGTGAGTAACCTCACAAACATCTCATGGATTTTTACATAGTGTTCTCCACAATTTAACCCCAAAATTCATCTAAGTATCTCATTAAGCTTAGGGCCTTCCCTTTGTCCCTTATTGGTGTATCCAATGACTAGATATACTATGTTCCTACCATAATTGGGGCTGGAATGACCTTAAATTACTCTTTCTAGAGAATTTCTTACCTACCTCCCTAACTACATCAGTTAGAAAAGAAATATATGGAATTAGGAAATCACAAGGAGAGACCCTTCGTGAATATTTGGAGAGATTCAAAAGACTAGTCTCAAGTTTCCCCTACCACCAAATTAGTGAATAATTTATAATTTAATACTTATATGAGGGACTTGTCCCTGAAGATCGTGGAATGATAGATATTGTAGCTGGTGGTTCCCTAGCTGATAAAACTCCTTCCTCCGCTTGTGACTTAATAGCCAACATGGCTCAAAATAGACAATAATTTGGTACATGAACAATTTCACCAACTTGAGAATTTCATGAGGTAAGTCATTCAGACCTAGAACAAAAGGCATATAATAAAGTTGTGATATGCATACCCCTCTAAGGAAATTTACTCAAACACAAGGTAACCCAAAATCTTCTTATATTCCATTAAATTGTGGTATTTGTTCTGATAACACTCATTTTTCTGGCCAGTGCCCAAAAATTTAGGATTCATCTGAGTCTTGTGCAATAATATTCCTAGGGAATCTTTTTCAGCAAGCACCACTATTTAAGCAAGAATCATTTTGTCCAAATCCAAAACTCGAGTGGAAATCACAACCATAGTACCAACAAGGAGGCAACCTGAGCTACCCAAAGCAAAATTGGCATCAACAAGGCCAAGGTATGAAATATTATTATCCCTCAACTTATCAGAACAATCCTTATACTCCTCCAAAATGTTAACCAAGCCTTAAGGACATGGTGAAGAAAATTTCATCTCAAAACCTCCAGTTCCAATAGACGACACAATCGGATATTCAAGACCTATGAATTCAAGTTGGAAAATTAGAAAACACCATCGGTGAAATAAATGTCCATTGTTCAGGACAACTACCATCCCAACCTATTGATAATCCAAAATAAAAAGTCAATGTTTATGCAATAACACTTTGTAGTGGTAAATAAGTTTCTTCTTCTAATGAATCTACCCAAAAGGTATGTATCCCTCTTGAAAAATATCTTTCCCTACCCTTAAAAGAATATAATGTGGAAAAACAAAAAAAATGTAAAAAAATTGTCATTGATGATTCCAATGAACAAACCATTCCTCTTCCTTTCCCTAAAAGACTCTCTAAATCTAAGAAATTTTTTGATAATGAGATTGATAAAGAGATAATAAATACATTTAAAAAGGTACAAGTTAACATTCCTTTATTGGATGAAATTAAATAGATTCCTAATTACACCAAATTTCTTAATTAAATTTGCACCCATAAACAATGGATAAAGGGTAATGAGAGATTCAACCTGAAAAATAATGTATCAGTCTTGATTCGGCCAAAAATTCTAACAAAATTCAAGGATCCAGGAACTTTCACGATACCTTGTACCATACGGGAGACATTATTTTCAGATTTTATTCTATATTTAGGTGCTTCAATTAATGTAATACCTTACTCGGTGTACTCTTATCTATAGGATGGAGAGCTTCAACCGATAAGAATCATAGCGAAACATGAAAACTGGAGCATAACACACCCATAAAAAGTGGTCGAGGATATCCTTGTAAAAGTGAATAATCTCATCTTCCCCGCTGACTTCTACATTCTTTAGATGGAGGATACCCTAACCCAAGGACATGCTCTTATCATACTTGGGATACCATTCCTCAATACAAAAAATACAATCATCAATGTTCAAAATGGTATGTTTTCTAGGGAGTTTGGTGGAGACAAGTTAAGTTTTAACATTCTTGATGCCATGGAACACCCCCTTGGAGAACACTCCGCTCTTCCTGTCTATTCGATGGAAGTTCTCTCTAATGAAACACTCACACAAAATTATCTCCTTGACCCATACTCTGATTTATTTTTCTCTCCTTCAACCTTGGATGATTTGAGTTTTGATTCATGTTTTCAGTGTTGTGTGGGTTCTGAAAAGTGAAAAATTTATGCTTTAATTGATAGGTGTATTCATTATAAGGTACCCATGACCATCGATGATTCTAAAAATATCATTTAAATAGATTATCTATCCCTAGAGAATAAACATGAGTAGATATAAAGTTTCATGGACCTAACGTCCCCCAAACCCCCTCCCTCAATCCAAAAACCACTGGTGTTGGAATTAAAACCACTTCCATATAATTTAAAATATGCATATTTTGAGGGTATTGACCAATTTCCCATCATTATTTCCAATAACCTCTCTCTACAATAAGAATCAAAACTGCTTAACCTTTTAATAGAGTGTAAACAGGCAATAGGATAGACTTTTTAAGATGTTACCAGGATTATCCCAAATATTTTTATGCACCATATACTTTTTGATGATGAGGATAAGCTCATAAGTCAGGCTCAACGCTGGTTGAATCCCACTATATTTGGAGTGGTAAAATTGGAAGTCAGTAAATTACTTGATGCTGGGATCATTTATCCTATATCTGATAATAAATGGGTTAGCCCATTTCAAATTATGCTTCAAAAACAAGAATAACAATAGTATCTAATGAAAGAAATGAATTGGTTTGAACACATGTGCACAATAGTTTGCGAGTTTGTATTGACTACCATCAACTGAATCAATCCATGAGAAAGGACCACTTTCCTCAACCTTTTATTGACCAGATGTTAGAAAGATTGGCTGTTAAGTACCGTTATTGTTTCCTTGATGGCTATTTAAGTTATTTTCAAATACATATATCCAATAAGGATCAATAAAAGACAAAATTTATCTATCCATTTATCATATTTGTGTATAGAAGGATTCCTTTTGGTCTATGTAATGCTCCCGATACTTTTCAGTGATGCATGTTGATTATTTTTTCTGAGTACCGAGAGAATTTTATGGAAGTTTTTATGGATGATTTCATGGTTTATGTAACTTCATTTGATGACCGTTTGGCCCACTTAGGTTCTATCCTCATCTGTTTCATAGAAAAAGATCTTATATTAAATTACAAGAAATGCCATTTCATGGTTGAACGAGGGATAGTTCTTGGGAATTTTATTTCAAAATAGTTAATTCAAGTTGATAAATCAAAAAATGAATTAATTTTAACCCTTCCATATCCAAAATTTGTTTTTGAGGTGTGATCTTTCTTAGGTCATGTTGGTTTTTATCACCAATTCATTAAAGACTCCAGTAAGATCGCACTTCCCCTATCTCAATTGTTGCAAAAGGATTATGAATTTGTTTTTGATAAAAATTATGTGGATTCTTTTTATTCACTAAACAAGAGTCTCACATCACCTCCCATCATCCAACCACCAAGGTTGGATCTACCCTCCAAACTTATGAGTGATGCCTCTAACTTTGCAGCTGGGGAAGTTTTATCACAATGGGTTGAGAATGCTCCTCATTTCATTGCTCATGCATCACATACCCTTGAACCTTCCTAGGAAAACTAAACAACCACTAAAAAAGAACTTCTTTCTATGGTTATTTCCTTGAAAAAATTCCGTTCATATCTTATTAGGTCAAAAATCATTGTCTTTTATGATCATGTTGCCCTTTGTTTCCTTCTAAAGAAACTTGAAGCAAAGCTCGACCTCATTTGATGGATTCTCTTTCTCTGGGAGTATAAGCTTGAGAATAGAGATAACATAGGAGTGAAAAATATGGTATCTAGCCAAATTATTAGTATTTCCCCAGCCCTGGACCATCATGTTGACTCACCCCTCCCCATTGAAGAATTCTCCCCTCATGATAACCTTTGTGATGTTGTGGACCTTACTCCCTGGCATGCGAACATTGTGAATTTTCTAGCAACATATAGGGTCCCCACTAATTTTATCACTTCACAATCCCTGAGAATTAAGCATGATTCTCGATGGTACATTTGGGATGACCCATATTTTTGGAGAATTTCTAGTGAATAAGTTATTCTTCAGTGTGTCCCTAACCATGATTTCACCTTTGTTTTGACCTTCTGCCACACTTTGTCTTGTGGGGGTAACTTTGGCTCTCAATGCATAGCTCAAAAGGTCCTTGATTCAGGAATTTATTGGAAAACATTTTATTGAGGTGCCCATCGGTTTTATAAGTCATGTACTCGATGTCAATTCATAGGGAATATCTCCAAGAGGAATGAAATGCATCAATATCCCATGTTATTTTGTGAGATCTTCGATGCATGGGGCATTAAATTCATGGGGACCTTTCTTAATTCATTTGGCTTTTTTTATATCTTATTGACTATGGACTATGTCTCTAAATGGGTGGAAGAAAAGGCTAATAGGACCGATGACTCTCGAGTGGTTGTTCATTTTGTGAAGTCCCGGATTTTTAGTAGGTTTGGTTTATCGAGATTTATCATCAGTGATCAGGGTGCACATTTTTGAAATCGAAACATGAAAAATTTTCTTTGTAAGTATGGGGTTGTTAATAAAGTATCCACATCATATCACCCCCAAACTAATAGAGAAGCAAAAATCTCAAATCGATAAGTTAAGGAAAGCATGAAAAAATGGTACAACCCAAAAGGAAATATTGGATTTTGCGCTTGGATGATGCACTTTGGGCGCACCGTACAACTTTTAAAACACAAATCAGAATGTCACTATGTATGAATGTGTTTGGAAAGACTTTTCAACTCCCAATAGAGGTATAAAAATGTGTATCTTGGGTTGTTAAAAAATGTAACATGAATCTCTCAGATACAAGTGAGCATAAGAAGTTACAGATTCAGGAGTTAGAAGAAATTTGATGTGATTCACATGAGAACTCTCGAATATATAAAGAGAAGAAAAATGATATCCATGATGATATGATTCTTCAGAATAAGTTTCATATTGGTGAGAAGGTTCTGATGTATAATTCCAGGATAAATCTCTACCCAAGTAAGCTTATTTCTTGATGGCTCGGTCCTTATACTGTTACTAATGTTTACCTTTTTGGTGCTATATAGGTTTTTCATGAGAAGAGTTGACATAGGTTTACTGTCAACGGGAAGAGTCTCAACCACTTCTATGAGGATTTTCCAATTCATCTCGTGGAGGAAATCCAAATGATATATTCCACATATGACACCACTAAGTAGGTTGTCCCTTCTCCCTACCTTTATTTACTTGTCTATTTATTTGAAATATTTAAATTGAGGACAATGTAATTTTTAGGTTGGGGGAGGGTGACATGACATAGTTGGGATAAAAAAATGTGTTTTCATTTTTTATTTATTTTTATTTATTTTTTGTTTTTAGATAAACATTGATCTTAAAAATAATATCCAAAATCATTTTTCATGCTTGAGTCGATTGTGTGGAAAATTCTATTATTTTTGGAAAAAAAAATTTCAAATGAATTTTGATATAGAATACTTTTTCTAGAATTTTTATTTTCAAATCATTCTAATGTGTTTAATGGATTTTTGAATCCCATGAATCATTAGAACTGGCCAATATTTTAATCCCTTACCTGAGAGACATTCTATGACTTTTATTGCGTATTCATCCTTTTAATCACTTTTTTGAGAGTCTCGAGTCATGTTGAGAAACAATAACTTGAATTTATTCTATTTGAATCCATATGATTCAAGTATGCTACATTCATGATAGAGGCATTCATTCATTTGAAACCCCTTTGTAAAATTAACATCTATTTTAGGACACCTTGATATTTTATTCTTATTAATCCATAGATACCATGAAATTCCTATTAGGTAGCCACATTACAAGCTAATTTATCCCTACATACCCATCTATTGTGTATATTTTTGTTTTGTTTTTAGAAAGTGTGAGAGAGAGGGTGTTTCAATGGGAATTTTGGGAAGAGAATCATTATTATGGGTTGATATAAAGGGTTCCTACATTTTCCTTGGGCATTGGGTTCACAATCCATATTTAACTATTGTTTTACACATGTTTCTCTCTTTATATAAAAAAACTATATATTAAAAAAATAGTGTTGTACATAAAAAATATAAAAAAAATAATAAAATTGAGAATAGAGGATGTTTACTCATTATTTTTCACTACTTTGTTGTGACCCACACAAATGGAAAATGGGGATAGTGAGTTGTAAGTGATACACTTTGTGAGGGGTTGAGTGTGTATAATAATTGTGAACACTTTCTGAATTTTGACATATTTTGTACATAAGAGATTAAACACTCCTCTTCTACCTCATATATTTTAACATTAAATTATACCAACCCTTTAATGTCATAAATACCTGTTGGAAGTCCTCTTGAGTAAGACACTAGTTTCTGCAGGCAGAGAACTGAGAATCTTGGAAACCATATGGTAAGATCACATGAACTTTGATAAAATAGAATAACTACACTTTCATATGTTACTTGAGTGAATAGGGAAAATTTCTAGGTGAGGTAGGTTGTGACATGTTGTATGGGTGAACAAATGAAGTTGAAAAAATTCGAATGTGGGAGAAGAAAAATGATAGGAAAATTTATTCCATAAACGAGACATGATGAATTTAATTTGAAAATAATCTTGAATGTTTTCAAACGTTTTATTTAGAAATGGGACCTGATTAGGATATTATACTTTTCCCAGGAGTGAAAATGTTTAGGTGTGGGGGTGTTATCGTACCACAATTCACTTTTTTATTTCACCCTTATACCATTGTATTAAAATGGTTTTGTATTGAAAATTAAAATTATAATAACAAATTTCACTCCGTGATTGATTAAATAATTTTATTCTTTTCACTATTAAAAAGGTAAATTTTAATTTTTCTGATTATTTCATTGAAGGTGGAGGTGATTCAGAGAGTCCACGATGATGCAGAAGGAAAATGGTCTAAACTACATGGAATCCCATAAACACATGTACAATGTTTTGAATGATACGAGAAATTTGTTCATCCAAATGGACCTAAATTTTGTGAGCTAATCCACATATATATGGGATACAACTTTCATGAAATAAATCAAGCTCAATTTTTCCATTAAGAGTCCAATCCAAACTTATATGTCCAATGAAATGAATCTACACAGGGTCAAACCATTTCCTAGGTATTTTAGCAATATCTCTTATTATAAACAATATATGGATGCCAAATTTTACATGGAGATAAAAAATGTGTCTTACAAATTTGTTTTTGTTTTTTTAAAGTGATTTAAGACTGTCTGACTAGAAAAAACCATAGAACAAGAGGATTCTCGAAATCAGGGTTCCCAAAACCACCTCCCACATTGCCTATAAATTGGCACCTTGGGAACCCCATTTGGGAGATCGACCAGGAGGAAAAGTTTTTCCAATTTGGAGTGCCAAAGGATTCCTCTCATCATCCCTAGAAGTTATGGAGGCCATGATAAGTTCTACTGCAATATATTCTTCTTCCTCTCCTCCTATGTATTTCTAAAACCCTTGTGATCATCCAGGAAGGAACATGCTGTAATATCGAGCTTTGTTTTTGTAATATTTGAATGGTATTTTAAATTCCAAGTTTGTGAGTTATTTCTAATTATAATATATTCTTATTTAATTTATTTATGTACTGGTATGTCATTATCAACTCATATTATCATGTTGGGGATACCCTTTCATGTGATGTTTCACACATCATTCACCATTTCTTCCTTCCTATTTTAATTGTGATGTTTATGTGGTTCATATTGATAAATTGAACTATCATAAAAAATATCAAGACCATGTAAATTTATATCATGGTATGAAAAAGAAATAAAATACAAACCAGGACATCACATCAAGTTCTTCATGTGTTTCCTTGGGGAGTTTCAGTTATGAAGTCGAACACAAATCACTCAATCATCGGCGGTATTCGATGAATCATTATGTGTTTCTGACTGAACCCTAGGAGGTATCCTAGTGTAAAATCAATAACATTCTATTTCTAGGTGTTACAAACCAATTATTAAAATATATAAACCCTATATCTTAAATCAATTAAGGTTGATCAATACGAGACTTCCCTGAGTTGATCACATTTAGTTACTTTTGTCAACATACAATTTGTTTTTATCGCTTTCTTCTTTATTTTTGAATTTTAAATCATAAAACCCCAAGTTTTCCAAAATACCATTCTCCTTCTATTTTTATAATCACAAACTGATTTTTGATTTAATGATCTAAGTCTCCATCGAGAGACGGCCTATGGTTACTGCTATACTGCAAAAATTATAGTAAACTAAATATCTAATTTGATGCGCTTGAAAATGCAATTAGTTATTGGAGGGATGAAATGTAGAGTAGATTGAGGGTCCACTGCATGAATGGTCTATGGATTCGTGTCTCAGAGAATATTCTCATATAGGTTGGTAGGATTTGGTGATGAATACCATGAATGATTTTCATAATATTCGACCTCTATCCTATCAGGATATACAGGGTTGTCAAGATCAACATGGGAAACTCGCTCGAGGTAACCTGTACCTACCACATCTACCCTGGTGGAGGATAGTTGGGATCATACCAAGGATCACCATAGTCTGGATGGTGTTCTACAAGGTTCAAAATAAGAATCTCATCAATAATTTTCTTATGTTCCAGAATCTTTTGAAGAAGCACATACTTATCAGTATTATATTCTATCTTTTACATTGATCCAGATGGGTTAGAGGGATTAATAGTCCCAGTGTTTCCTTTACCTTTTTTGGGGTCCTGACCAAGGGGCAGTGAATCAGAAGGGTCTTCAAGGCCAATTAAGTGTCTTTGATGGTGAGTGACAATGCTTGGGAGATCCAACAGGTGCAGAACTACCCCAGGGGGTAGGTTCTTCTCAATGATTCTTGCCTCAATGTCCTTCTCTATGAGGCTATACATGTTTACTATGTCTGTGTCTGGGGTCATATTCTCGATATCACCTATCTAGTGTGGTTGAAATAGGATGGGACTAAAGTTAAGAAAATCATACCGCCCCTACCATAGATCTGGATGTGTGGAGATGCCTCTTCAATAATTTTGCAGAGCATAGTGAAGCTATGAACACATTGTTGCTAAAGAGTCTGAGGATAACTAGGTGATGCAAGGTGCTGAGCCACAAAAATCACAACTAACTCGACCAGACAACATTACTATCCAATTTGGTCATAATGTTATTGGATTTTTGGATAATCCAATAGATGAAGATGAAGACGGAAGTGTGTCATCCCCAAGGTTTGGTGAAAACACATGACTTCATCCTGGGTGAGTGGCTCCAGAATACCGAAGTATGAAGTAGAAATCAGCCAAAACATCTTGGGAAGATGGTTCACTACAATAATGTCCCACAAACTACTTTAATATAATTCTATATCCATCCCTTGGTTGAACCATTATTCAAATGGGGTGGCTGTGGAACTGACTATGGCACTGATATGGACTACTGTGGTGGAGGACTAGTTGATGGAGAGAACACTACGCAGGATGACAACCTTTTAGATATTGGTTTATCTCTTAGATGTGGTACTAACCACATCAGCATATCCCTATAGGAAGGAGTACTAACCATCGCTTTATGTGTGAAGGTGACATCTACTGGTGACAAATCTGGGCAGCGATCATCCCTTACCTTCCCCCAAAACAACTCTCTGTAATCTTGTGTTGAGGTAGAGAATGATCCTAGTGATGATAGAGAGGATTTAGCAGTAATAACCTAAAAGGATCCAAATATTCACCATCCTATATGTACTTATGAAGGGCCTCAGGGATATGGTGCATTTCACTTTCCAGAAGAATGAATCAAATATGCCTGGTTCCTACCCTAGACTCTGATGCAGAGGATAGGGGTGAAGGATCCATCATCGAATCACACTCCTCTTTAGAATCTGAAAAATAGACTATATTTACAATGATATGGTGTAGTCTAGGATTCTTCCTTCAGTGGTGACGATTCTCCCTTATTCCCCAGGATAGTTCCTTAGGGTAGGGTAAATCTTCGACATGAGGAGGACCTCTGTGTGGGATAGTACTGGAGCATGGAGGGCCTCCACTAGAGCTGGTAAGGAAATGAGTAGGAACTCCATTCCTAATTTCATCAGAACAGGGAGGGCCTCCACTGGGACTATTGTGGGAGTGGGGAGGACCTCCACTCTCAGTGCTCATAAGGACATGGAGAGGGCCTCCATGTTGGGTGAGAGAGTTGGGAAGACCTCTGCTTGGGTGTGATGGGGTGTGAGGAGCACCTAGGAATATATCAAATAGGACACATGGAGGACCTCTGTGTGGGAGATCTTGGGTATGGGGGGGACCTCCTACTGAGTGTAGGACGTGCGGGGAGGACCTCCACGGTTGGTAGTGTTGGTGTGGGGAGGGCCTCCACTGTAGATGGTAAAGACATGAAGATGGCCTCCATGCTGGCTTCTTATGGCACGAGAAGGACCTCCATGCCAGTTAGATGTAGTGGTATAAGGAGGTCCTTCATACTGATTAAGCTAGACATGGGGAGGACCTCCGTGCTAATGGGTGACAGGGTGAGGAGGACCCTCACGTTGATAACCTAAAATATGGGGGAAATATCTATATATGAGATCATGGGCATGGGGATGAACTCTATATCAGACATTAAAAATATGGGGAGGACCTCCGCTTGGACTGGTGATGGTATGAGGAGTACCTTTGTACTAGACTTTGACATCACAGGTTGGACCGTGATGGTTGCAGCTCATGTCAGTGACTAGAAGAGTTAACCCAGCCTACCCATGGGGTGGCTGGGGTCTCAGTCCTAATTAGGCATAGAGGTGAACCTGATTTTTAATAAAAAGTATCTGATAGCATGTATCAATGGAAGCATGGGCCACTGAAGCGATAGAATATGAAGATCCCTGAAGGGTGTCTTCCTGAGCTTGTGATTGACATTAACGATGGGTCAGACGAATTAGAGCTAGAGATGCAGGGGTAGAGACCACCTATTCCTCAGCCCGATGGATCATATGGAGATGTTGATTTGGTCTGGTGGGATCCCTCCTTGTCAGCTCTCGGGTGACAGTTGAAGCTGGGATGAATCAAACATCCCTTACCTCATCAACATAAGGGAGTGAATAATGGGAGCATTCTAGGGAGTGGCTATTAAAACGGTTGAATGTCTGAGTGGGGAGAAACGACTCCCTGTGCAGACCATGGGGGTGGTAGGGATGATGAGGTACAGAAGTCTCTAGATCTTGTTAGGACATATAACTTGTTGGGATGACCCCTTCATGTTCATATCATCTAATGAGAGTATCAATCACCCTCCTCTCGATAAAATCTGAGGGTGATATGGGACATGGGATCTTGGTAGCTGTGGTTGTGGATGGTGTCGTGGAAGAGGTGTAGTTGTGCGAGATTTACACATTAACATTTCCCCTACCCCTACATATGTGGGAAGGAGGCAACTAGGTTCCTATAGCTTGGGTCCTGCAAAGTAGGAAGATTTATATATTAGCACAGATAGTAGGAAAACAGTGCCCAATTCCCCTGTGCTATTCAATATTCAATGGATAGATAAAAAGATCCACACAGATGATGTCACAGACTGAAATGACCAATGATTAACTGCCCCAAATTCTGGCGAGTTCCATTCCAGAACTAGTATTTTCTTAGTGAGACCTGGCACTGGATGGCTGAACCTGGTGACATTGTTATCTATTGATGTATCGAATGATACTAATACCCATGTTTTGAAGGAGAATATATTCACATCGGGTTCACCATTTTTGTTTCTAATTCTTTCACCGAGGCATGCCGCCTGAGTGTCATTCCACGTTTGCTGACTATGCATTGTACCCCGCATTCCCTCTTTCCAAAGGTGGGTGACATCCATCAACTCTTCGGTGATGTCTTATCCTTGATCGAAATAGGATGATGAGATTTCAATCTCTCCTTTTATGTATTCATCCTAAAAAAATTTCTTCTAGTCTAGGTCTCTCTTAAATATTAAGACATTGTTCCTGAAACCTTTTTCAGTGCCATCTCTTTGTGGACGTCGGTCAATTACACTACTTCTGCCATGAAATCCCAAAGGGTCAAGTCAAGGTAGCAACCTTTGGCCAGGGAAGTAGTCATGTTGGGAATCGTTGGAATTTCTGGATGTCGGAACCTTGGTACAACATAATTATGCTAATTATAGGGCTTCTCGAGGGCACGAAATCCCAATGAATACCACATTGAATGTGGGTAATCTTATTCTAGATGCATGTATCTGAGGTTTTCCTCAGATTAACATTTTTAACACAGGGTATGTCGCATGTTTAACATATTGAAGAGATAGATCAGACTGATAAAAACATTGACAAGAGTGGATCTGATAGATATGTCCCTAGGAGGGATCACCTGGATGGTTTACTGGTTGGATGGTTCAAAATATATGTGAAGATGGACCCTAGATGGTGTGTCCCAAAAAGGGAAGGTTATACACCATGAAAGCTAATATGAACACCAAAAATGGTGGATCATAGAAGGTGGGTCCTAGAAAAGGGGACACTAAGGTTTACCATTGGATGGGATTGAACATCAGAAAGGCTTCCTAAGTACCCTATGTAGAAGAGAGGTATCAAAACCCACATATTTTGAAGGGATGATTTTGGGTTTACACATGACTAGAAGCCCTAGCACTACAAAAAGTAGAAAATAGGATACCTTACCATGATGAGGGTATGATATTGGAACAAATGTATTGGGCTTATGCATGGTTAGTTTCATGTATGAATGGCGTTATACCACTAGGATATGGAAGCCCATGTAAAATTAGGGTGGATATGGAGGAAGTGCCGAAGGGTGAAGATGAATGATATGTAACTGACGTGAAGATGGAAGTGTTGGGATTGAAACTCAAGGAGGTTTCCTAAATACCCTGTATCAAAGGTAGGGATCAATGTCTACGTAGTTATGGTGGGAGAGATGAGACACTTGGGGATGAGTCTTGTGAGAATGGAGTGCATTGATAGGGGCTCAGAGGATGTAGAACCTCTCGGTTGGGGCATAATCTTCCGAAGGCACAAAGGAGCAAATAAAAGACCAGGATGGGACATAGATGAAGGGATTGAACCTTCAAAGAGTCTTCCTACATATCTTAGTGGCTAGGAATCAGAGTCCACATAGTTCAAGAATGGGGCATAAAATCGGGGTGTACACAAAGTACAGTAACCCGAAGACATGCTGGGTCTTACACATAGTTATCAGCCCATTGTAAGAGGGAAACTATTAGCTGGAAGAGTATGGGTTGTGTGGGGCTTATGCACGGTTAGCTTCCCATGGGGATCTGAACACCTTTGAAAGGTGGATCCTTAAGATTCATCCCAAAAGGTGAAGTATCTCATCAGGAGGGTACATCCCTAGTATAGTGTACTAGAGTTTACCATTGGATGGGGTTCAACCTCAAGGTGGCTTCCTACATATACCAGTGATTGGGAGTCAAGACCTATTTAGTTCAGTAATGACATACAGTTTAATGTCATGCATGATGAAGGTGAACTGATGTGAAATGCATGGAATAGTTGTATTGTGGGGAGTGAGGGGCATGAACCACATAGAGTCTTCCTACACACCCTATTTAGAATATAGGGATCAAAGTCCATGTAGTTTGGGAGTATGTAGTTTAATGTCATGTGGGATGAGGGTCATGGGAATTATGCATGGTCAGTGGCCCAAAGAGATGCAATGGTCACTATTAAACTCTAATCCCACACAAGCCATGCTCAGTGTGAGAAACATGAGATAACAGTAGACTAGATGGACATGTCACATAGGGTGAGGGGCGTATGCATGGATAGCAGCCTGAGGAGATAGAGATTGAGACTTATTCCAGGAGGGAAGCCTAAGGAGGATGTCCCAATGTACTAGGAGTATATAGACATCATATAGGGAACATCCTATCAAGGTATTTTGGGGCTTATGCGAAGACTACCCGAGGCACACCTAGAGATAAAGAACAATGGGAGAGAGGAGCGGGAGAGCACTGACACTCATTCTCCTTCAGATCCACCCGGTCTTGCCACACATGCTTTAACTCACAGTTTAATATTGTGTGTTGGGTATGAGGGTGCTTGACAGTTTAACGTCCTACAGCTCGGACAATGAGGACTCACTCCTCATCCCTTGGACTTACATAACTTGTACCGGCCTGCACTTGTGGAAGAGATGTCATAAGAAATTCCCGATGGAAGTGAGGTGAAATATTGTTCACTTGATGGTCTCACGTTAGCATGACTATAAAAATAATCAATAGATGTTAGTGTTCCTATGCGAAGAAGCACGAGGCATAGAAACGTAACATGGAACACCACTCAGGGGACCAGAAAATCACTACACACAAGCCCAGAGGGATGCATAGAGGAGGTGCATACAAGATAATGACTTTTCATGAAATAGGAGCTTAAATTTTTCCTTATAATAAGAAAAACATATGAAACACATTGGTTGGGGTGCACATAATATTAAAGTCTTGTGTGAAAAACCAAAGGATACACACAAGAGTAGAGTATAATGTGCAAAGGGAAGGGGGACCCAAGTGCAATATGTACTGCATAAGGGTAAGTATTTCACGTAATAGGGATCTTTCACATGCACCTAACTTGGGAAAAATGGAAATGGTAGAGGGTCAATCCCTATTGGGCTTGCCTAAAGGGGGACCCATGGGAGACTTGTCACACAAGATCTAGTACCTTGACATCCTGAATTTTGTACGACCATGGAAGGGGTCTTGTTACACTCATGGGAGTAACAGTTTGAATTCTGGAGAATTACCCTTAAGTGCGGTGGTACTCCTCTATTTATAGGTGAAAATCTTGATAGTGGTGCGTGAGGAGGCCAACACAGAAGTTCTAGTTTGATGTCACATTGGGCACATAAGACCTTTATGAATGGGTCAGCCTTGTTCACCAACCCGATTTCTTCCGCACATATGAATTTGTAGTTTTGAGGGTCTGAGAATAAGAATACCATTTGACATCACATTGGGAACATAAGAGGCTTGCATGTGGCTATCATCCTTGCGTGCATGCACCAAATGTTGTGTGCAACACCCTTGGGATTATCGGGATCATCCGCTAAGTCAAAATATACATTTGGGTCACTCAAATATGACAATCTATGGATTCAAGAGGAATTAAGTTCCAACAAAAATTTCATAGAATAGATAAAGATATTTCAGTCAATTACATACAATAACTCAAGCATTATAAAATAGAAAAACCAACCCTTCCCCAATCACTCAAATGTTTACCCCCCCCATGGTAAGGGTAATCAAGATAAATAGGGAGGAATAAGGAATTAAAAAATAAGAATAAGAAATGGGGGAGGAATCATATGGTTAAGCGTAGCTCCTTGGTGGAGATCTCCTCCTAGTTGGTCAACTGGATGGTATGAGATGGAATGGAATGCTTTGGGGAGGATGATATCTCCTCCTTCAACATGCTAGAATTTCTCTTCGATGGTTACCTTGTGTTATCCCCATTAAATATTAAATTAACACATGTAATACTTAATCAAAGTTGTTCATAAATGTCTTGTATGTCTCCCCTAAAATTTTTAGAATATTTGGGCATGTTTAGAGAGATATATGTCTATTTACTCTGAGAATTTATTATGCCTAGGAAGACTCTCCATATTTCATATATCTGGTGTCCCATGTATTAATGGACTTCAAAAAGGTAGATTCATGCATATAAGACTTAATGATAGTTGTTAATAAATTTATTTTACATCTCCCCTCCAAATTTCAGCACATTTAGTAAGTATGTTTAGGAGATATGGTCCCCACATGAAAAATCTTGAGATCAGTTCATAATTTTCATGGCCCAACTTATGAGTTGGTTTTGGGCTTCTAAATGGAGGATTTGGCTTTGAGTAAAAAATAATGGAATGAATCCCATGATGTATATAATCCTAAAAATAAATAATTTCACATTTTGGATCATTATAGAAAATGTTATGTCCTAAATACATAAATAATTTATAACTATTAAAATCCAAAATAGGCCATTTTTTCGATTAAGCTCAAAATACCACTAAAATCATAAAATGTGAAAATTTATCTTAGAAAAACACTTTATTAGGGTTTAAAAAATTTAAATTAAATGTAAAATTATTGAAAATATTTTCTCTATAAATTCCTATACACTTAGAACGTGGATTCCGGGACAAGTAAGCATCAAAATCAAATCATAGAAAATTCAAAAAACATACCCATGTGATCCACCAAATCCACACCAAGAAACAAAAGGATATCATTACTCATCAAAAAAAATATTTCAAGTTCTAAATTTATACCATTTAATATATTTCCACTTTTTTTTTAATCCCATGTACATAAAATACCTACCACACTTGAATTTTCTCTCATCTCACAAATGTCAAATTTTAATAAGGATTTTCTCATCCAAACCCATGCAAGGGTCACCATTAGCTTGATAAATTCATACATATCAACCTGATGTGAGTAAGGAAATGTTTTTATCATAAAGAATTTATAGGGTTGTTTTGTGGATTATGGTTGGTATGATTTAGATGTTAAAAATTCTAAGGCCAAATGAAGAGGGCATGGATCTTTTTGAAAAAAAATTGCGAGATTCTAATTTTCAATCAAGTATGGTATCCTAATCACTCCCTTTATAGAAAATAAAATCCATCATCATGAAATATAATGAAAGGGAACACCATTTATCCTTTCAAAAAAATAAATGTAAATTTTATCAATCATAATTTTTCTTGAAATCTACAGATAGGCACAACTTTCTTTCTCCTTTGGAAGCTCCATAAAGGCAGAAATTCTTTTATCATGAAGGCTCCAGAAAGGAATAGATTTAAAAAAATGAATTATTCAGTATCAACATAATTTCTTCAAAATTTTATTTACACTCAAAATTATGAATAAATGAGGTATCACAATACAAGATAGATTCCCTCACACTTATGTTCAACAAGATCATGAAATTTCACTTCAAGAGCAGGTTGGATTGGGAAAATTGGCCTATAATGTGGAAAACCTACCAAGATGTTTATAAATTATAAGGCCTAAAAGGATTAAATATACAAGGTAGGCCAGAATAAAAAGGATTTTTTTGAAAAGGGGGATTTGAAACCAAATAAATTCCTAAATCATTTGAAACACAAGAATCTCAAACCCTTAAGTTTTGAAGGGAATAAATAAAATTTTAGTTAAATAAATTATGGATTTATTCTCTCAAGAAGTGAGGTGAATGTAAAGAATATGAAAAAAAATGGTTTATAATCCTCATGGGAATTTTATTACAAATATAAATATAGTGAACTCTGGAATGAGATTCAAAAATCAGAGGAATGTTCATGAAATTATCCAAATATTTGAACTTGAAACAAAGTCATTTTTAGCATTCATTTAGGCTCAGTTTGATGGAATAGATTGGTTCACTCACAAAATTGGGTTTTAAAAATTGAAATGATAATCATTTCAACTCAAATGTTTCAAAAACACACTAAATTTTAAAAATAAACACACAAAATCTAAACAACACACAATGATTGTTTTTAACAAAAATAGAAAAAAAACATAAAATGAAAATCCTAAACTTCAAAGGATACCTCCCACACACATAAATGATACAATTAACTCAATTCATTCAATTGGATTTAACATTTAATCATATTTGAAAATGAATCACAATAGGAAAGAAAGTGTAAAAGAGATGTATGACCTGATGGATTTTATTGATTAATAGGTTGGAAGAGTGTGATCAACTCCATTGGCTTTGATGGAAGGGTATTGAGTAATTTATTAAGCTTATACCCATTAATAGTGATTGGATCATGCTCTTCATCCTTCACAATCAACAAAACACCAAAAGTATATACATGATTATCTATAAATGGACCTTACCATCTAGAACAATGTTTACCCAACATTAGCTTGAGTCTTGATTTTAATAAAATAACTTTGTCTCTAGGATGAAAGTCTTTTGGTTGGATCATCTTGTCATAAAACACTCTTGTTATCTCTTTTTAAATCCTAGAATTTTAAAATACTTCCCTTCTAATTTATTCCAACTCCTATAACTAAAATAATCTCTCTTTCTAGTTCTTTCAAGATTCAAATTCATCTTCCTCATAGCCAAATACGCCTTATGCTCTAATTCCATAGGTAAGTAACAAATTTTCCCATAAATCAGACTATATGGACTCATTCTAATTGGGGTTTTGTAGGATATACTTTAAGTCCATGACGTGTCTTCCAAAATTTGGCTCCAATTCTTCCTATTTTGTTTAATATACTTTTCCAAAATTCCTTTTATTTCCTTGTTGGACACTTCAGCTTTCCCATTAGTCTATGAATGATAGGGGGTTGATGTTTTATGATGCACCCCATACCTTTTAAGCAAAGACTCCATTATAATATTTCAAAAGTGATTCCCCTGATCATTGATGATGTCTCTAGGCACTCCAAACCTAAAAAATATGCCATCCATGAAAAAATCACAAATAACATTAACATCACCAGTCCTGGTAGATTTTGATTCCACCCATTTGGAAACATAGTCAACTGAAAGAAAGATATAATAAATTCTAAATGAAATTTGGAAAGGTCCATAAAATATATCCCCAAGACTTAAAAAATATCCCAAAAATTAAGTTTTTTTGGGAACTTCTTTTCTATTTGAAATATTTCCTAAAAACTAACATTTTTCATACCTTTTGAAAAATTAATGAGAATATTTAAAAAGGTTGGGATAATAAATTCTTGATTCTAAAACCTTCCTTACTATCATTTGAGGTCCAAAGTGGCCTCTATAAGCTAAAGTGGGAAAAAACTCAAAGACAAAACCAATTTCACTCTGATGAAAATATATTCTTACCAATTGGTCATTGAAAAGCGTCCAAAGAAATAAATCATCCCAAATGTAAAATCTAGATCCAACTCTCAGTTTTTAAATTTGGTGAGAATATAAATGAGATGGTACCTGATATTTTATGAGATAATTGACCATTTTAGCAGACAAATGCATATATACATTAATGAATTACAAATTCTCTCCTAGAAGGTGATGATGTAGTGGGTCTTTATTTGGAATTTTAGCTTCAATGGTGTTGGAAAGTATACTTAAGTGATCCACCACTTGGTTCTCAACTCCCTTCTTATATTTTATTTCTATGATGAAATACTATAGTAGTATCATATATCTCACTATCCTTGTTTTAGCATATACCTTCTTTATTAATTACCTAAGGACTAGAAGATCAAAAAATAATGTCATTTTAGTTCTAAGAAGATATGGTCTAAATCATTCTAAAGAAAATAAAACTGCTAAAAATTATTTATTTAGGGTGGTTTAATTGAATTGGGCCACATATAAGGTTCTTGAGGAATATTAAATGACTTGTGTACTACCCTCAATTAACTGATAAAATAATTTGCTGACTTCTTGGTTTGATGCATCATAAATTAGCTTGAATGGTTCTTCCCAATTTTGTGGCTGCATTAGGGGTGGTGAAATCAATCTCCTTTTCAACTCATCAAAGGCATCCCTAAATGAACCATTCAAATAAAAATGAAAATATTTCAAAATTAATCTTGATATAGGGAGATAAATCTTACTAAAATCTTTGATAAACCTCATGCAAAATCCTATATGTCCTAAAAATGATCTAACTTGTTTCACACAAGTAGGGTAAGGAAATAAATTTATCACTTCATTTTTTGTTTTATCCAATTCAATTAATTTTTTTGAAATGATATTACTAAGGAAAATTCATCTATCAACCATGAAATGATACTTTTTAAAATTTAAAACAAGATTTTTTTCAATGAAGGTTTTCAATTTTTTTTCCAGATTTTTCAAACAACGGTCAAAAGAATCTCCAAACACTATTAATCATCTAAGAAAACTTCCAAGAAATTTTAAATGTTATCAAAAAATATACTGAACATACACCTCTGAAATTTACATGGAGGATTACATAATCTAAATGGAATAATTTTATATGAAAATGTTCCAAAGTGACATGTAAAGGTAGTATTTTCTTAATCCTTGGGAGCAATGGGTACCTAGAAATAACCTGAAAATCCATCCAAAAAGCAATAATGAGTTCTCCCTTCCAATATATCAAACATCTAGTCAATTAATGAGACGTGGAAATGATCATTTTGAGAATATTGATTCAACTTCCTAAAATCTATGCACACTCTCTATCTTTTCTGAATTTTCACAGTGATTAATTCATTCTTTTCATTCCTCATAGTGGTTAGGCCATTTTTTTGAAAGTACATGAATGAGGCTAACCCACTATGAATATGAAATGGGATAGATGATACCATATTTAAATATCTTCTCAATATTCTTCTTCACAACCTCCGTTAATGTGGGATTCAACCTCCTTTGGGGTTGTCTGACAGGTTTGGAATCTCCCTCAAGATGAATTCTACATGAGCATTTTTTGGTTTTATTCCAGGGTTATAACATAATATCCACTCTATTTCCTGTATGTTATCTCTAAAAATATCAATAAATGACTCTTCTTGGGTTTTAGATAGATTATTATCAATTATTATTGGTAATTTATCTCCCTCCATGAGGTACAAATATTTCAAATCAATGGGGAGTGGATTTAATTCCATATCTAGGGGCTTATCAAGGGATGAAATTAAATTAAGGTTCCTAATTTCCAAAGGATGGACCTTCTATATGCTGGAAACCATATCACCTTCCTCATAACCTAACAAATCATCAAAGAAATCACATTTTACCTCTTCTTACCACATGAAATCAGAATCTTCAGTGTTTTGGGAATTCACATGTTCATTGATATTTTTAATTGAAAAATTCTCCTAAGTCTTATAATTCATGGAAAATACCTAATTCTTCAATTAGTTCAATATCAACTTCATGGGAGAGTGTAAAGAGGGGGTGATCATCTGATGGGTTCCTCATGGATTCAAAAATGTTGAAGTGGATAGTGCTATATCCAAATTCTATGGTGAGTGTCCCATCACAGACATTGATAATGGTTTTGGTCATCTTCAAGAAGAGTCTCCCAAAAATGATGGGTGAGTGTGATGGTGTCACACCCAGGTTTTAATTTTTCCTTGATTCTGGGTTGGGTAGAGTTCTCAGTTTTTATTCTCAGAAACCAGGTGTGATGGGTTTAAAGTTTTGGGATATTCTTGTCAGGTATGAGGTTGAGTACTGGTTTGAGTTTTGAGTTTTTTTATTGAAAAATGAGTTTTTTAAGGCTTGGCAGCATCCGACACACTGTCATAACATGATTTGGAAACCGTTCGACTTCACCCAAGTAATTGCGCAACCTTCCTGATATTCTAAATAAATAAAATTAAAAGAATAATAAAATGAAAATAAGATAAAATAATAAAAATAAAATATTAAATATTAAAAAGAATGTTTTAATAATAATAATAATAATAATAATATTATTATTATTGTTAATATGATTATTAAGTTATTATTATTATTATTATTAAGTTATTATTATTATTATTAATTCATTATTATTGTTATTATAATTATAATTATAATTATTAATTTATTATAATTTTTTATTGGGTTAGGGTTACACCTCCTCCCCCCTTTTCCCTCTCCCTCATGTACCCCTCTCCCCCTTCCCTCTCCCCATCGCGTGCCTACCCCCTGCGCGCAACCCTCCTCTGACGACCCCACCAGTCAGCCTCCCTCTCTCTCTTTTGGTGAGGGCCCCTCTGACGGCTCCTCTTCATGTGGACGCTCCCCCTCCTCCATTCCATGCATCCAAACCCACCCACCCTCTCCTACCTTAAATGTGCAACTCCCCACCCCACCTCGACCGACACCCTCCTCCTGCACGCAATTCTGATGGTGACACCTCCCTCCAGTGGCTTCCCGTCTGGGTAAGCTCTTCTTTATTTTCTTTGGGGTTTTGGTTTTCCAGTGGGTATGGTTGCATTTTTAGGGTGATAACTTGATCAATTGGGTTTTTATTGTTTTTTATGGTTCCTTCTTGACCCTCATAGGTTCGGTTGAGGTGCTGATGAGGTTTCACACCATTTTCCAACAATTTCTTCACCCGAGGTAGGTGGTTCCATGCCCTAGAAATTTTAGATAATTGAATATGTTTGTGTAGTCAATTTTAACATATTCTATATTTTATTTGGGTGGTGAAAATTATGTTTTGTAAATACTTTGACATTCATATGTGTTGAAAATAGATTTTCTAAAGAAAATTTTCATGTTTCTATATGTTCTTTGTTGTGAAAATTATTGGAAGTGTTCAATCAATTGTTAGAGTAGTGCGAAATGTGTTTTCATGGGTACTTAAGGTGAGTGTGTATTGAAAAAGGATTTTTTATTGGAAATGGACTATTTTGGGCATGTTAGCCTTATTGTACACCTTTGAGTATGAATCTGTAATTGTTTAAATAATGAAGATCTTGTTTTATAAATGAGACTAGTTTGTATAAATGGTTTACTAAATTATTTGAGTGATGTGAAATATGTTTTTGAAGGGTTTGGCATACTTATGTGTTGGGTTTGGATTTTGTAATGAAAAATGGCTATGTTTCATGTGTCTGGTTTAATGTGATTTTTCTTAAAAAGGGTCTTATAGGTTGTTTGAAAGGTTAGAATTGATTTTGGAAAATATTCAAGGTGTTTTGGCATTGAAAAATGTATTTTTAGAGAAAATGGGTTGTATTCCTTGTGTGTTACACATGTGGATTTGTGTTTTATGCCTTGGATTTATTTGATAAAATGTGATTTTGGTTATAAATAATTTTTTAAATGGTTTTGATATGATTATGGCTTAAAAATGGATTTTACAAAAGGAATTGGATTTTTACCTAGTGAAAACCCCTGTGGTGAATGTTGAAAGTGTTTTGTAAATTCTAAAACATGGTTATTAAATTGTAAAAGTTGTGAGGATTTTGTTTTGAAGTAGTTTTGGTGTGCATTGGGATTCAAAAAGAGGTTTTGGGTTGGGTAAGTAGTGGTATATGTTGGGCGTTACATTGTCGGGATTGAGAAATGTGATAGTGATGTGTTGTGTGATATGTGGAACCTAATTGGGAAAAAGGGAATCCCGGGTAACTAGGTGGAAAGACTATGAATGGATTTCTAGTGATATAGATGTGGCTCGACCTGGTATCAATTAGCTGGCTTGACGATGAAAACACTAACTAAATATGGATGATGATTGAAGAACAATATAATTTTGGATATTTCTCATTTCTAGGGAATCGTGCACAAGAACGATATTGTTCGTGGTTTCTGTACCACATTTTCATTGAGATACGAGCTTCCTAGAATCCCACATGAGCTATTTTAACCCTAGGGATCTACCCATAGTGCTCTACCTATCATGATGCTTTTGTAGAATGGTGCCTTCCATCGGTATATGGAGGACCTTTTGGGTGTTTGTGTTTTATTTTATAAATTCTATTTTTCTTTTAAGATAGTTGTTGGGAAATGGTTTCCCTTACATGTGTTCCTTTTTAAAATGTTTACCTAATAAATTTTTTTCCTAGAAATTTTTTAAAATTATTTTGATTAAATAAGCTTGTTATATTATCATTAAATTTTTTTGTATGGAATCTTTTTATTCGGGTGGCATCCTATTGGGCTTGGTCTCACACCCCACATACACCCTTGGGTGTATTTAGATCTTTTTATATGTTTTTTACAGGTAAAGGAAAGGTGCATTGTGTGGACGATTTGGTTTCCTAGTGGTGTATCCTTATGGATCTTGGTGGAGGTGGCTTGAGGATGTTGCTCCTCATATTGCATGGTGGTTTGGATCAGAGTTTTAATTTTATTTTTTTGTAGAACCTTTGAGGTTTTTTCTTATAGTTTCAAACTTTAAATTTGAAAATTGGTCAAGCCTTGCTTGGTTGTCTATTTTATGCTTTAGTTTATTTTTATAGTTGGTTGTTTATACTATGAAATTCCATAAAATCAGTCCCTAAGTATTTTATTGATACCCATTCATTAGTTTCCAGCCCATGGGGATCAGGAATGCCCTTAGGGACTTGTCACGGATCGACTCAGGTGACTGGTTCAGGGTCAACCTAGCTTGGTTCATGACAAAATGGTATAAGAGGAGGTAATGATCTTTTGGGTCATGTTACTTGGGGAATATTTTAGGTAAAATAGAGCTAGGATTGTTGGGAATTTACATTCCAATTATGAGTAGGGTGCCTATCCAACACACCTCATGATAGGACTAAAGTCACCAGGGGAAGTCAGGTTTATCTGATTTGTTTGGTCCTTGTTGCTGTTTGTTTCTTGGGAAATGAAATGGGAGTTGGGTTGATGGTCCCAATGAGATCTCAGGGCCTGGTAATCCATGTAGAGCTAGGAATATTTCATTGGAACGCTCTCCATGATGGTGGTGTGACTGGCGTATGTCCTCTAACCATATGTCCAGGTCACCCATCAGCATTAGTTTCATCTTGCATCATCCTGTGTCTCTTTTGGTTTTGAAAAACCATTTTTGAAAATCCCTTATTTTGGAATTATGGAAACATGATTTTTAAGTAAAAATGATTTAGTTTTGGGAAGGTAGAAAATGAATTTTTAGAATTTTCCCAAAGAAAATTTTGGAAATTTGAACTTTTATAAAATGATTTTTGAGTAAATGGGATGAGTTTATTGAGGGTGGATTTTTATTGATAAAGTTTGTGGTTTATCAGAATTTGGTTTTATAGAAAATGGAAGATATTTTTTGAAATGGTTTTGTAAACTCATTCTGAATTTGGAGAGGTGTGTTTTTAATTAAATAGTATTGGAAACTTGTTTTAAATGAGAACACATGAGTTCTAATTAAATGGTTATTGATGAAATGGGGCTTATTGTAAAACTGTAAGTGTTTTGAAATGGAATTAAATGTTTTGAAATTGATATGTAAGGTTTGAAAATTAGTTTTTATTTGAATGGATGGTGTTTTTCTAAAAATGTTTTGTGAAACTCGAAATCGCTTTCGATTTTTGGTGTTAATGGCTTTGAGAAAGAGGATGTGTGGGTTGAATGTTTTGGTTATGAAAAGTGGAAAGGTTTGGTTTGTTGGGTACAGGGACGGCGCAGCGGAAGCTGGTGGTCCGGGAATTTAAAATTTTCGGCCTCACCAGAGTGACATAACCCTGTCAACTTTAGTGATCTTCTCCCAGTTTGGTCTGAGGATCTCACAAGGTTTAACAGAGATCAAAAATAAACTGAACATGTACCTAGTTTGGCATTGATGCGTGCAAGTCCTTCGCAGGACATTGGTGATCGTTTCTTGAAGACTATGATGTGAAATCCCTCTAGATCATCCACACATGTCACTCGAATCTGCTCGCATGCCATTCGTCAAGATCCGGGTGCTAGCGCAGATCTTTGACACTCACTTCAGCACATCGACGATCACCGCAAGGAAAGAAGCTTCAATCCAAGATGGATGAACTTGAAGATCTTCCTTATCTTGAGAGACTCTCTAGATTCTAGGAGGAGAGATAAGCTCTCCATATTAACACTTGAATAGTTAACATGGGAGAGCCTATCTCTCACTTATATAGGGAGTGTTTAAAACACGTGGTATGAATTCCCAGACCCTGTGTAATAGACTTCTGCTATATAAGTGTTATAAATAATTATTTATGACCCATAAAATAATTCCATAAATAATATTTATAATTTATCACTTACTTGTAATATATAAATATATTACGTGATAATTTTGAGTCTTTAACTTGAATCACACCTCCTGCTAATATTAAACGAACCTAGGATATTAAAATTCATTCGCATAATATTAATACTCATATTTACTATATAAATTGTGAATACATGTTATAAATAAATTCAATGAATTATTCTAAACTTGAATAATTAATGAATTTATTTATTCTTTGGTGATCCATATAACTTGGATAGTGCTTGGACCCTTTTGTGGGTCCCACCAAGTTCTATATTCCTATTCCCAGAATATGGAAGATTCTCAAGGCGCTATTGTGTGTGACCCTCTAGGACCCTACCTCAATAGAAGTGAATAACATCCATCAACCTAGAGCGGGGTCTAGCAACCCATCGAGGCCCCTATGGAGATAAGGCAAAGTCAAAGCAATGACTACCTTCCTATGAACATGGTCTGTGTAAAATAATCTCTTCGTCATCGATATCTCCATAAATCAGAATGCATACTAGCGTCATCATTCTTTATTTTGCATTATTTTGTTTGTTTATTTGTTCAGACAGTCTTACCTTGTTCTACCATGGCCATGGATTTAATGAAGGTGAAACCATCCTAATCAACCAGGCCCGGGATATCTCTTCCTGAACTCAGAAGAGAAAAATCCTTTCTCGATCACTCAATCAATGTCATTCCATTAATGACGTACCCGATAAAAACTACCTCGCCATGACTTTGTCTCCATGGTTTTCGTCTTGCATCAAATGCACGTAATTAAATGACATCCATTGAAAATGATCTCAAGTATAAATACCATTACACATGTTCGTAGATATGAACAACTAATAAAACCTAAAACATGTGATGTTCCTATTATGCGGGTCTGTCCTCATGATCTCAACTACCAGAGATCATCAAGTGAAAACTTCATGAGAAGAAGCCTCAATGCTTATGAGCCCCCATCACCTGATGGTCACACATCATCTGTTGTCTTTCAGAATGATGTAACTGGACCATAAGATGTTACTTTAAGATTACTATCATGGCATCTCAGGGTTCTCATTATAGACTGGGATCTACTATAACCCTTTGATGAAACAAGTGATCTAAGGACATTGCCATGAACAAAGTGGATGCAGAAGTATCTACACTATTATGGAAAGATAAAAACTTGTATTATAAAAAACTGAATACATTTACCAGTAATCAAAGTGAAAAACAAGTTGGGTCTAGGGCACCAACTTTCAACACTCCCACTTGATTTTGAGCCAACTGCTAACAGGTTTCAATCTTCTATCTCTCACATGTGAATCATGCTTCTTCTGAGAAATGGATTTAGTCAGGGGGTCTGCCATGTTGTCCTATGTGGTTACTCTACTAACTGTCACTTCACCTCTTTGAGTAAAATCCCTCAAGAGATGAAACTTTTGAAGAATATTCTTTGTTCGTTGGTGATACCTGGGCTCCTTGGAAAGCACCACTATAGTAGTATTATCACAATATACTGGTACAAGGTCTGCACTATTAGGTACAACACCAATGTATGAGATAAATCTGCGTATCCAGACTGCTTCCTTTTCTTCATCAGAAGCTACAATATATTCTGACTCTACTGTAGAATCAGAAACCACGGCTTGCTTTGAGATTCTCCAGCTCACTCCACCACCAATCAGGCAAAAGATGTAGCCTGACTACGATTTCATATCATCATGATCTATATGGAAACTAGCATCAGTGTATCCCCTCGCAACTAGTTCTTCATCTCCTCCATATACCAGGAACATATCCTTAGTACCCCTAAAGTACTTTAGGATAGTTTTAACAGCAGTCCAATGGAGCTCTCCTGGATTGGCTTGATATCTACCCACCATGCTTAAAGAAAAGGCAACATCAAACCTAGTATATAACATGGCATACATGATAAAACCCACTGCTGAAACATAAGGGACTCTACTCATTCTGTCAATCTCCTCCTCTGTTTGTGGACACATTTTCTTTGAGAGATTTACATCATGTTAAAAAAGTAACAATCCTCTCTTGGATTGTTCCATACTATACCTTTTGAGTACCTTGTCAATATATGTACTTTGGCTTAGCGCAAGAAACCTTTGAGATCTATCTCGATAGATCTTTATCCCTAGAATGTAGGCTTCTTCACCTAAGTCTTTCATGGAGAATCATTTATTTAACCAAGTCTTAACTGACTGTAATACTTGCACCTCATTTCCTATAATTAATATGTCATCAACATATAATGCTAGGAAAATGATGGCATTCCCTTAAACCTTTTTATAGACACAAGGCTCGCTTTCATTTTTGATAAAACCAAAATCTCTTATGGCCTCATCAAAATGAACACTCCATGATATTGATTTCTTCTTCAATCCATAAATGGATCTCTGCAGCTTTCATACTTTATTGACATTCTTTGACTTGAAAAACCCTTCAGGTTGAGTCATATAGACGTCTTCAACCATCTTCCCATTTAGAAAAGCAGTTTTGACATCCATCTTCCAAATTTCATAATCATGAAAGGCTGTTATTCCAAGCAATATTCTGATGAATTTAAGCATTAATACTGGTGATAAGGTTTCATCGTATTCAATACCTTGACGTTGTCTAAAACCCTTTGAAACCAGTATTTCTTTAAAGGTATTAACCTCACCATCCATGTCCAACTTCTTCTTGAATACCCATTTGCATCCAATGGGATTTACATCATCTAGAGGGTCTACTAAAATCAAAACTTGATTTTGGTACATGGAATCTATCTCAGAATTCATGGATTCTTTCTATTTAGCAGCTTCTTTGCCTTCTACTGATTTCTTGTAGGTTAGAGTTTCATCATCCTGAAGGACTAATGTGTCAGCTAACTCGGTGACAAGAACACCATAACTCTCTGGTTCTTTAACCTCTCGCGTAGACCTATGTAGTATCTGTGTCTCAGGAAAAACTTCTTCTTCCACTTGTTCTTGTGGAGATTGTTCCTCTACCAACTCTTGTGCATCTGGAGCATTAAATTCCTCGAATTCAGTCTTTCTTCAACTATTTTCAATTGAAATATGTTCCCTTTCAAGAAATTTGGCGTATCTTGACACAATGAATTTTCTATCTAAAGGGTTATATAGGTAGTATCCTCTAATTTCCTTAGGATAACCTATAAATATGCACTTAGTGCTTCTGGATATTAATTTATCACTTGGTAATGTCTTGAAAATGCCTCGCACCCCCATACACGCATGTGTGTTAGGTTAGGTTTCTTTCCATACCATAACTGATATGGAATCCCATCTACAGCCATAGTTGGTACTTGGTTAAGGGTATATGCTGCTGTCTGCAAGGAGTATCCCCAAAAGGATAATGGAAGGGTTGCCTGACTCATCATTGATCTAAACATGTCAAGAAAGGTCATATTCCTCCTTTAACTAACACCATTCCATTATGATTTATAAGTAGGAGTGAGTTGGGATACTATCCCACACTCCTTCAAGTGATCAATGAAAGCTTGGTTAAGATATTCTACACCTCGGTCTGAGCGAAGTGCTTTTATCTTCTTACCAAGTTGGTTTTGTACTTCATTTTTGTATTCCTTAAATATCTGAAAGGAATTTTACTTATACCTCATTAAGTAGATATATCCATACCTACTATAGTCATCGATAAAAGTAATGAAGTATAGAAAACCACCCCTTGCCTCTACTGGAAATGGACCACATACATTAGTATGTATTAATTCCAGCACTGCATTGGCTCTTTCTCCCTTTCCTGAGAAAGGTTCTTTGGCCATCTTTCCTTGTAAACAATCTTGACATACATTTAAGGGTTCTAACTATACCGAGTCTAGATACCCTTCTTGATGAAATCTTCATAATCGCTTCTCGTTTACATGACCAAGCCTAAAGTACCATAAGTGGGTGTTATTTGACTCATGTTGGGTGTTTTTTTCATTGATTGACATTACTAAGTTCTCTAGTTCTATCATATATAAACCATTGTTAAGATGTGCCATACTATAACATATGTTATCCCTATAAAAGAGACAATATTTATTTCCAAACTTGAAATAAAAACCCATAGTGTCTATACTCGACACAGAGATAATGTTTTTGGTAACAGAAGGTACATAATAGAAATTGTTTAAAACTAGAACCAAACCAGTTGGCAAGGTTAAGTGATAGTATCCCACTGCCAAGGCTTCCAGATTTGCACCATTTGGAGCTCAAATATGGACTTGACCTTCTTCAATCTTCTTGAACCTACTTGGTTCCTGTATATGAATACAAATGTGTGAGCCACATGCCATATCCAATACCAAACTTGTAGATAATGATAGATTGCATTCAATGAAAAAAATACCCGAAGTAGAAGCATCAGTTTGATTCTTCTTTCCAACTCTGAAATTCTTCTTCCAGTGGTTTTTCTTGCCACATCCAAAGCCAACATATTCTTGCTCATTACTTTTCCTCTGAATCTTTGTCTTCTTTGCAGGATGATGCATTGGTGTCTTTGGCCTGGACTTGGCCTTAGACCCCTTTACCTTGCCCTTGTTTTTCTTGTTCACCATAAGGATAGATGAATTGGTATTTTTCATATCCTTATTATCTTGGCGAACTAAATCCAAAAGGTCTGAGAGTGAATTTTTCATATCATTAATATTATAATTGACAATAAAATTAGAGAAGCTTGACGATAAAGAGGAAAGAATGAGATCCACTGCTAGTTCTTGGTTTAGTTTGAGCCCAAGGGATTCAAGCCTCTCAATATACCCTATCATCCTGAGTACGTGAGGACCAGATTGGTGCCCTTCTGCTAGCCTGCACTTATAAAGAGCACTTGAGATCTCATACCTTTCTTGCCTAGCCCTCTCCTCATATAGTTCTTAGAGATGTGAAAGAATCTTGTATGCGTCCTCATCATCATTCATTTTTTTGCAATTGGATGGACATGGATGAAAAAATGATGCCTTGTACATCAAGTGCATTGTCTACATGCTTTCTCCATTTATCTTTTTCCACCTTACTTGATCCCTAAGGAGGATCAACAAGAATTCGAGATTCCAGCACATATAACTTCTTTTCTTGGCATAGTACTATGCAAAAGTGCCTGTACCACTCCTGGAAGTTATTGCCAGTCAGGATATATTCTTTATCCATGATTGATTGCAGTGATAAAGTACTTGTGGTGTTGGTGATTTCCATTTTGAATCTACATCATATAAACATTTAGCAGTTAGCACTTTGTCTTTATTACCTTTTGACATTTATGATTAATAAATTATTATATAATTTTAATGTATCCCACTATTTTAGAGAACCTTAATATCCCTCACTATTAGATTCAGAATACTCTATCGCTTGAGTATTCTAGTGGCAAGGATCCTAGAAGCCTCCCTCTTAGTCTACAAGCTTGGGATACACCACTACTTGGAGGGTTTCAATGTAGGCACTAGACTGGCCAACCACTTGTTCTTGTGGTTCCTTGTGTTGTTGAGTAAAGTCCCAACTTTTAGAATCTGAACTTGATTCCCTCAACATCTTGCATCTAAAGTGATAGCAAGTTAGCTAAGGCTAATCCTTGACTACTCACTTTAGTTAAGTCGACCCATTTCTCTCATGAAAATACCCTGGTAGTAAGAGGAACTCTCAACTATGGATGAAGAGTACCCAAAACACCCAGTTTTGTTTAGATGGGAGAAATGGAAGACTTTTAGACTTAATATATCTTTGAGGGATTTTTATATTTATTTATTGACAAATATAATTCTTTTCTATTTATTATGTTCAAACTGGGTTGTCGCAATCACAACTGAACATGAAATAGAATATAATTCATCACATCTTTATGCATTTTATTTTGTTTACTATTCTATGTGACCACGCAATAATCATTCAGACGCCTAAAATAATAAACTATGCATAAAGTAAATCATGAAATCCAACTGGTCTTGAGCATTCTATAAAGATTGATCCCTAACGGATCGATCTTGACCTAGGGGCATCCATACCTGAGTCATGACTTGACTCTCGTTACAGCTTTCCCAGTGTAATGTGCTTGGATCCCGTATGGTTTACCGCCTCGTCTTGGTAGGGTCTGTGTCTCAGATCATCATTTAATTACAAATATACTCGCACGCAGGTGAGGGGGTCTAGGGGTAAAAAATACATCTTGTGCATTGGACATGTAGTCCCTTATACATATTTAAAATTAAAAGGACAATTTGCAAATTGTAATTTATCTAATCAATTATTACAATCATCACACACATTGAATAAATAATTAAATAAATAAATAAATACCATACATACACAGTTCGATCGCTTTCCCAAGACCAGTCGGGGTAAAATATGCGCAAGAAAGTTAAATTTCAATAAATTTAAACAGTGTGAGGGTGTTTTAATAAATTAAATTAATTTTATTAAATTCAAATAATTTATTTATCGGTTCCATTTGTTTAATTTAATTTTAATTCTTAAAATTAAATTAAACCATTAATTTAATTCTAATATTAAATTAAATTAATATTTAAGATTAAAATAATTTAAACCACCAAATTAATTCTAATTAATTTAATTTTAAAAAACTAAATTAATTTAAATTAATTTAAATCAGGGTTACCTCTAGCCGAGGAGTTTGGAAGGACTACAAAATGCTGCGGTGTGTCGTCCTGGAGTAGGGCCAATTATGGCATTACCACATCTTGACCGTGGCATGACCGCGGCGCGACCGCGGCGTGGACGCTCGGTCCAGTGACTCCTGTGACGACAGTAGCTTCCAGCGAGGTGCAAAGGGAGCGAGAGGAGGGCCAATTATGGCATTACCGCAGCTTGACCGGGGCGTGACTGTGGCATGACCGCGGTGTGACCGTGGTGCGACCGCGGCGTGACCGCGGTGTTGTACTGGAGCAGGGCCAATTACGACATTACCGTGGCGTGACCGCGGTGTGACTGCGGCGTGACCGCGGCGTGACCGCGGCGTGACCGCGGCGTGACCGCGGCGTGACCGCGGCGTGACCGCGGCGTGACCGCGGCGTGACCGCGGCGTGACCGTGGCATGAACACTCGGTCCAGCGACTCCCATGATGGTATTAGCTTCCGGCGAGGTGAAAAGGGAGCGAGAGGAGGACGAGGAGCATACCATCCAGCCGCATGGCCGACATCCTGTTGCTCCGGTGAGCTGGCGACCTGGTTCAGCATGGCCTCATCCGGCGGTGGCCTGGTCCGACGCGGACGAGACTGGCAGCGGTCGGTGTGGGGCTCAGCCGACACGAGCAGGAGGTCTGGTGGGCTCGGTCTGAGGCGGCACGAGGAAGAGGTCCGGTGGTGGTCGGGGTGGCGCGACGTGACCGGGGTGGGAACAGCGCGGCGGTCCGGTAGGTGGTGGTTCGGCGGGAGGCTAGGGTTTCTCCCTCAAGGGGATCCACCTCCTGGTGCGCCACGTGAAGGAGAAGACCCTTTTTGGTCTTCTCTTTTTTTAATTTTTTTTTAATTTTTCTTTAGACAAAAGATTCCACCACCCCTTTTTTTAAATAAAAGGTATAAGACCCCAAAATGGGGTCTTAGTATCCATTTTTTTTATTTAAAAATAAAAAGTGGAAGACCCCAAAATGGGGTCTTGGTCTCCCCTCCCCCCTTTTTTTAAAATACTTTGTGGAAAATATTTTCCACACCCCTTTTGTGGAAAATATTTTATAATAAAATAAAATATTATATTTTATAATAAAATATTATATTATATTTTATAATAATAAAATATTTAATTTAATTTTATATCAATAATGATTGATATTAAAATCAAATGAAAGAAAAATAAACCACGACGTCGATTCGATGAAATTTCTTAAATGATCATAGCTTGATCATTTGAAAACGAAACGCTGCGCGGTCAGATCTGAATGAACCGTTTTAACACCCTACACTTAAATTTAATGAATCGTAATTTTTTTGACTCAGAAAAACCTTGTGATCTCTATGATACCACTGTTGGGTACCTGGATGATGTATCAAAAGCGTGGTGTGGGCCCATAACCCACATGTTCGAGGATCAGAACCTGGCTCTGATAGAACTGTTGGGTACCGGGATGGCGCAGAAGAAGCCAGTGGGCTAGGAATTTAAAATTTCTTGCATCACCAGAGTGACATAACCCTGTCAACTCCGGTGATATTGTCCTGGTTTGGTCTGAGGATCTCGAAAGGTTTAAACAGAGCACAAAAATAAATCGAACGTGTACCTAGTTCGGAATTGATGTGTACAAGTCCACCGCAGGACGCCAGTGATTGTTGCTTGAAGAATCCAACATCGATGACCTCTAGATCATCCACACATGACTCTCGAATCCGATCGCACGCCTTTCATCGAGATTCAGGTGCTAGCATGGATCTTCGACGCTCACTTCAGTGCAACGATGATCACCGCAAGGGAAGAAGCTTCAATCTGAGATGGAAGAACTTGAAGACATTACTTCTCTTGAGAGACACTCTCTCTAGATTCCAGGAGGAGAGAGAAGCTCTAAATCTTAGCACATGAATTATTAACATGGGAGATACTCTCTCTCACTTATATAAGGAGTGTTTAAAACATGCGGCCTGAATTCCTAACCCCCCGTGTAATAGACATCTACTATATAAGTGTTATAAATAATTATTTATGAAAAATAAAATTATGCCATAAATAATATTTATAATTTATCACTTACCTATAATATATAAATATATTAAGTGATAAATTTGAGTCTTTAACTTGACTCAAACCTCCTGCTAATATTAAACAAACCTAGGATATTAAAATCTATTCGAATAATATTAATACTTGTATTTACCATATAACTTATAAATACATGTTATAAATAAATTCAACGAATTATTCTAAACATGAATAATTGATGAATTTATTTATTCTTTGGTGGTCCATAGAACTTGGATAGTGCTCAGACCCTTTGGCGGGGCCCACCAAGTTCTATATTCCTATTCCCAGAATAGGGCAGATTCTCAAGGCGCAATTGTGTGCGACCCTCTAGGCCCTTACCTCAATAGCATTGAATAATATCCACCGACCTAGAGTGGGGTCTAGAAACCCATAGAGGCCCCTATAGAAATAAGGAAAATTCAAAGTAACGACTGCCTTCCTATGAACAGAGTCCATGTAATATAATCTATTCGTCATCAATATCTCAATAAAGCATAATTCATACTAGAGTCATCATTCTTTATTTTGCTTTATTTTGTTTGTTGATTTGTTTGGATGGTCTTACCTTCCACTACCATGACCATGGATTTAATGAAGGTGCAACCATTCTAATCAACCAGGCCCGAGATATCTCTTCCTGAACTCAGAAGTGACAAATCCTTTCTCAATTAGTCAATCAATGCCATGCTATTAATGACGTACCCGATACAAACTACCTCGCTACAAATTTGTCACCATGGTTTTCACCTTGCATCAAATGTACGTAATTAAATGAAATCCATTGACAATGATCTCAAGTCTAAAGACCATTACACATGCCCATAGATAGGAATGAAAAATGATACCTAAAACATGTGGTGTTCCTATTATGTGGGTTTGTCCTCATGATCTTCACTACTAGATATCATCAAGTGCAAACTTCATGAGAATAAGTCTCAATGATTATGAGCCCCCAGCACCTGATGGTCACACATCATCTGTGTCCTTTAAGATTGATGTAACTGGACCATAGGATGTTACATTAAGATTACTGTCATGGCATCTCATGGTTCTCATTATAGCCTGGGATCTACTATAACCCTTTGATGCGATATGTAATCTAAGGACATTACCATAAACAAATTGGATGCAGAAGTATCTACACTATTTTGGAAAGATAAACACATATATTATAACAAACTGAATACATGTAGTGGTAATAAAAGTACAAAACAAGTTGGGTCTAGGGAACCCACTTTCAACATGGTTTTTTCTTTAGTGTTTTGATAAACGGTGGTTGTGTGGTCTTCTTGTATTCTCAGAATGTTATTTGAGAGGTGTTTTGAGCCTCAGAATCCTTTCTGGTTGACTTGTGTCTTGAGTTTGTGTTCTTGTTGGTAAGTTGTTGTGAAAAAGTGTGGTTAATGGGTTCTTCTAAAAAGTAATTTGGTAATCCTTGTGGTGGTTCCCTTTGTGTCTTAGGTGTTGTATTGCAGTATGTTTGGGATAATTTACTGGTTTAATTAGGTCCTTTTATTTCCCCTATTGGATAGTGTGCGCCCCCATAAAGAATTGATGCATATTCAAAGTGTGGCCATAGGTGATCCACTAATGGAAGACCCTCTAGTTGATCAAAGTAAAGACATTATTCTTGGGTTTTAGGGTCAAGTTCTTTTACCTTATCTTTTGTTCAAGCTAACCCTCTTTCATTGACATAGTGGATGTGGAAAGTTGAAAGAGACTTTGGTTTCTTGAGTTGCCTGAGTCGTCGAAGGTGAAGTCTGACACCAGTGTGTCTAAAGGTTCTTCCTGAAAGTGGTGAAAGGAATCCCAGTGAGGAAGGGTGAAAGTAGTTTTGATTGTTGGTGTTGGCTATGTCTTAAAGGGCATTTGGACCTCTCGTTGGGTTCATCTAAGTGAAGGTTCATGTTAGGCCACCAATGTGGCAGATCTGTTCATAAGAGGTCTTTATGATTGTTTTCAAGAATCACATGATGTTCACAGACATGATTTAAGGTCCCTTAACATATAAGGTATCTTAGGCTGCAATGGTCATGTTTGGTGGCATTTTTCAACTTCGTGTTCTTTCCCAAATGAGAAGGCAAATGTTGTGTAACCTTTAGAGGGCCTCTGTATTAACAGAAGCATGTGTTCCATTTAGGGAATTCTGAGTTTTTCTATTTCATGTGGAATCAATATCTATATTTCCTTCCTTCTGAAGTTTCTCATTAGAAGGTGAAACGGGTGATGCATATGCATCTTCTAAGCCCGTATCTTGGTGAAAGTGACATGTGGGAGTAAGTGGATTATGGGATGTGTTGTGTTCTGTTGGTGCTGTTGGATCTCGGTGTGGTTACCTATGGCACCAATAGGGAGAACTTCCATTCGGGGGTTTTATTGCCTGACTATGAGACAAGATATGCTTCAACCATGAGAGCACCAACCATAGGTCCCAGAGTGAAGCTGTCACATAGTTAGAAACCCCGGGGCTATTAGGAGATCATGATCTTATATCTCTCTTCAGTGTTGGAAATGGAGACCGTTTAATCATTCTATGCCGTTATTTTATTTCAAGTGGTCCTGTTTAGTGGAAAGATGTGTGAGGACCTCCTTACCACATTGTGACCCACGTGGGTGGAAGAGTTCCTTCTTGGATGTAAAGAGTCATGGCTATATCATTTATCAAAACATTGTGGTTGTAACTTTTTGGATGCAAAACTCCATGATGATTTCTATGTATGGTTAGTCTTATAAGTTAGTTTTGGTCCTGGCTGTGCCAGTTGAAAGTAGTCGTGTCTTGTAGATGTGAAAAAATTTTGTAGTGTTTCTATTTGGTTTGGAATTTTTTTTTTCATTTCCCCTTGTTGTGGTGGATTCGGTACGTGTGGGAAGTTCTCAAGAAGGCTCATGTTGGGATCCCATGTTGGCGTTCCCAAGTTAGGTGGGTAGGTTAGTTTTAATGGTGGGGATACCTGCCATGGGTCTCATTGGAATTGCTCTGGAGTGAATTAGTGTTAGACTATCTCTTATGGTGGGGAGTCTATTCGGGCCACCCGTGTTGGTAACTCGGTTGTGTTTCTGATGTTGACTTGGAAATGGGTGATATTGTTTTCTTATTTCAAGCCAGTGGTTAGAGTTTCGATGATAATGTATGAGGTGTTTTGGTTTAAATGATTAGATTATGCATTGCGAGAGTATCCTTTCCTTTGATTGATCAACTAGAGGTGCTTTCATTTTTGGGGGTGGGTGACACTTAGTAGGGATTCCATTTTGGGTACCCTGATTTTAATTTGCAAGTACTTTTATTTGTTGATAGTGTTTTAGCCTCTTCTCATTTGTTGTTCATTGGGAATCTCTTTGAACTATTAAGGATTATCGGGTTTTTTTTATCTAGACCTTTTTGTGGCTTTCTAAGGGTGGAAAGTGTTATGGTGGGGGGAATTATCACACACAGATTTTCAATTTCCCTTGGTTCTAGATTGGGTGAGGTTCTCAATCATTTTCATTGGGAACTAGGTGTGACGGTTTTGAAGTTTTGAGATATTATTTTTGGGAATCAGGTCGGGTCTTAGTTATATTTTTTTATTTTTTATTGAATAATGAGTTTTTTTGGGCTTGGAAGCATTCGACACATAGGCAGACCACAGTTTAGAAACTGTGAGACTTTACCCAAGTAACCGTGTGGCCTGCTCGATGTTCTAAATAAATAAAATAAAATTAATAATAAATTAAAATAAGATAAAATAAGAAAAGTGAAATAATAAAAAGTAAAAATAATGTTATAATAATATTATTTTTATTACTATTAAGAATAATAATATTATTATTGTCAATATGATTATTAAGTTATTATTATTATTATTTTTATTAAGTTATTATTATTATTATTAATTCATTATTATTGTTTTTTTATTATAATTATTAATTTATTATAATTTTTTATTCATTTAGGATTACACATCCTCCCCTTTACCCTATCCCTCTTACACCCCTCTCCCCTTCCCTCTGCCCACTCTGTGACCCCCTATACGTAACCCTCCTCTGGTGACCCCACTAGCCGGTCGCCCTTCCACTCTTCCGGAGAGCTCCCCTCCAGTGGCTCCTCATCATGCAATTTCCCCCCCTCTATACCGCACGAAAAAACCACCATCCTCTCTCTCCTTAAGAATGAAACTCCTACCTCACCACGACCAACGTTGTCCTCTGGTACGCGATTCCAGCAGTCGCACCTCCTCCCTCTGGCAGCCGCCCCTTCAGGTAAGATTCTTCTTCATTTTATTTAGGGTTTCCGTTTTCCAGTAGGTAGAGTTGTGTTTGTAGGGTGATACCTTGATCCATTGGGTTCAATATTGTTATTTAGGGTTCCTTATTGACCCTCGTAGATGCGGTTGAGGTGAAGATGAGGTTTCAAACCATTTTATGGCAATTTCTTCACCCTAGGTAGGTGGTTCCATACCCTAGCAATTTTAGTTTATTTAATTTGTTTGTTTAGTTAATTTTCACATGTTCTATATTTTATTTGGGTGGTGAGAAATATGTATTTTAAATACTTTTAAATGAATTTCTGTTGACAATATATTTTCTAATGGAAATTTTCGTGTTACTATATGTTCCTTATTGTGAAAATTATTGGAAGTGTTCAATAAATTGTTTGAGAAGTGCTAAATGTGTTTTCATGGTTACTTGAGGTGAGTGTGTGTTAAAAAAGGATTTTTATGAGAGATGGACCATTTTGGGCATGTTATCCTTTTTATGCACATTTGAGTATGAATTTTGAATTGTTTAAATAATGAAGATTTTGTTTTAGAAATGATATTAGTTTGTGTAAATGTTTTACTAAATTGTGTGGGTGATGAAAAATATGTTTTTGAAGGGGTTGACATGCTTATGTGTTGGGTTTGGATTTTGTAATGGAAAATATATATTTTTTCTGTGTGTGTTTTAATGTGACGTTTCTTAAAAAGGGTCTTCTGGGTTGTTTGAAAGGTGCAAATTATGTTTGGAAAAGATTCAAGGTGTTTTGGCATTGAGAAATAGATTTTAGTGAAAATGGGATATATTTCTTGTGTGTTACACATGTGCCTTTCTGTTTTATGCCTTGAATGTATTCGATAAAATGTGTGGGTGGTGAGAAACCCTTTTTGAAATGGTTTTGGTATTCTTATGGTTTAAAAAGGTTTTTTACAAAAGGAATTGGACGTTTTCCAAGTGAAAACCCTTGTGGTGAATGTCAAAAGTGTTTTATAAATTATGAAACATGTTTATTAAATTGTAAAAGTGTTTTAGATCAGTTTTTGAAGTATATTTGATGTCCACTGGGTTTAAAAAGATGTTTTGGGTAGGGTAAGTGGTGGTATATGTTGTGTGTTACATTGTTGGGCTCGAGAAATGTGATAGTGATGTGTTGTGTGATATGTGGAACATAATTGAGTATAAGGGAATCCCAAGTAACTAGGTGGTTAGACTAAGACTAGCTTGTTAGTGATATAAACATGGCTTGGACCAGTTTCACTTTGCTGTATTACCGATGACAACAATAACTAATTATGGATGATGATTGGATACCACTAGAATTTTGGATGTTTCTCCTCTCTAGTGGATCGTTCTCGAGAACGCTATTGGTTGTGGTTTCTATACCACATTTTCACTAAGATGCGAGGTACCTAGAATCCCACATGAGCTATTTTAACCCTAGGGATCTACCCATGGTTCTCTACCTATCATGATACTTATGTAGAATAGTATCTTCTGTCGGTATATAGAGGACCTCTTACGTGTGTGTGTTTTATTTTTTAAATTTCCTTTTTCTTTTAAGCTAGTGATTGTGAAATTGTTTCCCTTAGAAGTGTTCCTTTTTAAACTGTTTACCTAATAAATGTTTTTCCTAGAAATTTTTTAAAAATATTTTACTTAAATGATCATGTTAGATTATCTTTGAAATGTTTTGGCATGAAATATTTTTATTCGAGTGGTATCCTAATGGGATTTTCCTCACACCCTACATACACCCTTGGGTGTATACAGATCTCATTGTATGTTTGTTATAGGTAAAGGAAAGGTGTATTATGTGGATGGTTTGGGTTCTTAGTGGTGTCTTCTCATTGTTTTTGGGGGCGGTGTATTGTGTATGTTTCTCCTTAGGTTGTGTGGAGGTTTGGGTTAGAGTTCTAATTTTCTTTTATTATAGACCTTTTACAGTTTTTTCTTAGAGTTGCAAACTTAAATTTGAAAATTGGTCACACCTTGTTTGATTTTCTTTTTTATTCCTTAGTTTATTTGTCTTGTTGGTTGTTTATACTATGAAATTGGGTATAATCATTCCCAAAGTATTTTATCGATACCCGAGCACTAGTTGCCAGCCCATGGGGATCGGGAATGCCCTTTGGGCCTTGTTGCGGATCGACTTGGGAGATCTGTTTAGGGTCGAACCTACTTGGTTCATGATAGAAGAGCTCCTATATTATTATATATTTAGCACATATAAGTCAGCTAGAAATAATAGATATTTGACTTTCACCAGTATATCATCCAGAACTCCTACTGGGAAAACTGTTGATCTGTTTGAAATATGGAGCATCACTCTTGTGGGATTCAAGTCTCCCATCTACAAATAAGTATATATTGAGTGATGAAATACATTAATGGAAGAACCTAGATCATACAAATCATTAGAGAAATTTAAATAACCAATGGTTCATGGAATTGAAAACATACCTGGATCTTAACATTTGGTTGGAAACTGAGGTGTGATAAGGTCTAAGACAGTTCTTCCCAAGTTGATCCTCTAATTACATTTATGTATTCTCTTATTGGTGCAATGATCCTTCAAAAGTTTTGCATACCTTGTAATATTTTTGACAGTTTTAAGCATGGGGATATTAATTTACACTTTCTGGAAGGTGTCCAAAATTTCTTTTTGAATCACATCTTCCTATAATCTCTTTGATTTAATCATGATTGAAGGAAATGGTGGGTGTAATTATTTGTTCTTCCTTTATTTATTTTTCAATTTTTTTCCTTATCAGCCTATTATTATTCTCCTCCTCTTTATTTTATTCATCTTGTTGAATTTTCACAGAATTGTTGGGATTTTAAACATAATTATTCCTCAAAATAAGAGGTCTTGTTTCAGGTTCAAGGGTGGATGGTGGGGGAAGTTATTTTCTAGTTCTTTTTGATATCATGTTGACGTTCTCCATTGGGTTTGGGATTATTTAGACTGGCATTTTTCCTTGATTCTTTATTATAATTTCCATAAAACTCCTGAATTGATCAGTTAACTTATCAGTCTTATCTTCTTACCTTGTAACATTGGTTCGTAGTATCTATTATTCCCTTGTTGGTGCACTTGTGATATGATTCTCATATGTATTTCTTTTTAATGGTGGTGGATGAAAGGATTTTTGTTGTTGTAAGGGTTGTTTATAGGATTGTTATAATGGGAGGGGGGGTTCTAATATTGTTGTTGAAAATGAGGTATGTCCTGGGTCTATTGGAATCCCTATCCTAGTTGGGTCTAGGGTTGATGTGGCTGATTTGGCTAGAACTGCCTTTGCTGATAGGCAGAAACACAACTTTCATTCACCTAAAATTCTGTACATTGACGAGTGTAATGATAATTAGAAGATCATAAACCACATACTTGAGTCAGGCCTTGTTGTTCTTTCACTTGGTTCACAAAAAATTGTCTCATCAAACTGGCCATTTCCTTATGTTTTGATTCAATAAGGGTGAGGATGAATCAATAGTTTTTACCTCGTAGATTCCTCTAGTGCCCATACCTCTAGTGCTAAATTTCTGTGAGTTTTGAGAAATATGTTCAATCATACCTCTAGAATCTGCTAGTGAATTTTCAATCAAGACTCCTATAGATGAGGCTTCTAGAAAATTATGATCATTTTCCAGTAGTGCTTTGTATAATAAAACAAGGAAGTGGTGTTCTTACATAGTTTGATGTGGGCATCTGGCAAAAAGTTTCATGAATTTCTCCCAATACTCATAAAGTGTCTCTCCAGTTGATTGGTGAATAAAATAGATCTATTTTAAGATAGTAGTGCTCCTGGATTTGGGAAAATACCTTTCTATGAAGCATCTTTGGAGACCATCCTGGCCTTGGACCTCTCCTGGTTGTAGATTTTATAACAATTTATTTGATGCTCCCTCAAGAGATAAGGGAAATTCCCTCCTATTTACATGTTCTTCCACAACTCCTTGGGGTTTGAAGGTGGAGAAGAAATAGGTGAACTCCTGCATGTGTCGATTTGGGTATTCACCTACAAGGCCATGAAATTTAGGTAGCACTTTAATATTTTTAATGCATAGTTTAAAATCATTTTATATGTCATGAATAATAAGTTAATTATTTTTATTAGTAAATTAAGGGGCACATATGTCTCACAAGGTTTGGTTGGAATTTCTAGCCATTCTTTCAGGTTTTGAGTGAACACTAAGAATTTCACTTGAATCTGAGAGGTTTATTTCCACAAAGTTTCCCGTTAGGTTTCTTTTCTTATTTGAGTTAATGTTATTTTAATTTATGAATAAAATTAAATTAATGTTTGGTTTGAGTTGCAGGTCATTCATTTTTGAAAATATTTTTTTAATTTGTTATATTGCACTACCTCCCTGGCAACAACACCAAGTTTGATACATGCCTGTCATGGGGAAAGACAAAACAATTTTTTATATTACCTAAGTGTAGTATAGTAATTAACACTAGGTAGTCTCCCAAAGAGAGGTGAAAAAATAGTATTTCACTTTTAATTAGAGGAAAATTTTAGTGTTTTTGGAATTTTTTGGTTTTAAAAAAATAATATAAAATTAAATTAAGAAAATGATTGAAATGAAATTGGAAATTCAAGCGATTAAAAACTATGATATGAGAATGGTGATCGGGTCGAGGTTGGTTTTCCAATTTCAATGCTATCCTTGTTCTATTTTATTCAATCCTCTTTTACTAAGTATATTAAAGTGAGATTCCATGATCATTTCCTCTCACTCCCTTGGTTAAATGGTAATGGTGAGAGAAAACCTTACCAAGATCTCAGTTTGGTATACTCTCCTTCCATGTATGATAAAGTTACATTGAATATCTTTAATTGACTTGCGAAATACCCAATTGAGTCTTGTTTATCCCAAAAAACTAAGAAAATCCACTACCCCTCTCACACGTACTGATGATCATCGATTACTTCACCACTAAGCCCGTGTCTATTCCATCATATATAAACCAGAATCTAGCAGAGGGAGATAATGATCATTGACCAAATAAAAAATAAAATATGATTTCACTTGATAATAAAAACTACTGTATTAAATTGAAAATAATGTAAAAAAATATATAAATATATTTCATTCAATTAATTCCACAAAATCAAGAATTATAAAATAGAAAAACCAACCCTTCTCTAATAACTCAAATGTTTACCCCACCATGGATAGGGTAATCGGGATGAATGGGTAAGAAGAAGGTATAATAAAATTAAGAATAATAAATGGGAGAGGAAGAATATAGTGAAGTTCAGATCCTTGGTGGATATCTCCTCCTTAGTCATCGATTGGATGGTATGAGATATATTGGAATGGTTTGGGAAGGAGGATCACTCCTTCTTTTATAGGATATAATTTCACTTCCAAATTTACCATTTGTTAGACCCATTAAATGACAAATTAAAGCATGTAATCGTTCATGAAATTTGTTAATAAATGTATTTTGCATATCCTCTCCAAATTTAAACATATTTTTTCTTGTGTATACAGAGTTATATCCATTTTAATCTGAGAATTTATTCTGTATGGTAAGACTCTTCATATTTTATATCTCATGTGTCCCATGTATTAATGACCTTCAAAAGGATGATTCATGCATTTAATACTTCACGAATGTTGTTAATAAATGTCTTTTATGTCTTATATAAAAATTTCATCACATTTTGTCAGTAACTTTAGGAACTATGGTCCATAGATGAAAAATCACTAGATCTGTGCACAGTTTTCATAGCCCAACTTGTGAGCTAGTTTTGGGCTTCCAAATAGATGATTTAGATTTGAGTCCAGAAGAATGAAATTAATAACATGATTTATAGAACCCAAAAAATTAATAATTTTACAATTTGGATCAGTATAGAAAATGTTATGTCATAAATATGGAAATAATTAAAAAATATTAAAATCCAAAATGGGTCATTTTTTTGATTAAGCTCAAAATACCACTAAAATAAAAAAATATGACAATTTCTATTAAAATAAAACTTTGGTAGGATTTATAACATTTAAATTAGATAAAAAATTATTGAAAATATTTTATCTATCAATCCCCCCACACTTATCACTTGGACTCCAAGATAGGTAAGCATCAAAATCAAATCAAAGAAAATTCAAAATGCATACCCATGAGATCCACCAAATCCACACCAATAAACAAAAAGATATCATGCCTCACCAAAATAAATTATTTCAAGTTATCCATTTATATAATTTAATATATTTCCACTTCATTTCCCATACCATTCACACAAAACACCTACCTCATCTGAAGTTTCTCGCATCTCACAAATGTCAATTCTCAACAAGGCTTTTCTTATCCAAACCCATGAAAGAGTCACCATAGCCTTGATAAATTCCTATATCACCACCCGATGTGATTCAAGTAAATGTGTTTATAATGAGAACTTGTAAGAGTTGTTATATGGCTTTAGGTTGGTAGGATTTAGATGTTAAAAGTTCCGAGGCTGAATGAGGAGGGCTTGACTCTTTTTGAATCAAAATTGCAATATTCTAATTTTGACTAAAGTTTGGTCTCCTCCTCAATCCCCTTTTTAGAAAATAAACTCCATCATCAAGACATATCAATGAAAGGGAACACCATTACCCTTTCCATAGAAAAAATATCAATTTTCTAAATGATAATTTTTATTGAAAACTTCAGATAGGTACAACTTTATTTATCCTTTGGATGTTCTAGAAAGGCCCAACTTTATTGATCATAAAAGCTATAGAAAGGAAAAAATTTAAATATAATGGATTAATAAATAGAAAAATCATATCTTAAAAATTTAATTTTCATAAAAATTATTAGAAAATAATGTATCACAATATTAGACAGCTTCCCACACACTTAAGTTCAACATGATCAAGAAATTTCACTTTAAGAGTAGGTTAGATCGGGAAAATTGTTTTGTAATGTGGCTAACCTAACATGATGTTCATGGATTATAAGTTATAAAAGGATTAAATATATAGGGTAGTGCAGAAACAAAATTATTTTCTTGAAAAAGGGGGATTTGAAATCAAATAAATTCCTTAATCATTTAGAACACAAGAATCTCAAACCCTCAAGTTTGGATAGGAATAAATCAAATTCTAGTTAAAGAAATCATGGATTGGTTCTCTCAAGAATTGAGTTAAATACAAATAATATGAAAAAAATGGTTTATAATTCTCATAGGAAAGTGATTTCAAATACAAAGACATTGCACTGTGGAATATGATTAAAAAATAAGATGAATTTTCATGAAACTCCCCAAATATTTGAACTTGAAACAAATCCATTTTTATAAGGACTCGAACTTAAACATTATATATTCTTTAAATAAATGGATAATTCACAGTGAGGATATTTTTCGGTTTAGATTTGTAGAGAATTAGGTCCTAACATTTTCATAACAACATAAATATTACATGTAGACAATTCTACTCATTATCCATTTTTTTATAAAATAAAAACTCTTGAAAAAAAGAGTCATGTCTAGTTCCATGTTTTAGACAGCAAGACTTTTCCTTGATCCCATCCTTTACCCTATTCATCTTTAAGTCATGTGAAAAACATTTCAAAACTTGGGATGAGCATAAAAAGTTCAGTAAGGGTTATAAAATAAGAAAGAAATCATTAGTCCATCAATACATACAAAACATAAAATCTTTTACTTACCTCATGAAAACATAAGATTTATGAATAACACACAGTAATCAAAAATCATAAAGGTACTTATGGAATTCATATCATACTTACATTGTAGCTATCATAGCTACATAGGGAGTTAAGTTGGAATACCCATCATAGTATATTCCCTAAATATCTTAGGAGAAACATTCACGTTTACCTCCATCACGTTACCCAATACATTGGAGAGATATCTCGGGCTCACCTACCCTAGGTTTATCACGGAACCACCCATATATGTAAACAATTCCCAAGAACCATAACATATTCATAACACATAAAACAAACATAAAGGAAAGATGAAATTTCCACATTTCAATCATAATATATCATTGAAATATATTGACATAAAAAATCCATTATCAAAAAAATTTTCAATACCAAAATACGTAAAAAGTATATGGTATTTATTTTCCTTAGAAAAACACTATGGCTTTTTAAGGAAGCCAAAGATCAAATAATACTCGCGGCGGTGGAAAAAGGTCATTGTCACCACTTACGTTAAAAAACATTCCTTTTTTTCATTTAGTAAAATGATTCGTATAAAAATATTCCCTTTGAGTGAAATGAAAGTTCAAATGAGTTTATACACTGTATAAAAGAAAGTCATGTATAAAACAAAATATTCCTCAATGAAAAGAGATTGAGATGAAGTCCCTTACCTCATGCCCGACTTGACATGTTCGTTCTTTAATCTCCTAAATAATAAACTAAAGTTAATTTCTAATTGATTAAGAACCTTTTTAAAGTTTATTATTCCTTTTATATCACTTGTTACCATGTTATAAACATTATGTAATCATTTAAGTTAATAATGGTTGTTTTGTCGATATTTGGTACTTGAGTCACAGATGAACACCATATAATTACAAGTTGTCCAGGTGGTCAATAGTCCATTATCTCTAGAATGATATTCATGATTTAGATATCATATATATAATATATATCCAGTATATATATGTATTTATAACAGTACATAAAATTTTGGAGATAAGAAATGAAATGTACCGTTCATGGAGACGGTAAGCCATACGTACACATGAACTCTACTTTCATTTCTATTTCATAGTTTAATGGAATTAAAACATAATAATACATAAGTATATTATAATTACCAAATAATATCATAAATAATATCATTAACACTATCCTTTATATGTCCCACATATGGCATTAATGAGTCATATCACTTTGAGGGGGCGGTAGTCCGCACTTCCTCAAATGAAATTATCACGATTACCCATTATGAAAACCATAAAGGTAGGATATAAATGTAAAATACAGAAGAATAAAGAAAAAATAAACATAATATATATCATATATAAATATAGTTCCATATTAATGGCCACCATGAGATGCGGTGGAAGATAATCGAACAATCATCGTTTCGTGAGGCGTTAGTTTTCCATCCATAGAAACAATATGTTCTTCACCCATTAGATGTAGGTGTGAGTAAATGTGGTTAAAATCCTTATAATAATAGTATCATAGTATATTTAGGATATTGTTGTTGTTATAAAATAAAGGAATAAAAATATTTTAGGTATTGGAGAAGTAAAATAAAGTAAAAGAAGTTAAGAGGAATCGTTACCTTTAATTTGGGTAACTCCCTTTGGTTTGAACCAAAAGGACTTATTGAAGTGCCTTATGCCTAAGGTAAGGATTCTATGAGGAGGATAGTGATCATGAGAGATTATTTGGTCAGGTTTTTGGTCGATCCAAGGGGCTTGAGGGGTGTGAGTAATGAGTAAGAAGTGAGAGATTTTTATAAGGGCGGGAGGGGCTCTTTAGGAAAGTGTGAAAATATTATTTTATTATATAATGATATTCAGTTTATAAAAGTTAAAAACTAATTAAAGTCCAATATATGATGAATAATGGTCTAAATAAAATCATCCAATAATAATTGGACAGGTTTTGGATATTGTTTTAATATTTATAATCTTATTTATTTAAATCTTTTATTAATGTGGTAAATACTGCATCATTATTATGTCATAAATAATTTAATCTATTTGATGTCTAAAAATTATAAAAAAATACCATGATGTAGGAAATATTTTTAGATTTCCAATTAATATTTATAGTTTAAAGGATAACTTATATAACCCCATGTAAAAATTGATTTACTAAAAGATATTTGTTTGTGTCATTTTTATCATTACTTTAAGTTAATTAATCTAAAGGGTCATTATCACTCTAAAGTGGCTCCATGGGGTCCCAAAATCGACCCAAATATGACCATGGTTGTAAATGAATCAATAAATAAGGTTAGTAAATGTTTTAAGGTAAATTTGTATTATTATGATATTCTTTTTACCTTGAATTACCCTATTTACCTTTAACTGCGGTAAATAAAAGTCAAAAGTTACTATTCACCAAAAATTATTTTCATCTTATTGAACCAAATTTTACTTACTAAAAACAAACACGTGTGTTTTATTTTCTAAATTCAATTCATATAAGTGGTAAAATTTCATTTAAATGAAAAATTCAGTTTTTTAACTACTACTAAGTGGTTTCACTATTCATCAAAAATTGAAGTTTTTTAGAAAAATACAAAAAAATCAGCCTAAGATATATTTGATATTCCAAATTCAAAAATGCTGTCAATTTTACCAAATTAAAAACATACAAGTTTTATTAATTAATTTAAAATTAATTCTCGTTGTTAAAACAAATTGTGTGTTTTTAAGAAACAATAACTATAAAAAGATTGATACTTGTTTATGTCCAATTTCAAACTGAAATTAATTCTAATGACCAAAATTTAATTAATTGGTAAACATATATTCTAATTAAACTTTAAAAAAAATTAAAAATGTAATATAATAATAAAAATAAATTATATTAAAAGACACTTTTGAATTAAAATACAGTATTTCTCACTATTCATTAAAAAATGAACTTTATCAGAAAAATACAAAAAATTTACCCTAAGTAAATTTTGATGTCCCGAATCTAAAGAAGAGTTTTATTTTTTCAAATAGAACATATAAAAATTACCAAAACTATATTTAAAGAGGGTTCTCCATCAAAAGGTGGTAAATCGACCTTTTAGTGAATATTAGAGTATTTATGCTTAAAATTAGATTCATTCATATTTAAGCCCATAACTTTTATTGGATAAATGTAAAAACATTTAACAAAAATGTATAATAATATTGTAGTTAGTTCTATTCATTATCTCCAATATAATGGCTAGGCGTTAACTACCATTTAAAATAATAATATTATATTATTATTGTGCAATGTAAGATTTCAAAGAAACCTGTTGTTGTATATCCGGTAAGCAATCGAACATAGCATCCCCTTTAAAGTAAAATTAATATTTAATTAACAAATATTATTAAAAAAGAAAATGTATTATTCTTTATTTACTTAGGATATTACAATTTTTAGCATTCATTTAGGCTCACTTTCATGGAAAAGATTGGTTCACTCACTACATTGGGTTTCAAAAATGGAAATGATTATCATTTCAGCTCAAACGTTTCAAAATCACACTAGATTTTAAAAGGAAACACACAAAAATATGAAAAACACACAACATTGTTTTAGAAAAATAGAAAATAATAATAATAAATGAAAATCCTAAACTACAAAGGTTCCCTCCCCCACTTTTAAATGATGTATCATCCTCAATGAATTCAAATTGATTTAACATGTAAGAAGATTTTAAAATGAATCATAGTAATCAATAAAGTGTAATAGAGAGGTACAACCTAATGACTTTTATTGATAAATAGGTTGGAGGAGTGTGATCTCCTCCACTGAATCTGATGGTAGGGTCCTAAGGAATTTATTTAGCCTATGCCCATTAATAATTAATGTCTCCTTCTCTCCATCCTTCAAAATATACACAACACCAAAAGGATATACTTGAGTAACTATAAATGGACCTTCCCATATGGAAGTTGTTTTACATGGAATTAGCTTGAGCCTTGAGTTGAATAAAAGCACTTTGTCTCCAGGATGTAAGTATTTTGGTTGGATTAGCATGTCATAAGACACTCTTGTTCTATCTTTGTAAATCCTGGAATTTTAAAATTATTCCATTCTAATTTCTTCCAACTTATGCAACTACAATATTCTCTCTTTCCCAATGATTTCAAAATCCAAATTCATATTCCTCACAACCCAATACACCTTATGCTCTAATTCCATAGGTAGGTGACAAAGTTTATTATAAATAATCCTATATAGAATCATTATAATAATGATTTTATTGGATTTCATGTAACACCATAATGTTTCTTCCAAAATTTGGCTCCAATCCTTCCTATTTAGATTAAGAGTTTTTCAAAAATTCCTTTTATTTCCCTATTAAATACTTCAGCTTTTCCATTATTCCTTGGATAATAGGGGGTTGATGTTTTATTATGCACCCCATAATATTTTAAAAAATCCTCCATTATCCTATTGAAAAAGTGAGTCCCTTGATCACTGATGATGGATATATTCACTCAAATCTAAAAAAATATGTTAGCCATGAAAAAATCCCAAACAACTTTAGCATCGTCGGTCTTGGTGGATTTTGCTTCCACCCATTTGGAAACATAATCAACTACACGAAAGATTAAAGAATTTCCAAATGACATTGGGAAAGGTACCATGAAATCTATCCCCCATTATTCAAAAAACCCAAAAAAATTAAATAGTTTTTGGAGAATTTCTTGTCTCTTTGAAATATTTCCATAAAACTGACATTTTCACACCTTTTGAAAAATTCATGAGCATATTTAAAAACGGTAGTCCAACAAAGTCCAGATTATAAAACCTTCCTTATTTTCATTTGAGGTCCAAAGTGTCCTATAGAAGATAACGTGTGACAAAAATCAAAGATAGAACCAATTCACTCTTAGGAAAACATCTTCTTATCACTTGGTCATTGAAAATATTCCAAAGAAATGGATCATCCAAAATGTAATATCTAGATTCCAATTTTAGTTTTTGAATCTGGTGAGTATTAAAATGCGATTGGACCTAAGAGTTTACCATATAATTGACCATGTTATCATACCAAGGAACTTCTCCTTCAATCAAGTACAACTAATCTCCTGGAAGGTGATCATTCAGTTGGTCTTTTTCTGGAATTTTAGCTTCAATAGTGTTGGGAAGTCTACATAAGTTATTGGCCACTTGGTTCTCAACTCCCTTATTGTATTTGATTTCTATGTCAAACTCCTGGAGTATTATCATCCATATAAATAGACTTGTTTTAACATATTCCCTCTCCATCGAGTACTTAAGGGATGTGCGATCAAAAAACCCTATGATTTTAGTTCTACGAAGATATGATCGAAATATTCCTAAAGTAAATACAACTACTAAAAAATATTTCTCTATGGTAGTGTAATTAAATTAGGATACATCTAAGGTTCTTGAGGCATATGCAATGACTTTCATCCTACCCTCAATTCACTGAGAAAGGACTAATCTGACTACTTGGTTGGATGCATCACAAAGTAGCTCAAATGGTTCTTCCCAATTTTTTGGTTGCATCATGGGTGGTGAAATCAATATCATCTTAAACTCATCAAAGGCTTCCCTACATGCACCATTGAAATCAAAATTAGTATCTTTAAAAAGTAATATAGATAGAGGAAGAGAAATCATACTAAAATCTTTAATAAACCTTTTGTTGAATCTTATATGTCCTAAAAATGATCTAACATGTTTCACACAATTAGGTTATGAAATTGAATTTATCCCTTAAATTTTTGATTTATCCACTTTAAATCATTTTTTTGAAATGAAATCCCCATGGATATTTAATTTCTCAACCATGAAATTAAACTTTTAAAAATTTAATGCAATATTTTTTTCAATACAAGTTTTCAAAACTTTTTCCAAATCTTTCAAACAATAATAAAAAGAATCTCCAAACATTGTGAAATTATCTAAGAAAACCTTCAAGAAATTTTCAATGTGAGGAAAAAATATACTTACCATTCCCTTAGAAAATTTTCTTGGAGAATTAAATAATCCAAATAGAATACTTTTATATGAAAAAGTTCCAAAGGGATATGTAAAGGTAGTCTTTTCTTGATCCTTGGGAGCAATGGGTACCTAGAAATAACTCGAAAATCCATCCAAAAAGCAATAATGAGTTCTCTCAGCCAATATCTCTAACATATATTCAATTAATGTGATGGGGAAATGATATTTCCAAGTGAAATTATTCAACTTACTAAAATTTATGTACTCTCTCTAGCTATTCTGAATTTTCACAGGGATTAATTCATCCTTTTCATTCCACATAGTGGTTAGTCTAGTTTTTTTGGAACTACATGAATTGGGATAACCCAATGTGAATATGAAATAGGATAGATGATCACAAATTCTAAGATATTCTCATTATCCTTCTTCACAAACTCCATCAAGGTGGGATTCAACCTTATTTGGGGTTATCTAATAGGTTTGGAATCTCTCTCAAGATGAATTTTATGTGAGAATATTTTGGAGTTTATTTTAGGTATATCACCTAAGCTCCACCATATGGAATGTAAGTTATCTCTCAAAATACCAATCAATGACCATTATTGGGTTTTATATTGATTATTATCAATTATTACTAGTAATTTATCTCCCTCAATGAGGTACATATATTTCAAATCAATGGGGAGTGATTTTAATTCCAGATCTGGGGGATTCTCAGAAGACGAAATTAAACTAAAGTTCCTAATTTCAAAAGTATGGACCTAATTCACACAATAAACCATATTATCTTCCTCATCACTTAACAAATCATCAAATAAATTATATTTTATCTCTTCTTCCCATTCGAAATTAGAATCTAAGTGTTTTGGGAATTCACACATTCATTGATATTTTCGATGAAAAAATTATCTCCTAAGTTTAAGAATTCATGAAACATACCTGATTACTTAATTGTTTCAACACCAACTTCATGGGAGAGTGTAAAGAGGGAGTGATCATCTGATGGGTTCCTCATGGATTCAAAAATATTTAAGTGGACAATACTATCTCCAAATTCCATAGTGAGTGTCCCTTTATGGAAATTGATAATGGTTTTGGAAATATTAAAGAAATTTCTCCTGAAAATGATGGGTGAGTGTGATGGGATCCTATCTTATTCCATATTCCAAAAATAGAAGTCAGTTGGTAATAAGAGATATTTGAATTTCTCCAGGACATCTTCTAAAACTCTTGCTGGGAAAACTGTTGATCTATTTTCAAGATGGACCACCAGTATTGTGGGATTTAAGTGTACCATATACGAATAAATGTATAATGAGTGAGTAAATACATCAATTGAAGCACTTAGATAACATAAATCATTATATAAATTTAAAGAACCAATGGTGCATGGCATGGAAAATGTCTATGGATCTTGACATTTTTTTGGAAACTATTGTGTGATAAGGACTGAGATACTTGTTCCCAAGTTGATCCTCTCATTCCCTTGAATTCTTATCTTCTTGGTGTAATTATCCTTCAAAAAATTTCATACCTTGGAATTTGTTTGATGTCTTCATGCAGGGGATATTAATTTACAATTTTCTAAAAGGTTTCCAGAATTTCTTTTTGGATCTCTTCTTCCTGCAATCTCTTTGATTCAATCATCCTTGATAGAAATGTTGGGTGTGAGTCTTTATTCTCATTTTTTTTCCTTTTTAAGTGTTTTTATTTCCTTCTTAGTATATTCTCCTCCTCTACCTCTTTGTTTTATTCTTCTTTGTGATTTTTCACATAATTTTCAGAATTTTCAACTTCATTCTCCCTTAGAACAGATGGTCTTATTTCAGGTTCAAGGGTCGATGGCGGTGGAAGTTCTTTTAAACTTATTTTTGTTAGCACATTGAAATTCTCTTTTGGGTTTGAGATTTTATGTTCTGGTAGTTTTCCATTATTCTTTCTTATAATGTCCAAAAACCCCCCGAATTGATCAGTTAGCTTATAAATCTTATCTTCCAACCCTAAAAATTTGGTTCATAGCTATTACTCTTTACTTGTTGGTGCACTTTTCGAAGGATTCTCATATAGATTTATTTTGAATGGTGGTGGCTGAAAGGATTTTTGTTATTAGAAGTGTTTTTTATGGGATTATTGGAATTGGGGGGGGGGGGTCTGGTATTGCTGTTGAAAAATAGATCTATCTCAGGTCTATTGGAATCCATATCTTGGTTGGGTCTAGGGTTGACATGGTTGATTTGGCTGGAATTACCTTTGCTCATTGGCAGTAACACAACTTTCATCCCCCTACACTTCTGGACATTGATCACTATATTGATAAGTAGAAGAGCATAAACCACATACCCAAGTGAGGACTTGTTGTTCCTTAACTTGGTTTACAACAATTTGTCTCATCAAACTGGTCATTTATTTAAGTGTTTCTTCAAGTAAGGGTGAGGAAGAATCAAAAGTATTTTCCTTATGGATGCCTCTAGTACCTATACCTCTAGTGCTGAATTGCTGTGTTTTTTTCATAATCTTTTTAATTAGAACTATGTAATCAACTGGTGAATTTTCCATCAAGGATACTTCAGATGATGTTTCTAGAAAATTCTAATCATTTTCCAGTAGTCCTTAGTATAATAAAAAAAGAATTTGTGTTCTTCCATAGTCTGATGTTGGTAGGTGGAAAAAATATTCTTGAATCGCTCCCAATACTCATAAAGTGTCTCTTTGGTTGATTGGTGAATATCATAGATATATTTTCATATAGTTGTTATCATAGATGTGGTAAAAAACCTTTGCATGAAGTATCTTTTCAGATCTTCCCTGTCTTGGACCTCTCCTGGTTGAAGATTGTACAACCATTCCTTTGCCTCTCCCTCAGGTAAGAAAGGAAATGCCTTCTACTTTACCTATTATTTGAAAACTCCTTGGGGTTTGTATCTGGAGAATACATAGGAGAACTCTTAGATGTGTCAATTTGGTTCTTCACCTGCATGTTCATGAAATTTAGGTATCACTTGGATCATGTTAATGCACAGTTCAAAATCATTTTCAATGGCAGATACAATGAGTTCATTATATTGATTATCAAATTGAGCTGCGTAGATGTTGTACATGGTTTAGTTGGGATTTCCATCCATTATTTTATGTTCAGAGTGAACACTAAGAGTTTCACTTGAATATTAGAGGTTTATTTAAACAATGTTTCATGTTAAGTTTGTTTTTCTTACTAGGGTTAATTTTCTTTCAATTTATGGATCAAATTTAATTAATGGTTCATTTGAGTTGTGGGTTATTTAGTTTAAAAAATCATTTTTTAAGTTGTTATATTTCACGGCCTCCCTGGAAACGGTACCAAATTTAATGCACACCGGTCATGGGGTATGGAAAAGAATTTTTTTATATTACCTAAGTGTAGAATAGTGACTAACCCTAGGCATTCTCCTGAAGAGGAGTGCACACAAAATAGTTTGTCACTTTTAATTATAAAAAAAATTTAGCGTTTTTTGAATTGTTTGGTTTTGAAATAAATGAAATAAAAGAAATAAATTTAGAAAATTATTGAAATAAAATTGGAAACTTATGTGATTGAAAACAATGATATGAGAATGGTGATCAGGTCAGGGGTGGTTTTCCAACTACAATGTTATCCATGTTCTATTTTATTCAATAATATTTTTCTAGGCCGATTAAAGTGAGATTCCACATTCATTTCCTCTCAATCCCTTGGTAAAATGGTAATGGTGAGAGAAAAACTTACCAAGATCTCAGTTTTGTCTACTTTAGTTCCATGTGTGAGAAAATTGCACTGAATATCCTTAATTGACTTGGGAAATACCCGATCATGTCTTGTTTATCCCAAAAAAAATAATAACATCAATTACCCCTATCACGCGTACGGAAGATCATCGATTACTTCACCACTAAGACTTGGTCTATTCCATCATATATAAACTAGAACCTAGTGGAGGGAAATAATGATCATTGACCAAATAAAAAAAATAAAAAAAAGAATAAAAAAATGATTGCAATTGATAATAAAAAATGCTATATGAAATTGAAAAAATTCCACAGAAGAGAGAAAGAGATTTCATTCAATTAAGTCCAAGAACTCAGGCATTTCAAAATAGAAAAACCAACCCTTCCCCAATCACTCAAATGTTTACCCCACCATGGTAAGGGTAATTGAGATGAATGAGTAAGAATAAGGTATTATAAAACTAGGAATAAGAAATGGGGGTGGAAGAAGATGATGAAGTGTGTCTCATTGGTGGATATCTCCTCCTCGGCGGTCAACTGGATGGTACGAGATAGATTGGAATGCTTTGGGATAGAGGATCTCTCCTCCCTTTATAGTCCAAAATTTATCTTCTAAAGTTACTTCATGTTAGACCCATTAAATGGTCAATTCATGCATAGTCTCCTTCATAAACGTTGTTCATAAATAACTTTCGCGACTCCCCTAAAAATTTAATCATTTTTTGATATGTGTAGGGAGAGTTATGTCCATTTAACTATGACAATTTATTCTCCTGAGGAATACTCTTAATATTTCATATCTCCATTTTCTCATGCATTAATGGCTTTCAAAAAGGTTGATTCACACAGTGAAACCTTCATTAAAGCTGTTAATCAACGTCTTTCTCATACACCCCAAAAATTTCAGCACATTCAGTTCATAAGTTAAGGATCTATGGTCCCCACATGAAAACCTCCAGATCTGTGAATAGTTTTCATGGCCCAACTTGTAAGCTCATTTTGGGCTTCCAAATGAAGGATTTAGCTTTGGGTACAAAATAATGAAATAAATACCATGATGTATTGAATTGTAAAAATAAATAATTTCATATTTAAGATCATTATAGAAAATGTTATGGCCTAAATACATAAATAATTTAAAAAGAGGGAAAACAACTAAATTAGGAGGGGCCACCAGATCTATAAGATAGGCCTCCTATTTGGAATGATTGGAAACCTGACCCTAGGGTCAACACCAAGTATTCTGAACTAAGGATGGCATAATATAGATCAAATTAACCTTTTTGTCAGCCTATGGATACAGTCAACATTTTCGATATGGCCAACTGGGAGCCCTCCCAGGAAACTCATAAGTAGTGGTTGTGATGGGTGTGACCTGAATGACCCTACCTTTTCAGCGTAGGGGAATGAGCTCTAAAACATTTTAAATATAGGCTCTTGAAATAGTTATTCGTTGTGATGGGGGGGGATTTTCTCCTGTACGACCCCTAAGGGTATTAGTTTTGGCATGACACCATGTCTTCTATTCCTTGATGGCCCATGTACTTGGTTGGGATCACTTGTTTCTATTTGTAGTGATGAACCAGGTCATTGATAATTCTCCATTGGATGCACATAGAGGGGTAAATCAGGTGGGTGACCTGTAGATGTGGGAGAGGTGGACATCATAGTAGGAGAGTGGTTTTGCGAAACTATCACACTATAATATTTCTTACCCCCATGCCTAATGTCAGAGGGTCACCAAGCATTTCTTACAGCTTGTGCCATGTAGGATACATGAGGTCAACATCATTATATGTCTAATGGAAGCAATTCCCAACATGCTCAATGAAATTCATCCTCCCAAAGTTGGTGAAAAAATCCACATTGATGATTACTCAGAATGGGGATACCCAATGCTCTTTATTTTTCCACATCTATAGTATAAATGTTTCATGTCAGGCCCACAATATTTTTTGGTAAATCACATCATAAAATATGTTTGGATCTACTGATTTTTAAAAATGGCGATATCCAATGTCACTCATATACCCATGGTTGAAGGAGAGGATATTTATGTTGGTTTCACTATTTTTTCCAACTCATATAATGGGGTTCACATCATATTATTTTCTCTTTGGTTCCTCTCCCAGGGTAGACCGCATCCTTGGACTAGTTGTGGTCCCACCAGAGTTGTTGCAACACATTCCTACTTTCCAAAGGTGAGCGACCTCTATCATGATAGATGATGATGTTAGTTCCATGATTGAAACAACATGATGGGATGTAGGTTCATCCTTCCATGGATTACTCCTTGGAGTTATTTTCTTAGTCTGGTATACCTCATAGATTTGAGATATGTTCATGAACCTCATTCCCAAAACCATCTTGAAGTGGAAACTGGTTAATTATACTGCTTTCTATCATGATAGGGCATATAATTTTAGTTGGAACTGATGGAAACGTTGTACATATATGTAAATTTGTGGATTTTTATATTGTCATACATTTGTAAATTCTTCCTCTTTCATGGTTGAAGGAATCTTATATATAAGGCATCCTTAGTGTGGAATCCAAGGCATACCATTTTCATTACATGGAAAATGTCACCCAGGGTGTAAGGAATCCAAGGATTGTTTCCTAAGGAATATCATGTTTGTTATATGAGGCATATATTCTTATGCCTCAGGTGGGGTCATGGGTTTAAGGGCTTGTATGGACAGAATCACATGTTTAAGGACTTGTGGGGACATAGTCATAGGTTTAAGGTTGTATGGGGACATGGTTATACTTGCGGGGTTGTGATAATAGGTTTAAAGACTTGTGGAGATATTTCCCATATACAATTTTGACATAATTAAAATAATATAGGTTATCATCCCATTATGACACTAAAGTTTAGTGGATACCTCAAGTTTGGGTGGTAATGGGTGAGGTGTGTTCCTAGGGGGAATGATAAAACATTGGGGTTATCAAATCCCAGAGTGAAGTCTGATAGATTTATGAATGTACTAGGATTGAGCCTTAGGGAGGCATCCTACATACCCTTTTAGGAGGCAGGGATCAAAACCCACACACTTCAATTTCATGATTTAATTTAATGTGATAGAACTAGTCTATTCAGTTTAGCGTCATACGTTAAGAATGCTTATGTTGTGAAAGGAGTAAAAACAAGGGATGGTATGGGGATTATGCATGGAAGCTTCCCAGAAGATGGGGGATCATCCCAAGAATATCACATGAGGCATCCTATGTTTGTTAAATAGATTAAGACTACATATTAACTTCATGTGTTGATGAAATTTTCATGAAGTTTAACATTGTACGACTAGGATGTTGTCATGCAGTTTAACGTCATGCGACCAAGACATCAATGCTATGCAGTTTATATTCTTATAGCTCAGAAAAGTTTGGGGATTACACATGGGTAATACCATCCCCGATTAAAGTAGGAGGAGATAAGGATATGGGGACCCTACATTCCCTTGAAGGGAAAATAAATTGGCTTCCCTTAAATATCCACCATTGTTGGGGTAGAACATGGGGGGTCCCAAGGTTAGGGTGCCTATTTATAGGAGAAAAAATCCATGAGATTATCCAGGCCATGATTAGAGTAAATGTCCTAGAAATCAGTCTTGATGATATAAATTTCATAGATGGTTGAGGAATTAATGAACCTAGTTTGAATGGGTGAAGGGAACCTAAACACTCAACTTGCACACAACTATGATTGGTGTAAGGAGGAATTGGGTTGGGAAACTCAGGATTGTGTCACACAACTTAAAAGTTACATGTGCATTGGAATTTGAATGATCCATGGTATCTACTATAAGGATGAGTAAAGGATTCATGGGGGATAGTTGTGCATAACTTTTGGGGTTTCATGGAGTTTGAAGTTGCGTGAAGGAAGTTCATATTGCATGAACCGCACTGGCCATCAAGGGAAGTTGCATGAAGACACTTCCAACATAAACCAAGGTGGTATAGGGACTATGTGAGGTCAATCATATCTTGATTGTTCTTCTGTGTGACAATGCATGTGATAATGTCCTAAGGACAACTGTTGCATTAAAAGGTCATAGCGGATCCCTTCTATGATGAGAACCCAGAAGTGCCATAACACTGTTCTTGAATATATGTTATACAACAAGATGATATTATTTCAAGGACACAAATAATACATTCCATTAGGGGTGTGGAATCATAAAACTTTAGGCACCTTCTCATAGTGTGCTCCCTTGGTAATATCCAGGAGGATATTATGAGAACGAGACCCGCCAGTAGGAAATCCACATTTCATAGTGTCATTGGATGTTCCTATCTACGGACGTGTGTATTGGTACTTATACTTTAAGATTATTATTAATGGGTATTACAACTTGAGCACTTAGATTTATTGATGAAAACTGTGACGACACACTGTTCGTAGTGAGGTAGGATACATTGGGTGCGTCATGAGTGATACTGCATTAATAGATAATGCGAGAAATGATTTTTCCCTTCTGTTCCATAACAGATGTAGATATCTCATGCCCTTTGATGAAATTGATATAGCCTAAATAAATCCATGGCCATGGTAAGGTATGGGTGAGTTCAATTCCGGGAAGTCAAAGAAAGAATAATCGAGCACATGGGTTGATGGCACTGGCATGTAATCCACTTGATTAGAGATATCAAGACAAAGGGATTAAATTACACGGTAAGCATTCGTATGAGGTGACATGTCAATGCGGCATAAACTTCTTTATCTTGGGTGCCTTGACCCATTGCTAGATAGTAATCTTGGACTTTAGGCAAGCCCACCTAATGCCAATGAGAAATAGGCCTAGAGGGTCACACACTAAGTGTATCCAAGTATCTCAAGTAGAATAAAGATTATTCCCGTATGTGGTTTAATAATTATTCAAGGAATCCTAAATTGTTTTAACATTGGAGTAAGAATAAAATGAAAAACAAGATATATATGTCATGTACATTGAATGTACACTCCATGTAGTTTTAATTTTTGAAAGGAAATGAATAAAAAATACACACTGTCTATTAGTGATTACCTGCCCTGTAGTTTTTCTGGTAGGGATTTTGAAGAAATAATATTGTTTTATTAAATTGTATTTATTATAATCAGTGTGGGAGTATGTCAAGGAATTAATGATTTGACATGAGGGTTTTCAATAAGATTTAATGAAATAAATAAAACGTGTAACATGTTTATTTATTATCATAACTCTATAACCTCAAACCCGATTATAAACATCCTCACAACCCCAAAACTTTTCCATGAATCATTGTGCACAACAATTCTGGAAAATCCTCTCAAGGCTAAGAGAACTCCTTTTTCTGAGAATTCTCTCAAGACTGAGAGAGATCCTCCTCCATCGGATCAAGGTGATCTAAGGCGGACAATGCAAGCAAAGGCTTCTCCATGCTACCAACAAGTGATTCCTTTGGTGACGTCCATAGATACGTGGTGCACATGTGGATCACCACTAGAGGAAGTCTACACTTGACTTCTGCGACACAATGACGAATCACATTGAAACGTGACCGGAAAACATCAACGAATAAAGAATTCCATCAAGGTAATTCTTGTCAATTAATTAAATTAATTATAACCAACATATGATGATCCTCTTGATGGTTCCAGGACCCTTCTCTTTCTTTTTGTTCTTCGTTCTATTCTAAAGATTGGGTGTTTTATTATCGTGATAGATCTCGGATTGAGCATTGTTAAATGCTAAAAATAATGTTGGGATATCCAACAAATGCACTTCCGCTGCGCCCAGAACCTACAAGTGGTATCAGAGCGGTCATATCGTTGATTATAATTATTTAGTTTTTTGTTGGTGATTTACGCATTTAATAACTTTTTTTTGTTTCAATTCAAGTTAATCGTTCTTTAAATCTAAATCTTGATATATGTTCCTCCTCTCTCATTTCTCGTTCACCTTACAGAATCAAATTTTTCTTTTAACTTTGATTACAATAAAATAGAGTATCTCATCTAGAGGTGCCAAATGTTTCTGGCCGTACAAAACAAGAATACACAGCGTGTATTCAGAAGTACACACCGTGTAGTCTAGGTTCAATGCATCAGACTGGTCTGCCAAATAAGGCCGTGTATTGGAGTATACCTAAGTCATAAATGACACTGTGTGTTGACCAAAAATAGGTGGAACATGGTATCCGGATTACATTCCGTGTGGTCCACTGATCATGGCGTGCAGTCCCTTCGGGTTAGGGTTCGACCGTGTACCTCATACATGACTTGCCCGACTAGAAACTATGTAACGCGGATACTACACGACATGTGTCCCACTGAACATGTCATGTACTCTAAAAATTTCCGAATTACATCTATACTCCATGTCCCCGAACGTGTACTTCAGATGGACGATGAACAAAAGGACATGCCGTGTAGTTGGAACTACACGCCGTGTACTCATCCAAATTACGCAGATTTATTAAAATTTATTATTATATTATACAAATCCTTGAGACATGTACCGTAGTGCAGGAATAAATCTGAGGCAAAACATGTGATATGTTTTATATATATATGTGTTTAATTTAATATCTGCGTAATGAATGGGAATTAACCGGGTTGCCTCCAAGGTACAAGTTACATACAAAGATAATTTTAAATTTATTTGTTTAAAATTATGATGGATGAGAATCTCAAGTAAATTCAGAAAAGGGTTTAAGATAAAAGGATTGATTAATTAAAGATAATTAATTGATTCGAGCGTGATTTATCTTAAGCAAGAACGATTAAATAATTGAATTCTAGTTTTATTTATGCATAAATATCATTTCATGTAGAAATGGAAAGCTGTAAACATGAACCTGAAAGGTTCAAGGTGTTTCTCCCCTTGGTCTTGGGTTATTTTATCAAACTATAGATAAACTAACCAATATAAAAATCTCATGATCATACCATTTATTTTAATTCTATCAGTTTCATGGTTTATTTATTGTGGGTGTGTTGTCACAATCACACAATTAATGAATTAAACAAGCATGCAAGATGGAACTAAAATTAGATCAGATTATGAATAAATATTATCTTAGACATGGTTAATCACATAAGTATATCCCACTTAATATTAACAAGCATGTAATCAAATATAATAAAATAGAAATTTACAAATAAGGATAAAATCCCTCAAATAAATATTAAGTCGTTATAGCCTTCCATAATCTTGGTTAGAATCGATCCATAGTTCAAAGTGCTTGACCAAACCTAGTTGGGGTGCTTTTAATTATTGTGGAATTCTAATTCAATGTTTTGGGTTGACTTTACATGGTTCTCATCAAGGGTTTACTTCCATAGTAGGACTTGGTGTGACCAAGAGGCAAAGGTTGAGGAAATCCAAAATAAAAGGATTTTAGGATTGGGGAGTCCACTCAGCGGATCAAGGAGCTGCGAGTTAATGTAGTTGGAATTTGGAATGCCTACCTAAAACCGTTAAAGTTGCTTGAACAACCCTAGTTGGGGTAATACGAAGGGAAATATGGATCCTTTCCACTAGAATATTCAGGAAATATAATATTCCGAAGTCAATGACGAGGGCTATTGGATTTCGATAAAATATTGGGAGACTAATAAGTATTAATTTATTTATTTGCATCAGTTTTATAAAGTACTAAAACCTTTTCTCTTCTTAATTTGTTGAAATGACAAGAAAAATGGCTTCAAACATATCATTTAGAATGAAACTCTAGAAGGAAAACCTTCTCACTCGCACCAATTTCCAAGAGTGGCAGAGGTGTTTACGCGTCATCCTTCGCCACGAGAGGAAATTGTATGTACTGGAAGAGCCTGTTCCAATTATGCCTAGGAAAGAGGCCAGTGATGAGGAAATATCTCTTTATGAAAAACATATAGATGATGCCACATATGTCTAGTGTTTCATGCTATCGGCCATGTCTAATGAGCTCTTGAAGCAACATGAAAACATGGACGCGTATAGAATGATGTCTCACCTTAAGAATCTCTACTAAGAGAAGGCGAGACAAGAGAGATATGAGATCTCCAATGATTTGTTTACAACTAATATTGGAGAGTCTACACTAGATAGGCCTCATGTATTCAATCTTATTGGCTACATTGAACATCTAAACATCTTAGGGATTTAATTCTTGGATGAGTTTCATACAGATCTCATCCTATCATCACTGCCCAAGGCCTTCTCTAGCTTCATTGTCAATTATAACACGATAAAAAATGAGAAGAGTCTATCAGAACTTTTGAACTTAATTATCCTGGTATATAAGTACATGGGGTGTGACAAACCTATAGTCCTTATGGTGAATAAGAATAGTAAGGACAAGGAAAAGGGGCCAAAGACTTATAAACGGTCCGAATCCCCCGAGCACCGTCCCTCCTAGAAGGGGAAGATCTAGAGGCAGAGCAAGGAAAAGAAGGAAGTATGTTTTTCATGTGGCAAGAAAGGCCACTGGAAGAGTAACTGAACTCAAAATCATGGGGATGCTAAAGGTGTGTTCGTTATCGAGTGTAATCTTTCAATTTCTACACATTGGGTATTAGATACAGCTTGTGGGGCTCACATCTGTATTCAAATATAGAAACCAAGTAGATTTATAAAGATTTACAGAGGATAGGTGGATCTTCGAGCTACCAATGGCGTAAGGATCGCTGTTTTGTCTATTGGCGATTACCACCTCTCATTGCCAACTAGGATGATTTTGGTTTTACATAACTGTTATTATGTTCCTAGTGTTACCAAGAACATAATTTCTGTATCTTGTTTAGATATGGATGGATTTATTTTCAATTTTGGAAATAAGGGTTGTATCTTTTATAAGAACAATGTATGTTGTGGTATGGTACATTTAAATAATGGTTTGTATGTATTAAATTACAAAAATAAAGTGTTGGCAATCGATAATGAAACAAACTCACATGACTCATTCATCACCCAGTTGTGGCATCGCCATCTCAATCTTGTAAATGAGAAGCGCTTAAAAAATCTCTGCCAAGATGGTTATTTGGACTATACTGATCTAAAACCACTTGATAGATTTCACACTTGATTACAAGAAAAAATGACCAAGAATTCCTTCGATGGACAAGCTGAAATGGCCACATAGATTTTAGTATTGGGGCACACAGATGTGTGTGGACCATTTCCAATAGAAACTAGAGGTGGATATTTTTACTTAATTTCTTTTACTGATGATTTGAGTAGATATAGCTATGTCAACATAATGAGGTATAATTTAGAAGCCTTAGAGAAATTTAAGGAATTAAAGAATGAAGTAGAGAATCATCTTGGTAAGAAGATAAAGAAACTTTGATCAGATCTAGGTGGAGAATATCTGAACCAAGAGTTCATCGATCTTCTACTGGAGTATGGGATTCTATCTCACCTCACTCCTCCTTATAAACCATAGTGTAATAGTGTTAATGAAAGGAGGAACCACGCCTTGTTGGACATGGTGAGGTCGATGATGAGTCATGCAGATCTTCCATTATCCTTTTGGGGATATGCATTAAAAACTACAACATACACATTAAACTGAGTACCAACTAAGGAGGAAAATGGAATTACCTCCAAGTTATGGAATGGAAAGAAACCCATTTTGTTGAATACATGTGTATGGGGATACATGGAATTTGTTAAGTCCTTCTCAGGCAACAAATGAGAACCCCGAGGCATGAGGTGTATCTTTATAGGATATCCCAAGGAAACAAAAGGATATTACCTATATAACCCTCAAGATAAGAAAGTGACTATCACCAGACAATCCTTCTTTCTTGAGAGGGAGAACATCCTCAAAAGGGATAGTGGGAGAAATATTGACTTCGACGAAGTTGATGCTCAAGATACATAGGAGTTGGTATAGGAACTAGTTCCACAGGTCCCCATGGAAGAGGTTCCAGAAACATAAGTACTGTGTAAGATCTCAAGAGAGGTAAGGAAACCAGAGAGATTTGGTTTTTTAGTCACTGAGGATGGTGAATCATTATTGTTGGAAGATGATGAACCCCTATTCTACAAGGAAGTAGTAGAAAGCTTAGAAGATGCAATATGGCTAGAAGCTATGAATTCTGAGATTGATTCCATGTATCAGAACCAAGTCTGGGTTCAGGTCTATGAGCCAGTTGATGTAAAGCCTATTGGATGCAAATGAGTATTCAAGAGAAAACCGAACATGGAAGGTCAAGTTAGCACCTATAATGCAAGGCTAGTGGCTAAAGTATTTAGACAACGTCAATGAATTGAGTTTGATGAAAACTTCTCACTAGTTGGCATGTTAAAATCCATAAGAATCATACTGGACATAGCATCTTACCATGACTATGAGATTTGGAAAATGGATGTCGAAACAACATTCCTTAACTGGAACCTTCATAAAGATGTCTATATTACACAACCATAAGGGTTTGTGACACCAGGTAAATCCAAACAGGTTTGAAAGTTGTAGAAATCCATTTATGGATTAAAGTAAGCATCTAGGTCATAGAACATTTGATTTGATGAATCCATAAAGGAATTAGGTTTCATTAAGAATGAATGTGAGCCATGTTTTTATAAGCAGTTTAATGGGAATGCGATTGTTATCCTAGTAGTATATGTTGACGAGATATTGCTTATTGTAAATGATGTACCAGTCTTATAGTCAGTTAAGGACTTGTTGATCAAGTGTTTCTCCATGAAGGACTTGGGTAAAGCAACCTACATTCTAGGGATCAAGATCATTCGTGATAGATCCAAAAGGATGCTTGGACTAAGTCAAGGTATATATATTGACCAGATACTAAAGAGATTTAGTATGGAACAATCCAATAGGGTATTGGTTCCAGTGTCACATGGCCTACATCTCTCTAAGAAAATGTGTCCTTAAACACAACAAGAGAAAGATAGAATGAGTAAGATCCCATACGCTTTGACTATAGGATCCATCATGTATGCCATGCTATGTACCATGCTTAATGTTGCCTATGCACTGAGCATGGTAGGTATATATCAAGAAGATCAAGGAGAACAGAATTGGACTGCTGTTAAGACTATCCTTAAGTATCTAAGAAGAACTAAGGATATGTTCCTGGTGTATAGAGGATACGAATAACTTGTCATCAGAGGGTATGCTGGTGCTGGTTTTTAGACAGATTAGAACGATATGAAGTCACAATATGGATATGTTTTCTGTCTCAATAGACAGGCTGTGAGCTAGAAGAGTTCAAAGTATCCAGTTGTTGCCGATTCTACAGTAGATTCCAAATATATAGCATCTTATGATGCAACCAAGAAAGCTGTCTGGATTCAGAACTTTGTCCAGGAGCCTGATGTGATGCCTAGCAGTAAAGATCCTATCATGTTGTATTATGATAATACTGCAGTGGTGTCTCTTGCACAAGAACCAAGGTCACATCAATAGATAAATCACATACTCCAAAAGTATCACCTCTTGATGTATTTCTATCAAAGGGGTGAAGTTGCAGTGAGCAGAGTATCCACGAAAGATAATGTGGAAGACCCCATGATTAAAGGTCTATCTCAGTAGAAGCATGAATATCATGTGAGAGTTAGTGGGTTAAAGGTTGTTAGCAATTGGCTCTAATCCATGTGGGGGTCTATTGGAGTTGGTGTCTTAGAACCAACTAATTTGTACTTTATTAATTAATAAATACCTTATCACATCTTGATTGTTCTTCTGCATGACAATTCATGTGGTAATGTCCTAAGGACATCTGTTGCATTAAAGGGTCATAGCGGATCCCTATTATGATGAGAACCCAGAAGTCCCATAACACTATTCTGGAATATATATTATATGTATGGATGATGTTATTTGAGGGACATAAATAATACAGACCATTAGGGGCGAGGACTCATAAAACTTTGAGGCACCTTCTCATGGTATGTGCCCTTGTTAATATTAAGGAGGATATTATGAGAACGAGACCCGCCAGTAGGAAATCCACATTTCATTGTGTCATTGGATGTTCCTATATGCAGATGTGTGTGTTTGTCCTTAGAATTTAATATTATTATTAATGGGTATTACAACTCGCACACTTAGATGTATTGACAAAAAATATGATGACACACTATTTTCAGTGAGGTAGGATACATTGGGAGCGTCACGAGTGATACTACATTAATAGATAATGCGAGAAAGGATTTTTCCCTTATGTTCCATAATGGAAGTAGATATCTCCAGCCTTTTTATGGAATTGATATAGCCTAAATAAATCCATGGCCATGGTAAGGTATGGGTGAGTTCAATTCTGGGAAGTCAAAGAAATAATAATCGATCGCATGGGTTGATGGCACAAGCATGCAACCCGCTTGATTAGAGATATCGAAACAAAGGGATTAAATTACATGGTAAGCATTCGTATGGGGTGATACATCAATGTGGCATCAACTTCTTTCTCTTGGGTTCCATGACCCATTTCTAGAATTTAATCTTGTACTTTAGGCAAGCATGCCTAATGCCAACGAGAAAGAGGCCTAGAGGGTCACACACTAAGTGTATCCAAGTATCTCAAGTAGAATAATGATTATTCCCATATGTGGTTTAATAATTATTCAAGAAATCCTAAATCATTTTAATGTTGGAGGAAGAATAAAATGAAAAACAAGATATACACTCCATGTACATTGAATGTACACGCCGTGTAGTTTTCATTTTGGAAAGGAAATGAAAAACAAATACACGCCGTATATTAATGATTACACGCCATGTAGTTTTTCCTGTCAAGATTTTGAGGAAATAATATAGTTTTATTAAATTATATTTATTATAATCAGTGTGGGTGCATGTCAAGGAATTAATGATTCGACTTGGGGGTTTTCAATAAGAGTTAATGAAATAAATAAAACGCATAAAATGTTTATCTATTGTCATAACTCTATAACCTCAAACCCGGTTATAAATATCCTCACCACCCCAACACTTTTCCATGAATCGTTGTGCACAAAAATTCTAGAAAATTATCTCTAGGCCAAGAGAACTCCTTTTTCCAAGAACGCTCTCAATACTGAGAGAGATCCTCCTCCATCGGATCAAGGCGATCTAAGGCGGACAACACAAGAAAAGGCTTCTCGATGCTAGCACCCAGATATTTCTTTGGCAACATCCATAGATACATGGTCCACATATGGATCACTGCTAGAGGAAGTCTACAGTTGGATTCTGTGATGCAACGATGAATCATATCGAAATGTGACCGAAAAAAATCAATAAAGAAAGAATTCCATCAAGGTAATTCTTGTCAATTAATTAAATTAATTATAACCAACATATGATGATCCTCTCGATGGTTCCTAGACCTTCTCTTTATTTTCATTCTTTGTTATATTCCGAAGATACAATGTTTTATTATCGTGACGGATCTCGGATTGAACGTTGTTCAATGCGAAAATTAAAGTTGGGCAAACCCACCAACGTGCTTCCGCTACGCCCAAAACCTACAACGTTCACATTGGAAGATGCATGATCCATGGTATCTACTATAAGGATGAGTAAAGGATTCATGGGGGATATTTGTGCATAACTTTTGGGGTTTCATGAAGCTTAAAGTTTCATGAAGGAAGTTCATATTGCATGAACAACACATGCCATCAAGGGAAGTTGCATGAGGACACTTCCAACATAAACCAAGGTAGAATAGGGACTATGTGAGGTCAATCATGAAAGTTATATAACTAAAGGAATCCATGAAAGTTATATAACTAAAGGAATCCATGAAAGTTATATAACTGCAGGAATCCATGAGGAGGTTGTAGTAGCATGAGCTCATGAAATAATATATTGCACAAATGAGAGCCTGATGCTTCAAATTCTAGAGGTATGCCCCAAAAAATGGGGGGGGGGGGGTTATACTATATTTATAGAAAAATTGGGTTATTAAGTTCTTGGGAATGAAACTTTAGATGTTTCTTTCCATGTTTAGCTGGGTTGCACAATTATGGTTTGTAAGATGATCATGCCTTTTCCTCTAGAGGAGATTACATAAGGCTGTGATTTGACATTGAGTTTATCATGAAACTGACAAAACCCCAAAATTGAGAGTTGTGTGAATATGATAAAATTAAAATTTACACACACACATCACTTTTTCTTTATAAAGGTTCCTTGAGATATGTTTTTCCCTTGATTTGGACAAATCATGCATTCTGAAGGATGAGACATGGTATCATCACCAAAAAATACCATGTTGTCCATAAATTAGTGATTTAAGAATCTTTTCATTAAACTTATTTCATTCCCTCAATTTTATAATAAAATTTCAGACATATCTTCTAAATATTCTTTATTTCTCATAACTTAGAAACCTATAAGAAACAACTTCATATATACACTTCAACAGACTTTTAAAATAGTTTGAACATATTGAAATCACATCTAACCATTTTTAAAAACTCCCCATAAATATATGATCTTCCTTAAAAAGGTTAACCAAATACCAATGGATAGATTTATGTTACACATTTTCCCCCTTTGACAACACTATGTAAAGACAAGATGTGAGAGGGGAAAAATATGACATAAATTATCCTCGAAAAGAGTATGTTTATACACACATGATCAACCTTAACTTCTGAAATCTTTTCTTTGGAAAAGGATTAGTAAATATATCTTCAACATACTCTCTTATAGGAAAAAACTAAAAATTTAGTTCATTACTTTCCAAATTCTCTTTGATGAAGTGATATTTAATATAAATGCACTTAGAAAGAGAATATTTTACTAGATTCTTAGTGATATTTATAAAAATTTGATTATCACATCCCAAGATAAGGGGAAACCTCATATCAACCAAATAATATTCTAGCTATGTCTTCATTCACATTAACCATGTAACAACTTGAGTGGTAGCTTCATATTTAGATTTAGATGTATATAATGTTACTGAATTTTTCTTCTTTGTATGATAACTCACACATCTTTCTCCCAAGAAGAAAAATCCACTATATGTGGATCTTATATCATTGACACAACCTACCCAATAAATATATATATAACCAAATAGATGAATACTTCCTATGAAATCATACTTTATTCTCAAAATCAATTGTTCCTTTGATATCTCTAAGAATTATTTTTTCATCCATAAGATGAGATTACTTTGGTTCACTTTGATACCTAGAACAAAATTTAATACAATAAAAATATCAAACCTTGAATCCATTAGATATAATAGACTTTTAATCAAATTTATAGCCTCTTTAGGACCATACTCCTTTCCTTACCCATCGCTTTCTAACTTTTTTCCCACTGAAATGGGTGTGGAAAAAATATTTAAATATTCCATGCCAAACTTCTTTAGAAGTTCATTTTCATACTTATCCTAACATATTTTTTTTTATTTTTTGAGATTTGTAAGGAAAGAAATTATTTAATTTCTCCCAACATGGATATTTTAAATAAATTCTTCATCCCCTGAACAAAAATTTCACACATTTCTTCATTATTCCCTACAAATATAATATCAAAAAAATAAATAATAAAAACAAGGAAATACTCTTGATTTTATATTATGTAGAGGTTACTATCAAATATTACTTTATTTAAATTCAACTTCCTTAATAAAGTATCCAATTTAGAATACCAAAAACTCAGATCTTACTTCAACCCATACAAAGACTTCTATAAATTTCACCCATAACTTTCATCTTAACCAATCATGAATCCACATGCTTTTTCAATACAGACTTCTTCATCGAGCTCTCCATTAAAAAAATACAACTTAAAATCAATCAATAATATCTTATACTTCTATTTTATAGTGATAACAATAAAGATTCTAATATTTTGAAGTCTCACTACTACAGAAAAGGTCTCATCAAAACCAATGCCTTCAAAATATGAGTTGCCTTAAAAAACTAGTCATTCCTTGTTTATTATCACTTTAACCTTTTCATTCACCTTATTTTGAAAAAACCATTTTTTATAACCACATTTTTATTTTTTGGTTTGGGTACAAGTTCCCATGTAGCATTCTTATCAATCTGATATAGATCTTCATTCATGGAATCAATACACTATTTATGTTCTAAATATTATTTAACATATCTTGGATCAACCTGTGAATATAAGGAAGTATTATAAACTAACCTCAATGTTCTTCTAGTTTATTTTTTTCCCCTGATATCCAATGATATTTTACACCTCCACCTATTTTATCATCCTTGGATGAGATGAATGATAATGTTCCCCATCACTTGAAATAGTTGAATTAATATCTTCACCTTGTTCATTTTTTACATTATTACACTTCTCAGAAACTTTGTTATGTTGTTTAATAATAAAAAAATCTATCTTTAATTTCTTCTATATCTATAGGTGCTTGTGAAAACTTTATATTATAATGTTTAATCACTTTAACATACGTATATTCAAAATTATTTCATATTTATTTATTATAGCACCAGTATCCTCTACCATTAGTAGGGTAGCCAAGAATGATTCCATAAAAAAATATTTGATCAAACTTCCCAAGATTTTCACCCATGAATTTGATAATGTAGGTACTTCCAAACACCTTTAGGTATTTCAAACATTGGGTTTCTTCATTATACATATTTTAAGGATTCATATCTAAGTTTGACCTATAGAAACATTCATTTTGAATATAAACTCCTACTATGATAGCTTTCCTCCAAAAGAATCGATATGTATCATGTTTAATAAACATAGTTTGAACTATCTCTAACAAAATTATATTTCTTATTTTAGTAACACAATTATATTGTGGTGTGTATATCTCACTAAATTCATGATGAATTATGTACTTTTCAAGATAATATCTAAACTTCACATTTGTGTATTCAACACCATTATCTATTTGAATCTTATTCACAGAATATATACATTATTTTCTATAATTATCCTAAAAATATTAAACATTTTTAGGGCCTATAACTTATGTTTCAAACAAATAATACATATAATGTGAGTAAAGTCATCAATAAATAATATAAAATATTTATTTCTAATTTTTTATTTCTTTATAATGAGCCCACATATATCAAAATGCATCATCTATAAAGGATGAGTTGAATGTATTTAAACTTTATAATGTATTAAGTATTTAATCTTCCCTTTCTGGCATATATAATAATAAAAATCTCTTATACTATTCATGTTAGTAGTATCATGAATACTTTCTCTCTTTTTCATATTTCTCATATTACTCTAGAAAATATATCATAACCTCTTATTCCATAACTAATTTTCTTCCATCACACTTAGATAACATGAACTCTACACATCACCAACTTGAATCATGTTTCCCTCGGTTCATTTACCTCTTGAAAAAACTTTCCCATTTTCAATAATTTTGAAAATAAATCCATCTATTTTAAAAACAACCTCATTTCCTTCATCACAGATTTGTCAAACACTTAACAAGTTGAGTTTCATTCCACCAACAAATAAGTCACTTTTTGATTTTAAATTTTCTATTACAATGATTGAAAATCGATCACCTCTGATTCTAAGGGACTCAGAATTTCTAAAAATCATTTTCCCTTATTTTTAATATTTTATATTGTTTAAAAAATTAAAATATCTAGTAATATAAGACGAAAACCCACTATAATGTATCCAATTTCATTCTACTTTTGTATCTTTGAGAGATGTTTTAACAACTAGAAAATTTTCCTTTCCTTTTTCTTAATTATCATATGGATTTTGTGATTTTTTATATTTTTGTCCTTATAATATAATGGTACATCCTTTAGAAAGATTGTGAGTCTGATCACATCTTTCACAAAAACTTTTCAGAGGTTGGAATCTATTTTCAATCTTAAAACCGACTTTCTTAGGTTTTATTCTTTGCATAGGTCGAATCCCCCTCAATATATACATCAAGTTACTCCTGGATTCTTTGTAGTGTTGATAATTAGACTAACACATCTTAACCGTATACCCAAAGCCTCCATAGTACTAACAATATCCATAGAAGGAATATTTTTCTTTGTAACATAAATGTGATTCATTAGTGTTATCCACTTTGATACTTTTTTATGTATCAAAGTTTTAGAATCCTCTCAATATTTTTTTAATTTCTTATATTTATTCTCATCCTTAAAAAGATATCCAGTAGTAACATCTTTTGGTTCCGACTTTTAAACCATATAAATTTTAGGATTTTCAACTTCATGTTTTTTGGCTACAAACATGTTCTTCTTAACTTCCTTTTTCTTATGACCATATTCATACTTTTTTCTAACCGCCAAGGATTATTTTTTTGATCCTTATGAGTTTTACACTTCTTAAAACTTTCACCAACTTCTAAAACAAGTTTTTGGAAATTTTTTATCCATTTCTCAACTTTAAAAAGTTTTTATTGAACAAGAACATTTTTTTCTCCTTCAAATTTATCTTTTCTTAAAGATTGATATTGATATTTTTATCTTCATCAAGTAAATTCTTTATATCATATATTTCTTTTAGAAAAATGGATTTTTCTTCAATAAAATATTCTTGTTTAGTTATTGAAATATATTGTTTCTTTAACTTATTATTCTCTCTTTCAAGTTTAAAAATATTTAATTTAAATTATCGAAAATATATTTTAGTATTAAAATCCATCCAAGCATCCTTTTCTTCTTTAGAGAAACTTCTTTAATCCCTAGTTAACTTTCCATCATTCACTTTTGTAATAAGTAATTTTTCAGCAACATCATCACTGTATTTTTGAATTTCCACCTAATTATCATAATCTCGGTCACATTTGGGAAAAAATTTCTTCTTTTATATTATGAAAACTTCTTATACATTCACTTTGAAAAATCTTTTTATTTTTTTCTTTCGTTATGAGAGATATTCTCGACTTTCCATCTTCTTCATCACTTTTTTCACTTTACGTTTTTTTTGTAGAAAATTTTCTAAAAAATTTCCAATGGCCCTAAAAATAAATCACATAATAGGTAACTATCATTTATACTTACATATGAATCTTTCAGCATTTTTGAAAATAAGGACATAAATTCATCAAACATTGTACATACCTCATCATCGGTTTCAGAGTTACTTACTTCTTCCTTGAGAACTTTTTTAGATTTTTTTTCTCACCAACTTTGAAAGAAATTTATCGATCAAATTTTTTATTTCTTCATAAACTTTTCTATTCTTATTTATTAAGTGGTGATAATTATATATATATTATCCAAAGATATATTTTTAGGATCCATTCCATTTAAATATTATACCTTGGAATCAAATTTATCAGGAATAATTCTTAGAATGTTTTCAATAATAGTTGAATCTTCCAACTTCTCACTGAAACATCTTGAGGTTATTATAATGAAATTAACTTTTATGAAGAAGTCACAAACATATTTATCTTCACTCATTTGAATATATTCATAATTTAATATCTAAATCTATATATTTACTTTCATTACTTTTATATTTCCTTCATAAATGTTCTTAATATTTTATTAGATGCCTTTAGTTGTTCCAATACCTTTAACCCTTAGAAATTCAATTTTAGAGAGTGGGGAAAGTGTAGAATTACTAGAATGACCATAATTGTCTAAAATATACTTATAAACATATATTAAGAGAGAAACCTTAGAAGGGGGATTTAAACAATCTATTTTAGCTTCAATAACTTCATAGACAATGAATATAAGATGACATAACTTTTTTCTGTTCTAGGTGTGATAATTTTTTACATAATAGACAGGAATACAATTACTATTTATAGAGTTATTAAAATCCTTTTAAACCTTCCTTTACTTTAAAATTTTGTAAAGAGTCAATGTAGAGAGCCTTAACTTTTATACCAATTAAAAAGAAAAACCGAGATCAGTGGGGAGGGGGTAAATCAATTATATTCTCTTTTTTATGTTTTCTTTATTAATAAATAACCTTCAACTATAATTAGTAAGAAATAAACCTAATTAAAAACAAAAAATAAGCACAACCATAGAAACAGATTTATTTAAAAGGTTCACTACTCAATAATTGTAGTTAGTTCTTGTCACGGTTTGGAAGTAATCCAAGACTATACAAACCGCTATAAAATAATATTTTTGGTGGTTACAATGAGAAGAGAATATCCATCACCAGCATTGCACTATAGTACTTATGATAGTACATGTGATCCTCTCATTTATAAAAATATATAACAATGTTTTGTAAGAATAGTATGAACCTTCACCGATAAGCTTTTGTACTTTGTCACTATACTGATTGAAATTTATTCACACTTGAATTTATTACAAGTACTTATTATTCATCTTAACCTTCATCCATAATAGTAAGTAAGAAATTTTTATTAGTTTTATATAATAAATAGTCCACCTAATCACTTCTTCATCCAATATACTCAGTTTGATGAAACTTAGCCTGATACCCTATTCATCCAATCGCTTCTATAAACTATTCATCTAACCATATCTGTACACCGTTCATCTAATAACATCTAAAAGGAAGTTCTATTTGGTATCATTTATACTGATTCCCCTTCACAATATTTATTTGATGAAATATTTACTTCTAAAACACTTCAGATTTTTACCAAAAATTCTTCACACCCATTCGATGCATCTCACCCCTTTATATAGTTATCCTTAACGCACAACCTATGGAAGAAGAATAACATTAAAATTAAAATATCCTACTCAAAATTTGAACATATCACTCAATGCTTTCATTAGTTGAACATATTAAATATTTATAAAATACAGGATTCAATATTATTTTATGGAAGTTTCCTTAAATCTCAGTGTCAAAATTCTTTTTCAATAATCCTAAATTTTCAGTGAGAATCATGATTTTCCTCATTGATAATTGAAATGTTGAATGACCAAATCAACATAATCAAATTAATGACCTTACAAAAACTTCATGATGATATCTAAAACGTTTATCCAATATAACTTTATAACACTTCTTCCATACACTAAAAACTTCATATGGCGTTCCCTCAAAAATTTATCAGAACATTTATGAAAGATTTTATAAGAACCTTCCTCTATTAGATGAATTTATTCAGAAACCTTATTCCATTTCCTTTTCTAGGAAACCTATTTTTGATGAAATTAATTTAATTTTTTTTGATGAATTTATACAGAGACTCTATCTGATGAATCAAATAATTTTTTTTAATAAATCTATAATTTGTTCACTTCATATCTTTGTAAATTTCTATAGGATTGAATTATTTCACATAATTTAAGGTCATAATGTTCATATGTAAAGGTGTGAATGTAATTCAAGGGTTATTGGGTGTTGGATAAGAGTTAAAACTGATGTGAAGGATCCAAGGAAGCTCTTCACCACACAAAGAAACCCTGAAACTAGTTGTGCACAGTTTAAGTTCTTAAGTTTTGGATTAGTGGGAGGCCCAAAAATATGTTGGTGGTGAGGCTGAGCCCAGGATGTTGGATCCACAAATCCCAATGTATCCTATAAAATTAGGAATCAATCCACATGTATTTCCAGAATATGGAATTGTAGAAGAACAAACCTGAATGTAGGAGGGGTGATCCTCTTCAATGAGGATAGGAAATACGTTTTTTAGTTTAAGTGTTATAAAAGATGATGTTGGTCATGTAGTTTATGGTCATTCATATAGGACCAAGGGGAATTTAGAAAACAATTTAAAGTCATGATACATGGACTAGGGGAATTTTTGTTTAAAGAATATTTACATGGAACAAAAGTGGTAAAACTTGACATGATAAGAGGGTGATACAAGCCCATGTGTCACATAAATATAATGAAAAAAACTGCACATATATTAAGGTCATAATACTTGGACTATAACTAGGTCCAAAAATCCAAAAGTTAGTGAATATACTTTCCCCCATTCCTAGGAAGGGTTTATGATGAATTTGTGGTTGGGACTGAAGACATGGGGTCTAGGAATCACTACATATCCCATGGTAATGAGAATAAATCCACATGTAGTTATGGAATATAGAATGGTAGAAGACTAATGCTAGAAGTGGGGGGGGGGGGTGGATAGCCTCTATAATAAGGGTATTGATTCATCCCATGGTTTCTATAGGGAATCCAATGTTTTTGACATTGGGTAAGTCTACGGTTAATAATCATGTGTTGAGGATGTTGTTTTTTATGGTCATCCCATATTTTTCATATGAGAAATCCATTTTTATACTAGGTAAGTCTATAGTTTAACATTATGTGCTAAGGATATCGAGATCTAGAGTTTAAATTAATAAAATTAAGACAAGGGGGAATGTAAATAATTTAAGCTCATAATGGATAGACCAAAGGGGCTACTATTTTCTTAAGGTCATAGAGCTCAGACTCTAGTTTTTGTAGTTTAATTTTGTATAGCTTTCACGAAGGGTTTATCTAAAGTAATTCTTGAGAAAATCATCATTGCTGGGAGGTGTGATAAACTCAACATCTAGGGATATCAAAGAGTATTATCTATTAGAAAAGTCCTTATGGATAATATAAGTTCCTTCCAATTTTGGTTCCAACATTGTTGTCTTTTTTCTGGGTATCATCGGTGTTTTGAGCTCCAATACCATGACACCCTAGAGGAAGAAGAAAAGGAAAACATTCTTGTTGAATACTCTTGATATCCTATTTTGGTTCCACTCTAAGTTATGAAAGTCCTAATGTCTATTTTCCTCTAGGGAATACAAATAAATTGGATGGACTTATTATATTCTATTTGGAATCTTCTAGTCATAAATATCCATTTAGAGTGATGAAAAATAAACCTCAATAGGCAATACTTCCTCTATTATATATACTCGAGAGTATGGGTTCAACCTGGTAGAATTTTGAGTTTTTTTACGATAAGACCAAAGGGAATTAAAGAGATTATTAGGCCTATTATTTTTGTTTTGGACCACCATTTTCTACAAGATGTTAGAGAGGGTCTTATTAAATGCCTCAATCTTCCCATTTTCCTATAAATGGTAGCAGGAAGTATGGTTGGATTGGATGTTGTACTTGACATATATTTTCATCAACTCAACAGGATAAAAGGTGGTTTCGTTGTGTGTGAAAATAGTGTGAGGCACCCCAAACTAATGGATGATGTGGGTGCTCACAAACCCAATCATGGACCAAGTTTTGACTTCCTTAAAGGGAACTGTTTCTACCCATTTTGGAAATAAGCTTTTTTTTTCAGTCAAAATGAACATATACTATCAATTTTTTGTTGGTGAGTACGATCTCACAATATCGAGTCCCCATACTCTAAAGGGATAAGAATATTTTATTGTGTTGAGAAGCTCTGGAAATTGATTCACAAAGTTAGCATGGATTTGACATGCATGAAACATCTTGGTGAAATCAATGCTATTATGAATTGTGGTGGGTCATAAGTAGCCTAACCTATGAATTTGGTGGGAGATATTTAATATTTCTTGATGTGTGCTAGTATATCTGGCATGAACCTCCTGTATGAACATAGTTATCTTATTTACTTGGTTGGAATGAAGGATAATTCCATTGAACCCATGCATGTGGACGATTTTCTCAAGGTTAGGCCCACTCTAGAGGGTATACTCTATTGCAATCTAATGAATTCTATCACTCTCAGCTCGATCCAGCTAGACAATGCCATAATGGAGATTATCTAAAAAGGGAGTCTTCCAATTTGGTTTTGATAGACCGTGGAGAGATTCAAGGGTCCTGGAATAGAAGTGTCGATATCCAGCTCATATATCCATCAGTTTCCATGATCTAATGTGGTGAAGGTGATGAATCTCTAGTGTATCACATGAATGACTAGAAAATCCTGGTTGGGTTCTATAAGGGATGTGAAAAAACCTTCCAAATTATTGGCTCAACCATTATTCCATTGAATAAAATGGGTCACCTTTGGCTGGGAAGGGAACTGGGCCATCAACTGACGGGTGCATTCTAGTAGGGGAACAAGCTCTTGTTTTCTAATGATGTAGTCAACGTTGACCTATTTGACGACTAGCTCAGAGTCTCCCTTCACATGTAAACAAGGAACATCAATCTTGAAGGATAACTCAAGACTAGTGATAAGAGCCTGATATTTTGCCTCATTTTTAGTGGAACCTTCTAATAAATGGAATGAGTATAGAAAGATAACATGTGTTGGGGTGATGAAAATGATTACTAGGCCAACCCTATTGAGCTTAGGGTCATTGATACTTCTACTTATCGGAATATGAGAGGCACCATCAAAGTTAATCTTCCAACAAGGTACAACCTGATCCACTGAGAGAATAAATTCATCTGAAAATAAACATTTTGGGGTAGTTCTTTAAGGGATGAATGTATGACCATGAAGTTTTCCATCACTTGGTATTTAGTTTAATTCTACGGGAAAATCCTATTATCATACTTCTGGAGGATTACCATCCAAAATTCCAATCACCTTGTCAGTAAGGGGATATTTAGGATGCACTTTATTGGGTCTACTCAGGACACACAATATATGTCATGGTGCTGAAAATAGTGTTTCAAATTCTTCAATACAATGAATAACATGATAAAACTCTTCCAAATAAGGGATCATCTGACTTCTGTGTCATGGATAATGAAACTGAGATAGTAGAGACTATTTTACCCACCCTCATTGTTTTCCAAGGCCTGAAGGGAACTGAGGGATCATTCTAGTGTAGTCATGTAAAGGACCAAATGCTTTTATGATATTGGTGACATTAGAACTAGAGGCTAAAATAGGTATTGCTTGATATCCTCAAAGGCAGTTTGTAACTCTTCTTCCTACTAATAAATGATTACTATGAGTCCTTGGAGGGAGTCTAGAACATCCTCCACCTGTAGGTATCTGTGGAGGGTTATACGAATCTTTTTAGACCTTGGATTCTAGGACTGTAAGACTTAGTTGATGAGCTTCTACCCTAGACTCTGGCCAGGGTAAAGGTTCAATCATCGAGTCATCTGTTGCTTTAGAGCTTGAGAGGTTGATGGTGACATGATTCTTCCTAGGGTCCTGATTCTTATGGCGCATGACTTCTCCAAGTGCAAGTTCCTAAGAGTCACTTGGGTTCCCCCATGTGTTTTATGACTTATAGCATGGGTGTGACCCCCATGATGGGTGTTTGACCTCCTACCCTAAGATGTTTCTTTAGATAAGGGAATGTTCCAGGCTTGGGGATGACACCTAAACTAGCTAGTGGTGGTTCATGGAGGACCTACATAGTGGTATTCCTCATAACGGGATGGATCATAACAGCTTCCGGAGGTGCCGACGATTGAGATAGTCAACCTGAACTACCTCACAGGTGGCTGGGGTATCAATCCTAGGTGAGAAAAGATGGTTCCTCATTCAATTGTTAAGGGTATATGATGGGGTATTCCAGTGGTGGTAGGGGGAACTGGAGTTTCAAAAGATGGCTCCTATTGGGAAATGTTCTAGGTCTTCCCCCAGTAGCAGTGTTAGATGTTTTGGACTAGGGATGGTGGAGTGGAGATGGAGTCAACCCGCTCATCGACCTATGGTACTAGTCAGAGTTGGCATTGAAATATCCTGGAGGGAGCCCTCATGAGAAGCTCCTGATTGGTTTCCATGATAGGTACATCTCAATCATCCCCTACCTCCTTAGTATAATGGAGTGAGATATCATATCACATTGATGAGAGGCTCATAAATTAGTTCCCTATTGAGATGGGGGGATGGTTTTCCCTAGGATACTGTCAAGGGTGGTGGTGTTTGTGAGATTCCAATGTCTGAAGATCTTGGAAAGCCATATCCCAGGCAGGAATTAATCCTTCCTACTCATATCAATGAACAAGGGCATTGATCACCCTCATCTGTATGAGTTCATAGGGTGATATGGGGCATGAGTTCCCCATAACTGAAGATTTAGTGGCTATCGTGGTAATAATATAGTAATGTGGTATTTCCACACCAAAATTACCCATTCCCCGATTCCTATTGGAATTAATTCACTGATGTCCTATAGATCATGTCCTGTAAAGTACACTGAATTTTTCATCAATACAAATATAGTGAAAGCGATTACCGTTACCCCAACATCATAAATTCTTTTTAAAGTAGAGTATGATTCCATGTTGATGATTTTATAGACCAAGGAAACCCAATTTTATCTTCTCTAAGTCATAGGAGAGTTTCATGATGGTCCCACCACTTTCTTGGTGGGACCTGGTGCTAATATGCATATCTAGTGACATGTAAAGATAATGGTTCCCCAATATCACTAGTCCCCATTATAGCGACCCTACTTTTATTACATTACTTTTACATCATTTTAATGATAAAAAACATAAATACATTACAAAATGAGGATCCAAAGGTTTGGTTTCTTGGGAAAACTAGGACCATACATAACATTTACAACATAAAACATTTATTAAATTCCTTGTTCTCTATATTTTTATTAGATCTTGACTTCTCCTTAGTACAGGTAGTCAAATGAGGATATACACAAAAGGGGGTGAGATAAAATCCCCATAAGAGGATAGATAATAACATGAAACAATATAACATGGGGTGATCATATTCATAACATCATCACCATAACCATGAGAGTAATCATTAGATAAATCCATGGAATGCGGCAACGCATAAAAATGAAATATCATGTCATAGTGGTCAACCAACAACATAGTTGTGAAATAATCTAGAATAATTTTCACGCATATTTCCATTTAACTCATGAGATTCATCCCATTACCCAATGCATTATATCACTATATAATTCTGAGTGCACCCATTACATCATAACATTTATATTGCACTATATAATTTTTGGCGCACCTGTCACATAATAACATTTACATTATCATGCATGCCACATAAAACATATATCAATCATGAAAATAAATAACACATGGAAAGGAATGAGTTTAATCTCATAAGAATATATTCTTAAACTTTGGGTTACCAAATTAAAGGGGGAATAACATACTTTATATAAGAATCATCAACCTTGAGTTAGAAGTAAAAGGTGTGTTTTGAAAGAAGAGTTATTTTGGAAAACATTGTATTTGTCATAAACTATAGTATAAAACATTTATATCCCAGAAAAGATAAGATAATTATGAATAAATTATTTTTAAGTAACAACCATATTTAAAATTGGGTGAAATAGGGACAACCCCAAGAAAGATAGCTGGGTTCGAGAAATCCCCTTACCATTTGTCTGAAAGATTACTTCACGTTAATATCTTGTATAATCACATTATATTCATTAATTAAAAATTACAGAACCTTTTATACATAATTATGATTCATTATGGTTTTATTATGTTCTTTTATAGTCCTTTGGATGAGTTATAGAGTTTAAATTTATTGTTCAGGAGTGTCTTTTTTCTTAGTTTTCATGATTGGTTCACTTGTATCCAAAAATGGAAGTTCATGTAAGATGCAGATAAACATAAAAAATTGTTATTATATGTTTTTAATGATATTATAGAAGTTTAATTGACATTATAAAGGATTTTTTTATATGTCATGAGTATGAATCATTATATAAAATTTAATGATGATCATTTTAGGTTAATTTTGGTGGTTTTTTGATCACAACGAACACGTTTTGTTTTATCATTTAGTATTATGTATAAAGGTTATTTATAGAACATAAAAGGGGTTAAAACATAAATATTAATTTTTTTTCAACCATTTAATGGTTTTATTGAAATACTTTAAGGTGTTGAAGGAAAATGGAAGTACATCACCCATGATGTCGGTAAATGGGCACATCACGGGTGACAATTTCATTTACAAAAAATTAATGAGACAAAGGGAGGAGTTTAATGACGGGTATTACATTATCATGGTATAATTATAGTATATTTAAATTATTGGAGTTTATAATCACATTTTTATTAATTCAGGTGATGAGAGAATAAAGAAATAAATGAAATTCAAAGGAAAATAAAAGAAACGAGAGAGATAGGAATTACCTCTTGAATTCTCCTCTTGAGATCATCATAAAGGAACCTAGGATTAGTCTTTTGATAAGACCAAGAGCTCCTGGAAATGGGTGAGGGTATAAGAAAGATATTTGGTTAGAATTTAGACAAGTATTGAAGCTTGATAGGTGTGAATAAATGGGGTTGTGAGGGTTTGTATTTATAGTGGAAGAGAGGGGTGTTTTCTAAATATTATATCCATTAGTTTATTATTTTTCCAAAGGATAATTAATAGTGATGATTCCATGAATAAATATAGTAATACGAGCATATGATTTCTAACCAATGGTACTTACATCATCATAACATCATACATGACTTTATAATTCATGTATTTAGCTTATTTTGTAAATTATCATATTTCACTATTCACAAAAAATTCAAGTATTTCAGAAGAATCCAAAAACAATTACCCTAAATAATATTTAAATGTGTAGCATACAAAAAATAACTTCTACTTGTGAAAATAAATTTCTAAATATGAGTAATTTAATTTTTAAATAAAATCACCATTTACTTGAAAAATACATATTTTAAAATTAAAACTAATTTTATAACACTTTAGAAAATTAATTACGGTATCATAAAATTATCTTAAAATCATAAGAAATCGAAATATTAATTTATGAACACATTTTATGAAAATAAATTTTCTTTTAAATTATTAAATTAATTAAAAAAAATTAATTAAATATTTATGACTTATAAAAATACCAAAACTTAATTAATATTTTTTAAAAATATTTAATTACTTATTATATGATATAATTATATCATATTTTAACTTATAAGAAGGATAATTTTTATTTATACTTTAATGGGTGAGGTTACTATTCATTTGGATGATTTACTATTCATAAGGGTCATTTTACTATTCCTAAGGTCAAGTAACTATTTTATCAGTATAGGTTTCTTGACTTCTAGAAACACTTCTTATCTCATTAATTCATCATTTATAAAACTTTTATTATGGTCTCTAAGTGATTTATAGTATATGAAATTACTATAATAAGGGAAAAGTTACATTTATAAAAGTTTTGGTCATTCCATTCTTTCCCCCTTTTGAAATTTCACCCTTGAAATTTTGTTTTACATAAACAAGTGAGGGTACTTCTCCTTCATCGCATCCTCTGGTTCCTAAGTTTCTTCTTCATACTTATTGTTCCTCTGAAATACTTTGACAATGTGGGTTGTCTTGTTTTGTAGAACCTTATCTCTCTGATCCAGAATTTTTACTGGCTGCTCCTCATAAGAGAGATCATCTTCCAGCTTTACCACCTCTGAGTTCAGTACATGTGAGGGATATGGTATGTACTTACTTAGGAGTGATACATGAAACACATCATGAACTTGATCTATATTTGGTGGAAGTGAAAGCTGATAGGCTAAAACTTCTATGTGGTCAAGGATCTCAAATGGGACAATGTACCTTGGGCTTAGCTTCCCTTTCTTTCCAAACCATATAGCTATCTTCCATGGTGATATTTTAAGGAAGACTTTATCTCTAACATTGAACACCAAGTCCCTTCGATGGTTGTCATCACAACTCTTTTTCCAATTATGAGAATCTTTGATATGTTTTGGGATGACGTGAACCTTCTCTATCATCTCTTGCACAAGATCAGGTCCAAGTAGCTTTCTTTCACCAACTTCATTCCAATAGGTTAGAGTTCTACATATCTTTCCATAAAGATCTTCATATGGATCCATATGAATACTTGAGTGGGAGGTATTGTTGTATGAGGACTCAACCAATGGGAGGTGATGATCCCATCCACCCTTGAATTCTAGTGAGAAGGCTCTGAGTATATCTTCGAGTGTCTGAATATTCCTTTCAGATTGTCCATCAGTTTTGGGGTAATAGGCTATGCTGAAATTCAATTTAGTACTCAAATCATGGTAAAGAATCCTCCATAATTTAGATGTTAAACTAGGATCATGATCAGATACAATCAAGAGTGGAACCCCATGCAGTCTCACCACTTCCTTCACATATATCTTTGTATGTATTTTAAGTGAGATATCTTCCTGAATATCGATAAAGTGGTAATTCTTGGTGATTCGATCCACCACAACCCATATCACATTATTTCCCATAAATGTCTTCGGGAGACCCATGAAAAATTTCAAAGTGACATTTTCCAATTTCCACATGGGTATAGGTAATGGTTTCATCATCCCTTTGGAATTCTATTGATCTGATTTATCTTTCTAAAATATCAAGCACCATGATATATACTCATCAATCTCCTTCTTGATGTTGTTCCACAAAAAGTGTTCTCAGAGATCATGATACATCATGGTACTCCCAGGATGGATAGAGAAAGGAGATCTATGTGCATTATCAAATAACTCCTTCTTTATCTCAGGTGATAAAGGCATACAAAGACTTGTTCCAAAATTAATCACACCATCATCATCGATATTAAAATTTTGCAGTTTCCCTTCCTTTACTGCATTCACCTTCTTTTGTAAGTCCAGATCATCCCTTTATGACTCTTTAATCTTATCTTTGATATATTATTGGGTAATAATTTGGGAAAGGTAAGATGTATTCCATACCCTTATGATTTACAAATCCATCATTTGTAGATCTATGAAGATATGGTCTTTCTCAATCCGCAACATGGATAGAGTAGTGGGTTCTTTTCTTCTTATAGCATAGGCTACTTTGTTATCCTTGCTGGGTTGATAGAGAATATAGAAATCATAGTCTTTGATTAGCACTAATCATCTACTTTGAAACATTTTGATCTATTTTTTTTGTGAATATATACTTTGAGCTCTTATGGTTGGTATATATGTCCCACCTCTCACCATAGAGGTAATTTCACCAGATTTTCTAGGTAAAAATTGCAGCTCATGGATCAAGATCATGAGTAGGGTCGTTATGCTAATGGATCTTCAACTATCACAAGGAATAGGCTATCAAATTATAATTTTTAATGAGTACACAACCCAATACTTTCATGAGAGCATCACTGTTTATCACAAAACTTTCTCCACATTTCGGTAGTGTGAGTACAAGTGCAGTGATTAGCCTTCTCTTTAGCTCCTTGAAGCTTTCATCACATTCTTCCATCCAGAAATACTTTACCCCTTTCCTTGTTAACTTATTTAGCGATCTTGACAATCATGAGAAATTTATCAAAAAATGTTGATAGTACCATACTAAGCCAAGAAAACTATGGATTTTTGTGACAGTAGAGGGTTTGGACCATTCCTTAATTGCCTTGGTTTTTGAAGGGTCCACAAAAATTCCCTCACTTTTCATAACATGTCCTAAGATTGTGACTTACTGGATCAAAAACTCACTCTTTCTGAAAATGGCGTACAACTTATCTATCCTAAATGTCACCAGTAAAAGTCTTAAATGTTCTTCTTGTTCCTCCTTTATCTTGGATTAGATGAAAATGTCATCAATAAACACTACCAAAAATTTGTCAAGGTAATGTCTAATGACTCTATTAATAAAATCCATAAATATTGTAGAGGAATTAGTAAGTCCAAAGGGAATCAACAAAAACTCATAGTTCCTATACCTTTTTTGGAAGGAAGTATTATGAATATCTTCCTTATTCAACTTTATCTGATGATATCTATAATGAAGATCCATCTTTGTTAAGTACTGAGCTCCTGTCAAATGATCAAACAAGTCATCAATCATCGGAATAGGATACTTTTTCTCTATGGTGATCTTATTGAGTTCCTGATAACTGATACACAACTGCATTGATCCATCCTTCTTCTTAACAAAGAGTATTGGTGCACCCCAAGGTGATGCACTAGGGTGAATGAACTATTTGTCCAAATTCTCTTAAAACTTCTTTTCTAACTCCTCAAGTTCAGTACGAGCCATCATATAGGGATTCTTTGAGATAGAAGTCGCTCCGAGTATGAGTTCTATTGAGAAATATACCTCACGATCCGGGGGTAGTATGAGTAACTATTTTGAAAATACATCATTGTATTCCCTCATTATGGGCATTTACGCTAAGTGGATAACTTCCTTTGACTCAACCAATTGAACGAGGTATGCCTCTTCACAGGGAATCAACACCCACACCGTTGAAGGATTTTTCAAAGAATATTCATGATGTTCCTTTCATTTTTAGAGGATAATGGGATGGTTTGGATTATGAAAAGATATTTTATTTTACTAAAAGTTTATATGCGCTCTCTATAAAACAAGCCAATTTATCCCCAATATAGCATTGAATTCCACCAAGGGAAGTATCACAAGATTTACTGTAAGAATATTCCAACATACGCCAACAGGTAAAGATTCCAACACTTGGGTTGAAATTATTGAAACACTAGGTGTTTTTATGGATATATCTACTTAAAGGTTTCTAGGATTTTATTCAATAGTTCTATAAAACTTGCGAGATATAAAGGAACGCATAGAACTAGAATCAAATAAGACTTTTCCATTATTGAGTGAATAGAATGTATACCTTTTATGACTTCATTTTCTTGATCCACTTCCACAATAGTGATTTAATAATACTTCCATTTATCCTTTGGATTTGGTGGCTGAGGAAGTTGATTACCCTTAATAACTTGATGTTTAGTGAACTGTCTTGCATAGTTCCCTTGATCCATACAGTTGTATCATTGGACCGTGGGCGGTGCTCTCCTTTCCTCCACCACATTGTCTGGCCTTTTTATGTATTTTCGACATTCATGATATTGGTGGCCTTCTCACCCACATTTGACTCATTTACCCATCCCTTCGAGGTAGTTCCCATGATGCTTATTCCCACATTTTTGACATGTGGGTGGCTGAGTTTTCTTTCCACATTTTTCATTAGATCCTCCATCTTGAAACTCCAACTTTCATTTCTTATCACCATAGCCATGGGAATATTCTAAAAAATCCATCTATACTTTGATATCACATCAAATAACTTCTTCATAACTCACAAAGTCTTGAATTATAGGAACCTTTTGAAGGTTTGGTTTTAAAACACTAATGAATCTATCCATTTTTCTATCATTATTGATAACAAAACTTGAAGCCAACCTTTCAAGACTTGTGAAATTTTCTTCATAGGTTGTGATAGATTCTCCTTCTTTTTTATTCAGCTCTATGAATTATCACTTCATCTTAATTAAAAGAGTTCAAGGTAAATACTTATTAAGAAACATTATCTTAAAGTCTTCTCACTCCATCACTTCAATTTCGTCCCTCATCATGGTGTTCTTAATAAATGCCCACCATGGATCAGCCTATCCATCTTGAAAATAAACAACAATATTCAACTTGTCCATATTAGAATATTGAATCATAGAAAATATATTCTCCATCGAGTTGACCCACTATTCCACAACTAGTGGATCAGAATATCCACTAAACGTTGGTGGTTGTTGCTGTATAAAACACTAGATATCCAGTTTCTCCCTCTTTGGTGAGGGAGGACATTCCACATTATTTAGGTTATTGTTAATAACCTAAGATAGTTGGGTAAACATTTCCATGAAATTTTTAACTCCACCTCCCAAAGCCTTGTGTATGTTGTTCAGGAAATTACTACACCATCCCTCGCATGGGTTATTGGCTTGGTTTCTCCTGGTTCCCAACATTTTCTAAAATATAAAAGGTTAGAACAAATCATAAGTAAAAAAGTCATGAATATAAAATTTATTCCACTGTTAAATTAATTATAAAACCATATATTTTGGGATCCCTATGTTTAGAAATGTATCTTGGGTGCTTAATTATACTTAGTCTCATACTAAATGTTTTTACTAAGGTTCTCTAATCCTAATTCCCAAATTAACCAAATCATCCTCTAATACCAAATATAGTGACCCTTCTTTTATTTCATCATTTTTACGTCATTTTAATGATAAAAAACATAAAAACATTACACAATGAGGATCCAAAAGTTTAGTTTCTTGTGAAAACTAGGATCATACATAACATTTACAACAAAAAACATTTATTTAATTTCTTATTCTCTAGCTTCTTATTGGATCTTGACTTCTCCATATTACAAGTAGTCACAAGAGGATATAAATATAAAGGGGGTGAGATAAAATCCCACTAATAGGATATATAATAACATGAAACAATATAACATTGAGTGATCATAGTCATAAAATCATCATCATAACCATGAGAGGAATCATTATATAAAGGAATGGAATGTGGAAATGCATAAAAATGAAACATCATGTCTTAGTGGTCAACTACCACACATAGTTGTGAACAAAGATAGAATCATGTTAAAAAATATTTCACATTAACTCATGAGATTAATCACATTACCCAAGGAATTGGAGTTCTATATGATTCTAGGTGCACCCGTCACATCATAACATTTACATTGTGCTATATAATTACGACTTCACCCGTGGCATCAAAACATATACATTATCATTCATCCCAAATAGAAAATATGTCAATAATGAACATAAATAACCCATGTAAATGAATGTGTTTCATCTCATAAGAATACATTCATAAAATTTGGTTTCCCAAATGAAATGTGGAATAACATACTTGATATAAGAATCATCAACCTTTAGTTAGAAGTAAATGGTGTGTTTTTAAAGAAGTGTTCTTTTGGAAAATATTGTATTTTTCATAAACTCTAGTAGAATACATGAACATCCAAAAAAAGATAATATAATTATGAATAAATTATTTTTAAGGAATAACCATACTGAAAATGGGGTGAAATAAGGGAAACCCAAAGAAAGAGAGTTGGGTTTGAGAAATACCCTTACCTTTTGTCCGAAAGCTTCCTTCTCATTAATATCCTGTATAATCACATTAGATTCATTAATTAAAAATTAAAGAAACTTTAATACATGAGAATGATTAGTTATGGTTTTATTATTTTCTTTTTATAGTCTTTTTTATGAGTTATAAAGTTTAAATTCATTGTTTGGGAATGTTCATTTTTTTAGTTTTCATGATCGTTTCACTTGTATACATGAATGGAAGTTTGTGTAAGATACAGATAAACATACAGAATTGCTATTATATATTTTTAATGATATTATATAAGTTTAAATGATCTTATGAAGTATTTGGTAATATTTAATGAGGATGAATCATTAGATAAAATTTAATGATGTTTGTTTTAGGTTAATTTTGGCGGTTTTTTGATCACAATGAACACATTTTATTTTATCATGTAGTATTATGTATAAAAGTTGTTTATAGGACATAAAAGGGGTTAAAAAATCCATATTAAAATATTTTTTCATCCATTTAATGTTTTTATTTAAATTCTTGAAGGTGTTGAAGGAAAATGGAAGTGCATTTCCCACGATGTTGGTAAATTGGCACATCACGAGCGAAAATTTCATTTAAAAAAAATAATAGAGAGGGAGGGAGGAGTTTAATGATGGATATTACATTATAATGGTATAATTACGGTATATTTAGGGTAATGGGATTTATCATTACATTTGGATGAAGGTAGGTTAGGATAGAATAATAAAATAAATGAAATTGAAAGGAAAATAAAAGAAAAGAGAGAGAGAGAGAGAGGAATTAGATATTGAATTATCCTCATGAGATCCTCCTCATGGCACCTAGTATTGGTATTTCAATGAGACCAAGAGATCATAGACATGGGGAGGGATCTAGGGAAGAGCTATGGGAATAATTTGGACAAGTATTTCAGCTTGATAGGTGTGAGGAAATGAGGTTGTGAGGGGTGGTATTTATAGTAGAGGAGAGGAGTGTTTTCTCAACATTATATTCATTAGTTTATTATTTTTGCACAAGAAAATAAATAATAACGATTCCAGGACTAAATAAAGTAACATGAGAATGTGAGTTTGAAACAATGGTTCTTACATCAGCAAAACATCATCCCTGACTGTATAATTCATTTATTTATCTTATTTTTTAAATTATCATATTTCACTATCACAAAAAATTAAAGTATTTCAGAAAAATCCCAAAATATTTACCCAGAACATTTTTAGACATGTAGAATCAAAAAATGAACTCCATTTTCTGAAAATAATTTTCTAAATACGAGTAATTTAATTTTTAAAAAAAATCACCATTTACTTGGAAAATACATATTTTAAAATTAAAACTGATTTTATAAAACTTTTAAAAATTACTTAAGTTCCCATAAAATTATCTTAAAATCATAAGACATAAAAATATTCATTAATTAACACATTTTATGAAAATACATTTTCTTTTAAAATATTAAATTAATTACAAAATTGTAATTAAATATTTATGACTTACAAAAATATCAACACTTAGTTAATAATTTTTTAAAATATTTACTTACTTATTATATGATATAATTATATCATATTTTCACATATAAAAAGGATACATTTTATTTATAATCTAATGGGTGAGGCTATTATTCATTTCACCAATTTACTATTTATATGGGTCATATTACTATTCCTAAGGTCAAGTTACTATTTTATCAGTATAGGTTTCTTAACTTCTAGAAACACTTCTTATCTCATTAATTAATCATTTATAAAACTTTTATTATGGTATATAAGTTATTTATATTGTATAAAATTACTATAATAAGGGATAAATTCCATTAATAAAATTTTGGGTCATCACAACCATAGTTGAAGGAGAAGAGATTTATGTCGGGCTCACCATTTTTTATTGGTGAAACCCGATGCTAGAAATGTTTGGACTTAGTGATTCCCAAATATGATGGTGTCCAAAATTACTAATGTACTATCTCTTGAAATATAATATTATTCATGTCGATTTCACCATTTTGTTTAGTGAATCCCAACGCCAAAAATGTCTAGACCCAGTGATTCCCAAATCTGGTGATGTCCAAAATTACTGATGTACTTGCTATTAGAGGATAAGAGTATTCAAATTAGGTTCATAATTTTTTTCCAATTCTTTCATAGCTGGGGATGAATTCCATCTTTCCATCTTTTGGATATGAACTACTAGTTTCCCTACATTCCCACTTTCCAAAGGTGGGTGGTTTCAACCACTTCAATTGGTTATGTAAGATCCTTGATCAAAATGGGAATATTGGATATCAGTTCATCCTTATATGTATTATTCCTTGGAACTCATCACCTAGTTTGATTATACCCCACATGTTCAATTCATGTTCTTGGAACTCTTTCTCAGTTCCATCTCGAGGTGGATTCCGATTAATTACACTGCTTCAATCTCGATAGGGTAGTAACTTTCAATTAGAGTAGATAGTAATGTTGGGAATATCTGGTCATTTCTAGACAACGGGTATGTTGGGAAACTATAAATTCTTCCCCTTTTGAAGTTTGAGTCATATCAAATGAGTCATCTTAGGTGAAAATCTAATACATCCCGTGATAGCCTCAAGGTAGTCGATTCCAAGGGCATAAGTCTTATGCAATTTTTTACCATAGGAATACCATGTTCATTGTATGGGGTAAATATTCAGGGTTAGGTCATAGTTCTAGAATCTTGAGGGGATAAATGGGTAATAGGTTTAAAATATTATGGGGACAGATGGGTCACATGTTTAATGTCTTGTAGGGATATATGGGTTGCAGGTTTAATGTCTTGTTGGGATAGGTGGGTCACAAGTTTAATATATTGCAGAGATAGGTGGGTCATAGGTTTAATGTCTTATTAGGATAGGTGGGTTGTAGGTTTAAAATCTTGCAGGGATAGGTGGTTCATTAATTGTGTCCCTATGGGGGAAGATGATCACACCTGGGGGTTTGGTGGTAATGTTGGGGTGTCGAGATTGAACATCAGGGAGGTTTCCTATATACCCTACTTTGAAAAAGGGATCAAATCCCTCATTGTTCAATGCATTAGTTTATGGTCATTTTATAAGACCCGTTCATATTGTTTAACATCATCCGGTAAGGATGCCTGTGTCACAGAAGGAGCATAAATGAGGTATGGTGTGGGGATTATGGATATGGGCTACCCGATGTAGGAGTTTTGTCTCATGTTAGGGGAGGAGGTGGAATCCCATGATGATATTACATGGGGAATATGATGTTTATCACATAGGGTAAGGATACAGTTTAACATCATGTGCTGAGGACATTATCATGAAGTTTAATATTGTACAACTAGGTTATTGATCTAGGTAGTTTTATTTCATACATCTCAAAAACTAGTGTGTCTAGCCCCGAGGAGTTTCTCATGATTATTCCACCTTTAGGGATTATGTGTCTACTAATCAAGTGCCTTTGGGTGGGGCATGGTATATAAACTACCATAGAGGAGTGGAAATCGGGGGTCCCGATGTTAGGGTTCCTTTGATTAGGATAAAATGTAAGGTAGTGAATTAGGACACAATTGAATCAAATTTGGTGGACATAAGGGTTGGTGGTACTAGTCACAAAAAAATTTGGGGTGTGGTTGAACCGGTTTTGGATTGGTATAGGGGCCCAAGGTAGTCAACTTTCATGAAAGGGTATTTACTAAAAGAAGTAACCATGAAAAATTATTGAGGATTGGTTTCACAAAGGTTGGGGTTTTTTGAAATTTAGGGGATTCGTGAAGTCCATGGGTCCTACAAAAGCGCATGTTTTGTGAAATTAGGTGACCTTGCCTCTGGGTGAAGTTTTGGTTCCCATGGGGTTGGATTCACGAAGGATAATTATATCTTGAAACCACAAGAGATGCAAATGGATTTATTGTTATGTGAAAACCATGTAAATTTATGAAAGGAAACCCCATAATGGGTCGAGGTTCTCAAAAATCCATGGGAGGTGGTTTCATGAAAGATTAGAAATCCACCTCCTCTCTTACTTACAAAGTTTCCATGTTTTATGAATAAAATGTTTTTCTCAAAATATGAAAGGTTACATACCCCCAAAATTTAGACATGGGGAGGTATTTATAAGCCTAAAAGAGGAAATAAGATCGATTTTTAAAAACATGGAGTCTTTTAAAAAAGATTATGAGCTTCAAAAAGTGATGGGGTTCCACAAACTAGAGTTATGCAGTGCAGAGGTTACTTCCACAAGCTCTATGCAGCCTATGATTTTTATAAATGAGTGTTACATTTCATAGAGTTTACCACCTATAGCTCCACATAAAATAGTGAATTCAATGAACTGGATCTGTTCATGAAGATTTTTAACTTCACGAACTTGGCCCTTAATATAATTTTAAGGTATTTTGGACTGAATTTGTTTCAAACTGATCATGCCTTCCCCAACCTCTCCTATCATCTATTCATTTTGGAATAATAAATGCACCCCCTTATAATTGGATTTCATGAGGGAGAGGAAGATCATATTTTGAGGTAAAATTTACCAAAATTGGTGATTGGAAATACCTATTCATGAAACTCGATCTGAAATGATGCTTATAAATATTGATGCAGTTCCCTGAGGGGATTAAGAGATTTTTGTGAAAGATAGGACAAAGATCTATTTTCATGAAACTCATTACCTTCATGAGAATTTTATGATTTTGATCCTCATATCTTATGAAACTAATCTCTTTTTCAAACAATAATTCCATGAACAGACCTCCCCATTCTTATAGTTTTGTAAACTTGACCTTTATTAGCTAACCTCTATGAACTGATTCTATAAATTTTATAAGTCTTGAATAAAAATTACCACCAAAGGTGCTTAAGATTTCAATTATTAGTGGAGGGAAATGGTTAGAAATATCATTATTGGAGAGACTGTTCTAATTCAGTCAGATCATGGTACACTCAGGAAATTTATTACAGAGGCTTGGTAAAACTACCCATAGTTAAATAGGATACCTTTGTATCGTTTCAGGTTGAGGGATGATGTTTTCATACCTAGTTCCAATCAGGATGTGGATGCCTACTAGTTTTGGAGCATTCCTAGACAGTACTAATTCCACAAGGAATTTAGAGGATAAATTTTTAAGAACCACACATATCATTCCACTCATACCCTATGAAACCAAGTTAACAACGTCAATGAGGATGTATTGGATGTAGAGGCATCTCCCTCTCAATATGAGATCATCCTTAAGGTGGGATCAATAGACTATCTTAAAGGGTAGACATTTTATTTGGACCTGTTCTAGGGTGGAAACATCATGGAAGAATGGTCCTGGGCATACTATGTATGCCAGTTCAATAACAAATTTGAGTTGGATCTGAAATGGGATGGGCACTATGAGGTAGCATGGTGCTCACAGTTCCATGTCTACCATCTTCAGGACATCATGTCAAAGCTACTGAGCAGATGATCACCAAGGGAAAACACATTCACCTACATCACAGGGAGGTCCACATTGGTTTATGGGACCTCTACCACATTTCATGGATCACTATCTAGGGGGAGATGTATGACGAGTTCCTCCTATCTTAGGATGTATGGGATTATTAGGAGAAGATTTATGGGATCGAAAGGGTGATTCTATGATTGGTCCAGGGGGAGAGTGACCACAAACCAGGTATGAAGGAAAACCATTTAAAGTAAAGGTTTTTATATTTTTTGAATGAACTGATGGAAAAACAACCAGGGAGGTTGTGTCAGTATCCAAAGAAAAATCAATGAGGAAAGAAGAACTCACATTAGATAATCCTAGAGGTGAGAGAATGGTTGTTGTGGGGATACAATTTGAAACATGAGGCTCCCATGGTTAGGATGGTATGATTTATTTCCATGCTGACATGTTTGTGGATACTCTCAATTCGAGATGTACACATGGGGGTGTAGCTGAGCACCCTTATCAAGGTAGCGATGATGGTGATAGAGAAGCGAATCAACCTAGAAGTCCCAATGCTTGAGAAGATATACAAGTTTTTGTGCTACATCAACCAGTGCAATAATCCCTTCCATGTGTGTGGGAAATTCCACTTTATATATATTTGGGACCCCACACACTTGGGGGATATGAATATCCAAACCCAATCTCCCCTCCTAGAACAGACTCCCGACTGCCGACCCTAAACATTATAGAGAGTCGCCCTATAAACTCGGGCTCAATGGAAATTATAGGGAGGATTAGGTTATTGGATCACTTAATTTTCAATCCATTTCATATCCATATAAGAATTTTGACTGAATATAAAATATGAACCATCAGATAATAGTTATACCTTTTAACCTTTGAAGTTAGGGTACTAGTGGTCAGAGTGGACTGCAATGTGGTTTGTGATTCGTATTCCCCACAACATTTTGCATGGAAGTTCCATTTCTTATAATGGATCACCGAGAAGGTGTAAACAAGATTAAATAAGAAGTTCTAACCCTAGATCCTTCATAAGATATATCACATAATCACACATGAGGATAGTAGTGAAAAAATGAGTTGCTGCTAGCTACTGCTCCCTATGAGATCATCCATAGATACACACTAATCTAGGAGATCATGTACCCTAGTGACATTCTAAGAAGACTAGTTACTTGGTTGGATTTGGAAGGGGCCCCAAAACCATGAGTTTAGGTGTGAGTAGAAAGTAAGGAGCAGCATGGAGGTATAGTTGGGCCAGTAATTAGAGTAACAACAACAACTCTGGTGATGTATGGTTCCGTGTAGACGAAATCCTCATAGAGGGGAGAAAAATTGACTTTAAACTCTAGTGTAATTATCATTGAGAGGATTTTGGACCATCTAGAGTTATTTTGAGGGAACACATCCAAGGTCTAGAGAAGTAATTGCATCACCTAGATGTCCCTAGTGATGCTATTTTCTCTAATTCATGGTAGAGTTGGGGAATCCACAAACAACTCATAACTCTTCATGGGATATGAAAGTGTATCAACTTTGAGGGGATATTAATTATCACTTTGGGTCATGAAATGGTAGGATTCTATGTCCCCCAATATAAGGAAGTTCCATACATAACAGATCTAGAAGACTTGGTCCACTCTCACGACACTACATGTCCCCTTGACCAGCCGAGTGATGGTGTTTCTAGGCATGCTTTCTCCCCTAGATCTCTTAGAAGTCGAGATAGATTTATGTGTTCCTTTACAAGAGGGGTAATAGGAGGAGTCTTGGGGAAGAAATTCCTATAATTACTATCCCATGGATGGATATACTATTATTGATTATGTAAATCCTTTGAACTTGTATGTCTTGGATATTACCAGGTTCTTAATATTTATACCTTAACTCCTTTTTCACTTGTACAAAAACATGTTAACATAAATAAGGGGGGGGGGGGGGTTGAGATAAACCTCAACAATAGTATATGGGATCCCCAAACCTTGAGGGGGAGGTAATGGGGATTCTCGCTAATGTAGTGGTCATAGGTGGACAACCGTTGGTTGATGTGAAACTTGCAACTAGGGTGATGTCTCAACAGTCCCAAGCGCTGAATGATACAATTTATTTCCAATCATGGAATATATAAATCATTCCTAAAAATCATGTCTAACTATTTAATTTATTTTTAATAGATTTAGGGAATCTAGCCATAGGGTAACTTCTGAAATTTGAGGCGTTGACCACTGAGGAAATTTCATCACCAGTAGGAGTACCCTTGTACCTTTTCGAGTTGTTGGATGGACTGTACCACTCCTGTAAGTCTTCTACCCATTTCTACCCATTTTTTTGTTTTCATCCCCATAATACATGCTTGGATGAACCCAAAATTTTAGTGGAAGTTCAAACCATATTTGGAGCTCAACGACTAGTGCTGACACTTGAGTCAGTGGAGCCTGAAGTTGAGGCAGCGAAGGAGGGCATTACTATCCCATTAGAATGGTTAGGGAGGCTAAGGTGGTTGGTCCTACCATGGGGGTTCTACATGATGTAGTATCTAATATTGGAGCCCCAATAGTGGGGGTTGAAACAGCTCCAAAATAGGTTTAGTTGAGATGGATATGATAACTATTCCTACTATGGAAATAACATTGATGATGAATTTTGGAGATGAGGCCTCAATGAAAGAGATCAATATAATGCCATATGTGGGGAAAATCGAAGAGGATGTGGTGGATGAACCTTCTTTATAATTTACACATGAGGTGGTTGGGGTTCCCACTATAGGCTATGTATCTGGAGAGGATGAATTTTCTTTATACTTGGGACTTATCCTGCCTAAAAAATTGGCTATATATAACCTCATCACCGATTTGTTGGCATTATTTATTTAATAAAATCCTAAACTACCTGAGGGCTTTGAGGATTCTTGATTAGATGTTTCTGAGGATAACTGATTCTTTTCACATAAGGCATGGAGTGTGAAAACTTTCATCACTCACACTCCACCGGTTGATTTTCCAAACCGGGTGGGATCTATCCACCATTGGTTAGTTAGCCTATGTACTAGAAGGGTTGATTATAGCAGCCTCCATGCACTATCTCATGACATTCTCAATGAACAGGAACATGCCAAGTGGTAGGAGTTTGAAGTCTCCTATAAAAAGAAGAATGCTATGGGAACTTAGGCTCTCTAGGTAGGCAAATAGAAGATCACCTGATTTAAAGGGAAATCACGAGATCATACAACCATTATTACTGATCAGGTAAGGATCATCGACAAATAGAGGGATCAATTGGTAGAGACTAAGGATAAGGCAACAGAGGTGGATTATTTGGTGGTTGTGTAACATCCTAATACATGAGCCTCTAAATGGTTCTCTGAGTCGGTGGGTTAAATTGCCTCAAGTGAACCTCCCCATATTCTTGAGGATGATGACTAGTATTCTGGGTATATGATGGTACATTGGGGAGACTATACCCTCATGATCAGAGTAACACAACGTTATCATAAATGAATGAAAATGTGTAAGAATAATATCAACCAGTAAAAGAATATAAATCATCTATAAAGTAGTAATAATAATCAAATCCTAGGGAAGCACCATATACAAAATACTGAGTATGTCATGGGAATATACAAAAGACAGGAAATACATAACAATAAGTATCCAATACAATACTTGTATCAAAATTACAAAAAGAACAAAAGACTATCTCCAACTAGAATCTTGATTCATGGCTCAGTCCTATACTCCCATGAGTCTACTCCAAAATCAATCAAGTTCATTAAAGTGGGTGCTTTCCCCTATCCCTACCTGCATCCATGAAATCCGTTCGGGTACCAAATGACAGCCCAAACTGGGAGTGGGTAACACTCAGAAGGCCACCACCACCAATGTCTATAACAAGTCTAGTTCATGTGTATAATATGAAGCAGTGTTCATTTATAATAGGAATAATAGTGATAAAAGTAAAATTTATACTATCCAGTCTACCAAAACTCACTGTGAATAAGAAACCATAAATAAGGGATAATTGTAAATTAAGGTAAAACATCATCACTAGCCTATTCCAAGTAATAAAGTATCATACCAGCATGTTCTAGGACCCAAGGAAAATGTCTAGGGAATCATCTTCAAGTCTATGGAGTACATCCATACCAAACTCTGTAAATAATTGGATGAATCCCAAGAAGCATGTACTAGGTGATCCAAGCAACCCGAATCAAAGGCGTGAAATCAAAGGCATCCAAGTGGGTCTTCAGTGCCATACCGTGAACCCACTCATCATTTCCATACTATGAGTCCCCACATCGATGCCATACCATGTTTCCTGCATCACTTCCATACCAAGCCATCTATCATCAACATGATTTATATGAAGAATTAAGGGCCACATTGGTACTTGTTCCCTTTATAATTAAACTCATCATTCCCACTTCAATAACAATTTCATAACCATGAATAATCCAAGTGATTATTCATTTCGTTCCATTCATATACAAATGAAAAGGATTTAAATTTTCTTACAACCTTTATCAACCCACTTTATTCTCATTTTGACTCTTGGTAATGAAAATCAAGTTCAACTCACCCTAATGTGGCACATAGATAGAAAAGGGAAAGAACCCACCACATGGTTGGTTTGGGTTGAGGTTAACAACATACAACCATATATAAGAGTTTCCTGGAATGTATTAAATAACAATTCAACATTTAATTTAAGGGTTTGTTTAATTAGGAAGAAATTCCTAGAAGGTTTGGCATGCTTCATGATGTGAACACTGTAAAAAGAACCAGAGTTTGAGGGAAAAGGTATATACTACCTACCTTAAGCCTAAGGAGGAATAATCATCTAGTATCATTATTTTTTTTTCAAATCATAAGAAAATGGTAGAGTACACAAAAGGCCTGAAAATTGGGCATAAAATCCTATATGAAAATAACATCCCATATGGTGAAGAAATCAAAGGAAGGAAGGAATAGGAAATAAGCTCTTACCAATGGAGATTCAATGAGATGAATGGAACTCAAATTGGATGTCAGATAGAGAAGATAACCCAATGTGTGTATAAGAGGTAGGATGGATCTATCATATATGGGAGGTGGATACTGGAGAATTGGGAATAAAACAAGGGTTTATCAATTTCTAAACAAAGGATGAAAAACTGTAAATTCTTCCAAAATTGAATGGGTGAATGATTTTTCCACATAGTTGAAAAAACCATGTGCCTACCACTATCCATGGAGAGTGGACCCAAATGGTTTGGAAGCCCAATTCTTCTAACTATTCTCATCCCATGTTATCCACTTTGTGGATCCCAACAACACCCCGCATGATTTTTCCAAACCACGTGGCCTCCAGCACACAGTTTGGTCAAGCCATGTACCTTCCCCTTTCCTCCATAATTATGAGCTATGAGATCCAAATAATCCCCAAAAACTCTTTATTCCTTCATTTAGTGATTATAAATGTATATAAGTATAAAACAAAAGATTCACACTAAAATTCAAAAGGTCCATACCTCATAGAAAAACCCAGGATAAGACAATATCCCCCTCTTAGGACAACTAATCCATGAGTTTACTTTCTATGGATGATGTGTCATCTAAAAAGAGTTATATCCACTAAGAACACACATATATATATCTCTCCTAGGACATTTCTTACATACGGTTGTGATTCCATAACACCCAAATTAGAGGAATCAACCTTAGAGAGATTTCATGTTTTGACCAACGATATGTATAGGGTGCTCTAGAAGGACACATCCACCTGCAACTCAACCTTATATGAATGAGGAGTGTGAGATAGGTCTGAGTGATAATGATATAATTGATATATGTAGAAGCCTCCATGAATGGATTGGTACCTCTGAGGTAACTATAACTAATAGGGTACTGGCCCGGACCATTCCAAAATCTCAAAAGGTTCAACATAATTAGATTAAATCTTACCATGTCTCAAAATCCATATATGCCCCATCCTAGGCGAGATATGTAAAAAAATTTGATCCCCAACCTCAAACTCCATAGGAAATCGAAGACGATCGATATAGTATTTTTGTATAGATTGACTTGTATCCATCTATTTTCTGATCAGATGCACCTACTCTGAAGTCTCCAGGACAATATTCAGTCAGAGCAACACTGCCTCCCATACGTATAACCAGCATAGAGGTGATCGACATGGTCTACAATAGACATCCTCATAGGGAGACATCTATATAGTCACCTGATAAATATTTTTGTAGGTTAATTCAACCAGGGGTATATGATTCTCCCAAGAAACCCCAAAATCAACGACACATTATCTAAGCATGTACTCTAAGACCTATATCGTATGCTCTGACTATCTATCAGTATAAGGGTGGTATGTAGTGATTAAAAGAACCTGTGAACCCAATTCCATTTTTAAACCTTTTGAGAATTGAGATGTGAACTGGGCATCGCTATCTAATACAATGGTATGAGGTATCCCATGAACACATACAATGTCATGTATGTAAATCCTCCCAAGATCATCTACTAAGAAGTTCCCTTGATAGGCATAAAATGGATGACCTTTATCATCCTTATCATAATGTTCCATATGAAATCACTACCTTGGGGTGACCTTGGTAACCTAGTCATAAATTCCATGGCTACATCATTCCATTTACACTTAGGAATGGGAAACTACTATATAAACCTCACTGGTCACTGGTGTGATGCCTTAACCTATTGATAGGTGGAACATCAAGTGACATAACCAACTATCACCTGATTCATACTAGGCCAACAATATTGGTAGCTTAAATCCCAATACATCTTGGTAAAAACGAGATGTATTGATCGAGTAGAGGCACAAGACTCATGCATCGGTTTATTCCTTACTTCATCTAGAACCCAAACAAGAGTATAAACACATAGAATTTCATTCTCACCAATGTTCTAACCATGTGTTAGGTCCTCACCTTGCACACTTATCCTTAGGAATAAACCTTTGGGATCTGATAATTGTCACATCTTTACCCTATCCAAAATTGTGTAATTCATGGCTAAGGTTTAGAGAAACGTTTTCCTGTGACTATCCTACACCTTCAAGTGAATCTCAAATAACAAGGCCATTAGTTTTCATTCACTACTGGCCTCCCATACTTCTTGGGTATGAGTCTTCTAACATAGAGTATCAGCTACTGAATTACCTTTACTAGGCGTATAAGCTAGATCAAAAATTGAAACACTGGAGATACTCCACCTACCTCCTTTGTATAAGGTTTAAGTCACACTATGTAAATATGAATTTTTGGATTTTGTGGTCTATGTACACCAAAAAATTATCTCTTAGAAAATAGTTCCTCCAACAATGAATGACATGAACAACTATAGATAACTCAAGTTTGTGCATAGGATAATTATGATCATAAGGTCTCAACTGGTGATATATGTATTCCATGGCTTCACCCCCTGCATCAGGATAACCCCCACCCAATAACTGATGCATTATAATAAACTATATAGCTTCTTCTAGGATTTGGAAGAATTATGACTGGTGCTAAAGTTAACCTTCCTTTTAAATCCTGAAAGTTTTTTTCAAATTCTTTAGACCATATAAATTTCACCCCCTTTTTGGTAAATCCCATGATAGGTATAGTTATACATGAGGATCTTCATAGTTGTCTTCTTAAAAATTAAATTTCACCTAAGAGCTACCTGTTTTTATTATTTTTATTATTTTAAGAAAACTATGTAGTTTTTAGATTTTTGGAAGAATTAAAATATAGATTAACATGAAATATAAAATAGTATAAAGAAAGTACTTGGAATTTTAGGTTTTGGATTTGGGTTCTTTAAATTATTCATGTTGAATGATTAAAATTAGTTTAATAACCCAATTATGAAATCTCACTCTTAAATTACTATTATTTTTTTCAGTGATTGTGAAGCCTTGAATCCATTTAAAAACTAGAATCTACCTCCTATTATAATAAAGTTTTAGGGAACACCTCAATCAAGAGTGTGATACCTTCTAGGAACTGACTCCATCATATGCCATTTCATCCCTTGAATGTCTCAACTCCATCACGTGAAGAGGTTATATTAAAAGAAGGAAGGGAAAATATTTAAATAAATGAATAGAAGTGAGTTCTAGTTTTATTTCATGGTGGGAAATCAAAAAAATTATACACTTGATTATTTCTCACCATTAACATAAATAAAAAAATAAAAAATTGCAGAATAGAATTCAGGACACCCAATCCTCCCCCGAGGCCAAACCTCAGGTTATTCACTCATTATCGAGTGAAAGAAGTCACAATGGAAGAGATTATAATAAGAAAATGAGATAAATCAAGGAAGAAGAATGAGAGAATGAAATATTAGAAGAAATATGAAGGATGAAATAATTTTATTAAAATAAGTAGAATGATTTATATAAAATAAACTAAATTATAAAAGGAAAATAAAAAATAGAAAAAATAAGGCATCCAATAGCATTTCGCTCCTGATTTTTGGATCCTTTTCTCTAGTGAAGAAGAATTATATTTATATAGGGAGGTTACCTATTTAAGTCACCGGTTTGTATCTTTATATATCTTCACAATCAATGAATGTATCTTTTTTAAATATATTTTTCATTTAATCTGCTGAATTCTCGGGTGTTTCCAAATTCTAATGTTGAGATACAATTCCTCAGTGACGGTATATCACTTATACCATTAGACCAATAGTAGATCAAATATACCATAACACCAATAGTAGATCACATCTATCATTTCAAAAATGGTAGATCACATCTACCATTGCACCAATGGTCCCACTCCTTTACAATGGCCAATGATCTTGCGTGGTTGCATAGAGTCGCGCTTTGGGTGGGTTCCTTTACTATGTATGGGTCGTGCATGGAATTGTGGAAACATGGAATCCTTAGTGGTGAATCCTTGGAAAGAGTGGCAGTGGTGAATCCAAAACTTCTCATTCCATATGGCCTTTATGTATGGATTTTTTTGGTATAATGTGGCAGTGGATCTTACGCATGGCAGCGATAAGAATTGGTCGGTGCAATGACATTTCCCAATAGAAGTAGTGGAAATGAATGTATATTTCTAATTTACCAGTGCCACAATTTACTGTTGATATTCAAATCATGGTACCATATCCCATGTGATGATCTATACTTAGTGTAACTCCTTGAGGATTCGACCTTCATAGTGGCTAGATCACACTCCTCCTTGAGCATATCTTGTAAATGAGTCGCATGGGTGTGTTGTAGTATATCAAGGAATGTGTCCTTAGACTCCTCCTTGGTAGAAAAAATGTTATATGACTCATTCATTTTTTTTGGAACCATGGGTAGATCTCATATACTATTGATCCAATGGTAGATCACATCCATAGTTGCACTAATAATAGTTCAAACCTACCATTGCACCAATGCTAGATCACATATACCGTTACACCACTGGTAGATCACATCTTCCATTGCATGGTGAAAAAGATAACATGGAAGCACTGAATCATATTAGATGGAACCATATAAGGTAGATCAATCATGGTGGTCCTTTTATATATCAACCATCGATGGCACTCCCTTCATCCCACATGTAATTGAACTCCATCTTGGTGTATAATGCCCCCCATGTTTCCTTTGGTTCAACCCTCTCTCTCATATAGGGATTATACATGGGTGTTGTATGGTGGAAAAAAGATGTGGAAGTAGTGATATCAGCTTTTTTAATGTCCTCTGACCTTTATAGTGGATGAAGGGAGCTCACATTGGCATGAATGGATTTATTTCATTGAAATTGTCTTAATTTAGCTCATCTGAAGGTCTAAATATGATCTTGGGTGGTCTAGGGATACGATGGTGGTGGTCATGCTTGATCATGAGCTCTCTAGTGGCTAGAAAAATAGATTTACAGTGATAATAGGCGCTTGTAGGCTGAAGATAATGGTGGAAAGTGCTGGTGTCAAATGATGTTGGGGCGTCCGAGCATGAGGGATTTGAGTGGTGCAGGATGATGCTATTTTTTATGTATGAACAGTAAAAAATAATGATCCACCCCACATCGAAAAGGTGAAGTATATGTGTGATCATATATAATACAAATCACAGATTCATCTAATCAGAATTCCACACTAGTGTGGGCACCATCACTTGAAAAATGAATATGTTCCACACACACTACGTAGCTCGAGTAGGCCTATGTCTAACTCATGCATGCATTCCGATTCCACAGGCTCACATTCCCCATTAGATAGGCCCCCCTTGTAACCCTGCTAGCTCATGCTATCCTTCATACTAGCCCAAAATGGTCGGATATCCCTATGAGGACTAGCTATGTGACTTAGTTTTGGCTGGTTGTGGGCTGGACAAGCTTGGCCAATTTTTTACATAAAATACATTTGAAAACAACATAAGTAAATTTCAAAGTACTTAACAAAATTCCAACCAAAATTTCATTATTTAAATTTATAAACACAATTCAACATTCTTCATTCATTTTAAACCATTTCAATTCAAAATTTATAATTTCCCAATTTTAAAAAAATCATTTAAATACATGGGCATATAGATTAAATCTAGTTAAAATCCTTAAAAAATGATTACAAATTTTCATAAAAATATCAGTGTGTCAAATACATCAACAATTAAACTATTCTTGTACTCAATTATAAAATATCTATATTAAATATTAGAGTGAACCAATGTTACCAACATTAAAATCATAATGTAATAAAATAAATCAATTATCAATTTTGAATCAAACCTCCAAAAATCTACATAAAATATAAATTTTATTTCTCAATTTTCAAAGAAAAAATAAATCCAACAATTTTACTTTTTACCTTTTGAAAATGATGGAAATTCTTCTATCATTCATTCAAGTTTCTCAATTTATTATTATTAAACATTGAAAATCATGATTTACTACACTTGAATCATTTCTCTCATCATTCATGATATTAATTCAAGTAGATTTTTTCTTATATCATGAGAACATTCTCATTGTCCATACGATTGTAAAGGTACTACTTTCTCCACTTTATAAAGAAATAATGCACATAAAATAATGAGGAATTTTCAATTAAATTCATATAACTCCGAGGCATAAGGTTGGTAGGAATTTCTGTGAAAAAATTAAGGATAAAAAGGTGGAGGTTCATCTCTCAAAGTATAAAGCATGATATAAAAAAAAGCTCAATGAAATTATCCCCTTCAAATTTTGACAAATCCCACTTTTCAAGCTCAAAGTAAGGTCATGAAAAATTAAAGAATAATGAATGATGCGAATCTTCTTGAATTTTATCTACTTTTATAATATATTTTTTTCAATTTTTTTTTAATTTTTCTAAAGTTACTCCTAGATATAATCTCACACCCATCACCTATCCATATATGATAAAAATAATCAGTCTATTAATGGGGATTTTTTATTCTTCCAAGTTACAACCCATCCCCTTTTTTATTTTTTTTTTCTATTTTTTCTCAAGAAGGGAAAATAATAAAAGTTCAATGTATGAATCAAAAACCTTTCTCAAATCCCATAGTTAACACACAAATACATTTTACTTAATTTTTTTTCATCCCTTTCACCAAGAATCCATTTATTACAACACTTAAAATGTAAAATGTCATGAAAATTTTATGATTAGGGAAGTAATGGATAAACATGGATTGTAATATGGATCATCCCTAACAAGGTCATTCATGGTCTTTATGGGATAAAAAAAGATTAATAAAAAGCTTATACCAAGGATAAGGTCTTATAAAAAGATTACTCAATCATTTTAAATGTGTTTTTTCATATTCATAGTTTTGATAAGTTCAAATGAAAGTTTTAGCAGGTGACATGTCCCAAGATCACTCATGAAATATGAGTAAGGTAAAATTGTATGTAAATATTATATAAATACTCTCAGGAATGGGACATTTGATTTGGGAAAATCACTCATGTAATTAAAAATAATATAAAATAAATTCAAATAAATTTCTTAAATTCATATTATGAAAAAATTATGGGGAAATTTCATTTACATGAATCAATAAATTTATTAAAATCATGAGTCCTCATTTTAATATCCATGCTTCACTTTTATAATTAAATAATATATTTTACTCATTAAATTTTATTAATATTATAATCTAAAACATGGAATCATATAATTTCTAAGAAACTTATGTATAGATAATTTAATTAAATAAATAATTCAAGCATGGGTAGGAAATTTATAGTTTAAAGCTCCAAAAAGGGTGTTAGTAAAAAATAAAGGGAGTTTTAAAATAAAATTTAAAAGTGAACTCCCTTTTGAAATGAATCATTTGATCCTCCTCCCAAAAATTGTTCTTGGGGGATACATTGTGATGTCAAGGTCTTACAAAAGAAATCACTCAATTAACACATAGGTATCATGCCATTAAAGCTCAAAAAATGATAGGAGGAGTGGGATTCATGCTAAAATAATAAAATTTAAATCTAAATTACTAGAAAGATAACAAAGATAACACTTGGTATAATCCCCCAAGAGGTTCCTAGATTTTTATTGCCTCCAGAAGGGTAGTACTATCTATTTTATAAAATTAGTTAGTCGGTGGAGCATTTTGGATTTGAACCACCATATGTGGATTTTCCCATCTTCCACCACTTATTTTTTTGAGGAATAATCCATGGGTAGAGTATACCAAATCCACCCCTTTAAAATTAGGAAATACATTCATGGAGGGGGTAGGATGAATTATAGATCATCCCCATTCTTGGTTTCTACTTGTGAAACCTTATCTTTCTTTTCTAGTGCTTTCTCAATTTGGGCTACATGGATTGAATGATAAAAGGGAAAGTCAGTAGGTATTTTTACTTGAATAAAATTTAAATATGAATTATAAATAAGATAATAATCCCCTTCAAATTGATCAGACTATATATTGGTTTCCTTAGGCTCAATAACTTGTACTTCCTCACGAGATTCCTCAATTTCATGTCCATACAGATCAGGGAGCTCCATGTGTTCCTTAGCAGGTGCAGTTTCTTATTCTTCACTTTCCTACAAGGTAAAACAAAGATTGTATGAATTTGAAAATTCAAAATAGTTAATAATGATAATAAATTCAGATTGAATATAATTATAAAATAAAGAGTTCAAATTAATATCAGCACCCTATCTTGGTTCTGGATCAATATTTTTCTCAGTGATAAGAGACTCTTGAAAGTGAGTCTCACTAGTTAGAGGTAGCTAGTCGAGTTCCTTTATCCTTTCTTAAAATTACACAACTTGGGTGGATTCCTCCTCTTTTATGGATAGAGAATAGTAGAGTGGAGATGGATCTTCTACTTTTCAAGGAATTTATATATCATGTTGTACCTCATAATAATTCTACAAGTTTTTAAAATCTCATTGATCTGCCACATATACCTTAGTAAGTAAGTATTTCTCACCATGAATATACTCTAGATCATCAGGTTCATCTTGGATCTAGTTTTTAAAATGGTTAGGCTATTGATATTCCTCGAGTTTGGACTCATCATATTGGATATATTCATAAAAATTTTGAATCTCTAGTGTTACTTCTTATTAGACTTCAGTCTTTGGATATCAACCTTAACTTGACTGAAAATATCTACCAGCTCTTGAAACAAATGTCTTGTGTCATTCCCATTAAACATATTCTTGTTCATATTGGTGAGTTCATCAAGCCTTTATAGGATAGACTTATCATCATTATATAGAACTTTATTTTGATCATTCACCCCTGAGTAACTATTCCATGAATTTAGAAAATGATCATTTCAAAACATCATGAAAAAGAAACTTTTATGAGTTTTTAAATAATTAAAAACTATCTATTGTGCGTCAAAAAGAAAAAGTTAGTAAACTATGATTATCTCCCTGAAAAAACACAATTTTTAGTGAAATACTATATTGGGGAATGGAAAAATAAAATTTCTAAATTTTTCGTAGTGCAGTATAGTGCGTGATAGGGGTCGTCCTACTTGAGGAGCTTCACATTTGTCTACATTCCAATTCAATTTCACCTAATAACTACTTATTTTAATGTTTTTATTATTTTATATAAACTATGTAATTTTTAGAATGGTGAAAATAATTCAAATCTAGATTAACATGTAATGAAAAATATAATAAAGTACTTGGACTTTTAGGGTTTGGATTTGGGTTCCTTACATTATTCATGTTGATTTATTAAATTTAGTTTGATACAACAATTATGAAATATCCCTCTTATATTACTATTATTTTATTTAGTGATTTTGAAACCCTGAATTCCTATGAAAACTAGGCTCCACATATTGTAATCAAGATTGATGTAACAGCTCAATTGAGAGTGTGAAACATTCCAGGACCCTACTCCATCATATACTAGTTCATCCCTTAAATGTATCAACTCCATCATGTAGAGAGATTATGTTCAAAGGAAGGTAAAAGATTTAAATAAATAAATAAAAGGGAGTTTGAGTTCCATGCTATGGTGAGAAATTTCCACACTTGTACACTTCATTATTTCTCACAAAATAATTAAATAAAAAATTTAAAATTAAAGATAAAATACAGGACACCTAATCCTCCCTCAAGGACAAGCCTCATGTTAGTCACTCATTGTCAAGTGCAAGAGGTCATGGTGGAAGAGACTCTAAGAAGAGAATGAGATAAATAAATAAAGAAGAATGAGTGAATGAAATAGTAGAATAAAGATGAAGGATGAAACAATTTTATTAAAATAAATAGAATGAGTTATATAAAATAAAGAAAATTATAGAAGAAAAAATATAAGAAGTAAAAACAAAGAATCCAGTAGTAGTCTAGTCCTGATTCCATAATCATTTTCTCTGGTGCAATATCCTTTTATTTATACAGGGAGCTAACCTCCTTATCACACTCCGTTTTATCTTTCTATATCTTCCCAATAGTTGAATTTATCTTTTTTAAAAATGTTCTATGTTGAATCTATTGAATTAATGGGTGTTTCTAAATTCCAGTGATGAGACAAAATTCCTCAGTGATGGTAGATCACATCTACTATTTCACCAGGAGTAGATCACATCTACCATTACACTAATGGTATCACTCCTTTTTATTGGCCGATTATCGCACATGGAAGCGCAATGCCACAACTTGGGTGGGTTCCATAACTTCATGTAGGTAGTGCAAGGCATTGTGGACCTGAAACCTCCTTGGTGGTGAATCCTTGGAAATAGAAGAAGTATAAAAGCTATCCCCTTCTGTCCATTTGTCCTTCATGCATAGCTTTGGGCTTGGTGCAATGTGGAAGTAGTGTTGTAATAGTTGGTTCCCTAGACCCAAATATGCAATACTTTTGACTACAATATCGTGTATACAGTTAGATATACATGATCTTTTTTTACCATTATTGTGTAGATATTTCTACATCAACTATTTATTTGTTAATTTCCATATATTTTTATTTTTGTATAAAAAAGTTATAGAAGTTCCAAGGCTATAACGAGTATTGGCCTCCTCTAGTTTTAATGCTCAAAAATTATTCTTAATTATGTTGTATTAAGTTACAACTTGTTTAATCTTGTTTAAAAACAACCTTAATCTATTCTGTTAGTGTTTACCTTATAAGATAGGATAAATTTCTTTGGATAAGTATAAGTCACCAATAATGATAAGTCACCAATGCTGGACCTACCGATAGATGAGACACCATTACATTAAGTTGTCAATAGCCTCTCACAATTTTTTCTAAGGATGAGTCACCAATGAATTCTAAGTTACCAATGGAATCAGTTACTGGGATCTTGACCTACCTACATAAGTCTATGTTACTGATGGCATGAGTTATAGATAGCATGACTTACCAATAAAGTGACTGATCGATACTCATAATTTTCACTAAGTATAAGATACCGATAGCAGAGTTACTGATGCATCACCTACCGACTGGCTGACCTATCGATCCAGTGTTACCGATACAAGTTTGAGACACTGACAGAATGGCATACCAATCTGATCTACCATTCCAGACTTGGAAATTTTTTTATCAGTCATTTAAATTAAAAATTACTTCTAACTATCATATTTATCAACCTTATTAGTTCTTATTATATTAATGATCTTGTATATATTTTGTGGACAATAATTAATGGATGTTAGAGACCAATATAAGGTATGAGTTACATGATCCTATCTACTACATTTTATAAAGTGCATACTTGATAAAAAAGAAAATAAGATCCATGCAGTCTAGTAGAGAGATTGTGCGCCTATAAAAATTCAAGAACTTTATGCTGAGGAAACACGAAGATATTGCTAAGAATAAAAACCTAAGAACATATTTGTAGTAACAATATAAGAAAGTAGAAGAGATCAGTGACTAAACTACACCTCACTACAAATAGATGAAAAAAGCAGCCACAACACTCTGTTTTGCTGTCTAGTTTCAGAATTTGACTCCAGCCTCACTTATGCCATCTTTAAGGATTCCTAAAGCTGTAAATCACATCATATAGAGCCTTGTAACTTTATTTTGTGCTCTATTTGTGAACTGTTTTACTTTTCAAGTGATGTGTGTGCCTCTGTTTAATAAATACACAATGTATCTAGTAAAAAACAAGAAGCTACATTGATATCATCACAAAACTATATTTTTACACTTTACACTCCCATTGATAAAAGTGGAATAGGTCCTTGAATGGATTGTTGTAATTTTCACTCCCATAAAAACTCTTAAAGAGGTCTAGTTGACCTGGATAGATGTGTATACTGTTGTTTACTCTAATACATGGGGTGAATCCTTGTTTATTTATAATTTTTTTGGTGGTAGGTGATCACAAAGTGGAGAGGATTAAGTCTCATCTTGAGACCGAACCTTTTGTTTTAAAATCCACTGTGTCTTTCAAAGTTCTATTTTCACTATTTTATTTAATTCATTGAGAACTTTACTTCAATTTGATAGTTAATCTTAGATAGTGTTTATATTAAAATTTGGTTTAGTACATTGACTTCAAAATCTAAAATAATAATCCAAATTTTATTAACTGAGAACTAATCAATATTTGATAAATATTTCAAAAGATCAAAATTTTTTATAAATTTGCAACTTTGGTAAAGTGAGTCATATTTAATTTTAAATTTGGGAACTTTTAAATAAGTATTTTAGACAAAAAAATTTATAGGAACACAAATCACCCCCTATTGAGTGTCCTACTCTGAATAAATTTTTTTATTAGAGGCTTTCTTACTTTCAAAGTTTTTAAATCTTTTTAACTGTGATTTTAGTTTTGTTTTAAATATCTCTAATTTTTTTTTCAGTTCAAAATTTATAGTTTTCTAAAATATTTAAAATTTTATTTAAATGAACAATAGATAGGAAGGTACTACTACCAATAGGACTCCCTATTTTAATTGAAAAAATTATTCCCAGTGGAAAATTAAAATGAAAATGTGTTTAGAAAGATGAGTTTTAAAATTTGGTCTGTTATAGTTAATGAATATAATATTACTGATACCGCTAGAAATAATTGGGATTATTTCACTAAGGAATCCTATAAAAATAATTTAAAATCTATGAATGATTTATACTATTCTTTAGCTGATGAATAATTCAATAGGATTTCTGCATGTAAAATAACCATATGAGATTTGGGATACTTTAGCTGTTTCACATGAAGGAACCACTAATGTTAAGGAAATGAGACTTAGTACAAACACTATTAAATATGAAAACTTCAAGATGAAGCATGATGAACATATTTCTAACATGAATCTCAGTTTCAATGAGATTGTAAATACTATAACCTCTCTAGGAATGCATATTTCAAATAAGGAACAAGTCATGCAAATCCTCAGATGTTTACCAGAAAGATGGAGAGGAACCTCAGTGTCAATAAATGAATCCTGTGACATCAAAAATCTGCCAGTAAAGGATATGATAGGTAAATTGATGATGTATTAAGAATAATTGAATCTTAACATAGAAGAAGATGAAGAACCAAAGATAAATTTAGGGGCTTTCAAAACTACTGCTTTTAAACACAAAGAAAAAGTGAAAATGAAAGTTTATGCTGAAAGTTACAGTAATGAAGAATCATCAAGTGGCTGTGATGAGGAAATGGCTTAGCTAGCCAAAAGATTCAAAAATTTCTATAGAAAGAATAAATTATTTAAAAATACCAGTTATAAAGGGAAGTATGAAAATAAGGGAAATTGGAAAAAGGACTAGAAGATAAGTGATAATATTACTGAGATAGTGTGCTATGAGTGAAAGAGAAGTGGACATGTAAAGGCTGACTTTCATAAGTTAAGGTACCAACATAATTATGAGGGAAATGATAGAACATATAGTAAGGCAATGAATTCCACCTAGAGTGATTGTGAGGATATATCCAATGAATCAGAATCATCACATGGAGAAAAAGCTGAAAAAGAAAAAATGTGTTTTATGAAAAACTCATCAGTGGTAACTCTATAATCTCATGTACATAATTCTTATTATAATGGATTTGAATCTGATTTTCAAAATATGAAAAATTAATAGATGTTTGAATACTATAAAATTATTGAGGATACATGAGATGTACTAAAGGATAAGAATAAATATTTCAATAAGCAACATGATCTTTCAGTTTTTATTAAGTTTGAACTTACTATTGAAAAGGAAAAGAGTTCTTAGTTGCTCAGTAAAAATAATGAACATAAATTACATAATGATAAAATAAATAAAGAATTAGTTAAATTTAAAAATGGTAAAAATAATCTAACTCAAATTAATAGTAAGAATGTTTCTCCAAAATACACTTCCTGTGTAGGTTGTCAACCAGGGAAATGAAATTTTATTAAAAATAGTTGTATATCAAAATATGAAAAATTTGGTTTTGTGCCTAGAATTGAAAAATTGGATTCAAGTTATAGAACTGGGAATGTTTTTATTGCTTCTAGTTTATTTTGGATCTAATAGAGTTTATTTTTCTAATACATTACAAACTGCTTATAGGAAATCCATGAAGAAAATGTGGGTTCCCAAAGATTTAATTACTAATGTTACTAGACCCAAGAAAATCTGGGTACCAAATTCTATTCTTGTTTGATCTATTTTTTTTATGAAATATGTTATAAGAGTTCATGTAAGAGACTATGGTACATGGATAGTGTGTGTTTAATACATATGGAAGGGGACTATTCGAGCTTCCATAACCTTATCAAGATTGATGGTGGGCATGCCACCTTTGGTGACAATGCAAAAGAAAAAATAATTATCCTTGGAAAGATTGGTAACAATAATTCAATTTAAATTTCTAAAGTTTATTTTTTTGATGGTCTAAAGTAAAATCTTCTTAGCATTTCACAATTATTAAATGAATGATTTCATGTTAAATTTGAAAATGATTCTTGTAATGTTTTAAATTCTAAAAATTATTTAGTATTTACTACTTTCAAAAACGAAAATGTTTATGCTATTAGTTTAGATTCCTTAGTTTCTAAAAACGTTTCTTGCTTAAGTTCCTTTCATAAAGAGTCTTGGTTCTATCATAGGATACTAGAACACTATAAAATTCACTCTATTAGAAAGAATACTAGAAAATGACTAGTCAAGGATATATCTAAGCTTGTGTCCCCAAAGGATAAAGTCTACAATCCTTGTCAAAAATGAATGAAACATAAAATATCATTCAAACCAAAGAAATAAGATTCAACTTCTCAACCTCTTGAGTTAGTTTACATGTATTTATTTGTAACTTCTAGAGTTTCTAGTTTAAATGGGAATCACTATGCCTATATTTTGGTGGATGACTTTTCTAGGTATACTTGGACTTTCTTTTTAGCTCACAAAAGTGAATCTTAATCTTATTTTATCAATTATTCTATATCTGAAGAAAATCTAAGTGGACTTAGAATCAAAACCTTAAGAAGTGGCCGTGGCCATGAGTTTGAAAATCAAGAATTTGAATCTTTTTTCTCACAAAATGGATATAGTCATAACTTCTCTTCTTCTAGGACATCCCAGCAGAGTGAAGTTGTAGGAAGGAGAAATATAACCTTATAATAAATAGCCCGAACTATTCTTAATAAATATGATTTACCTGTTTATTTTTGGGAAGAAGTTGCGATTACATATTGTTACTTATTTAATAGTGTTTTAATTAGACCTATACTTTAGAAAACTTCCTATGTGTTATGGAGTAATAGGAAGCCTAAGGTTAATTAATTTAAAGTTTTTGGTTAAAAAGTCTTTATCCTTAATAAAAAATATAACCTTGCTAAATTTTCATCCAAGAGTGATGAATAAATTTTCCTAGATTATTAAACCTCTAGAAAAGCCTATAGAGTATTCAATAAAAGAACCAACTGTGTGGAAGAATAATTACATGTAAAATTTGATGAAATAGATCCAAATGAACCTAATACCTCCCTAAAAAATATTGAGGATGATTTGTAAAATCTCAACTTGAATTATAAACCTTACGACTCTACTGTTAAGTAAGAAACAAAATATTCAAGTTCTAGAAAATCTATAGATTCTGACCAAAGGGAACCCGGACTAGTAGATGAACCTTAAAAAACTAGCCTGTATTTTTTCTATATCTACTATAACTCTTAAGAATCATAATTTATATTCTATAGTTAGAGATTTAGATAAGGGGAATATACTAGAGCTTCGGTAAGAAACCTGGTTTAACATCAAGACTCTTTGTCATTGCTTGAACCTAAAAACATCAATGATGCAATAAATGATGAATTTTTGGTGATGGTTATGAAAGAAAAATTGAATCAATTTGAAAGAAATAAAGTTTAGAAACATGTTGATAGACCCAAAGACACCTTGAACATAGTCACTAAGTGTGTGTCTAGAAACAAAGTTGATGAGGTTGGAACTATAGTAAGAAATAATTATATATTAGTTGCACAAGGTTATAGTCAAGAAGAAGGAATTGACTATGAAGAAACCTTTTCACCAGTTTCCAGACTTGAAGCCATTAGGATTCTTCAATCATATGAAACACATTTGAACTTAAAACTTTATCAAATGGATGTAAAAAGTGCATTCCTAAACGGTTATATAGTTGAGGATGTTTATTTTGAACAACCACTAGTTTTACAAATCCTCATTTTCCAAATCATGTTTTCAAACTAACAAAAGCAATGTATGGATTAAAACATGATCCAAGATATTGGTATGATAGTATCAACACTTTTATTATTTCTAAAGGTTTTTCTAAAGTGATTTCTTATCCTACTCTTTTCATAAAAATAATTTCTAAAGATATTTTACTTGTTCAAGTATATGTTGATGATATTATTTTTGGATCTTATAAAAATTATTTATGTATTGATTTCTCAAAAATGATGAAAAATGAGTTTTAAATGATCTTAATGGGTGAACTCAAATTCTTTCATTGATTTTAAATATTTCAAAATAAGGAAGGTATTATTTTAAATCAATTTAAACACACTAAATATATTTTAAAACATTTTAATATAGATTTCACAACAATTAGTGATACTCCTATGAGTACCACTTATAAATTGGATCTTGCTGAAGATAGAAAATCAGTGGATCAAACCAATTACATAGGTATGATTGGAAGTCTTATTTACTTGTCTACTAGTCGACCTGATATTATGTTTAGTGTGTGTATGTGTGCTCATTTTCAAGAAAACCCTAAAGAGTTGCACCTTATTTCTATTAAATGAATTTTTAAATACCTCAAGTATACTACCAACTTTAGATTGTTCTGTCCTAGAGGATAACCATTTGGCTTAGTTAGTTATTCTGATTCTTACTTTTGTGGTTGTGGGTTATATAGAAAAAACTCTTATGGAACATGTGACATTTTTGGCAAGTATCTAGTTTCATGGTGTATTAAAAAGAAAAATTTTGTGGCATTATCCACTGAATAATATAAATAAAAAGCTATTGGTAGTTGTTTTTATCATATTTTGTGGATGAAACACACTTTACGAGATTTTGAATATCAATTTGGGCATGTCCCTATTAACTGTGACAACACAAGTGCTATTAACATCTCTAAGAACCGAGTTTCTCATTCAAGAACAAATCATATTGATGTAAGACATCACTTTTTGAGAGATCATTATCAAAAGGGTGATATAACTCTTTAATTAATTATCAGTTAATATCATATTTCTAACATTTTTACTAAGCCATTAAATTCTAAAAGAATGAGTTACATCAGACATGAGTTAAGAATGGTCAACTTTTAATGTCTCACTAATGATGTCTCACTAATGGTGTCTCACCAATGATGTCTCACCGATGATGTATCACTGATGATGTCTCACTGATGATGTATCACACAAATGATGTCTCATTAATGATAACTCAATGATATGACTCACTGATATGACTCACCAATAGGACTCACTGATGTGTCTGACCATTCCACTTTATCATTTCTTTATCTGGAAGTTAACACGTTATTTTTTATTTATTTAATTTTATTTTTACTATTAATTTCTTATTTTATGATTTTAAATACCTTAATGATAAAATTAGAGTCAATCCAAATCCTTTTCTTACTCTCACACTCCTTCTCTTGCACTCTTACCTTCAATATTTTCTCTTATAAACTCTTGCTACCATTCTCTTTTGAACCTGGAACCCTCGAATCTCACCAATGGATCGATTTAAGTGTGTCTTGGAGAAGTATGTGGATGAGTTTTATCCTTCTAAGAATCAAAAAGGTGAATCTTGTGAACCTAAACCAAAACCTATCCATCCCGAACTCACGAGCCGAATCATCACTCCAGATAAATAAGTGGATGCCTGTTGGTTACTAACAAGTAAGTCACTCTTGTTAAATGTGTTTCAAACAAAAGGATGGTTGGAGTGGTTCTACAATAACAAAATACCTTTTTACCTGAGGCTAGTGCATGAGTTATATATGTATGTGGAATTTATTCTTGAAGGCTTAGAGGTATTTTGGAATAAGTATATAGTAAATGGAAGAAGAATTTCATTTTCATACAAGCTGTGGGAAGAATGATTAAAGGTACCCCACAAGGGTGTGTGAGAAGATCATTAGGGAATTATACCTCTACTAAGTTATATTTCCAATTATGAGGAATCTCTCTCTAAGATTTCTGGTAATGGACCTCATAGAAGTCCAATAACAATAGATCATGATGGTGAATACAGACTATTCTTCATGTTTATTCAATATCTTTTATATCCAAGAAAAGGGGACATTTACTCCCTGAAATACTAAGATGTGTTTTTGCTATATTTGTTGAAAAAGGGACATAGGATTAACTTTTGAAGTTATTTAATGGTTTATATGAATGAGATTATATAACCACACTATAAGACAAATTCATTGTTTTATTCCATGATTATTTCTACAATGATGGAAGTTAAAGGTTTGATGAATGAGGGTGAAAAATCAGTAACTGTCTGTGATGGATTTTCATCATAGAATTAATTTGTAAGAGGATTAAAATAAATTGGAATACATGGAAGAAACTTTGGGTTGAGGAAAAGGGAAAGTTGTATGAAACATTTGATTTTATTGAGCACCCTATAAGGCCAAAAGACATGGTTAACCCTAGTCTAGGACTAGATGAGGCTGTTGAGTATTCTGATGTGGAAAATGAATCTAAGAAAAACCAAGGAAATGAATCACTTGTTCATGATAGAGGTGACCCTAATATTGAAGGAAGTCTAGAGAGAATGGCCTATGGACCTACTAGCCCTCCTCTGCCTCTCCCTAAAAAAGAACCTCTCCTGGATGAAGATGATGATGAGGATATTGAAGAATTAGAAAATGATGAGCATGACAATAGAAATGGTAGTGAAGAGGATGAAGAGTCAAATGATGAAGAAGGAAAAAGTGGTAGTGAGGTAGAAGAAGAGGATGATGGTGATGAATATGAGGAAAAGAATGAAGAAGTTGACAAAGGATTTGGTGAACAAAGTGTAGATGATGTAAGTGATGAGGAAGAAGAAGGAAGTGGTGAATCTGATAGTGGATCAAACCATCCTAACGATGATCAAGGTCTTATTTTATAACCTATTGACCCTACTCTAGAGCATGTTGAACCTGAAAAACCTGCTGATACTTATTTATTGGAACATGCATTAGTTTTGGAATCCTATTAATCTCTTGAGTTAGTTATGATTGTGGAAAGAGCTCTATATTTTCATATGAATGATGAAGGTCAAGTTGAAGAGTAAGTTTCAGTAACTCTAGTGTAATAAATAGTTTATGTCAGAAGAAAATTATCTATTGAGGGGGTGAGATAGCCAAAAAGGGTTAAAATTTATATTCTTACTCCCTATGATGATATAGTTGTTCCTGAATGGGAAATTGATCCAGGCTATTTGACTTCAGGTTTGGAGTACCCTGAATCATAGGATAAGAAAATTGATCCCAAGGGATTTTTGGTATAAGGAACAATTCATGTTGAAACTGGTCAAATAGTAGCTTCTATACCAAAGCCTACAAATTATGTGACTAAGGCTGACCTCAATATGTTTTAGGAAGAGTTGTGCTCAATAGTTAGATTTTTCCTTCCACATCAACCAGCTCTAGTGGAAAGTATTAATGAAATTGATGCAGTTATGTTAATAGAATGGGTAGTTTCTCAAATTTAACCTCGCATGATTATAGTGACTGAAGAAATTGTAACAAATAATAAAAATATGCATAACGAACTAATGGAAATGGTTTCTGCTATTAATAGTATGAACATTTAAAATAGATAATCTTTATACAAGGTTCTGAAAGATATTGGAGACAACACTTTTGAGTCTTATAATGATGCCACTCCTTCATCTCCATCCCTTTATTTGAATCAATTGAGAATAGTAGTCCAGGATGTAAGTCAAGGTCCCTCAACATCAAATGCTCATTATATTTATACTTCTAATGTTTAAATGATCAGATATGTAATTAGAGAAGAGATTCAGACTATGATGGGTGGCACAGATCAGGATAGTCTAGCCAAAATTAAGAAAAATAGTGATCATGTGCATGATATGGTAAGATTCTACACTAAGTGTGTTAGTAATTATTAGAAGGACATAACCGAGAAAGTAGATTTCTAATTTAATTGGGTTTATATAAAGCATCAACTGGATAGTCATTTCAAGTATTTGGTTGAGAATTTGAGACTACCTCTGGTCACTCAAGCCTTCAAAGAACAATTCAAGCAACTTAAAGAAGTCACTCCTACTATTTAGAAGTTTATGAAAAATAAAGAGGATTTTATAAAGGATATGGACCATGGTGGCCATATCATAATGTAATTTATCAATATATTAAATCCATATCTGCATCACGAAAGTATTGTAATTATTTCTCCAGTATATTATCCTCTCAAAACTATCCAAAACACTTATTATCTTTCTTCTACACCCTTGACACATTTCTCCATGCCTCTTGCTTAGTCTCTTACTCAAATTAGACCTGTCATTCTTTAGGACCATACATGCCCTCTTGCCTTTTCTATCCTAATCCTTGATTTTTTTGTGTTTACTAGTGTTCCTCTTACTTCCACTAGTATCCCAACTATACCTACAACCACTACCTATTCTACAACTATTGATTCTACCACCACTTCCCATAATAAAGAAAAAGGCATGATGGATTCTACTTTAGAGAAGTAGTGATTGGATGAATCCTTGATAGGGATCGATTGTAATGTTTTTTTGTTATCTCTTATACTGTTTGTTTAATGAAATATATTATATATTTTCAACTCATTTTTTTCTTTCTCTAAATTTTTTGTTTCCTTGTTGATAATCCCCATATGGGGAGAATGTGTATGGCATATTTCTCCAAGGGAGCATGAGATTAAAGGAAAGATTCTTCATGATATTAATAAAAAACTAAGTGATCTGAATAATATTTGTGTTTATCTTAAAATTTAATCTCTTATGATCTATATAATATGTTAATTGGACCTTACTTTGATCATTATAATTCAACTATTGTGGTATATAATTCCATGATTTTTTATCATGAAAAATGGGGATATTGTTGTCCTCTTCTAGTTTTAATTCTAAAAAATCATGCTTAATTATGATGTAGTAAGTTACATCTTATTTAATCATGTTTATATATAAACTTAATATCTTATTATAGTTTTTATCTCATAAGTCAGGTTAACAAAATTTGGATAAGTATAATTCACCAATAAGGATAAGTCACCGATGCTTGAACTACTGATATATGAGACACTGTTGGATTGAATTATTAATAGTTTCTCATAATTTTAACTAAGGATGATTCATCGATGAAGTCTAAGTTACCGATGGAATGAGTTATTGACAACCTGAACTAAAAACAAGAGTCTAAGTTATCGATGACACGAGTTACTGATAGCTTGACCTACTAATAGAGAAACTGACCTATACTATGAATTTTTGCTAATTATAAGCTACCGATAGCTGAGTTGCTGACACATCACCTACCGACTGACTAACCTACTAATCCTATGTTACTGATACAAGTCTGAGACACTGATAGAATGACCTACTGATCCGAGCTACCATTCAAGACTTAGAAAAATTTCTTATCTATCATTTAAATTCACAATTACTTCTAGCAACCATATTTATCAAACTTAGTACTATTTATTATATTAATGACATTGTCTGTACTTTGTTGACAATAGTTAATGGATTTCAGAGACCAGTATGAGGTACAAGGTACATGATCTTATCGACTGCATTGTATAAATTTCATACCTGATCAAAAAGGAAATAAGATCCATGTAGTCCATTTTATAGCTCATTCACCAATGAAAACTCAAGAACTTCAAACTGAAGAAACTCAAAGTTATTGCTTAGAAAAAACCCAAAGAACATCTTTACAATAAAAATATAATAAAGGATAAGAGATCATGTACTAAACTACAACTCATTAGAAATATAAGACAAAGGCACTCCCAATACTCTATTTTTATGTCTATTTCTAGAAGTAAAATATAGCCTCACTTATTCCATCTTTATGGAGTCCAAAAGATTCAAAGCACATCAAATAGCGCCTTCTAACTTTATACTATGCTCTTTTTGTGAACTGATTTACTTTTCGAGAAGTGTGTGTGTCTCTTTTTAATAAAAACACACTGTCTCTAGTGCCAAACTGGAAGATACATTGATATCTTCACAGAACTATATTTTTACACTTAACACTCCTAGAGATAATAGAGAAATAGGTACTTGTGTGTCTTATTGTAATTTGAACTCCCAAAAAATTGTGGAAGAGGTCTAGTTGACCTGGACTGTTGTGTATGTTGTTGTGTACCCCGATCTAGGGTGTCGACCCTTGTTTAATTATATAAATTTCTTGGTGGTAGGTAATCACCAAGTGGAGAGGATTAAGTCTCAGCTTGATATATGACCTCTTGTTTTAAATTCATTCGCATCTTTCAAAGTTCTATTTTCACTATTTTATTTAATTAATTGGGAACATTACTTCACTTTGATAATTAATATTAGATAATATTTATATTAGAATTTGGTTTAGTACATTGATTTCAAAAGCTAAAATAACAATCCATATTATTTTAACTGAGAACTAATCAATCTTTGAGAAATATTTCAAAAGATCAAAACTTTTATAAATATGCTAATTTGGTAAACTGGGCCGTATTTGATTTTAAATTGGGGAACTTTTAGAAAATTATTTTAGACAGAAATTTTTATAGGAACTAAATTCACACCTATTGAGTTTCCTATTCCAACCAACAATTAGAACCTCAAGATACTATGACAGTAATCGTAAATATATTTCTTATGGTCTAGATATATCATACATAATGGAAACAGATGATGTTTGACTATTAGGTGTTGGGGGATCATAAGTATCGAGACTTCTTCTTAGGAAGTTCTCACTTGGTGATCTCTAGTAGTGATATCATGAGAACATACCCACCAATATTAAAACCACATGTTTCAGGTGTCATTGGTTGTTCCTATCCATGGACATGTGTATTGGTCCCATGACTTCATATAATTACCAGTGTTTGAAATTTCATTTCATATATTTATGAAAGAAAAAAACCATGATAATAAAATTGTGGCGAGGTAGCTTGTATTGGGTGCGTCATTAGTGGTATGGTATTGGTTGAATAGTCAAGAAAGTATTTGTCACTTCTAGGTTATGGAAGTAATATATCACGGGCCATTTCGATCAGGATGGTAGTACCTTTATAAGACCATGACCATGGTAGTCAAGGGAAAATCCATTCAATTATATCAACAAATAATAAAGGAAGAAATGGCGATGACACCAGTGTGAATCCTGCTTTATGAGATATTTAAATACAAAGATATTATATTACACAGTGCATGTTTACAGGTTATTTTTCATTGATATGAATTTTCATTATCTCTTTAGGGGACTTGATGGGTTACTAGACTCCGTTCTTGGTCTATGAATATTGTTAACTACTATTGAGATAAGTACCTAGAAGGTTACACACAATAAAACATTTTAGAATCAGCCATGTTAAGTTGAATAAGAAAATATATGACATGGTGGGCCTCACCATGGGGTTTGAGTTTTTTCCATGTTCTATCAATCAATAATAAATAAATAAATTCATTATTATTCAAGTAGAGAATAATTGGATTAATTTTTTTATTACATGTATTTACAAGTGATTAAGTGAATATAAGGATTATATATTATATTAACATATATTATATTAATATTCTAGGATCATTTAATATTATCATGAGTTACGAGTAATGTATGGATTAGATTTATCACGTAATATATCTAATATAGATTATAGTTATGTGATAAAATATAAATAATATTATGACCCAGTTTAGTTCATCATAATTAATTATTAATATCACTTATTTAGTGGGAATTCAATACATGGGGGTCAGGGAACCCTTACCAGGTATTATGAATATCCACTATATAATTGGAGAGAAGCTCATCCCAAGAGAGTATTCACTTTGTTGGAATTGAGAGCCTCTCTCCCCTATTGATTCATAGAGAGAGAATTGATCGATCTAAGTATATGATCCAAGTGTGTCTTCACGTATCGAAGGGTGAGGATCATGGTGATCATCGCTACATTGAAGTGATTTTAGGATCTCTCTGTTTGCACCCAATACCTGATAGGTGGTGTATGTAAAGATTTGAGAAGTGTGTGTGGATGATCTATAGGGGTTCTATGTTAGATCCTTTGAGTAACAAATCTTGTAAAATTTTGAAGGATGTTCACACATCAAACTTGAACGAGGTATTTGTTTGGTTTATTTATTGGGATCTGATTAAACCATGTGGGATCCTCAGATCATACCAGGTCTAGATCACTAGAGATGATGAAGTTGCATTTATCTTGTGATAGAAAATTTTAAATTCATAGTCCACCATCTTTTGTTGTATGCCCCAGTACATTCAATTGGTATCAAAGTGATCATGTGGTTTTTTTGAGCCAAATAAATTATTTTTCTTAAATTTTAATTATATGGTATTAAAATGGTTCTAAAAAGTTTGACCACACATCGATCTGATTTTGAATGTCCACGTTATAGACATCTGAAAAAATATGATGGATCACAAAAATGTTTTTTTAGATTTATGTTTTTTTAGATTTAAGTTTTGTGGATATTATGCAATAATCATCATAATTATTATTTTATTATATTATTAATAATTATTATTATATTAAAAGGGTCTTTATGATCCTATGTAAGTTTAAAGTAACTTTGATGATTCTGTTGAAAAAATGGCATACCAACTTGACTAACTGATCAGTAAAAACTTAATGAACGTTTTACTTTGGAAAATTTTATTTCCATTCAGGCCATTCTTGACTTTGTAAAATATAACAAACAAGACTTTTTTACCCATTTTCACCCTCTTCTAGCATGTGACCTCATCCGACAACCCTAACTCCTCCCATTGGGCACCCTAGTACATAGTAAATCCTCGTGGTCACCTCTCCCTCTTGGTCGAGCCAGCATCACCGGTGGATACCCTCTCTACTTCCTTCCCTGAGTCACGAGTGACCTCCCTCCCTTATCTTGGGTATCCTACCACATTCCTCTCTATGGTATGCCACCCTTCGTAGCCGTTGACCAAACCTAGCCGGTTCTCCCTTGCAAGCATCATCACACTCATCCCACTAACTGGGAAACCCTGATGGACACTAGATCTGGTCTCGTCATCCAGATCCCACTCCGTCATGAGTTTTAGTTGGTCATATTACCACCATAATTCTGGTCACCTCCTAAAACAATCAATCACTAGAGGGAAATTTTTCTGATACATTCCCTAATCATGCACATAGAGGCTAGAAATCTAGGCCATCATCCTACCTAGTTTATGATTCTAGGGTCGTTATCAACTCGCCTAGATATCCCATTCTATCTTGTGAACATATCAACTACCTTATGGTGATGTGAACAATGTCATTCAATGATAGAAATATTCATGGTCATGGTAAGGAACCAAGCAATCCATTCTGAGTTTGACATCAAAACCCATCATCACAATGATAAAGAGATACCATAGGAAATGATAACTACCAATTTGGAGGGGAAATTTATTACATTGGTGTAAAATTTATAATTATTATCCCAACAGAGTATCTAAATCAGTCATACCACTGAAGAAATGAATCTCAAGACCAAGGATTCCCACTATATCCATAGAAATAAAAGAAAGTGAGGCTCCCAATCAAAAAGGGAAGATACCAGAGTAGAGGCTACTAAGATCATACCTTGCACTGTAGATGTCCCAAAAATCTTCTTCTTAGGTGTAGGATATGCTGAGTACATCTATGAAAAACATAAACCTTGAGAAACAACCTAACTACCCTAAGTATGACCACTCTACTATAGTGGTGCAACTGGTATCTACTTCCCTCCACCATGACCACCTCCTCATCTTAAACAACCTGTAGTATTCCATCTTCCAACCAAACATGGGTCTATGAATCTTGTTCCCAAACCAAGATTTGATGCTGACACTCTTTCACTAACTTCTAGAGGTAATTTACTATAAAAAACCTATAGATATACCATCCTTCCACAAGATCAAAACTCAACTATGTTTTTATAGAACTAGGTCCTCATATGTCCCAACCTCTCAAACTAGTGATAGAAAAAATAACTACCAACGCTCATTCTTTGGTTGATTTTATCTTATGAGAGGTCTCAAAGTTTTTCTTCCGGCCACCTCACACTATAATACCATGTTGAGAAGTTGAACTACCCTACTATGTTCCCCTATCCAACCTCATGTTATGTTCATTAATAATTTCTTGATTTACTTTTTAGATATAGTATCCAATTAAAAAGCGTTCACATGTGATAAACATATATGCTTGAGACCTTCCTCAAAGAATATCAAACTAGATGGATCATCAAAAAGATATATAGGCACAAAGTGATGAATCTCTATATAGTAATATGAATATTACACAATGGACATAAAACCCTGCTCTAGATGCATGAACTCTCTGGTTCATTCATCTCTTAAAGTATTGAGGAAAAAGTAGTCATAAAAACTGTATTGGAAGACCCTCCAAAAGATGATGTCTGTCTTACTGGTTCTAGACATTCCACCAAATTTTTGAAGATACCCATATCATATATTTTTAGTTGAATTACCTGAATTTACATAGGCTTCTATAAGTACTCGATGATAGACAAGATAGTCAATCCAAAGGTTACTAGACTGGGGGAAACCATCCCCCAAGAAAGTGGGTGGATGCTATTGCTAGAACCCATGAATCAATAATCGAGGCATGTCATAGGGCTCCCTGAATAATCTTCATAAAGTGCAGGAAACACTCTTGAAATTGGGCATCATCACCCATATAAGGTATAATAGAAGGTACCACAAGTGGCACTACTAGAGGTTCTACTGGTGGCCCATGGCCTACCACCTCTAGATAATGGTCATCACCAACCTCCTCATGTATCACTAGAGGGCATCATGGTGGAATATATTTACAAATTATAACCACACACCACAAAAAAGATTTCATAATGAAAAAATAATAGATATATGAATTGGAAAGGTATGAGCCTTCCTGTATACAAGTCACACCCCTCCATCTACTTCTAAATCCAGGTCTAGGCAATATAAGGATCATTAGAATGTAAAAGATACCACATAATACCCACTAATAAGGTTGGACTAGGGTTAGTTTCTCTGCTCCAAATTTGGGGTACTGATATACGGAGTTTAAATTGAATGTTATAAATGAAAAACACTTTAATTTTCAATTTACACCACCATTTAATTACAACCTTTCCATTTCATAATTTTAAGTTATTTAAATTCATATTTTTTTATATTATAAATATTATTAAATGGTTGAATTATATATATTAATATTTTAAATTTATAAAGGTCCATACACTTTATAAACTAAATATGGAATCCATTATATCACAACCATAAAAACATTCCATCCCAAACAATCTTATTTGTCTTCAATATAACTCATTGATTCTCCACCCAATCTCCCTTGCCTCGAGCCAATATTGGTTGAATCTATCCCTCAACTTCATGTTCATTTCACTCATTCATAATTATTTCTCACTCTGATTGCATGGACCACCTAAATGTGAACCGAAAAAATCCTTCCCACTTATCATGTAAGGCGGTTATTGAAATGATAAGTAGGTAGACCTTTTTAGTGAAAAAATAGTAATTGAATCCTTCTTCCAAGCATCCCTATTGATCCCATGGGTTAAAGTACAATAATTTTTACCATTTTCTTCCAAGTATCCCTCCAACTCCCATGGATTAAAACCACAATTCCTTTTTAAAAGATTTCATTAACATGTGTATTTTTTTAGTGACCATTACAGTATCATATTTCAATATTTTTTTCTTTATAGGAAACCAAAATATAATGAAATATGTTTTCATTATGGACTCAATTTCCTTTTTATATTGGCGGAATTTTATTTAAAAATTCATTAATAAATGTGGTATTATTATTTATTTTTTATTGATTTTTATTAATTTTTTAATATCATTATCAATATTATATGAATTAATTTTAAATTAATATTTTATGTATTATTATGGTTTGTGGAATTATATTTTTTGAATCCCCATTCCATTAATTTTAACTGAACTAGAATATGTGTGTTTTGTATATAGATATAATTCTTTTTAACATATAACACAAGTTCTATGTTTAGTTTTAAATTTATTGTTGATTATTTATATGTCATGTATTTATTATATTTTTTCTTATTAAATAAGAACATATGTTTTATGAGTTAGGACATATGTTTTGTCAGAGTTTTTTTTATAAAATTAGCACTATAAGAAAATGGTCTATGATTTATAAATTCATAAAGTTTGTTCTTCACATGTTTTTTATATTAAAATTTTTATATATTTTATTATATTTATAAAATCTATTTACTAGTAGTTTAGTTTTTTAAATAGAACATGATTTTTTAGAGAAAATAACTGGTTTTTAAATTATCGAAAATCAGTGTACTTGATATTCTGATAGAATATTTTCTCAATATACAATTATTTGTTCTATAAATTTTGTTTTGTATCTTAAAAATTATATTATATATATTATATTATTATATATTAATAAATTTACATATTCTAGAATATTTACTCATATTTACTGACATTATTTCAATTAAATGATAGAGGCCTTATTTTGGGATTTACTTTTTTATTGTTCTGATTAAATAGTACCTTAAAAAATCATTAGTACCATTGTTTTTTCCCTCATATTCTATTAAAATACCTTTTAACTTTCTTAAGTACATAATTTATCCTAAATTCAAAATCCTTGTATGAAATTATTTCTATTTAATCACAAATTGATGATTAGGGATGTATTTTCTTCCTTTGAGATTTATTTTATTGAGGCAAGAAAGTATTAAGTATAGGAGAGTGGGTTAGTTGTAGTGAGGTGAGATATTTCTCTTCATTTTAGTTTTTCTTACCTTATCAGATTATTAATTAATCAATTTATTAACTCTAAATTTCATGGCTTGTTGGAAGCAAGATTCAGAGGTCACTATTGATGTCATTTTTGACTTAATAGGAGTTCTAGTGGGTTGGGTCTTGAAAATTTTCTTGTTTAGGTTAAATACTTGGTTATTTGAGAATATTTTTATGTTCTTAGTAAGGAGTGAGAGTATTCAAATTCAATAAATTCAATTTTTTTAAGAATACCCATCATCATGAATTAAAAAACTAAAATTAATGTATATAACAGATAACTATGAATAGATATTGGTGATAAAATTATTAAATTTAATATTTTTTTAAAGGTCAATAATCTCTATATAAATAGTAACTATTCATAAAAATGATTCATTATATGGAAAGTATATTGTTCCAAACATTGAGAGAGAAATTTTTAAATCATACCAATTGAAATTTTGTATAAAAATAGTTATGAAGAATTGATATAGATAGGTAGTTTTGAAACTTTGTATTAAAGGCCATATGTTCATCACCTCTATGTTGGGTTCTGACTGGGGAGCGGTCTCTCTTGGGACCAAAAATAGTGCAAGAGATAGTTTATTAGGTTCATATAATATAGAAAATATTAATTATAACCAATGTTAGTAAAATTATAACCATTAATAACCCAATTTATGTCTTTAAAATAATAACAATTAATAATCTTACCTAACAGTAATATTTTAATCACAATATGAACTTTTTCTTTCAATTGGTTTTTATGCTTTATATTTTTTTTAAATATTAATACTACCAAATCAAATAGGATAAATATGCATCGAAAATGGATGGATGTCAAATTTATGACAAAAGATTATAAGGATGGGTTGAAATAATTCATCAAGTTTGTAAAAGAACATGTATATAACCCTTATAAAATTATTTTTCCATGTTTAAACTGTTGTTATTAAAGAGTAATTAGTCCATAAGAGTTATAGGAACACTTAATTATTCACAAAATAGATCAAAGTTATAAATTTTGTACTAGAAATGGGCAAAGAATAAATGTAGGTAGTGACTAGGATAAGACTATGTTTTATGGATTATCTAATATGGTTAAAAGTGTGGAAAATGTTGAAGACCATATCAAGGATGTGATTAAAGTGGTGAATGATGTTGAAGATCATATAAAGGAAATGACACTGATAGTTGAAGGTGAAATTCATAATTTTTGAAATTTATTTTCGAAGTTAAAGAGTTGTGAAAAGACTCCATTATATGTTGTTCGTATTAAATACAAAACATTATCATCCATACTAAAGCTGTATAATTTAAAATCTATAAATGGATAGAGTGACACCAATTTTACTAAACTACTTTCTCTCTTGAATGATATGATCCTAGAATATAATGATCTTACCTTCTGAACATATAATTCTAGAAAAATGTTACATTCAATGAGTATGATCTCTTAAATAACACATGCTAGTCCAAATGACTATATACTATTTTTAAGGAACAAAAATCACTTTAAAAATTCCCAAAGTGTGGTGATTCATGATATAAGGAAGATTAATTGGGTCCTAAAAAGGTTTTATGGTAATTTCCAATCATTACATGGTTTATGAACCTATATAGAATTAAGGAGAGTAAAAAACAATTGACGTGGCACATAGATAAAATAAATAATGATGGGAAACTTCATCACCTGATAGACTATCCTCAGTGGAAGATAATTGATCGTGAGTATCTTGAATTTGGAAATTATCCAAGAAACCTTCATTTTTAACTATCTATAGATCGAGTGAATCCTTTTGGTATTCTAAGAAGCACTAACAATATATGTCTAGTTATGTTGGTAAATTATTTTTTTACATTGTGGTTATGCAAGAAATGAAAATACATTATGTAATCTCTAATTATATCCGGACCAAAACAACCGAGTAATGATATTGATGTTTATTTGTCTCCATTGATCAAAGATTTGAAATTATCATGGGATTCAGTTGTTACATTGTATGATTCTTACAAAAATAAAGATTTTACATTGAGATATATGTTTAATTTGATGATAAATGAATTTATGGATTATGAAATTTTTCTCAGGACATATAATTAAATGAACTCAAGGGTGTCCCATTTGTGAACAAGGTACACAATCAATTAGATTGAAACATTCATCAAATAATTTGTTTATAGGACATCATATATTTCTGTCCAAGTGACATAAGTATTGATTTTAGATGAAATCATTCTATGGGATTTTAGAAGAATGTACAACACCGTCTCCACTAACTGGTGATAAAATATTTGAGAAAGTAAAATATATAGATTCTACTTTTGTTAAATCTTTTTCAAAGAACTTTACATAAGCCAGTTGGAAAAAGAGATTAATTTTTTTGAATTACCATACTAGAATTGTTTTTATGTTAGACCTTTTTTGATGTTATTCATGTTGAAAAATTATTGTGATAGTTTCATTCACATGTTACTAAATGAAACCAAAAAAAAACAAGGGATGTAATTAGGGTTTGGTTGGACATGATTGACATGGAAATAAATGAATATTTAGTTCCAGTGGAGAGTGAAAAACAGAATTTTCTTCCTCTAGTTGCTTATAATCTTTCTAGGAAAGACAAATATCATATTTAACTTCTTGAATGATGAAACAGTTATAGAGGGGTATTCATCAAATATCAATAATATCACATTAATTACTAATTTAAAGTAAAGGGGTATAAAATCACATGACTATAATTTTTCAATGAAAGATATAATCACTATAGATTTACATTTAATTTTTGTCAAGAATGCCGATCATACATTAAGAAATCTCTATTTCTTTCTCAAAGATTTATACAGAAAAGTTATAGACCCATAAAAATTTCCAACTAAGGAAAAGGAAATTTCTATCATATTATCTGAATTGGAGATGTTATTCCTAATGAAATTATTTGATATGATGGTTCACTTAGTAAGATATATTTGACTATTTGGTCCTATATATTATAGATTGATGTAGCCCATTGAATGGTATATGAATATTTTTAAAGGGTGTGTCAAAAATTGAAAGCATCTAGAAGTTTGTATTGGGGAGAGATATGTTTTTGAGAAAGACATTGAGTTATGTATCAACTACCTGTCTAATGTGGAAGGAATTGGTCTAGTAAAATATCATCACACATGGCAGCTTGTGGGTGAAGGAATTTATAGAATATATGTTTTCAGAGTTACTACTATAGATTATGAAAAAGCCAACCTTTACATTTTGAATAATAGTTTAGAGTCTTCCCCTATATTGAAACCCATAATGTTATTCTTAAGAATTTTAATCCATCAAAGGATGAATATGGATATCAAATACACCTAATCAATTTTTTATAGGATAGTTTTGAGACCATATTTTTAAGGACACAACTCAAAATATAGAATCAATTTTAGCACAACTTAGATGGCTAGCCAGAGGACCAATTGTGTATGTATTATCTTATAATGGTTATGTAATTATTGGTTATATGTTCTATATAAATGAACATGATGAACACAATACCCTGAAAAAGAGTGGAGTTACACATGTGCCTAAAGAGATGCATGTAACTATTACCAAAGATAGAAATCTAATTTATGTGGATATGTCATACTTCAGAATCAGAAAAAAAATGGGAGTTGGATTATACAACACTCCAAGTGTCTATTTTTGAATGAAAGTGGGTTAATAACATGAGTTTCATTAAAATAGATGAATTTGGATTCATGAAAATGGATTCTAGTAAGGGTACAAAGACAAACCATTTATAAAATAATCAAAGGTATTATAAGTATTTTATGTTACATATCCCAAAAGCTGAAAACATTTATTTTTTATTTTGTCGACCAAAACCACTAATGGTTATGATGTCAATTCAACTAAGGATAACCCATTCATTGGGAAACCACAATCATTTCATAGTTATCCCAATGTATATGGGGTAATGTATGTTAGAGGAGACCATAATGAAAGAATTTGGATACTTTATAGAGGGTTTAAATCCATTTATCCTTAGAAAAATAGAGTTCTATAATTACATTATCTGTTTTGTAATATACATTGAGATACCACATATTACTATCTGTTCACTATTGTATTTAAATAATATAAATTAAATGTTCATACACTTCTGTAGATAATGACTTCTACACATTTCAATGATCTCAATCCTGAGGAACAATAGTTTTTTCAACATGATGGTGCTCCTAATGTAGAGTAACAACAAACTTATATACATGAAAATTTTACCAACCAAGAGGAACAACGCTGGTGTTGAATCTAAGGAAATAATAGATAGTGAATAACTAGTGTCCCAAAAAAATAAGAGCACTATATCATGATGGTGTTAGAAAAAATTATTATGGTGAGAAAAAAAGGCATTAAATTCGAGGTTGGATTTAATGAAACCACTGTACTATTAACCCAAAAGACCATGTTTAATAGTTTCATTGGGCTCACCACTTGCATGCATGTGCCGATTGATATATATTTTTGGTAAAATGTTGTACCTGAGTTTAAGACACTAATTTTGGGAGATATTGGGGTAACATTATGATATAATTTATTTATTTTACTAAAAAATAGTAATGCAATATTGAATTACTCTTCATTATCCCTTGTAGAGTGCATTTACAGAAGATTATTCTCAAATGAAATTTATATTAATTCTCACTGGAAATGATCATTGAGGCTTTCAAAAAATTCTTACAAAGTTTCATCTTAAATATTCTGAAGGGAAAATAAAACCACACCCTCCATAAATGTATGTACATATGATAAACCAACAAGTGTAAGATGCAGTTATTGGTCTTCATGAGGAGACATATTTTCAGGTACATTGTGACTGGTAATAAATTACTTGAGAATATGTATATTCATCACTTTTATTAATAATTATTAATTTTTGAAACATAAAATGAGTGTTGAAAATAAAAAAAAAATAAAAAAAACCAACGTAACCCTAAAATAAATCAAGGATGGGGTATGCTTAAATTTAAAAAAAATGGTACATATTTTAAATCTACCATAATAATTTTTTGTGACATGAAACAAAAACATAATTATTTTTTTCTATTTATATGAATATTGATGAATCAAAATCCAAATCCACTTTTATCCCATGTTATGTGTTATGGAAGCAAGAATGTGTAAATAAAAAAGGGATAATAATAAATGAAACAATACAAAAATTATGGGAAGCATGTGTAAGTATGACATAATAATAAATTTTCATTAAATCAGTATTAAATAATAATGATTACTTATTTTTCTGTATTTTCTATCTGACTTAGACATAAGAATCATCATGAGCTGTACCTGATGATCAACTACAATTAGCAGACTTAAAGATTTCCGAACAATATGACCACATCAGAGGTGTGTGTTTTGGGGTGACACCGCAAATATATGTTCATAAAAGAAATGAATATGGGGATAAAGATAGGGAAATGGAAGAGTTGCAAGCACGATTAGCTGATATAGAAGAAAAAGTTAATTAGTATTTATGGTTGTTAGAAAATGTTATAGGAAGAAATCAAAGAGAAGAAACAACACAAGAAAAATAACTTCATGAAGATCCCACCACCCCCAATAGGTTTGAGGTGATCCATTCCTCTCAAAAATTTGTCTTAAAAGTGATAATAAATTTTATCATAATTGTTTATATGAAATTTTAATCATGTAGACACTGATTCCTTTCTTATGCTGATATTCTATAACATGAAAATTATTGTTATTTATATCTATCAACACCCACCCATTTACTTTTTGTGAGAGGTACTATGTACAATATCCAAGGAGATATTATAGAATTTTTTTTCCAATAAGTCATGTGGGAGTAGGGATTCACATAGCTCACAAGCCGAACACCGAGATACTTGTTCTACTTGATGATGTGGATATTAATATATCTAATCAAGCTATTGGAATTTTCATATAATCTCCATTATATCTTTTAGAAATACATGCTGATAAGAAGGTATTTATTTTTAATTTATTTCACATGAAAAACATTTGAAATTAATGAAAAAACACCTAAACTGATAAATGTTTTAGAGACAGACAAAGGGAAGGGGGTCAAATATATGGTCAAATCAAATCCATCTAAAGGATCAACCAACCAATAAAAAATATCTTCACAATTTACCTTTACACCTCCCATTCAACTTCCAAATTTACTAGTATTAAGGGTTCATGAGGATACAATGTTAGAAAGTGGTGATGTGGCCAAAATTGATTTTGTAGAATAAATGTATGGAGAGTACATTACAGAATATATTGGCATTGATAATGTAAATGAAATTCTTACACATGAATGACCATGAGTATCAGATTTACATTTATATATGAAGTGTGTTTTATTTGTTTGTCTAATAGATAATCTACTGTGTTAATTATGAATGAATAATATTCATAATTTTTAAAGGCTTATAGATCAATACTATTTGAAGGGAAATCCTATGAATAGAAATTTCAACTCATTAGTCCCCATATTACTTCAACACAAGTATTCTCATAGGAACCAATGTAATATGAAGGAATTTTGGAAAAACTGACCACACTATTTGAAAGAAAACATAAAAATAACAAAATCTTCCTAATACCCATTATTTTTTAGTGAAAATATTCAATTTAATCATATAAAATATATTTTCATTCATTTCATGACTTATTACCTTTTGTTGTTTAGGTATCATTGGTTACTTGTTATAGTTATTTTGGATACTCCAAAGAACCGACTACACGTAATGGAATTTATCAATTTTTAATAAAATACATGAATCTTTTCATAAATAAACATCAAGTTATTTATTTTATATTATGTTTTAATGAAAATTATATTATGATAGGTCAGTTTTTAGATATTTTCAAAATCATGGAATCAGGATAGACCATAAGAACAAGGAGCCTATCAACTTATACAAGTGGATAAGTATTAGGGTATATATAATAAAATTTCTATATAAAAACATATATCAAAATAATTTACTTATTTTTCTCAATATTTTTTTAGTTTCCAAAACAAACCAATGGAAAATATTATGGTTATTATGTTTGAAAATTTATGAAAGACATCATATACCATCAAAAGACTAGAATCTCTGAAGAGGTATTTTTGGAGATAATTAAAATTTCATTTAAAATATTTATTAATACATTGTTTATTTATATTTTTCTAGAACCACAAGGAATTTAGATAGTCCTCATATTCACAACATGAAATATATTTGTTTATAAATGAATGAGAAGCATACCTGGTGTTATAATGTATACATACATCAAGAAGAGTTGACTTCCTACTACTTATTCAGTCGATTTTATCATCACTTATTTACTTTTTTAGTGAATTTACTTACCATTTTTATTGATACTTTAGGAAAATAATATATAAGTCATTTGTGACATGTAGGAATCAACAACACCTTAACCCAGTACATAGTGTGTCTAGTATGTCTCAAAGTGCATTGTTGGCACCAAAAATATTTGAAGAAAGGAGAAAAGGAAAAGAGGCTCTTCACCCATCCTTGTGAAGCCCCGACTGGAAGTCCCCTAGCTCCGCGGCTGCCGGGAAGCACCAGAGGCGGTAATTCTCCACAAAAGACCTGACATTCATGACCCTTCATGAAGCACCAGAGGCGGTAATGCTCCACGAACGGCCCAACGTTCGCGACTTGCCGCAAAGCAGAGGAGGCGGTACCCCTCCACGAATCTGGTTGACGTTCGCGACCCGCCACGAAGCCACTGAGGCCCCCTTCACACCGCGTGAGTTCTGCTCCGTGGCACCCCTTTTTTATAAATACCGATCTCCCCCTGAGCTCTATGGATTGACAATCCGACCTTTCGGCTTCTCAACTCCCAAATCGCGAAGAATTCTTTGCTCTGAGAATCATGAGCTCCTCGAGGTATTTTTTTCTTCGCGAGAGGCCTTCGCCTTGTCTCGTTTTGACCCCCTCTTCCGAGAGGGATGACCTTCGTGAAGCCTAAGGGCCTACGCGAAGGAAGGGAGTTTCCCAAAGGAACCCAGGCAGCCGTTGAGTGTTTATGCTTTGCGAAACACCCATCCTATACAAGTGATCCACATGCCAAGTCAGGGTCACTATACTTCACCAAGCACACTGCTTCACAGCACCTTGCTTCACTTGGCACCTCCGCTTCGTGATGTAGTGCTCCGCGAACACCCTTCCACTTTGAGAAGCACCTCCCACTCGCACCTCTGCACCATGCTAAGGCCAAGTCACTCCACTTCACGATTCACACCACTTTGCAAGTGCTCTCCACTATGCAAAGCAACCAAGATCTAGAAGGTCCCTACCTATGGACCCCTTTTCTTGGAAATTCCTCTTCTCGTGCGACCCTACAGGTTTTCAGGATGTGATTTCAAAGTCCCATGGACAACACGACTCGTAGAGTTGCTTATCTTAATTCTTCTTCGCATAGAAACACTAACACTATTGCTTCTCCTCATAGCCACGCTAACGTGGACCCCTCGATGGTTCGCTCTGTGACCCCCCTTTACCACGACATTGCTGGTACCTTCCCTCCCCCAAGGGGCAGAGGGTACCATTCATGTAAGTCCTAGGGGTGTGGAGTAAACCCACCTCATCCGAGTAGTAGGACGTTAAACTGCCAAGCACCTCATCCTCAACACATGACGTTAAACTGTGACCTGGCCCCGTGCCTCGCACGCAGGCCCCCCAGCTCGGACATTATTTACGCCGCTCGTCTCCCCAGGAATGGAATCACCCACACATGGGATGATATCCTCCTCATCGGAGTGGCGTATGTACATGGGAGAAGGGAAAACACCTTGGTGTAATCCCCTAGCCCCACTTGCGGAAGGTAGCACCCATGCACCTCCGTACATCTCCACTGCCAAGGCCAGTGGAGGGCGTGATAGGGAACGAGGCACCTTCCATCTTTGGTCACAAATACCTCTCTGTATATGATTTTCCGCACTTTGGGCCTCCATCCTGAAGTAAGTCCCAGCACCATGGGCCGCCAAACGCGTAAGTCCCTCTTCGCTTCTCACGGATGCACCCTTCGCAATGTGATCGTCAGGTCTCTGCTGTCTCTGGTTTCTCACACCGAGCATGACTCATGTGGGATTAGAGTAAGCATTGACCATGGCAATGCCCTCGTCCCTCATGACGTTAAATTGTATGCCCTCTTCTAGTATGACATTAAACTGTATTCCCTCATCCAACATGACGTTAAACTCCATACCCCTGTCCCACATGACATTAAACTATACATCCATATGAACTACGATGTATTTGATCCATGTCAAGGCATGGTACATAGGAAACCTCATGAGTTTCAAGCCCACCGCCTATCGTTTATTCATGTTGTTGTTCACCCTTTCCCCGCATGATGTTAAACTGCATTCTGGTCCAACGGTAAGCCGTTGTGACTATCCCAAACTAAGAGGACTTTGATCCATGTCAAGGCATGGTACGTAGGAAGCCTCACGAGGTTCAATCCAACCACTAGTGGACCCACGGGTTCACCTTCACGTCAGTTTGTTGACAAAACCCTTCCCGAACTACGAGGACTTTGATCCATGTTAAGGAATGGTACGCAGGAAGCCTCCTTGAGGTTGAAGCCCATCACCCATCGGACCAAGGTCCTTTCTTCACGTCAGTTCTCCGAAACCTACCATCGCCACTCGAACTACGAGGACTTTGATCCATGTCAAGGTATGGTACGTAGGAAGCCTCCCTGAGGTTCAATTCCAACGATCATTGGCCCAGACCATCTCCTTGTCGGTGTGCCAAGTCCCCCCCCCCATTTTCACCTGAACTACATGGACTCTGATCTTTGCCAAGGCATGGTAGGTAGGAAGCCTCATGAGGTTCAATCCCACCACCTATTGGTCACTCTTACCCCCTTCACGTCAGTTCACCAACACTTGGGAAACCTAGTGTGTAAGCCCCACACCATATGGACCAAGGTCCTCACTCACGTCGGTTCACCGACACACCATTTTGAACTACGTGATCTTTGATATGTGTCAAGGCATGGTACGTAGGAATCCTTCCTGAGGTTCAAGACCACCATCCACATGGACCAAGGTCCTTATTCATGTTGGTTCTCCGATGAGCCCCCATCCCACATGATGTTAAACCACATCCCAATCCAGCTGTAAGCCGTTGTAACCCTACCATCCAGTTGTTCTGACACCCCTTCGTGTCAGTATAACACCCCTCTTCCAGAACTACGCGGACTTTGACCCCTGCCAAGGCATGGTACGTAGGAAGCCTCATGAGGTTCAAGCCCACCTCCTGGTCGTTTCGACCGCATTCATGTCAGTTCTTCCATCACCTTGGGCGGTCTAGAGTGTAAGCCCCACCCATTCACTCTAAACTACGTAGACTTTGATTCCCTTCCACGGGGATACATAGGAAGTCTCTTCGAGGCTCAAGACCATCACCACCGCCATCTCCACGATGGCACATTTCATTCCCCCTCCACTCCATGCAATTCTCCATCATCGACCCTGATTCTTACCCAGGCCACCACATCCCAGTGAGACCATGCCACCTGATTCCCCTCCACAGCATTCGAGAAGCTGCCCACGTGCTGGCCCCGATATCAGCATTCCCTCAAGGAGGGTTCCTCAATCTGATGAACTCTATCTAGTGTTCTAATAAGGCTGATCTGTCTCTGCTAGACATTAAACTTGCAACATACTTTGTGTTAAACATAGGAAGTTGAGGAAAACCTCAGATACATGCCTATGGAATACGATTCCCCACGCTCAATGTGGGATGCCTCAGGTTTCTGCGCCCTTGAGAAGCCCTATAATAAGGGAAAAAAGATAGACACACAAATTACCCAACGTTCAGACATGTTACTGATGCCTTGACGTGACTACTCCCCCGACTGAAGGTTGCTGCCCTGACCAGACCCTTTGGAATGTCCTGAAAGAAGTAGTGTAATTAACTGGCGTCCATGGAAACATGGCACTGGGAAGAGTTTCATGAACAACATATTAAATCTATGAGGGAGACCCGGAATAGGTGACTAGTTCCGAGGAGGAATCCATGGAAGGAAGAACCAACATCCCATCATCCCAGTTTCGATCAAGGAGAAGACGTCCCTAAATAATGAGCAGATGCTGCCCGCCTTTGGAAAGCTGGAATGCGGGGAAACACAAAATCCATGCCTATTGCGTCTATGCAGACGAATGCACGCACCCAGGTGAAAGCGTCAGAAACAGAAATGGTGAACCCGACGTGAATGTCTTCTCCTCAATATGGAGATTAGTAGCATTCGAAAGATCAGTAGATTGACGTGTCCCTGGATCCAGATATTCGGCGCCGGGTCCCGCCAAGCAAATAGAAGTCCTGTCGTGAAACTCACCAGAAGTTGGGGTAGTAGGACATGAGGCATTTATTTCTGCAATGTTGTGTGCGTGGATCTCTCTTTCCAACCACGAAAGACAGAATGACGCTGGGGCACTGGTTGTCGATCTTTTTTCCTCGCAGTGCTGATGAGTTAATCTCCGTACTTCTTAGGAATCAGGTTGCTACTACAGGGACACGATCGCCGCCCACCCGCCTACGTAGGGGCAGGGGCAATACCAGCATAGCCGCTCCGCGAGGCTCTACTGATGCTACAACGATATCTGCATCCACGAGCGTGGGGCACCCATGCCCCCTCTCCCCATTAGAAGTCATCCTACGAAGGGTGATTAATGACCTCGAACGTTGTTACGAGGAGGAGGGCATAATCCCAACTCGGGATATGGACCACCTAGACCTGGAGGCGTCTAGGCCCCACTGTCAACGCCGCCCTAAAGGGACGTGTAGGGAGCCTTTTCTCCCCACCCCAACGTTCAATCGCTTTGGGAGCCTATCCCCGGAACACCTCGACGACTCCTCGCCTTACGCTGATGTGGTGGGTGCTGTCCGACTCAGCCCGGTCAGAGTCCCAATCCAAGTACTCCAGGCAAGGGCCCCTACCCGGCCACGTCATCGCCGCCATCCAGCCTTGCCAGAGGAGTAGGTAGGCTATGCCCCTGCACCACCTGCACCAGCTCGCCTGACCCGACGCCAGGGTTGGGCCCGAGCTGAGGGTGCCCGTCAAGGGGCGTCGATGTCGACAGCTACTATGGCCTGAGTCACCGCTAATGTATATCAAGAATCCCCTACACGCACTGAACAGGAGCACCCCTACGCCTGACTAGGGTCGAGGCCCCAGCCGCCCCACGGGCAGGCTGATTCGACTCTCCGGGTCGCAGGCCTGAGTGGTGATCGCCGCGAACCAACCTGCGGTGGTGCCACTCCGTACGGAGGTCCTCCCCATACCACCACTCCACAGAGCATGGGCCTTCCCCACTCTGAATTTCATCATGGAGGTATGCCCCGTGCTACCCCCAACCCAAATGAAGACCTGCCTCGCGGCAGTGACACTCGGCATGGAAGTCTTTCCTGTGCCCATCACACTAGGTATGGAATTCCTCCTCCTACCCCCGACCGTCTATGTGAAGGCATTTCCCATCCGGTCCCTCTCCAAAGTGGGGATCCTCCCTACGTTATTTCCGCAACTAGCGAAGGTCCTCCTCACCCTGGCAACCAGAGGGGTGAAGGTCAGCCTCACTCCACCCGCACCAAGAATGGAGGTCCTCCCCATGCTCCCGCCGGTTCCAACAGAGGTTTCCTCCGCTCAGGTGCTGTCCATGGAGGTCCTCCCCATGTTCCCTTCGACATTTGCCCTGGTGTCCCTCACACCCCAGTTGTCTCAAGCGGAATACCTCTCCGCCACGGCGTCAGCACAACCCCAAGACTATATGTCAGGAATCAGACTTGTCCCAAAGAGCCACCTAGGGGTAGGAGGGAGGGTCATCGCCGCAACAAGAAGAATCCTGGGAAAGCCCAGACGGAGATCAAACCGGCCCGCTTCTCAGATTCTAAAGCAGAATGCGACTCAGCTTCAGAACCATCCCCCAGTTCATCCGCATTAAGGACCGGGGCAAGAACAAGGCATGTCAACCTCATCCTTCCGAAATTCAAGGTCCACCAGATTCCTTCTTCTCTTCACAGATACATCCAGTAGGAAGAAATTGTTGGAATCCCGTAGGTTCCGACCGTACAGTCACCACCATTATCACCAGAAGCGCCCTCTACCTCAACTAGAGATCACTGAGAGATATTTTGGGGAACAATGGAATTTGAGAGACAAAGGGACCCATCGCCGGTTACCGCAATTCCTATGCTAGAGGTTGTGGCTATCAGCTAATCATATTGTGACATTGTGGTCAGGTCACCTCACTCTTCAGAGGATGGACCTGAATTCAGCGGCCAATCAGCTCATTCGCCATATTCTCTACTGCCTAGTTTATTGTCCCAGCGATCCGCCTCAATACCACTACCGGTCCCTCAGCCACCCCTGGTTGACGAGTGGGGCAATACGGGGCCAAACCCTGAATCCGAGCCCAGGAGTTTTGGGAACATTCTCACAGTGGACCACTTCCCAGAGAAGTTCTGGACGGTGGCAACGCCGAACTTCTATGCCCCAAAATCCCTCACCCCGAGGGAAGTTGAGTGCTTCCGTCATAAAACATGGGAGAAACACTTTCGTCTTCGCTATCAGCGAGTATTATACCCTAGGATCCAAGTGCACTTAGAAGAAATCGACGATCAATGCCGTCTGGTCGATTTGGTTGCACTTCCTGTGGCCTAGTGCCCTGAGTCACCAGGTCGCCAGAGCGCCCTCCAACAAAAATGCATTCAGAGTTTCAAGGTACTATGCAAAACCATCAGGGAAGCTACCCCCCATGTGCAAGTCCGTGGCTGGGGACAGTATGCCGCACTCCTCTTTAGTCCTATCTGACGACAGTCCGATTCATTATGCGACATTGAGGACATGCCCCCAAGAAGGGTTGTGGTCCATATGGCTGACATAGTGGACAAAGAGGACGAGCTAGAGTTTCTCAATGGAGACTTTCCTCCTAAGGATGTACCAGAATTGTTGGACCCATCAGGGAGGATTACTCGTCAGTAGAGGAACCTTCTAGGCCTCCCTTCACCCACCGAGTCGCTGGTACTCAGCCAAAATGCCGGTAAGGGTAAAGAGCATGTCAGAACCATCAAGCACTCTAACCCATCTGCGTCTGTACAGAAGATGGACGAAGACCCCGAGAAGGCCGTGTTGCGCCAACAGATTGCTGAGAAGAAGAGGCTGGTTGACGAACTCTTAGCCGAACGCGCTCTCGAGAGGTGACCCAACTATGGTGATCCTAAGCCAGGGCAGCAGGGGCAGGAAAAACTCCCCCCGGAGAGATGCCTCCAGGAAACCCTGATCATGCTACTCCTGCAGACAGGGAAGAGGCCGGAACTCATGAATAGAGGGTGTGATACGTCTCACAAAACCCTCCTAAACGGCGAGGCAATTTGAGGGATCCATCCTGGGTTCCCCTAGCCGCCCCGAGGGATGTTCCGCCAGTCGCTCTACGAGCCATTGAAGCCATTTAACATGTTGAATAGCCTGGAAACACACTTGTAGTTAGGGATCCTCGTCAAGACAGGGACGTCCACCCGGATGATCCTATGGTAGCACTCATCACCCGCCTCGAGGTGTTTGAAACGCGGAAGGTGGAAATCCCACCAGATGGCAATCCATATCCTGCGTGGGTGGATGATATGCCCGCACCCCCGGGTTTTGGGAATCCCACTTTCTCACCCTTTAATGGGACTGGGGACCCACCGCATCACTTGGACCATTTTTCTTCCAAGTGTGGCCCCATGTTGGGGACCCCGGCACAGCAGGAATCTGCCAAGCTCCGATGTTTTGTGCAGACATTAGAGGGCCCTGCATTCGTCTGGTACAACCAGCTCCCTATTGGATCAGTGACTGGCTGGGAGGATCTCCGTCGGCACTTCTTATACCAGTTCAGATCCACCACACGAAAGACCAGCATCACAGACCTCTTCAAGTGAAAACAAAGGCCTGATGAGTGAGTTGCGGACTTCATTGCCCGGTGGAAGGGGCTTACATACTCCCTCGACATGCCACTGACTTAGGAGCAATTACTGACAATGTGTGTAGGGAATGTTAAAACAGAACTGGATTCTTCCCTGATCACCCAGAACTACCTTGGAGGGTTCTAGGATTTCTCAGATAAGGCTCAAAGCCTTGAGGAAGCTCTGCAATAGGCTAGTCAGGCACGTCTGCTGCCCCCTGTGATCCCAGCCAGGAGGTCTGCCAGAGCCGAACCCGCCGCAGTGGCCCAAATAGAAGCCCCCAGGCAGCTAGAATTACTGACAGTGGCACCGGCCCTGCAACCCCGTAGAGGCCCTCCACCTCAAGCGCAGGCTCCTGCCTAGCAGTGACCGCCTCAGAACTGACAGGTTCCCTTGCGCAATGCGCCACCACCACCTAGGTGGGACAATCAGGCTCCGCCTCCTCAGCAGGCCCCTCTGGCCCCTCGTCATGGCCAAGCTCCCAGGGCCCCCTATCTGGAAAGAAGGCACCAAACTTACTCGTTCAATGATAATCAGGACCCTGGCTACTTCCGAAGTGCTCTAGAGCTAGGGATTGTACGCTTACCCGAGTGCAGAAGGCCAGTAGAGGCGAATCTCACCGATCTCCCCAACTACTGCCCCAATCATCAGATTCTGGTGCACACCCTCAAGTAGTGCTATGTGTTTAAAGACTAGCTTCAAGACTAGGTCGATAACGACATAGTCCGGTTGGGTCCGGCCCCGACACAAGTGGAAGGTGTCTTCGTAGGGTTAGAAATTAGTAGCGACAATGAAGGTGAGTGGCAGTAGGTTCCAAGACATGGGTCCCAGAAGTACGACAACTAGATGGCCCGTAAAAACATCACCTGCGCCCATGGCATCATTCGGGCACACCTAAATCAGCTGGAGCCTTCAGAAGATGCCACCATTACCACTACATCGTCATCACAACTGACCTCTTCCCAAAAGGGAAAGCAGTGACGACGCATGAATAAGCAACTCACTCCACCACTGCCATCGCCATCCCGTAATCTTGGGGATTTCATGCCCCCCCTGAGATGGGTATTTCTCATAGAATTTTCCCAGTGGTGGATGATTCTTCGAGCGACAGTCAGGGGTACACTTCGGCTAACACCATGGAGCTGGTAAATCCCTATATGACTCCTGACGAGGGGGAACGCTAGGAGAACCTCCCCAATGTCCCTAGACGACGACAACGTCAGCGGAACCGGAACCACATGGGTCGTCGAGGCACGTCAGAGGGCGCTTTCAGTCAGGTCGTGCACGCTACTGAAACCAGATAGCAGGCTCAGCGCAAGGCTCAGCATGCGCAACCTCATCTGGTTCCCTCAGATCTACCTCCACCACCGTTTGTGCTACTAGATCAGGCATAGCTTCCTCATCCATACCGTGGTTAGTCTTGACCGACTACAGGACAATCTCAGTTTTCCGGTCCTCATCCGGCAGCTACTCTTCAGGTATCAACTAGCGGGCAGCGGGATGTACCTAGTACCAGCCAGCCGCTGGTCCAGCCGGCAGGGCCCACTTTGCCTCCAACTGCAGAACGACCTCCTGTAAGCAGAGGTTCAAGTTTGGTATGAAAGTATGATGTCCTGAAGCACCTGGAAGACATTCCAGCAAGGATTTCTATCCTTGAGGCTCTTCTCCTGTCATCTGAAAAGAATGAAGCACTTGCCGAGGCCCTAACGACCCCCCTCTAGTTTGAGATGGAGGTAGCAGCTGCATAATCCTCCCATACTGAGGCAATTGAGAACATCGAATTCCAGGCAGTTATCTCATTCTCTGCTGAAGACTAAGACCCTCCCATACATGGGCATATTCACCCACTGTACATCACTAGCCATTTCAATGGCGTGGAAGTCTGCCGCTGTCTTGTTGACACGGGTTCTGGGATTAACCTAATCCCGACTCATACACTGCGAAAGCTGGGTTTGTCTGAGGATGATTTAACTTCATATGACCTCAGAATCTAGGGATACGACAGGATCGAACAATCCCCAGTCGGAAATATCCACTTGAAGACCCAGTTTGGTGGCCTAATTACCAGCACCGGGTTCATGGTTGTCTCCCAAGACACTGCATGCAATGCATTGATGGGCAGTCCATGGATCCATCTACATGCAGTGGTCCATTCGTCGTATCACCAATGCATCAAGTACTCCCTCAATGGTTGAGTAGGTGTGCTTTAAAGAGATGCGTCTCCTTTCGCCTTTTGTGAAGCCTGCTATCTGGATGCTGACTATTAAAAGAGCAAGGATAAGAAAATCCTCGCAAGTGAGGATAAACCAGCCCTAGTCACAAGTGATCCTTCGGCAGGCCTGGATGATGCCTACATCTTTGAAATCCATCGGTTGGAGGCCACGACCCCTGACATGGGGTAGTGTTTTGTTGTTTCGGGTACAAGAGGAAGGCATGTTCCCTTGTCCAAGCGACGACGGAAAATCACCTCGTACTCCTACACCAACTAGGCTCAGGTGATTCCGGAACCTCCTACCCCTGTGCGGTATCGGAATGTTAGGCTTATGGCAATGGCAGTACGTCATACGTGTCTCTTCCACCGGGCTGGAATTAACTGGCTCAGGTCGACACATCACTACTGCTTTGATGTCATCAAATGTGTCCCCTTGGGCCGAAGGCCATATGGGATAGGATCGACTACCTTCATCGCTATGGTCTCAGTGGCGCATGGGTCTCCTGATATGATGACCACTGCTACCCAGGACGACACCAGTTGCCCATACGGGTTTGATAAATTAGAAGTAGCTCCCCCTTCGGGAAATCCCTCCATGGGTGGAGAGGAGGATCTAGAGGATGATCCCCCCACCTTTGAAGAAGGCGTCTCTACCACAGTTGATGAACTAGTACAGGCAAACCTTGGTAGCAAGGCAGATCCGAGATCCACATTGATCAGTGCATCCATACACCTCGAGGAGCAGCAATAGTATGTGAAATTTCTCAAATAGCACCGTGATTTGTTTGCCTGGAGTTGCGATGAGATTCCAGGACTAGATCCCCAGGTAGCCATCCACCGCCTTGGTCTCCCGACAAACCATCGCGGGTTTAAGCAGCCTCCTAGAATGATGCACCCTTCTCACGGTGCCATGGTTGAGGCCGAAGTTGACAAGATTATCAAATCCAGCTTCGCTAAGGAATTCCAGTACCCCAGGTGGCTTGCCAACATTGTGACAAGGAAGAAGAATGTGTAGATCAGAGTCTACATCGAATTCTGTGATCTCAATCGCCACTACTCGAAAGATGATTTCCCCCTCCCAGTGACAAAGTTGTTGATTGATGACACGAACAGGTTCCAAGCCCTCTACTTCATGGATGGGTATTCCGGGTACATCCAGATCCGGATGGCCCCCGAGGACGAGGAGTCCACTGCCTTCAGGGCTCCCCAAGGTACTTTTTGTTACCAGGTTATTCCCTTCGGCCTGAAAAATGCAGGTTCCACCTATCAGCGGGCCATGAATCACATATTCAAGCCGATTCTCGGGACGCTAGTGGAATGCTACGTGGATGATCTAGTGGTCAAATTTTTCCAGCACCAGGACCATCTCAAGGACCTTGAGAAAGTGTTTGGCTTCCTCCGTTCCCGCCACCTGAAGATGAACCCGTTAAAGTGTGCCTTTGGGGTCACCTCCGGGAAGTTTCTTGGATTTGTTGTTAGATACTGAGGCATTGAGATCGACCCAGAGAAGATCAAGTCCATCATCCAAATGCCTCCCCCGAGCAATATTCAGGAGCTTTGAGGTCTCCAAGGCCACTTAGCCTATGTACACCGATTCATTGCGAATCTGGATGGCAAGTGTAATCCCTTTTCCCAGCTCATGAAGAAAGGCACTGACTATGAATGGGATGAAGAGTGTCAGACCGACTTCGAGGTAATCAAGCAGTATCTACTACGAACTCCGGTCTTGATGCCAATCGTCTTCGGAAAGCCGCTGGTCCTTTACGTGATCGCCCTAGAATGGTCCCTCGGCACGCTTCTCGCCCAGAAGAACAATGAGGGGACCTAGAACAACCTCTACTATCTCAGCCGCATGCTCCTCGATACAGAGATCAGATACTCCCCTATCAAAAAGAGATTCCTTGCGCTCGTGTTCTCCATATAGAAGTTGCAGAATTACCTGCAGCACCATGAGGTATAGTTGGTCTCTCGGGTAGACCCACTGAAGTACATCCTGAACCACCCTATGTTAACTGGACGACTAGCGTGGTGGGCGGTGATCCTTCAACAGTTCGACATTAGGTTCATGCCTTAGAAGGCCATCAAGGGACAGGCATTGAAAGACTTCTTAACTTCTCATCCAACCTCTGCAGATCAATCCCTGGATCTGGATTTTTGCTGATGAGGTGATCCTCTCAGTCGATCATGACATCTCATGTTGGAAAATTCACATCGACGGTGCCTCCCAGAGACCCACCGGTAGGAGGCTCAACAATCCTAAGCTGAACAGAGTGGGTCTGGGTATCGTCTTCATCACCCCGGCGCAAGCCATTCTACCATACTCATTCCTGTTGTCAGAAGGCTGCACCAACAACGAGGCAGAGTACCAGGCTCTCATCACTGGTCTTGAGTTGGCCCTTGAGATCGATGTTCCCCATCTACATGTGAAAGGGGATTACGAACTTGTCATCAAGCAGGTCAATGGTGACTATATCGTCAGGAAGCCGGAGCTTGTGCCATTTCTGGAGTGCACCCTCCATCTAATGGCTCAGTTCTCTTCTCGACCATAGGTTACCCATGTCCCTCGGTCACAGAACGGTCGAGCAGACACTTTGGCTGGCTTAGCTACGTCGCTCGCAGAACCCGAGCAAGATGATTTGATCATACATGTGGTACACCAGAGACTCATTGCCCCCGTCACCCCAGAGGATGACGACGACCTGTGGGTAAGTCAACTTACTGCCGGACCTTCTATGTCAGGGGTCCCAGGTTTGTTAGACATAGTGGTTGAGGCGACTCCCGACTGGAGAGAACCTTTTGTCGAGTATCTTCAAAATGGTTTCCTCCCAAATGATCGGGCCGAGCGCGAGAGAATCCGATGCCGCGTAATGCAATTTACCCTCTAGAGTGGTCCCAGTCTTGAGCAGATCCTCTATAAGCGGAGCTTCGATGGTGTTATCCTCCGTTGCAATCAAGGAGTCAAGATTTCTCAGGTCATGCAAGAGGTTCATGCTGGTTCCTTTGGTACCCACCAGGATGGGCCCAAGCTGTCCCATCAGATCCGGAGGTTGGGGTACTTCTAGCCCTCTATGATCCATGATTGTATCAAGTTTTCCAATAGATGCCAGACGTTCCAAGTTCACTCTAACTTCCTGTATTGGCCGCCAGAGCCTCTCCACTCCACCAAGTAGTCTTCACCATTTGTAGTGTGGGGAATCAATGTCGTGGGACCATATCCACCGGCGATAGCTCACCAGTGTAGGTTCATCCTAACTGCTACAGATTTCTTCTCCAAGTGGGCAGAGGCAGTTCCACTCAAAGAGGTCAAGGCCCATTCCATCGTTGACATTGTGAGTTCCAATATCATCCACCGGTTTTGAGTCCCTCACACTTTCCTCACCGATAACGGCACCAACTTCCTCGCAGTTAAGCTGAAGAAATTGTACGCCAAGCACAATATCCGTTCGAACCATACCTCTCGCTATCATGCGCAGGCGAATGGAAAGATCTAGGCATTCAATAGAACCCTCTCTAACATTCTGCATAAAATGGTTGGTCAGAACAAGAAAAGTTGGCTGGACAAGCTCCCCAACGCCCTATGGGCTTATCAGACGACGACTCGCAATTCCACCCAGGTGACCCCATATTCCCTGGTGTATGGGGCTAAGGTCGTCCTGCCCATTGAGATCTAGCAGCCATCGTTACGCATTGCAGTCTATGACCAGAAAGTGCCAGATAAGGTGGCCGAAATCCATCTAGCTGAATTGGAAGCACTGGACGAGAACAGGCTTTGTGCCCTGCACAATCTGGAAAGACATCATAATAAGATAGCCATAGTCTTCAACAATAAGATTCTCCTTTTCTCTTTTCTGCAAGGATACCTAGTGTTGGCCCTTCGAGCGCCAATGATTCCCAATAGGAAATGGACCAAGCATAAGCCAAAATGGGAAGGACCTTACGTCATCCATAAGGTTTACCCCAACAGAGAATAATCCTTGGTGACCACAGATGGTGAGCGGATAACTCCTCCCACCAATGCCAAGTTCCTCAAGCAGTACTTTTCTTGAGCCCCTTGTTCCTGCATGGCCTTAAACTATATGATCCCGCATACCCTAAACTGCACAGTATGGTCTTGCACGACCTTAAACTGTACGGCCCCGCACGACCCTAAACTACACATTACGGTCTCGCAAGACCCTAAAATACACATTACGGTCCCTCATGACCTTAAACTGCACCACCATCCTGCATGACATTAAAACCGCGATATATTCCTATAAGACGATAAACTGAAAAATGGTCCGATCTCTATGACCTTAAACTAATATCTCCTTCGTCCTTACTGTAAGACATTAAACTGCATGCCAGTCAGGCCTTCATGACCGAGGCTTAGCCTCATTCCCTTTGGCCCCTTCGGGCTCCTGGCCCCCATCCTTACTGTAAGACGTTAAACTGCAAGCCGGTCAGGCCTTCCTGACCGAGGCTCAGCCTCAGGCCCCTTAGACTTCGCCGACTCAGGCTCTCTTATGGGATCATACGGTGTGGTGTGGGATTACGTCCTCATTCATGTCAGGTTACCCGCTGTACCGTACATGCCCCCAGATGAGACGCATCTCTCGTCCAGCATGACGTTAAACTGTGCTTCAAGAACTACATATGGCTTGATTCCCATCCTAATGGGATACGTAGGAATGATCAGACGTCTCGTCTTGAGCCCAGCCCCGAGCTCTTCTCTTTGAATGTACCCCCTGGGTATAGTTTCCTTGGAGGATCCTTGCATGATGAGGAGTAGGCTTCATTATCCCCACTCATACGAGGATTATAATGGTCACACCATGTGCCCACTCCCATTATTCTATCCTCCCACGTCTTTACCGCATGATGTTAAGCCGCATGGACTTCAAGAACTACGTATGGATTGATTACCATCCTCATGGGATACGTAGGAACGCCCGAACATTTCGTCTGTTGGCCAAGCCCAAAAGACAAAATCTTCCCCTTGGGTCAAGACATATGGTAGGATGCACACTTTTTCCCCAACTCACATAGAGCAAGCCTCGACCCGACTGTACGTCCCCCCTGGTGATGTTTTCCTATTTTGTGGATGGGTACAGCTATGCTTCACCCACTCCTTGACTGGGATTCCATCACTTTCATCATCCGAAAGGTCCCTCTTACCATTTCGGGCCAACACCCTCGAGGATTTCGATCATCAAGATGATACAATCCCATGTTTCGAATGTGATCAGCGGTCGATGCTCATTTGTTTCTCCCGTATCAGGGCACCATAGGGATGCTGTGTTTCAAACATGGTCAACAGTGCCCCCAATCTTCAGGTCCACCCCAAGATGTTCCAAACAGCGAGTGCAGTGATTTGTTCTGCCCCATCCCAAAGTGACAAACTTCCCTCTGGGTGGTACCAACGGTCGGGCGCACGGCGCCAGTTATTTTATAGGGAGTGTACGGTGTAGTGTGGGATTATGTCCTCATTTACGTTGGGCTACTTTCCATGCTGTACGCATTCCCTTACCGAGGCCCAGCCTCAGGCCTCTTAGCCTTTTCAGTCCCTATCCCAAGTTCTTACCCGGAGTGTATGGTGTGGTGAGGGATTATGTCCACATTCAAATGGGTTTGTTTGCCATACCATATAACTCCTCCATCCAGGGAATCCTATTCCCTGACATTCGTCCTCACTACAAGACGTTAAACTATGAGTAGGCCAGACCTTCCTGACTAAAACACAACTATCAGGCCCCTTGGAATTTTTTGGCCCCTTGGACCAGGATCTTTCCTACAGGACTGTGCAGTGTGGTGCAGGATTACGTCCCCATTCATGTTTCGGGTTACACGCCGCGCCACACACGTCCTCGTTAGGGTATCCTTCCCCCTAGGTATCTTCTAGAACTACCTGTGGCGTGATTCCCATCCTTATGGGATACGTAGGACCACCCGAATGTCTAAGCTTCGGGTCCAACCCCATATTTCGAAAATCCCCATCCCACCTTGGACCCTTGGTCTACCTTTCCTGAGAAACTTTTCTGACCCTTTGCGGCGGTTCATCGATATGCCTAAGGGTACTCTGGTTTAAGTTACCTGGAATGTCAGATTCTACTCGGACACGGCTGCACCTGCCTTTCAGGGTTCGTGTCTCCCTTCATCAGGGATTTCATCACCTTTCAAACCCGGTGGGACCCCCAAGAAAGGCCTGGATACCACGCCCAAGGGCTCTCCTACCGTTACGGGCCAACGCCCCCAAGGGTTTCAGAAAACAAATCGATAAAAATACCGCGTTGCGAATATGGTCAGCGGTCGATACTCATTTGTTGTTCCCACCTCAAGCTAACACAATATGGAGACTGTTTTCCACCATGGTTAATAGTTATCCTCCATATCCATGCTAACCCCATTAAGCCCAAAATTTTGGTTACATGATTCACACCCTTCTCCATTCTTATCATGTACAAGTAGAGTTTCGAAACTCTTGGTACTATTCCTCAGTGCACATCTGCATGTTAGGGGAACAAAGCCGTCTTAGAGGCATCCTTCGGGGTTCTTCACCGACTTCCCCTTGATGGATGTTTCGGGTATTGCGATAAGGATCTCCCCCCCCCTTGTTTCCCACACTGAGTTTAACTCATGTGGGCTTAGGGATCGAGTCAAGGACTACACTTACCTAGAAAGTTTCTGTCCACCCATGGTCCGAGCTCTAAGACCATTAACTAAGATCTATTAAGAACTACGTCTGTCTTGATTCCCATCCTCATGGGATACGTAGGACCACCCAGATGTCTAGAATTCAGGTCCAGCCCCACCTCTTAGGGATCTCCTGATCTCCCAGTCTCCTATGCCCCTTGGCCTATCACTCTCTAAGGGAGGGATATATAGGAATGAAACATGGTTTTTCACACTATGCCCTCTTTCCCGGGAATCCTCCATCTCTCAAATTCCCTCAAGTTGAGTCCCTAGACTCCTTGCAGTGATTCACCCATGTGTTAAGAATACTCTGGTCTAGAACCAAGAGTGTCCGATTCGACTTAGTCAAGTTCCTTCCACTTGTCAAGCTTCGTGTTCCCCTTCATCAGGGATTTAATCACCTTTCACACCCAAAGGGACCCCCAAGAACGACATGTATACAATGCCCAAGGGCTCTCTTACCGTTACAAGCCAACGCCCCTGAGGGTTTTAGATAAAAAATTGATACAAATATCATGTTGCGAACAAGGTTAGCAGTCGATGCTCATTTGTTTGTCCCCATTTCAGGCCAATGTGATAGGATGCTGTGTTACGAACATGGTTAGCAGTAATCCTCTATCGTCATTCCAACCCTTCCCTGCCTTGAATGTTTGTTACATGATTCACATTATGTTCCACCCCATCATGTCCAGGTAGAATCTCGACACTCTTGGTGCTACCCGTCAGTGCACCTTTGCATATCAGGGGGACAAAGCTGCAATACGGCGTCCTTCGGTGCTCCCACAGTCCGAGCTCTAAGACCATAAACTAAGATCTCCTCAGAACTACATTTAGCTTGATTCCCATCCTCATGGGATACGTAGGACCGCTCGAACGTCTCGTTTTCGGGTCTAGCTCATTTGGGAGCTAATCTCTCCCCCTTCACCTCTCCCCTCTATGTGGGCCCCTCGGCCTGAGGTTCCTCTCTCGGGATTGCGTATGGTATAATGTGGGATTATGTCCCTATGAACGTCAGTTATATCACACGACACCGTACACATCCCCCGTCTAGCATCGTCTCTGCTACATCTGTGCTGCGTGACGTTAAAATGCATGCTTGGTCCTATCGCACGACCCTAAACTATGACATTATCATCCTGGCCGCACAACGAAAAACATCACTTCATTGTGATGGCCTCATTGTAGAGGAAATCACGTTGGTTATTGGTCACGTGCCATGCCATTTATCAACGCCTATCACAGCTTGATTCTTGTGGAGACACCAGGGCTTGCTACCCCCGGCCTATTGCTTCACAAAAAAAACCACTCACCTTAAAGGACAAACAAGATTTATCAAATTCCTCTTCTTTTGGTGCAAGGGCCACGCCCGCACTCCCCTTCTTCCCTAGCACTGGTACCTTACTATTCCACCCTTCAGAACTACATGTAGCTTGATCCCCATCCCCATGGGGTACATAGGAACACCTTTGCACTTTTCTTCAGGCCCAACTCAACTTCAACATTTAGTCCCTTGAACTAAAACCTCTCTCAAGGGGGGTTGTGCGGTGTGGTATGGGATTATGTACTCATTCATTTCGGGTTGTTCACCACACCGTACACACCCCCGGTTCCCATCCACGTCGGGTTTTTGTAAATACCCATAACGTGCCTCCTGTGTTTCCTCCCACCCATGGTCCGAATTATATGACCCTAAACTAATATCTCCCTATGGAAAAGTACTCTACTCCCTCTATCTAATACGTATCGTTGTCGTATTCAGATGTGTTTTGAAAAAGCGCCCGAAGTGTGGGATTTTCCTGGGGACATTCCCCTTGTCCCATGACCAAGCTTCGTGAGCTCGCTATTTGGACCCTCATCCTCTTCCACATCCAAGAGGACCCTTAGACGACATTGATTCTAGGATTAAGGGATCTCCATGGATGTTGGGCCTAAGGGCTCTCCTATCATTTCGGGCCAACGTCCCTAAGGATCTCTAACAACATTTGTGACATGGTCCCGTGTTTCGAACATGGTCAACAGTCGACCCTCATTTGTCTGTCCCCATTCTAGGATAACGTGATATGGATGCTACATTTCCTCCATGGTTAACGATTATCCTCTATCATCATGTTGTTGTCATTGTGATCTAAATCTCGAACATCATGATTCACACATTTCCACTTCCTTATGTTCAAGTGGAATTCCAATATATTCGGCTCTATCTCTTCTCACGTCTAGGTGTTCCATAGGGTCATGTTAGTATCATGGCGCCAGTATTAACTAAGCGTCCCTTCGACCTAACCTGCCCCTTTCTATGTCGGGAAAGTCCCACCACTACTTCTTGTTTCCTACACCGAGCACAACTCACGTGGGCTTAGTAGTTTTGGAAGGATGTGTACCAACACGGCCAGGCTTCTCATCATCCCCTCAGAAGTATGTATGGATTGATTCCCATCTTCATGGGGTATGTAGGAACGTCCGACCACTCTGCTTGGGGCCCAAACTAATTCTCACTCTTGGTCCCTCGACCTGAAGAGTTTCCTCCGGGGGTACGTGGTGTGATTTAGACTTCGAGTCCTCATTCACGTCGGTTTCATAACTACCAAACCATATGATCCCTGGGCTCTTCCCTTTTACTCCACGTCCTATCGTATGACGTTAAAATACGAGAGTCCATATGTCCTCAACGCATGACACTAAACTACAGTTCTACCCTGAACAAGTTTAGGATGCCCCATGTTAATCATGGGATGCACCAGAGCTTCTTCCAGAGAGAATTTTACCTGTCAGTGTTGGTCTATGACTACACTATGCTTCCAAAACTATGTGTGGCTTGATTACAATCCTCATGGGATACATAGGGACACCCTGGTATTTTTCTTAGGGTCCAGCCCACATGAATCATTAATCCTATTCTTCCCCTTTCCGGCCCCCTGGCCGGACCCCTCGTAGAGGACCGTGTAACTATGACTCTACCCTGAACAAGTTCAGGATGCCCTAAGATCACATTGGGAAGCGACAGACCCCCTCTCCAGAGAGGCCCTATCTCAAAGAAGGAATGATCCATGATCAGACCGATGCGCCCATATGGCTTACTCCCAATGCGGTGGTGTAATTACCTGAGTGTTGGATTCTGTTCAGACAAACCATCACTCCATATTCCACGCATTGCATGCCCCTTATTCGGACCCTTGCCCCCTTTCATGTTTGGAGGAACCCCCTAACAGTATGGATGCCTGACCTATGGTTCACCTGTTGTCCTGGGTCAACGTTCCGGAAGACCGGTCATGTTTCGAGGGACCCTTTACAAGTATGGATGCTCGACCTATGGTCTGCCTGCTATCCTGGGCCAACGTCCCGGAAGACTGATCGACGATATTTGAGTTAGGACCCATGTTGCGAACATGGTCAATAGTCAAACCTCATTTGTTGTCCCCATTTCAGGCTAACGCAGTACGGATACCATTTTTCTGCCACAGTTAATGGTTGCCTTTTATTGTCATGATACCCTCACAATGTTCCTAATTTTGGGTATCGTGATTCACACTTCCCATTCTCATCCGTTCGGACCAATTTTAGCACCCCTGGCATTGCAACGTTTGTGCACAAGAGCACGCTGAAAAAAATGGTAATTCGGCTGTTTTGAGAACTTCTTTCTCCGGCCAGGTCTCTCCGATTTTCTGGAAATCAGGACTGGTTATCCAAACCCCAGATGCCCGAAGCCTAGTTTCCACTCCTGTGTTTTGGTTGGACGATGAGGCGACTATCTCTTGTTTCTCATGTCGGGCCTAACCCACGTGAACTTAGGGAATTGTCACCGGACATCCCACAAACATTGTAAGGATGCAAAATGAACCAGTGAAAATAATAGAACTCGTGCATGCTATGGCATTCAAATTTTTTTTAAAGCATGAAAGTATGTTCAAGGGTTTGTAATTATTACAGTACCCAGGGGTCAACTCCCACCATGGATGGATTGACCCCATTAAAAGAGCTTTGTGGCTCCGCCACCCTTTGACTTGTGGTATCCAGGAATTGCTGCCACCGACTTAGCTTCCGCTCCTCCTCAGTAGTGACGGGGCACCGTTCGTCAGCCTCGGCTCAGGCCCTCTCTATGTCAGCCTGAATGGAAGCCATCTCTCTAGAGGCCTGCCTCATATTATCTTCTGCCTCTGGTAGTTGGGCCTTCAACCACGAGATCAGCTCAGATTGTGCATTAAGAGAGGCTGAGTGCTCCTCCTCCCAAGCGTGCAGTTGTTGGACCTTGTTTTCAGCCTCTTGGAGATTCTTGACATTCGTCGCCTTCCTCCACTGCCAGCCCATGCTGAGCCCGCGATCGTATTCCCAGATCTTCTCTGCCATGAGATCTTAGATTAGAATATGAGGACGCTTGGAATCCACTACCCCAGCACACAGTTCACGCAGTCGCAAGAGAAGTCTGTCATTTCATTTAGCCATAGCTCTTGGGGGGTTTCATTGATGAAGCACATGATTAGATTCCATGATCAGTGGAAGACTATTTGGCTGTCCTCTTCATCAGAGGCTGTCTCATCCCAGTCCGCGTGATTGGAAGGCTCATATGTAGGATACGCCCGCAGGAAATCTTCGATAGGATCTGTGTCTGGTGTTGAATATGGAGAGACATCTGGCGATGGGGTAGGCGTGGCAAGACTTGGGTCGGTCGGTTGATCCTCATTATCAGACTCTACCTCAATAACCTCAGGCACGACCCTGCTGGTGGTCCTGCCAATGATAGGGAGTGCTGCAGCTCGGGTAGATAGGGGAACTATCTCCACAATCACCGGCATTCCCGTAGGAGGGATGCCACCAGACATCCCGACCAGCCTTGCCACATCATCCCATGCTAGTCGAAGAACTATATGACAGAGAAGGGAATGAACGTCAGTTGGCATGATCTACATATGTCATCAATGAATCCAGTGGAGAAAACCTACAGAGATAGAACTTCTGGTGCTGCTCTAGAGTCGATGCTGTTGGGACCAGGTTGAATGAAGATGAAAGTTTGAAGAGTTAGCTTTGGCAGAGTGTTGTATTTTGTTGTCAAAGGCGATAAATCAATTCACTTTGTAGAAGGATCATAAATCAGAAGATGCTTTGCTGGTATGTATTTCACACAAATCATGAGTTAGGAGAACTTGTGATGCAAGCCTTATGAAGGAAAGGGGGAGAAATGATGATGCTAGTCATATAATGTTTTGATTGGAAGGAATGATGCTGCTGGAAGATAGGAAAGATTCAGTTCCCATTGCAAATCAGACGATGCTTAAGCTGATCTATCAAAGGATAAATATCACGATAGTGGGATTCGTGATAAGAGGAGAAGAATGGTTATGGGAAGCAGTAAAGAGATAAAATTGCAAAGCAATAGACAATCTGGGGATGGCAGAAAAGCACAGTTTAAGGTGGCGCCGTTTTCCAGTGTTTGCCAAATTTTAGGGCCTGAAAATCGGGAGATGAAGAAATGTGCTTGGCAATGGATGTTGCGCATAAGATTGAAGATGGTTTATACGTGAAAAAGAGTTATTCAAGGTCAGAATGATGAAAAATGACAAAGGAATGGAGTGCACGGAAATTTAGGCACGTTTCGCGCAAAAATAAAGTGGTGCGCACAATATCTGCGGGATGCGCGAAATAGTAGCGGGTTGCGCGAAAAATCTACAGGATGCGCGAAATATTGGCATGGTGCGCGAAATTGAGGAATGAAGTTTTCGCGCAAATGATGGTTAGAGATCAGAAGATCAAAAATTGGCAAAGGCATAAAATGCGTGAAATATTGGAGCAGTGCGCGAAATCTGATGTTGCAGGAAAGATTGGGTTTGCGCGCAATGTGGAATGTGGTGCGGAATTTTGCGCGCAATTGGGGCTTCATTCTTAGAAGGATGAAAGATGGCAAAGGCATGAGGTGCGCAGAATATTGAAGCATGGCGTGAAATATGAAGTTGCATAAAAGAGTTTTTACGCGCATGGAGGAGGTTTTATGCTTGGATTAGTATTTTTCGCGCGGGTTCAAAAATGCCTATAAATATGAGGCTAATCCTTGTTAGTTGTAAATGATCGACACTTAGAAGAAATATCGAGCTCTGGTGCGCGTAAATTATACGCTAAGTGAGTTGCGCGAAAAGGAAGAAGTTTTCATGAAAAGAGGATAGCTGCGCGAAAACTTGAGAAGTTGCGCGAAAAGAGAAAAAGTTGCGCGCAAAAGGAAAGGTGCGCGAAAACGTTTTTCGCGCCAAAAGGGTTTTACGCGCAAGTCATTTGAATTGCGTGCAAGTCACCCAAAAGGCTGCACGAAACATTTGGGGTCTTCGCACGTATTCAGTTTTGCGTAAGAGGGTTCTTACCGGCTTCTGGGTAAGAAAGTGAAGATTTGTACTTCAGAGAATACATCTGTTCAATTTTAAAGAAGCACTGAAACATTGTGTTACCCTATTTGTGCTAAGAGGGAGCACATGCACTATTAGATTGTTTTTAAAGTGTTGCGCGAGTGTAAGGGTATATCCTACTCGTTGTATTCCACATCAAAGGATTGTTTTCTAGTGTATTGGGTGGTACTGGATTGTTTCCGTACCATACCAAGGACGTAGCTACTCTTGTTGAGTAGTGAAACTTGTAAATCTTGTGTTCCTGTGGTTGTGTGTGTTCAGCAGGGAAGAAACTCTTTAACAGGAGGTGAAGGTTGTTTCAAGAAAAAGGGAAACTTAAAAAGAAAAATATATCACTGATTCACCCCCTCCCCCTCTCAGTGATACTTAGATCTTGATTGGGAACTTCAATTGGTATCAGAGGAAGGTTCCCTTCGTTTACTCTTTACTGAAGTGTTTGAAGAGAAGTTGTGATGGAAAATCTAAATTGCGTGAACAGTAAGGGGATTCCAATCTTCGATGGAAAGAACTATCACATCTGGAAGGATAGAATGATGCCGTATCTTATGTCTCTTGGATATGAAGTTCTTGAAACTACAACAGATGGATTTCCTGATATTGATGACAAGGTCCCTCTTACTCCTGTCGATAAGAAGAATCTTGAGAATGATGGAAGAGCTAAAAATTCATTACTCTCATCACTTTATGAGAGTGAGTTTTTAAGAGTGAAAGGTGTCACTACTGCTAAAGGCATCTGGGATAAGCTAATGAATATCTATGAAGGAAATACAAAAGTGAAGAAGGCAAAACTACAAATCTGGAGGCTGAAGTATGAAGACTTGAAAATGGGAGAATCTGAATCTGTTGGGGAATTCTTTACCAGAGTTAATGACATTGTCAGTACAATCAGATGTCTTGGTGAAAAATTAGAAGATGATACAGTTGTTGAAAAGATCCTGAGAATTCTGCCTGACAAATTTGATGCTAAAGTTTCTTCACTAGAAGACAGAGATCCGGAAACATTATCTCTTGATGATTTGCACAGTACTCTCATCACTTATGAGATGAGAAGAGAGAAGACCATGAAGATAAAAGCAAAAAATGATAGAGAAATGTATTTCAGGGCAGAAAAGAAAGAGAAGTCGAAGAAAATTCTTATTAATGAAGAAGCTGGTGAATCCAACTCTAAAAATGAGGTATGTCAAAATTTTGATGAAATTCTATCCTTGTTTTCTAAAAATGTTAAAAGAGGCACAGGGAAATACAAAGGGAAACTCCCTTTGAAATGTTTTGAATGTGGAGCAGTTGGCCACTTTGCGGCTAATTGCCCTCAAAAGGGGAAAGATGCTGTCAGTGATGAAGAAGATAGAGGACCAAGAAGGTCATGGAAGAAACAGGATCGAAAAGATAAATATTCTGGTAGAAGTCAGAATAAAAAGTTCTTTAAATCAAAAAGAAGAAGCTTTTTGTCAAAAGATAAGGAAGATGATGATAGCGAGACTGAATCAGAAAAATCTGCTACTGAAAAAACTAGAGAGAGTACCTTTTTTGCAACAGTGAATAATGATGATTATGAGAGTAGTAGTACTGAAGAAGAAGAGACTCAACTTGAACAGGAACTGAAAGAAGATCTGAAGGAATGTTTGAGGAAGATCAGAAAACTGGAGAAAGAAAACAACAAGTTAATAAAAGAAAGTTCCACAGTAAACAATCAAGAAGGTTTTACAGATGATAAAATCATGATGGAAAAACAGATTGATGATATGAAAAATTCTCTTGAGAATACAAAGAATCATAATGATCATCTTGAAGTGAAGTTGAAGGCAAAAGAAGAAGAGCTGGAACTTGTCCAACAAAAACTGCATAAAGCTAAAGAAATGAATATCAGTTCCAAAAATTCTATCTCAGAAGTAGGGGAATGTTCCAGTAAGAATGAACCAAAAAGGGATCTACAAAACTTACCTTCAAAGGTTGAAATGAAAGAAAAAACTGGTTCTGATAAGAACAAGGCTGGAAAGACAAAGTATGTGGTCAAAATCAGCAATGCAGAAAAATCAGAAGTACATAAAAATCTTGAGTCAAGAAAAGCTTCTAATACTTCTGGTACTGTTGAATCTGAGCTGAAGAAGAGAGTTACAGATGAAAATATGATGGTTTTTGAGAAGCGTGTTCACAACTCCATTCAGTATAAAGGTTTCATAGGTAAATATTCTTTCTATGGTTACTGCTGGTATTGTGGTGGATTCGGACACATGGAAAGTATGTGTTGGTTTAACCAACAACATTAAAACTATTTCAAAAGTTTTGAAGGACAAGGATTGAGGGGGAGTCAACGCTTTCAAAATAGAAGATCTCCAAATAAGTTTCAGAAGATATCTGAGAAGACTGGTGTGAAGGTTGGGAATAGATTCCAACCACTGGAAACTTATTGTGAAAGATGTGATCAACCTGGACATCTTGCTAAGGGCTGCCTTAGTGTGTTACCAGAGCAACAAAAGTTTGTTAATAATCCTCAAAAGACAGAGTTTTTAAAATACAAAAGGGACAAGTATGATAAGTCTGAAAAGAAAGAATGCATGGTTCTCTGGCCATAACACATTGATTTGGCTATGAAATTGGAAGAAGCAAAACAGAAAGTGAAGGAAAAGGAAGAACAAAAAGCACTTGTTGTTGAAACAGCTTTGAAGGCTACCAAAGGAGAACGTCCATGGATTCTTGATAGTGGATGTTCATCTCATATGACAGGAGACTTAAATCTGCTGAATAATGTGAAAGACTTTAAAGAAGGAACTGTGACATTTGGAAATGATGAATCTCTAAGGATCAAAGGTGTTGGATCGGCCATCATTGGAAAAGAAAAGATGAAATCCAGAAAAACACTATATGTTGATGGACTGAAACACAACCTGCTCAGTGTGTCACAACTCTGTGATGAGGGAAACAAATTGATCTTCAGAAAAGATGGATTTGTTGTAAAAAGTGAAAATGATGGAAACATAGTTACAAGGGGCCAGCGTACAAGAGGGAATTTGTTCCAAGTTGGGGATGGACAAAACTCTTGTTACATGAGTGTGGTGGATGAAAATAAATTATGGAATAAAAGGCTGGGGCATATGTGTCAGAGAAATATGTGCAAGTTGTCAAAGAGAGAAAGTGTTCGGGATATTCCTGATTTATCAAGAGAAAGAGATTGGTGCTGCACTATTTGTGAGAAAGGGAAGATTGCTAATTCTATGCACAAGAGAGTTGAAATTCGCTCAAAAAGACCCTTAGAACTCATACACTCAGATATATGTGGGCCAATGAGGAAGCAATCTTCAAATGGAGATAAGTACTTCATTACTTTCATTGATGACTTTACTCACATTACTTGTGTTATGTACATGAGACATAAGTCAGATTCTCTAACAATGTTTAAGAGTTTCAGAAGGAAAGCAGAGAAAGAATGTGAATATTCAGTGAAGAAGTTGATAACTGATAATGGTGGTGAGTATAAGAATTAAGAGTTTGAAAGTTATCTTGAGAAACATGGAATTCGGCATGAGTTTAGTTCACCATACACACCTCAACAAAATGGGGTGGCTGAAAGAAAGAATCGAAGTCTGGTGGAAATGGGGAGAACTATGTTACTTGAACATAGTCTCTCTCTTTATTATTGGAGGCAAGCCATGAGCACTGCTGTGTATATTCAGAACCGGTGTTTCTATAGACCAAACTTAGATATGACTCCATATGAAATGTTCTATGGAAAAACTCCAAGTATGAAACCCTTGAGAGTCTTTGGGAGTCCATGTATTATAAAGAAGAAAGGTGGAAATCTGGGAAAGTTTGAGCAAAGAGGAGATGATGGAATTTTTCTTGGCTATGCTCCAGAAGGAAGAGGATATAGATGCCTCAACAAAGAAACATGAAGAATTATTGATTCTTCAGATGTAAAAGTTGTCGAAAGTGCTGAGAAAGAAAAGCAGTCATATGTTGATGTGGAAGTCGAGCGAGATGGAGAAGATTTTGTTAACAATTCTGATAATGTTGCAGAATTTGTTCATCCTACTCAAGAAGAGGAATCTGACTCAGAAATATCAAGTGATGAGGATGAATTTCAAACAACTCATCCTAGGTTAAGGAAACAAGTGGAGGCTCAGAACATTATTGGAGATAAAAATCAGAGGGTTCAAACAAGAAGAACAACGAATGCTATATCACATACTTCTCTTTATTCGAAAGTTGAACCGAATGATGTAAATGAAGCATTTGAGCATCCAGAATGGGTTCATGCTATGAATGAAGAGCTTGATCAGATAGAGAAGAACAATACTTGGGAACTTGTACCCAAGCCGGACAACAAGAACATTATTGGTACAAAGTGGGTTTTTCGAAACAAGCTGAATGAAGAATGTAATGTAATAAGAAACAAGGCAAGATTGGTCTGCAAAGGGTATTCACAAATTGAAGGTATTGACTTTGATGAAACCTTTGCTCCAGTAGCTCGATTAGAAACAATCAGAATATTTCTTGCCATTACTGAACAACGAGGTTACAAAATCTTTCAAATGGATGTAAAATCTGCATTCTTGAATGGTGATCTTGACGAGGAAGTTTACATTGATCAACCTTGTGGATTTGTTATTGGGAAAGATGAAAGCTATGTGTGCAGGTTGAAGAAGGCTCTGTATGGGCTAAAACAGGCTCCGAGAGCATGGTATTCTAAATTAGATACTTGCTTGAAGAAGATGAACTTTAATAAAGGGAGAGTTGACAACAATCTCTACATCAAGAAATGTCAGGAGTTTTCACTGATCGTTATTGTTTATGTCGATGATATTATATTTTCTGGAAATAATGAAAGATCATGTGAAAAATTTGCTGAGGAGATGAAGAAGTTATTTGAGATGTCCATGCTAGGTGAAATGAAGTACTTTCTTGGGTTACAAATTTCACATAAGAAGAATCATGTTTTTCTGTCTCAAGAAAAGTATGCTAAGGAACTTCTGAAGAAGTTTGGCATGGAAAATTCGAAACCAGTTTCCACACCGATTTCAGTGGGAACCAAGTTGTCTAAAGATGGAGAAGGCAAGGAAGTTGATCAGAAAGAGTTTCGAAAACTGATTGGAAGTCTACTATATTTGACTGCCTCAAGACCCGACATCGTCTATGCTGTTACTTTATGTGCAAGATTTCAGAGTGCTCCTAAAGAATCACATTTGATTGCTGCAAAAATAATTCTCAGATATATCAAAGGCACAACAAACTTTGGAATCCGATATGACGGCTCTGAAAATATTGATCTATTTGGGTATTCTGATGCTGATTGGGCAGGAAATGTTGATGATCGAAGATCCACATCTGGTGGAGTATTCTTTCTAGGAAAAAGCTGTGTTAGTTGGCATACCAAGAAACAGAATTCAGCAACTCTTAGCACAGCTGAGGCTGAGTATGTTGCTGCTACTCAAGCTGCAACTCAACTAATGTGGATGAAGACTCAGCTGGAAGATCTACTTGTTGAAGTAAAGCTACCATTGCTCTTGGGTTGTGATAATCAGAGTGCAATCAATCTTACAAGAAATCCAGTACAACATTCTCGTTCAAAACACATTGATATAAAGTACCACTTCATCAAAGAGCAGGTTGAAAAGAATGAACTGAGGCTGGAGTAAGTTCCTACATCTGAACAAATTGCTGATATATTTACAAAACCGTTACCGAAGGAACCATTTGCAAAGTTGAGGTTGAACATGGGTGTACAACCTCCTTCTCATCAAGGTTAAGGTACATGTTTCTGTCCCCTCTCTCATCTTAGCTTTGGATAGTGTTGTCAAGGGGGAGAATTGTTTCATAAATCTATCCATAAGGAAGAATGTATTAAGGGAGAGTTGTGGGTAAGCTGTGAATTCAGCATGTATGTGAGTGAACTATTCTAACTATTTGTTGGAGTGGTTGTAGGAAACAAAGTTGTTTTACAGGAAATTTGAAGAAGTGAAGAATGCTATTGCAAGAGTGAAGAATGCTGAAGTAAAAGATTGCAAGATGTTCTGAAGAAGGATGAGGAGGTATGTTCATGAGATTTCACAGTCACTGCTTTTGGACATCATGGTTTTGGCTGTCAATAAATCTTGTTTCCTACAATGAGTTAGCTCACGTAGGCTTAGAATTGTTGATAAGTAATCCATTGCAAAAGGTTTCAAAATTCAGTGATTTATGAATCTTTGTTGACAACAAAATCCAAAGGGGGAGATTTTTGGGACCAGGTTGAATGAAGATGAAAGTTTGAAGAGTTAGCTTTGGCAGAGTGTTGTATTTTGTTGTCAAAGGCGATAAATCAATTCACTTTGTAGAAGGATCATAAATCAGAAGATGCTTTGCTGGTATGTATTTCACACAAATCATGAGTTAGGAGAACTTGTGATGCAAGCCTTATGAAGGAAAGGGGGAGAAATGATGATGCTAGTCATATAATGTTTTGATTGGAAGGAATGATGCTGCTGGAAGATAGGAAAGATTCAGTTCCCATTGCAAATCAGACGATGCTTAAGCTGATCTATCAAAGGATAAATATCACGATAGTGGGATTCGTGATAAGAGGAGAAGAATGGTTATGGGAAGCAGTAAAGAGATAAAATTGCAAAGCAATAGACAATCTGGGGATGGCAGAAAAGCACAGTTTAAGGTGGCGCCGTTTTCCAGTGTTTGCCAAATTTTAGGGCCTGAAAATCGGGAGATGAAGAAATGTGCTTGGCAATGGATGTTGCGCATAAGATTGAAGATGGTTTATACGTGAAAAAGAGTTATTCAAGGTCAGAATGATGAAAAATGACAAAGGAATGGAGTGCACGGAAATTTAGGCACGTTTCGCGCAAAAATAAAGTGGTGCGCACAATATCTGCGGGATGCGCGAAATAGTAGCGGGTTGCGCGAAAAATCTACAGGATGCGCGAAATATTGGCATGGTGCGCGAAATTGAGGAATGAAGTTTTCGCGCAAATGATGGTTAGAGATCAGAAGATCAAAAATTGGCAAAGGCATAAAATGCGTGAAATATTGGAGCAGTGCGCGAAATCTGATGTTGCAGGAAAGATTGGGTTTGCGCGCAATGTGGAATGTGGTGCGGAATTTTGCGCGCAATTGGGGCTTCATTCTTAGAAGGATGAAAGATGGCAAAGGCATGAGGTGCGCAGAATATTGAAGCATGGCGTGAAATATGAAGTTGCATAAAAGAGTTTTTACGCGCATGGAGGAGGTTTTACGCGCGGATTAGTGTTTTTCGCACAGGTTCAAAAATGCCTATAAATATGAGGCTAATCCTTGTTAGTTGTTAATGATCGACACTTAGAAGAAATCTCGAGTTCTGGTGCGCGTAAATTATACGCTAAGTGAGTTGCGCGAAAAGGAAGAAGTTTGCATGAAAAGAGGATAGCTGCGCGAAAACTTGAGAAGTTGCGCGAAAAGAGAAAAAGTTGCGCGCAAAAGGAAAGGTGTGCGAAAACGTTTTTCGCGCCAAAAGGGTTTTACGTGCAAGTCATTTGAATTGCGCGCAAGTCACCCTAAAGGCTGCGCGAAACATTTGGGGTCTTCGCACGTATTCAGTTTTGCGTAAGAGGGTTCTTACCGGCTTCTGGGTAAGAAAGTGAAGATTTGTACTTCAGAGAATACATCTGTTCAATTGTAAAGAAGCACTGAAACATTGTGTTACCCTATTTGTGCTAAGAGGGAGCACATGCACTATTAGATTGTTTTTAAAGTGCTGCACGAGTGTAAGGGTATACCCTACTCATTGTATTCCACATCAAAGGATTGTTTTCTAGTGGATTGTGTGGTACTGGATTGTTTCCGTACCATACCAAGGACGTAGATACTCTTGTTGAGTAGTGAACCTTGTAAATCTTGTGTTCCTGTGGTTGTGTGTGTTCAGCAGGGAAGAAACTCTTTAACAGGAGGAGAAGGTTGTTTCAAGAAAAAGGGAAACTTAAAAAGGAAAAGATATCACTGATTCACCCCTCCCCCTCTCAGTGATACTTAGATCCTGATTGGGAACTTCAGATGCTAATGCGACCCCAAGGCGTGGCCCTATGTATACTATCGAAAGGTCTGGAGATTTTGGAGGATCCACCTCAAGTACTCTAGACCCGCTAGACACAGAACTAGACTCAGCTGTAAGGTGCGGGTTCTGAAGGTCCTGCATCATCACCCGCCAAGGGGCAAGAGCGAGGTCTGCGTACAAGTTCCTCCTGCACGGTTCAGATATTCGTAAGAGGCCCATAATGTCCTAATAGCGGACCCTGAGGAAAGAAATTTGGAATGCTACCTCGAGAACCTTCACTAAATCGTTGGAATATGAGTCTTGATCTCCGACTTCGCCTTCCTCCAATGGTATCCATCCGCTGGCCTCGTCCTCCCCAGAGTATTCGTCTGATTCTTTCGGCAGAGGGACACGCTCTCTCAGTTCGGCGACCGACAGCTATGGGGGAACCATCTGATCTAGCAGCACCCTTACCCTCTCTATCATCGAACATGAGGCACCACTGGAATGTACTTAGTCCTCCAGCTCAAGAAAATATTGCCCCGCCTCCACTGGAGACATTGTGAAACTGGCCCGAATGGGGCCTATACCCGGTAGGTCCATCTCGAGATAGTTCTGGTGTTCCCACATCTCAGGCGGGCTGAGAAACTACCGGTTGACATCCCAAATGTCCCAGGCCTCCGGGAAAACAGCATTCTCTGGCATGTTGATGTGGAGCAGCCACTTCCCCGGAGCCTGAGTGGCTATCCTGCGAAACCCCCTCTGTGGCCGCCCCTCCGGATGGCGCTGCTCTTCCAGAACCACCGGGTCCACTACCACTATTGGATCTGCTGCTGCTTCCGCATCCTTACCAGGTGCAGGTCTCACTACCACAGAAGCCCCACCACTGCGAGAGGCCCTTGCTGCCCTCCGAACCCAACCTCGGGATAGGGGGGGGGGGCATGCCGTCACCAGCCTGAATGGTTGGCTGCTTCAACATTTCCCCAGGATAAGCTGCCTCCCATCTGATGGAATACTCCTTCACCAGTCTAAAGGCAGCAGTCGGTGGAGGCAATGCCTTTCACATTTTCCCATCCTCTTGTGTGAACATGTGCCATAGCTGCCTCATTACAAACGGGTGCTCCTCATGACGCACCTCCCAGTAGACCTGCGGGGTCAGCCGCTACAGGCACCAGAACTGCCTTGCAAACCGATGTGGGGTGTACGACTCACAGAGCGGCTCACGGTCCACTCGTGCCACCAAAACTCCACCTTGAAAAGCCAGGAGATAATCCCGGTGCTCTTCCGTTCCCTGCCTGTCATCAGTGAGTACCCCCGTCGACAATGGAAATGGGTGGAAGTTATACTCATTTGCCTTCCATACCCGGTTCAGCACCATCGGTACGGTTAATTTGACTGGGAAGCTCCCGGATGCGTTCAGAATGGAAGGGCTGAAGTTTGATCTCGGTGGAGATATAGGGTTTGGGTATTCGTAAAACCCCCTAATGTGCACCACAATCCACCCATAAAAAAGTTGGAAGGGACCACATATCCTTGGTGGCTTCTAGCCCTCGCTAACATGCCGCATCATCCTGTACAATCTGGCGAGCATCAAAATCCCCAGATTGACCCGCCTTCCCATGGGCAGCATGGATGCCATGATAATCAAGCTGGGCCGAAGCCCCCATGTTGGTATCCGTCACCGGTAGGATCCAACCACAGATAAGGGCCGCAATGAACGCTACCAGCCTGACTATCAGCTACGGTTCAGTGCTGACACTAAAACCCCAAGTCTTCCATTGGATTTCCTCCAAGAGCCACCAATACGAGTGTTCCTTGACCCGTTGAGCCCCTTTCAGACAAGTTCGAGGCCTCAGAGGGAACTCTCGATCCTCCGAAAAGTTCAGGAACTACTTGAACCAATTCTTAAAGTGGACATATCTCACTGCCTCCTTGTCCTCTCCAGGGACCAGTGCCATTAGTGTCGATGCCAGTCGCGACATCTGCTCTGGATCCTCCCATGCGCTCATGATGGGGAGGAACTCATCAAAAATGGCCCCCAAGATCAGGACCCTTGAGATCTGATGGACATCCCACAGACTAATGCCAACCTCCCCATGGTGCAGGTGAAAAGTATTGGTCCTAGATGACCATCTAATCAGTAGATTCGACATCAATTGTTTTGGTTGATAAATGTGGAATTGTGAGGCCCATGCCGCCTCATACAAGCCCACTCTCCTCAGCTCGGACCCAAACTCCTCGCATGAGGCACATACCCAGTAGGACCATGCCCAATAATTGGTGAAGTGACTGCCCTGGTGCAGGTCCCACTCATAGGACCACCCCTTTTTCGTATCCTGTAGAGCCGACTTCAGTATGGTGCGGTACATGGGAGGGGACGTCTCCAGTTGCAGTGGCTCCCCGTCGATGTTGTTCAGATGGTTGTACAGAAAGTTGACACTGACGAGTGTGAATTCCTCTCGCGCATGACCATCGGCTGCTCTGAACCATTGGCATTGGCATGGCATGCTCTTGAACCAGCAAGATGGTTCGTCCCTACTCGCCTCAGGAATGAATACATCATCACTCAGTCCGAAGCCATACAAGGGCAGCTTCTTGCACAGCGGATAGTTCATTCAGCTTTCTGATAGGAGGTATGTCAAAGAATTATGGTTCGAGTGACTTCAGACCATCTCTCTAAGGCCTAGACGGTTGTCCATCTCATCCCTTCGGGTGACATCTGCAAGCACCCCCAGAACAGCCTCTTGATGGGCCATTACGGTTTCAGAACTCAGAAATTTTTTTGGATCGGGTCACGGAGGTTGTTCGCGAAGGTCACTCGCGAATCTCGGGTGAAAATCCAAGACGCGGAGCCTAGCCTTGTCTAACAAACAAAAGTTCACTTGGCGCAGTCGCGGAGTCGGAGACTCACGGTTCGCCACGAAGCTCGATTCACGGTGAGCAGACGCGGAGGACGCGGAGCTTCGTGAATCGAGAGCGCAAGAGGGAAAAGTCGCAAAGAAGGAAAAAAAGAGGTCATCCCCCTATTTATAGGCGGCGACCCCCGGATCTTCGCTGCGCGTCCAGCCCGCGCGGAGCATCGCGGCGCATCCAAATCACGCAGCCCCTGACCACCTCCCGCTCCCACTTCGCGAGTCCTCATAACAACCGACCGAGAATTTTGGTAATTTCCCTCAGACTCTGACCCTTGATCCCTCCGCAGCTTCAAGTCTGAGGGGGGGAATTTGTTGGTGCCAAAAATATTCGAAGAAAGAAGAAAAGGAAAATAGGCTCCGTGCTCGTCCTCGTGAAGCCCCAACGTGAAGTCCCCCTAGCTCCGCGGCCGCCGGGAAGCACCAGAGGTGGTAACGCTCCACGAACGGCCTAATGTTCGTGACCCTCCGCGAAGCACCAGAGGTGGTATTGCTCCGCGAATGGCCTGACGTTCGTGAACTTCCGCGAAGCAGAGGAGGCGGTACCCCTACGCGAATCCGGTTGACGTTCACGACCCTCCGCGAAGCCACCGAGGCCCCCTTCGCGCCGCGTGAGTTCTGCTCGACGGCTCCCCTTGCCTATAAATACCGAGCCCCCCCCCTGAGTTCTACGGATGGACAATATGACCTTTCGGCTTCTCAACTCCCAAATCACGAAGCATTCTTCGCTCTGGGAATCATGAGCTCCACGAGGTATTTTTTTTTCTTTGCGAGAGGCCTTTGCCTTGTCTTGTTTTGATCCCCTCTTTCGAGAGGGATGCCCTTCGCGAAGCCTAAGGGCCTACGTGAAGGAAGGGGGATTACCAAAGGAACCCGTGCAGCCGCATACCATTTATGCTTCGCGAAACACCCATCCTATACAAGTGATCCACATGCGAAGGCAGGGTCACTGTACTTCTCAAAGCACACTACTTCACAGGACCTTGCTTCGCAAGGCACCCCCGCTTTGCGAGGTAGTGCTTCACGAACAACCTTACACTTCGCGAAGCACCTCCCACTCGCACTAATGTCCCATGATAAGGAAAAGCCACTCCACTTTGCGAAGAACACCCCTTTTCAAGTGCTCTCCACTATGCAAAGAAACCAAACTCCACAAGGTCCCTGCCTGTGGACCCCTATTCTTGGCAATTCGTCTTCCCGTGCGACCCTCCAGGTTTGCATGATGTGATTTCAAAGTCCCGTTGATGACACCACTTGTAGTGTTGTTTCGCCTAATGCTTCGTCACATAGGCACGCTAATTACTATTGCTTCTTCGCATAGCCACGCAAACGTGGAACCCTCAATGGTTCACTCTGCGACCCCCCTTTACCATGGCATTGCCGGTACCTTCCCTCCCCCATGGGGCAGAGGTTACCAATCATGTAAGTCCTAGGGGTGCGGAGTAAACCCACCTCGTCCGAGCAGCATGACGTTAAACTGCCAAGCACCTCGTCCTCAACACATGACGTTAAATTGTGACCTGACCCCGTGCCTTGCACGCAGGCCCCCCCAGCTCGGACATTCTTTATGCCACTCGTCTCCATGGGAATGGAATCACCCACACATGGGATGATATCCTCCTTATTGGAGTGGCGTATGTCCATGGGAGAAGGGAAACAACCTTGGTGTAAGCCACCTAGACCCTCTTGCGGAAGGTAGAACCGATGCACCTCCGTACTTCCCCACTTCCAAGGCCAGTGGAGGGAACGATAGGGAATGAGGCACCTTTCATCTTTGGTCCCAAATTCCTCTCCTTCTGCACTTTTCCACACTTTGGGCCTCCATCCTAGAGTGAGTCCCAGCACCATGGGCCACCTAATGGGTAAGCCCCTCTTCGCTTCTCACGGACGCACCCTTCGCGACATGATCGTCAGGTCTTTGCTACCTCTTGTTTCTTACACCAAGCATGAACCACGTGGACTTAGAGTAAGCTTCGACCATGGAAATGCCCTCGTCCAGCATGACGTTAAACTATATGCCCCCATCTAGCATGACGTTAAACTATATGCCCTCATACAACATGACGTTAAACTACATACCCCTGTCCCGCATGACATTAAACTATACATCCATATGAACTAAGAGGTCTTTGATCCATGACAAGGCATGGTACGTAGGAAACCTCACGAGGTTCAATCTCACCGCCCATCGTTTATTCAAGTCGGGGTTCACCCTTGTCCTGCATGCCGTTAAACTACATTCTGGTCCAGCAGTAGGCCATTGTGACCATCCTGAACTATGAGGTCTTTGATCCATGTCAAGGCATGGTACGTAGGATGCCTCACGAGGTTCAATCCCACCACTAGTGGACCCACGGGTTCACCTTCATGTCAGTTCGCTGAGAAAACCCTTTCCGAACTACGAGGACTTTGATCCATGTCAAGGCATGGTACGTAGGAATCCTACCTAAGGTTCAAGCCCATCACCCATCGGACCAAGGTCCTTTCTTCATGTTAGTTCTCCAACACCCACCATCGCCACTCTAACTATAAGGAATTTGATCCATGTCAAGGCATGGTACGTAAGAAGCCTCCCTGAGGTTCAAGCCCAACGATCATTGGCCGAGACCGTCTCCTTGTCAGTGTGCCAAGCCCCCCCCCCCATTTTCACTTGAACTACGTTGAATTTGATCCTTTACAAAGCATGATACTTAGGAAGCTCACGAGGTTCAAGCCCACCACCTGTTGGTCACTCCGACCCCCTTCACGTCGGTTCACCAACACCTGGGCAACCTAGTGTGTAAGCCCCACACAATCTGGACCAAGGCCCTCACTTGCGTTGGTTTGTCGACACACCATTTTGAACTATGTGGTATTTGATCCGTGTAAAGGAATGGTACATAGGAAGCCTTCCTAAGGTTCAAGCCCACCATCCACCTGGACTTAGTTCCTTCTTCATGTAAGTTCTCCGACGCGCCCCCGTCCCACATGATGTTAAACCGCATACCAATCTAGCGGTAAGCCGTTGTGACGCTACCATGAAGTTGTTCTGACACCCCTTCATGTCAGTATAACACCCCTATTCCTGAACTATGTGGACTTTGATCCCTTCCAAGTCATGGTACGTAGGAATCCTCACGAGGTTCAAGCCCACCACCTGGTCATTTCGACCGCATTCATGTCTGTTCTTCCATCACCTTGGGTGGTCTAGAGTATAAGCCCCACCCATTCACTCTAAACTACGTAGAGTTTGATTCCCTACCATGGGGATACGTAGCAAGTCTCTTAGAGAATCAATCCCATTACCACCGCCATCTCCACGATGGCACATTTCATTCCCCCTACACTCCATGAAATTCTACATCATCCACCCTGATTCTTACCCGGGCCGCCACATCCCGGTGAGATCATGCCACCCCATTCCCCTCCACAGCATTTGGGAAGCCGCCCATGGGCTGGCCCCAATATCAGAATTCCCTCAAGGGGGATTCCTCAATCTGATCCACTCCAACTAGTGTTTTGATCAGGCCGATTCATCTCCGCTGGACGTTAAACTTACGACATACCCTGTGTTAAACATAGGAAGCTGAGGAAAACCTCATATACAAGCCTATGGCATAGGATTCCCTATGCTCGATGTGGGATGCCTCGGGCTTCTGCACCCTCGAGAAGCCCTATAATAAGGGAAAAAAGACAGACACGCCAATTCCCCAGCGTTCAGAAATGTTACTGATGCCTCGACGTGACTACTCCCCCGACTAAAGGTTGCTGCCCTGACCGGACCCTTTGGAATGTCCTGAAAGAAGCAGTGTAATTAACCGGCGTCCATGGAAACATGGAACTGGGAAGAGTATCATGAACAACGTATTAAATCTATGAGGGATACCCGGACTAGGTGACGAGTTCCGAGGAGGAATTCACGGAAGGAAGAACCGACATCCCATCATCCCGGTTTCGATCAAAGAGTAGACATCCCTGAATAAGGAGTGGATGCCGCCTGCCTTTGGAAAGTGGGAATGCGGGGCATCACAAAAGTCATGCCTGTCGCGTCCGTGGAGATGGATGCGCATGACCCGGCGAAAGCATCAGAAACATGCATGTTTTTAGTTTAAAAGAGACCTTTTAGTTAAAAACATACATCACATAATCAAAAACAAGTAAATTGATTATTTTGATAATTTAGGATGATGATCCCTAATTCTTTTATGATGTGTAGGAATTATCAGTACCTCAATCCAACACATGGCATGCCCATTATGACTTAAAGTGTCTGTTATCAGTTTAAAATTGACAATTTAGTTATAAAAAAGTTTTTGTCACTAAAAACCAAAAAAAACTCATATTATCTTGATAATTTCTGAAAATTATTAATAAGTCATTTGTGACATGTTGGAAATAATCACACATCAAATAGACACATGATGTGACCTGTATGAATCAAAGTGAATTTATTTAGTTTAAATTTAAATTTTAGTAAAAAAGATATGTGACACAATCAAAATTGAGAAAACACATTATTATTATGTTGATACTTTAGTAAAGTTATCCTTAAGTCATTTCTTATTTGTAGGAATCAATAAAACATCAATTTGAGGCATGGTGTGACCAATATGACTCAAACTACTTCTTTTCAGTTTAAAATGGCATTTCAATAGAAACCACAAGTGACATAATCAAAACCGAGAAGAAAAATTTGGATTATTTTGATAATTCAGAAAAATGATTCAAAAGTCATTTGTGACATATATGAATTATTCTCACCTAAATATAATGCATGGTGTGACCAGTTTGACTCCAAGCGTGTCATTTTATTTAAAACTGTCATTTCAGTAAAAAAGAAAAGTGAATAACTCATAAAATGATAAATCACATTCATATTGTTTTTGTAGTTTAAGATAATTATCCATAATTAATTTTTGACATGTAGGAATTAGCCACACCTCAATCCAATACACAATGTTCCCAATATAACATAAAGTGTCCATTATCAGTTTAAAATTTACATTTTAGTTCAAAACATGTGTCATTCATTGGAAACCAATAAAATGAACTTTTATTGTCTGGATAATTTATGAAAATGATTCATAAGTCATTTTTTAAATGTAGGAATAATTCTCATATCAAACCAACACATGATGTTCCTTATATGACTCAACATGCATGCTCTCTGTTTAAAATTCCATTTTAGTAAAAAAACAGTGACATACTCAAAATTGATAAAATTCATTCATATTGTCTTGATAATTTAGTCAAACTATACATAATTCATTTGTGACATGTATTAATAATCCTCACCTTAATCAGATGCATGATGTTACCGATATGACTCCAAGTGTGTCTTTTTATTTAAAAAGGATATTTTAGAAAAATGGACAAGTGACATACTTAAAACTAAAAAATGTATTTAGATAGTTTTGGTACTTTAGGAAAAATATTATCATGTAATTTTTGAAATTTAAGAACTATCCACACCCCAATTCTATAAATGGTGTTCCAAATATGACTCAAAGTTTCTATTATCAGTTTAAATAGGATATTTTAGTTCAAAACATGTGTCACTCACTAAAAACCAATAAAATATGATTTTATTTTCTTAATAATTTATGAAAATTATTCATAAGTTATTTTTATGTCTACGATTTATTATCACCTAAAACTGACACATGATGTGATTGGTATGACATAAAGATTATGTTTTCAGTTTAAAAATACATTTGGGTTAAAAAAAGTGATATACTCAAATCCATGTAAACTGATTCATATTGTTTTTAAAATTTATGAAAACAATACATAAGTACTTTTTTATGTGTAGTACTTATTAACATGTAAATTTTACACACAATGTAACTGGTATAACTCAAAGTGCTTGTTTTTAGTTTAAAATGACATTTTAGTAAAAACCAAAAGTGATTATTCAAAACCGAGGGAACACATTTTTATTATTTTGATACTTTATAAAAATTATCCATATGTCATTTTTGATGTGTAGAAATTATCAACACCTCAATCCAACACATAGTGTGCTTCGTATGACTCAAAGTGTCCGTTATCAGTTTAAAATTGTTATTTTAGTTCAAAAAATGAATCACTGACTAAAAACAAATAAAATACACTCCAGTTGTCTTGGTAATTTTGAAAAAACATTCATAAGTCATTTTTTATATGTCAGAATCATTCTCACATCAAACCGATATATGATACGACTATTATGACTCAAAGTTCATGTTTTCAGTTTAAAATTAAATTTTAGTAAAAAAACAACTAACATAATCAAAATGAAGAAAACACATTCATATTATTTTGATACTTTATAAAAGTAGTCCATAATTCATTTTTTATGTGTAGGAATCATCCAAACATTAATCATATGCACAATGTTACTAGTATTACTCAAATTACCTGTTTTCCGTTTAAATTGATATTTTAGTGAATACCACAAGTGGTGTACTCAAAACCAGAAAACACATTATTATTGACTAGATACTTTATAAAAATGATCTATAGGTCTTTTTTGATGTCTATGAATTATACGAACCTTAATCCAACTCATGGTGTGATCGGTTTGTCTCAAAGTGCGTTTTTATCTAAAATTGACATTTTAGTAAAAAATACAAGAAACATACTCAAAAACTGGTCAAATAGATTTAGATTGTTTTGATACTTTAGAAAAATTATCCATAAGTCATTTTTGATGTGTAATAATCAGTCACACATCAATTTTATTCTGTGTTTTCCAGATATGACTCAAAGTATACATTATCAGTTTAAAATTGACATTTTAGTTCAAAACTTGTGTCAATCATTGAAAACTGGGAAAACACACTCGTATTGTCTTGATAATTTAGGATAATGATTAATAAGTCATTTGTGACTTGTAAAACGTACTATAACATCAAACCAACTTGTGATGTGACTAGTATGGATCAAAGCGAATGTTCACAATTTAAAATTTCATTTTAGTAAATAAATAAGTGACACACTCAAAACTGAGAAAACACACTTAAGATACATTTGATACTTTAAGAAAATGATAAATATGTCATTTGTTAAATGTTATAATTAGTTAAATCTCAATCTGATGTATGATAGGGCTGCTATGACTCTAAGTGTGTCTTTTTATTTAAAATTAAAATTTTAGTAAAGAAGATAGGTGACATACTTAAAACTAATAATTTTTTATTATTATTTTTATACTTTATGAAAATGATACATAAGTAATTTTTGACCTATAGGAATTAATATCACCTCAATCAAATACATAGTGTGCCAGATATTACTCAAAGTGTCTGTTATGAGTTTAAAACTAGCATTTTAGTTCAAAACATTTGTCACTCACTAAAAACTATGAAAAAAAATCTCATATTATCTTGGTAATTTAGGAAAATTATTCATAATTCATTTGTGACATGTAGGTATTAGGCTTATATAAAATCGACAAATAATGTGACCGGTATGACTCGATGTTTATAATTTTAGTTTAAAATGACATTTTAGTAAAAAAAAGTGACGTACTCAAAATCAAGAAAACACATTAATATTGTTTTGATACTTTAGGAGAATGATCCATAATTAATCATTGATGTGAAGGAATCAACCACACCTCAATCCAATGCACGGTGTGACTAGTATTACTTAGATTGTGCAGTTTCAGTTTAAAAATAAAATTTTATCAATGTATTATTTCATATATTTTTTTAATTTATTTATTTATAATATTAAAAACATAAGAATTTTATTCTTATACAAGTGGATTATTTTACTCAAGTTGGGGTGGTTTTTTCGATATATGATACCAAGATCATACTTTTTTGAGAGGGGGTAGGGTGATAAAGATAACAAAACCATTGATGTTTTTGAATGATTTCCATAAATTATACTTTCTAATGTAATTGTATATATTTTTTGAAATTTATATAATATTGTATTTTTTGCGTATTTGTGATGTAATTTTTATTTCAATTAAATTATAAATTTTCCATATCCTATATTTTCCTATATTTTCCTCTATTTGTTGTTGTAGTGTGTTATAATTTTATTAGCACACTACAATATTATGACCCTTATCAGTGGTACTTCTAGTACTGATAAAGGCCCCCCTTTATTAGTTATTTTCTAGTGTTGATAAAAGGGGACCCATTTAATGATGTTTGGATCAAAAATTCTTTTTTAGCATTAATAAAGGCTTTTTCTAGCATCGTTAAAAGCCTATTCTATAGTAGTGATCCATAATGCTTGAGATATTACAGGGGTTCTCATCTCTTCCGTAAGAAAAAAATCAGATAAGAGACTATGTTTTTGGGAAATTATTTCAATGTTCCATTCATCCCATTGGACTTGAAGTTGTTGATCGAGATTCTAGACTTTCGTAATAAGGGTTTTATAGGCTGTAAAATATGTTTTGAACTTGGTAGCCTACACTTGAAACACTAGTATCAACCTTTTGAGTTTGTATTTAGGGATTCCCAAGGGGGTAAAATTCTTATTATTGACTATAAAGATTCCACAACAATAAAAAGTCTAGGTGGTGCATCCAGAGATGAGAGTGTAATAAATAATCCATTAATTAATTAATAATGTAATAAATTATGGGCCACTAAATTATATAATCAAAATATTAATACAATATATTATGTTAAATACAATAAATTATTATATATGAATATAATGTGTTAAATTCAGTCTAAATAATTTATTTATTATTTTATGGAAATCAATCTCCATGAATTAATATTTCTTGTCAATAGAGTAAATTGGGGCAGGTTTTTGATGGAAGAACCCACTATAAATATTAAGCCCCCTCACTTAATATATTAAGGGAACATACACCATCTACTTCCCCCATATAGATTTTAAAAGGCATTCATGTTTAAATTCCACCATTTCTGACGTTTTATAATGGATGGAGGTAACTGGTATCTTATATTCATTAAATAAATTTACTAATCATAGAATTAAATATTCTATAAAATTTATTACATTTTGTATTAGAGGGATTTATACCTATACCTTGTAATAAAACTTCATAATTATTATTTTCACAAAAAGACTTTTTTATTTTTGGTCTTGGAAATGAAGCATTCCCTGTCTACCTTCATCCTATTCATTTCTTCATCTTTGATTATAAAATGTATTTTTACACATCTTTAATTCTTTAGTCGAGATTTTCTATACTTTTTTAAAAATAAGATTTTCCACAACATTTCTAATTAAATAAAATTTATATATTCAGTAAAACCACATTAAATAATACTTGTACTTGTTGTAATTTTAGTAATTAAAAGATATTGATTTATCTTTAAAATCTATTTGGGAAAATAATTATTTAATTGTGATTTTTTTAAAATTTTATTAAAAATAGGGCTTTTACATAGAATTCATAATTAAATAATATTTACATATTCATTAAATCACATGAAATAACATATGAAAAATATAATAAATTTTATCACATAGAAATTTTATTATATTTTTGTTAGATAATATATAAAATTTATTTTTTATAATTTTCCTACATGTATCATGAATATTAAAAATTTAATATTTTTTCATATGGTTTGTTGAATTATCAAATTATAATTCATGAATATATGAACTAAAATATTAATTTATAATTATGTGATTTTTTAAATTTTTTTTAAAATTGGGGTTTTTTCATAACATTCTTAATTAAATAAAATTGTCATATTCATTAAATCACATTAAATAATATATAAAAAATATAATAAATTTTATTCTACATGATTTTTTATTTTATTTTCAGTAGATGATATATTAAATTTAATTTTCATGATTACCCACATGTATTATTAATATTGAAGACTTAATATTTTGTCATATAGTTTGTTGAATTATCAAATTATAATTCACGAATTTGAGAATTAAAATATTACTTGATAATTGTTAATTAATTTTTTGAGTATATTTAAATTAAAATTTCATCCATAGGAAATTTTATATTTTTTGACTCATGTTAATAGAATTTACTATGTAAATTATGTGATTTGGACTAATAAGAATGTATTTAATTTCCATTTATATTATCAAGTTGTTCTAATATTCACTTCCATATTCCTGAATTAAATGGTGACAATTATAAAATTTTGAAGGAGATAATTCTTATTTTTCTAGGATAGATGGACCTTGATTGTTCCATTAAAAAAGATGAACTTCCTGTAGTTAATAATGATAACACACTAGATTATATAATATTATATGAACATTGGGATTGGTCAAACTATTTTAGTATGATTTCCATAAAAAATAAATTATGTGCTAGCATTAGTGGTTCATTTGATGGGAATAATAATGTTCTAAACATACTAAAAGCTATATATAACCAATTCATCTCTTCATATAAAGCATTAGTAAGAACATTAATCATGAATTTCTCATCTATGAGACTCACCACCATGAAAGGCATCCATGAGCACATCATGCATGTGATGGATATTTTGGCTCAACTTAAGAATCTTGAGTTTGATATATCTATATTATTTCTATTATATTATATTCTAACCACTCTAGAACATGAATATGGGCCATTAGAAATCTCTTATAACACACATAAAGACAAATGGTCAACTAATGAATTAATGACTATGTGTGATCAAGTGGGGGAATGTCTTGTGGTAGAAATGGGAGAAACCAATATGCTAACAGTTCACTAGAAACAAAAGGTTCATAAATTTTAATCCAATATGAAGGGGAAATATAAATTGCTTCCTCAACCTAATATTATGAAGTAAACTATTTGTTTCTTTTATAAAGGAAAAATACATGTAAATAAATTTTTTCCTAAATTTCATAAATGAATTGAAAAGAAAGGTATTTCAGTCTCATTAGCTTGTTTTGAGTCAAATATGGTTGATACAATTTATATCACTTAGTGGATTAATTCTGGTTCTACAATCCATATTGTGAATTCCTTTTTGGTTATAAAAAACCTATGGAAACTGATGGATAATGAGTTTGTCATGTATTTAGGAAAGAAGATGCACTTACATGTGGATGTCGTGAGGACATGTGTTCTAGTGTTAAGAACTGGGATTATTTTGTTTTTGGAAAAAAAATTTATATTCCAAGTTTCTCTAAAAACATGATTTTAGTTTCCAAACTTGTGTCTTTGGGTTTTACATTCAGTTTTTTTAAAACTAATTTTTCCTTGATATATAGAAATGAAATCATTATATGTGGTGCATTAATGATATTTTCTCCTTTTATTTTCAATTTAATATTAATAATGATAACATCCCTACCCATACTGTATTAAAATAAGTTTTATATATAAAAATTATTCTATTTTATGTCAGATGATATTAGGTTATATCTCAAAAGAAAGGATTCAATGATTAGTTTAATATGGGGTACTCAGTACTCCTGATTTCACTAATTTTGAAACCTATATGGGTTGTATTAAGGAAAAAAAACCAACAAATCAAATAAACATGAAATAGATGTTTATACATATAGAAATATGTAGTACATACATGGATTTACATAAACAAAATTATTCATTTCATTCATTGATGACCATTTATGATACATGTATCTCTATTTTCTTCACAATAAAAATGAATCACTTTGTGCCTTTAATGTTTTTAAAGCTAAATTAGAGAAAAAATGTGGTAAAAAAATTAATATCTCGAGGTTAGATCTAGGTGTATAATATTATGGGAGATACACTGATGATTGATAATTTCCTGGTCCATTTACAAGGTTTCTTCAAAAAATGGAATAGTTACACAATACACTATGACAGGTTCACCAACAAAAATGGTGTATCTGAAAGAAGAAACCAAACTTTAATGGAAATGGTATGAATTATTACTAGTAACCCTAAGTTACCTAAATTTTTATGGATTGATTCACTTAAAGAGGCATCATACATTTTGAATTAGGTTCCAATAAATACAGTTTCAAAAACACCTTTTTAATTATTTAAGGGATGGAAATAGAGTTTAAGAGATGTATGCATTTGGGGATTTCCTTCAGAAGTGAATATTTATAATCCAAATGAATGTAAGTTAGATACTAAGAAAATTAGTGGATACTTAATTGGATGGACATGATGAAATATTTAAAGGATACCATTTTTATTATCCATCACTAAACACTAGAAGTGTGGAATCAATAAATGAAAAATTTATTAAAAATGACATGATTACTTGGAGTGATCTTATCAATAACATTTATGATAAGGAACATTCATAATATCAACCCTCTATATCAGGTGATATACTGATAATTGTTTATAATAAAACCTCATTTTCGAACAAATATCTTTCCATAAATGGTTGATAGTCATCATTTATATCGAATTGTTTAGGAATAAAAAATTATTGATCCACAAATTCCTCAAGAAAATAATGGTGAAACATTGAGAAGATCCACAAGGATGAAAAATAAATCAATTTCTAGTGATTATACAATGTATCTATATGAATATGAATATAATATTAGAGATAAAAATGATCTCAAAACATATTCATGAGCCATGAGTTGCAAAGACTGAAATCTGTGGTATAATTCCACGATGGAGGAGTGGAATTCCTTAAAGATTAATGATGTATGGGACCTTGTTGAGTTTTCACTTGGTGTAAAACCTATTGTATGCAAATGGGATTTTAAAACAAAAAAATATTCATTAGGTAACATTGATATATACAAGGCTTTACTAGTTTCTAAAGGGTTCACTCTAAAGGAAGGGATTGATTATATTAACACATTTTCTCTAGTATCCAAGAAGGATTCTTTAAACATTATATTTTCATTAGTATCTCATTTTTATTTTCAATTAAAACAAATGGATGTGAAAAATAAATTTATGAATAGTAATCTAGATTAGGTGGTTTACATGAAATAACCTAAATGATTCTTCTCTATTAGTGGTGATAATTTTCCATGCAAGATCAAACGGTCTGTCTATGGTTTAAAATAAGAATCCCGATAGTGGTATTTATGATTTCATGACAAAATTACTTCATTTTGTTTCAAAGAATCCATTATAGATCAATGTATATACCAGAAGGTGAGTGGGAGTAAAATATGTTTCCTGTTTTATATGTATATGAAATTTTACTTTCACTAATGATAATGGTTTTCTATACGAGGTTAATAATTTTTCTAAAAAATATTTCACATGAATGATATGAGTGATGAAACCTATGTCACTGACTTAAATATTATAGGGATACATTGAGAAGCATTCTAGGATTGTCTCAAGAAACCTATATTAATAAAATACTAAAGTTATTTTTATGAAAGTCTGTCCACCAATTATATCGCCCATTTTTGAGGGTGATAAATTCAGATTGAACAAAATCCCTAAAAATGTTTTTAATGGGAAAAAAATTAAATCTATAATGTTTTATTCCATTCTTGGTAGTTTAATTTATACTCACATCTACTTGAGGCTTAATATTTCTTTTGCAGTAGGAAAGTTGGAAAAAAATTAGAGTAATATAAGTATAGAACATTGGAAGGTCCTAAAAAGGGTATTATGATCACTTAATGGGAATAAAGAATACATGCTTATATATAAACTAATAATAATTTAGAATTAAAAAAATACTTAGATTCAAACTTAACTAGTTGTTTTGTTTCACAAAAATCAACTTTATAATATGTCTTTATGATGGATGGTAGAGTTGTGTCATGGAGAAGTGTCAAAAAACACTAATAGTGACTTCTCATATAGAATATGAGTTTATTTCTTATTTTGACGCCACTTCCATAGTGCATGTCTAAAGAGTTTCATTTTAGGCCTTAAATTTATGGATTCTATTTTTAGGACACTAATTGTATATTATGAAAATTTAGTTGATCTCTTTATTTCTAGTAACAAAAAAAGTGGGATTCGAATTAAGCATGTTGACATTAAGTAATTAGCTATAAGGGAACATGTTAAAGATAAAAAGGTGTTTTTTCAGAATATCATCAATGAATTGATGACTACAGATCCCTTGACTAAAGGCATGCCTTTATTTAAATTCAAGGATCCTATAATATATTCGGAATTAAGTAATATTTTTTAAATTTTTTGAACAAATTTTTAATTTGAAATCGTATATATTTAAGTATTTCTATCTTCACTTTACATGTACACATTCATTACTTGAGAAATGTTTTTTGGGCTACAGAATAAACTATATGGTTAAGGTTTGTTCATATAGAGAATAAACCATATGGTTGAGGCTTATTTATATAGTTAATTAAGATACATGAAATATTGTGATACATAGAAGGGAATACTCATTATTTAGAGGAAATACTACTACAATTCATGTATCATGTTTTTTTTCTAAAGAGGGAGATTTAATTAATTCTTATTAATTTGTCTGAATCAAGTGGGAGAATTTAACAAATATTCCATAAATTAATTAATAATGTAATAAATGACAGGATAATAAATTATATCATAAAAATATTAATACAGTACATTATATTAAATAAAGTAAATTATTTTATTTGAATTTAATGTACTAAATCCAGTTCAAATAATTTATTTATTATTTAATGAAATAAATCTCTATGCATTAATACTCTTCATCGACAGAGTGAATGGAAATGGGTCCTTGATGGTAAAACCCACTATAAATATTAAGTCCCATAATCTTAGAAGATTAAGGGAACATACCCAATCAACATCCACCATGTAGAGTGTAGAAAGAATTCTGGTTTTGATTACACTATTTCTTTTGTTTTACAGTGACTGCATGTAAGTGAAAATTGATTTTCATTAATGAAATTTACTAATCCTGGAAAAAATATTCTCTAAATTTTATTATAGAGATAAGTGGGAAGATAAATCAATGACTCACATATTTCCCAGTTTTTAAAGAACCAAGGGAGTTACTAGAAAAGAATAATAGAAGGTGTACTACTTAGAGATTAATGAATCATTAAAAACTAGAAAGGATTCCTATAAAACTTTATAACTTACTATAGGTTCATCATCACGTTTGTACTTATTTAACCAAGTAAATTAGTCACCCAAAAATCCCATTATGAGTAGTTGGGAATCCACCATGAATTTTTTGAATTTATCCATATATTTTTTAAATTATTACCTTGATATTTCTTAGTGGGTTTGATAATATTATTTAAATTTCCTATGATGATTCATGGGAAAAACAAGGTTCAAATGAAACAAAATATTTCCATATCCCAACTCTATATTTAGGGTCAAATTTTTTATATAGAAAGTTTAGAAAAAAGTGGAAATAAAGGGAAAACACCTTAGTCATTATGTGTTGATATGATGATTCAATAAGAGTAACACCCACATACTATTTCTAAACAATCCAAACGTGATTGTTAATGGGAGATGCCTAAAGGAAATTTGGGGTATATTTTTTTTTTGAAAATTCCATTAGGTAAGATTACATTATTAGGTCCCAAAAATATACACACTAATGTATTATAGGCTCAAGTTTCATTAAAATTGAGGTATTTTTTATTAGGGACACTAACCCCTCTCACATTATAAAAGTGGATAAATATTTACAAATATTGGGAGTGAGGAAGGAGTATAAAATCCTTCCCACCTTTCTCGAATTTATGGTTAGTATGTCCTTCATTAGTTGAACTAACATGGTAGGTAATAAACTGAGTGATCATTTTATTAGGTACCTTACTTGAGATGTGTGTGGGGGGAGGGGTTTCTAGGTGATATAATCATTTTTACTTTACTTTTTTTATTTTATGGAGGATCAATGATTTTTACAACTACAATGGAAATGGACAGGGACCTCTCTATTTTATACACCCCTTGAGATACCATCATACAAGGGGGAAAACTCAGGGAGGATAAACAACTATAGAATAAGGTATACAAGATAATCCATGTCTCTAAAAAACCACAAGAGTGCTACGTAAACCAATAAGGTGATAAATGTGACATAGGGAGCCTGTGGCCAAGAAAAAAATGGGAAAACTGATGCTTCAGTGAACCTAATACCACCTTTAAAGCAAAAAAAAAGATGCATAAAGATAAATTCATCCCTTATACTATAACTAGGGATGACATATCCTTGGACTTCTACACATACATTCATACAACCTTGTGATAATGGTCATGGATTTATTCTCACTCCTTGTATGTATATAACTTGTGTGCATACATATTATATGAAAGATATTGTAGGTAAAGTCAATAAGCCTTAGTAGATGGGAGAATATGTTAGGAGGCATCTTGAAGTTGTGAATGTATGCATTTAGTGTTGTGTAGAGGGCCTATTGAAAATTTTCTTTATTATTGATTTTGGTAGTATTATTCATGTATTGGCACTTGTGTTTTACTTTTAAGTCTTATCTTTATTTATAACTCATATGTGAACTTGAGGATATTATATTGGATTTGTTAAGTATGTTATTATTGGATTACATATTTATTGTTATTATGATGATTATTTTAGTGTTTTTATGTGATGTAACATTTTTGGATAAATCACTCCCCTAGTGATATCCTTAAACCCTCAGTGCTAGTCTCCTGCCTTTGGTGAATTGGGAGGACACTTGAGGCCATGATTCATTTCATCTCAAGGAACAATCATGATAAGGCTTGATGTTACAAAATGGTATATGTGTAGTTTTTTTTCATAAGTTCTAGATTTTATGGAAATTATTAAATTATAGATTGGGTTTGGTGCTTGTCATAGAATCTATATGTTTGTGCCTCACTAGTCCAGCCATAGTAGATTTCCATGTTCCTTGGGAAGTATGATATTGTATTTTTTCATTTTATAAATGACATTTGGGGATATTATGATCACTCGATTGAGGGTGATTATTGGGTTATTCATGCATCATTTTGGAACATAGGGACATGAAATATGTCTAAAAAAATTTGTTTTTGAATTATTAGTAATTTTATTTTAGTTAAATGAGTGAATTATTTGTAAACTAATTAGTTTTTGTTTCAAAATAGGTTATTTATAATAGATCAATTAGATGTAGTTTTTTAATTGATATTTATTTTGTAATATAATTAGTCTAATTTGACTAAATAATTTCTGATTATGTGTAGGGAGTGATGCATGCTATTTTTATTGATTAATTTTTTTATTTATTTATAATCTATGTGTTAATTTTTATATAATTATGGAATATAATAAGTGAGTTGATTATCCTCATGGAAAGGAAACTGTGTAAAAGCATTCAAAAGAGGGAAATATGTAAGGGGAATATGATCATGTTCCTCTGGTGGGTGAACATGAGACTCTAGTGGAGAAAAAACACTAATAATATTATAAAAGTAATATAGAATATAAAAGGGAGACCACCTCAAGAGTCCATGGTGGTGTTAGATATGGTTTGATATTTTCACGAACAAAATATTCCTATCCTAAGGGAATCTTTTATACCTCATAGATTTGAAGATTTGATAGAATGTATGGGTAATATTTTTGAGTTGACAGATGCACCATAATGTGAGAAATTGATAATATTTGTTTTTATGATTCAGGGACCTACTTGAAGTTTTTGGGATATAATGGTATAGGAAAATAGGACTGAGGGGTTTCTATGGGATAATTTTCAAGATCACTTTTTTAATAAGTTCTACACAATGATTTAGTGGATAGATAAATGTTAGGATTTTATGAAGTTGAAACATGGGAATATTTTTGTTATTGATTATTCCTCAATGTTTATAAATCTACTCTATTTTTCTCTAACCTTGAGAGGTGATGATATTTATAAGTCTTATCGATTTGAGTATGGTATGTATTTGAAGATATGATTAAAGGTTAATTTATATTTTTACCCACTTTCATATAAGTGGTAAATAAGGCTCTCATAGAGGATAAGGGTCTTTAGAAAGATAAGAGGGATTCAATGTGAGTAGGTGCATTTGGGTGTGGTGAGAAGACGAAAGAAGATGAATATCATAGGGATAAAATGTGTTCATGTGGTTATGTGAATATTTCTTCTTCTACTTCATCTAGAGGTTGAGTTCCATTAGATTTTTATCAGTGTATTTGAAGAGGCCATACTCAATATATTTATTTTATTGACCCTATAGAGTGTCAGTTTACTGGAAACTTTTATACCTTCAAAAGTTTTATTTGAATGGATATCAAAGTGGTAGAGGATGTGATTTATATTCTAAGCATGTTTCTCATGCATGGTACAGTGTACTATAGTAGAGTGCTAGTTGTATATAGTTTGACAAGTTAGGCCATGGTGGAGTAAAAGGTTTATAGGGATAGGTTTAGTGAAGGGATGCTATATAGAGGAGTTAGGTGGCCTAAGGGAGGGGTCTATGGGAAGGGTTCGGTAAGTTGTTTGTAGTTGAACCGGTGATAGTGGATCTTGGTGAGGGATCATTTATGGTTAGAGGTACAATTATGGTTACCACTATTTCAGTTATCATGCTATTTGATTATGGTTATTATCATTCTCTTTTATATACTTATTTATTTTCTAAAACATATTTTTATATTGAGTTTTATATATAGTTTTTTCTATGAATACCCCATTAAAAAGAAGATAGGGGATAATAACAAGATTACTGATTGGTGATATTGATATTTTTTCACATATAAATCTTTATGATTTTATAATTCTAGAGATTCAAGGATTTTTTGTGATTATTGGAATGGTTTTTCCATATTTTCAGGAACATGTTAATTCTTACTAGAGATGGGTGGCATTATTTCCATATAGTAATTAGTATTATATTTTTAATAGATAATGTGATTATCATGCCAGTATAGATGATTATTATTTGGGGTATATGAGGAGGATTATATATTAGGTAGAAGGTAAAATTCTCATATTGATTCAGACTATATAATTATATTTTTCCTCTTTTTGTTGATAAGTATTATGATTTATTTCTTGATTATTTTTTTGGTTTTCCAACAGGGAGGGGGTGTATTTTTTAATTGGCTTGTTATTAGGTATTGATACTATCTAAATATTTCCTTAACATATATATCTAGTTGAGCTTAAAGAGTTAAATTATCTATTAGAATATCTTGAATCCAAGGGATTCATCTATATGAGTGTGTCTCTATGGGGTGCAACAATACCTATTTCCAATAAGGCTTATAATAACTTGTAACTAAGTGTTTAAATTTCATATTTAACTAGGTTACTATTAATAATTGGTATCTGTTTCCATTAATTAAATGTTTATTTGATCAGTTAGAATGTTATCAATGGATTTTTAACTTTTTCTTGTTTGGGTTATCATTAATTGAGGGTGTAAGCTAAAGATATGCCAAAAAATCCTTCAAATGAGATACGGAATTTTGAGTTCTTGGTGATGTAATTCATGGTGAAGAACACACCAGATATGTTTATGGCCTTGATGACCTTTTTTTCATTATTATTTACATTACTTTAAGATTGAGTTTATCGATGATATATTGACATAATAATGATGTTATGAGAAACATCTTAGAGCTTTGGATATTTCCTTTGATACATTGATAGAGCCTCATTTTTATGCTAAGATACTGAAGTTTCAATTATAGATTCAAGTGGTAATGTTTGATGGGAATGATGTTTGTGAATCTGGCATATTATTGTATCCTATGAAAGTGGCAGCTGTAATGTATTGGAAGATTCCCAAAAATGTATTTAAGACCAAAAGGTTTTTAGGAATTATTGGTTATTATTAGAATTTTATTCAGGATGTATCTCACCTACCAATTCTGAAGATAACATCGACTGGGAATGGAGTGATGTTTCAATGGGACAATAAATGTGTAGTTTCATTATAAGATCTGAATAAGAGATTGAAATCAACACATATTCTCATTTCAGCAAAGATAATAAATCATTATAAGGTATATTATGATGTATTTAGTGTGATATTAGTGTTTTTATTGATTCAATAAGGGTTATTAGTAACATATGTTTATCAAAAACTTAGGCCACATGATAAGAATTATCCTACTAATTATCTTGAGTTGACCATAATTACATATGTACATAAAATTTGGCAGCATTATCTATTTAGTGAAGTGTTTGTGGTATTTATAAATAATAAAAAATTAGATTATATATTTTTTCAATAGGATTTAAATATATAATAGATGACATGAGATGAATATCATGAGTCATTTTATTTTGAGATGATATATACTCATGGAAAGGGGAACACCATTGCTGATGCTTTTAGTAGGAATTATTAAGTGGATGTAGTTCATGTGTTGAAATATGAGTGAAATTTTTTGTAATTTTATCCTAAATATATCTTAATATATCTAAGGATAAAGTCCATGTGTTCCCATTTCCTTTTGGTATCACTTCATCTTTGATGGAATAAGTGAAAAGGGTCAGAGTTTAGATCCATAATGTAGAGAATTTCTAGATAAAATCTATTGTGGGGAGAAAATTCCAAGGTGGACTATTAATGACGATTCTCTATTATTTTTATATGGATTCATTTTTTCCTATATCTAAGAAAAATTAAGTAAGGATAGATTTTCATATTTATTGATGGGTAGCTTATCTTAGTTTGAGTAAAATATTCCATAGTGTTCAATGACACTTTTGGTGGCCTGGTATAAAGTGAGACATGGATAGTTTTGTTTCAAGATGTTTCACCTATAAACATTTGAAAAATGATCATCAAATAATAATTGGTTAGATTAAATCATTACCTATTCTACAGTTGAAGTGGAGGATTTTTTTAAAGGTTTTCTAAGAGCATAAAGGGGAACGATTTTTCATGGATCATTGTTGACCGATAGACTAAAATTTCTCATTTTGTTTTGATTATAGGGACTATGAAAATTATTGTTATTGGTAAACTTTATATAAAATAAGTTTCAATAATATATGGTATACATGATATCATTGTATCCAATCATGATAAAATATATATATCACACTTTTTGAAAGGGTTTTTAAAAAGCTTTGGGTTTCTATGTGAAGTTGATCACATGTTATCATCAATAGATAAAAGAAATTTACAAGTGGTGAAGTATTATTTATTTTATAGGTATTTGAGAATATCATATATCCATTATAGATTTTTTTCTATAATAATAACTAATGGGTATCTATTTTTATGGCTTAATTTGAGGCTTTATATAGAAGGTTATGTAGTTCACTATTATATTCGATGGAAGATGGTGAGGCTTGTTTCTTTGAGACTAGTTTGGTGTAAGAGACTTCATATAATGTAAAAATGACCATTAAGAGATTAGTTATGGCTTATCATAGGCATAAACCATATACTAACCATAGAAACCATTCTCTTTAGTTTCATTATAGAGTATGTGTATTTTTTTCTATATTACTTTAGTTGGTAAATTAATGAATTTGAATGAATGTAAAGTTAGATCCATGATTTTTAAAGTATTTTAGATTCTAGAGAGAGTCAAGGAGGTTTCCTATCACTTGGCATTTCCTCTGAGATATAACACTATGAATGATATTTTTTATGTATCATAACTAAGGAAATATGAAATGGATCTATCTCATGTTCACCAATATGATGATGAAAAGTTAGACCTAGACGCATATTTTATATAAATACTAGTTTATATATTTGATCATAGTGAGAATATATTTCTGGGAAAAGTCATGCCACATTTACAAGTTCTATGGAAATATGGATGTGTGTAAGAGGTGATGTAGTGATGTGAAGTTGAAATGAGGTCCTAATGGAAGGAGATATTCATTGGTGATGCTTTATGATGATTATTAATGACTAGAAGTCATATGGTGGGTATTTTTTTAACAACCATGTGTTTTTAGGTATGTTTTGATTTTATTTTTTTATGTCTTTATATTTAATTTATTGTATTTTGAGTTTTTTGATGGGTTTGGGTAAATTAAGGAGAATGGAGGGGTGGAAGATGGTGAGATTTTCTAAAATTATAAAAAAGAGTCCACTAGGTAGCTGGTGATAGGGTATAGGGTACTTGGTAGGATTCTAGGGAATATTTAATGGATTAATTTCAATAATTATTCAATCATGGTATTTTTGTTAAAGCATAGTATTTAAATTTATAGGTGGGAATTTTTATGAATTTCTCACACCATAATCTCTCTATACCCCCGTTTAACTTTAATAAGTAAATTTTCATACATTTTTAATCATCTTTAATATTTTTTTGAAAAATTGGATTCATTTCAATAAGAGTTAAAAGATCCATATTCTTTTATTTGAAGGAGTTCAGTTTTGGCCATTTCATGTTCAAATTCCCTCTCTTTACTTCTAGTTTGATGATTTTATGAGTTTTAAAAGGAACTTTTCATTCTATCTTGGTGAATATTATTCATTGTTTGTGAGATAAGTGAATTATTACACTCTTTGGTATTTAATTGTGTGATTTATATGAATTGTAATATACTATTATGAGTTAATAATTTAGGTTAATTAAGTGACAATTGAAATTAGTTTTAGTTTTATAAACTAAATTTCATGATTTTTTAAGTGATGTTCATATTTTTGGAATGTGTTTCTAGGATGAAATTAAATAATTTTATGTAAAAATTGTTTGTTTAATAAGGAAAATGACAAAATAAATTATATATTTTCTGTAATAATTAATGGTTTAATTAATAATGATAATGTGAGTGTTGGAATTAATATCTTTTTGTTCAATTAATAGTGTAGTTTACTACCATATAAATTCATTTCACGAGTGAATGAATTTTAGTGAATTTTTGTGATTTAATTGATTAATTTTTGGGATATTTTTTTGGAGTTAATGACTATAATAAATGAATTCTTATGTGAGAATACCTTTTATAAGGTGTTAGGAACATATAATGTACTAGAAGTATTGACCATGTGTTTTGAATATTTTTGATGTGAAAATATTGAGATTTAAAGTGATGATTTCTTGATAAAGATTATATTTTAAATAAAAAAAATTATATATAATGGTGAAATTATTACTTAATAATGATTTGAATTAGAATTAGTTAATCATATTAAAATGAAATTTCTAATAAAAATTATTATTGATAAAAATAATTTATTAAATTTAAGATGTTTATTAGGAACTAATGATGCTTGCATGAATTTTTGAAATTTAAAGGGGATATTCAAGATGGGTAACTTGAAATGAAATTTTAATTTGTTATGATAAAAATAAAAATGTGTCTAGGATGTTTTAAAGAAACTCCTTTTATTGTGAAAAGTTCCATAAATTTGGCCACTTGAAGGGAGGCTTTTGGTTAGGCTGAGAAATGGAAAATTTTAATTAAAGCCTTGAGTTTTGTGAGGCCTTGAATTAGCTAGGGGTTACATGAGAATCTATATTATTTGAATATGTAATAATTATGATATATGTGTTTCGATTTACAATTCCACATTTTATATAACTGTCACTAGCCGAAGTAGGTATGTGACTATTTAGGTGACATTGATAAAAATTTATAAGTTAAATTTCATTAATAAAAATTATAGTGTTAAATAATTTAGAATATTTACAACATTTATATTTTATCATGTTAATTATGGTTTTATAAGGATTAATTAACACTTAATCTTGTTAGTGAAAGCTATTATATACCTAATAAACTAAGATCATCATGAGTGAAACCTGAAACCATGTATATATAAAATAAAGAACTAATGTGATGTGTACCTTATATTGATGGGTTATTGAATCTTATAAAATATCTTGTGTAATGTCCCCATTTTTTTCTTTTAAGACTTTTGAATATTTCTAAAAATATTTAGAGAGCCAGACACTGAGATGACATGAGATTCTGAGGCCAGGTGTGCCCAAAATTAATTTTATAAAACTATTAAATATATTTTATTGGGCATGCACCGTTTTTTAGAAATAATGGAATATGTCCTAAAAGGTTGATTGGATCAAAAATTTGAGACCATGGTTGAGTCTGGAATGTGGAATTTATCCTAGGAACTACATAACTTTTGTCTACATGGGTCATCTATAGAAAAAGTCACTGAGGATGTAATGTTAAATAAAATAATTAAATAAAAAATATTTTATTTTTAACTCTAATCCAAATAACTCATGAACCAGGATTCAAATTGGAAATCCAAGACCACTCTTGAGTTTTTAATGCAGTGTTTCCCTAGGTGTGACAATACCTTTTTCGGCGCATTTTTGAAAAAGTCATCGTGGATGTAAATAATAAATAAACAAATTTATTTTTTTTGATGATGCACTGATCTAATAAACTTCTGTAAAAACCTGGTTATAACCAAATTTCATGGTTGGCCTCATAATCATATAATTTGAGAGATGAGCTGGTAGAGGAGCTTCCATGGATGAACACCAAAAGATCAAGGTTTCAAGATCAGTGTGCCAATAAAAATTGAAGATCTAACCAATGAAAAATATGCATATTTTTCCTCCGTCAACGATTGATTGAAACTGAGGTAGGATATTTGTTTTCCTAGATTTATCCCCATTTTCTTTACCCATGATGAATGAGAATTAATCACCTAACAAATTAATTCACGTATTGGTTGTTTAATTTGTGTAATTTTTTATCTGTGACGTCAGAATTGATATTTATTTAGTTTAATTGATTCTCTTTGTTCGTCATCCTTTAAAAATGATTCAAGGATGACATAAATATTGGCCGTGGTCTATTCCTCAAGTTTCTGTTTAATGTTTTACTCTCTCCGTTCTACATGCCTTAATTGTTGGTATTCTTTCTGACCATTGATTTGATGATTTCCAAGAGTACCGATCATTGTGAATTCATTTTTTGACATAATGGAATGTGATAAAAAATTTGGATTTGGATGTTGGAGACACAACAGAGGTATGACGATTATGATGGGAACCTGGCTTTGGATTGGGTATCAGTAGTTTCCAAGCCAGATTGAGCAGATCTCTTCAGTGGTGCAATGATTGATGCTTTCGAGAAACAAGTGGCCATAATCTGGTAACCGACGACGATGGTGTTCAGTGTTGGTGTAAGTGGAAGATTTATCATGACCAGATATTTTTGGTTGCAATATTATTATTTTTAATAATAATTTATGGTATTTATTATTATTAAATTATATTAAATGATTTATGGTAATTAATAATAATAATAACAATGAATAGGAAAATAAAATTAGGGCACCTACCTATACAGGCAAGGGAGAGGCAGAGAAAATGGAGGTTCATGAATTTCTACATGAATGATTGAATTCATTTTTTACAATGAAAATTATATGGATAAATAAAAGATTCCATGGGGGTGAAGGTTTGAGGATCCTACACTTTCATTATATTAATATTATTATTTAGTTGATAATAATAATATATAATATTGTTATGATTTGAGGTGCCAAAGGAGAGGTCTCTTATAGGAATGGAGAAAAACTGGAGGAAATACCTCCTTTAAAATATTATTATATTAATAATATTATTGATTATATTATTAATAATAAGAATATTATTTTCAAAACACTATTTTAGCCATAACTTATTCATACTTTGTCAGAATGACGAACTGTCTGCGGTAGATTGACCCTAGAATAAGGACAATAATTTCAAGACCAATGTTGGATAACTTTTTCAAGCTTGTGGTTTGGGTCCATGAAGTTCCCCATTAATAATAATAATAATATATTATTATTATTACGAAATCTAGTATCCAACCTATCACCTTCATATGGTGTTAGATTGATGAATTGTTTATGATAGTATGACCCTAACATTGAGGTAGACGTTTCAAGACCAATGTTGGGTACCTTTTTTTAGATTCATGTTTTAGGCCAATGAAGCATCGTTCATGCGTTATGTGGTGAAATGTGATTTTTTCACTAGGTGTCTGTTTGGGGCACTTGAGTAGTCTATTTTTAGCGTTTTTCGTCTAGGATCACAACATTGTGACTAGTTTGGAAATATGGGACCTTTTAAATAGAATATCGGTGGAATTCCATTTGAGCCATTCCGACCAACGACGATCCCCATGTGTTCATTAGGTTATTTCTAGACACGAGTAGTTCCAGACTTAACAAGACATGCCTTGTAATCCCACACATATATGGAAAGGCTACATGTATAGGCTATATGGATAGGGTATCGTGTGTCATTACACATCATGTATACCCTTATTCACACCGTGTATATGGAGACTACATCCCACTGGAGGCTCTTCCACACAGGCATGACTTGGTATAGCTAGAAACGTCATGTAACCCCTTCAAGAGTGCTGTAGGCTCTTCATTTTCTTAGTTTGGACTAGTATAGGTTGATTGTGTTCCATTATTCCTTCTCTTGAAAGGTAAAATGAGGAATTACATCTATATCAATAGATTGTAATCCCCTTAGAGGTTGAGTCTCAAATAGAGTATGGTATCCCTCCCTGAAATTGGTGTGAGATCCTCTATCATCCCTAGTGGAGTTATGGAATCAGCATAACCTATGAGAGTATGGAATTGGTCCTCCATCTAGGGTATCTCATCAGTAGGATATGTTTTATCCCCCAGCAGTTCTAGGTGTTCTCCCCTACGCATCATGTTGATCCACATTGGGTACGTGGTATCCCCCAACAGTTCTAGGCATGATCTGTGGTGTCCCATAGTCTGTTCTTGGTATGACACTCTCTCTATGTATCATAGTCTTCATTGAACAATACGTTCTCTCTTTTTAGGACCTAAATGAACTATACCTCTTAGTTGAGTTTCTCTAATCATATCATGGATTGAGGAGTAAGTTATCCCGGAATGAGCGTTCTTTAAGAAGAATCCTATGACTGACAGTTGGTTATGACCTCCTTATGGAATGATGTCTCTATCTATTGATTATATTTGGATGTTGTTGTTATATATACTATAGACATATACCTTTATAGAGATGACTATACTTACTTTTTTTGTATTGCTTTGTGGTTTCTGGGTTTCCTACTGAGTATTGTTATATACACCCCTACAAGGGATTTTCCGACTTGTTTCATTTATTTTTCAGACTATCAATATTTTGATGGAGTCCTTGGTGGATTAGGACTTGGCGGTTATTAGTGAGACCAGAGAGACTGAGGTGTGTTCTTGTGACTTTCAGACAGCAGTCTCAGTACCTTTACTTTCAGGTTTGACTTGTGTTATAGACTCTTTATGGTGGGATTTGTTTTGGAACTGCTTACCTTCCAGTAATTTTAATATCATACTCTTTGGTAAGATCTTAGATGTATGCTTGTATTCTCTTAGTTGTTTTATAGTTCATCATTTTGTGGCTTGGGGAGGTGTGCATGTTTACAGGTACTTTAGGATAATGCCTCCCATTTGTGGGATATGCCTACTATGTGCTAGTCACTAGATTTTGGCTTATTCAAGGTGGGATTGGGGTAGTCATGACACAAGCCTCTCTAGGATGGGTCATGAAAAAGTGGTACCAGAGGCGGTCCAGTTCTACTTGAGGACTGGGAGTCTGTGAGATTAGTTTGGGGCAATAGTGTAAAGTGTTTTGAGTTTGGATATCAGGCCGAGGACTCTAGTGTTGGTGTGTCGATCAACGTATCCATACACCAGGACCCTGATCACCTACATTTCAACTCAGTATATAAAAACAATGGTTTCAAGAAAAACAATGTTACATGCATCATATTTTAATGGTTCTGTCCTTCATGTTCTTCTTGAGTCAACTCCCTAGATATAGTCTATTTATCATGGTATAAATTTATTTATTTCAGGATACCTCTACATATACATCCAACTAGGGTTACACCACGTGATCATGAGGATAACCAGCATAGTTATGAGACATTGATACATGGTCCTGTAACAGAGATAACACCTCTTGGTGGTTTACTAGCTATACAAACACCCATCAAGAAGCAACTTCCATTGGTTCTAGGCACAACAATAGTTTGTGTTGGTGGGTGATATATTAAAATTTATTTTAATAAACGTTGTTCTAAACCAAGAGTGAGGATCTTTCACATCAAATTTATAATTAATTTATTAAATATCTGAAGAAATAAATGCATGGTCTTAGTAATTTTCTTCTTTTATGATTGTTGATCATCTTAAAAGGTTATTTCGGATTGTCTTCATTACGCTTGTGGGGATCTAAGGGTAGAATCCCTATAACAGTGATCCACACATGCATCAATGGTCTTTGAGAAATTCCACTCGTTCTCTGGGTGCTAGAACGACAAGTCGAATGTCTTGCGTTGTTCATTCTTGATCACTCATTCTTCAGGATTGAAGAAATTATATCTTGGGGTTCTCATTCTTGATAGGGGGAGAGGAGGAGGAGGTGAGAGAGAATTCATTGTGCACAATAATTCTCAATTTCCAAATTTGGAATTGGTTTCGAATGAATTACACAATAGTTTTAGCCATCTATTTATGGATTTGGGATTTAGGTTACAAAATTTAATTGCATAACTACTATTTAATATAATTATAACCATTAATGAAATCTCATGCCACATAATAATAATAACATTATTAGTATTTTGTGGTGCACCAACTTGCACAAAATGGATAAATAATATTTATTGACATGTAAATAATTATTTCATCATCAGACACAGTCTTGGTCCATTTGAACTCATCTTGTATTTATTGAACTCCAAATACATATTTTATTCACAAACTGGTAAATAAATATTTATTAAATATTCAATAAAATAAAAAATATATTTTATTCACAATTTGGTGAATACATATTTATTTGATTTATGCGATCAATATAACTTATATAAAATTACTCCTCAGCCTTGAGAATAATATTTATTCCTCTAATTAAATTCAAATAGAATTTAATTTAGATCATTAGAAAAACTTAGTGTGTGACCCTCTAGGATTATTTCTCATTGGCATTAGGCAGTCTTTCATAAAGTCCAAGAATACTGTCAAGAAATTGGACAAGGCACCCAAGAGAAAGAACTTAAAGTCATAATGACAACAACCACATAAAAGTGATCATTTTTTAATATAATACCTTTGTCACATAATCTCATAAATCAGGTTTCATGATGGTTTTATCAACCTATATTCTTGATACATCATTCTTTGACTATATGAAATAAACTTCTCATTACACCACGACCATGGAATTTAGGGTGATGGTTTTATTTCAATCAACGGGATGAGATATCAACTTCCATAAATATGGAAGGGAAAAAAATACTTTATTGACTTATCCATTAATAACAAGTCATTCATGATGTATCTAATATACCCACTTCTTACCAATATATGGTGTGACAGTTTTTATAAGCAAATCTAAGTGTGTGAGTTGTGGCATGAATTAATGATAATCTTAAAGTCTAAGGGGCATTACACATGCCCACAGATATGAATATCCAATGACACCAAAACATCCGTAATTTATACTAGTGACTCTATTCTTATAATCTCCCCTGTTGGAGATTACCAAGTGCAAATGTCATGAGAAGAAGTCTCATCTACTTACGAGAACTCACAACTAAGGATTTATACACTATGTGTCCTGTCATAGTATGTTATCCAACCACATAACTATATTAAGAATATTTTCATAGCACTTCAAGGTTCACATCATATCGGGGAACCACTATTACTTTATCAATGCAACAAATACTCTAGGACATTATTACATTATGGTCATGCATAACAATGAACAATATCTAATAAGATATTTAATTTAATATTTAATTCATCAATTATTCATGTAATCAAAGTAAAAATAGTTTGTTCTAGGACACTTAATATAAAAAACTATCACTTGAACTATAGACAACTTCCTATGACTTTCAATCTACTAGACCTCACATGATAATCATGTTTCTACTGAGTGAAGTCTTTAGTCAAGGGGTCCACCATGTTGTCTTCCATGAAATACTACTCACCAAAAACTAACCTCTCTATGAAAAATCCCTCAAGAGATGATACTTTTGAAGTATGTGATCCATCCGCTGATATAACCTTGGATATGTTTTGAGAGACATCGTAGTAGTATTATCACAATAGAGTGTGATGAGATCATTACTTGTTGGTACCACATAAAGTTCATAAACTAAATTTCACATCCAAACTTCTTCTTTAGCTACCTCAGAAGATAAAATATACTCTGAATTTTATTTAGAATCTATGACCATAGCCTTCTTTGAGCTCTTCCAGCTCACAATGCCTCCATTCAAAGTAAGGATGTATCTCATTTGTGACTTCATGCCATCTTGATCAGTCCAGAAACTAGAATCTACATATCATCTGATGACTAGTTACTCATCTCCTCCACAAAACATGAACACATCTATAGTATACCTTAGATAGTTAAGAATAGTATTAGCTACCAACTAATGGCTTTCACCAATATCTTCATGATATTTTCCTACTGCAATTAATACGTAGGCGACATCTTTCCTAGTAAATAGCATGGAATACTTGTCTGACCCAATCAATGATGTGTATGGAATCCTTTCCAAACTATTTCTTTCCTCACGAGTATGAGGACAAATTTTTGTGGAATGATGAATGCTATGTGACGGTGGAAACAACGCCCCTTTGGATTGTTCCATACTGAATCTCTTTAGTATCTTGTTAATGTATGTACTTTGACTTAGGAAGAGAAACCTCTTGGATCTATCACGATGGATCTTGATCCCAAGAATATATGTAGCCTTTCCCAATAATTCATGGAAAAGAATTTATTCAACCATGCATTAATATAATATAATATTGGTGTTTCATTTATAATAAGTAATACATCATCGACATATACAATTAAGAAAATGACTGCACTTTCACTAAACCGTTTGTAGACACAAGGATCACATTCATTCTTTATAAAATCAAATTCTGTTATGGCTTTACCAAAATTAATTTTACATGACATGGATTCTTTATTTAATTCATAAATGGATTTTTAAAAATTTAATATCTTAATATCATCCTTTATAGTCACAAACCCTTAATGTTGTGTCATGTAGACATCTTCCTAAAGGGGCATATTAAGGAAGTCTAGTTTTAAATCAATTTCCCAAATATCATAGTCATGGTAATCTGTAATGACAATTAGAATTCTGATATATTTTTGCATTGCAACTAATAAAAAGGTTTCATAGTAGTCAATACCTTGACGTTGTTTAAACACTTTTGCAACTAGTCATGCCTTATAGGTACTAACTTATCTTTACATGTCTAGTTTATTCTTGAATACCCATTTGAATCCAACATGATTTACATCCAATGTAGGATTTACCAAAATCTAAACTTGGTTTTGGTACATGGAATCAATTTCATAATTCATGGCTTCTTTCCAATTGGAAACACCTATGACACTTACTACTTATTTATAGGTTAGTGTATCATTATTATCAACTAATAATGAGCCTCCATCCTTGGTAATTAGAAAAACATAATGTTATAGTTATCTGACCTCTCTTGTACTCCTACATAGTTCTTGTGTCTCTGAAATAGTTTTTTCATCCCTAGATATTTTTGGAATATACCCCTGTACCAACTTTTCTATGCTTTGAGCCTCGACTTCATTGAAGTTTATATTTCTCTCACTATCTCTTTTGGACACATTCTCCCTCTCAATGAATAATTTTCACTATAAACATTTTTCCGAGGGTTCATATAGGTAATATCCCCTTATTTACTTAGGTTATCCTATAAAGGTACACTTTATGTCTCAGGGAGAAATTTTGTTACCTAAAGAGGCCTTAACAAATGCTTCTCTTCCCCACAAATGTAAATTCAATAACATGATTTTTATTCCACTCCAAAATTAATATAGAATACCATTTAATGATTTAGTTGGTACTTGGTTTAGTATTCATGTCTATTTTTTTGTGATGAATATCCCCAAAAATATAATGGAAGAATTTCATGAATCCTTAGTGATATCACCATGTTCAACAAGGTGTGGTTCATCCTTTTTCTTACACCATTCCATTGAGGCAGGTAAGGAGGAGTGAGTTGGGATAGAATCCAAAAATCCCATAAGAAATCAATTAAGTCTTGATTATGATATTCTCCACCTTGGTCTCAGCGGAGTTTTTTAATCTTCTTACCAAGCTAGTTCTCAACTTCATGCCTGTATTCCATGAATTTAACAAAATAATCTGACTTATACCTCATTAAGTAAATATATCCATATCTTCTAAAATCATTAGTAAAAGTTATAAATTATGAGTACCCACCCCTTGATTCAACTAGAAATAGTTCACAAACATTGGTATGAACAAATTCAAGAAGTTCTTTAGCACTTTCAATTTTCCCACTAAATGGGGATTTGGTCATTTTTACTTATAATTATGCATGACATACACCAATTTTTTTTAGTTTGAAAGAATCTAAATATCTATATTGATATAAATTTTTCAAGAATTTTTTATTAAAATGACCTAACCAGTGATGCCGAAGTTGGGTGTATTATGAGTCATGTAAAGTAACTTTGTCATTGATTTTCATTACTTGGTTTATATAATCCAACATTAAATGACCGTTATGTTAATATTCCATACCATAACAAATGATAAATTTATAAAAGAAGCAAAATTTATTTCCCAATTTAATAATTAATCCATCTATATCTATTCTGGATATGAAAATAATGTTTTTGGTAACTGAAGGGACATAATAAAAACCCTTTAAAACCATGATCACTCCAGTTGGAATGTAAGGTGGAAGTCCCCAATATCAACAATAGCAATTTTATCTCCATTGGTTACTCGTAGATATACCTCCCCTCGATCAATTTGTTTTAATATACTTGGTTACTATATTTAAATACATATGTGATTATAAAATATGTATCTAATACAATAGAAATAGATAAATTTCACTCGATAAAAAATTCACCTGAAGCTTCCCCTTAATTATTTAATTGGGTGTATTTTTTCTTCCAGTTTCCCTTTTTGTGACATGAAAAATAGATAGTATTATGTTACCTTGCTTCCCCTTTGATATTTTTTCATGGAAGGGTGTGAAGAATATTTGGTATTAAATCTATTTGCATTCCCTTTCTGTTTTTTCACCATAAGGACTAATGAATTTTCACACTTCATATCTTTATCTACTTGGAGAAGGAGGATAATAATATCTTGTAGAGACATATCAATGTTGTTCATATTAAAATTCATAAAAAAATTAGAGAATCTACGAGGGAGTGATGTTAGAATGAGATCGGTGCCTGGTTCTTCGAGGAGTTTAAACCCTAGAACCTCTAGGAACTCAATGTAGACAATGATCTTGACTATGTGAGACCTATATAGGGAACTCTCTCCAAGAATACTATGGAATATCACCTTTTAAATCTCAAACCATTCATTCTTATCTCTCTCCTAGTAAACACCATGAAGGTGCTGAAGCAAGTTATACACATCCATGTTTTCGCGAGTTTTCATGAATTCACTAAACATAGATGAAAATATCAAACATTGAACTTCAACCACATAGTTCATATAACTTTCATAGAATATGAACTCTTCTTATCTTGCCTCTTTAATAGGAGGATCAAGCATTGAGGATTTTAGCACATAAGATTTCTGTTCACAGTGTAGAACAACCCGATGGAATCTAAACCACTCATGGAAGTTACTACTAGTGAGGATATTGTATTTTTTCCGATATTGATAATAAGGATAGTGATCTTGTCATTTAATCTACAATTAAAATAGAAAATTATTAATAATTTTCTTGATTACATATTTTTTGATAAATAATTAATTGACATTATTAATTATCCCACTATTTTATCATGTCCCAATATACCTCACCATTGAACTTGGAATGTCTAGTTTATAGGGAATTCTAGTGTTAAGCCAAACGGGGCTTGGGAGCTCAAGCCTGGAAGGGCTTGCCGTGATGCTTCCCATTATCATCTGGAATGCACAGGGCTTGGGAGCTCAATCCAAACGTGCCTTTTTGGCTTGTGAGGCCAGGAGATTTAAGGCGGAGGTAGTGGTGATTCATGAACCAAAACAGGAGCACAGTAAAGGTGCTTTAGTTTCTAGGAATATGGGTTTTCCTAACTTCTTTCATGGAGGTTCCAAGAATTCCCAGATCTATATTGGTTGGAGGAACCAAATCTCGGTTGAGATTCTGAGTGTTTCGTCCCAATACATCAGTGCTAGGCTCTCCACGACAGGTCACGAAATGGTGTTCTCCTTTATCTATGCATGCAATGAGGTCTCCAGGAGGAGGAAACTCTAGCATCATCTGGTAAGCCTGCAAACGGGGTCTATTCCTTGGTTCGTGGGGGGCGATTTCAACATCATCGCATACATCTCTGAGAAAGGGGGGGGGGAATAGCTACAACCTCGGTGGCATGCCTGACTTCAGAGAATTTATGAGAAGTTCTGGTCTGCTGGACCTGGGGTTCTCGGGCACCAAATTTACTTGGTGAAACAACCGCAAGGGTGCTGACTGTATTTGGTGCCGGTTGGATCATTTCCTCACCAATACCCATGGGCTGGACATCTTCAGAAAGACGTCAATCACTCATCTCCCGTGGGTGCTCTCTGACCACAATCTGCTTCTGATTGTTATCAGGAGGGAGGAGGTCTCAAGCTATTCTTTTTACTACTCGTCTGCATGGCATGAGGAAAATTCCTTTTTAAATTTTATCTGATCTTCTTGGACCAAAGTTGACACTGTTAGTACATGGGGCGGACTTGTGAACCATCTTCGGGGCCTCAAAATGGACATGAAAAGTTGGGCGGGATCGAGGTCTAATGTCGCGCATGGTGTCAACAGCCTCAGGATGGATGTTGATAGGCTGGAGGATTCTCTTCAGAATTCTTGGGATGAAAACTTTTTTGTTGCTTTGTGTGATAAGAAGAGCATGCTGGATGAAAGGCTTATGGATCTTGAAATCTATTACAAACAGAGGTCACGGGTCAGATGGTTAAAGGAAGGAGATAGAAATAGTGATTTCTTCCAAGCTTGCATTAGAGAGAGGAGAAGTTCAAGGATTAATCTGAGGTTGGAAAATGGGGAGTATACCTTGGACGTGAATACTACGAGGAAGATTTCTCTGGATTATTTTGAAAAGATCCTTGCTGGGGAGAATAATTCCTCCTTCGTGAGGGGGAACCAGACAACCGAGGACTTCTTGAGTCGCCTTCCTTCAATGGTCAATCAAACAGACAATGAAGTCCTTTTAGATATTCCCACGGTTGAAGAGATTCAAACTGCAGTCATAGGTATGCCCCAGGACAACGCACCTAGGCCAGATGGCTTTCCAGCCAGTTTTTATACCTTTTCTTGGGAGATTGTTGGCCAGAATGTGGTAGGTTCAATTAAATAATTATTCAATGGAGGTTCCCTCATTAGGTGCATTGCAGCCTCAAGACTAGTGCTCATTCCAAAAACCAAAAATCCCACTCTCATTAACCAGTATAGGACAATTTTCCTCTGTAATGTTTCATATAAAATCTTGGCTTTGGTTCTTGTTAGGAGGCTCGACAAGATCATTCCTCAGTTGGTTTCCTTGGAGCAACATGGCTTCATCAAGGGTAGGAGTATCCAAGGGGAGATTTGTATTTCCAATGAAATGGTGCAATACATCAATAGGAAAACTGTTGGATCCAATGTCATCTTCCAAATCGACATGGTTAAATCTTATTACATGATGGAATGGAGCTTCATTATTCGGGTTATGAGAAACTTTGGGTTCAGTGAAAAGTTTTGTGATATCTGCTTCAGGTGCTACTCCTCTCTATGGCTCTCCATTGCCTTGATGGGAAAATGTTTTGGTTTCTTCAAAACTGTTCGGGGTGTTCGTCAAGGGGACCCCCTGTCAGCTTGCCTTTTGGTTCTTGATCAAGATGCCCTCTCAAGGAACTTGAAGCATGGAATGGATACAGGTCACATCCTTCCTTTCCGTGCAAGAAGGGGTAGTGTTAATATTTCTCACCTCATGTTTGCAGATGACATATTGGTCTTTCTCAATGGCAGGAAAAGATCTTTGAAGGCTCTCATGAAATCCTTATCCGCTTACGGCAGACTGAGAAGACAGAGTATTAATACATATAAAAGCTATTTCTTCATTTCTGATAAATGTTCGGACCAAAGGAGTAAGTAGATTCAAATGATTCTGGGTTACTGTAAGATATTTCTCCCCATAATTTATCTTGGAGTGCCGATATCTAGCAGTCAAATTAAGAAGCTGCACTTCACTGAGATTCTTGATCGCATCCTGGGTAGAATCTACAACTGGAAGAACAAGCTACTTTCCTTCGGAGGGTGGATAATGTTAACCAATAGTGTCCTCACTTCCATAACCATGCACACTTTCTTGGTTATCCATCCTCCAAAGGGAACTGTGGAAAGAATTTAAATCATTCTCAACTCTTTCCTGTGGGACATCAAGGAGGAGGGAAGATGTCACTGGGCCTCCTGGAAACGCCTGGCCAGACCAGTGGAGGCAGGAGGCTTTGGTCTTCACAATATTTAGGATACCATTCATTGCCTACAGGCCTGTCTCACCTGGGAATTTGTTGTATGGGAATCTTTGTGGGAGAAATTATTTGAAGCGTGATACCCAGGGAATGAAGCAAGGGGTATCTACAGTTCCAGGAGGTTGGCTAGGCGCATGTTTCCTCTTATTGAAAAATTGTCAGGCCATGCAATATGGATCATCAGGGATGGAAAGATCAGCTTTGGGGACACTAACTAGTCTGGGGAAATCCTTGGGCACCCCAACAGTCCTTTCCCAGACATCACATTCAGCAATGCATGTGAGGAGTTTGACTTGATTAACACTGCCTTGAACGTTAACTAGATAACTATGTTCGAAAACATCGTCATGAGCGAGGAACCTAATAGGTGTTGCTTCACAGCCACCAGTTTGGGCAGGTTTTGTTCGAAAGGCTACAAGAGTATCTCTCAGACCGAAGACGCAACAAATTCTTGGGCTCCGACCTCCTGGTGTAATGAGATCCCTATTAGAATGAATTTCTTACTCTGGGTAATCAGGAATAGGGCGTTACCTACGGAGGATAATATCCAGTGTCGGGGAATTGCTTTGGCCTCTAGATGCATTTGTTATAATAATCAATCTTCAGAGTCGGCAAAACACCTGCTATTTCAAATCCATTGGGCCCTTCATCTTTGGTCCCTGTTTACGCAAAATCCATGCAGAAATGACGGTGAGCTCTCTCTCCAAGAATACTTGGAGAACTGGTTTTCTGGCTCGGGAACTTCAGGCCAGGAGAGGATGGTTAGAACGATTATTATTGTGGCTATTTGATGGGTGCTTTTGGAGGCTCGTAATCAGGTTCGGAGGGGAGTCAGTCGATCGTTCTTGTTTCTCCAGGCTAGCCTCAAAACTCTCATTTTTGAACTTTCCTCTCTTGTCAAAGGCGGATAGACGTCAGCTGCGATTTTCAACCTGCTCAATCGCCCCTGCATCCTGGGAAAGGGGTCTGGTCAGTGGGTGAAATGGTGTCCACCGGTTACAGGTTTCAAGCTTAATATCGATGGTTCCTACATGGAGGGTATCATGAGGGGGGGTGGAGTGCTACGTGATTATTCTGGTTCGGTCCTCATCGCTTTTAGTGCTTTTTATGGGATGGGGAACTCCTTGAGTGTGGAAATACATGAACTCGCATCCGTTCTTATGGTTTGTAGGTGGGGTAAGATGGAGGTGTCCGAAATCGAGTCCGACTCAAAACTCCTTGTGAAGGCCATGAATGGGAAAAGTGGGTTTCCTTGGGAGCTCTCTTATCTCATTAGGAGATGCAGGAACGAAACCTCATAAGGAAGACTTATTCATTACAGTTGGAGGGAGACAAACTTTGCGGCCGATCCCTCGCTCTCTAGGGTAGGCAGGACGAGACTCTCATTATTTATGACTCCCTTCATTCTCTTCCCCCGGAATGTGCTTTTGTAGTCCAAGGGGATGCTCTTGGGCTTCACCATTTTCGACCCCCTTGAGGGGATGTTTCCTTTTCCATGTCCTTTCTACTTTGAATAAAAAATATATTACTACTAATATGATATTATCTAATGGTTGATTTAATTAGAAGACATTAAATTAACCAATGACCTAGGGGAAATAACTTTGTTTAATGGACTTGGCATGAGCTACAACACTCCATGTGTCCACCTATGTATCACCGAGTTGGCATTATTATGGTTTCATCCTAAACCATCCCCATGTTCCTTGGGATGACCCATTAGTTACAAATATTTATGACTCACACACATGTGAGGGGAACCGAATGATTGGTTAAATAGAATTACATAAACATCCTTGGACATGCAGGTCCGACATAATAATGTTGGGGGGGGGGGATGAATCACAAACCATATTTTAATTTAATATTAAATAATTGAAAAACCATGAAATAAATTTAATTAAATAAATTCCAACAAATATATAAGTCTTGGTCAATCTCATGAACAATCACATATGCAACTAATACACAAAAGTAAACAAATAACATTCATTTATTCCTTCATTTATCATTTAAGATAAATATAATTGCATTAATTAATTAATTAATTCCCATTCATCTTAATGATAATCAGATCTTATTTGGAGATACCCATCATTAATAGAATTCATGAAAGTTAAACAACAGAACCAATAATGACATATTAATTACAATAAATTAATTGATCATTTTAAAATTATTTAAAACCATTATTAAATTGTCAAATGTATAATGGCGTGCTAATCAATGAAATAAGGTTTTAAGACTGCAATTTCAAATTTAATGTAATTTTAATTTTATCTATTAATGGGAGACTACATGATGTGTATATGCAGCTACAAGCCATGTACCTCAGTTTCTGTATATCCAAGTCAAATTCCTAGTGCTTCAGTGTGTAGACTCAGCCAGACTACATGGTGTGTACATGAAAATTACACACCATGTATCTGATTTTCATATTCCAGGTTGGACCGATCAATACGGGATGTGAAATAAAATAACTGTGTGTAATTAATTACTCGAAGCATCTAGATACATTGCAGATGGGTATATAATGTGTGCTCCGACCGCACACTGTGTAACCCAATTTTACCCACCAATGATTTGGCACTTCCTGATGGAATCTTCATTCATTCTTCATTTTTTCATAAACCTTTAAGAAAATGAAACAATGAACAAAAACAATTAGTATATCGATAACATGTCAACTAAAATTTTATTAAAGAACAAAAAGCTTGGAAAAAATATAAACACAATTTCACATATATCAATAATAAAATAAATAATTATAAATTTAAACTTGATCCCTTCGATTTCACTTGTTGGTTCTGGGCGCAATGGAAGAATTATTTGGTGGGTGATATATTAATTTTTTTAATAAAAATTTCCCAAAACCAAGAGTGAGGACATTCCAAATCAAATTTATTATTAATTTATTTAATATCTAAAGAAATAAATACCTAGGATTAGGAACTTTCTTCATTGAGGTTTTTTGATCATCTAAGAAGGCCCTTCTGGATTACCTTTATTTCCATTATGAGTATCGAAGGGTAGAATCCTTCTAGCAGTGATCTAAACATGCTTCAATGGTCTCCGAGAAATGTCACTCATTCTTCAGGTGCTTGCGCAACGAATCGAATGTCGTGGGTTGTTCTTTTTTGATCACTCATTATTCAGTCTTTAAGAAATTATCTCTTGGGTTTCTCATTCTTAAGAGGGAGAGAGGTGGAAGAGGAGGAGTTGAGAGAGAATTCATTGTGTGTAACAATTCTCTATTCTCAAACATGGATTTGGTTTTGAATGAATTGCACAATATACAAAGCCATCTATTTATAGACCTGAGATTTTAGTTATAAGATTTTATTGCATAAAAGACATGAAATATAATTAAATCAATTAATGAAATATCATGCCACATAATAATAATAACAATATTAATATTTTTTGGTGCACTGAATTGCATAAAATGAATAAATAATATTTACCAACTCGTAAATAATTATTTTATCACTGGACATGGTCTTGGTACATTCAGAATCTTCTTGTATTTATTGAACACCCGAATAAATGTTTTATTCTCTTATATAAATATTTTACTCACAAAAAAGTAAATTAATTTTTAATAAATATTCAATAAAATAAATAAATATATTTTATTCATAATCTGATGAATAAATATTTATTTAATTTATGTGATGAATATAACTTAAATAAAATTATTCCACATTATTGAGAATAGTATTTATTCCATTAATTAAATTCAAATAAAATTTAATTGCGACCTCCAAAAAAATTAGTGTGTGACTCTCTAGGATCTTTTATCATTGAAATTAGGTGGGCTTGCCTAAAGTCAAATATTACTATCTAGAAATGGGTAATGGAACCCAAGATAAAAAATATAAAGTCACAATTACGATGACCACATATGAACTCTCACTCTGTAATATAATCCATTTGTCACATAATATCATCAAGAAGGTTGCATGATGGTTTCATCAACCTACACACTTGATACATCATTCTTTGAATATCTGAAATAAACTTGTCCTTAGACCATGGATATGGAATTTAGGGTGAATGTTCTATTTCAATAAAAGGGATGAGAAATAAAATTCCATAAATATGGAAAGGACATATCCTTTATTGAATAATCCATTAATAACATGTCATTCATGACGTACCCAACATAACCTACTATATGACAACATATGGCATTATAGTTTTCATCATCAAATCTATATTTGTGAGTCGTGACATGTATTGATGATAATATTAAATTCTAAGTATCATTATACATGCTCGTAGATAAGAGTATACAATGAAACCAAAACATGTGGAATTCCTACTAGTGGGTCTGTTCTCAAAATCTCTCATCTTTGAGATTACCAAGTGAGAACTTAATGAGAATAAATCTCATCTGCTTTTGAGTACTCATACCCGACGATCTATATATTATGTCTTCCATAGAAAAAGTTTACCCAATTGAAAAATTATAATAAGAATATTTTCATATCACTTCAAGTTTCTCATCATAGCTGGAAACTACTACGATCTTATCAATGAAACAAATAATCTATGACATTATTACATTATGACCATGTAGAACAATGAAAACTATGTTATAATATGTTTAATTTAATATTTAAATTATAAAATATTCTTGTAATCAAAGTAAAAATAGTTTGTTCCAGGACACCAACTCTAACAACTACCACCAGCACTACCAGATGAGGATGGACGCAAGATGACTGCATTTCATGAGTTTCTGAGGTAGTGAGCTCATAGGTTTCAGGGTGATATAGTCTCCCAGATGTATGGAGATTGGCTAGAGGAAGTCAATTGTGTTTTTATCCATGTGAGAATGTCTACCGACCAGATGGAAGACCTTACCACTAGTCTTATTTAAGGACCTGTAGGGAGATGGTGGATCTTGGTGACTCAGTCACATGATAAGACAACTCTCTCCTGGAAATAATTTGAGCATCTCTTCAGGGAGGAGTCCTATCCGGCCATGTTGTGATCGGTACACATATTGGGGCTCTTACATCTACAGTAGGGAAGTTTGACTGCGGTGGAGTATTCAGTGAAGTATACTAATCTTTCACTCTACTCCTTGGACATAGTAAAAGATGGGTTATTTTAGGCTTATACCTTTGAACAAGGATTACATTGGGACATCAGGGAATTTGTTCTCTTCCTTATCATTCCTATCTATGTCAGGGTTCTTGAGTGAGCCCTGATAGTGACACATTTCTTGGTAGAGCTAATACTAGTAGTGGGAGCTAGCTGTTGTCACCCGGTAGATGAGACCTCGGTAGTAGGTAGACGAAAAAATACATAGGGATCCAAGAAATTTAGTCGCTTCATGGGGAAATTCTAGGATTCATGGACAATAGTGTACAGATCCTAGGGAATCTTTAATCAATTAAAGGATATATGATGTTACTCGTATGGAATTTAGGGACATATAGCATGATATTGTCTAACCTGTCATACAAATGATCAATATATTGTTGAGGTACCACTTATGTAGATACAAAGAAAGGAGAAGAGTGGTCCATAGGGCTATGGACATGACAGAGGGGTAGGCGGGGTGGTAGGAGGTGGTTAGAGGTTCAAACTATGAACACCAACACCCCCAGGCAGTCTACACCAGGATCAAGGAGCTAGTGGATATGGATGAGTATAGCTATAGGTAATTAAGGCTTATAACCCCAAGTCTCAAGGGATGATACAATGTATGATATATGTATTTTCCACATTTCTTGTAGTTTTGATAGACATAGGTTCTAGTCATTCCATTCTTATCACAAATCCTGTTTGAGACTCAGAGATTCTGGTTGAACCATTAAATCGACCCTTATGCTTGGAGATTCTTAATGGAGTAGAATAAATAATCAGAAACTGGTGCCGATAGTGTGAATAGACTTTAGGAGGAGGATGTTTCTATTGGGATCACATGGTAGCGGCGTTGAGTACTTAAAATGTCATTCTTTGTATGTATTGTTTATCCACAGTTAATGCTCATATTAACTATTTTAGGAAAAGCGTACGGTGTGTATGCAATGATGGAACTATTTTTTCTTTTCTTGGTAAAAAGGAAACACATACATCACAGGATGGAGTCACACGTAATAGGGTAAAACCGATTACTCATCAAATGGCTAGCCTCACCCTTGATGAAGTAGGTGAGATGAGTCCCTAGTTTCCTGTAGTGGTAGTGGAGTAGGAGAACATCTTTCCTAAGGATATTCCAGGTTTACCTACTCATAGGAATATGGACATATGAATTGATCTAACCCATAGTATTACACTAATATCTACACCTTTATATCAGACGGCTCCCGCAGTGCTTCGTGAGATGAAGATACAATTGGAGGACTTATAGAAGAAGGGATTCATGATACCTAGTGTTTCCCCCTAGGTATCCCCAGTTTTGTTTTCCATGAAGGAATATGGGATCTTGATGTAATGTTTGGATTACCAGATCTTAAACCAGGTGATTGTGAAGAACAAGTATCTACTACTGAGGATCAATGACCACTTTGATCTGTTGAAAGGAGAACAATGGTTCTCAAAGATATACCTCAGATTAGGATATTTCTAATTGTGAGTACGAGATGAGGACTATAAGATAAACACTAGGAGTCCTTAGTGGACTGAAGATGAAGGCCTTTGGAGTTGTAGGGTTATTGTGTTTTAGCCAAGGTGGTAGGCTATCTTTAAAAATCTTAAGCTCTTTCTTTTCTTACTTTTCTATAATGTTAGTGAGGTGTTGTACTGCTTAACTCTATGTCTACAATACTTTTGGTTGTTTAGTGCTCTACACATGTCACAACTGAGGACGTATGTGCATGACTCTTTGTGCAGTACCAACTTGGTTGAGCTGGGCCATGGGAGTGGAGTTTTATTTTCAAGGAGTTGATGACATTGAGAACCGATGGGATAAAGACCCTTCGTGCTCATGTTTTTTTCTTTAGATGTGTTTTTTATAGAACATAGAACCATTGGGATAGATCGGGAAATGAGATCCAGTTATGAGCCCAATAACATTACCTTTCTCTTAGTTTTTCTTTTTGTGGATGAAAATCTTTGAAGGAGGGAATAATGTAATATTCTAATTTTTTCAATGAAAGACTTTTGAATATTTCAAAAAATATGTCAAGATCTAGGAACTAAGAGAGTTTGGGATTCCAAGGCCAGGTGTTCCTAAAATTAATTTTATAAAAATATTAAATATATTATTTTACATGTGCATATTTTTTCATAAATAATGTAATATCTCCTAAATAGATGATTGGATTAGAAATACGAGACCACAGTTGAGTCCAGAATGTGGTGTTTACCCTAGGAGCGACATAAATTGTTTCGGCATGGGTCATCTATAGAAAAATCTGCCAAAGAAATAACCGTAAATAAAATAATTAAATAAAAATTATTTTATTTTTAACCCTAAACCAAGGGGACTTAGATTAGAAATATAAGACCAACATTTAGTTCGTAATGAAATGTTTCCCTAGTTTCAAAATTACCTTTGTCGGCATGTGGTGTTTGTGAAAAAGTCATCACAGACGTAAATAATAAAGAAATAAATTTGTTTTTATTTGATGACTCAACGACCTAAAAAATTCATTTATAAAACTAGTTATAACCAAATTTAATGGTTGAACTCATAACCTTGGAATTTTAGAGATGTGCCGATGGTGGAGATTCTATGGACGAACACTGACAGATCGAGCTTTGATGATTGGTGTGCCAATAGAAATTGAAGATATCATGAATGATAATGACACATATTCTTCCTCCATCAGCAATTGTTCCAAATCGAGGTAGGATGTTTATTTTTTGGATTTATCCCCATTTTCATTACCCATGATAAACATGAATTAATTACTTAAAAAATTAATTCATAGATCAATAATTTAATTTAGGTAAATTCTTTATCTTCCTACGGTGTTAGAATTGATGTTTATTTAGTTTACTTCTTTCTGTTTGTTCATCATCCTATAACAATGATTCAAGGCCGACACAAACATTGGTCAATGTCCATTCCTCAAGTTTGTGTTTCATGCTTTTCTCGATCCATTCTATGTGCGTTCATTGTCAGTATTATTTTTTACCAATGATTCGATGATGTCTAGGAGGACTGATCAATGTGCGTTCGTTCTTTGTAATAACAGATCATGATCACAAGTTCAGAATTTGATTTTAGAGGTGTGATGGAGGTTTGAATATTATGGATGGAACCCAGATTTGGATTGAGTATTGGTATTTTCCAAGATGTATGGAGCGGATTTCTTCAGTGGTGAAATGATTGATGCTTCTGGGAAATGAGTGGCCATAATCCAGTCATTGACGATGACGACATTCGATGTTGGCAAGGGTGGCAGAGTTCCCACAACCCGAGACATGTAGTTGCATTATTATTATTATTATTTTAAAAATAATTCATGATATTTTTTATTATTAAATTATATTAAATAATTTATGGTAATTAATAATAATAACAACAATGAAGAGGAAAATAAAATTGAGGCATCTATTGATACACGCAAGGGAGAGGCAGTGTAAATAGAGGTGCATGAATTCCCACAGAATGATTGACTTACTTTTTTATAATGAAAATTATATGGATAAATAAAATTTGATTCCATGGGGGTGGGGGAGAGCTTGACATGCGATATAGTTGGGGTAAAGGTTTGAGGACCCTCCACTTTCTTTATATTAATATTATTATTTATTTGATAGTAATAATATATTATATTGTTATTATTTGAAGAGCCAAAGGAGAGATCTCCTATAGGCATGGAGAAAAAGTGGAGGAAATACCTCCTTTAAAATAATATTATATTAATAATTTTATTGATTGTAGTAATAATAATATTATCATTATTATCAAAATTATATTTTGGTCATAACATATTCATACAGTGTCAGAATGAAAAACTGTCTATTATAGCATGAACTTGGAATAGAGAAGGTCATGAACATAAAATTGGGGTAGATGTCTAAAGAAAAATTTATTGTACCTTCTTCGGATTCATGGCTTGGGACCATGAATCACCATTCATGTGTTATATGGTGAAATGTGACTTCTCACTGTGTGTCTGTTTGGGGAACTTGAAAAGTCTTTTTCGAGCGTTTTTCCACAAGGATCACAATAGTGTGATAAGTTTTCAATCTATGAACTTTTGAAGAGGCATATTAGTAGAGTTCCATTTTGTACCTTTACGACAATAATGATCCACATGTCTTCTTCAGGATATTTATAGACCTAGACACATGCAATTACAGAGTTAAAGAGACACACCGTGTACTCCCGCATGAACATAGACAGGCTATATGGACATACTACACGGATAGGGAACTATGTGTCTCTACAAATCATTTATACCATTCTATATTCCATGTATTTGGAGACTACATGATATTTGAGGATCTTCCACACAGACGGGACTTGGGATAACTGGACATGCTGTGTACCCCTTGAGACACACTATATACTCCTTTCAAGAGTGATTGAGGCTCTTTGGTTTCTTATTTTGGGCCAGTATAGGTTGGGTGCATTCTATCAGTTCATTCCCTCAAGGGTAAAATGATAAATTACATCCATATCACTAGATTGTAATTCCTTATAGAGGTCGAGTCTAAGATAGAGTTCGGTGTCCCTCCTTGAGACTGTAGTGGGATCCTCTATCACCCCTAGTGAAGTTGTGTAATCGGTGTAACCTCTGAGAGTATGGAATTGGTCCTCCATCTAGTAAGCCACATCGGTAGGGTCCATGGTATCCCACAACGCTTTTGGGTACGATCCCCTACGTAGTGGGTTGATCCAGATTGGGTATATGGTATACCCCAGTGGTTTTAGGCGTGATCCATGGTGTCCCCCGATCAGTTCTAGGAATGAACCCCTCTCTATGTATCGTAGTCTTCCTTGATCAATACATTCTCTTTGTCTAGTGACCAAATGATCTAGACCCCTTCCTCTAGTGTATCCAATGATATCGTGGCTCGAGGAGTAAGTTCTCCTAGAATAAGAATACTTCAAGCAGAATCCTATTGCTAGAAGTTGGTTATGATCACATGATTGCATGACATATCTCTCTCTAGAGTATATCTGGATATTATTGTTATATGTTTTTTAGATGTATACCTTTATAGAGATGACTGTACGTACCTTTTTTTCATTTATTTTTAGTTTTGAGGTGTCCTACTGAGTATTCTTAAACTCACCCCTGTATGGGCTTTGCCCGCACGTGTTGTGTCTTGTACAAATGATCAACCTTTTTATGGAGTCCAAGGTGGACCAGGACTTGAAAGTTCTTAGTGAGACCAGATATACCAAGGTGTGTTCCTATGAATTTCAGACAGGAGTCCCTGTACCTTTACTTTAAGGTTGTACTTGTGTTACAGACTCTATGGCAGGCTCGTATTTGGACTTGTTTACCTTCTAGTACTTTTACTGTCATACTCTATGCTGAGATCTTAGATGTATACATGTATTATTTCAGTTGTTTTATATTTCATAATTTTGTGTCTTGGAGATGTGTGAATGTTTATAGGTACCTTAGGTAATTCCTCCCGATTGTGGGATATGCCTACTCAGTGCTAGTCACCATCCCCTGGCCTATTGAAGGTGGGTTTGGGGTAGTCACAACATAGGTCCCTTTTGGACGGGTCGTGACATCATGAGATTGATGAAGATCACTAATATGAATCCAAAGGACTCCATCCAATATAGTGTATCCAAAAATCCATTATATTTCATATAATTTCCTTAACTCCAATACATCTGAGTGAATCTTGTAGAAAATAATGAAGAAGAAGAGAGCTTCAAGGAGGGGGATAATTGATAGGAATCAAGGTAGTCCCAAACTAAACAATCTAAATGGTTTTCACTTGTAACACCCCAACTCCAGTAACCTATATATAGTTTTTATTTACCTACATTGGAACAAAATAAATAAGATTAAACCCTAAAGGATCCAATAGTTTAGTACTCTTGGGAGAATATATACATTCATGATTCTCACATTACATCTAAAAACATGAAATGAAACTTCAAAATTCTAGTGAGGACTTTATTATTACTATTATTGAATCCCTAAAATCATTAATAGACCCATTATTTATATCTGGTGGAATAGAAAACATAATAAATGGTTATATTAGATGCTCAGTAAAGGAAATCCTATAATATAAGCTATCACAGGATAAATATATCATGAATAATATGGAATAGATAAATAATAATCCAATATTCCATATAACTAATATCATAAAAAATAATAATTCCATAGATGACATAATGACTCAAATAATCACATGGATAATGAAACTTAGTTTCATAATGATAGAATTCATAATTTCAAACATCATAATCTTACTGTTAATTCATTGTTCCAAGACATTATATGTATGTTTGTAAGGTACATACCAAACACCCAAACCAGTTTTTCTCATGATACATACCAATGCACCAAGAGGCTATAATAGGCATCAAATATCACTTTCTAAGTTAAATTCATTCATCATATGAAGGGGTGAATAATAAACATAATACAGAATCAATATAAATATCTATATTTGCAAACTAGTATATGAAATTTCAATATTCCCCCCAAACCAAAATAGAATATCATGATCATAAGCGATTCCGAGTAATATGGTACATTAAATCATTCAATTATATCCCCAATAAAGTATAAGGTTCATCAAAGGATGTTGAAAGAGATGAGAATAAATTTAAAATATCACTGTAACATTTCTTAAGGAAAATACCTTTTTTTAAATAACTTATTTAAAATATAAAATATTTAAGAATATTGGAAAAATAATCTTCTTTGAAAGGAACCATGGAAACTTTTAAATTAATATTCAAGTCAAAGAATACTCATTATGGTGAGAAATTATATTCATTTGGTAAATGTTAAATCTAATATTTTATTCACATCATTGGTAAAAAGTACCTCATTCAGAAAACAATAAGAATATTCCTGTTACATTTTTTTTATAGAAATTAAAACAAGGGTAACAATGAATTTAATCAATAATTGAATAATATTAAAAAAATTATTGAAAACCTTTTACAGAAAATATGGACATGGAAGAGAAATATTCACAACTAAATTGAAAAACAATGTCGGTTTTCCTTAAAACATTATTTCGGTATTTTTGAGTGAAAAAAGGTAAAAATGGAAATAATATTTGAGAAAAATAGTAATAACCATAGGAGAATAAAATATAATTTTTTAATATATAAATATCATATAATTCTAATAATTTAAACTTAGACATAAATAGTCCCAAATAAGGATAAGATTATGAAATAAACCCCTACCTCATGTCTTAATTTTTTCATAAGTGATTTTAACCTCATGTATAATAGATATAAATTTATTAAAGTTTTGAAATAGAACAATAAATAATTATAATATTATATATTATCCACTTATAACATTTAAACACCCATTTATTAATAATTCTTTATTAAAAATCATCATTTTGGAGTGTTAACTATTTCATTTTTTCATATAAGTTTTGGTTTGGTAGTTTTAATAATTGTATATTACTCTAGGTTAAATAATCTAAAGAATATTAATTATTATATAAGTATCATATATATTCATTATTAATTTATTTATAATCATCTATTAAAGAATAAAATGAAAAATTAATCACATTGCTTTGTGGAGGTGGTAGTTTACACGTACGCATGAGTGACATTGTCATTTATTAATGGGTGGAAGGGTAAGGAGGTAAATGATATATTATATTTATAGAATCATAATTATTTCATAAATATAATATATTTCATTAGTTAAATATTTATAACCATCTGAGTAATGTTGTGATAAAAAACAAATTACACCGCTACATGGAGACGGTAGGACGTATGTACGCCCGAGCGATGCTTTCATTTTCCATAAGATGGAAAGGAGGTGGAAAATGGTTGTCCCATAATAAGAATAAAATATTAGTATATTTATGATACTATATTAATTATTTTATTATAGATATAATATATTTATATAATGTATAAAAATAAATAAACTTTGGAAGACTCAGTAAATATGATTACCTCTTCTTGAGAGACCGCAAATTAATTACACCATAAGCCTTATTAGGATGGTTGTAGGAGAATAAAAGAAGACCAATAATGAAGGCAATGAATATATGAAGGTTTTTGGGTAGGTATTTGATGATTTAAAGTGATAAATGTTTTTGAATAAGGTAGGATAATAAGTACCCTTTTATAAGTGAGGGGAGAGACACAAATGGAATTACATAAAATATTTTAATAATACAAAGTCATTTTCTTCTGAAAGTGGATAAAAACTATCAAAAAATTTAATATGATATGGTTAATGTTTAAATATAACCAACCAATGTGGTTTAATCAAGTGTTATGTGTTATCTTTAATCTTTATCACTTTATTCTTAACAGGTTTGACCAATTTTACCCTTGACCAAGGCGATAAATATTTACCATAGTTACTATTCATTATGAGAAAACATTAAGTTGAAATTATCACCTATTATTAATTATGAAGATTCAAAATATTTAATCCATTTTATATGATTAAGCTCTTATAATTGGAAGAAATTACTTCTAATATAATTCCATAAAATAGAAGGAAAGCTATTTTTAGAAAAATGTTTATTTTAAGCATAAAATGATATTGCAGCAAAATCAAGTATAATTTTGATAATAATATTATTAATTGGATTATTATAAATAAAATGATACTTATTTTACTTTAAAAATAAACCCAATATTAAATTAAACTTATAAATAATTCATTAAAATAAAATAACTAAAAATAATTTTTATTTGAATAAAAACATTTTTGATTTCGAAAATGTCAAGAATATATTTATAAGTTCAATATAATATTTTTTTATGAATTATATTAATTATTTAATATATGTTTTTTCTATATAAATGTTTCATTACATTTAATATTATTCTTATATCATTATCATATCATAAAATATAGAGTATCAAGAATTTTAACCATTCACCTAAAAATCATTTATTTCTGAAAAATATCAAAAATTTATCCTAATATAATTTTATCATGATGAATTAAAAAATTCAATTCATTTATACAAAATAAATTTTTAAAATTTTGTAATTTAGGTTTTAATCACATTCTGGGATAATTCTATGCACATTATGCTATAGTTACTTTAGAAATAAAAGCTGAATTACTATAATTTAATCTTGGGTGTTACATCACTTCCTTAAATATCCATTAGGACACTCTCATGCATTAACTCATAATTTCATAATATATAAGTTAATGAATCATATGACCATGCATGAATATCATTAATGAAATGATTCTCCCATGCATTTCAATACATGAAATTGTTATATTAATAGTAACCCAACATAGAAGATTCTTTAATGACAACAATAATAATTTGGATAAAAAGTAATCATAGGATGTATGTGTATATAGTACCATATTATTATTATTATAACACCTCATAAGATATTAATAAATCATACAATATTATTGGATATCTAAGTGGCATGAAATAAATATTTCATGCCTTACGATATTCCCATATCATCACATACGAAATAACCAAACACAATATATAAATAATGGATTTAGGGAATACATTCTTTAATCCCCCACTCACACTAAATCCTCATATACTTAGTTACATTTCACTTTATATTATATCATATACATTAACTTGTGAAACCATATCCAAAAATATTTTTAGATATCCTTCAAAAAACTTTTGGAAACTTATGATTAACTTCATCATTTATTACATCTTATGTAATACCATGTGAATACTCATCCGAAAATTATTTTTGATTAATTACAAAACATTTTTAGAGAATCTATCTAAGTCAAACTCAATACAAATTTATTCAAACAATTTTTTGATCCCATATACCATTATAGCATTGAAAAGAAATATGAATCCCTAAATCCATAAATTTTAGAAAAGGGTAGCCTTAGAAAAATATCAATACTACTTAAGCTACAAAGGGATCTGGCATGATCTCTATCAAACCCATGCATATCTATAACTCTATTTACAAGATGTTTCATATGGTAGAATTTATTTTCGTATGATCCATTTATTTAAGACAAAAATTAACTATAGGGAATTGATTATGTAAATACCATATAACTACTAATATGTTCTCAATCATCAGAGTATAAACCGACCATATTGATAAATACATCACATGTCATTCACTTTAATAAATGATAAAATCACATGACCTTAACCTTATAGATAAGAACGTCATATATACTATCTAGGTATAACCATACACTTCCTTAGTCTATATTAATAATGGGAACAAATGTCATATATGTCATACTAGAAGATAAATATCATCTTAGTTAAGCTCCAACCGATGACATGATAAACAACAAACCCTACCATATTATGATTAGTTAAGCCTCAAGTACTGTGTAAGAAATATATCAAAGTATCTAGGTTTTCATGATAAGTATATCACCAACCTCACATATGGAGAAATCCAAATATGAACCATTCACCCATAATATACCAAATATATAGCCTATGGAACTCTATGTGGTATATGCTTAGTGGGTTATCTAGTGTGGTAAATCCATTTTATATCTCATAATTTTTTTTGAATCTTGATACAATAATTTTACTCATGGTAACCTTAAAATTTCATCATTAAATATAATAATCATTAAGAACATTAGGTAGGAAAAAATCAAAGTCATAATTTTGAGTGATTAATTATCATTTCACTTTATGATATATGTATATATATATATATATTTATCGAATATGAAAGAATGATAAAGTAGATATTACCTTTTTCATAAAATTATACAATTTATATTCTTATACTATTTTAAGAATATTAACAAAACCATACATAAGAACATATCTTGTCTTATTATATATGATAGTTTTGTTGATCATCTTTATGTTTGTTTCAGTTTGAGGGGTTTTCTTAATCTATTTACTTCATTATGTAATTTCTATCACATATCTATGTTACTATATGATAAAAACCTCAAAAAAAAAACTCTTTAGTGACTAATATTTATGAATAAAGATAGTTTAAATAATGTTAATGTAGAAAACCATACATTTCATACATAGATACTAAATCTTATTTGATAAATATTCATTATATAACATAACGATCCATGCAAGAATCATTTAGGTATAGTATCTTTGAAAACATAGGTACATAAACAAATGGTACATAAGTGCACTATATTATCAACCACTAAAATATTTATAACTAGAACCCTTATTAGACATATGATACTTAATAGATTTCTTCATAACCCACAAAAAGGAAATATATAAAAGGGTGAGATTAGATGCTTTGTAAGGGTAAACGATGGAGATATTGATGATCACTTCAACATAAAATGGGAATAAGGGTATAAGAAAATGAGAATAACATTTTAAAAACATAACCTGTATATCATAGATCATAATTTTAATCAGGGAATAAAGTTTGTTAGTTCATAAGTCATAAATCATAAAGAAATAAAAGAACATAATCTATGAGAGCATAACATAGGCCTAAGACATTAGTTTATGACATATACATAATCATAGAATATAATTTCGATAGTAGTCAAGGATCAATTCTAAGACTATCATAGTAGATTAGGTTAAATTATTAATCTATCAAAGTAGTAAAGGTTTACTCCAAAGACTATCTCAATGGATATAGTCTCTTTGTGAATCGGGTTCTCTCCCCATTCTAGTTATATTTATCTAATGAGATATTAATATTTACATAATGAATTGGGGGGGGGGGTATGTAATTATGGGCCCACACATCAAATAATGAAAACTATACATATGTGTACCCTATGATCATACAAAATTCATTATATTAGAACCCATGAAAATAAATTGGTTTTATAAATATTTCATTATAGTATAACCCATGGAATAGAAATGTCTTTTATAAACATCTCATCATTTCATCATAGCATAAACCATGGAAAAGGAATGAGTTTCATAAATATATTTTCATCATAATCACAAAACATCCATAAAAATATTAAGTGTTGCATCATTGGATCATATCCCCAGTAAAACTTCTGTGACATAAAGGTTGTTATCTTAGATGAAAAATTTCTTTAAAATACCAGTTGTAACATTGACAGAGTAAAATACCCTTTTATCTCTGAGATAACATATTTAAAATCAAAAACAAATTCCCAAATATTAAAGAAAACATTTTATTTGAAAATAAAATTTATAAATATTAAAGAAATATTCAAATAATTGATTAATATTGATGATGGGAAATTCCATTTATTCTGTATAAGTCAAACAAAAACATTCCTTTCACATTTTTATAAAAAGTAAAAAAACACCTCATTTAGAAAATGAAAATAAGATTAATTTTATAATATCTCGTAAAAAAATAAATCATAGGTAAAAATTAATTTAAATAAACATAGTATAATATTAAAAAAATTCTTGAAAACATTTTGAGAAAACATGGATATGGAAGAAAATGGGTTTTCGACTAAAGAGAGAAATAAATTCAGCTTTCCTTAAAAATATTATTTTGTTCTCTTGAGAATATAAGTAGAGAAAAATGAAATAAAAAAATATATTCTAATGAAATAACCATAGGATAATAATATTAATTAGTTTCTTGAGAGGTATATTATAAAATTTCATCATTGGAAACTTGATCATAAACAATCCCAGTAAATAATTCGATTATAACATAAAACCCTTACCTATTTGATAACAGTTGAATCATAAGCTCCATGAGAGAATAACATCAAATGAAAATTTAAATATCATGACTATAAGGATAATAATGATAAAACATTTCAAATTAATGTATATAAACCTTATAACAGACACTACCACAAAACGAGGCAAGTCCATCGCCACCGTTTATCAGCGCTAAAAAAAAGCGCTGATAAAGGGGGGGGGGGGTACCATTATCAGTGCTGAAAAAAGCACTGATAAAAGTACCACTTTATCAGTATTTTTAGCACTGTTAAAGGGTACCCCTTTATCAGCGCTTTTTTAGTAGCGCTGATAAAGGGGGATCTTTATCAGAGGTTTTTTTAAAAGCACTGATAAAGGGTCTACTTCCAAAAAAAATTCATTAAAAAAAATATATTAATACTTAAATATATATATATATATATTTATATTGATATAAATATAATATATATTTTTAAAATATAATTTTAAATATATTTTAGATATGTATAAATATATAATTACACCTAATATATAATATATTTAGTGAAAATGGCTTATAAAAAATTAAAAAAATACTTTTAATAAATAATTTACTAATTATTATGCAGTAATAGTCATTTAATAACAATTTGAAGACTATAAAAATAAAAAAAAAATTGAAAAAAGATCCAAAATATGTTGAAAATGCAACTCGAACTTCAAACGGCCATAACTTTTGATTCGGGTGTCTGTTTGAGCTCTACCATATATCAAATCAAAGCCTGCGATAGTCTCTACACCCTTGTGACCTGGGGGACCCCGGTCAAGGTTTTTTCAAGGACAAAATAGGCCCAGAAGGCCTCCACAACTGAGTTTTTAATCGGGGTACCCCGATTTGTTTACATTTTGTGGATTTTCAGCCACATTTAAGGGGGTATTATTGGCTTTTTTTGGAGAATGAATTTATTCCAAGGTGTTATATTCATATTGATATTATGTATTTTAAATTTTATCATTTTTTATAATGAACTTCCATTTATAATAAAATATATAACAGTATATACATATTTTTTATATATTCACACATAAACATTTAATTATAAATATAATTAATAAAATATATTTAAATATAAAATATATTATATTTATCTAAATAATAACTAATATCCATTTTATTTAAAATAACAATATATAAATATTTATATACCTATACATTAATCTAACTATATATATATTAATATAACTTCATAAATATATTGATATAACTATAAATATATATATTAATATCACTATAAATAGATATATTGATATATATATATATATATATATTAATTTAACTATATATATTTATATAATATAACTATATTAATCTACCTATATATATATTAATATAACTACATGTTATATTTTGAAGCTCAGTTAAAAGAATGACCAATCCACTAAATTCCAAAATTTCAATTTCCCAAAGAATTATACCTTGTATTGAAAACACGGGTCATTACAACCTCCCCCTTAGAACTTATCATCCATGAGAATACATTAGGAATAATAAAAATATCACTTGACCTACAGGGGTCCTGAAGTCTCATTCAAACGATCACATTGAGTTTCCAATATATAAATATTTATATACAATTTACATATAAAATATATTAGCTTTATCTAAATAATAAATAATATCCATTTTATTTAAAATACCAATATAAAAATATTTATATACCTATTTATTAATCTAACTATATATATATATTAATATAACCACATATATATTTTGATATAACTATAAATATATATATATATATATATCACTATAAATATATATATTAAGATAACTATATATATATATATTATAATATAACTATATATTAATATATGTATAAATATAACTAAATATATATATAGAAATAAATAGATATGTCATTAACTGGAGAAGAAATCAATATGGCAGAGTGGTAAAGGCTTTAGGCGTGCAAGGGGGAGGTGTCGAGATCAAATCTTGGTGGAGGCAAGGTCGCGCGCATGGGGGTAGATTTTGGGGCTAGCGCTGATAAAGGGGGTGGGTCTAGAATTGATATAGGGTGGAGGGGGGGGGTATGGGGGGGGGGGGGGCGTGCGGGCGCTTTAGGGGCTGGAAAGTGCTGTAAAAGGGGGTCTCAAGTGCTATAAAAGCCCCCCCGATTGGCATGATTTTTTTAAATTTTTTTAATTTTTTTTAAATTTTTAATTTTTTTTACTTTTATCAGTGCTAAAAAAGCGTTGATAAAAGGGGTCTTATATCAGCCCTAAAAGGAAAGCACTGATAAAGGATCCTTTTATCAGCACTTTTTTTAGCACTGATAAAAGACCTCTTTTATCAGCGTTTTTTAGCACTGATAAAAGGGGTCTTTATCAGCGCTTTTTAGAGCACTGAAAAAGGGGACCCCCCTTAATATTTTCCAGGTTTAATAGTGATTTTATAGTTCTTTTAAAGGACATTTTTAGTGTTGATAAAATGTGTACTTGTATTAGTGGGAAGATTGGTGCATGACATAACATATGTCCCAAAGAAGATAATTTGAGAAGATAAAAGCTTACCTTAGGTTTGAAGTCCTTTGTACATGTTTAATCCTAATATATACTAAATATATATTTATTGTAAATATATTTAATAACCATAATCCCATATATCATACTGTATATGATTTTCTTATAACCCTTTATCACCCATTTATTAATAATTCTTTTCTAAATCATTGTTCCATGTGATATCTACTTCATTTTTCATGTATCTTTTGGTTCAGTAGTTTTAGTAAATGTACTTTGATTATGGTTCCATCATATCCAAAATTTTAATCATGAAATAAATATTATATTATATTAATTAAATATATATTTATATTCATCCATAAAAGTATATATAGAAAAATGAACTACACTATTCATGGAGATAGTAGGCTGTACGTATGCATGAACATTGTTTTCATTTTTTTCAATGGATGAAAAGAAACAAAGAGAAATATTAATTCAAATTTAAATAATAATAATTATAATATATATATATATATATATCATATATATTTATTATATATATCATTACTATTATCCATGTAATGAGTAAATGAAAAACAAATCAAATCGCTTCATGGAGGTGGTTGTCCACACGTACGCATGTTCGACGTTATCATTTTCCAATAGATTTTAAGGAAAGAAGGTAGATGTTATATTATAATTAAGTAATTATAATTATTTGATAATTATCATATATAAATATTAAACCCATCATAATAACCACCCATGAAATATGGTGATGAAGAATGAATTGTATTACTATATGGAGACGGTAAGCCGTACAAAGGCACGAACGATACTTTAACTTCCCATTTGATGGGAAATATAGTGGATAATGGTGATTTAATAATAATAATAACGTTTTATTATATTTATAATAATGAATTTATTATTTTATGATAAATACCATTTATTTATAGGAGGTAATGAATAAATAAAAAGAATGTAATCAGTTAAGCCGATTACATCATCTTTAAAATAACTTCTTTAGATATCCTCTTAAGGATCATATTGTTGGTATTTTGGAAAACCGATAACCTCTATAATGTGTATAAGGAAGTTTAGAAGGTAATTTTGAAGGGTACGGTCAATATAGAAGGCTTAAAGTGGCGTGAATAAGAGAAAGTATGCGTTCCCTTTTATAATTGAGGGAAGGGGCATTCTTTGGATTTCTTAAAATATTAAAATATAATAAAGTAATTATCTATAAAAATGATTCCAAATAGAAATGTATTTTATGATAAAATTTTATGGGGTTTAAATACTATCAAAAAATAAAATATGGATAGATTTTAGTGTCATTTTAAACCTTATCATTTTGAATGGTTAACCAATTTTAACTTTAACCATGGTAATATCTTTTTTACTCTCAAAGGATTATAATTTTACTTATAAAGTAAAAGTAGGTTCATAAATATAAATTGAATGATATTTTAGACCATATATTATTTACATTTTCTTCTTTAAATATTTTTATGATTTATAAATTATTTAACAATATATTATTTTGATAAAATATCATTAATGTCAATTTTGGCACTCTTCATTTAATTTTACTTAAAGGACATAAAGAAATAGTTTTAATTTGTATATAATTATTTAAAACACCACTAATATGTTTTATTTATCTAATAAATTCGTGGAAAACTATAAATCACTCAAATTATATTACTTTTAATATTTTTAAAATCATTTATTTAATTTTTCTATTAATTTAATAGTTACTGTATTAGAGTTGTGCAAGAATTTAATGTAATTATTTAATCACTAAAAATTAAAAACAAATTCCCATCATGAATATAATTACATTATTAACTAAATATAAATTTATATTCCTACATAACTTTCTTTTTTACCTAAGTGGATACATAATAGTTACTTAAAAGAAAGAGTGTGGCAATTTGTAACTTTCTTTGCTTTAAATATTATATAGGTCATTTTCATGGACAAATGCCCATTAAAAAAAATTATTTTTTAGCCTAAGTTGATATAGGTACAATTATATTAATTTAATAAAAATTAATATGAAAAATAATGGACTTATCGGTTTTTTTATTCTAGATTAACAAGATTTATCCTTTATGGAGGTGAATTTTTTTACAATGGTTACTATTCATATGGACCAAAAATAAGACGGTAATATTTACCAAATTTGAACCTAATAATTATAAATATTCATAAAATTTTTAAATATTCAATTCATATAAGTGAAAGAAATTAAATTGACATAAATATTCAAAATACAATGAAAACTATTTTTTTTAAAAAAAATGCCTTTTTTAAGTACACAAATATTTTTATGCTAAATTCAATTATAAAATTACTTAAAATGACAAAAAATGTATTATTTTAAATAAAAAGGAAATAATTAAAATTTAAGACTCATCCAAAATATTATTTTAATTTATAAATACTTTAAAAGAAAATTCATCTTTCATTAAAAATCTATATTTTTTACTATTCATTGAAAAATAATTTTTTTAAGAAAAATACAAAATTTTCAATGTATTTTAATTTTGATATGCCTATTTTAAAAATGATATAATTTTTATCAAGTAATATATTTGGAAGTTTCATAATTTAATTATAATATTTACTCACAAAAGTCAATAAGTGCATATTTTACGAATTCTTATTTTTAAAGAATAAAATGTGTTTTCTCAAAACTGATTGCTTATTTTATAATAATTAATAAATAAAATAGTAATTATTAGAAAAATTATATATATTTCATAATTTATTTAATATTATTCATACCTTCCTCTTCATTGACTATTTTATAACAGTCATATTTAAATAATAACATTTCATTATTTCTTATGCTCAGTGTTGCATGTCGTATACACCATCAAACATAATTTGCTTCTTTAAAAATATCAATGTGTTGAATTACCCTCCAATTTAATTTAATTCATCCCCACAGTTTGAAAATGTTCTTGGTAGTCATGTTTTTGATATTTTAAAACTCATTTTTTTGAAAACCCACATCATAAAAAGGATTAATAAAACTTATTCTTGAAAAGAGGGAAAGAGATATACGATAGTTATCTGAAATAAAACTTATATAGGTTTCAAGATAGGTGAACATTAGTGGGAAGATAAATTAAATATATGAAATAAAAAATAATTTCTATTTAAATATAAATATTGATAGATAACATTGATCACAAGAAACTGAAAGATCATGAGAAAGTAAATGTCCAAAAACAATAAATTGATGAGGTGTGAAAAGACCATAAATCCATCATAATCGAAGGTAAGATGTTTTTTTTGTTTCAAGATCCTTTTCCTAGATTTTATGAATTCCTTTAACATTTATACATATAATATTATTAAATATACTTACTTTACACTACTAAGTTTAATTTTTTATTCCAAAAAACACTTTATTGGAGAAGTAAGAAATAAATAAAGATCTAAAAATTATGTTAAATGCCCTATGAAATTAAAAAATCATTATAAAAAAGTCTGAAATTACTGGGGTCACTTAACTTATAGATCTCCAATAAAAGAGAATGCACCTTCATGTCCAGGTCCTCTTAGAGTAGATCTTCAATGTGGTTAGCCAGCTTGTCCCATGTGTGATAATACTCCTCAACATTAATCCTCCCCTGATTGAAACCTCGTGCCATGAATTTATCTTGTCGACTGATATAAGAATCTTTCTCCTCATTAACTTCCACCTAAGGGAGTCTTTCTAGAATTCAGTCCTTCTCTTTGTGGCCATTATCTAGAATAGATCTAAGGGAAGATCCTCATTAGAATGTATAACACGAGCCAGATAATTACCTTCCCTATTTTCCTCACCTTCATCCTTGGTCCCTTCAACTTTTTCCTCATTATATTGGTCTTTATTCTAAACTCCATTTTCCCATTTTGGAAGGCCTAGCCTTCCTTGCTTACACCCTTCTTGGATGACCTTATTTCTATCAGTTTTGGAAAGTGAAAATAGTCTTTGTGACCCTTTTATTTTTTCCGCTTTCCCACAACGCATTTACCTAAGTATCAATTGACCTTTTGTACCTTATTCCTTCTTAGACTATGAATTCCTTTCCTTTGCATTCTTTCCAAACAATCCACTCATATTTCATCACCTGATTTAACCTCATCTTGAACCTAAAACAGGTCTTGGACATCCAAACCTTCATGTTCCACCATAATTTAACATGCTACTCCAAACGATGAGTATTAGAGATTATGTTTTTATACTGGAAAAAATAAACTTATAATAGATCGAAAAATTATATCATGATATTATTCAAGTATTTAGGAATTAATAAAAACAAAAAATAGTTAGAAAAAGGTAAGATAATGCCCACAGTTAATAAACCTTCATATGAATAAATACAATATTAATCTCCAAATCCTTAATTACCTCAATATAAATAACATTAATGATTGTTTTATCCTTAAAGGCTAAATCATAACCTTCATCATGAATCTTCAAAATTTTAATTGAATTCTTCCAAAATAATATTTCATGTTAAATCACTTCTTAAACCTAAGGGTAATATATACCTCAACCCAATAAAACATCTCCAAAAAATAGCCTTAATTACTAGGATAATTAACTTTATAATCTATTAATATAGTGAAATTCACTAAAATATCATGAATCAAAAATATATACTAACCTAAAAGGTAGTTAGTAGTTTTACTATAAATATATTTTAAATATATCCTGTTAATGAATTAATTTTCAATTACCAATATTATTTATATCCCACTATCCAATAAAAAATAATAATATTAACATTATATTAACCCAAAGGGTTATTTAATCCTCAATAGAGTATTTTTCATAAAACTCAAAAAAAAATTCTAGTCACATCAAAATACCATCTATTAAAACATTAAAAATTAGGTATTGATGCCTTTGATCTTATTATCAAACTTAAACTTATAAACCCTTGATGTTATCCATAAATTTTAAGTTAAGATCGCATTAAAACATATATGATTCTAAAATTAACATAATAATTATTCTTAAAATAATAGTATAAACTATTGAATATATTACATAAATCCAAAAATGCAATAAAATTCACCAATGATAAAATAAATCACATTATCATCAAATCACTAACCAATTTCAAGGACACTAATACTATCCCATCAATGTTAATCATCTCTTTATCCCAACTAGACTTTATTAATTTTATTGTTTTTTGTTTCCATTCGACATATGTTTCCAAATCCTACCATGGAATAATAATTATATGTTTCATGATCCTTATATCCAATATATCATTGATATAAAACTTCTACAATATAATTCTCGAATCTTAATACATAAACACTTAAATCCTTTCACTTTAATTAATTAGAATAACATATGAACTTCTTTGGACTAAGTGTTAGAATTTAGAAGAGGTTATTGACTCAGAAAATTCCTAGGTTCCCCACATTTAAAATAAAAAACTATGAATGGTAACTCAGAATGAACATCATATATTTACATTGAAATATTCATTTTTTTAATTGGAAATTCATTTATATATGCCCTTATTTTCCATACATAAAACATTTTATTATTCCTTTGTGACATTATCTTCGGTGTCTCTTCCCAAATTCCTAACATGAAGGAATTGATCATTATTTCCTCCACAGTCTCCACCACCCAAGATCCCAGAAAACTCCATCATTCTCTTCTTTGATAAGTTTAAGAGTTATTCAAGGAATAAGTTTCAACCATATATTGTGATAGTTGATTAGGCATAATCATAGTATATTTCACTCCCATAACCATTCCATTGTTTTCTTATAATCACTATGTTTTCCATCACAGTCAATGTTAAAAATATTCCTCCTAGGTATAGCCATTGATTAAGAAAAACAATATAGAATGGGAAACAAAAACCATAGTAAGAAACCACATAATCATGAAAAATCATTTATAGGATGTCTAAATCAAGAAACCAAAATTTCAATTTAAAACACCTTATGTTTAACCTTGGTTATTCATGATCATTATGAATAATTTTGGATATTAACCTATACGTAGACATATCCCTTGGGTTTTAAATAAAGTTCTATAATCCTGATATCTAAAGGTTAACTAAACCTTACTTTGAAACAACTATAATAGTCTAGAATTATAACCAGGGATATATAATTGATACTTATCAGAGAACTCCATGGGTTGCTACACCCCCTATGCAGGACTTTTAACACTATCCCTAGTTAATGCCCTATCCTTAAGATGCCCTTGGGAATAGAGTCACACTTCAAACAATGTTCACATGTGAGAGTTTACAAGGATTAGATCCCTTCATTTTTATGATAAAAACTATAGTAACCCAAAAAATTGATATGTAGATATTATATGTTATTAGATAAATATTCATTATATAACAAAATGTCCCATTCCAGAATCATTTATTTCTAGTATACTTGGAAAATTGGATACAATCACAACTGGTATGTAAGTATACTACATCATCTACCACTAAAATATTCATAACTTTTTATCCTACTAAGAAATATCATACTTAATAAATTTCTTCATAACATGAGAAAAGGAAACCTAATAAGGGGTGACCTCAGATGCCCAATAAGGGTAGACAAGAGAGATATCAATGACCACTTAAAAATAACATGAGTATAAGAGTATGGGACCATGATAATAACATTTAAAAACCATACCCTATATATCATAGATAATAATTTGTGTCATGGGATAAACCATTATAGGGTATAATACATAAATCATAATGGAATCAAAGCACTTAGGACATGAGAGTAAAATATAGCATAAGATAACTGTTTATGGCATACACATAAGCATAGAAACTTCTTTCCATAGTAGTCAATGATCACTTACAATAATTTCATAGTTGATTGTGTTCACTCCCAAAACCATCATTGTAGTCAATTTTCACTCCCAATACTATCGAAGTGGATAAATTCCCTTACTAGAATGGGTTCACTCCCCATTCCAATCCTGTTCATCTCATGAGATATCAATAGTTTCCCAATGTATTGGGTGAATATATAATTCTAGGATCTCCCTTAACATAATGAATATAATACAGATGTGTGAAAAAATATCATAAAACATTCATCATATCATAACCCATTAAAATAAATGGGTTTCATAAATATTTCATCATAGAATAACCCATGGAAATGAAACTAGCTTTAGAAACATCTCATCACTTCAGTATATCATAACTCATGTAAAATGAAAAAGTTTCATAAAAATATTGTCATCATAATCATAAACCATCCAAAAAAAGTAATAATTATGGTATAATTGGATAAAATCCAAAGTAAAACATAAGTTATATCAATGATGTCATATTAGATAAAACATATCATTATAATAATAGTTGTAACATTTTCTAATGAAAATACCATTTTCTCTTTGAAATTACTTATTTAAAATATATTTTTTTTCCAAAAATATTAAATAAAACATTTTATTATAAAAAAAATTATTTAAAAAAACCTTGGAAACTTGTAAATTAATCTTCCACCCATTTAGAATTCATGACAAAGGGAAACTCTACTCATTCCTTATAAGTTAAAAGAAAACATTCCTTTCACATTTTTGTAAAAAGTAAAAAAGAAATTCATTTAGAAAACGATTAGAAGATTCTAATTAAAATATTTTATAAAAAATTAAATCATTGGTAAAAATGACATTAAAAAATAATATTATAATATTAAAAACATTCTTGAATATATTTTTAGGAAACATGGACATGGAAGAAAAAGTGTTTTGACTGAAGAGAAAAATAAAGTCAGTTTTTTATTTTAAAATATTATATTGGAATCTTGTGTACATAAGGAGAAGAAACTAAAAGGAAAACATGTATTCTCAAGAAATAAAAATAGGATAATAAAATTCAAGTGTTTCTAGAGAGGAATATTATAATATTTAAATATAAAAAACTTGATCATAAAAAATCACATTAAATAATAAGTTGTGGTATAAAACCCTTAACTCTTTGATTAAATTTGAATTAGAATCCCAATGAAATAATTAATTATAAAAAACTTTAAATATAAATAACATAAGTATAATAATTATATAAACTATAAAAGGTAATCATATACACCTCATAAAATAATATAGGTCCATGAAATAACATCTGTCCCAAAGAAGATAATTTGAGATGACAAACCCTTACCTCAGGTCTTACTTCCTTTATACATGTTTAGAACTCCTATATAATAAATATATATTTATTATAAATATATTATAAACCATAATAATATATATCATACCATATAATATTTATTTATAACCTTTTATCAATAATTGTTTATTAAAATCACCGTTTTGGGTGATATCTGCTTCGTTTTTCATATATGTTTTTCTTCGATAGTTTTTGTCCTTATACTTTGATCATAGTTACATCATCTATAGAATTTTAATAATTATTTTAATATAATATATATTAAATATGTAAATATTAACATTTATCTACAAAATTATATATAGAAAATTGAATTATACTATCCATGGAGATGATATGTAGTACGTACGCATGAATGTTGTTTTCATTTTTTTGACGGATGGAATGTAAGAAAGGTAAATATTAATTAACTTTTAAATAACAATTATTATATCATATATATCATATTTATTCACTATATCTATCCTTATTACCATCCATGTAAAATAGAAATGAAAAATTAATCACATCGCTTTGTGGAGGTGTTAGTTCAAATGTACGCATGAGCGATGTTATCATTTTCCAATGGATTGGAAGGTAAGAAGGTAGATGTGATATTATAATTATATAAGTTTAATTATTTCATAATTATAATATATAAATATTAAACCCCTAACAGTAATCATCCATGAAATATGGTGGGGGAAAATTAATTTTCTCATAAATGGAGACAGTAAACCGTACACACGCACAAGCGGTACTTCTACTTCTTAGTTGATGGGAAATAGGGTGGATAACGATGATTTAATAATCATAATAAAATTTAATTATATTTAGGATATTGAATTTATTATTTTAGGAAAAATTACATAGATTTATAAGAGGTAAATAATAAGTAAAAAGAAAGTGACCAGTCAAGGCGATTACCGTTTATTTGAAAGAACTCATATAGATATCCTCTTAAAGATCCCAGGGATGGTCTTTTAGAAGAACCATAACCTATATAATTTGTAAAATAAAGTTTTTAAGAGATGTTTTTATTATATTCTATATATATAAGTATAAAAGTGGTTCTAAGAAGAGAAAGGAGGAGTGCCTTTTATAATTGAGTGGAGGGGCACTCTTGGGATTTCTTATTAGATTAAAACATAATAAAGTAATTATAAAGAAAAATTATTAAAAACGGCCATCGGTTAAAAAATAAGGTATTATGGGGTTATTATATCATATAAAAATAATTTTTTTTACATGTTTCGGTTCCATTTTAAACCTTATCTTTTTTATTATCCTCTTAATTAATGAATTTTTACCTTAATCATGGTAAGATATTTATTACTCTTAAAGGGTTATAATTTTACTTATAAGGTAAAAATTAGATCATAACTTGAAAATTGATGATATTTAAACCATATATTATATAGACTATCCTATATCATAATTTTAAGTTTTTAGAATAATTTAATAAAATGTTATTTTGATAAAATATCATTAATGTCAATTTTGATAATAATCATTTAATTTGATTAAAATACATAAATAAAAAGTTATAATTAAAACATAATCATTTTAAAAATAAAAAATATTTTATATATGTTTAAAAAATTAATTTAACACTAAAAATCACTCTAATTATGTTACTTTTAATATTTCTAAAATAATTTATTTTTTTCTATTAATTGATTAAATCCAGTATTAGCGTTGCACAAAAAATTAAGGTAATAATTTAATGGATAAAAATTATAAATAAATTACCATCATGAATATAATTTCATTATTCTCAAAATAGATATGTATATTCTTTCATAAATTTCTTTATACCCTATGTGGGCACATAATAGTTATTTAAAACTAAGATATTTATATTTTGTAACATTCTTTTTGTTAAATTTTATATTGGTCATTTTTATTAAAAAGTGTCAAATAAACAAGTAAATTTTATGAAAAAGGTGATAAGGGTAGAATTACCTTAATAAAATATGAATTGGGATGAAAAATTATGGCCTTATCACTTAGTTATAACCTATATTAACATGATTTACCCTTTTTTGAGGTGATAATTTTTACCATAGTTACTATTCATATTGACCAAAAATAAAAGGGGACTATTTAAAAAAATTTAAACTCATTATTAAATTTTTTTAATCCATTTCTCAAGATTAAAATTTTATAATTTAAAGAAATTAATTTAACATTGAAACAAAAAACACAATGAAAAATAATATTTTCATAAAAATGCCTTTTTATGTACCAAAATATTTTTATAATAAATTAAAGTATAAAATTAATTCCAAAACTATAATTGGATTATTTTAAATCAAAATTTAACATAAAGATTTTAAAACTAATCCAAAATTAAATTTAAATTTATGAATACTTCTAGAAGAATACGGTTTTCAATAAAAATCATTATTTTCACTATTCATTTAAAAATCTAAATTTTCAGAAAAATATCAAAATTTCACCCTAAGATAATTTTCATATTATGATTTCAAAAATGATATCATTTTTATAAAATAAATTTTTTGAAAGTTTTATAAATTAATTATAATATTCTCTCACAAAAAAATAAAAACAATTTTTATGAAAATATATTTTTTAAGAATAAAATGTATTTTCTAAAAATTGAGTGCTTAATTCTTAAGAATTAATCAATAAATTTGTATTGATTAATAAATTTAAATATAATTTATAATTTATTTAATCCTATTTATACCAAGAAAGCATAGGATCCATTGAAAGTCATACCCATAAAAATATATAAGAAGGAAAGAAAGAGAACAACAGAGTCAGAGTTACAAGGGGTTATTACATATTCGAGAGTGAATCACTCCACAATATCAGAATTAACCATTTCTTCATATTAATTATGAGTTTTAAAAGACAAAAACATACCCGTCTCACTGAAAGCCTTCTTGGACAACACATCCGCAACATGATTTGCTTCTTGATATGTGTGGGAGACTTCCAAATTGAGGTGAGCATGCTTGTTGAGACACTCAAAACAAAGAGGTTGAATTCTCAATGGTACATCCCATGTCCTCAACTTATAAGATTTTATATCAACATAGGATTTAGACTCAATCCATAATGGTGTCTAGTTATACTAAACATCATAATCAATTATATATATCATGTCCAATAACTCAGCCTCATGATAATATACAAAAAATCCTTTGTGTATATAAAATAAATAATATATACTTTTATTAGGAATATTTAAAAAATAAAATATTATATCCATATCATATATAGTATTCTATGTGTTTGGAGAATTACTTTAAAAATAATATTTTACTCTTTAAAACATTTCACTGATGGAATATAAATTCCTCATGTTTTGACAAACATTTGGATAAACTATTTTATCATGGATAATTTTTTTTATTCATTTATTAATTAAACAAATTCTATTTAACTTGATGAATCATAAACCATGGGTTCCAAACCCATAATATCATATTTTTTTTATAAGAACTATTTATTGACAAACAACTTCCCTAAAGATCCTAGAGAGGCATTGCGCCACTGGGGGGGGGGGTGAATTTTTACAATTGTCATTTCTTTTGAAATTAACCTCTATTGACCTATTAGGATCTGATACAATCTTACAATTACTCAACCTTACATAAATTTAGTAAAAATAAATAGCATAGGGACAAAATATTTTTAAAATGTTTGTCTTATTGTGATCCTACTCCTTGCTATGATAGGTTAGACCCCATAATAATAGATTCTACACTATAATAACAAGTTGTTACACCCTCAATATTCAATAACATTGATTCACACTATTATTTACATAGTACTTTATGAATAATAGTATCACATTTCCTGATACAAAAATAACTTCAAATAAAATAAGAAAGAACACTCTTGAATGTTGGCTTCTCCTGCAAATGTTGATGAAGATATTTATCTTTGACCCTTCAATATGAACCAAATATCATGTTCTAACTTATTTATGAATATAAAAAAGGGATAATCACGATAAATACACTCAATATAATATGTTATTATTTAATAAAAAGTAAAATTTTCATGAATTTATTGAACTTTATACAAGATTTGGATGGTTTTCTCAAACATGTAAACCCTAGAACACAACCATCAATTATTTTATATTATTATTATTATTATTTTTACTATATGCCACATTCTATCAAACTCCATTATTACTAAAAATTCTTCAAGTATTTTAATGAATGTACATGGTAAATGGTTATATTCATGAACTGTTTAGTAAAGCTTTATGAAAATGTGCATGTATGAGTTATTCTCTTCACTTTGCACTATTTTTCTATTATTTATAAAAATTAAACAACCTTAGTCATATTATACTTATTCTTAATCTTCAGAAAACAAAAATTCTATAATTTCTTCCTTTTACAAACAAAAATGGTTAAGCGATATGTTAGTACTCTTCTTTGAGAAACAATATGTGTTCACAAGATCTCCAGAATGATTCCTATATACATAGTATATGGTGGAACAATCTACTTTTTTTAAGGACTCAAATTGAATAAATAGTCACTCTATAAAATACATAAATAAATTTATGGTCTTTTACTCCATACTATCTTAAACGGATCATGAAAATATCTTTTGTATCCTTTATGCAGTGAGGTCTGTGAATCATGATTTATGTGACCTAAAAGGCTCTGTGGGATTGACGTTTTGATTCAAGGCATAACACAATGGTGCTATGTTTTTCTTTTGAAAATGATCGATCTCAAAATAGATCATTCAGCCACTAAACCCATCATATATCCCATGGTATTTATTTACAAGGATAATCTATCATGGCTAAAAATTTCATGTCAAGTCAATAACTTCTTCATTTATAAGAACATATAAGAAAATATCAAATATATAGAATGTTGAAACTCTCAAATTATTCAAACTCATGTGAAAATAAATATTATGGTTTCCAATATTTTCTTGATCAGTTTCTTCCTTCACAGTGGGACACTCACATGCTTGTAAAAATGATCACATACTTATAATTAATCCTATATTCTTTATGTAATTCCTTAGTAGAAACATGATCACCTAATTACTAATGATTTACATTAACAAGGTTGTTCTTGTTGGGATCTTCTCACATTTTCTATTCTTCACTTGATACCTCAGAGATACACAATAACCTTAATACTGAAGGACTCATGTAGTCTTAATCTCTTTTTTAGATGTATTTAAAATTCATTTCATCTTTAAAAGTATCTTATTATTCAAACAGATTCATGCTTGCAAGATGGGGATTTCATTCATGGACTTAGGATGATTGATAATTTCTCATTATATTTTTAGATCACTGAAGATATCTATAATGATAGATTTCAAACTCTAATCTTGAACAATATATAAAACCCTCATCGAGAGGTAGGAGATGACATCATGATGATTAAAAAAACAAAACCTATTTGATTGGGGGTCCAATATTATATTCATAACTTTTTAACATAGTTATAGTGTCAATGTTCCATGGTATCCAACATCTCTATTTTACTTGTACGAGTGACACTTAATAATAATACTTTCTTCAAAAACCACTCAAACAGGCATCAAGGTTGGCACTTAGATACAATTCACACATTCCAATCAAGGTCCATTCCCCCACTATAAAATCCACCTAGGCACTCACCTACATTATATTTGAGAATGATATGATCCCTCATGAACTCTCTATGGGCCTTATGCATGCCATCATACTCACCTACCACCATGGATAGATATGCTGATATACCTACCACATAGTAGACCTAGACCCAACATACGTGGTTGAGGTGGGTACTTGGTTGGAAAAAAGATGGATTTTTTTTAGTATAAGATAAGTCAAATACTCAGTGAACTACCATGTCCTTAAAATTATGGTAAAACTTATCAAAACTACCTTAATAAAAGTTTTGTCATCATATAAAAATTCCTCTCAACAATTCATCATGAAAAATAATATTTTTCACGATCTTCATAATTATTCCAAAAATCGTTTTACTTTACACATCACAAGAATTTTGTAATTTTTATAGTTATTCAAAAATATTGAAACATGTATTTGAGCTTTATTATCAATTAAATAATCATCACAATTAATTTCACAACTATTGGTCGACAATAATTACCACGTCGACAACAAATATAATAGTTATTTAATCTCCCCCTTTGGATTTAATTTCAACTAATACTTCACTATCAAAAAAATCATCTCGATTCATAAAATAAAATACTTTATTAAAGATAATTGTATTTAATCCACACTACTAGATAATGAAATGTTTTTTAAAGAATATCTTTTGGTGATAATAACTTTTTAGCCAGGTTACCTAAATTCTCTAATGAAATTAAGTGTTGGATTTGTTATCAATTAGTTAGTCAATATGTATTGGTGAAGTGGTGATTATTAAAGAATTATTATGGATTTAGTGGATTGAATTATATTCCATTATTAATAAATTATCCATGTATAAATGTGATGATTTATTAGAGTGTTATTTAAATATTAAAATGTTAAATACATGGGATTAGGATATCACATTTCATAGAAAAATTGAAAGACCAATAAAATATTAATTTGTAGGAGGATTTGAAAATTTCCATGAAAAAATAAATTCATTAAATAATTATATAAAAAACTCATGTAAAATAAAAATATATTATTTATATTTTGGTTGATGATTTTGGTTGAATATTTTGGGAGAAAATTTTTTGGGACATCATTTAAAAATTTAGTCCAGCCAAGAAAGCCATCCAATAACTCAACCAAGTCATTGTGGTAATTGGTATAAACCATAATCATGGGTTCCTAATGGTATAGCTCAATTGGTATAATATTAGGCTGAATATATTCTTGCATGGGTGTGCATTATGATTGTGCAGAGTAGAAATGGGACGTGCCACTGGGTGGTAGTGTGGAAAGGCATGGTGGCTGGGAGAAAACCACACAATCACTTTAGGATGATAGATGTATCTATTTACTTATTAATAACTACTAAAACTTAAGTAATTATGATGTGATATGAGGTTCTATGAGAGTTATATTTAACCCATTAAAATGTTACACAAATAAAATCGAATGTATGATTTGTTTGATGTGAGCCATCCGATCAAGCCAATGATGATATTCTACCTTGTGAATTTTGAATCCTTATATGATGGAGGGTTTTCAGGAAGGAACCCCATACAAAGTTTTACCACCATGTAGTATCTTTCTAAGATTAATAACCCTTGAAATGCAGTTAAGTATGAATTTACACAAAGCATAAAAATTATTTGCAAAGTGCTATATGCAGATGTAGTGCACTACGAGGAAAGTAAGTTTGAAACTATAAGGGAGTATATATAATATTAAACAAGACCACATATGAGTTAAAAAACCATGATGGATCTTCCTATACTTGAAGAATTTTTAAAGAATAGATAAGTATAGATTTCTAAAAACTATATGAACAATTTTGCGATGTGAAGTTGAGTTTATGGAAACACTATAGTATGCGATGTCTATGTTTGAGATAAATATGTGTAGTTTGTAGATACTTTAATGCTATAAGTTTATATGATAAAGATAATTATAGTTCATGAATGAAAAATACTCTAAAAATATTCCATTTGAAAATGAGTATGTAGAAGAGACCCTATGTGAAGCTACCATTTTGATGATTAAAATTATATGCAATGATTATTTCATTAAATTTTATGAGACAATAAATGTGAAAATAATTCAATTTTAAAATGTTATTTAGACCATACAGTATGATAAGACCATTCCATTTTTGGGGAGAGGTGACATATTTTTTTGCGTCACAAATATATGAATGGAGTACCATATGTTGCAGAACAATAATGTGTTAACTAATTGTTAAATTATTATTTGATGCCTAATAATACTGTTTTAACTCTTATATTAAATAAGAGTGATTAAGTGTAGAAAATAGATATTTATGAGAAAAATCATTTGTCATTGGAAGTGCATTTTTGACATTTTGTAGAGTAATTACTTTGAGAACCTCCATTCCTTCACAATGAAATTTCTATTTTAAAGAACAATAATTATAAGAAGTATATATTGATATTAATATGTGAAGTAATAAATAATTTTTCAAAAAATACGTGAAATGATACATATGATATGTAGTAATCATTTATTTTACGTAATGATAATTTATCATACTATGTGAGAGGCATATAGTTGAGAAGTCAAAACCCAAATTTTAAGGAAGAACTACTTCAGTGATGTTCTTCATAAAGTGGGCATATTCTATTTGGTTTATCATAAATGCTCAAAATAAATATCTTTAACAATAGTTTTCGAAGAATCATATATTTATAAGTGATCATTCTTATGTTGTTTGTAATCATTTTTTAAGAGGCAATGTGAAAATTTTGTTCTAGTGGGACTCTGAAAAACATATTGTGACTATATGATAGTGAATAAATATAAGTTCTAACCAGTTGTGATTATAGTAAAGAATATTTTATTGGAGGATTTAATCAATAAAATCAAGGATTAGGATCACATTAAGAACAAAACTTTTAAAAATATTGTGTTCATATTCTATTTCCTATTACTGTATTTAGGAGATGTTGAGTTATCATAAGACTAGATCACATCCCAATAGGGAAACATAGGTTAATTTCAAATGAAAAGAAAATTATAAATATCACTTCTGATTTAATCCCCCTTTCTCAATAGCAGATCATTTCCTTGGTAACTTCAATTGGTATCAGAGGTAGGTTCCCTCTATCAATATCTATTATGCGTAGAAGATGAATAATTTTAATACTTTAAATATCAAGGGTGTTCCTATATTTCATGGTAAGAACTATAACAATTGGAATAATATGATACTACCCTATCTTTTTCCTGAATTTAAAATTTAGTAACAGTTGGATTAAAACCTATCACTGAAGTTGCTCTTATTAATTTTAATGACAAGAGAAATTTATAAGTTTATAGAAAGGAAAATATTTAAATTTTTATGTCTCTTTCATAAAAATTTCACACAAATCATATGGGATTCAAAATTGATAATGAAATTTGGGATAAATTGGAAAGAAACTATGAAACAAATTTGAAAGTCAATGAAGTAAAATTGAAAATTTAGAGAAGAAAATTTGAAGATATAAAGATGGATAAAGAAGAAAATGTTGATGAAAAATTCACAAGAGTCAATGAAATTATTAGAAATATTTGAGGTTTTAGAGAAAAACTAGATGATTCAACTATTGTCAAAAAATTAATGGGAAAATTTCCAGATAGTTTTGATCCTAATGTTTCAACTCAAGAAGATAGATATGATCTTACCCTCGATGAATTTCATGACATTATAATTGCCTATGAAATGATAAGGACTCCAGCCTTCAAGTAGATGATCAAATATGTGATGGATTTTGAGGCTATTAGAAAGTTCAAAATTAGAGATGATGAAATTTTAGAATCAAGTGAATCTGATGATGAAGATAAAGATAAAGATTATAACAGAATCATTACCCTTTTATCAAATATATTAAAGAAAGAATAGTTTAAGTGTAAAATCAAACAACCACCAAAGTGTTACAATTGTAATGACATTGGACACTTTTCTCTAAATTAACATTTGAATAAGTCTATTTAACTTAAGATAGATAATGAAAAACCACAAAAAAAATGAAATGGGGAAAAATATTAAAAGGATCAACTAAATTTAATTTATGTAATAATATGTTAATTAAAATTAAAAGAATAATCTTGATGAGAAAATAAGAAGAAGATGACTCCATATCACGAAGCCAATCAGAGGAAGAAAATAATTTCATGGATGATTTAGAAAAGTGTTTAACATATCTAGTAGTGAAGATGATTAAAGTTAATTAATAGATATATAAAAAATGTTTAATAATGAATGAGAATATTTTCTTGATAAGATCAAAAAAAATGAGTAGGATAAAAGTTTTTTATTGAAATAAACTAAAAATTTGAATAAGGGAAAAGAAGAACATTCAAATAAAGAGGTTATTTGCATAGAAATATAAAAAATATAAACTGAAAGTAGATGAAATAGAGAAAATGGTAATAAAATTTGAAGAAAAAATTGATCTCAAAGAAGAGGAATATTCCAAGAATTAGTCAAAATGTATTGAACAACATAATATCTTGAAAATTATTAGAGAAGATTTCAACAATGATGTTGAAGTAAAGTAAGAATCATCACAAGTAGGTTAAAATAGGGCTTCAAAGAAAGAGGTTAATTTAGATCTCTTTGAATTTAAAAATAAAATTTTTAACCCTAACAATACAGATCCTAAAATAAATTATCAACTAGTCTAGATAATGAATTGTAGAACCTGGAAAACGCATCCCCAAAATTTTACAAATTCTTCTATACATGATCCAAGATCGTAGTCCATTTCTCAAGCTTCGATTTGGTAGGTCGTAGGGTCCGAATAGAGTTACGGATTAGGAGTTATGGAAATTTGAATTTTTGCTGGAAAACTGGTACGGAGAGCCCATTCGCGAAGCCGCCTCTGCGATTGCGGAGCGCCGCCGGGAAGCAATGAGGCGGTAAGCTCTTCGAACCTGTTTGACATTCGCGATGCGCCGGAAAGCACAGGAGGTGGGATGCTCCGCGAATGAATTTGACATTCGAGAACCCGCCGCGAAGCAAAGAAGGCGGGACAGCTCCACGAAGTGCTTTGACGTTCGCGACGTGCAGTAAAGATCCCCCACGGAGCAATCTCCGTCTTCGCGCCGAGTGAGCTTTGCTTCGCGGGGCTGCTTGCCTATAAATACCCAGCTCACCCCCCTTCTCTGGATGGATGGACATAGCCACTTTTCCCCTTGGGCGGCCGAGCGGAGCTCCGTAATACAGCTCCGCGAGCCCATGCTCCGCGAGCAGATTCCTTCGTGTTAATGCTCCGCGAGCCGAGGCTCCGTGAGTCCATGCTCCGCGAGCCCATGCTCCGCGATGCTGCTCCGCGAGCTGAGGCTCCATGAGTCCATGCTCTGCGAGCCCATGCTCCGCAATGCTGCTCTGCAAGACCAAGCTCCGCGAGACCCCTTTGCTCCACGAGACCCCTTTGCTCCGCGAGAGGCCATTGCTCCATGAGGCCATGCTCCACAAAGCTACTTCGCCAAGACCCATCCTTTGCGAGGATCCAACCTTCGCGCCCACTGGTCCATACCGCGGGGGCTGCACCCCCACACCCCCGCTCGAGGTCAGCTCTAGGCTGTGGTCCCGGCCCTCTGGGCCGGTCCCTTCATTACCGTCACAGACCCCCATGAAAAATGGAGAGTCGCACCACGAATTTCTCGGGTTGGGATGTCAGGATTTTCCATTGCGCCCTTATGCGCACCCACCTCCCACCTTTGGAACACCATTATTTGAGATACTCCTCCGCACACCATGAAACACCTTGAGTCGATATATTCCTCTTGGTTTCATTCTCAGGTCGTGAGTTGATATTATCATCACTAATTCCCTGAGTAACTTGAGTTGAACCATTCCTCAGGTAACTCTTCCAAACCCAATCACTTGGCTCCCATGCCAGGTCGAACCAGAAAGGGACGCCCTTACGTAATACCCAACACCAACCATTTCTAGGCACCTTCTTCCTAACAGTCCTATCTATATGAAAATAAAATGTAGTAATCCATATCTAAAAAATGGTAGGATGCCTGTTGCTTCAAGAAAGAGATGACTTATTCTCCAAGCATGAGATGCCAATAGTCCTATCTACATGACTCTAAACTGTAGCACACCCTATGTGCCAATCATAGGATGCCTCTTTCTCCAAATAAGAGATGCCTTATTCCCCAAGAATGATATGCCAATAGTCCTATCTACATGACTCTAAAATATAGCACACCATATATTCCAATCATAGGATGCCTCTTTTTCAAAACAAGAGATTCCTTATGCTCCTAGTATGAGAAGCCAACAGTACTATCTACATGACTCTAAATTGTAGTTCCCCCTGTCTAAAAAATGATAGGACGCCTCTTTCCCTATACGAGAGATGACTTATGATCCAAGCATGAGATTCTAACAGTCCTATATACATGACCTTAAACTATAGTAATCCCTATGTTCCAAACATAGGATGCCTCTGGCTCTAAACAAGAGATGCCTTGTGCTACAATCATAAGATGCCTAATGCCATGATTATAGTGGCGTAATTACAACAACCCCTTGGCGTTATCCCACTTGTGCACTAGCGCATAGGTGTAGAATCATAAACCTCAACCCACCAGTGAGTCGGGATTCCCTCATGGCCAGACTTGAGAAAGACATTATTGGAAGCTCCCTAGCGTAAGCCCCATTCACCAGTGCCGCTCCTTAGTGGCACTCGGGCAGCTTCCCTGCGTAATCCCCATTCACCTTTTTCACTACATAGCGGCACCAGGGAAGCTTCCCTGCATAATCCCCATTCACCAGTGCCACTCCTTAGCGGCACCCAGGCAGCTTCCCTGCATAAGCCGCATTCACCTTTGTCGCTCTATAGCAGCACCCGGGTAGCTTCCTAGAGTAAGCCCCATGCACCATTGCCGCTCCCTAGCGGCACCAGGGTAGCTTCCTCGTGTAATCCCCATTCACCAGTGTCGCTCCATAGCGGCACCTGGGCAGATTCCTTGCATAAGCCCCATTCACCAGTGCCGCTCCATAGTGGCACCCGGGCAACTTCTTCGCATAGGCCCCATCCACTGTTGTGATCCTATGCAGTGGTAAGCCATTGAAATCCTTATCCAGCGGTAAGCCGTTGTGATCCAATCCAGTGGTAAGCCGTTGCAACCCCATTCGGTGGAAATCTGTTGATATCCTCATCCAGCGTTAAGCCGTTGAGACCCCATTTAGCGGTAAGCCGTTGACATCCTTATCCAGCGGTAATCCGTTGTGACCCAATCCAGCGGTAAGCCGTTGCAACCCCTTTCGGAGGCAAGCCATTGATATCCTCATCCATAGTTAAGCCATTGCAACCCCATTTAGAGGTAAGTCGTTCACATCCTTATCCAGCGGTAAGCCGCTATGACCCAATCTAGCGGTAAGCCGTTGAAACCCCCAATCGGCGGTAAGCCGCCATCAGAAGAACTACGTAGACTTTGATTCCCTACCACATGGATATGCAGAAAGCCTCTTCAAGGCTCAAGCCCGAAACTATCATCATCCTTTTCCTCGGGCCTCCATTCTGGAGTAAGTCCTAGCACCATGGGCTGACCAACGCGTAAGCCCCTCTTCATATCTCACGGACGCACCCTTCGCGATGTGATCGTCAGGTCTCTACTGCCTCTTGTTTCTCACACCGAGCACGACTCACATGGTATTAGAGTAAGCATTGGCCATGACAACACCCCGTACACCATGACACTAAACTTTATGCCACCGTCCGACATGACGTTAACCTGCACATCCATTTGAACTACGAGGTCTTTGATCCATGTCAAGGCATGGTACGTAGGAGGCCTCACGAGGTTCATGCCCACCACCCGTCATTTAATTCACGTCAGGTTCCACCCTCATCCAGCATGACATTAAACTACATTCTAATCCGACAGAAAGCCGTTGTGACCAACCCAAACTATGAGGACTTTGATCCATGTCAAGGCATGGTACGTAGGAAGCCTCCCTAAGGTTCAAGCCCATCTCCCATCAGACCAAGGACTTTTCTTCACGCCGGTTCGCCGACACCCACCATTAATCCCAAACTACGAGGACTTTGATCCATGTCAAGGCATGGGACGTAGGAAGCCTCACGAGGTTCAAGCCCACCACCAGTGGACCCCCGGGTTCACCTTCATGTCAGTTCACCGACAAATCCCCTTTGAACAACGAGGTCTTTTATCCATGTCAAGGCATGGTACGTAGGAAGCCTCCCAGAGGTTCAAACCCACCACCTGTTGGTCACTCTGACCTTCTTCACGTCAGGTCACCAGCACCTGGGCAGCCTAGTGTGTAAGCCCCACACCATCCGGACCAAGGTCCTCACTCGCGTCGGTTCGCCGACAAACCATTATGAAATACATGGCCTTTGATCCGTGTCAAGGCATGGTACGTAGGAAGCCTCACGAGGTTCAAGCCCACCACCCAGTCATTTCGGTCTCATTCACGTCGGTTCACCCCCGTCCCGCATGACGTTATACTGTATTCCACACCTCATGTGAACTACATGGTCTTTGATCCGTGTCAAGGCATGGTACATAGGAAGCCTCACGAGGTTCAATCCCACCACCATTGGACCAAGGTGAACCTTCACGTCGGTTCGCTGAAAACACCCATCGGACCAAGGTCCACCCTCACGTCGGTTCGCTGACGATGCCAATCGGACCAAGGTCCAACTTCACGTCGGTTCGCTGATGATGCCCATCGGACCAAGGTCCACCTTCACGTGGGTTCCCTGACGATGCCCATCAGACCAAGGTCCACCTTCATGTTGGTTCGCTGATGACACCCATCGGACCAAGGTCCACATTCACGTCGATACTCTGGCGCACCCACATAAACTATGAGGACTTTGATCCATGTTAAGGCATGGTACGTAGGAAACCTAACGAGGTTCAAGCCCAACATCCATCGGACCAAAGTCAATCTTCACATTGGTTCACTGGCACTATCCTGAACTATGCAGACTTTGATTCCCTGCCACGGGGATACGTAGGAGGTCTCTTGGAGGCTCAAGCCCAACTTCACTGTCGCCCTTGTGATAGTCCCATTTCATTCCCACTCCACTTCTTTCATCCATTCATCATCCATCTTGATTGTCACCCAGGCCGCCACATCCCGGTGGGATCATGTCATCCACCCTCCTCGCTGCTCCTAGCAGCACCTGGGCTGCTATCCACTCATAATCCCCAACATGTCTCCGGGTCGTTGTCCTCTGTGTACACCCTGATTCATCACCCTATGAACTGCGTGGGTTTTGATACCTATTGTCTATATAGGGTACGTAGGAAACCGCCCAGAGGTTCAATCCCTGCCAATGGAAAACCTTGGTGTTTCCCCATTCTGGGGTGCACACTCCCTGATCCTCCCTCAGTAGTGTCCAGGCTTTCACAGTGTGACATCTCCCCTCTACGGGGCACACCACATCTGATCCGTCTCTATGGGACGTTATGATCACCCTCATTCCGTCCCCATAAGGTGTTAAACTCGTGGCATACCCCGTGTTAAACATAGGAAGCTGAGAAAAACCTCAGAAGACACACCCTTGGCGTAACCGTCTCTACAAGACGTTAAACTCGCAGCATTCCCCTTGATAAACATGGGAAGCTGAGGAAAACCTTAGATGACATATGATCCCCCGAATCTGATGTGGGATGCCTCAGGTTCTGCACCATTGAGATTCCCACTTATGAGGAAGAATACATGTTCCCCTATGTCCACGCACCCAGAGATGCCCCGATATGCCTGATGTTTCCATCTACTCTGACTGAAGGTTCCTACCTTGTCAAGGCCCCATGGAATGTCTTGACGGAAGTAGTGTAATTAACCGGAGTCCATGAAGATATGGAATTGGGAATGAGATTCACAAACAACGTATTAGATCTATGAGGGAGACCCGGACTAGGTGACGAGTTCCGAGGAGGAATCCACAGAAGGAAGAACCGACATCCCATCATCCCGATTTCGATCAAGGAGCAGACGTCCCTGAACAAGGAATAGATGCCGCCCGCCTTTGGGAAGCGAGAATGTGGGGAAACAACAACGCGTCCTCTACAGACGGAAGCACGCACTGTAGAGACCCGAAGCTTGACGTACATTGACATTACATTACATTTACGGAATACTTAGTACATAAAAAAAACACACACACAAGGATCGTAATAGTTTAGTGTCTTTGGAAACACGGAATATAATCTTCTAATCCTGGTGAAAGATCTTCAACATCTCCCATAAAGATCTTCCTTTTTTTAATACCTAAAACCTTTCTTTATATCCTGGGGAAAAGAAAACACAAAAGGGTGAGCTCAAATTCTCAGTAAGGGTAAACAAAAGAAATATCAATCACACCATATACATAAGAACATATCTTTTGGAAATCTTAACCTGTAAAAGAGATCATAATTTCATAACCTGGGATAACTCATGGCAGTGAAATGTAATCACAATAATTATAAATTAAAACATTAAACTTTGTGGCATACACACATAATCATAGAGAATCATATCTTATTAGTCAAGACTCATTTCCAAGACTATCTTAGTGGACAAAGTCCATTTCTGAACCGAGTCACCCTCGTTTCAGTCCTGTTTCATTGAACCGGTATAACCTACCATTCCAGCCATGTCTATCTCATGAGATATAAAATATTTACCCAATGCATTGGAGGGAGATATAGGTCCCACCCATCTCATAATGATACCATTCTTATGTGTTCCACAAAATCATAAATCATACATGATTGCATAACCCATGTAATACAAATGGGAATCTTAAACATCCTGACATCATAAAACAATTCATATAAGATAAAGGAATTCATAAAAATAATTCCATCACAACATAATCAAATCAATGTAATAATAGGGATAAAAACAGAACCCTTTATTATCTTAGATGGAAAATAATTTTGATAAAACACTTGAACTCCATTCTTGAGGAAAATATCCTTTCTTCTTCAAAAACATTTTTCCTTTCTTAAAATGTCATAAAACTTTAAAATAAAAGAAGTTGATTAAAAATAAACTCGAAAACTTGTAAAGGATGCTTCTTGGAAATAATGTTTAAAAAATCCATTTATGTCGTATAAGTTAAAAAACATCCTTCTCGTACTTTTGCCGGAAAAGTCAAAAAGTACCACGTACGAAAAACGACAAAAGATTCCTTTCATATCTTTTAATAAAAAACTCCCCGAATGGTAAAATTGGATTTGAACAATTTTAGGTGAATGGAAATAATATTACATATTGAGGAAACGTGGATGTGGATGATAAAATACACCCTAGTAAATACTAAAGTATAAACAATCTCAGATAAAAATGAGATTGTGAAATTTCCCTTACCTTAGGTCCGATTTGCTTCGTAAGTGTCCGAACCTCCTGTATAATGATTTAAATAATGTCATTGACTTATTCCAGAATCATACTCATTGTTATGATATCATATATGGTTCACTTATGACTTTATTTTACCCGTTCTTTTGTAAATTCCATGTTAAAGAGCGTTTTGGGTAAAATCATTTCATTTGTCGTCCGTGTTTTGATTAATTAGATCATGATTACTTAATTACAGAATGTAAAACATGATTTATATATAATATATATTAATAATATACATATATATAATGGATCGATAAATGGAAAGAAATACACCGTTCATGGAGACAGTAGGCCGTACGTACGCATGAACGGTGTTTTCGTTTCCTTATTGAATTGAGTGGAATTAAGTAGATGACATAAATATATATATACATAAATCCAGTAACATTATTATGTCATATATTTCATTATTACTTATTATATGTACTTTATAATCATTCTGAAATGGTTAACATTGATAATGAATCTCATCGCGTCGTGGAGACGGTAGTCCGTACGTACGCACGAGCGATGATATCATTCCCAAGGTCATGGAATTGTGTTGAAGTGTATGTATACTATTTCAGTATCAATATAACTTTATAATAATCATATATAGTTACTCATTACACCATTATACACATCCAATTAAGGTGGTGGTGGAAAATAGATTACACCACGACGTGGAGACGGTATTCTGTACGTACGCACGTGCGGTGATTTCTTTTTCCGTAGGATGGATAGATGGTGAAATAGGTTTGTTTCATAATTATAATAACATATCAGTATATGAGTGATACTGATGTTATTAATTCATAATGAAACAACTAATGAAGAAGAAGTGGAAGAAGAAATAAAGATGAAAGAATCGGTAACTGATATTACCTCTTCTTTGAAGTGTTTCTTTGAGACCTCCTTTTAGGGCACTAAAATTGGTCTTTGAGGAAGACCAGAACCTCTAGGGTGTTTCTAGGGAAGTGTATAAGATAATTTGGCAGGTTTTGGCCGAGCTTGAAGGCTAAAAGTTGTGTGAGGAAGAGAGGGAGGAGGTGCCCTTTTATATGGGAGGAGAGGGGCACCTTAGGAAAATCTCAAAATATTAATTTATATTAAGGTCAAATTCGGTTTATAATGGTTCCAAAGGGTCTTATTTCGAAGCTAAAGTGGGGATGGGTCGAAATCCTCTCATACAATAAGATTTAGACAAGTTTAGGTTATTATTGTAACCTTATCAATTAGATTTAACTCTAAGTTAAATAATTTAACTTTTACCGTGTCTTTTTGTTTTCTTACACTATATGGTTAATAAACTTACTATATCAAGTCAAAAGAACCCCAAGTTGTTTATTATTAATATATATAATCTTATATAAGTAATTTGGCCGAACCTTTATTTTTAGGAATAAAATAATAATAAATAATATAATATTTGTTTTAAAAACTAATTTATGTCAATTTTGACACTATTTGGTACATGATTTTTATGAAATTCATAAAAGAATGATAAGTTCAAACCAAGTTACTTAAATCAACAATCACATGTCATATTAACCTAGAAAATTAGTGTAAGTCATAAAAAGTCTCAAATTACATTTATTTGGGCATTTATAACATTAATTATGTCAATATTTCATTAATAAGACAATTACTGCATCATCTTTGTGTCATAATAAATGATAATTATTTAATCCCTAAAAATTATAAATAAATTCATATGATTTATATAATTGTATTAGATTTCTAGAGACAATTAATGTTCTAAGTTTCATGAATTTTATCACTATATTAAAATTATTATACTTATAAGATTTAAGAAAGTGACATGTTGTCACATTCTTTGGTTTTAACAATAATTAAATTATTTTCATTGAACAAATTTAATTAAATGAATCTAATCCGACCCTTAGGTGATATGGGTCGACTTTTAGTCATCCAATAGTATTTTGACATTTGTTAGGGTAATTTTAAAATATTATATTTACCCTTAATTACCCGATTTACCTTTAACTATGGTAAATAAAATTTACCGTAGTTACTATTCATAATTCCCAAAAATAAAAAGTAGCTTATTAACATAATTTGGATCCAATGATTCCAAATATGGAATCCATTTTTCAAAATTCAATACACAAAAGTTGCAGAAATTAAATTAAAATTAATCCCGTTGTCGAAAGAAAACGGATTTTTCTTTAAAACATTGCAAAAGATTGAATTGATTTAACCTACGAATTCAAGGTAAAATCAATACTAATGACATAAATTATATTAAATGGTAAAAATATATTCTATTTATACTTTAAAACCATTAAATATTATAATTTAACCACATAATATATTACGATGAAAAAAGTTGTTTTTAATTAAAATATAGCGTGTTTTTACTATTCATTAAAATATGAAAGTTATCGGAAAGATATAAAAACATTATCTAATGTAAATTTTTATATCCTGATTCAAAATAAGAATTTTATTTTGTCAAATTGAACTTATAAACATGTCAAAAACTATATTTAAAGTGGGTGCGCCATCAAAAGGCGGCAAAACTGCATTTTTTGAAAAATACTTATTTTACCCGAATTTTTTTTTGTTATTATACCATGTTCTAGAAATGTGTAAGATGAATAATAATGTTATAAAATTAAAAATTTAGTTAAAAATATTCATAACGGCTAGTTCATGACAATATTATAATAATATATCGTTGTTTATTAAAACCCAGTATTGCGTAAAACACATGCTATCGAGGAAGGTCGCGATTGCGTGTAATGCAAGCCAAGTCAGGGTTGCGTGTTGTGAAAGAATCCTTCATTTTTTCGTATAACAGAATCCAACCATATTTCATTTATACATTTAATATATATATATATATACTCAATTTTGCGTAGAATAACTATTATCAAAATTGTGTGTAACACGATCCAAGAATAGTGTTGCGTATACTGCAAGCTAATACGGTGTTGCGTATAGCACAAGGTAATCTTGGTGTAGCATACAACACAAGAAATTAATGAAATTAAAAGAATATTTTTCATAAAATCTCGGGGTGTTACATTCTACCCCCCTTAAAATGAATTTCACCCTCGAAATTCGTTGGGGTTATAAATGGTTTACTATTCGAATGTTTCTTTAATAGAAACCCACATCGTAAAAAGGAATACCAAAACCAATCTTTAAAAAAAAAAGTATGAAACGTAACGGTTACCCAAATAAACTAATCACTGGGTTTCCACATAGGTTAAAATATGGATATGGAAGAGAAATCTAACCATCATGTTCTGATGGAGAGTGGTAGAGAACATGGCTATGAAAAAGACAACAATCACAAAGCTATTGATTTGTGATGATCTAAGGTACCATCTGATTCATTGGATATAAGGGAACTAGGACAACATTTTTTGTTTTCAAGATCATTTCCCTAAAGTTGATGAATTTAAATAAATACTTGCATGATTTTGGTATAGTCTCACTATTGTTCATGAATTGAACAATTTCCACTTCATCCCTTAAAGAAATGAAGTTGAATTTGTTATTCGTGATGTGTTAGCAGATCATGTGATAGAATGATGGGTCATTCTATATATTTCAAACAAAAGGTTAGCAAAAGTTATAAGTCCATCTTATGGTTAGATTAATCGTATATGGTTCAAAAATGAACTTATACTTCATATATCATACTGCTTAATAAAATAAAACTAGTTTATACTAACTAGGGACTTCCTGTAGGCCAGTGGTAGGCGATAAAGGCCAGTCGCACTTCAGTTGTGGGTTCGATTCCCATAGCCTTGTCCGACGCGATGGGTTGTTGCCCGTCCTGCGGGTTGTCCTTTTTCTAAAACTATATAATATCAAAAGTTCTATCCTTAAATAATACTAACTTATGTCCAACATAATCCATTCCAATCTTTAGGATTATCTAAAATACTTCGGTCCAAGCTCATTATATAAAGAAAATGATTACTTGAAATGTCATCAACCAAGCATGTGAATACCATCATTTATCCCCCATATATCTTGTTGGTCACATTCCAATCATGTGATTACCTTAATCATGTATTCTCTTGAAAAATGAATACCCATTAACCCTTAGTGAAAACATGAATGCTGTCAATAGTCAACTCTTTCCACATACCAAAAAAAATTCTATATACTCAAACCATGATATAACCTTCTCCTTATATCAGTCATGATCTCATGAATACTATCAAACATTTAATTTTCTCCTTATCCCTTCATTATGCGCATATCATCTACATTCGAAAAATATCTGAATAACCTTTCATGGATAATGGTACCATTAATCATACACTTTCAAAACTCAAGGAAAGACAACAGTGTAACAATCCTTATATGTCTCTTGATTCCATAGTACCATGAGATTACTTATAAAACATTATACATGATAAACAGGTAATCATTCCACTACATTCTTAAACCACTGACCGAGCTTCAACAATTCTTTCATCTCACATATCATTTGTAGTCTCTTCATCATCATCAACATAAATACTACCCATACGACCATACTGATTCTCTTCATGAGACTTTCCCTTAGGGCATTGGTTTGCATAATGCCCGTATATTCCACATTTAAAACATTTAACCATTGTTGATGTCATAGCAATACCATTATCCTCATCCCTGGTGTTAACTGAACCTTTTCCTTTGCACTTACTGGATTTGTGTCCTTCTTTTCCACACCCAAATCATCTTCCAGTTCCTTTGAAACATTCTCCTTGAGGCCTCTTCCCACATGATTTACATAGGGGAAATTGAACTTTTTTTCCTCTATGATCATCATAAAACTCCATCTTTCTCTTTTTAGCCGAGTCAGGAAACGTAAAAAATTTTACTTTATTGATCATATTATGAGATTGCTGATTCAGCATAAAAATGATGTTTGGACTTCCAAATCCCATTTCATTTGGTTGCTCATGAAGAATATCATTCCATTGTCCATCATATCCTCCATTATCGTGAATCATCTTGTTTCCAGCCATTTTCTAAAACCCAAAAAGAATAGTGTGAGAGGAAAAAATCATAATAAAGGGGGAGTAACTTCAATATCTAACATCTTTGGTTTAATCTAATATCGTTATCATATTTCTAGGACTATATCCTATACGTATACTTATCCTTAGGGACATTCCTAGACATACCGTAGAAATATCTCTAGAGATCTCACTAACGTTTTCGCATCCTAGTTTTCAAAGGTTGACTAAACCTTTCCTCTGATACCAACTGTAGAGACCCAAATCTTGACGTACATTGACATTACATTACATTTTTGGAATACTTAGTACATAACAAAAACACACACACAAGGATCGTAATAGTTTAGTGTCTTTGGAAACTCGGAATATAATCTTCTAATCCTGGTGAAAGATCTTCAACATCTCCCATAAAGATATTCCTTTTTTTAATACCTAAAACCTTTCTTTATATCCTGGGGAAAAGAAAACATAAAAGGGTGAGCTCAAATGCTCAATAAGGGTAAACAAAAGAAATATCAATCACATCATATACATAATCACATAACTTTTGGAAATCTTAACCTGTAAAAGAGATCATAATTTCATTACCTGGGATAACTCATGGTAGTGAAATGTAATCACAATAATCATAACTTAAAACATTAAACTTTTTGGCATACACACATAATCATAGATAATCATATCTTATTAGTCAAGACTCATTTCCAAGACTATCTTAGTGGACAAAGTCTATTTCTGAACCGAGTCACCCTCGTTTCAGTCCTATTTCACTGAACCGGTATAACCTACCATTCTAGCCATGTCTATCTCATGAGATATAAAATCTTTACCCAATTCATTGTAGGGAGATATAGGTCCCACCCATCTCATAATGATACCATTCTTACGTGTTCCACAAAATCATAAATCATACATCATTGCATAACCCATGTAATACAAATGGGAATCTTAAACATCCTGACATCATAAAACAATTCATATAAGATAAAGGAATTCATACAAATAATTCCATCACAACATAATCAAATCAATGTAATAATAGGGATAAAAATATAACCCTTTATTATCTTAGATGGAAAAAAATTTAAATAAAAACTTGAACTCCATTCTTGAGGAAAATATCCTTTCTTCTTCAAAAACATTTTTCCTTTCTTAAAATGTCATACAACTTTAAACTAAAATAAGTTGATTAAAAATAAACTCTAAAACTTGTAAAGTATGCTTCTTGGAAATAATGTTTTAAAAATCCATTTATGTCGTATAAGTTAAAAAAAACACCCTTCTCGTACTTTTGCCGGAAAAGTCAAAAAGTACCTCGTACGAAAAACGACAAAAGATTCCTTTCATATCTTTTACTAAAAACTCACTGAAGGGTAAAATTGGATTTGAACAATTTTAGGTGAATTTAAATAATATTACATATTGAGGAAACATGGATGTGGATGATAAAATATACCCCAGTAAATACTAAAGTATAAACAATCTCAGATAAAAATGAGATTGTGATATTTCCCTTACCTTAGGTACGATTTTCTTCGTAAGTGTCCGAACCTCCTGTATAATGATTTAAATAATGTCATTGACTTATTCCAGAATCATACTCATTGTTATGATATCATATATGGTTCACTTATGACTTTATTTTACCCGTTCTTTTGTAAATTCCATGTTTAAGGGTGTTTTGGGTAAAATCGTTTCATTTGTCGTCCGTGTTTTGATTACTTAGATCATGATTACTTAATTCCAGAATGTAAAACATGATTTACATATAATATATATTCAGAATATACATATATATAATGGATCGATAAATGGAAAGAAATACACCGTTCATGGAGACGGTAGGCTGTACATACGCATGAACGCTATTTTCGTTTCCTTATTGAATTGAGTGGAATTAAGTAGATGACATAAATATATATATACATAAATCCAGTATCATTATTATGTCATAGATTTCAGGATTACTTATTATATGTACTTTATAATCATTCTGGAATGGTTAACATGGATAATGAATCTCATCGCGTCGTAGAGACGGTAGTCCGTACGTACGCACGAGCGATGATATCGTTTCCATGGTCGTGGAATTATGTTGAAGTGTATGTATAATATTTCAGTATCAATATCACTTTAAAATCATTATATATAGTTACTCATTACACCATTATACCCATCCAATTAAGGTGGTGGCAGAAAATAGATTACACCACGGCGTGGAGACGGTATTCCGTACGTACGCACGCACAGTGATTTATTTTTCCATAGGATGGATAGATGGTGAAATAGGGTTGTTTCATACTTATAATAACATATCAGTATATGAGTGATACTTATGATATTACTTCATAATGAAAAAACTAAGGAAGAATAAGTGGAATAAGAAATAAAGATGAAAGAATCGGTAACGGACATTACCTCTTCTTTGAAGTGTTTCTTTGAGACCTCCTTTTAGGGCACTAAAATTGGTCTTTGAGGAAGAAAAGAACCTCTAGGATGTTTCTAGGGAAGTGGAGAAAAGAATTTGGCAGGGGTTGGCCGAGCTTTAAGGCTCAAAGTTGTGTGAGGAAGAGAGGGACGAGGTGCCCTTTTATAAGGGAGGAGAGGGGCACCTTAGGCAAATCTCAAAATATTAATTTATATTAAGGTCAAATTCGGTTTATAATGGTTCCAAAGGGTCTTATTTAGAAGCTAAAGTGGGTATGGGTCAAAATACTCTCATCCAATAGTATTTAGACAAGTTTAGGTTATTATTTTAACCTTATCAATTAGATTTAACTCTATGTTAAATAATTTAACTTTTACCGTGTCTTTTTGTTTTCTTACACTATATGGTTAATAAACTTACTATATCAAACCAAAAGAACCCCAAATTGTTTATTATTAATATATATAATATTATATAAGTCATTTGGCCGAAACAAGATTTTTAAGAATAAAATAACAATAAATAATATAATATTTGTTTTAAAAACTAATTTATGTCAATTTTGACACTATTTGGTACATGATTTTTATGAAATTCATAACAGAATGATACGTTCAAAACAAGTTACTTAAATCAACAAAAACATTTCATATTAACCTATAAAATTAGTGTAAGTCATAAAAAGTCTCAAATTACATTTATTTGGGAATTTATAACATCAATTATGTCAATATTTCATTAATAAGACAATTACTGCATCATCTTTGTGTCATAATAAATGATAATTATTTAATCCCTAAAAATTTTAAATAAATTTCTATGATGTAGATAATGGTATTAGATCTCTGTAGAATATTCATGTTTTAAGTTTCATGAAGTTTATCACTAGATTAAAATTATTATACTTATAAGATTTAAGAAAGTGACATGTTGTCACATTCTTTGGTTTTAATAATAATTAAATTATTTTCATTGAAAAAATTTAATTAAATGAATCTAATCCGACCCTTAGGTGATATGGGTCTACTTTTAGTCATCCAATAGGATTTTGAAATTTGTTAGGGTAATTTTAATATATTATATTTACCCTTAATTCCCCGATTTACCTTTAACTATGGTAAATAAAATTTACCGTAGTTACTATTCATAATTCCCAAAAATAAATATTAGCTTATTAACATAATTTGGATCCACTGATTCCAAATATGGAATCCATTTTTCCAAATTCAATAAACAAAAGCTTCAGAAATTAAATTAAAATTAATCCCGTTGTCGAAAGAAAACAGGTTTTTCTTTAAAACATTGCAAAAGATTGAATTGATTTAACCTGCGAATTCATGGTAAAATCAATACTAATGACATAAATTATATTAAATGGTAAAAATATATTCTATTTATACTTTAAAACCCTTAAACATTATAATTTAACCACAAAAGATATTACGGTGAAAAAAGTTGTTTTTAATTAAAATATAGCGTGTTTTTACTATTCATTAAAATATGAAAGTTATCGGAAAGATATCAAAACTTTATCTAATGTAAATTTTTATATCCTGATTCAAAAAAAGAATTTAATTTTGTCAAATTGAACTTATAAACATGTCAAAAACTAGATTTAATGTGGGCGCGCCATCAAAAGGCTGCAAAACTGCATTTTTTGAAAAATACTTATTTTACCCGAAAAATTTATTTTGTTCTTTTACCATGTTCTAGAAATGTGTAAGATGAATAATAATGTTATAAAATTAAAAATTTAGTTAACACTATTCATAACGGCTAGTTCATGACATTATTATAATAATATATCGTTGTTTATTAAAACCTAGTATTGCGTACAACACACGCTATCGAGGAAGGTCGCGATTGCGTGTAATGCAAGCCAAGTCAGGGTTACGTGTTGTGAAAGAATCCTTCGTTGTTTCGTATAACAGAATACAACCATATTTCATTTATACATTGAATATATATATATATACTCAATGTTGCGTAGAATAACTATTATCAAAATTGTGTGTAACACGATCCAAGAATAGTGTTGCGTATACTGCAAGCTAATACGGTGTTGCGTATAGCGCAAGGTAATATTGGTGTAGAATACAACACAAGAAATTAATGAAATTAAAAGAATATTTTTCATAAAATCTCGGGGTGTTACACGCGCCCCAACGAAAGCTTCGGAAACATGAATAATAGTGAAAAATCTTCTTCTATTTCAAGGGAAGAAAGATATTATCCAAGAAGACCCCCGATCAGATACAATCATAATATATGGAATGAAAAAAATCAAACATCTTTAAGACATGGCTATTATCAGTATGGAAGATCATGGTTTAGAGGATACTAATGGTTATATAGTGTTTTTGGTCATAAATCATACTCATGGTGGTATAAATTGTCATTACTAGTAATGATACATGAACCAAGGGGGAGCTATTCTATTAAATGGAGAACAAGGTTTTAGAGAAATAATGTTGTTACTAGGAATTTATATTATCTTCCCAAATATATTTTTAACTATTTGGAAGAAATATATGGAATATTGATCATAAAGGCCATATTTTTGTTACGTGAATGATTAGTCTTCCTAGAAAAATATTCAATGTTAAGAAAGGAAAGGTAAATATAAAAATGGATAAATAAAACTCATATTTCAATGAAGCTCCATTGAAGGATTTTATAAGATCCAAGAAATGGATATTTTATAGTGTGTGTTCTTCACACATGACTAGTGATATAAAAAATATGGGAAAAATTGAGAAGTATGAAGGGGGAGCAGTGAATTTTGATAATGATTGTTCCCTAAAAATTAAAGGAGTTAGATTAGTATAGATTGGAGCCCAAAATTTGAAGTCTAATATTGTATTATTTATTAAACGGGTAAAGCACAATTTTATTAGTGTTATAACAATTTTTTATGATAGACTTGAGTTGGTATTCAAAAAGGATTCATGTAACATAAGAAACAAAAAGGATGGAAGGATCATCACTCAAGGAAAAAGAACAAATAGAAGTCTCTCAATTTCTATAACTTTATTGTTAAAGATTAAAATAACTTATGGAAAATAAGGAGTAGTCATATCATTCAAATAAATATGAATGAAATTTTAAAGCATGATATTGTGAGAGATCTATCTAAGCTAAATAAATTTAGGGATGAAATATGTGAAATCATTAAAAATGGGAAAATGTATAAAGGTGTAAATAAAAGAGTGGACATACTATATTCAAGACCACTTGAACTTATTCATACTGACTCATGGGGTCTAATGAGGAAAAAGTATACTAGAAGTGATATATATTTCATTACATTTATTAATGATTATACTTAATTTAATAATGTCAAATTGATAAAAAAACAAGTCATAGGAAATTAAAATGTTCAAATGTTTTATAAGGCAAGTAGAAAAGGAGTTGGGTCTCTACATCAAGAAACTATGCTCAGAAAATTATAAGGAGTTTACATGTGATTGTTTTGAGAGATATATTTCAGAACATGTAATCAATGATCATTATATCACACTATATAATCTATAAAAATAGTTTAGTTGAAAAGAATAAAAAAAGAATAGTTGAGATGGGAAGGACTATGTTAGATGAATATAACATATCAAAGTATTTATAGAGAGAAGGTATATGTACTACTACACATATACAAAACTTATGTCTACAGAAAACAGATCCACAAAATACACCATATTAAATGCAATATAATAAAAAGGAAACAATCATATATTTCATAGTTTTTGGAAGTAATTTTTTATAATGATTAATAATAATAATATGAAAACATTTGATAAAAACCAAGGAAGGAACATTTATTGGCTATTTATCTAATGTAAGTATCTATAGATGTTGGAATAAAAGGCTATAAAAGTTATTTGACTTTAGTGATGTTATAACTAATTAAAATAAGAAACAATTAGATTTCATAGTTAATTTATATATGTAAGATTCATTAGAAAATAGTATACATATTTTGGAAAATAAGAATGATCAAGTTACTAATAAATATCCAATCAATACTGATGATTATTTTTAATAAACCAATGACAAAGACGAAGTTGATGTAAATAAGAGAAAATGGAAGAAAAAATTGGAAAAACAAGTTGAAAATGAAAATGTCACTTGAAATCAACTGGATTTAGTTCAAAAAATTTAATATTAACAGTTGAAGATAAAAATAAACTTATTTTATAAAAAAAACCTTATATAGAGATATAAGCAGTAGATAATGACGATTGGATACAATCTATGGTTGAGGAAATTGATTATATTGAGTAAAATCCTGTTGGGAGATTTATGAAGACCTAAATAAAAAAAATGTATTATCATTAAGTGGGTTTTCAGAAATAAATTGATTGATAAAGATGAGGTACCGCGGTATAAATCTATGAGGGCGTGAAAAGGATATTCTCTAATGAAAGGTATTAAATTTGAAGAAATTTTTTACTGGTAGTGAGATTGGATACTATTATAATGTTCTCAGCAGTGGCATCAGACAAACATTACTAAGTTTATCAAATGGATTTGAAATATTTCTATTTGAATGGAGATATTGAGGAAGATGTCTATATTGAACAACCTGATGGTTTTGTCTTATCCAATGATGGCAACAAGTTATTCAAACTGAGGACTGATTTTTATGGTTTGAAATAGTTCCCTATGATCTAGTGTTTTAAATTGGATGGTTGTTTAAGGGATATGAAGTTTATAAAATGTATAGCTAACAATAACATTTATGTGAGGGATCTCCAAAGGTACTGTCATAATCATTATGTAAGTGGATGAAATTATATTTTTAGTGACAATGTTTGTATTTGTGAAGAGTTTGTTGAATATATGAAAAGGAATATTGAGATGTCTCTTCTTGGTCAGAATATATGCTGTCTAGGATTTCATGTTGAGAAAAAACCAAATTACACGTTTCTATATCAAGAAAAATATGATATGGAATTTATGAAAAAGTTTGGAATATAAACTGAAAAATAAGTTTCAACTCCAATTTTAATTAAAACTAAATTGTGTAAGGAAAATGATGGAAGAAGTTTTAATAATAAATAATTTAGAATAATCATTGGAATTATTCTTTATCTAATGGAAACAAGGCCAAATATAACTTTTATAGTGACTCTATATGCTATATTTTAGAGTCATACTAAAGTGTATCACTTGTTAGAGGAAAAGATAATTTTGAGATATGTGAAAGGAACTCTACATAATGGGATTCTATACAAATAAATTGAAAATTTTAAAATGTTTGGCTTTACTGATACAAATTTTGAAGGTGATTGTATAGATAGAAGATTAACTTCCAGTGGAAATTTATTTCTCCAATAGGTCTATGTCAGTTGGTATAGAAATAAATAGAACCTAGTAACACTGATCTTGACTGAGGCATAATATGTAAAACATACACATGCATGTACATAGATGATTTGGATGAAAATGAAGTCAACAAATATGAATATTGAGAATGAGACTAACTGAAACGCCCAAAGGCTTTAATTTTTATTAATTTTGGATAAGCCCCCTTTTAAGGACAAAGGGGAAAACCTTACATGACTTCAAGGACATACAAACATCAACATTAAACGAAGGTCAAAGCCCAAAACAAAGCTACTAATAAATAACCCTCCCCAGATTCATCATCAGCATGGAGCCTCCCCCATTGTGTGACAGTTCAGCAAGCTATCCCGTGCAGAGGTGCACAGGCCCAGTACCGATGGCAGAGCCATACCCTCTCAAACTACCAAATCTGAAAGGTCCAGCACGATGAAAAAACCTACTCTAATCCTCATCTGGATCAAATCCTAGTAGAAAGTCTGGGAGAAGCATCCAAAATTCAGATAAACTTATTGCCCAGATCCCATCACACTACAAACAGCACGAGAACATCGTAGTCATGGAAACAACATCACTTCATATACTTAAGCCAAACAACACACAACACCACCTTCACTGATCAACAAAAACTGTATATCCAATCACTTTAACGCCAGCAACTTAACCCAAAAGAAAGAAAACCAGAAACAAAAGTGCACAGAGACCAAAACCCAGCATCAATAAGCCACTAGCCAGTCCAAATCAGCAACAAAAACAACCAGAAACAGAAGCGAAGCAAATATTGAAGATCATACATCCAACCAGCACCAAAACCTCAACCATAACATAAATCAAAGATGAGGCACAAATCAAACCGCACCCGAAACCAAATACAAAATCCAGAAACAAAAAACTAAAGACATCACCATCACTCCGTAGACCCGCTAAAAGACAAGGCCCATTGCCACCATCCTAGTCGCACACGGAGATCATGACGAACCAGAAAACGCACATGAGGAAAATTATGCGACACTCTCAAGCCGAAGAAGCTGGACCTCAGCCGTGAACCAGCACCGTGCTGCCTTTGGAAACCCTATCCGGCGAAAAAGGAGTTGGGCGAGGTGAGGCAAGAAACAATGTGAAAGATTGAGAATGAGAGACCAAAAGTAATTTAATTAGATAATCATAGTGATATAGGGTTGTAAAAAAAACCTAATAAAACATTTAATATCTAAGAATATTGATATCAAATATAATTTTATCAATGAAAATGTGGTAGGTCGAGATATAAAGATAGAATACATTTCTAAAAAATATTAGGATGCAAATATTTTCACCAAATCTATGCCAAGAAAGTGGTTTTTGGAATTATGTATAAATCATCATATTTAACCTTATCCCATCACTTTAAAACCACCAATATGTCTCTTCTTATACCCCATTATTTTCTATGTTATGAGAAAGCAAATAGGGAATTGATAGATAATTGTTGTTCATCATGGATCTCATCTATTTACATGATGATGAAAATGAGTGCATCTCTTGAGGGAGATCCTACAATGGTTTTGAGGAATTCCAATCAGACTCTCATCCCTTATTCTAAATTTTATTTATTAAAGTAGAGTGGTTAATTGATGAAAATATGATACAATGGGGGAATTATTCTTATTCACTTAATCTTTTTGATACATTTGTTAAAGTGTGTATAAGGCCCCGTATTTCATATCTTCTAAACCCTTCATTTGAAAATTTCAATGCTTTATTTCACACACATGGTAATTTAATCACAACATAGGTAATCGTTGTTATTTATCTCTTGTTTTATACACTGGGTATGTCCACATAGATTTAGAATTGATTAACTAAAGGATATTTTCCAATTATCATGTTATATCATTCATTATTTTAAAAACAAATAAGATAATAAGTTTTTGATAATAAAGATGATATGAGAATACCCCCACTTACCATTTACATTTGATGGTCAATAAGGGGGATAACGGTTGGTAGAGACATATTGAATTTTATTATGTGGATCGATATTGAAAAATAAATAAATAAAAAGGGGGATATTTCTAAACCTAAGTGTTGAATTTTTGGTTAATGAGTTAGGAAATATGAATTAGTGAATGGCTATTCTTGGAGAATTTTTATGGATTCAGTTGATGGCATTGGATTCCATAGAAATTATCCATCTATAAATGTGCCCATTTTTTTGGAATCATTTTAAATGTTAAATACTTGTGATTAGGAGAAAATATTTCATACAATAAGTGAAATACCATGAACATATTTATTTTCATGAGGATTTGAATATTTCTAAGAAAAATGAAAGTCATTTCATGAATAATAAATAAATCATGAAAAAATATAAATGTAACACCCCATGACTTTACTATTTTCCTCTTTTTAAATTTAACTTCTTTGATAAATTATGAACATAAAAAATAATTAAATATTATTATTTAATTTTTATATTTATCTCCTAGATGTCTGGAATGGTGAGAATGAATGAGATTAAGTAAATTAGAAAAATATTGATTACACATGTTTATAAAATTAATTCCTTGGTTACCAATTAATTAGAAATAAAAACTAATTGAACATAAGAGATGTATTTTTATAAAAACTATTATTATTCCCAAAATGAAATTTTATTAAACAATATTATTAAAATATATTAATGAAATTTATATATTATATATTCAATCAACTTTCTTTACATTCATCCAAAATATTTTTAGTGACATAAGATAAGCATAAATCCAATTTTACATATAAATGGATATATTCTTCAAAACATAGTTTTACCTCATTTTAATGGTGAAAATGTTTCCAATATAAATTTTTACACTCATAAATTATATTTTACCAAATAAAAATTATTTTTTAAAGTGTAATATCAAAATTTACATTGATTTTTTTTATTTTTCTGATAAGTTTCATTTTTTATTGAATAGTAATATGACCATTGGAATAATAATGTGACTGTTAGGAATAGTAATGTGGAAATTAGAATAATAACCTCACATATTAAATTATAAATAAAATATAGGTATCTTATAAATTAAAATATGGTACACTTATATCATGGAATACGTAAATAAATGTTTTAAAAATGATAAATTAAGTGTTGGTATTTTTGGGAAACATTAATGTTATTTATAATTTAATAAATAATATAATGATTTAAAAGAAAATTTATTTTCACAAAATAGATTCAGAAAATAATTTTTTTTTGTTTTCTTGGGATTATAATATAATTTTACGAGACCTTAATAAATCTTTCAAAGTGGTATAAAATCAGTTATAATTTTAAAATTAGTATTTTTTAAATAAATGATGATTTTAATTACAAATTTGATTGATCATATTTAGAAAGTTATTTTCATAAAATTTAGTTCATTTTTTCATTATACACATTGTAAAATGTCTAGGGTGAAATTTTTGGATTTTTCTAAAATACTAGAATTTTTGATGAGTGGTGAAGTTTGATAATTTACAATATTTAACAAATACATGATTTATTGAGTCATAGATGATTTATGTATGATGTAAGCCCATAATATCAAACTATAATAAATTATTTTAATATATTTAGTGATAATTCTAAAGCCATTCATATTCTTTAGCCAAAATAATAAACTAATGAATATAATAATGAGAAACACCCCTCTCATCCACTTTAAATACCACCCCTCACCACACCTTACCATGATACCATTGAATCCTTTAATCTTACCTAATTTATTCCAAATCCTCCCCCAAACATATCCCAAAAAATCCATGAGTCTTTAATCTCAATAAAAGTACAAAACTGTTTCCCTAAAGAGGTTCTCAAGGTGAAGAAGTTCAAGAGTTAAAACCCTCTTCCATTTTCTTTAAATTTATTTTAAAGTTATTTTCCTTTCTTATCTTCTCCTCACCTACCTATCCAATAGTGACATGATAAATCCAATATATTTTATATATTATAATGTTATTTTTTAGTTAATAATATATCATCAACTCTCTTCTCCTCTTCCCTTTTTTTCTAAATATGAAAACATCATCTGTGAGGTGCCGATTTACCGCCTTCGTGGATGACAAGTTTTCATTTTTCAATTCTGCCGTCAAAGCTAGTCATGAAACTTTTTTTATTGTTAAACCACATTATAATATATTTGTTATAGCTTATTTAGTGATCCATAACCATTATATATAAAAGATACTAATTAATTAAATAAACAAGTTTGTGATGAAAAAAATACCGCCAAAATAATCTAAACAGTTATCACTAACATATTGTCTGATGATTCATCCACACACCAAATTAACAAATGAATTATATAAAACTTTAATATTATGAATTTTCATAAATAAAATTTAAATTCAATTCGGTGTATCTATTCTCAGTTCACATGATCTTTCAAACATACATATAGGTGGACCAATGATGAAAATCAAGGAAATGAACATTTCTGAGCGACAAAATTGAATATTATAACTCATCAAAAATTCCATAATTGAAATTAATAAAATTAAAATAAATAAAATAAATATAGAAATTTTTTATAACTAATTAATTAATGGACTTAATATGATTATCTAGGTCATTAAGATGAAGTACAGAACACATTCAGACATAAGGTAAGAGTTTTCTAATCTCACTTTTATTTCTATGAGATATGCCTTATTCACTATTATTTATTATGTGTGGTGAATTTATACTACCAATTGATATATAATATAATTAATATATTTATATTCATGGTATTAAATGTTTCATTTGGTGATCATTAATTTTATGGGACATAGGATTTGATTGATTACAAAGTGGTAAAGATTTCTTCCTAAACCTCCATTTTTAATTTGAGTTACACTTTTTATCTCTTTACCCCAATGTAATTAATAATTATTTTTATATAACTGTTATAAATTATTAATATATATATATATATATATTCTAAACTCATGTATATGGATAATTTTATCTTTCATTGATGGGGAAACACATGTTTTATAAGGTTCTCTTTTCAATTCCTCTTGATAAACAAGCTCGATTTAAGACAACTTTTAAATTTCATACCCATTTTTAAGTACAATACATAATATATTTTAATCCTAAAATATTTTTATAAAGTCAAACTTTTTATCATGAAAACTATATTTTTTCATTCCTAGTTTTATATAAACAATTTTGACTTTTTCCATTTTAAAGAATCTTTTATATTTTCCATTAAAGCACACTAAAGTGGCCCATTACTAAAGTTTATTAAATAATCATTTTACATGTTTTACCTCAGTTGGATATCATTTATTCCTAAAAAAAAATTTAATTGTTCTTAACTTTTATTTTTTAGGTTATTAATGTTTAAAATATAATTTTATGACAAATAAAAATTATTTTACAAAAGAACTATTCTTTTCCAAGTAAAATGATATTTCTCTCAATAATTTATCAATGATTTTATTAGAGTGTTTTAATATATGATTGTGATTAAAAAAAATAAAAGTGGTATTAGACAATTTGATTTAGAGATATATTTTGAAAATAATTATTTCATAAATGAGGAATTTATTGGACTTTGTAACTAATGGGTGGGGCCCACTATATCCCCTCTAGGCATCGGTAGGTCTCGTGAGATAGACTAGAGAAAGTCTTGGCATAGGCTTTACCCATTATTTTATAATTCTTGGACAAGACATTGATGGTATGTTTATGATGTCCTAAATTTTGCGTTCCCTCGTTATGATATTAGTAATTGATAGCCCAAGTGATTATTCAACTTGTAGAATATCCATGGTTAAGTTGCATTCTCATGTATTTAATTATTTAGTCAGATTTTATTCCTACTATATTATGATCAAGATTATGTTTTAATGGCATGGGTTCTTACTTATTCATCCTGACCTAGAGTTTATATTTATTTATGATAGCTTCTACTATACTGCTTACCATTATTGAGCATTTAAGATCACTCCCTTATTTGGTTTTATTTTTCCCCAAGATGTGAAGATGTTTATTATGAATGACTTATATGGATAATATAGGTGTTTCCTATAGAGTTTATTGGATGTTTTTCATTCATTTTGTAATTTAGAAAGTATGTTTGTATCTGTTTTTCAAAAGATACTAAACTATTCAGTCCATTGGGATCTGACTTCCTTTTTTATTGTACTATTGTAATTAAGTAAGAAACTGACTCTAGGATACCATGGTCAGGGTCTTTATAGTCGGTATTAGAGGAATTTTAGTAGAAACCTTTGAAATTAGATTTAGAAAACATAGATTGGGGAACATAACCAAAGGATATACTTTGAGGACAATCATAGAATAACATTCTATAATTTAGGTAAGGTAGAGGTTATGTGGGTCTTCCTATAAATACACCCATGTCTGGATACTATAAGTTGACATGGTTCTAGAACATATATACTTAGGGGTAACAACTCCAACAAGATGTGTCGGGCTTGACTTAGAATAATTAGTTACACGACAAAGGTCCTTCTTATACACCTGGTTTGATACTCCTAGGGTATATGCTTTGTATAAATCACATTTTATTTTCAAACAATTATGAATGATTTAATAGTAAATATATCCCCAAATAAACCATGCTCATGATTATGAGATTATATATGCATAAAATTTTCATTTTATATTAAATATTTCACTAGTTTTTGGATTATACATTATGTTTCCAAATATTATGATCTAATATAATGTATTCCATTGTTTAGAAATTGAATCTAGCAGATAGAATGGGAACCTCATCAATGTACATTATCTAAAGAGTAATAATGATTGTTTCTTCGATGGGTTTAAGCTAGTGTTTAGAAGGGAAGTTGTCTCCCAAATATTATCATCATATGAGGAAATAATATCATGTTCTAACAATATTGATAAATAATTATCCAAATATTATGGCTTCAAAGGGAAGAAAAATAATAAGAGGAAAGCTGAAAGAAAGATAGATAAATAGAATAAGGTAAATAAGTATTTTCCCACATGTGATAATTGTGGAAGGAATCACCTTGGTATATTCTTAAGAGGAAAATGATTTTACTTCAAGTGTGGAGAAAAAGTCCATCATGATAACAATTTTAAGAAAATGAAAGAATTTTCCAATGTTCAGTGCTTCAAATTCAAGGAAATGAGACACTACACAAATCAATGTCTCAACCGTCAAAGGAATATACACAAAAAATGATAATGGATCAAGGTTAATATTATTCTAATACTATAGATGGAGAGTAATGATTAATATTCTTGTGTTTTGATTCCATAATTATTTCATTTCAGTATTTTATCTATAATGATTTGGTGATAAGAAGCATGATATATATATGGATTTCAGTCTACAACTTCTTCTTTAAGGAATTTGAAGCATGTGATAAATAACACTAGTAATCCAAATAAGTTATTCTATTTTAATTTGATCTTCTTAAAAACATATGAATTTGGAAGGATAACCATTAATATGTTCTTCATGTTTAGATAATATTAAATATTTTTTATGGGATAATACTGGTGACCATGAAGGTGCTTTGTGATCAGATAGTTTATGTTATTCTAGAATTATTAGATTCTTGGATTTAAGGAAAATCTGAGATTTTAATCTTGGATGTATGTATGTTTCATAAAGTTTTAATTTAGATTAAGGTATTCATATATTTGTAATGTTTGATTAAGAGATACATTGTTTGGATAATTTTATGTTAATTTTATTTTGGAAATTTAGTGACCTTCCTTCTAAATTTATCATTGAATACAGGAATTCATATTTTAAACGAGTATAAAGATTAGATGCTTGTGGAATGGATCAAGTTAAAATTTGTAAATTATTATTCATTGAGAACATATTCTAACCTTATTGGTTTTATTAAACATTTAAATGTTTAAGGAATGACTTAAGAACCATATTATTCATTAAAAGTGATTTTGGCAGGAAAAATTCATCACAAACATTCATTTCTAGGTATAAGGGATGAAGTGGAAATAGATCGAAACACAAAAAAGGATGATATTATTCTTATGAAATGAAAATTAATTAGTAATTTAATTTTATCAGGTTCTTATATGAACATTAATATAATACCACATCTATAGGAAGAATATTTTGGAACAAAAAAATTATATGTTTATTTTTGTTTCTGAGAAATCAACGGTCTTTTAAATGATAAAAAATTTATGGATTTGGGGTGGTAAAATTTCTAATGACCTTGTTATTTATCACTCTCCATCAGAACTTTATGGTTATATTATTCTTCAATGTCTATATTTTTAGTTTGTATTAATTTTATCCTATTCGAATACCTAGTTTTGTTGTAACCTCTACATTTCCATTTCCCTGTTATTAAGAGGATATTTTATTAACCCTACATTCGATGTGGGTTTCCCACAAATTAATTCTAAAGTAGAAAAATTTCATTTTTCAAAGTTTAATTTAAAATTTTAAGGAAAAAATTTGTTGAAGGAGGGGAGAATGTAATACCCTAAGATTTTATGGTATGCCTATTTTTAAATTCAATTCTTCGATAACTTACAATCATAAAAAATGATGAATTATTATTATCTAATTATTATAGTTATCTAATAGATGTTTGGAATGATGATAATGAATAATATTAAGTAAATTAGAAAAATATATATTATACATGTTTATAAAATTAATTCATTGTTTACCAACCAATTAAGAATAAAAACCAATTTTACATAAATGATGTATTTTTTATAAAAAACTATTTTTATGACCACAATGAAATTTTATTAAACACTGTTGGTTAAATATATTAATTTAATTTATATTTTATATATTCCATAAAATATTTTTACATTCATCCAAAATATTTTTAGTGGCATAAGATAAGAATAAATTCAATGTTACACATAAAAGGCTATATTTTTCTAAACATGGTTTTACCACCTTTTAACGACTAACATGTTTTAAATATAAATTTTGACACATTAATAAATTAAATTTGAAAAAATAAACATTATTTTTGAATGTTTAATATAATAATTTACTTTGGTTAAACTTTTTGTATTTTTCTTATAAATTTCATCCTAGATGAATAGTAATGTGACCTTTGGAATTGTAATGTAGGCGTTAGGAAGAGTAATGTGGCCATTAAAAAAATAAAATCAACTATTAAAGAATAAATAATAATTGGGTATATTATAAATGAAAATATGGTATATTTATATCATTTAAAAAGTAAATAAATGTTTTAAAAATGATAAATTAAGTGTTGGTTTTTTTGTGAAACAGAAGTGTTATTTATAATTTTATAATTAATATAATTATTTAAAAGAAAATTTAATATCATAAAACAGATTCAAAAATTAATATTTTTTTGTCTTATAATTATAATATAATTTTATGATACCATAATTAGTTTTTCAATGTGTTATAAAATCAACAATAATTTTAAAATTGGTATTTTTTGAATAAATAATTATTTAAATTTAAAATTAAATATCTCTTAGTTAGAAAATTATTTTCATAAAATGGAGTTCATTTTTTAATTCTACACATTGGAAATTGGTTAGGGTGAATTTCTTGGATTTTTCTAAAATAGATTATTTTTGGTGAATAATAAAATATGGTTATTTATGGTATTTAAAAAATACATGATTTATTGAGTCATATTTGATGTATGGATGATGTAATCTGACAACATGATTGAGTTCCATGGTTATTCTCTTTATCCTTTATTCCCCCATTTTCACCTCCTTCTTCCTTCTTCCTGCTCCATTTGCATTTCCCCCCTAAAGGTTCAGGTGTTCTTCCATTTTGGTCATGCTTATTATGTCTGTTAAGGCAATGGCACTCTGGTTCCTTCATTTCGACATCAACTTATTTTAAATAAGAAGATGAGGCCTGATGAAGGTTGATTTCTGGTGAACCCCTTGGCTACTCAAACTTCTCTAACCTCAAGTTCTTATCTAGCTCCTTGTCGGATCTGATGTAGTGGTAAAAACACGGTTTTGGGATCTGTCGTTCAACGAATGAGGATTTCAAGGTACTACCAGAGTTGGATCACTTTTGTTTTGTTGGATTATGTTTTTCATCTTCATCAATTTTGTCTTTGTGCAGATCCCTTGGATGAATTATTCACTTCTCAAGCCTCTCATTCCTCTAATCCTCTCCAAGGAGGATCTGGAGCAGTGGTAACATTGAATTTTTGGAATGTGTGTTTAGGTGGTTGTTGTTTCAGGCACGAGGCCTTTGAGGCCAACAACGTTCTAATTTGGCATCGACAATGTCAATGGATATTATTGATTTTTTGAACTTGTTTAATGATTCTAACTTATACCTTCATGAAGGTTCTTTGGTTTCTTTTTCTTATGTTTGGCCTGTTCATTTTTAGTTCTGTGAGAAGTTGTTTTGTGTCTCATTTGGGTGAAGCTATTTTCGGGTTGAGATGGAGGCCATCGGTGGTCTATGATGGTGAAAAACCGATGTTGGGATAGTTTTATCATTTTTTATACTCTATGATGGTTTTATGGTTTTACGGTGGCAACATTGAGCTCATGTGGTTTGACATATCCGATGATAGGATGAAAACAACTATGGTGATCTTGTGTGGTGATATAATGGTATAATGATAGTGGTATTAGAATGGTGATGATGCTTTTGTAGACTCATGACAGAGCTAGATTGGTGATGTGATCGCATCAACATTTTTTTAATTTTTAATTTTGTAATTTCATATCTATGCTTGGATCCCAATCACTATGTTCTAGTTACCTCTCATCCCAAAAAAGAGGCTTTTTGAAAGTTTAAAATATGATTTTCAGAAAACATCCCTCTCCTCCGCTATAAATACCACCCCTCACCACCCCTTCCACTCACACCTCCAAATATTTGAATATTATCTAATTTCTACCAAATCCTCTCCCAAACCTATACCCCCATGATTAAGATCTTTTCATCTCAATAAAAGACCAATCCTTTTCCCTAGGGAGCTTCTCCAAGAGAAGAAGTTCAAGAGCTAAAACCCCCCTCTTTTTTATTTTAATTTCTTTTCAAGTTATTTTCTTTTCATATATTCTCCTCAAATACATATCCTAATGTGACATGATACATATAATATATTTTATATATTATAATTTTACTAGTTTGAGAGAATAATCCATCACCAATTATCTTTTACTCTTCCTGTTATTCAAAAGCTGAAAACATCATCTGTGAGGTACTGATTTACCTCCTTTGTGGACCAAGAGTTTTTATTTTTCAATTAAACCTTCAAGGTTGGTCATGAAACCATTTTAATGGTTAAAATAGATTATAATATATGTATTAAAACGCATTTAATTTTCTGTACAAATCATATATACATTATATTAATTAATAAAATAAAATTAGTCTGTGATGATAAAACAACCGCCAAAATAGTCAAAACTATTATCACTAACATCTTGTCTAATCATTAATCATCACCCAAAATAACCAAACGAATTATATAAGCATTTAATATTATGTATGTTCATAAATAAAATAAAACTTCAATTCTGGATATCTATTCCATTTTCACATGATCTTTCGTACATGTATACAAGTGGACCAATCGTGAAAACCATGGTAACAAACACTTCTGAGCGACAAAATTGAATCTTATAACTAATCTAAAAGGAAATAAATGAAATTAATAAAATTATAATAAATCAAATAAATTCATAAAATTTTATGAATAAATTAATTAATGTATTTAATCTGATTATCCAAGACATTATGATCAAGTTTAGAACACATTTGGACATCAGGTAAGGATTTTCTGATCTCACTTTTATTTCTGTGAGATATCCCTTATTCACCATTATTTATTGTGTGTGGTGTATATATACTGACCATTGGTGTATAATATCATGAATATATTTATCTCCATGGTATTAAAATTTTCATTTGATGATCATTAATTTTATGAGACATACGATTAGATTTATTACAAAGTGGTAAGCATTTTTTTTCCTAAACCTCTATTTTTCATTCCGGTTACACATTCACTATCTTTACCCCAATATAATTCTTCATTATTTTTATATAATTACCATACATTCTCTTTATATGTTCCAAATTCATGTATTCAGATCATTTCATATTTATTTATGGTGAAATAGTTGTTTTATAAGGTTCCCTTTTCAATTTCTCTTGATAAGCAATCCCAATTTAAAGAACTTTCAAATTTCATACTCATTTTAAAGTACACTCCATTTAATATTTTAAACCAAAAATGTTTTTATTAAATAAAGTTTTTATTTATTAAAACTATCTTTTTTCATTCTTGGTTTTATAAAAAAATTATGACTTTTTCCATTTTAAATACCCTTTTATAATTTCCCTTAAATCACACTGAAGTGATCCATTTATAAAGTTTCTTAAAAACTAAATTTACATGTTTTCACTTAAGTTGGATATCATTTATGACCCAAAAATATACTAATTTTCCATTATTTTTATTTTTTGGGATAATAATTTTTACTATATGATTTTATGACCAATACAAATGATTTTCCAAAAGAACTATTCTTTTCAAAGTAAAAGATATTTCTCTCAAGAATTTATCAATGATTTTTTAGATTATTTTCATATATGATTATGATTCATATATAAAAGTGGTATACAAATCTTTGATTTAAATATATCTTTTAAATCAATTATTTTACATATTAAGAATATATTGGACTTAGTAAGTGATATACGAGCCCCACTATATCCCGTCAATGCATCAGTAGGTCTTATGAGATAAATTAGACAGGGTCTCAGCTGAGGCCTTACCCATTATTGTATAATTATTTTTTTGAGGCCTTGATGATTTTTTATGATGTATGAAATTATGAATTCCCTCATTATGATATTATCAAATGATATCACATTTGATTATCTGACTAGAAGAATATCCAGGGTTAATTTTCATTCTAATGTATGGAATTATTTATTTATATTTTATTCCTACCATATTATGATCAAGATTATGTTTTAATGGAATGTGTTTTTATTTATTCATAATTCCCTAATGTTTATGTTTCTTTATGATAGCTTCCACTATATTTCTTACCCATACAGAGTATCTAAGTTCACCCCTTTTTATGTTTTATTTTTCCCCAGTATACCAAGATGTGTATTATGAATGACTTGCAAGTATAATCTATGAGTTTATTTTTGTTTCCTATGAAGTTTCTTTGTTTTTTTCTTTCTTATTGTAATGTAACAATTATGATTGTTTCTGGATTTCCAAATATACTAAAATATTACGTCCTTCAAGATGCAACTTCCTTTTTTATTATAACAATGTAATTAAGGCACTACCTCCAGGATATTGGGGTTTAGGTCCTTATAATAAACATATTTTTATATTTTTTCCTGCAGATTTTAATTTGAATTTGGATGAATATTTTGTGAGAACATCTTTTGGGGCTTTATTTAAAAATTTATGCCAACCAAGAAGGACAACTTATATCTCTACCAAGGCATTGTGGGAGCTGGGATCAACCACACATATGGGATCCATCCAGGATAGCCTGCAAAGTGGAAGAGTAAGGTGAATATATGACTGTATGAACATGCACCATGGGTGCGCAAAGTTGAAATGAGCCTTTCCACTGGGTGGTAGCACCAAGATGCATGGTGGCTGGGATAAGACCCCATACATGATTTTTTTTAAATAGGTATAAGTTTACATATTAAGCGCCAATCAACCAAAAATAAATTTGATATGGGATGAGGTGATATTTAGTTTACTTTTCCCTCATAAATATTTCATAGAAATAATGTCACACATGTGATTTGTTCTATGTGAGCTGTTTGTTCAAGCCTATGATCCTCTTCTACCTTGTGATGTTGAAATCCTTCTACTAAAGAGGGTTTTCATGTACAAACCATGTAAAAAGCTCAACATCCATGTGGGAAACTTATATGATCAAAGGACCATTGAAATGTGGATAATTATGAATTTATTCAAGGAATAAAAATGATTTTTGAAGTGCAATATGCAGATAAAGTGCACTATGCATAAAGTAAGTTTACGACTGCATGACAATATATGAAAGATTCCATGTGACCATGTATGAGTTCAAGAACCATGAAGGATCTATAGAATCTTGAATAAAGTTTGAAAAAATGGCTAAGTATAGATTTTTTAGAACTATATAAATATTTTGTGATGTGAAGTTGAGTTTATGGAACCACTAAAGTATATGGTTACTATATTTGTGTCAAAAACATTCATTTTGTGGATAATATAATTATATAAACTTCTATGAGAAATAGAATGTCAGTTCCTGAAGGAAAAATATTATGTGGTGATTCCATGTGAAAATGAGTATTCCTAAGAGAACCTATGCCAAGTTATCAATTTTATGATTAAAATTATATGTGGTGATTATTTCATGATAGTTTACTAGACATTCCATATGAAAATTATTTTTTTTGAGAATTCTATATGGAAAATTTAGTATGCGAAGGCTATTTTATTTATAGAGGGAAGAAATATATTCTTTGGTGATGAAAATAGATGAATATAATAGCATATTTTTCAGAATAATAAGGCGTTAATTTCTTGTTAACTGATTATTTGATTCCAATAAATATCGGGTTAACTCCTGAATTAATATAGAGCATTAAAGTGAAGAGTAGGGATGTTGTTAAGAAAAAGCATTCATTACTCGTAGTGTAGGTTCAAAATTTTTTAGAGTAATATTTTTGAGAAACGTTATTCAATTGAAAAGAACTATCTTTTGAGAAGAAAATAATTCTAAGATGTATATGTTGATATAAGTTCTTGAAGTAGTAAATAATTGTTAAGAAAGTGTGCGACAAGATACATATGCTATGTGGTAAAAATTTAATGCACATAATGAAACACTTCTGAAAATCTATGATATACCAACGTTTTTAAACTATTGGTAGAGACTTGACAACCGTTGGTATGATATATACCAATGGTTGTCCAAATCGTTGGCTCCTAAGCCGTGGGGATAGACATATCCCAATGGTTATTCAAAAACCATTGGGGTATGCCATTTTACAGTACATTATACTAATAGTTTTCTATAACCATTGGTATAACTTTTTACCCATAGTTTTACACTGTTTCAATATAACTCACTATACGGATATACCAATGGTTCAGAAAACCATTGGTAAAAATTTAGTAAATAGGTATATACCAATGGTTTGTAAACCATTGGTATAGATTCAATTTTTATATCTATACCAATGGTTTTGAAACCATTGGAATAGAGTTGCTGCAACTCCTACAGTAGTGAGTACTAGCCTCCCCTTCTACAATTACCTACAATTGTAATACAAACTTATACAACATTCCGAATTAATTAACTCCAATTACATGTGCAATTACCTAAAATTTCAATACTCTATACATAATTTAAAATAATACCAATGAAGAAAAATATGATTCAAATAGTATTCCATCATAATAACACCAATGAAATTTCAGTACAATATACCGAATTTATAATAACACTAATACACCCAACAAAATACACCATTTGAAACCAGAACAGTCCAAAACAAATATCTCCATAAACACAACAATTTCAAATTTTAACCAAGGGGGTGGGGGCTATCCACGGGGGGGGGGGGGGGGGGGGGTTCGGGGTGGTGGTGGGGCTACCCAAGGGGGTGAGGTGGGGGTGTCTAGGGGGTGGGGTGGTGTGTCCGGGGGGGGGGCAATCCATGTGGGTGGGTGGGGGGATGTTTATGTGGTGGGGGTGTCAGGGGGGCTGTCCACGGGGGTGGGGTGGGGTGGGGGGGGGGGGGGGGTGTCCGGGGGGGGGGGGGATGGGGGGCTATCCACGGGGGTGGGGGTGTCTATGTGGGGGTGCAGGTGCTATCTGTGGGGGTGGGGGTGCCCAGGAGGGTGGGGGCGTCTTGGGGGGTGGGGGTGTCTAGGGGTGTGGGGGTGTCCAGGGGGGTGGTGGGCTGTTCAAGGGGGGGGGGGGGGAGTGTCCGGGGGGAGGGGGTGGGGGTTGGGGGTGTGTATAGGGGGGTGTCTAGGGGGAGGGGGAGGGGGGTCTGTCCATGGGGGTGGGGGTGTCCAGGGGGTGGGGTGGTGTCCAGGTGTGAGGGGGGATGTCCAAGGGGGTGGGTGGTGTCTAGGGGGTGTCCATGGGGGTGTGGTGGCTATCCATGGGGGCGGGGGCTGTCCAGGGGGTGGGGGTGTTCGGGGGAGGGGGTTATCCACGGGGTTGGAGGGGTGTCCAGGGGGGTGGGGGTGTCCATGGGGTGAGGGGGTGTCTATGGGGGTTGGGTTGTCTAGGGGTTGGGGGACTCCGGGGGTGGGGTGTTGTCCAAGGGGATGAGGGTGTCCAGCGGGGTGAGGGGGCTATCCAGGGGGTGTGGGGGGGGGGGGGGTGTCTAGGGGGTTGGCCAAGGGGTTGGGTGGGGGGTGTCTAGGGGGTGTTCAAGGGTTGGGGGGGTTCTATGGGGTTGGGGGTGTCTAGGGGGTGGGGGCTATCCAAGGGAGTGGGGGTGTCCGGGGGGTGTCTAGGGGGGTGGGGTGGGGGGCTATCCGAGGGGGTGGGGTGTCTAAGAGGGTGGGGGGGGGGGGGGTGTCCTGGGAGTGTGGGGGTTGTCCAGGGGTGGTGGGGTCCACGGGGGTGGGAGCTATCCAAGGGGGTGGGGGAGTCCAAGGGTGGTGGGGGTGAGGTGTCCAGGGGGTGGGGGCCTATCCAAGGGGATGGTGGTGTCTGGGGGGGGGGGTGTCTAGGGGGTGTGGTGGCTATCCATGGGGATGGGGGGTGTCTAGTGGGGGGGGGGGTGTCCATGGGGTGGGGAGTGTGCATGAGGGGTGGGGGGGGGGGGTGTCCAAGGGGGTGGGGGTGTGTCTAAGGGGGTGGGGGTGTCAAGGGTGGGGGTGGTGGTGGTGGTGGGGAGGGTGTCTAGGGGGTGGGGGGATGTCCAAGGGGGTGGGGTGTCAAAGGGGTAGGGGTTGGTGTCCAAGGGGTGGGGCCTATCCACAGTGGTGGGGGGGGGGGGGGTGGTGTCCAGGGCGTTGGGGTCTCCAAGGGGGGTGGGGGGTGGGGGGGGGGGTGTCCAGGGGTGGGGTGATCTCCAAGGGGGTGGGGGTTTCTAGGGGGTGGGGGTCTGTCTAGGGGGTTGGGGGGGGGGGCTGTCCAAGGGGGTAGGGGGTGTCTAGGGGGTGGGGTGTCCAGGGGGCTGTCCAAGGGGATGAGGGAGGGGGGATGTCTAGGGGGTGGGGGATGTCCATGTGAGTGGGGGGTGTCCGGGGGGGGGGGGGGGGGTTCCAAGGGGGTGGGGGAGTCCAGGGGGTGTCAGCTGTCCCATGAGGTGGGGGTGTTCAAGTGGGTGGGGGTGTCTAGGGGAGGGGAATCCTCCTCTCCCTCCTCCTCTACCTCACCCTCCTTCCCGCCCTCATCCTCCGCCTCGGCCTCCTCCTCCTCCCCTCCTCCTCCACCTCGGCCTCCTCCTCGCCATCGTCTCAACCACCACTATAAAATTCACCTGGTGCACCATATATAGAACTCATCGATGAAATATATTCATGAAAAGTTGTGTTAGACTATGGTAGAAGTGTTGGACATAAAACTTCCATCAGTTTCATAAATGCAGTGTTTTCCCTAACAGATTATTATACCATCTCTATGGCCCTTTTTCAGCCTATTCTTACTGTGTCTTAACCAGTTTGAACTTAGTGCAACTACAACTTGTACCTGAGGAGGGCCAATACCTCATCATAACTATTATCTTCCCAGGTCGACATCATACTCTGCAAGGGTGATCATCCCCTAACACCTGATGTAAGTGGTCATTTGGACCAAAATTGTCAGGTTCCTGGGAGTCTAGGGCCTCCTAAGCAGCCTGTTACAAATATAAATAAATTATTAATTTAAAAAATAGTTATTAAAATTTTAAATCAAAAAAAGTAAAACTTACAATCTATTTCTAAGTTGGTCTGTTAACCACACTTCCATCTTTCTTCCTTCTACTCGAGGAAAACAATTTTTTCTCAAGGCACACGTCCTTCAATATTCAATTTTTTCCTCTGCAATGAAATTTATTGCAGGAAACCATAATTAAAAATAGGTTACCAATAATTAATTTCATAACTAAAATTATATGACCACTTTAGAAATCCAAAAAATTATGGAGGATACAATAGAAAGTGAAAGTCGTAAAGAAAAATTATAAACTGTCATACCTACTTCCTCTCATGATCTGACATCATTGTATATCCCAATGTGTGGAGGTATTTTTTAGTATCAATGTTTTTCTATTTCTTCTAGATGATTCCTAAAGAAAATTCAATAATAAAAAAATCTAATACTAATTAAAAACATGAAAATTTTCATTTAAATACCTCAAATGTGATTGATACCTTAAATTGGATAGTCATCCAATGAGTAATCATCTACCGATACTGTTCTACCAGATAATCATCCATGACAGGTACCGCCTCTAACTCTGTGCCAACTCTAGCAAACCATCTAATATAGAACATTTTCTTATAAGCTCTCCAAAGCTCACCTAAATCTTTTAGACATGCTGGCTGTGCACCCTTACCATCGGGGAAATTAAATTGAAGTTGAAAACAAAATATTAATTTATATAAATAAAAAATAATAATATATTGCATTAATTACAACATATTTTTTTACCCATATCTCTACCCAAGAATTATACTTGAATTTATTTGGAAACTGTCTCCATGAGAGAGGTCTTATAGGAATGATGTCGGAGTATTTGGCATGCGTCGCCAAAAAACTCCGACTTTGCTTCCCTGTTTTTTCAATCATTTGACTAGCTTCATTATAGTCCACTATCAACTATGTGAGGCAGTTCTACACTACACGAATGTTTGTATTCCCCAACCCTAACATCCTATAAGTAGATGTATCTGTTATTAAATATTTTTTTATCAATACATTTTATATTGAAAATAAATAATGGTTTAATTTTTTTTAGGGTTTTATAAATATACCTGCAGTAGTATGATCAATGGGTACCACTGGATCTAAAAAAACTGAAGAAACACCCTGTATAAGTGGAGTGGGTCCCAATGTATGCTCCTTAGGTATAGACTATGGTGGAGCAGTAGTCGAATAAGATGGAATATAGAAGCTTGGAGAGAAGGAAGTAGATGTTAAAGAAGATGACATGGATGTCTGATCGAATGCTGGATCAGGAGTGGGAATCATCATCGAATGTGGTAAATACGTGTGCAGAGACTAAGATGTAAAGGGTGGTGAAAAATTAGGAGGCCTAAATATACTATGTGTCCTTAATTACACACCAGGGTTAGAATGTGGGATAGATGGCATGTTAGTGGGAGGGGCAGGGTCTAATACGGTACGCTGACCAGAACAACTAGCTCTTATACCACCCCCTCGTATGAACACCATGAGTAATGAGACCACTACTAGGCTACTAATCAAATAATTTTCTTCCTAATATGTGGATCTTGCAAAAATGTTTAAAACAAAATTAATCACATGACATTTTACATTATTTGAATATATATATTTGAAATAAAATACTCACCATAGGCACTAGTGGTGGAATTCCTATCTCAACCATGCGATGATTGTTATCCATCATCTTTTTCCATATCCTCTCTTCAATTGGTTGTATTTCCTACATTTGAAAAGAAATATGGAATTAATTAGAAAAGGATAACTAATGTGTAACCCAAAAAACAAAATATCTGACAGAGAATAAGGGGATTCATGGATAATTTAACTATCCATTATTTTAGGTGATCTTGAATAGATATATAATGAATTAGATAAGTCTTATAATATGTAATAAATAAATTTAATTTTGTGTTGGATGGTTATTTACTAAGTGTCACCAGTCTATTAAAATTGAATAACATTGATTCTGAGGATTTATTTCACTCAACAACCAAGAGAGAGAGCATACTGAATTATGCCTTTAGAAAATTCATCATGGTGTATATTATGAATGATTAAACCCTTAAGATAGTTATAAATGACGATATAAACATATAAACATATAAACATATAAACATGGATAAGATATCTACCAGATTCATAAGGGGTGAAGAACTTGTTGAAATTAAGGAATAATTTAATTTCATTATCCCAAGAAGATAATCAAGGTTTCTATACATGTTTTCAAAAAGAAGACAAACCATCATGTTCATTATCTGGTGGAATGTTAAAGGGAGGTCTTAGAGTTATAATAATTTTATACATGGTCAATAAACCAGGGAAATGTTAACCATGTTAGAAATGTTGGTTTCGTAGGTTTGAATAGAGTTCAATTATAAATTAGAAAATGTAGTTTAAATAAAATTTCAACCAATAAACATTGTGAATTTACATAATAGTCAAGTCAGATACAACATATTAGTAATAAATATTAAATCAATTTGAATATTACCAACCTTAACAACCCAAGTCGAGCTAAATCAAAAGAATTGTTAAAATGGATGGATGATTCTATATATTTCCCACCACGACTTCAGGTTCATAGTCAACTATGAAAATTGAGATATTGGAGTCATCAAAAGTAATAAATGGATCATTTCCAATGGAAGTAGTGATGGTTTCAATTCCATACTCACCATTATCAAAAATATGTATTGGAATTACTTTAATAATGACACTAAATTCCGGTCGAATATGGTCTTTGACATGAAAAACTTGTTTTTCCGTTGATGCCAATACATATGGTTCATTGGTAGAAAGAGTGAGAGTTATATCAATTACTCAAAATCCACAATCATTAATAAATTAGCCTTACCTAATCATCAAATCAAACCACTATAATTTCATCATCGCGACTCGTCTATGAGAGTAGTAATCCGGTATTTTTTAATGACTCCATAATAATCTATATTTTCAAATAACAGTCTAGTTTCTGATGCACTGGAATAATAGTCTATTGTAGAAGTAACCATAACACCATCATGTTGTGTTCTCATGTTGTTTTCTCGTTCAGTGTTAATAAATTTGTACCCATTGATAACAATTGATTTACAGTCACAGAGCATGATATTAGGACCAAAAGACAAAGCTCTTATTTCCTCAGAGACAAAGGCAGTAGGAAAACTCAATATGTGAAATATAAATAAATATTAAACTTAAATAAATATTGACTTAATTATTTATATAGTAATATTTTTACCTTCAATTTGATCCTAGAAGAAAAATCATTGATTTGAAAAGTCTCCCTCCTTCTCAAAGATAAAGAACGATGATTTCTAGTTACCATTAATTTGTGTTCCCTATAAATAAAAATATTAATAGTTTAATAGATATATATGTAAGATATACATATTCAATTTAATTACCTGATGTAGTCATTTAAAAAATCACAGTTGAACAAAACTGTACGATGTGACATCTCCCGCACATCAAGGTTTAATGTCTTCAATGTATATGATCTAGGAATTCCTCCTGTTTGAGGAAATGATGGAAAACTAGGTTTAATTTTACCATAATGTTATTATTTTTTTCTCATTGGTATTTTCATTCATGTAGTAAGATCAGAAAAATACATAGAGTAAAAATCTATAAATTCTCGATCCAAGTAACCGTTCACAAAAGAACCTTTAGAATGATTTCTGTTTCAGACATAAGTCCTTAATGTGTACATATTTTTTTAGTTGGATATATAAAATGAAAATAAATAGGTCCTATGAGAATTATTTCACTTGTAATATGGACAGTCAGACGCAGCATGCATGTGAAAAATGATGGAGGAAATATTTTCTCTAACTCACATAAAATAAATTGGGCATCTGCAATCATTTTTACAAGAAATACTTGTAAAACTTATTATGAAAAAGATCTCTAAAAAAGGAAAAACTGAATAACATACACCCTTAAATTATTTTAAAAAAGATGATAGATTTCTATTGTAGTAAACTCATGCAGAAGGATGTGATAATCATGAGTCTTTAAAGATTTTAGATTTAACTCTCTTCTATTGACCCATTTAGATATGTTTCTTGAGTAGCCATCAGGAACATTAATAGTCTCTGGTAATTCTAGAAATTTATTTTTTTCTGTAGGTTTCATCTCATAAGAAGCACATGGAACTTTCTATTTATTTTCACTCATACACACAGGATGAAATTATGGTCTAATTCCCCAATCAACCAAGTCATGCCGAGACCGTAAATCATCTTTTGTCTCTCCCTTAAAATTTAGAAGAAACGAAAGCAACATTTAACATATATTTTTTTCAATGTGCATTATATCTAATAAATGGCGTAAAAAATTGGTAGACCAATAAGAAAAATCAAAGAAGATACTCCTCTTCTTCCAATTGTAACAGGTTTCTGTGGAAACATTCTTTCTCTTTCCAGATTTCATTTGACCCTTCCTAAATGAAAAAAATAAAATCTTTCAATTGATTATGTACATCAGTTCCAGACATATGCTAAGGTGGATCATCAGTCTCCTTGGTATTGTCAAAGATTCGACGATTATTTATATATGGATGGTCTATTGGAAATAACCATCGAGGTCCCATAAAACTTAAACTACAATGATGTTTCAGTCTTCTGGATCACATATTCTTTATAAAAATAGAACATGATAGTTTTACCTTTGTGATCCATCCAGACATAATTTCATAAGATAGAAAATCATTGATCTTCCACATAATCACAACAAACATATTAAATATGTCTACATAAAATTCATCGTATGTGCACACACCCACATCCCAAAGAAGTTTCAACTCTTTTATTAAAGGTTGTATGTATAATTTAATGTCATTTTTGGGATTAGAAGGGCCATATATGAGTATACTCATGAAAGTGAAAGGGTTTTTCATACACAAACATGGGGGAAGGTTATAAATATGTATAAAAACCTTCCATGTGCTGTGCATAGTAAGCATATTACCAAATAGATTAAAACCGTCACATGAAAGACCCAAACTCACATTATAAAAATAAGCTGTAAAATCGGGATATCATGCATTAAATATATGCCATCAAAATCCATCTGTAGGGTGAATCAACTCATCATTAGACTTATTTATCTTGGCATCATGCTATATTATTTTTATTGTCCTTTCATCAGACAAAAAATATTCTAGAGTCTAGGGATCAATAAAAAATTCCAAATTACTTTCTGTAGCACACGGGATGGTGTTCTATCAGATTTTGGATTCCAGTGGGATGTGCCATATGTTATACAATAATTTCATTTTGCAGTTTCCTCCGAGAATGAACTACAATATTTTGGGCAAGAATGAATTATGTTCATTGAAAATCCAAGTTCCTCAACTAACATTCATGCCATATAGTGGTTTGAGGGAATATCTGCATCATCTGGAAGTATGTTCTTTAATAAGGTAAGAAGGTAATCGATGGAAGTATTAGAAATCCCATACATATATTTACCATTAAATAATAAAATTAGAAATTCCAATTTTTTAATTTTACTACATTGTCGATATACTAGAGTTGTGGCTGCATCATTCAATTTTTTCACCATAACAACAAAATAATTTTCATTAGATGCATCATGTGTGCTCATATTGAAGTATTCTTGGGCAGAAATCCTTTCTTTTTTACGATGATGAATTAATGGAAACCATTCATATAATAAATTTTCAAATCCAGTCCTCTCATTTGGATCATCAGAAATTTTAGATTTCATTTTCTCTCCATTATGATAGCACACAAAGTATTTTTCTTGAAAACCATATTTGGTTTCGTGGTAGCTGACTTCTTCCCAGCTCAACCAAGGTATTCCCACAAAATTGCAACATAGGTTGGGTATGTGACCACTATCTGAAGCATTGTGAAATGAAAAAAGCTAAAAAGATCTCCAAATTGTTTAAAAATCGCTTGAGATCTGATCGGTTCCATACATCCAACTTCTATCCATTTTGTAAAAAAAAAATTATAAGTAATTTCATCAAAATAAATTCAATAATATTTATGTTTAATCGAAAATGTATTTATTTAGATGATAATTTTTCACTTTATATGAAACCATAACTAACACATTACTCTATATGAGAATCATAATATAAAATACAATAAAATACTATATTTATAACAAAATACTATAAATTAATATAAATCCATGATATTTACTTCAATTATAAATATAATACCATGACAATTGTGCATATTGAGAGAAAATACATAATCTATGGAAGAATTTTGAGAGTCCTATACATCCTGTTTCAAAAAGGAGAGATTTCGAATACATGAGCCTTTGAAGGAGAAGAATCCCATTATTCTCAAGTATTCAATGAACTAAGTTATAACTTGATCACATGATATCTAGAGAGTGTTTTGAGACAAAAAAATGTTCAAGGAATGTTTTTAATAACTTTTAAGAACTATAAAAGAGTGTACAAGATCATGTCAAATTTTGGAGAAGAATTATTTAGGAGTTGAGTAAATTCTAGATCAAAGAAAGGTTATATTTTAGTGGATTATTTGAGTGATATTCATAATATATATTATGAATAAATGGGAAATATAATCTAAAAATGATTGAAAAAAGTTCCTCAGGGATTGAAACATTATGGTCATACATGTGGATCACGATCCAAGAAAGATTAAATACAAGTAAGAGGAGTTTGATGTCACATGATGAAGGTCCATGGGGAAAAGAATCACAATTCTAGGTTCATTGGGATTTCAAATGATAAGATTAATTTTTTTTACAAATGGGATAATCTATCTCCATTTTAGATATCCATAAAGGAAGTAGTTTCTAGTTGATGTAGTGAACTATTCTGGGTTGATACATTATTATTAAAATAATGTAAACATATACTAATTCAATTATGTGTGCCAAAATTTGAGGTGAAATATATTTTGGAATTTTTTCTTTTATCACATACAAGAGGATGCCATAGAACAGATAGAACATTGTTCAAGATATTAAAAAGTGAATTCATTTAATCAAAAATGTAGAATGTGAAAAGAGATTTTTTTAAAATCAGTTATTAATGATAAAAAATGGAATAATTTTGATAAGTTAAGAAATTTCATAACTACCCAATACCCAAAGACGAAGTATTCATTGTGTGGGGGTGGGGGGTCCAAGGGGGTATCCAGGAGGTGGGGTGGTGTCTGAGGGGGGGGGGGGCTATCCAAGGGGGGTGGGGGTGTCCAGGAGGGGTCGGGTGTTAGGGGGTGGCGGGGGTGTCCAAGTGGTGGGGTGGTGTTCCGGGGGGGGGGTTGTATGGGGGTGGGGGCTGTTCCGGGGGGGGGGGGGGTTTGTTTAGAGGTGGGGGTGTCTAGGAGGTGGTGGTGTCCAAGGAGCGGGCTGGTGTCCAAGAGGTTGAGTGGTTTCTGGGGGGGGGGGTGTCCAAGGGGGTGGGTGGGGGTGTCCTAGGAGATGAGGGGGGGTGTTCAGGAGAGGGGGGGTAGATGTATAGGGGGTTTGGGGGATGTCCATAGGTGGGGTGGTTCCCACGGAAGGGCTGCACAAGGGGGTGGGGGTGTCTATGGGGGATGGGGCGTGTCTAGGGGGTGGTGGGTGTCCAATGGGGTGGGGGTGTCCAGTGGGGGTGGGGGGTTCTAGGGGGGGTGATGGGGGCTGTCCATGGGGGTGAGGGTGTCCAAGGGGGGTGAGTGGTGTCTAGGGGGTGGGGGGGGGGGTTTCCATGGGGGTGGGGTGTCCAGGGGGTGGTGGGGCTGTCTAAGGGGGAAGGTAGGGGGGTGTATAGTGGGGGGGGGGGGCTGTCCAGGGTGATAAGGGTGTCCATTGGTGGTGGGGGGTCAAGGGGGTGGGGGTGGGGGGTGTTCAGGGGAGGAAATACCCATATAATACTATAAAATTACCTATACCCAATCATACAAACATCGCAATTCCAATCCATCACCCAACCAACACCCAATTCATCTTCAATATCACTACCCTTCCCATTATTTTTTAAACAAAAACTATAAATACAAAATCCAAATACATTTTTCAACTAAACTAATGTCCATAGAAACTACCATATCACCAGACTAAAAAATGGAAAACCACCTACACCACTACCCCAACAGTCCCCAATCCCTTCACAATGATCATAGTTATATCCATTACCCACCACAAGAAAATATGACTAAACAAACCCTTTACCATCATTGAGTGGGGATACACCAACACCTCCATTAGTTCACATGGTTCACCAACTCTACAAATAAGGAGTGTATATAAAGACTTCAAATAAAGGTGATTCAAAAAATCATGACACATTAAGTGTAGAAAAAAGAAAAAATAACAAATCAAAGTGCACTTATTGGGTATACCATGCCATAGACAGCATAGACCTCTAGTTTAGGCCAAATCAAAATAGAAAAAAGAGTTAGAGAACATTAAAACTAAGGTAGCACTTATCGATTTGAGGTGTAGAACTAAAATATTACTTGATTGAATATGGATCTATCAAGTGGAAGGAATTTCATAGCCTAGGGTAAAGAGATATCTTTGGGAGAGATTCTGTTTAGGGCCCCAATCACATGAATGGGGGAAGTCGAGCTACTTTGTATTTGGGGGAAAACATTCCGAACAGTTTTAGAAAACTATTGGGAAATATTTTCTTCACCAAAGATTTTAAAAAACCATTGGTATAAATTATGAAAATTAAATATTTCCCAATGGTTTACTAAAACCATTGTGAAATCATCATTTTAAAAGAAGTATACCAATGGTTTTTTCAAACTATTGGTAAAGGTTAATCCAAAAACAGTATACCAACAATTTAAACAAACCGTTGGAATAAAACCGTTGTGAAGGTCTCAATTTCCACTAGTGAAAGTTTCACATACTATATGAGAAATATATAGTTTAGAAATAAAAATATAGATTTTTAAAAATAGATACTTTATTGATGTTCTTTATAAAGTGATAATATGTTATTTGAATTATCTATAAGGATCAAAAGAAATATCTCCTTAAATAGTTGCAGAAGCATCCTACATTTAGAAGTGATCTTTATAGTGTTGTTTGAAATAATTATGTAATATTATGTGTGAAATATTTATTCTAGTGGGACTCTGTAAATCATTGTTTGACTCTATGATAATGAATAAATTTATGTTTCAACCATTTGTGATTTGAGTGGAAAATATGTGAATGAGGAATTTTACTAATCACAATAAGGAGTAGACTCTCTTTAAGACTACCACTTGTAAAAATATTTGTTTCCTCTTCTATTTTATTTTACTACATTTTGGAGATGTTGAGTAATCATAAGAGTGGATTCGATCCTAACACATCATAGAGGTTAATTTCAAAAGAATGAAAAATTGTAAAAATCACCACTAATTTAACCTTCCATTCTCACTGATGAAACATATCCCTAGGTATTTCATGACCCCCCTCAATTATCATTCATTTTTCTCCCCAATTCCTATAACAAACACAACATTATATTAAAAAAATATAAATAACTACTCCCCTTAAATAAATAATATATCTATTTTTTATCTCTATTAAAAAATAGAACCCAAATCCAAGTAGGGGTTTAACTCATGAATCTTTAAGTGAGAGGAGAAGATTGAACATAAAGTTTTACACTTAATTCCACAAACATCTCTCTTGGAATGGAATTAGTGAAAATATATATAAACTTATTTTTATAAAAATTTATTCAATCTTGATATTGTCACCTTCTTCCATTTATTCAATAAAAGGATATCTGATTGGAATATGATTAGATATTGAATGTTTCACTACTTTTTGGTACAACTCTATAATACTTTTATTATCACAAGAAATTTTCCGTGGTCTCTTAGTCTCAATATTCAATTATGATATCTACACATGTATCCATATAATATTTTTACAATAATGTATAACAACTATATATTAATCCTCATATTTACTCAGTTTTACTTAGTTATTCTTTTTTCACTAATAATTAAGACAACCCTCTCCCATAAATAAGGTTCCATATAAAATCAATCTTATTTTAGAATATTCACCTACAAAATTAGCATATGTAAATCCCAATAAGATCCAATTTTCATTGAGTGTGTATAATATCCCATAATTCAAAGTTACATTTTGGAGACCCATCCCTTTTAAACATATTATTACATGAATTTATAATAATTATCCCTCAATTACAAACCAAGGATCAAAAGTCCTAGTTTCTTTATACGACTAGGTATATAATTATAAAACATAAAACTATAATAAAGAATCTTTTTATTAATATCCATAATGATCTCCTAACTCCCTTTGAGATCCAAAAACTACATAGGATAACCTGGGGAATGCATAGATAAAAGGGGTGAGCTAAAAAACCTAGTAAGAAAATAACCATGGAAATGAAGTATGACACATGAGTCAAAATGAATAACTTGATAACATAAAATTAATGGATCATGAGTAAAACTTTTGAGTCATAATATATAGAACATGAAATAATATGATCTTGAAAATATAGGAATGTGGTAGTAATATATATCATGACATAAACATGAGTCAAGGCTAACTGCCTAGATGATATCACATGGTTGACATAGTCACATAATGGATTTGGTTTACTCCCTTATACCATACATAATTTATCATGAGAATAAAACATTACCCAATTAATTGGAGCACTATCTAGGTTCACCCATCATAACATGTACATGAATATGTGTGCCACATAGAGAAATAAAACATAAGGAATAGACATAAGGGTTACCTATGGAAAGAAATGTGTTTCATAATCATATCATAAGACATAAACAAAGAGTTTATTATAATATAATCCATGAAAGAAGGGATAAATAATTCTTGGAAAATTATAAAGGGATAATAATATATCATGAATAATTATGTTCAACTATATTAAAAAAATTAAAAAGAGTGGTTAGGTAACTTTAGAAATGCACCACTTAAGCACGATTTTAGGGAAAATAATAAAGATTATTTAAATAGGATAATGGCATAATTATTTCCATAAAACTAGAAATTAACTAAAATGGGGTATGATTATAAAATGAGTGATTTTAAAAAATATGGATGGCTTATAATTTTTTATGGGGTTTACATTAAAATAGGAAAGAAACAGAGAAGTCCCCTTTAATCAGGGTTTCTTATCGAGAGGAATTGAGGATGGAACCTTTTAAAAAATGTATATCCCCATAAAAGAAAGAATAATTGTGATAAATATATAATTTTTAGACATATATAAAAAATATGGGAGAATTATATAAGAAGAATAAAGAGATAAATTTATTCTAATAGAGGTAAATCATTACCCAATGAAAATATGAGGGTTTTGAGAGATCCCTTACCCTATGTCTAAATGCATTCTGCACTTGAAATTAATATCCCAAATAATAAACTTAAATTCTTAAATTAATTAATTAACAACCTATTCCACATATTTTTGATTTATTATAATTTTATTAAGTTCATTTATGCCCATTTTGATGAGTTATAATGTTCAATTTCATTGTTTCGAGAGCATTTGTTTCATGGTTTCATGGCCGGTTCACTTGTGTATAATCATGGATATTCTTTTCAAATGGGAATAATACTCAATAAGTTAAATGAAATGGTATTCATACAGTTCAATAAGTATAAATGGTCTCATATATCATTTTTTCTAATATGGGGATAGATCATTGAGAAAAAATGTTATCGTTATGTGGTTAGTTTATTCAGCATATTTTACCTACCATCATGAACTAGTTTCATTTTATTTAATATTATGTTTATATATTATTACCAAAACATGAAATAAGTTTTATATACTTATTAAAATATTATCTAACCATCATAATAGTTTTATGACCTTCCTTAAAGGTGGTAATGAAAAACAAAAACTCATTATCGATGGAGATAGTTAAACGCCATAATTTGGACAATGGTTTTGTTTTGTTGAATAAGAGGAGATGAGAAAAGATCTTGATATAAGATATCATATTAGAAATAAAACATTAATATATATAAATTATATTGAATTTATTATAATCTAATTGATAAAATAGATTAGGAGAAGGTATAAGAAGAAAATAAATTAAAAATTTAGTTTGAGAATGCTACCACTTGAATATCACCTCCTTGAAGGACCCCTTGAGGAACTTCGAATTTGTCTTTTTGTGAGACCATAAGAACATGGATGTGGGAAGAGCGGGGAGGATAGGGTTTGGAATATATTTGGAAATATTCAAGGATTATAAGTTCTGTAGAGAAGGGGTTGTGAGGGATGCTATTTATAAGGGGAGGAGACAGGTGTTTTTGATTATTATTTTCAATAGTTTATTATTTTGGATCAATAATATCAATTATATTGATTCTTGTGGATATATAAATTAAATGGTGCACGTGAGTTCAAACTAAAGAGTTATTACATCATCCTTGACTCAAAAAATCATGTATTTTAATTATAATGTTAAATACTCTAAATTATTGTATTTCACCATTCACCCAACAGTCAAATATTATATAAAAATTCAAAACATTCACCCTATCAAATTTTTGAAATTTTGATTTCAAAAATTGAATCCATTTTGTAAAAATAATTTTATAAATATGAGAAATAATTTTTTTAATATAACCCTCATTTATTAAAAAAACTAATTTTTCTATTAAAATCAATTTTATGTATGGAATCCCTCCATTTTATTATATAACATTTCATTACAATGTACAAAAACAGGGTATTTAGAAGTTTAGTTTCCTTAAAAATGGTTTATCATATATGAAAACATAAAACATTATTATGATCTACTTGAAAGTATTTTTCATTTACTCATCCCAATAATATTTATTGCATCTCATAACCTTAAGACATACATCAAAGGAAAGGGTGAGCATAAGGCCCAATAGGGGAATGATCAAGGGAAAAAGTTTACATGTCAACTTGGTGAATATTAATGAGAACATAAGGAATATAATTATGGAATGGGGAAGAGAACATGAAACATATCATAATAAAAATAAAACGAATCGTACCATGGAAATGTGGCTACAACATTTAATTTACACATTCATAAGTGTATTCCCAATGTTATCCACCAAGGTGTAATAAATAAAAAATACCATGTTTATTCACCAAGGCATCGTAAAACATGTCATATATAGAGATTAAATTGTTTACCCAATGAATTTGAGCACTATCAGAGTGAAAACTTCTTATGTATTAATTAATTTAAGAAAAATATATCATAATAAAATATTTCATAAACAACCCATAGAGAATAAAAAACATGTTTCATATCAAAATTATGATGTTTCAAAATTTCTTAAAGTCATAATCATTATGTCATTTTCAACCCACAGAAACGGAATAAGGGTTTCATGTATAATAATCTTAGAATAAAATAAATTATTTTTACGTCTAGGTGAATATCCGTAGAAAATAAATAGTCATGGGTATTAACAGAAATAAAATAAAAGATAATTTCTTGAGGATAAGATATAAATTTTTAGAAGTAAATTCATCAGCAAAGCGGGTAGCAAACATGATTTTTGAAAAGGCTAAAATGATAAAGAGAAAATGGTATCCCATTTATAAGACATAATTTTTCAGTAAGGTTATGATCAAAAGGATAATAAAAAGAGGAATCATAACAATTATAAGACACATACAAAAATATGTTCTTCAATTGAAGGGAAAGGAAGGATAATTCCATTACCGTGAAGAGTTACACCTAAAACTTGGGGATCAAGACATTGAGGGATTTGGTACACATTGGGAGGAAAAAATACCAGAGATTAATGGAGGATGGATTGTCAGTGAATTGAAATGGATAAATGGGTGGTTATTTATAAAAAAGTGGTTGATTTGTTTAATAATTTCGACACATAGGCCTTCGAAGTATATTTTAAAAAACATGAAAGAACATTGGCTTGACCATGGTGTTTTCCTACGGTGTTGGACATTTGGGAAATATTTTATGTTATTTTAAACCACAAGAATTGAGAATCATTTTATATTACTTCTCTTGGAATGGAGATAATAAAGTTTCCATAAAATAATATTTTTAATGTAAAGTTTCCATTTTAGACTTTGCAAAGTATCTTATAGGTTTGGAAAATGATAAAAATATATTAAAAATATTTTATATTAATAAAATAAAATAATTTAAGTCTTTGATTGTGGTTAATGAATTATTACATCATTGTGAAATAATTATGAAGTCATCGAACATTTAAAAAACCTCAAACTATATCTTTAATATTCATGAAAAAATAAATTATTTTTGACAATTCTCATAAATTCACCCAAACCTAATTTTGACGTGATAGTTTAAAAAATGATATTTATTTTATCATAATAATTCTATATTTATGAGAATATTAACTTAAAATATATAAATCCTTATTTATTAAAAAATAAAGTGGGTTGATAAAGCGTAGTCAAAATTTTTGACACTTAAGAATCTTCAAGGAGATAATAAAATTATTTCATTATTTATATTAAAATAAGAGTGTTTTTAAAATAGAAATAAATAAAAATAAATTTTATTCATAATAAATTAGTTTATTATAAAATTTTATATATTTTCTAAGATGTATAATTTGTTTCTGAAAAATTGATTTATTAAATTCGTAATATATTTTAGTAAGAAAACTATTCTTAAAGAGAAATTAATGGAATGAAAATTTTATTTATACAGTGGAATTACAATTTAAGTATCTAATTCCTAGACACATAATCCCTTATAACACCCCTTTACGACTGAAGAGTATGGTGTGCAGTGATGATAGATTCATTGGTAGCTTAGCTAACATATATGGAGTGGTAATTTCTTCTAAGTTGAGCTTCTCTTGTAGGATATTTGATTATAGATTCATTTGTTGAAGCTCATATTGAGCTTGGTCAAAGAAAAACCCTAGTGATGGTACCTCCCTGTCATGTTCTAACTAATAGGGTTTATACAGCTTGAATCTATTGGTTGTGTTCATTGAATCTCTTTTTTTTGCATCAATTATCATTTTTTATTTCTAATTATAAACACCAATTATAACATTAAAATTATCATCCAGAGTATAGTTTCCAATGGTCATATTGACCAATATCATAATTAGACAACGATCATATAATGGTCGAATCTATATGGTCACATTTCCCTTTATATATACCTAATTATTAAAGAGATATAGTTTTTTTGTGTATAATATAATATAACACACATTTTTAGGAAATAATTATCATTCAAAAAGTATAGGTCGTTAAATTGTGACCCTTCAAAAAATTATTTTTGGTATCATAAAATTATATTATAATTATAATAAAACATAATATTAATTTATTAATCCATTTTATGAAAATAATATTTCTTTTAAATAATTATATTCATTATAAAACTATATATAAAATAATTACAATTTATAAAAATACTAACACATAATTTATCATTTTAAAAACATTTATTTACTTATATTGTGATATAAATATATATCATATTTTCATTTTATAAGATACCTAAATATTATTTCAAAGTTTTATAAGTGAGGTTACTATTCAAATAGTCGTATTAATTTTTCCAATGGTTTGATTGAACACAACTCCAACAAAATCAAGAATATCAAAGGGGCCAATGTATTTGGGATTTAGATTTCCCTTCTTCTCAAACCTCATTACTCTTTTCCCTGGATATATGTGTAGGAATAACTTATATCAGAAAACAAACTCTAGGACCCATCTATGATTGTATATATATATATTATGTCAATATTGGAAATCCCTAATGTGTTGTTGAATGATCTTCACCATTTCTACCATTTCCTTGACCATTTAAGGTCCCAAAATTTAACTTTCTCTAACCCATCCCATAGGTGTTCTAAATATTTTCCAATAAATATATTTATATGGAGGCATATGGATACATGATTGGAAATTATTATTGTAAGAGAATTCAACCAGAGGAAGTTACTAGTCCCACATTCCTTTGATGTCCTCAAGTATACTCTCAACATATATTACAATGTAAGAATAGTATACTCAGAATAGCCATCATTCTAGGGGTGATATGCTATACTGAGGTTGATCTCAATGTTTAGATCATGTTGGAGACTTTTCCAGAACATGGTGGTAAATCTTGGATCTCGATCAAATACAATTAATAATTATACTTTATATAGCCGCACCACTTCTCTGATGTATATTTTAGAATGTTGATAGAGTGATAAATCCTATATAATTTAAATCAAGTGAGCAGTATTTATAAGATGATCCACAATAAATCAAATAACATCATTTCCTCTGGATGTATTTGGAAGTCCAGTGACAAAGTCCATGGTGATGTTCTCCCATTTCCATGTAGTTATGTGTAATTGTTTCATCATCCCCTTATAACTTTTCCTTACATCCTTCAATTTCTGACATACCAGGCTATTTTATGTATATTCTGTGATCTCTTTCTTCATATTACCACACCAATTGTGTTCTCAAAGATATTGATACATATTTATTCTCCTTGGGTGTATGGAGACAGTTGATGTGACAACCAAATGTTTTATCAATAGAAAATAAATTCTTATAATTATGTCATATAATCACATGAAATCACAACTCAATGAACTACTAAGTAATATGTGACCTTTAAACACAATATTATCACTTCTCTTATTTGAATTTCAAAAATTTGACACACAGTTGTGTTCAGGATGATTTTTGGGGTCTAATAGAAGAAACTTACATTTTGGTGAATAGTAACCTACCCTTATAAATAGTAACCTACCCTTATGAGTAGTTATATTACCCTTATTAATAGTAAATCATACAAAATAATAGTAACCTCACTCTTGAATGTATAAATAAAATTTAGTCATCTTATAAGTGATAATACGACTATAGTAAACGTATTGGTATTTTTGTCAATCATAAATAATATAATTACAATTAATTAGTTGATTTAAAATAAAATTTATTTCCTTAAAAGGTGTTAATAAATAAATAGTTTTATGTATTCTGGGTTTAATATAATTTTATAAGACCTCAAGAAATTTTTGAAAGAATTATAAAATCAATTATAGTTTTAAAATATGTAATTTTCATATAAATTACGATTTTAATTAAAAATTAAATTAATTATATATAATTTTTTTTTGAAAAATGGATTCCATTTTTTGATTCTATACATGGAAAAATTATTCGGGTACATTTTTGGGATTTTTCTGAAATACTTAAATTTTTTATGAATAGTGAAATACGATAATTTACAAAATAAGAAAATAAATTAATTATTGAGTCACGGGTGATGTTCTACTGATGTATGAACCATTGGTTCGAACTCACATGAAATTATTACTATTTTTGGTGATGTAATCATCACTATTTATGGACTTATTGAGAAATAAGAAACTATTGATTAAAATATCAAGAAAACCCTCCTCCCCTCCGCTATAAAAAACCACCCACACTCCATTCTTCTCTTCACTTCTCTAAATCCTTCTGTCTTTCCTAAATTATACTCAAATATCTCTCCAATCCCCACCATGTCCATCAACCCTTGGTATCCTCTAAAGACCAAATCATCTCCCCTCAAGAGGCTCTCAAGGAAGATTAACTCAACAGGTAAATTCCTCTTTTCAATTCTTTTACTTTCTTTTCAATTTCCAATGTTTTATTTTCTATACAAAACTATACTAATTTAAATGTAATGGAAAATCCAGTACCTTATATTTACTCTAATTTTGTTATGACAATGGAATAATTTATCATCTTCTCTCATTTACTCTTTTTTTATTCTAGTAGTAAAGACACCATCTGAGATGTGTAAATTTACCACATTCAAGGATGATGGGATTTCAATTTCCATTAACATCTTCAATTTTGGTCATTAAAAAATTAATATGGTTGAAATAGACTATAATATATGTATTATTTCTCATTTATGGTTCTGTAATATTTTTTACACATGTTTTTGATTTATAAAATAAAATGTGTTTTTTGTGGTCAAAAACCACCAATTAACACAAATGGTTATCAATAATGTTTTATGTAATGATTCATCTTAACCCCAAGAATAAAAATAAAATTTACAACCATGTAACCTTCTAGATGTTCAACAATAACATACAACTCCAATTCTGTACAACCATCCACATTTTACATGGTTATCCATTCAAGTATATAAGTAAATTGATCTTGAAACAAACAGACCTGAACAATGAAACTGAACCTCATAACCCATCAAAACAGTTTTGAATAAACTAAAAAGGTTATAATAAATCAATTATATGTAAAATAGGTTCTATAATTATTAATTAATCAACCTTATTTGATTATTTAGGTTATTAATATCAAGTGGAGAACATCATTGGACTTAAGGTAAGAGATACTACCTGAACCTCCATTATTGCTTCGAGTTATTTTTACTCTCTTTTTACCCAAATAAATTTCTATATTTTGTCTATTTATATCTTCTAATTTCTATTTATATGTCCAAAATAATGTATCACAATCCATTATCCATTATCTTTTAGGTATATACATTCTTTTAAGTGATTCCCTCCACAATACTTCCTGATAAGAAAACTCGTGTTAAGGTAACTTCTCAAATTCATAATCAATTTAAAGTGCACTCATCCTTACGTTTTAAGACAAAATTGTTTTTATAAAACCTGTTTTTATTATTAAAACCTTATTGGATCACCTCTAGTTTTATATAAAAGATTATTTCATTTTCTATTTTAAATGATCGTTAGTATTTTCCTTAAAACCACACTAAAATGTTTTAATGCTAAAATTTCTTGAATAGTCTTCTTACATGATGTTAATTATGTTTGAAATCACATACCATGATATATGATTATTTTACACTATGAATTTCTAGGTATGTTTTAACTCCTTTATTTCATGGACAGTTGTATGATATACTCATTCATTAAGCATTATGACACGATTATGATACCCATTTCTTTCCATGGGTACTCTAATGCTTATATATGATTGATTATGTTTGATTATTAATGTGGAATGAATATTCATGAACACGATAATTTGGGTGTGACCAGATAGAGATGAAATGAAATGGGTAATGTTGAGTCTCTCGAGATGTTATGTGCAATGGTCTTGGCTGTTAGCCCTGACTTGTGCTACCATGTGCAACGATCTTGGTTGTTAACGTTGACCTGTTCTCCTTTATGTGCAATGAGCCTTGAATCAGGATTAAGTCATGTTTTATGTTGTTTCCAAATTATTATGTCTCCATTTTTATATGACCCCATATATATATTTTATGATTTCACATGCTCCATTCATTTTTATATCATTATTCAATGCCTTCTAAACCATGTGCTAAAGCTTTATTTCTATGTTTTTTCCCTTGCTGGGATTTTAGATCATTCCATTGTTCATGTTATCCCCAAGTCAACCTATGAAGATGTATGAGAACAATTAATGTTATGAGATCTTTATGTAGATTATAAAAATATATATTTTATTTAGTCCCATGTTTTTAGTTTTATGTAACTTGTCTTCCAAGACACTATACTTCGTGATCCTAGGATTGTAATATGAAGTTTTATTCTCCTTAAAATGATGCAATGACATGTTTAAAAGGTAGGGTTGATTGATTTGGTATCAGAGGGAGTGATAGTTATTTTTGGAGATTAAGAATAGAGAACTTTAGTCAGAACCTTAGGGATGAGACTAAGTATAATAAAACATCCAAATTTTTTTGTAAGTATACAGTAAGGGGTTTATCAAGAAAATACATCCATGTCTAGATTGAAACAGGTAGAGGTGACTCTAGTATAGATGACTCTAGGGGAAAATCTTGAAAACACAGATTTGAGCTAGACTTGAATGGGAACTAGTGAATGATAATAGACATTGATAAACTCTTGGTTTGACACTTCTAGGGGATATCCTTTGGTAAATTCATGAGCTTATTACAAACCATTATTAATGGAAAAAAAGTTCCCATAAGAATATATGCTAAAAATTAGATCAAGGATGACCTAGACTGAAACCTAAGTAATCACAAGTCAGGATATAATTCTACTTTACATGTTTATAATTTTATGTTCAATGTTTCCTTTTATGATTAATAACTAAGTATTCAATCCCTCTAATTGTATGTTCTTTTTATTAGTTAATAGTGGGAAATAGAAGAACACATCCCAACAATCAATGTGATAGGGAATGTTAATATTTCCTTAATGATATTCAAAATATGATTAGAATGGGTTCTCAAAACTTCATGATAGTACATGCTTAGCTGGATCATGTTATGAATAATAACTTGAATCATGTGGAACACCCTCCTCCCCCAAGTAAAGGTAAAGTTTCCATAGAATCCTTCCTATATCAAAGGTTTCCCATGTTTAGGGGATCTTTTGATCCCCTTCTCACAGAATAGTGGACTAACTCCATTTAAAATATATTATCTATCCTCAAGTGCTCAAAAGAAGAGAAAGTCACACTGATTGTCTATCATTTTGATGGGGAAGCTGATTAGTGGGGGGCACTAATCAAGAATAAAAACTTCCAAGAGGAAATTGATTTCATGGATTAGGAGTAATTCATGTAAAATGTTTTTCAATAAATATTTTCCCTAAACCCTCCACCTCAAGATGGAAATATAGTTCCTCAGACTCAAGAAGTAGGAGGATGAGTCTATCTGGGCATACAAAGAAAACATCATAAGGCTTTCAAGATACGTCTCCAGCTTTTTCATGAACATTGAAGGCAAGGTGGATTACTTCTTTAGAGGGAAAAAAGCTGAGTATATGAAAATAATTAGTGATTATATACTTTGATAGTTATGATGAGATTGTATGTTGTTACCTTAAGGTTAAAATGGATATTAGAGACTCCTAGTGGTCTCTTGGGCCCGATGAAAAAAAGAGAAAGATAGAGTATAATATGGCTAGTTTGATAAATAAATACCATAATGTAAATAAGATCAAACATCCCATGTGTCAAAATTGTGGGAAGAAGCATCCTAGGAACTGTCAAAAGGGAAACCAAAATTTCTTCAAATATGGAAATATAGGACATGTAACAATGAATTACTGAAGGGATATAAATAATCCCACTAAGGTGGAAGAATAAAGGAAGATTCAGATCAACAATCATCCTATAGTGAAGTGTTAAAACTGCAAAGATCATGGGTATTATGAAACCAATTTTCCTAAGCCAATGGTTGTTGAAGGTAATCAGTAAATACCTCTAAGGTAGCAAGGATGGGATTATGCTGTCACAACTACTGAGGTGTAGCCATAAAATGATGTGGTGATTGGTACTGAAGTTATTTATTCAAGAATAGTGAATGTACTATTTGATTGTGGTTCTACACATTATTTTATATCTTTCATGTTTAGTAGAACTATTCAAACACCACCTCAAAATTTGAAGGATAAGTAATATGTGGGAACATAGAATGGTGTAATTATTACATACATGGTTTATAACTCCTCCCTGGTAAATGTTTGTGGACTGAACCTCCCATCAAATATTTTCATACTTCCTTTAGTGGAGTTCAATGTTATCTTGGGCATGGATTGGCTGTCTTTTTACAAATCTAACATCAACTATCGAGAAACGAATATCACTCTTCACATCCTAAATAATCCTCCAAATATTTAAATGTTCAAGGAGGAAGATTAATTCCCTATATAATTATAGTCTCATGTGTGGATATTACTACCTTATGAGAAAGCATGTCTAGCTCAAATGACTGAGAGAAAGAAGATGATACTTCTAGAAGAAGTGCCCATCATGAGGGATTACACTAATGCATTCCCTGAAGAGTTTCATGGTATTACTCATGATTTATAGGTTGAGTTCTCAATTTAACTTATTCCTAGATCTCTACCTATATCAATGAAACCTTATAGAATGGCCATCGTAGAGCTATAATATCTAAAGAAGTAGTTATAGAAGAATCTAGATAAGGTTTTTATATACCCGAGTGCTTCACCATGGGGTGCACCAGTCCTATTTTTCATGAAGAAAGATGGATCAATGCACCTATTCATCGATTATCATGATCTCAATAAAACCATGATAAAGAACAAGTATCCCATTCTACAAATAGATGACTTGTTCGATCAGCTTCATGGGACCAATTATTTCTGAAAGGTGGAGAATTAGTCGGGATATCACCAAATAAAGGCGAGGAAGGAAGATATTCCCAAGATTTCCTTTCCAAAGAGGTATGGACACTATGTTTCATAGTGATGCTATTCGAAATCACTAATGCTACATCAATTTTCCTAGATTTAATGAATATAGTCTTTAGATATTACCTTGACAAATTTTTGGTAGTCTTTATCTATGATATTCTCATACACTCCAAGAATAATAAGGAACATTAAGAGCATTTGAATACTGTGTTAAAGACGTTTCTATGAGAGATTCAATATGAAAAGTATAGTAAATGTGATTTCTAGATGGAGGAAGTATCATTATTGGGGAATGTTATCACCAAAAAGGGATATCTATAGACCCTTCCAAGACAAAGGCAATAGAAGAGTGGCCCATGCCAACATCTGTAATAGAGATCCACAACTGTCTGGGTCTATCTGGGTATTATAGATGATTTTTCAAGAAATTATCATGATTTCCAAACCCAAAGAACAAGATTAAATGAACGGAAGTATAGTTCATCTGGATTCAAGAATGTGAGGAAAGCATTATAGAGCTCAAAAAGAGGCACATCGTTGTGCCAATACTCACACTCTTAATGAGTGGAGAAATATTTGTGGTGTACAATGATGGTTCAAAAAAAGGATTAGGCTGTGTACTAAAGAGTAATTATAATGTGATAGCCTACACCTAAAGGGATATGAAAATTCATGATAAAAACTATACTATGCATGATATGGAGTTGGTGGTTGCGATCTTTACGTTGAAAATCTGACAGCATTATCTCTTTGGGGAGAAGTGTCAGATATATACTGATCAGAAGAATCTCAATAATATATTCACAAAAAAAGATATTAATATTCACCAAAAAATATTGTTATATCTCATCAAGGATTATGACTTCTCAATACACTACCATATTTGTTAGGAAAACAATGTCGCAGACACTCTAAGTAGAAATGATCCTCCATCTTTATCAATGTTGAGAATTGAAAAGGATCAAATAATATTATATATACAAGGGATAGACATATGAATAATTAAAGGGGGAAAATCATCAATCATGTCTCAAATTATTTCTCAACCATCCCTCATAGATAAAATAAAGGATGATCAAAGAAAATTTGTGAAAATTTAGAGAATGGTGGAAGCTATTAGAAATGGGAAATCATCTGAGTTCAAGATTGATAAGGAAGGAGTTTTATTATTTGGGTCACGAATATGTATACCATATAATCCATAGATAAATAATGGTATTTTGAATTACTCACATAGCTCAACATTCTCTATTCACCCAGGGATCACAAAGATGTATTGAGATCTCTTAGAGAACTTTTGGTGAGACAATATGAAGAAGAAGATTGATGAGTATACATTAAAGTGCCTGGTATGTCAACAAGTGAAGGATGAAAGATAGATGTCTAAGGGGATGATGCAACCACTACCCATAAAAACATGGAAGTGGGAGAACATCACCATAGACTTTGTCACCAGACATCCAAGGACATCTAGATGAAACAATGATATATGAGTCATTTTGGATCGTCTTAAAAAGATAGGTCACTTTATCTCAATTTGATAGGACTTCTCATTGGATAAAATTTCTCAAATATATATCAAATAGGCGGTAAGGCTTCCTGGAGTACCACTATCTATTATATACAATAGATAACCGAGATTCAACTCAAAGTTATTGAAAAGTCTCCAACACGATCTAAGCACTGAACTGATCTTCAGTATGGCCTATCATCCTCAAACTGATGGCCAATCTTAGTGAACTATTCAGACACTATAAGATATATTGAGATCTTGTTCTATAGAATTAAAATGGAGGATGATACCGACATCTTACACCGGTTGAAATCTCCTAAAATAATAGTTTCCACTCGAGCATCCAAATGGAACCATACGAATCCCTTTATGGGAAAAGGTGTCGAACACCGATGTGTTGGGATGAAGTCAGTGAGAATAATCTGCTAGGACCTGAAATGGTCGAAGAAATGTTGGAGAGGGTGAAAACCATTCAGAATCATATAAAGGAATCCCAAAGTCGACAAAAGAGTTATGCATACAATCGTCAATAATACCTTGAGTTCAATGTTGGAGACATGGTATTTCTCCGCATATCATCATGGAAGAAAGTCACGAGGTTTGGGAAGAAAGGAATGCTATGTCCTAGGTACATGGACCCCTTAGAGATTCTTGATTTGGTTGAGGCCATGAAATATCGAATGAAACTTCCACCTTCCATGTCTAAAGTGCACAATGTCTTCCTTGTATCCCTCTTAAGGAATTACATACCAGATCCTTCACATGTGCTCTCTTCAGAGGTGTTACATTTAGATAATGATCTTTCTTACGAGGAGCAGCCAATGAAGATCTCGGATCATAGAGATAGAGTTCTACGTAACAAGACTATGGACCTAGTCAATTTATTATGGCAGAACCATAAGAATGAATAGGCAACATGGGAACTGGAGGAGGCAATGAAGGAAACGTACCCACACCTGTTTATGGATTAAAATCTAAAATGAAATTTCAAGAGAGAAATTTCATAAGGGGGGATGAATGTAATGACCTAATGTTTTATCAATGTCAATTTACATCTTATAATTATGCCATATAATCACATGAAATCACAACTCAATGAACTATTAAGTACTATGTGACCTTTAAACATAATATTGTCACTTATGTGATTTGAATTTCAAAATTCTAACATACACGGTTGTGTTTAGGGTGATTTTTGGGGTCTAATGGATCAAACAGATTTTTTGGTGAATAGTAACCAACCCTTTTGAATAGAAACCTACCCTTATGAATAATAATTCTTCCAAAATAATAGTAATCTCACCCTTGAATGTATAAATAAAATTTTAAAATATTATAAGTGATAATATGACCATAGTAAAAGTATTAGTATTTTTGTAAGTCATAAATAACTAATTACAATTAATTAATTATTTTAAAAAAATTATTTCCCTAAAAGGTATACATAAATTAATAATTTTATGTCTTCTAGTATTAAGATAATTTTATAAGACCTTATGTAATTTTTTAAATCATTTTAAAATCAGTTATAGTTTTAGAATCTGTATTTTTCAAGTAAATTATGATTTTAATTAAAAATTAAATTAATCATATATAGAAAATTATTTTTGAATAATAGATTTCCTTTTTGGATTCTACACATTAAAAAATGGGTAGGGTGAGTTTTTTGTATATTTCTGAAATACTTGAATTGTTGATGAATAGTGAAATATGATAATTTACAAAATAAGCTAAATACATTAATTATTAAGTGATGGGTGATGTTCTGCTGATGTAAGCACCATTGGATGTAACTCACATTCACTTATTACTATTTTTGGTCATGAAATTATCAGTATTGTTGGTCTTATAGAGAAATAATATACTATTGAATAAAATATTAAGAAAACCTTCCTCCCCTTCACTATAGAAACCACCCACGCTCCCCTATTCTCTTCACTAATCTCAATCCTTGTACCTTTTCTAAATTCTGATCAAGTCTCCCTCTAATCTCCCCCACCACCATCAGCCCTTGGTCTCCTATAAAGACAAAATCTTCCCCCCTTAAGAGGTTCTCAAGGAAGATTAACTCAAGAGGTAAATTCATCTTTTCAATTATTTTACTTTCTTTTCAAGTTCCTCTATTCTATTTTCTATCCTTACCTACCCTCACCAAAATTTGATGAAAAATCCAATACCTTATATGTAATATATTTGTTTTTGATAATTGAATAATTTATTATCATCTCTCATTTACCCTTAATTTATTCTAGTAGTAAATACACCATCTAAGATGTGTTAATTTACCACATTCAAGGACGATGGGTTTTCAATTTCCATTACCATCTTCAATTATTGTCATCAAACCATTAATATAGTCAATACAAACTATAATATATGTATTATTTCACATCTATGGTTTTAGAATCTATTTTTAAAGATGTTTTTTATTTATAAAATAAAATGTGTTCATTGTGGTTAAAAACCGCCTGTTACCCCAAAAGGTTATCACTAAGGTTTTATGCAATGATTCATCTTAAATCCAAGTAAAAAAAATAAAATTTACAACCGTGTAAAATTCTATATGTTCAATAAAAAAATAACACTCCAATTCTGGATAACCATCCTCATTTTACATGGTTATCCATTCATGTATATAAATAAAGCGATCATGAAACAAACAGACCCGAACAATTAAATTGAACCTCATAACCAATAAAAAATATTATGAATGGACTCAAAAAGTTTACAATAAATAAATTACATGTTAATAAGGTTATTTAATTTTTAATTAATTAACCCAATTTTACTATTCATTTCATTAATATTATGTGGAGAACACCATCAAACCTAAGGTAAGGGATTCTACCTGAACCCCCATTATTCCTTCAGGTTATTATTAATCTATTTTTACCCAAATAAAATCCTATATTCTGTTTATTTACATCTTATTATTTCTGTTTATATGTCCAAAATCATGTATAAAGATCCATTATCCATTATCTTTCAGGTATATACATTCTTTTAAGTGATTCCATTCTCAATACTTTCTTATAAGCAAACTCGTTTTAAGGAAACTTCCCGAATTCATACCCAATTTCATGTGCACTAAACCATATTTTTTAATACATAATTGTTTTTCTAAAACGAATAATTTAATATTAAACCATTCCTAGATCACATATGGTTTTATATAAAATTTTATTCCCTTTTTTATTTTAAACGTTCGTTAGTATTTTCCCTAAAACCACACTAAAATGTTTTAATTCTAAAATTTATTAAATACTCTTCTTACATGTTGCAAATTATGTTTTACATAACATACCATGATATATATTTATTTTACCTTATTAATTTCCATGTATATTTGAATTCATTTATTTCTTGGACACTTTTATGATACACTCATTGATTATGCTTTATGATATGATTATGATGCCCATTTATTTCCATGAGTACTCTTATGTTTATGTATGATTGATTATGTATGATTCTTAATATGGAAATAATATTCATGAACATATTAAGATATTGTTTTCCATATATCACTCCAATTAATTTGGTAAATTTGAGTCTCATGAGACATTATGTGCAACAGTTTTGGTGATTAGTCTTGACTTGTGCTACCATGGGCAACGATCTTGGTGGTTAACCTTGAATTGTGCTCCTATATGTGCAATGAGCCTTAGATCAGGATAAAGTTGTTTTTTAGGTTACTAAAAAATTATTATGATTCAATGTTTATATGACCCCATGTTTATATTTTATTATTTCACATGCTCCATGCATTTGTATATCATTATGCAATTCCTTTTAACCCATGTTCTAAAGCTTTATTACTATGTTTTTTCCCTTACTAGGGTTTTAGATAATACCTTTGTTCATATTTTCCCCAGGTTACCCTATGAAGTTGTATGAGAACCATGTAAGTTTGGATGTATTTATGAATATTAAATAAATAAATGCTTTATTTAGTACCACATTTTTAGTTTTATGTACCTAGTCTTCCAAGACACTAGACTTCACGATCCTTGGCTTGTAATAGAATGTTTTATTATGATTGAAATCATGTAATGGCATGTTTAAAATGATAGAGTTTCTATATTTGAGTTATATTCGCCATTCAAAATATCCCTCTTTATATTAGGATTTTATGATACATATAGTCATGACCCAAATCTTACAACTCATTCCTCATCAATTTTGATCTCTGAGGATTTCTCATTTCTAATAGCTTCCACCTTCTTCTAAATTTCCACATCATCTCTTTGATCATCCTATATACTCTATAAAAGTGAAATTTAATCAATTATTTTATAAATAAATGATGTTTCTCCTTCCATTATTATTCCCATGTCCATCATTTTCATGTCTAAGAATATTGGATCATTCTCAACTCTTATAATTGATAATGTTACATGATCCTTTCTACTTAGAGCATCTTGCACTTTATTTGTTTGACCAGGATGGTAGTGGATTGAAAAATTATAATCCAAAATGCGATATGACCATCTTCCATAGATAACATTAATACCCTTCTATGTGAATATATATTTTAAGCTTTTCTGATCAATATATATCTAACACTTGTCCTCATAGACATAATTCCACCATATTTTCAATATGATGATCATAACAGCCAAATATAGATCATGTGTGGGATATTGTTTTTCATGAGCTATCAACTACCTTGAGGAATAAGATATCAATTTGTCATTTTTAATCAGTACATATCCTAATACCTTATTTTATGCATCTCTGTATACCAAAAAGAGTTCCCCACTTTGGGGAAGTGTAAGTACTGATGAAGTGATAAAATTATTTTTAAATTATTTAAAGTAATCCTAAAATTAACTATCCTAGAAAAACATTACACAATTATGAGTCAACATGGTTAGTGGGTTTGAAAACCAAGACAACATTATAAAAAATCTTTGGTAATACCCAAATAGACCAACCAAACTATGGATCTATGTTATAGATGCTAATCTGGGCCACTTATCAATTTTCTTTATATTAGAAGGATCCACATATATCCCTTTTTTGGGGATAAAATTCCCCAATAAAAATAATTACTCTATCCATAACTCACATTTACTATAATTTACATATAGATTCTCCCCTCACAAATTATTTATCACAATATTCAAATTCTCATCATACCCCTATTTACCCTTAGAGAATATCAGAATATAATCTATAAATACTACCAATTTTTTTCAAGGTATTCTCTAAAGACTATATTAATTAGGTCCATGAATATTGATGGATCATTAGTGTATCCTAAGTGAATCACTTTGAACTCATAATGTCTATACCTTGTCTTAAAGGAATCTTTGGGAATATCTTCCTTCACCACCTTTAATTAGAGATATCCTGAACCAAGGACCACCTTAGAGAAATTCTTTTCCCCATATAGATGATTAAACAATTAATCTATTTGTGGAAGGGGATAATTGTTCTTTATCATGATTATTTAATCTCATTATAATCAATTCCGAGACGCATTAAACCATCTTTCTTCTTGATGAAGAGGACTTGCGCACCCCATGGTGAAGTACCCAGACATATAGAACAACTGTATAGATTCTCTTGTAACTACTTATTTAGTTCTTCCAAATCAGTCGTATAAATACTATAAGGAGTGTTTGATATGGGAATGTATCAAGGTACAAGATCAATTGATAACTCAACCTATCAATTACAAGGATGTACACAAAATTATTTAGGGAACACATTAGTGTATTCCCTCATAATGGACATGTTTAAAGTATGATAGTCTCATTTTTCTCAATCATTTACACTATATAATCTTTCTTATAAGTCAATAATATCCATTATTAAGAAGCAGATTACAATGGATATCCATTAATATCTTTACATTTGTAAAATTTTTGAGGATTCCTTGGGATGTGATGATTGATATCCAATTTCCAAAATTTGATGTTGGATTTATATAAAGATAGCTACCCCATGTCCAATACATCAAAAAATAAACTAAAGTAAGAAATACAAGATTCACTGAGTGGTTTTGTCCACAAATATTGATGAGGGATGAGTTATATACCTTAGATGAAACAATTTCCCCATTCACTATTCTCATAGATAACTCAACCTCCATATTTTGAGGTGTTGTTTGAATAGTTCTACTAAACTTGCATGATATAAAATAATGAATAATAAAACTAAATTTTCTATTCTTGAATGAATAACTATCACACCTTTCACCACATTATTTTTAGGATCCACCTTAGTAGTTGTGCTAACATACCGTCTTTATTACTGAATTGGAGGGGTTTTTTCATTGATTGTCTCTAAAAACCCTTAGCTTAGGTAATTAGATCTCATAATTACCATGTTCCTTATAGTTTGAACACTATAATGATGGATGAGTGTTGATATGAACCTCCCTTTTTTCTTTCAAAATTGTTGGCTTATTCATATCACTTTAGAGATGATTATCATGATTTCCCTCTTTTTCACATTTGAAGCACCTCCTCATTCCCTTTAGATAGTTCCAAAGATTATTCTTCCCACACTTTTGACACATGGGATGTTGGGTTTTATTTCTTCCATGGGGGTTTTCTAACGATCATCCCATATTAAAATCCATTTCCCGATTTTTATCTCTAATCCCACGAGACCAATAAGAGTATCCAATCTCTATATTAACCTTAAGGTAACAACAAATAATCTTTTTATAGCTATCAAATTCTTGAATCACTAATGATTTTCAAAGACTCAGCTTTAATACACTAAATAACTGATCCACATTTCATTCAATGTTATAGAAAAGTCCAGAGATTTATAGTTCAATCCTTGTGAAGTTTTTCTCATACACCTTAGTAGAATTATCTTCCTTTTTCTTCAATCTATAGAACTCCCTATCTATCTTAAGAATGAGTGTTTGGGGAAAATATTTATCAAAAAATATTTCCTTGAATCCTTTCAAATACATGGAGTCAATTTCCTCTTCAGACTTATTGCTCTTTACGAGTGTCCACCACTAATCATCTTCACCATTAAAATGATATAACACCATCATGAGTTTATCTTCCTCAAAACACCGGAGGATTGGGAATATGTTCTCAATGAAGTTAATCCATTATCCCATGAAGAGGGGATCCGAATATCCACCAAGGTAGGAGGCATTTGTCGCATAATGTATTTGACCATAAATTTATCTTTATTAGGAGAAGGAGGGTATTCCACATGATTCAATTTATTATACATAATGTGATCTAGTTGATCCATTACTTTCATGAAGTTCTAAGATCATATTTCCATTAGGTTTGGAATCTCAATAAGGAAATAATCAAATATCCAATCACATCAGTTGGTGGAACATGTTACCCTATTTCCTACCACTAACTAAAAAAATAAAAAAAATAAAATTAGGGGGGGTATAAAATACTTATCTAACGATCATATAAAAATGGAAATATAAACATTGAACGATAAACTTATAAATGAAAAGTATATCCAAACATATGATTCCCTATGTTTCAATATATGTTATCCATGGTGATAGAATTAATAATAGGGTAATTACTACATTTTTATATTGATAATATAAAAAAATAACTATACCATATTTGGATACCACCGATAGTGACATGAGACCTTTACACATATTATTACATGATTTTAATAATAATTATCCATTAAATACAATCCCATGAATGCAAATCCTTGTGTATTTGGAAGACTAGGTACATATTTAGAAAACATGAAACTAGAATATTTTTTTATTAATCACCATAAGGAGATCCTAACTATATTTCCTCTCCAAAAACTATATAGGATAACCTCAGGAATATATAGACATAATGGGTGAGCTAAAAATCTCAGTAAAGTAATAAACATGGAAATATAGAATAACATATGAGTTAAAAGAAATAACATGATAACATAAAATTTGTGGATCATGAATAAACATATAGAGGCATAAAATATTGAACATGGAATGATATGATCATTGAAATTTAGGAATGTGGTAGAAACATATATCATATCATAAACATTAGTCAAGTACAACTTCCATGATGATATCACATGGTGGATAGAGTCCCATAATGGATTAGGTTTACTCCATAATCCCATACATAACATCTCTTTAGACTACATTACCCAATGAATTATATATTATTATAGTTACACCCATCATAAAAAGTACATGTATATGTTTCCCATATTAATAATTCAAACATATGGATTAAACATAAGGTTTACCCCTGTAACAAAATGGGTTTCATAATATTGTCATAAGGAAAAACCAAAGGATGTGTCATAATGGAATCCATGAAATAAGGGACTAAATGATGATTGGAAAATAATAAAGAAATAATAATAGATCAGGAATAATTATGTCTAACAGTATTGAAAACATGAAAAACATTTGTTATGTAACTTTATAAATGTTCCACCTAAGCATGGTTTTAGGGAAAAAATAAAGATTCTTTAAAGTGATAAAAGAATAATTATTTCCATAATACCATAAATGAACTAAATTTGGGTTTCATTATAAAATGAGTGATTTTATAAAATATGGGTGGATTATAAAATTGTATGTATTGTATATGAAAATGGGTAAGAAAAAGATAAGTTCTCTTTAATCAGTTTTTCCAATCAAAAGGAATTGAGAAGTGAGCCTTTTGGAACATGTATTTCCACATAAAAGAATGATTAATTGAGATATATATATATATGTTCAGGACATATATACATAATATGAGAGAATTATATAAGAATAATTAAGAGATAAATTTAGGATAAGAGTGGTAAAATGTTACCCAATGGAAATATGGAGGCTCAAAGAGATTCATTACCTTACGTCTGAATGCATTCTGCAATTTCACTTAATGTTATGGATAATAAAATTAGATTCATTAGTTTATTAATTCATAACCTATTCCATATACATATTATTTATTATAATTTTATTAAGTTTCTTTATGGCCATTTTGATGAGTTATAAAGTTTAATTTCATTGTTTTGGGAGTGTTCGTTTCATGGTTTTATGGTCAGCTCACTTGTGTATGATTTTGGATGGTATTGTAAAATAAGAATACTACTATATAATACAAATGAAATGAAATTAATATGCTTCCATAATTATAAATGGCCTCATATATCATTTCTTACATGGGGATGGTTCTTTTTGTAAAAATGTTATCTTTATGTGGTTAGTTCATTATGGCAGTTTTACCAACCATCACGAACTTGTTTCATTTATTTAATATAATGTTTACAAATTAGTAACATAAAATGAAATAATATATAATATAAATATTAAAATAATATTTAACCATAATAATAGTGTCACAACCTTCCTTAAAGTTGGTAATTAAATACAAACTCATTATCCACAGAGACGGTTGACCACTATAATTTGGACAATGGTTTAGGTTCATTAAATAAGAGAAGATTTAAAAAGGGATGGATAGTAGATATTCTATTATAAATATATAACATTATATTATATAAATGATACTATATTTATTATTCTTTTATGGATGAATGAGGTGAGGAGAAGGTAGAAGAAGAAGAAAAGCTAAAAGTGGTAGATTGAGAGTGTTACCTCTTGAATATTGCATTCTTGAAGGAACCCTTGGGGAACTTGGAATTAGAATTTTGGTGATACCAATAGAAATTGAATGTGTGGAGAGTTTATAAGATATGATTTTATATATATTTGTAAATATTTAGGTCTTAGAATGAGTGAGGATAATGGGTTTGAGGGGTGGTATTTATAAGGAGATGAGAGGGGTATTTTTTATTATTATATGCATTAGTTTATTATTTTGGATCAAGACCATCAATAGTATTGATTATTATGACCATATATAGTAAATGGTGCATGTGATTTTTAACTAATGGAATCTTATATAATTCATGGTTTAAAAATTCATGTATTTGGCTTATAATTTTAAATATTGTAAATTACTGCATTTAACTATTGAACCAACATACAACTATTTTAGGGAAATACCAAAAATTATCCCAAACCATTTTTATATGTGTATATTTAAAAATATGAAATAAATTTTATGAAAATAATCTTATAACTATGAGAAATTTAATTTTAAAATAAATATTCATTTATTCAAAAAATACTGATTTTAATTTTATTATTGATTATATGAACCTTTGAAAACATATTAATAGTTTAATATAATTATCTATTAATTATAATAAACATAATATTAATTTATGAATCCATTTATGAGAATAAATTTTATTTTAAATCATTATATTCATTATAAAATTGTATGTAAAATATTTAAATATTATAAAAAATGCTAACACTGAATTTATAAATTTTGAAAATTTTATTTACCTGTAGAATGATATAAATATATCATATTTTCATTTTATAAGATAACTAAATCTTATTTTACACTTATACAGATGAGTTTACTATTTTATTGGCCAGATTACTATTCCTAATGGCTAGATTACTATTCCAATGACCATGTTACTATTCCTATGATTAGATTACTAATCTGATGCTCAGATTTATAACGGTCATTTGGGTTCCCGATATCTTATAAATACCTCTTATTCCATTAATTATTTCTTCAATAATATTTTACCTTAAGTATATATGTAATTTTATCTTCAAAAATAATATTGTATTATTCACATTATGATTTATTTATATAACTTTATTTGTGAGTGCGTTCATTCTGGTGGATCGAGAAGAACCAAATTATACTATTCTTATTTTATTATTTTTAATACGTTGTCCCACTATAATATTTAGCATACTTATTCGTTTATATGATGAATAATGTATAACTCTCCATTTAATATAATAATGTTTTTTTGGTTTCTCTATGTGATGTATGTGCTTTATAATACATGACATAATTATAAGAAAGAATTTTTTTTTGATAAAATTCTAGATCATTACATCCTTTCACATATCATAGAATTATCTTTGAATTCAACAAGTGAGACTATTTAACATCACTATTAAAACATTCTTACATATTCATTTAATAATTTATATTATTCCTTGATGCTATTAGATAAAGTAGGATTCTAACGAATGTTCTAAATTCTTTTTGGTAAAAATTACTTCCCAATTAATCCATGCACAATTTAGTTTCAACTGAAATTGGGGTTTAAATTTATTTTAAAGTTTACATTCCACATATTTTGAACTATTATCTAGAAAAAATTTATTGAGATAAAAATATATAATTTAGATAATTCTCAATCTTAAATCCTATAAAGTCTGTTATCTCACCAAACATATAAATATCAAAATTAATTTTCCTTTTCCAAAAAACTCTTCATAGAGACACCACTTTTCACCCAAAAATACGATGTCATCCACATATAAAAATAAAAATAGAGAAAAATCAAATGTATCTTTAGAATAAATATTACTATTAACATTACCTTTTGTAAACTTTAAATCCATTAAAAAACCATCCAATTTAGAATACCAGGCTCAAGGAGTCCTATCAGAAACTATACAAATATTTCTTCAATATGCATACCTTGATACCATCATTGCCTAATATAAAACCCTCATATTGTAAAATATAGAATTATTACTCAAGATCACTATTTTTAAAGGTATATTTCAAATAAATTTGATAAAATTTGTAATGTTTGTGTGTTTCCATTACCAAGAACATTTTGATAGTATCCAATCTTGCACCGGTGAAAACGTTTCTTCAAAGTCAATTCATTCCATTTGAGAATAACACTTGAACATTATCCTATCTTTGTTCCTTGGTACCTCAAATTTCACATTTAGCTTATTTCTAAATACCAACTTGGTTACAATTTCCATTTTAAGACTTGGGACAAGATCCCATGTGGAGTTATTCTTAATATGATCAAGTTCTTCATTCATAGTTTGTATCCACTCCTCATGGTTAACTAGTTGTTTTTACTCCATGAGGTTCAATTCGGGACCAAACTAAAGTTTTATATTCAAATATCAATCTATTTCTAGTTTGTACAAGATCCTATTGATTTCCAATGATATTTTTAGCTTCAACATATTTCTTCAATCTGTTGTACAGTTTTCTATCATTTTAAACAACTTTACCTTTATGACTAGTTTTTTAGAATAAATGTCAACAATGATTTATCCTTCTCATAAAATTCATCATTATTCTATTATAAAATCTAAATATTATTTTACTTAGAATTTTTAAATTATTAATCAATTATTATATCTGATTTGTTCTTATTTTTAATAATTTTGACATCACCATAGGCAACTATCTTGTACACCCATTTATTTTTACATTTGATACCATTTTAATTAGATAGGTTTCCCAGGAAAATTTCATCTTCATATTTATCTTAAAATATTCCTTGATTACTATTCTTGTTTTTTATAATGTAAGGACTTCCAAAACATTTAATAGTTGGCTTTCTATTGTAATAGATTTCATATGTTGTATTTTGTGTCTCAATACTTAGTAGATACCTATTTTTATATCTATTAAAGTGCATAAAACATCCCTCTATAAATAATCTAAGATATTGTGTTCATATAACATAGTCCTTCCCATCTCAAATATGATTATTTTATTCTATTTAGCTATACTATTTTTTGTGGAGTATATCACGTGATTTACCAATTCTTGATCCAATGTTTGGAAAGGTAACTTTTCAATGCATCCCATGTAAACTCTTTTCAATTATATGATCTTTATATATTTATATAGAGACTCAAATACTTATCATATTTCCTTTTAATTTTTTTAAACATTTTAGTTTCCCATAAATTGCATTTGATAAACATGAAATTATTCAAATAATTTTAATCATCAATGAATGTAATGAAATACAGATAACCTATGGTAGAATTTTTCCTCATTAGACTACATAACTCAGTATGAATAAGCTCAAGTGGCATAAAAGATATAATTTCCACTACTTTATGTGAACCATGAGATATTTAAATCTTTTGATAGGATTCATATATTTCATCCTTGTTTATCTTCATATTGGGAAGATATCTCACAATATCATGATTTAAAATTTTACTCGTACTACTTGGGATAATATTTACAAGCCTTCTATGCCATAAGTTATTTTCATCTTTGGAACATAGGAAACATGAATATGTAAGATCCCTAATTTGGAACATATATCAATTGATTATTCTCCCTTGATTAATTATACTTACATTGTTTGTGTTTTTGATGATACATGTATATTTTTTGAATACCACCACATGTACATTATAACAATGTTGTTTAACTGTAAGTAAATTATTCTCCATTCCTTCAATAAATAATACATCATTAGAATTTATATTTTGGGCTTCAATCTTAGCTGAGCCAACTCCTTTAATTTTTATGGAATAATTATTCCAAAAATTTCTTGGTCCCCCTTTATGATTCTCATTGTTTCTTATAATTTTTATGTCTCTAGTAATGTGTGAGGACCAACCACTATCAAGTGTCCATAACTTGGATCTCCTAATATCCTTCAAGGAAATTTCAACCACCATTATTTTATCTTTCATATTATAATTTTCATTTCCATTATTGACAATGGATATTTTCCTAGAATACTAGTCATGAAATTATTGTCAATATGTCCCTATTGATCAGATATGCCACATATGTTTCTAAACAGTCATATTTTTTATTTGTTGACAGGTTAACTAAATCGCTACTCACAACTCTATTTCTTTGAATTTTTTTTATTATTTTCTTATAATAGATTTCCCTTGGTTTATCTATTATCTATGGTTGTGAAATGTTATACTAGAATGAGTAGGCCTTGCTCCAAAAAACTCTATAACAACATTAGTATCCTATAAACCTTGATCTTCCATACTGATAATATTTTTGTCTTAAAGATTTTTTCTTTTACCTTTATATATACTATGGTTATATCGAATCCTACTGAAATGATCTTATTGTAGAATCCATTTATTCCTTGGATTTATAATAGCATTTATCATTATTATTCATGTTCTAGAATAGATTTTAATTGAGATTAGAACCATTATTATAAGAGATATGATACTTATTTTTAAATTCAAAAGGAGCTTAATCAACTTGATTCTTTAGAACCCTATTTTAATCTGATTATGATGATTTGAACTTATCCCTAATAGACTTTTTGAAAAGTTCTATAATATTATTCCCATAATTCTATGATTTAATAAATTTTTATTATATACTTGAAAATTCTTAATCTTTGATTTTTTTTCTTGAAGGTGTTTTACTATATTCTCTATTTTGACCACTTTCAGTTTGTATCTCTTGATCTCATCTATGGAATCAACCAATTTATTTTTACATTATTCCTTTCCCTTATTTATATTTTCCTTTTCTTTCAATAATAACCTCTTCTCCTTCTTGAGTTTTTTGTTTTTACTTTTGAAAATATTCTATTTAATTTATCAACATGTTCTCTATATATATTTATTCACTTTCACCATCTTCACAGCTAGAGGTATGTAACCACTTTTTCACACGAGACATATAATTAGTTTCATATTATGATTGGATAATTTATGTGTAGTTATATTCTTCTTATTTTATCACCAATATTATTATTATAATTTTAAATAACTTATTCTTGATCCCATTAAATTTTTTTGAGCTTATTAAGTGCTTTCCCAATTTATTTCTTCAAGGTTTCTCATCACGTATCTTTGGTTAAGAAGAATTATTATTAGGAAAATTTATGAAAATGTTTCCAATGTAAATACAATTATAACAACTTGGTGGTAGTTTTACTTTACCCTTAATCTTTACCATCTATAATCTCTTAGATATGAGAGAAATTATTCTATTAAAATTTTCATCTTGATATTAATTATTAGATTCACTTAATTCTATAATTTCCTCATATTTGATTTTGATATTTTATCCTATCCTCAGCGGTATCTCATAATTGTTCTTCTTCTTAAAATATAGGATTTTCTCATTTCATAATCATTTATAATGTTATGTAATTCATTGAGAGTACGATATTCTATATATTTCAATATTAAAACATTAGGATCAAACATTTAAGAAATGTTTCTCATCAGTTTTTTATAATAGTTGAATCATCCAGAGATTCTCTAATTCCATGAATATTGATGACAACTTCATTGAATCTAGGGAAGTATTCATCAACATTTTCTTCTTTAGAAATATTTTTATCTTCAAAATTTCTCCTCTAAATTTTTAGTTTGACCTCTTTTACTTTCACATTACATTCAAAATTACTTTCCAAATTGTCTCAATTTTCCTTTTCATTTTTGAGCCCCTCAACCTTTGTGTAAACCTTTCTCGAATGTCATATAAAAATGTAATTTTTAGGTTTTCCATCAACTTCCATATTTCTTTTACCACTAAATGTTATAGGAACAACCTCATAAATAGGTGGGAATCCTATTATTGCCGCATCTTTAACGTCAAGGAATAGAGATTAGAGATATGAAATCATCCTTTTATTTTTATTGTGATAATTACTAACATTGAATATTGGGGAACCCTTATATTAATAGAATTTAGATTATCCAAAATTTATAACGTTTTGTATATTTATAGAGGGATCCTACAATCTGATATTAATTGAAGAGGCTAGGGAGTTGTTGCACTACTAAGGTGGGTGTGTTGGGGGGGGGGGGGTGAATCAATGGCGACTCCTTTATTTTGAAATTAACCTCTATTAAACTATTAGAATGTTATCAACTATTATGATTACTCATTCTTATAAAAATGAAGAAAATAGAAATATCACAGGGATATAATATTTTACATGTTTCAGTCTCAATGTGAGCCAACTTCTTACTATGATTGGTTAGACACAATAATCAGAGATTCACCATTATAAGCACAAGCAGTTACCCTATTTTTTTTCCATAGAATAAAGTTAGAATATTCTTTCTATAATACCATTATTACAATAGATTTACAATTTCTGATACAAAATAAATTAAAAAAATTATGAAATATAACACCTGAATGACGGATTCTCTTACAAATATTGATTAAGATCATTCTTTTTAGTCTTCAAGATGAACTGAATAAAATGTTCTCAATTATTAAAGAATTTAGATAATAGATAATAAAAATAAACATGCTCACCATCTTCTTATATAATTTAATGCAAGTGTAAATTTTTCATGAATTAATTAAACTCCATTCAATAAGTACATAAATTTATCAAACATGTAAACCCTATCACATAACTTTAGATGTATTTTATTATTATTTTTACTATCTATATTCTCTATACTTCCATCTATCAAACTCAAATCTTATTGGAAATTCCTTTAGTATTTCAATGAATATAAGTGGTATATGGTCAGTTATATGATCTTTTTGGTAATGATTTATGAAAACGTTCATGCATGAGTTGTTCTTATTTATTTGAAATTTTTTTATATTATTTTCAAAAATAAAATGGCCTCATGTGTATTCCACTTATTCTTCATATTTATGAAATAATATTGTTGTAATTTCTTCCTTTACAAACCAAAATAGGTATATGGTATATAATTCTTATTCTTTGTGAAACATCATGTATTCAATAGGCAAAAAGAATGATTCAGGAATAAAAAGTATGCAATAGCCCCATTCTTTTGTCTTAAGGATGCACATGGAATTATCAGTCACTCTAAAAAAATTAGGTAAGCATTTGCAGTATTTAACTCCTTCCTTAGGTAAAAAATAACACAACCCTATTTTGTCTCCTTTTAATAATGGAGTGCATGAATCACAATTCACATGACTTGAAAGGATTTATGAAATAGATTATTTGCATGAGGTGCATCACAAAGGATCTCTATTTTTTCTTCTAAAAACGAGATTTCTCAAAATATATTATTTAGCCACTAAAACCCTCATCTATATCATGGTATTTATGGATGAGGATAATTTATATTATCTTTAGTTTCAGGAAGATTTAAAGAATTCTGTAATTCTATAAATATTTAAGAAAATCTCAAATATTTTAAATTCCAAATCTCTTTTATTTTTCAAACTCATGAGATGGTGAATATTAGGGTGTCTTTAATTTTTATGAACAAATTTATCCTTTGAAATGGAAAACTCAATTGCTTTTGAAAAAGTTTTAATACTTCTCATTAATACTAGATTATTCTTATGACACCTCAATGTAAAAATGATCATGTAATCCTTAATGATTCCCATGACCAAGGCTATCCATGATGATAAATTCTCATGGTCATTGTTCATCATTTGATTCCTCATAGATATGTGACTGTATTAATATGTAAGTCTTCACATGAGCTTAATGTATTGTTTAGACATGCTGGAACTTCATTTCACCCTAAAAAATATCATATTCTTTGAACAGATTCATGCATGAAATATGGATATTACCTGAATCACATTAGAATGATCAAGTATGTATCATTATATCAATTTGATCACTAGAGATGTCCATAATGATAGTTTCACAGATATAATCTCAAATAACATATCATACCCTCATCAATAGGTATGAGATAATGTGGTAATGATTAGATGGCCATGATCGATTTGATCCGGGGGGGATAACGTTTTATGTATATATTTTTAATCTAGTAACAATTTTGGGGTTCTACTGGATCCCACATAGATCTTGAATTTGTACGTGTGACACTATAATAACCCCAAATCTATTAAACAATTGAACCAACACTGGGGTCAACACTTGGATTCACTTTACACATGCTCATCAAAGGACGTTCCACCCTATTTCACAGTACATTAGGGCACTCACCTGAGTTCCTTCTATGATCTATTCTACACTATCCATGGCCCTTATTCATTCCATCATACTCACTTTACACCATGTTTAGTTTGGTTGATCTACCTACCATGTTGTAGACCTAGGCCCCACATGTTTGGTTGATATGGGTACTTAGTTGTCGAATGGTTGGACAATTTTTTAGTATAATGCTAAATCCATTACTTAATAAACAACCATGACCTCAAACATATAGGAATACTTCTAAAAAACATTCACAAATTTTTACTCATCATATATAAATTCTTCTAAAAAATTCATCATGTAAAGTATTATTTTTCAGGGTATTCATAATTCTTCCACAAACAATGTGTCTTAAACCTTCCCAATCATGTGGTAAAAAATGTGTGAGGTATTCAACACCACTGGTACATGTATTTCATCTTTAATTACTGTTAAAAAATATTCACAATTAATTTCACAACTATTGGTTCAAAAAAATATAATATTATCAAAAAATAAGGTGGTCTCTTAACAAATAATAGAAATGAGATAAGTATACACATTCTTTATTAAGATCTATCAAATATTAATATTTTATTTTATATCCATTCCATGATTAATAAACCCTTTTATTTATCATTATAATGAAAAGTGTAATATATATAAATCCTTACCTTTATTTTTCACTCCAATATATTTAAAACACTTATTAAACATACAATAATTATTATATACCTTTAAAATTGAATAATTTAGTTTCTATAACACTAGTACCTAACACTGACATACCATGGAGTTTTCTAGTCTCCTTCAGGAATCCATGATAATATTATCCTATGGAATCATTACTCTCACTTATAGAACCTTTTTTAAGGTTTTAGAAACCTTAAATGGTTTATGGAGGAAAAATTGTTGGAATTTCCAACTAACTTTTATCCTTCTAGTTTTAAACTTTTCCCACATGAAATACCAATATAATACTATAACACAAAAATCTCATTCCTAGTTTATCCAACCTAAAGAAAATGTGAAAATATGGAAACCATTTCTTGAACGCTTTCACATTGTCAACACATATCCACTGATGATAACATAATTATTTTCTAAACTAGAATAACCCTTATATAAAATCATTAATGAATTCATATATAATTCACATAATAATATAGATCCACTTTTTGAAGTATATCAACTATTGGTTACTCAGAAATGAGTTACTCTAAAACATAGAACTTTTCTTAAAAAAAACCTTTCATAAATAAAAACTTTTCTTAAGTTTCTTGTCTTATGAGTTTCTCAAATTAATATTCTTCTTATCAAGGGTTGATCTCAAATTTATGTTTGATGACAGTGATTTTATTTATCTATAATACAATTATATATAAAATTATTATCATTTTTTATATTTATTGAATGAGTAATTTTATTAAATGTGATTCCACTAAAATACTAACCCCGTTGAAACACAACATATCCAATAGTGAGCTAAGATCCATATTTTACTAAGTAATTGGTCTTCTTTAGAATTTCTATAACCTCTTAGTTATTTAGGAATACCATTATTCTAATCATATCATATACGATTCTTCGATTTTTTTAGTGGACAACTCTTTTACATATCCATTATACATATGATCATAATACCATTATTTTGGTAACCTAATCCTATTATGGTCACCGAGCTAAGTGTAATGCAAATAAAATTACAATAAAAGGAACCAAAACCTATTAGGTCACTAATTAATTCCTTTCCCAATATAAGATAATCATGGGGCACCCATCTTTGGCCAGAACCACCCAGTTCAATGATTTAGGTCTCTAAAAGTGTTTACTTTGGAAGGAATCTAACACTTTGTTATTTATAAAGATGAATTAATCTCACTATATTTTCTTATGTTATTCCCATTAAATTTATGTGATCTTATAATTATATAGTTTGTAATTATATTCCCTTCCACTAAATAAATATTTTTAAACCATATTGACGTGTAACTCTTTACACCACTCATATCTTGTGGTACTCATTCAAATTAAATCCAACCATATTCATACATATATAAATTCATACTATAAATAAGGTACATGAAACCCTTTATTGTAAATTCTTAGTGTTATATGAGATCAAAAATCCATATAAGAGTAATCATGGAGTCATATAGAGCCAACCCCCACTTTTCTAGACACAACACAAGCCTTTTGAAAAGTGAGTAGTCCAACTAAAATTCCATCTACCTTGGGATACTTTAATTAAGAGAAATATACATTCAATAATAATTATAACACATAATATATATGAATAATAATTAACTACTTAATTCAAGGTCATAACCTAGTATAATCCAAACTCAGTGTATAAGAAAACTAAACCACTTATAATACCTAGCATGTAAATTCCTTAGATGGTTGTAAGAAAATTTAAAATTATTTTAAATAACTAAATAATAAATATAATCATAATATAAGAAATATATATATATATGAAAAAAATAATGGAATAAAATAAATAAATAAACAATTCATAAATTTAAATAAGTGATAAATTATTTATGAAAAATTCATAAAAATAATAATTATAAAAAATTTATAATCTTGTAATTCAATATGGGCTATCCATAATATAACAAATACAAAAAATTTATATTTATTTATAATAGAACCCTTTAATATTCTTTATTATATGAAATTTACTTTAAATATATGATATTAAATGAAATATAATCAATTTATATTGTAAATATATCATGTAAACAGTTCACATAATCTACAAATCACATATTTAACATTTATTTAAACCTTTATTAAATCAATTATCAAAAATACTTTTGATATAGTTTAAATTATTTCCATAAATAAGGAATTTTAATTTGAACAATTCAAATTAATAATTATGATCAATTATTAATTTTATATATAATCACTTATATATTAATCCTTATTCTATAATTTATAAAACATTTATAAATTAAACTTATAATTTTCACAGAAACAATTTATATCTAAATTATAATTTACTCCATAAAAGTTAAAAAACTATTTTAATATTAATAATTACTATTATAGAATATTTATTTCGTTAATATTTCATAAATACTCAATTAAATAATTATAAAAAATTATAATTAATTTATTGATAAAAACCTTGATTATGTCTATAAAAATACCAACATATCTGTTTCTATGTTTTTTTAAACAACTTATAAACCCTTTTAATGAATTTATAATTGTAATATAATAAAAATAATTTTTTCTTCTATATTGTATTCCATGATGAAACCATATCATTGTCAACAATAGATAGGCCCTTATGTAAAAAGTAACTCAGTTCTATCAATTTGATTTTATAATTGATAATTCCATTCATATAAATCATATGCCATGATAATACTCTGCGTAGGTTTAATTTAGTGTGCCTTTCTATCATGACTTATTTTATAGATCCTATATAGCATGATTTTTTTCATCTAGTATGTAATGGCTTGCAATATCCAATATATCATATTTATTACATAATTATTTCTTTTATAAACATAGAGTAATACTATCGCATGCTATAACTTATTTATGTTGTATGTTACAACATGAAAAACATAAGGAATCGAACTGTGAAATAACCTAAGATATCCCATATCATAGGGCGTGATTGTAACATATATTATGATACCTTATATCATAAGATGACCTAAAAAAATCCAATCATTTTTAATGATATATAAAGTTACAAAAATATAATATCAACAATATTCAAATTTCAAACATGATTTCATGAATAAACTATTATGGTAAATCTTTGATACCACTCACGGGAATCAAAGGATCGATTTACAATTAATCAAGTTGGTGGAAGCAATTAGTTTCCCATAAAACCAAGATCACCATGTATCAAACTAAAAAACATATATATATACATATATATATATATATATATAATTAATAAAAATTGTGATTTTTTCCTAACATCGATGGGATACCACATCTTTTCCAAACATATGATAGTGATGAAGATCCCCAAAAGCCATCCAAATGACTCCCTCCTCCATGATGTATCCATAGGATGATGTGAATCATCAATAACATCTATGGGAATCTTCTTTACTCCATTAAATGCTAATGCCTCTATTAAAAAATGATTGAGAATAACATAGCTTTGAGTAGAGGGAGAATTGGTAGGAAGCAAGGTGGGATCGAACCATACCATCTAAATGACGTTGGATTACTTATATAGCCATTAGGATAATCGTAGGAATTGAATCTTATTTTTATACCGTATGAGTTAATACTTTGGCTTACCATACATTCACCTCATGAATGTAACAATCCTCCCAATAATTGAAAAATGAAGTAACTATTTTAATGATAGAAAAACATAGAAGATTACAAATTAATGATAATTATAATTCAACTTCCAAGTAATCAAAGAATGTAAATATAAATCATACCATACAATTATAGTTATAACACCCCATATGATAGCACTCAGTCATACAATATGGTTGGTTAATGCATTGAAATGAAAACTATATTTCACACTTTATGGTATACCCATATCATCACCTACAATATAGCTAAATACATTACATACAGAATAGTTTTAGGGGATATATCCTTCAATTAAACTCCAAGGGATGACTAGAGTTACAATGGTTCCTACTAAGTATTTACTCTCACTCCTAGTATTTATATACCTCTTCTACATGAATATTATATGCGTTTTCTTGCAAGTAAATAAAATAATCCCCAATAGCTGGGAAATGATGTCAAGATACATATTTAAGATGTCATATATGCATTTGGTGCTATATGGAGGAGCTATCTATTATTTTCTATATTTTTATTTTTAGTCGTATTGTTCATGTATTGGTTCTTGAGTTTTACATTAAAGACTTGTATAAATGAATGAATCATAGGGAAACTTATTGGATTTCATCTTGACATTATTGAGATTGTTTTTGTTAGCTTATATTGTTTATTTTTCTTATGGTGATTGTTTTAGTATTTTGATTCATTGGATATTTAGAGTGTAAATTGATACCAAATGATATCCTTAAACCCTAGTGACCAGCCTCTAGTGAGTTAAGATAACCCACCACATGCCATGTCTAATACCAAACTTGTAGATATAGATATATTTCATTCAATAAAAAATATTCTAGAAGTAGAAACATCATCTTTCCTCCACTTCCCAACTATGAAATTATACTTCTATTGGACTTTCTTATGATGTGAAATGTATAATGCATCAGGTTAATTCTCTCCCTCAGTATATTTGGTGTCTTGGAGGGGTGGTGCATTGGTGACTTTTAAATTAACTTATCCTTTGAAACCATAGCCTTGCCTTTCAATATCTTGTTCATTATGAGGATAGAAGAGTTAAAATTTTTTATATCTGTATCAAATTGGAAAAAAAGAAAATAAATCCAGGAGAAACCTATTCAGGTTATTAATAAAATAATTAATAATTAATGTATAGAATATAGGTGGTTAAGGGGAATGAATGATATCAGTTTCTAGTTATTGGTTTAATTTGAACCCAAGTGACACTAGTCGCTCAATGTACCCAATAATGTTAAGTACATGAGTTCCTGATTGACTATCTTATTCAAGATTACAATGGTACAACACACTTGATATCTCATATCTTTCTTTATAAGCTCTCTCCTAGTATAAATATTAGATATGTGATAACATCTTGTTGGAATATTTGTCCTCATTCATTTTCTGTAGCTCACTAGACATAAATGACAACATGACACGATCGACATCCTATGCATCATCCACATGCTCCTTTTATATATCATTATCTTCCTTACTTTATCCATGAGGGGGATAAATAGGAAGTGGTGATTGAAAAATATAAAATGTCCTTTCTTGATGAAGTACTATTCATAATCTCTTATATCAATTTTGGAAGTTTTCTATAACAAGGATATTCATTGTATCCAATATTGCTTCTATAGATACAATGTTAGTTGTGGTGATGACCATTTGATCTAAAAAGATAAACTTTATAAGATTATTAATTTACCTTTATTACGAAATGAAAATTTAACATTTATTAAAATGTTACCCACTATTTTATTGAATTCTAGTATCCATCAACCCCTAAATTTGGAATATTTAGTTTCTTTAATACTCTAGAAAAAAGGATACATTGAAACCTTTCTTTATAGTATAAGATATGACTAAACCACAAGTCAAAAATTCTCAAGGTAGAATTTTTTCTAGTAACCACATGGACTAATGGCTCCTTGATATTTTGAGTGAAGTACCATATAATATAAGTATATTATTTTTTTAATGAACATTTTGCCTCTAATTTTGAAAAATGTTAGCTATAACTACTTATTTGATTATAAATTTAGTTAATTTGACCCATAAATTGTCAATATAATGCCTCAGTAGTAAGATGCACCTTCAATCAAGGTTGAAAATCACCACAAACGTATGAATTTTCTCAAATTCAACTGATGGAAGGCATTTCAAATTAATATATCTTTGATATATTTTAATTTATTTTTGTGAATAAATTAAATTTATAGTTAGAATGATGTAAATATGTGATCATTATCACATATAAACTTGTATAAATATAAAAAATTCACCAAATGTTTATTCTTTATTATCAGTTCATTATTATTTATTATTATACTATGTGATCATGTAAAAAAACATTCAAAAATTATTAAACCATACAAATGGTAAAAATAAATAAATAAATAATGATGTGATCATGAGATATTAAAAATGGGTTAATCCATTGAATGATTAATGGATTAACTAAAATCTAGATAAATTTCTTATGTTAATACCTGACTTGAATTGAAACACCAAAAAACTCATACAAATTTCACTATTTTGGTTTTACTCAACCTCTTGAATCGGACCATGTCACTTCGAATGCCTCTAATATTTACATAGTATGATAACACATAGGTGAGGGGAAATTATAAGGCATAATTATATTTTATCACTTAAATGTGGACACACATGACCTTATGTAATTAGATTCAAAGGGATTATATGTAGATCTTCATAACAAAAATATTTTTTATATTTTAAAAAGTCAAATTCAATAATAAAATTAATTAACATTAAACCAAACATGCATGGGTCAGTCATGCTCATGATCAGTCAACACATAATTAAATTTCATAAGAAAAATTAAAATTTCTAAAATTCAACTTGATGGTAATTTTATTACATTAGGCTCAGATTAAATAATTTAAATAAATTATTGATATGTCCATTAACACTCGAAACAATTTAATTAAATTCAAAGAAAGTAAATCAATTTTTTTAATTTTCCATCCCTTTTGGGAATAAATTAGGTCTTCAGATATTAACAACATGCTTGTGGTGGGTCTAATAGGTCAGACATGTTAGATTCAAACTGACCCAACCTGGTTTGGGTGGGGTCAACCCAGTTGTGATCTAGGTCGGGGTAGATCACATGCACCATTTGGAATGTCTGGGATACCTGTTAAAGGACCGATATATATATAAATATATATATTCTCATTTTTGTTTCTTTTTCCCAACCATGTAGGTGGTACACAAAATTCAACCCCATTAATGGGTGTGGGGAAATGTCCCCACCACATTTAAGGGGAGTGGACCATATTTCCCCCTTTTTTGGAAATATATATTATATTTTGCCTCATTCCCACAAAAATAAATAATGAATATCATATTTAGGCCTCTAACCACATATAAAATAATCAATTTGTTCATATATATATATATAAATATATATCATATTTTTGTCACAATTTTTCATAAAAAAATTATTGATCTTCGATCAGCCATATATTTCGCATATGAATTCAGATCGATGCACCATCAGATGTGTTGAGACAATATTGGAAACATATTTATTAATATTATAAAATATTATTGAAATTTTAAGGTTTTTTACTTAAATAAGTTCAAAATCTATCAGATACCAATTAAAGGAATCTGAGGATTTTTAGAATTGTGAAAAATTCATATTTAAAATTTTAGGATCAGATTCATGTTAAAAATACTAAATCCAAAAAACCTCTTGACCATATTTTTTATGGATCATGTGAAATGAAATTTAATCATTAAGAACAAAAACAAATGAAACAAAAATTGGTATGTTTTTCATTGGAAAATTCCAATATGATTTGCTCACCATTGGTGTGTCAAAGCTCAAAGGATCCTAAAGTGACATCCTTTAGATCTTACACACATGTACCCTGGATCCTGGGATCCCTTTCTCAAATTTACATGTGTTATCATTGAAAATAAAAGTGGTTTGTGATGTCCCTTGGATCGCATGAAAAAAAATGACCGATTCCTGAGGGGGAATCAAATAATATTTTTTTACTTCAGTTTATCTCTATAAAACTTAATAGATAATGTGAGAGCATCAACATTCATAAAAGAGGATTAAACCCATATTTTTTGGCTAAAAAAAATTAATATACTAAGATTTATGTTTCCATAAATTCCATTTTCGCATCTATGGAAACATAACCTTAAGAAACACCCAAAAAGCATAGTTATTACTCAGTTAACACATTATAAGCATTGAAAATATTTTATCATTGTGTTTTGATATTAATAAAAATTCATGTGATAAAATTACAAACATTTACTTAGCTCATAATCTCCCATAATAATTTAATGATCCTTGAAAGGGGTATATTAATTCAAAATTTATACTTTATCATATTCACTTGTATAATTAATTAACTTGTGAATACCTTGAGAAATAAATTAAATAATTATTATTATAAACTTGAATAACATAATTGAATTGTTTTACTTTCAATCATTCTCACTCAGATTTTCACTATTTCCACTTCATCTTAAAATTTTATTTAGCTAAATAGGTGTTAATTTCAGATACAATTATTGTATAACCCTCTAAGAACTTATCTCAATATTAGTGAGTATAAATCATAGACTAGAAGTGGAATCTTGAATCCCATCAAAGCCTATAAGATGATAAAAAATATCATATATATGAAAACCTCCTATGATCATATGGCTTGTTATATAACCTCTTTTTTAGTGATATCTCTTAATGTTGGATTCACACTCCATGTGATCATAAATTATTGATTTATTTATTAATTGGCCTTACTAGATGGACATAGTTTCAATCACCATGACTATGGATTTAATAAAGATACTATATTAATAATCAATTGGTCTTAATATATATCTTCATTTTAGAAGAAACACGTCCTATATTGATCATTCAACTAATTCCATACCACTAATGACACACACAACACAAGATACCTCAACACAACTTCAGTGCCATGGTTTTCATCTTACAACCAAGTATGTGATCAAATGGTACAAATTGATAATGATATCAAGTCAATATACCAAAACACATGTTTATAGATAGAAATAACTAATTATTTTTTAATCATTTGGTGTTCTTATTAGTGGGTCAGTCCTCACGTTCTCATCTACCTGAGATCACCAAGTGAGAGCTTCATGAGAAGAATTTTCAATGCATCTGATCATCTAGAAGCTGATAGTAATACATCACATATTTCATATTAATATGATGTATCTAGGACATAAGACATTCATTTAATATTGCTTCCATAGTATCTCATAGTTCTATGTATATTTAGGGACTTCTATAACCTTTTGATACAATATTTAATCTAAGGATATTACCATAGAAATAGTATATTAAGAAGAAACATTACTCCAATGGTAATAGAACCACACACATATATATCAAAATCTATATATGTAATAGTAATAAAATCACATATAGGAGTTGGGTCTAGGGAACCCACTCATAATAATGTAATTCTTTACCTCGATGACATGGTGGTGCCAGGTTAGGATGTTATCACTAAAGGATTACAATGAATTTGTAACCAAATGAAATTAATCAAAAATTTTATAACCTTTTAGTAAATTATGGGATCCCTAGGGAGAATCCTCGAGAACTAAAGACCATGCAAATGGTATCCATTATATAAGTATCTTCTATTATATATAATATAAAGTGTTTTTTATCATTATATTTTTTATTTTAAACATCGGTTTTAAAGAAAAGTCAATGTAAGTGATGTTGTAAATAAATTTTTACATAAATTATTTTAAATGTGTAAAAAATATATTACTTGTTGATTATTATTATAACCAATGTTGAAAACCCCCTTAAAATGAAAAAACTAGACACTTTTCTTGTTTTTTATGAAATAACATATGCAGAAGATAGTGTATGACATCAGTTATTTTAAATAACTAATGTGAAAAACTATTTTTAGGGTTAGTTATTTTATAAATGATGTTGAATATCTTTTCTGTATAAGTTATTTTTATAAATGATGTAAATAATAATTTATTTTTTTAAAATAATTTTTTTTAAACTACTATATCAAAACATGTAATATAAGAAAACAATAAAAAATAATTATTATAGTAAAACATGACATACAATTAACTAATAGTATATATTTATATATCACAACTTGGTTACAACTACAAAAATTATAAAATTTCATTGTAAAAATAAAAAATATATATTAGAAATATAAAAAAATCAATTAAAACTGAATCAAATTTGTGGAATAAATATTATATACTCCTTATAAATTAGTTATATCATTACTATCATATAAGTGAGGATCATAAAAATGATATAAATTAAAAACAAACAATTCATTATTCAATCTCAATATAATGGTATGATAAATAAAAGAAAAAATAATAATGAAACCTAACCTTTTCAAAAGCTCTAATTTTCATAACTATAAATATTTCATACATAAATCGCTACATATAATTAACATATTCAAATCCTCATTATTGATTATGAAAATTTTATTTGAAAATAATTTATCATTTGAAAAATAATATTTTAAAAACTTGGTAAGTTATGATACTTATAAAATAATTCACCTTTAAACACAAATCATCCAATTTCCACTAATATACAAAAATATAATGCCTATGGTTATTTAATTATGAGAAGTTTCACACTATAATGAAATAAATTTTTTATATTTTTTCAAGATAATGAATAATCCAACACTTAATTACTTAATTTTGAAATATTTGAGAAACATATTAATTTTTTTCTCTATCATTCATTGTCATTGTTTTTGGAGAAATAATTTTTGGGTCCATGAATCCATACATTGATTATATATCATATTTAATAACAAATGTATGAAGATATATAATCAAAAAACATAGGTTGTATGTTACATCAAAATGATATAGTTTAAAGAAATATGATAATTGATATACATAGAAAATACTTGCATGAATATGGGGCATAAAATATTTATAGATACAAGATCTAAAATATCTTTCTTATAAATAATTAGTATAAAATCACACCCACTAACTTCAATAGTTATTTGTAGCTCAAAATCTAACAACATAAATTCATGAAATGATAGTTTAGAAAGTCCATTACATTTACCAGTATGTGAAGTCAATAGGGACTCCACATGTTGTTGATTTATATGAAACATTTCAATATTGTGACATACCTTTACCAACTTATTTGTTCTTTCATCCCTTGGTTTTGATTTTACTTCGTTTGGTTCTTGTTTCAATTTTTTTGGAGAATTTGGGAAATTATTGTATATTTCTTAGCCAGTGCATGGTTGGTGCATTGTTAGAAAAAACCATGTAGGTTAACCCAAGAAAATGTGTTCTATATGTTGGAGTTATGGAAGGGGTTTATAGTTAGTTCAAACCAAAAGGAATCCCCATAAAACCTTGTAGCATGGGATGGTGGGGGAATGCATGGTTTTCGATTCGTACGGTCAAACCATGCACCATTTTTCTAGCATCCTAGGTGGGAGTGAACTGTTAGTGCACAATTTCTCAAACCATGAAGAAAAAAATCATGAGACTCTCTACATAATCCCAATCAGGGGGATTTATTAGGCACATAGTTGGTGATAATAATCTATCCTATCCTAGGAAACTATGTAATGAGCTTTTAGTTTTCTATAAATTTTAATTAATGAACCAAAACCCCCATTATGAATTATAAACTCCTCATAATTAAACATAATTTTATGCTCTTGGTTTTAGAGCCTCTATAGAGGTGATTTTGGCTCATAAAACCTCTTTTATTCTCAAATATAAGAGATAGTGGATGTGATTGATCCATATTTGGTATGTGTAACCTATTGATTTATTAATTCTATTTTTTTCCTCTCTCACCACCTTTAAGAGTGGTTAATACTCTTATTATTGATGGATTGGAATGATTATTTGTTGAATTTTAATTCTACAGATTCATCTTTGATCTTCCTGTCCTTTAGATCCCCATTAGAAGTTCCTATTTTAGGTGACTGATTGTTCATGTACTTAAGGTAGGTGGTCCTTTAAGGCTTCTCTCTAAACCAGAAACCTTCATTTATTGATTGATTTGAAATATATTTTTCCATTGAACTTGAATAAAGAAGACTGTTTTCATGTGATTTCAAAAAGGAATGGAATTCATAAATAGAACCATTTTACAAATAATTGGAAAATTTTAGGTTCGTTTTGAGAAAATATATCTTGATACAAAAAGTGAACTAATGAGATTTTTTGATGCAGATTTTTGAGAAGAATAGATTAAAATGAATGATTATTTTTAAAATAATGAACTTGATAAAAACATTTTATTTGGTTTTGAAATTTAAAAGGCATGCTGAAACTTGAAATTGGGAATTTGAACTATGAATATTGATTTTAATTGAAAATAATTATTTTACCATGATTGATCGATTCAAAGAACACATGATCCCAAATATTTAGTGGGTGACTTGGAGAAGGATGTTAGGAATCTGATCCTCAAGAAATGGATTGACAATGATAACTCTAAATACACCAAATTCAACATGATTTTCACTTATGGGGTTTTGACTGATTATATCTCAATAAATTGATTATTAAGGACATGTACATTCTTTGAGTAGTGAATGATTGATTGAGTAGTTCAAGGATCCTCATGATAGAGACAAACAAATCCAAATTCAAATGGCCATGGTACAATGTTTTGATTTTATTATCACAAACCAATGTTTATTAAATTATTTTATTTATGCACTTATATTTTTCTGAAGATATTCATTTGAGCATATTTTTGATATTATTTCAATCTACTAGATTTGAAATATTATTTGACTTATAAGATGATAATGATTCTCCATGCCTTGTCTTTATTTAAATTTAAGCATAAATAGTTTTTGAGTTATGTAATTTCATAGGGATCATATAGTGATATCAAATTGGGATATTTTTCTCTCTCATTACCTTTCCCTTAATGAATTTTTAGATTACATTGTTCCATTCCCTAGAAAATTGAAAGTGTTACTTAGTAGTGGTAGGTGTTCTTGACTAGTGGGACCTTGGGTGATGGCGGTGATCAGTGGAGTGGTGATCAAATAATTACATGGAGATTTTATGAAATTTTATTGATCTATATTATATATTTTATTGAATAATGTATAATTTATATCTTTTTCCATCTAATTTTAGTATTTGTCTCTTTGAGGATTGCTTTACATAATAACTATTCACTGATTTATCTTACACTATTATATTTTTCTTATGGTGAAATCATTTCCTCTGGCACATTGTTAATTCCCATGTGTAAGTTTCAAACCCATGGGGATAAATAATTCCATTCATGACATGTTAGTGTCGGATCAGGTACCAGGGAACTAGGGTATATAGTTTTTTTGTGATAAATTGGCATCAAAGGTTGGTTATGCATCTCTACTTGAGGCCAATATAAAGTGTAGGATGAACAGGTAAACATTAAGTAGGATTTTTGGTACTTAAGGTGTAATTTTTGAGTAAGTGCATGACTAGATATCATCATAAATTTTTTTGAGTTACCATGGGTGTTTGGGAAAAGCATATTTAGAGAATGAATTGATCTAATTTTAGTATTCTAAAATTTGATTTAAGTATTTTGAAATCCCATAAAATTGAATTCTATATAATGGAATTGATATTCATACACCTCTTTATCGAGTTGATGATCTTAGTATCCTTGATGACATTTTAATGTTTATTTTTGATATTGTGTAGTAAAATTACCCTAAAAGGATGATTGAAAAAACCTCATCATAGAGCTACTGATGAACCACAATAAGAAAACCCTCTAGTTTATCTAAAATTTATTTATATAGTGGAGTGTTCTATCTAATCTCTAGTATAGATAGTAGTAACCATTGTCATTCAAGATTTAGTAGTTAAAAATCAAAGGTTCAAGACTAGATATCATGCATAGAAGTTAATTTGGTAGAAAACATTATCTTTACAAGGATTTACTGATCATAAAAAGGAAAAGGATTGGTTGAAAATGATTGATCTATTTTTTTAGATCTTTAAAATTCATGATATAATAAAGGTGGAATGTGTTACCTTCATGAATGAAGGTCCTCGCATGATGTGGTGGGATTCAATGGTTATAGTGAATAAATAAGAAGTATTATAGTTTAAATATTTCAGATCTATTCTCATAGAACATTAATATATATATATATATAATTAATGTTTTTTGTAAATTAAATATATTTTCTCAGCCTATAAAAGGAGATAGAACTCTGACTCAGTATGAAAACTGCTTTGCAGAACTTGTTCAATTTAATCCTATGGTAGTATCAAATGAGAAGCTAAAGGATTGAAGATTCGATATGGATCTTTAATATGATAGTTTATGTAAAACCTTGAGACTTTATGATTTCTTTCATTTTATATAAATTCAATCTCTTCAATAGCCTGTGATGCACACAACACATGGTTTAAATGAAAATACTCTATTAAAATATTATTTAAACATGACCTTTCTAACCTAGAAATTAAGTTGGAAGGTACAAATAGTAATAACTAAATTATGATAATTATATGTTTTATACATGTATGAAATAAATTAAATGGATATATATTGATTATAAATAAAATAGGAATCATTTAAAATAAAAATAAATTATTTTTTAAAAACTGTATTTTTCTAAAAGGCAGTTTAGTCACACATTACACACAAAAATTAAAAGTTAGTTTTTACCACTTATAGAAATTTTATATGATAAAATTAACTCAAATTTTTAAATAATTATATTTAAATTATATTAGGCTTAATTTTAGTTATTTTTATAAAAATATTCATTTTTTGATGAATAATGAAAAATACTGTTTTTATTGAAAATTTCCCTTTCATTTAAATTATTTAAAAAGATAAGTTATATTTTATATAGTTTTCAAAGTAAAATTAGTTCAATTTTATCAAAATAAATAAAATTTATGTAATTTTAATCAATTTCATATTGAATTTTGATATTAGTACCTTCTATACCTTTGCTAATTTTCTCTTTGGATTTATGATTTTCTATCGTGTAAGTGGGCATAATCTTTAATTAGATTCTACCACCAATTTGAATTTAATTTTAAAAAAATGATTCCATATATATTATTTGATTTATTTTTATCATCTAATAAGTTCAATATAATTTTTGATCATTATGAATAGTAAAATATTTAAAAATTAATTATCGTGGTTAATGTAAAAATTTATTTACCGAGGGGTAAAAATAAAAATATAAGGGTTAAAAATGACCTAAAAACATGTCCAAAACCCATTTTATAGAAAACTTTTGACCTTATAACATATAAGGGTAAAAAAAACTATTTTAGTCTTTTTTCTTGATACAAATGTGGGTGTAATTAATTATTTTCAAAAATGCCATGTGTGTCCTCTCCCTCAAAAGGCCACCCCTCCCCCTCTTCACAATTCAAAATCCATTTTTATCAGAATATACCTATCTAAATAACATTATTATTCAACTAAACATATCTTATATTCCTTGGTTTTATCATAATTTCTTCCTAGGAAGAATTTATTTGAAAACCTAAAGTAGTCTTCTGAAGAAGGGGAAGTGTTCTTAAATGAGAGTTTTTATTTTGTTTATTCTACAACGTCCTTAAAATATTAGTAAACCATGATTATATAATAAATTCATTATATTAAGTATACATAAATGTTATTATATTAATTTCATGGCCTATATCCATCCCATATTTCATTAAATGTGAATCAAAATCGTCGACCGTGTGTATAGTGAAATACCGCCTCACAAACTGATATAATTCTTTTGACACCACCTAATTTCAAGGATATATATAACAATAAATATAACAAATTTATAATATATTTATAATATTATTTTTATTATTTAATTATAATATTACATATATCTTCTTAAATTCCATTCCGTTTAAAATGAGATAACATCGCTCATTTGTAAGACAAACTACCGCCTTGTAAAGTGATGTGATTCATTTCTCACTTATGCTTTACATGGAAGCTAGTAAGGATAAATTTAATTAATATATGTTATATATATGAAATAATATATATTATTTTAGATTAATATATCACAAAATTCTTTATCCTTTCTTTCATTAAGGGAACAATATCGTCACTCTTGTGTATGTACAGTCTACCATCTCCACGAAGCAATGTGATTCATTTTCCATTTCCAACCATCAAGAATAATTTTAATAATTTACATAATGAGTAAATATTATATTTATAAAATCATTATAATTCTTGAGAATATTTATTTATTTCAAATATTCCTGAACTAGAACCTTAATGACAAAACACGCATGAGAAAAAAAAAAGAAATTAACACCCAAAATAATGAAAATAGTGAAATATTATTATCAATAGGGTCCTAAAATATTTTAAGAGGATCATATATGATATTATAAGTATGATTATGGTTATTTAATAAATTAATAACATGATTAAAACCATTATATAGGAGGTTAAATAAGGTTCAACTAAAGGAAAACATGAGGTAATGGACTTCGTCCCAGTTTCCCTTTATTGAGGCATATTTTATTATTGTTCACCAAATTTATTTTATATGGTGTAAATAATTCCCCTTTTACATGTAATATATGGTATCATTAAAAATTAATGATATTTTAATTTTTAATATTAATTATTTAATCTAATGGTATTTTACTTTTAAACTACCAAGTGGTAACGAATTTCATAACTCAATTTATTTTCATTAGGTTATATTAGTTATTTATTATATTTGATATTATTAGATTATCTGTGTAACAGATTTTTAATATATCATATTTTATATATAATTTTTTTTAATTTACAATTGATACACATAATCAATCCATTTATTAATTTTTATTTCAATTTTATGATCATTGTAAGGAATTTTGTCTAATTTTCTATTTCATTGAGACATATTTGTTAATATGCATCTATTAATTTTTATATTATGTATATATTTAAAATTTTATTTATTTAACATTAATAAATACTTATTAATTATTATTTATGTTCCTTTTCATGTTTATTATTCAAGGTGTTATAATTTCAAAGTTACTAAATAGGTAACAATTATTGTAAAATCTTACTTTCTTTTACGGTTGTTTACAATCTATTGAAACAATCACTTTCTTTTGATCACTTTACATTAAAAATTAAATTTTTCTTAAATATATATATATTTGACTAATGGATAATATTATTTCCTAATTAGTACACCATCTTAACATATAGTGTTTACTTTTAATGTTATTTGATTAATTCAGAAATTATTGATATATCCGCGTCTTTACTCAATACAGATATTTGATGAAAAGGAATATTAATTAATGAATTAAATAAATTATTCAATATATGATGAATTATTTGGACATAAAAATACAAGTGGGTACTGGTTATATATTTCCCCTCGATGCATCAATATGTATCATGAGACAAATCAGTTAGCCAAATTAGGCGGATTTTTAACACATTATTTTAAACAATATTGTGACAGGTCTTAACATTAGAGGTATCATGATGTTTAATATCATGATGTAAAATAATTAAGTAATTATTTCATTCAAAATTTAGTTATTATTATCTATGATATTTTCCAGATGATATCATCTCTAGATTCATTTAATTCTCAGTTTATTGATTAAATGACATGTGTTTTTAGTTACTTCACTTTCCATATTGACCATTCCTTATTCAATTCTGATAGTCAAATTATTGATTAAATTTAATGTTGTATTAGTTATTTACCTTTCCATATCAATTATTCTTTAGTGATTCATGATAGATTCCACTGTATGTAACCCTTATTTTTTTGACCACCCTTTTTTTATTTCCTTTCCCCAAGATATGAATATGAAATATTTGAATGATTATGATGGATGGAGATCATTTTATTTTGTTATGTGTGATGTTTTATTTTTTATTCCCAATGTAATGTTTTTATCATGTAAGTATATAGCAATATAAAACTTCTAAAATGACCGATACTTCATTATCTGACCCCTTTTATCTATGCCAATGTAATAAATTAGGCACTAACTCTAGGTTCCTAGAGTCCGGATTGTTACAGTTGGAATCTGATCAATTTTAGTAGAAACCTTGAGAATTAGATTAAGGGAAACATATATTTGGTAATTTAACCCATTGATATAATTTTAGAATAAGTATAAAATAACATCATAAAGTTTTATTAAGAAATAGATTGTGTTTTTTTAGAAATACATCTTAGTATGGATACTACATATGGAAATGGTTCTATAAAAAATGTATATTGAGGTAATAAAACTGAGAATGGAATATTGAAATTGACTCGATAATCAAACACTATATTAAAATAGGATTTACAACACACCTGGTTTGACACTCCTGGGGGATATGCTTAAGATAATTCATATTTTATTTAAAAACTCTTACAGAGGAATTGAAAATAAAAATATCCCCAAACAAACCAAGATTATGATTATGAGATTAACAATTCATATTTTTCTTAATTTATGTTATGTTTTACACCATATTTATAATTATACATTATGATTTAAAATTTATTATTTTATGAGATAATTTATTATATGATATATTTTTTAAAAATGGTGCTTATATGAAAGAAGGGTATCAAGACTCCTGGACAATATAGATATTGATATGATGAGCAAGACAATATAGGTCGTACAATAACTAATAAGGTTATGTCCATATTAGTAAACCTTAATTAGGTTATAAAAAATAACCTTTCTCTAATTTAGAAACCTTTTCCATTGCATTATTCTTCTTTGTAGGATAACTTCATGATATAGAATAACCCCATAATTTAGTGAGAATATTAATACAATACAAACCGAGAAATGGATTAGAAATATTGAGAATATATTTTTGTCGTTAGTATGTAATGATATGGAAATGGTTACACTTTTAGTGTATTGTTACAACGGTGATTCTAATCAATGGTGGTTTTTGATCCAAAATACCAGGGTGGAAGAATAAATATAACTCATTAATGGCATTTTTCTAAGGAGACATTATTTGAGAAAACATTCCCTCAGGAGGAACAAAATTAAATTAAGATAAAGCTCCTCATCTAAAATAAAGATTATTAATAAAGTGTTTCCAAGTATTATTATACCTTTAAAAGGTTATCCATGTATGGTATATATTACACATGCAACATGGAGTGCAAGAGTGGCCGTTTATTTGAAGAGATTAATTTAGGTTTTTGAAGTGCACTAGTTTCTAAAATTTTTTCATCATATGATGAAATAGTATTATGTGCCATAAAAATGGAGAAGGAATTCTCAAGATCCTATATGATTAAGGGAAATCAAGAATAAAATAGGTCGAATGAGCACTGAGAAAAAGTAAATTCATCCAAGAAGAAGATTAGAATGATGTAATTTACATCTTGTGAGAAGTGTCGAAAGAATTATCATGGGAAATTATTTAAGGGATTTAAATTTTGTTGTAAGTGTGGAGAGAAGGGTCATTAAGCTAAATAATTTAAAGGGAAGAAATACAATAATTCTATTCAGTGTTACAAGTATAAGGGGATGGGTCACTATACAAATGAATTTTCTAAGCATCATGGGAATATACTATAGAAGAGACCAAGGGAGAAGGCCAAGATTATGTGATCACTATAGTTGTGTTGTAATTACCCAATGAGATGGTGGTAGGTACTTTAATTATAGCTTAAAATTTATAAAAAAATTTATTTGATTCAAGATCCTCACAATACTTTGTGTCTTCCATGTTTTCTAAGAAAATTAGATATTTAACTTGAACATTAAGATGAGAGGTTTGAGTCAAAACTCGAAGTGGAAGTCTCACCACAACAAAGATATATAATGAAATCCCAATTATGGAACATAAACATGCTTTATTTTTTGACCTTATTATCCCACTAATGGTTGAATTTGATATAATATGTTGTATAGAATGTATTTCAAAATATGATGAAACAATTTATTATAAGAAGAATAAAATTATTATTCATGATGAATATATAGAATTACTTATCTTTAGAGAGGATACATAATAATCTAACACATGACTTGATCGATCTCTAATAGATCTATCGAATAATATTCTTGGGGAATAAGGGAAGACACAATCTAGGGATGGATAAAGTAATTTTGAAATTCAGGATTTACCTATTTTATAGAAATATGTGGATATATTTCCTAAGGAATTACTTGGACATCCCCCAGTGCATGAAGTTGATTTTTCTATTGATTTAATGCTTGTTTCAAGACCAATATCAAAGACTCCCTATAGAATGACCTCTATGGAACTAGTGGAGTTAAAAAAAACTAGAGGATTTGTGTGATAAGGTATACATTAAACCTAGTGTTTCACCATGGGAAGCCTATAGTCTCTTCATTAAGAAAAAAGATAGTTCCATGATGCTATGAAATTATTATAAGGAAATCAATACTATTATGGTAAAGAAAAAGCTTACCGTTCCTTGTATTGATGAATTATTTTATTAACGTCACAAAGCCCAATATTTTTCAAATATGGAACTTTGTTTTAGGTGTCATTAATTGTGAGTAAATAAGGAATACATTACCAAGATAGCTTTATGAATGAGTTATGGACATTATGAGTTTATAGTAATGCTATTTGGATTGACTATTTTACCCTTTGTTTTCAGGGATCTAATGAACATATTATTCAAGGAATATGATTATGATTTTTTTATGGTGTTCATTGAGGATATCTTGGTGTTTTAAAAAATATAAGAGGACCATGATAATCATATGGATATCATTATTAATTCTTCTAGAAGGAAGGTGTTACATGGGAAATTTAGTAAGTGTGATTTTTGGCTACAAGGGATCTATGAGGGGATTCACCATGTGGGATCTACAATAAATTAATTAGGGTTTCTAACCACCATTATTCTTCCTCCCTACCTTATACCATCCTATCCTTATTATTTGGAACATTATAGTTGGGGGTTGGGTTGTACAGTGATGGTATGGTGTGGTTTTGAACAATTCACAGTTTTGAAGATTGGAAAGGCCTCTAGATCTCTATCAATGAATATCATCTTTCAACCACATTCAAATAATCTTCTTTGCAGGTCTTCAACCCCATACCTATGGTGGCTTCACCCACCTTCTCTAACTGAACCTCCCCCTTTTATTCTAGTTTGTCCCCATTTTTTTTGTGTCACATTAGGATGGCTATGCTTCCCCTTAGCTTCCTCTGACATTTTGTCTTTCTCCTTCACATATGACCCCATCTTGGATGGGTGTGTAAGATTTAAAGATGATATAGACTATGATGGAGATGTCAGTGGTGGGTAGATATGTCACAGTGCTTCTTTGATTTGATAGCGATGCCCGCAGTGGCCCAACTAAGGTTGTGGATTCAAGATGATTTCTGGTGGTTTGTGGCTAGTCTAGCCATATTGTTGAGTTGGTTTGTGTTCCTATTTTTTGGCTTCATTCATAATTACCTACTATGGACGTTAGTGGTCTGGAGGTGTGAAGAAAGTATTAAGTTGTGTTGAGGTCGCTGCGCGAGATGGATGTTGAGGAGATCTGTAGGATTGTGGTGTAGTGTGGATGGGACCTAGTGGTGTTTTTTATTCTGAAGCTAATCCTCGATGTAGACTCCAACATGACAATGTTGGTGAAAATCACTACATCTGAATGGAATTGTGATGAGTGATTGGGGAATGTACATAGAGGTGAACAGATGGGTGGTCAGATCTCGATACAGCCCCTCACTGTCTTTTGGCATGAGTTGGTCTTGGATAGGGCTCCTAGGATAGCCCAATTATGTGTCTTTTTCATGGTGGTTTTTTGGATGGCTTAGAAGGTTCTCAGTCAACCATAAATTGATTTATATGAAAATTTAAAAAAAAAATTGGGGATTGATTTTTGGATTAAATAATTTTTTTCTTGGATATATTATCTCCAAGGATAGAATCTTAGATGATATTATAAAGAGTAATGTAGTCATAGAATTACCTAAACTAATGAAAAAATGAGTTATTTAGTTTCATCAGTTTGTAAGGTTACTTTCAAAAATTCATTCATAATTTTTCTGGATTGGATAATCTGTTAACAATACTTTCATGTAAAGGGGTTAATTTCCTTTGGACTAAGAAATGTGAAGAATGTTTTGATGAACTTAAGAGGTGATTGGTCAATGATCCAAAATTAAATATACCATGTGGAAATGATGGATTTGTTATATATAGTGATGCATGGAATAAGGGACTTGGTTGTGTCCTAATAATTAATGATAATGTTATTTTGTATGCATCCAGGAAATTTAAGACTCATAAATATAACTATACAACCCTTGATCTGGAGTTGGAAGTTGTAACAATTACATTGAAGATATGGAGACATTATATTTATGGTAAAATATGTGATATATATGCAGATAATAAAAGCCTAAAATATATCTTTTCAGAGAAAGTTCTCAATGTGAGAGAAAGGATATGGCTTGAGTAACTCAAGCATTATTATTTCTCAATGCACTACCACCATGAAAAATTTAAAAAGGAAGATAATTCTTTGATTGGGAAAGATCAGGGAGATATGACCCAAATAAAGATTGAGAGAGATCCTATGCTCATGGATATAGTAGATATAGATATAGGAATTATTAAGGAATAGGATACATAATTACCTTCAAAAATGTTTGTGAAACAATTTTATTAGAAGAGATAAAAAGTTCCCAGTCATATGATGAGAACATTCAAAATAAAATTAATGATATGAATGATATAAAAATTAGAAGACTTAATCTTTAAATAAGGTGTTCTAAAATTTGGAAAGAGATTACATGTTCCATTTATACATAAGATAAAAATTGAATTATCGGAAAATGATTATAGATCGAATTTCTCTATACCCCCTGGTAGAACCAAGATGTATAAAGATTTAAGGGAACATATTTGGTGGTATAACATGAATGGTGAATTGAAGACTATATATCAAGATACATGGTTTTTCAATAGGTCAAGGTGGGTTAAAATATATTATAGGAGTCATAAAACCTATTCATATTCCTATGTTGAAATGGGATTAAGTTACTATGGACTTTGTCACATGACTACCAAAGACTCTAAGAATGAATGATGCAATATGGGTTATTGTTGATTCCCTAACCAAATCTATATATTTAGTCCCTAAAAGTGAATATTAAACTCTTGATATCCTCATATAGATCTATATTAATAATGGTTTGGGACTTCATGGAGAACCTCTTTCAATCATGTTTGATCGTGATCCCCATTGCGCGTCAAAATTCTAGAAGAGTATTCAGAAGACTCTTAATATTGAAATTAATTTGAGAACTAACTACCATCATCAACCTAATGGATATTCTGAAAAGACTATTTAAATTATGGAAGACATGTTGAGGTCATAATCAATTTATTTTCTTGGTACGTGGGATAATTATTTACATTTGGTAGAGTTTTCCTGTAACAATAATTTCAATTAAAGTATTCAAATGGTGTTGTATGAAGCATTATATGGAAGGAGATTTCGTACTCCATCTTGTTGCGATTAAGTCGGTGAAATGAAACTTTTAGGACAAGAACTTGTTAAATAGACAACAACAAAGGTAAAAGATATTCAGGCTCATATTAAAATATATCAATCTATGAAAAAGAGTATTATGACAATCATAGGAAGGATTTATAATTCCAAGGGGGAGATCAGGTTTTCTTGAAATTATCTACATGGAAGGGTGTTATAAGGTTTGATAAAAGAGGAAGATGAGACCTAGGTATATGAAACCATTTTAAATCTTTGAAATAATTGGATCTATTTCTTACTTTTTGGAAAATTCACAAAGTATCCTAAGAGTACATGATGTTTTCCATATATCAAGGTTAAGAAAGTACATACCAAAACCAACACATGCACCCACCTAAGATAAAATAGAATTGGAAGTTGATATATCATACTGTAATGTACCCATATAAATAATTAATACGAGAGATAAATTATTGAGTAATTGAATTACTCAACTTGTAAAGGTACTTTAAAGAAATCATAAAATGGAGGAAGTAATGTGGGAACTAGAGGATGTTATGAAGAAGAACTGTCCTCATCCATTTTAAAGGTAATATCCATAAAATTTTCGGGATAAAATTTTTGTTGGAGGGAATAATGTAATACACCAAGAATTTATGAATCACTTCCTTTTAAATAAATTTAATATCATCAATATCTTGAGAATCCTACAATACTGAGCTTAAATAAAAATAATCTATTAAAATATAATTTAAACACGGCGATTATAACATAGTCTTTAAGTTAGTTGATATGAATAACACTAAATAAGTTATGAAAAATATATGTTTAATAAATTTATAAAATAAAATAAATTGATATATATTGATTATAAATATAATTGGAATCATTTGAATGAAAAACTAGTCATTATGAAAAACAATATTTTTCTAAAAGGTGGTTTAATCGCGCTTTGAGCACATAAGTTGAAATTAATTTTTATTAATTTTAGAAAATATATTTAAAAAAATTAAATTTATTTTTTGAATAATCAAAAAATAATTATATTAGGGTTATTTTTTTTGGCATTTTTAGGAAACGTTTAATATTTTGATGAATAGAAAAAAATACATCTTTTTTATTGAAAATTGATTTTTCATTTAAATTAATTACATAAATAAATTATATATTAAATTGGGTTTAAAGTACAATTAGTTTAATAATATTATATTCTATACAATTTTTTTTCATTTTAGTAAATTTCAAATGAAATTTTTATATTAAAACCTTTTATATTTATGGGAATTTTCTCTTTAGAATCCCTCTTTTTCATCGTGTCTACAAGTATCATTTTAAATTGGACTATTCAACTTATGTGAATTGAATTTAGAAAAAATGATTCTATATTTGTAATCAGAATAAATTTTATTATCTAATATGTTTAACTTAGTTTTTTAGCATTATTAATTTTAAAATTATTAAAAATGAATTACCACAATTAAGGTAAAAACTTATTTATTAGGGGTGGGGAAAACTATGAAGATAAGGATTAAAAAGTATATAAAATATTGTAAAAAGACCATTTTATTGAAATATTTTGTCCTTATCTCATCTTAGGTCCGATAATGACCCATTTAGGTGGATTTTGGAAAGATAAAGAAGTTTTTTCAATTGATTTGTTTTTTCAAATATTTCATGTGTGTTCTCTCCCCCACTTATAAAAGGAGACCACCTATCCTCCCATATTAACCATTACAAATATATTTTTCTCAAAAATAACTTCTCAAATCACTTCAATACTCCATAAAAAACAACCTAGATCCATTTTTTATCTTAAATCAATGCTAGGTTGGATTTTGGTGCAAACCTAAAGTGGTCATCCGAAGAAGTGGTAATGTCTTAAAATGAGCAATTTTAATTTGTTTATTCTACCAAATCATTAAAATATTATTATCACATACCTATATAATAAAATAAATATCTTACATGTACTTATATTTTAATTTTTCTAGGGAATGAACTATATCTATCCCCTCTTCTATAAAATGGGAAATGAACCTGTTGATCATGTGTACGGTGGACTACCACATCATGATATGACATAATTTTTTTTTTCAGTAAACAGAATTAAAGGTGGGATATAATGATTAATTTCACGCATTTATATGATATTTATGATATTATTATAATTTTTTAATTATAATATCACATACTCCATCTTAGTTTCCATTCCTTTTAAAATACGATAACATTGATCATGTGTATGGCGGACTACCACCTCATGAAACGATGTGATTTATTTATCACCCATGATTTACATGGAAGGTAAAAAGGATAAATTTAATAAATATATTTATTATATCTATTAAATTATATAAATAATTTAAAATTAACATATCACCCACTTCCTTACGCTTTCACTTTTTAATGGAATGATATCTCCACTCCTACATGCGTATGACATGTCGTCTCCATAAAGTGAAGTGATTCATTTTCCATGTACAACCTTCAAGAATTATTATAATAATGAATATATTGAGTAAATATGATATTGATAAATTTATTATAATTATTTATATGATTTATTTATATCCTATATACAATAACTAGAACATTGATGACAAAACATGCATGAGAAAACAAGGCAATCAACACCTAAAACATTGAAAATAATTAAATATTATTAACAAACGGGTGGTAAAATGTTATAAGAGGATCATATATGATATTATGAATATTATTATGTTTAAATAATATATTAATAACATGATTAAGAACATTAAATTTGAAAATAAATTATGTTTAACTAATGGAAAGTGTGCGGTAAGAGACTTTATCTCAATTTCCCTTCAGTGAGTCATATTCTATTATTTTGCACCTAATTTATTTTATATGGTGCACATTGTACACATTTTACGTAAAATATTATGAATCATTCACACTTAAGGGTATTTTATATTTCAATTTTAATTATTCTAACCAAGGGGATTCGACTTGAAATTTACCAAGTGGTATATAATTTCATAACAAAATTAATTCTCATTGGGTTATATTACATTTTTATTGTATTTTATATTATTAGATTATGTGTGTTATTGATTTTTAATATATTATGGTTTATTTACAATTTTTATGTAATTTTTTATTTTATACAAAAAAATCGATTCATTGATTCATTCTCACTTCAACAGTATGATCATTGTAAGTGATTTCGTCTCAATTTCAATTTAATTGAGACATATTTGTTAATATGTGATTATTCAATTTTATTTAGTGTATATACTACACCTTGATGTATTTAACATGAATACATATTTATTCATGATTATTTATGTTTTATATTTTGTTTATTATTTAATGGGTTATAATTTAAAAGTTACTAAAGAGGTAAAAATTATTGTACAATCACTCTATTTTTTGATTGTTCACTTTATCTTGAAAAAATCACTTGAATGTGATAATTATACTTTGTAAATTAAATTTATCTAAAATATAAATATTCTTGTGTGATGGATATTATTATTTTCTAAATCATATACTATTTTAACATATGGTGTTTACTTTTAAAGTTACTTGATTAACTGGGGAAATATTGAAAAATATGCATCCTCAGTCAATATAGATATTTGAAAGTAATATATATTTATTCATGAATTAAATAGATTATTCAATATATTAGTAATTCTTTGGACATTCAGATATAGGTATGGATCAGTTATAGATATCTCTTCAATGCATCGATAGGTCTCATGAGACAAATCAGTTGGTCAAATTAGATGGGTTTTATCGAGTAGTTTTAAACTATCTGGTGAATGGTCTTAATCGTAAAGGTTTCATGAATCCTTATAAAATTATTATAGAAAGGTTATTGGATAAATGGAATTTGTTATCTATAATTTACCTATTTCTATTGACTATTATTTTTTGATTTATTATATCATTCATTGTATGCAACCCTTAATAAGAATTTGAGCTCATCCTTATTTTGTTTCCTTTCCCCAACAAAAAGAATAAGAATTATTTTAATAAGTTTTAGGGATTAATATAATTTTATTTTGTTAATTTTTTATATATTTATTATCAGTATAAAATTGGTATCATGTATGTATCTAGTTCTGTAAAACTGCTAAACTGACTGGTCTTTGAGATTTGACCCAATGTATCTATGCTAATGTAATAAAGTAGGCACCGACTTCAGGTTACCAGAGTCAGGTTCATTACATCCAATATCATGATTTCATTCCGAATCTAAAATATTATATAGATTTGATGAATAGATCTTTAATGTCATAGGTTGACCTGGTTACTAAGTCAGGGTTAGCAGGAGTTACTCCTACTCCCTAGGGTAGTTTTATAAGTTTTTTTAAAGGAAAGATGATGGGAGATGAATATCATGGTGTATCATGACAAAATTAATCATATAGAACCCATGATGGGTATTGAAGAGGCCTATTTACTTTCTTTAAATGTGGTATTATCAGGTATTCAAAGCATGAATTTATATAGGCGCTAATGTTTTTTGGTTCATGTGACTGGTATGATAACTATTAGAATTTATGTTATCTATTTTCTTCCCAATGTTGTGGTATAAGATCATCCTAAACCAAAATTACTATGTTATATTTATTTTCTTTATGATCTAAGGGTTTATATCTAAATATAACAAGAATGAAGCTTATTTATGGGGTAGAAGAGTCTCCAAAGGAAGTTGATGCGGATCCTGCGATAGTGAAAGGTTACATCACTATAACATAAACTTTTTTACTACTCTATTGAATACTTTTGGATCTAATTATTTCATATCCACCCATATTTTGAACCTTTTTAACATTATTTTAGATCGTATGTGTTATGAGATTGATATTGTTACACCCCTCATAACAAAGAGTGAGAAAGGTATCCAAAACCCCTATTGTGCCTCCTCTTTATCAAAGACTGAGATCATCTAGGATTTTTGGGTTCTTGATGTGAAACCTTTAGATTCCAATATTAGAATCAATTTTATGATTTCCCATTAATATTTGATTGACTATTATCTTCAGTAGGTCTCTTTTACTTCGTTAAAATGGGTGTGCCTTGTTTTATAGGGATAATGCGGCCCAAGGTTTAGTATAAATGGACCACATCTTATGGATATGGGAAGAATGATATCTATGTTTTATTTTGAATTGAAATAAGAATATTTTATTAGTGATCTTCCTTTATTGGTCATTTAGTTTCCCAACATGTTTCCATTTGAATTTTTTGTCCTACCACCAATAAGAGAGGTAACATTTTTATGTACTTGGTACGAGGTACCTATCCTATATCCATTCCCTATAATCATATCTTTACAGCTAAATTTAAGGAGTTAATAAACATATTTGATGATTCTTTGAATAATGTATTTATTAACCCAAGTGTGTCACCTTGGGTGGTGCCCATGCAATTTTCAAAGAAATTAAATGAAACCCCTTTCCTTTGCATTGATTACTAAAACATAAATCGACTCATGGTAAAGAAAAAGTATCTATTGACATAGATTGATGATTTGAAAGGGTTAAAGTGTTTCTCAAAGATAGATCTTCATCTTGGATATCACTATCTTAGAATTAAATATTTTAATATACCAAAGGCCTCCCTCCAGATTAGGTATGGTCATTAAGAGTACCATGTTATGCCTTTTAGTATAACCAATAATCCTATAGTTTTCATGGATCTAATGAACTATAGATTCCATAGAAATCATAATTCATTCGTGGTGGTATTTATGGATGAAAACATGGTTTACTCAAAAACTAAGGAAGGCCATGTGATTCATCTAATATTTGTTATGGAAATTTTGAGAGATCAACAACATTATAGAAAGCTATAAAAATGTAATATCTAGATTAAAATGTGATTTTATTGGGAAATGTAGTCTTTGAACATGGTATTTCATTTGGACCTAAGAAGTTAAAGAATATTATGACATGATAAAAAAACATGTAATCTTTTTTGAGATTCAAATATTCTTGGGCTTAGCGAGGTATTACTATCGGTTCATTAAATATTTCTCAAAGTTGGATTCTCCAATGGCCACCGTCACTTGGAAATAGTTAATGTTTTTATGGAATTAAAAATGTTATAATTATTTTTATTATTTAAAGAATAATTTGAGTTCTACTCTAGTGTTGAATCTTTTATAGGCTAGTAATGACTATGTGGTATTTTTTGAGTGATCTAGTTCATGTTTTGGATGAATTCTCATGTATAGTGATCATGTGGGGGCATATGGTTTCTAAAATACTAGGTTACAAGAGAATAAATATCCCACTCATGACCTCAAACTCATAGATGTGATGTATGATCTTAATATTTTTTGAAATTTACTTTTTCACAAAATGTTTTTCCATATAATATGGTTACAAAATCCAAAGTTATATCTTACCACAAAAATATTTGAATCTTCACTAAAGGTGATGGGTGGAATACCTACAATATTTTGATTTTGACATTTCATACACCCTTGTTAAGGATAATGTCAATTCTGATGGTTTGAGTAGGAAATTTATAACCCTTACTATAATCGAATCATTAGAAGTGTGTAATTTTATGGCTATATTTTCTTATATAGATTTGGGACTCTGAGAGGTTGATATTGAGAATGCTTTTACAATGGATCAGTTGACCTCCTCTCTTATTGATATGATTCTATAGGAACAAAAAAATTGATGATGAGTCATGTATAATTAATTACTCAATTTATGATGGGGAGAACATCAGTTAGTGGTTGTTATATTCCAAGGGTAGCCAATGTTTTTTGGATCCAACACATCATACCTTATCTTTTTGAAAATATGTGATGGGGGATTTCCATAATTCTCAGTTATCAGTTCACCTTGGCTCTATAAATATGTTCTATTATATGTGACTGTGATTTTGGTAACCAGGTATGATACCAAATATAAATGACTTTATTCCTTATTTTTGCACCTATCAATAGGTCTAGGTAGCAAACCAGTAAACTCTGAGTTTTCTTCATCCGTTTTCATAACTATCTTGGAAGTGTTATGATATTTTTATTGACTTTGTGGTTAGGATTCTGTGTACCCCTTTTAGGAAGAATGTGATATGGGTAGTGATTGATCAAATGAACAAATTGAATCACTTTATTCAAATTTAAAATATAACCAACGTTGATGACTTAGAAGAATTTTTATGCAGGAGATCATCAGACTTCATAATGTTCTATGTGTTATAGTTTCAAGTAGTGATCCTTAAATAACTTATCATTTTTAGATAGGAATATAGGATGTGATGGGATATCAAGTTAGGATGATCATGAAATATAATCAATATAAGTACTTCCAGACAAAATTAGTTATACCAATCCCAAAAGACATGATTTATTCTTGTGTTCTCTACTTTAGTGGAGCTTGGGATATCCACTTGGTAATGGTTGAGTTTTTTTTATAGAAACAGATGCTATTATTACATAAATATGGAACCCTTTGAGGTATTGTATATCCAACAATGAAAATCTCTATTGTATCAGTTAGAGATTGGTGAACCTTCTTTGTTTAGACCTAGTTTGGTCCTAGAGATGACAAAAAATATTTAATTGATTATTTAGAGAATGATGGTGGATCAAATCCAGTATAAATCCTATTCTAATTATAGTCAACACTCTCTGTAGTTTTTTACTTGTTGATTCGGTGTTTTTGAGAGTTTCACCTTGGTTGGGTCACCAATGATTTGGAAAAGAAGTAAATTTAACACCAAGATATGTAGGAACATTTGAGGATATTGAGAACATTGGAAAGATGTTTTACTATTTGGATTTTCCACCTAAGCTGACAGTGATTCATAACATGTTTCATGTGTGACAGATCATAAATTATCTCTCTATCCCATCTCATGTCTTGATCTAAGTGGAATTTTATGTGGAACCTGATTTATCTATGACCAAGAATCTAGTTTATATTTTTGATTCTAAGATGATGTTTCTTCATGTAAAGTCCATACCCTTGGTTGGAGTGCTTTAGAAGCATATTTATGACTCGCATAAAACATTGAAGTGTGAGGTACCGATGAGAAATAAGTGTCCTTATCTCATTGATATATAGTATTCTTGATAGGAATTTTATTGTAATAAATTGGTTATGGTGGGTGTGATTGTAAAATCCCATTACCAGCTTATAGGAACCTTAGTCCCCAATTTTTGATCTTCCTTTGCTCAGATCTAGTTTTGGGTGGTTTATAGAGACTTTTATAAATTTTTTAAAGTTTTTGGGCCTATGAATGGTTAGGGGAAATTGTGTGGGTCTGCCAAGAAAATAATGTTCTATATGTTAGAGTTTTGGAGGGGGGACCATGGTTAGATCAAACTATTAAACCTCCCCATTATTCTATGAATCATGGGATAGTGGGGAGCACACATTTGTAAAGTTTTGTCGCCAAACTGTTCATCCTTTTTTTCCAATATCTCTGTTGGGAGTGCATGTTTTTACAAACTGTGGAACCAAACCATGAAAATCTATCTATAATCCTAGTGAGGGTGCATAGTTAATGATATTCATGCAGCATATCCTAGGAAACTATGTGATGATTTTTTTATTCTTAAATTTTTTAAATTTTTGTCTATAAACTCCTGTTATAAATACTAAACTCCTCTTAATCAAACCAATTTCAACCCTATCAGTTTTGTAGGATCTCTAAAGGTGATTATAGATCCTAAAATGTATTTTATACTCATATTAAATTTCCAATGGATGATATTGATCATTATCTGGTAAGTGTGACCTCTTTATTTTGAAATTATCATTTCATCATCTCTTACAACCTCTATGAGTGATGAATTCTCTTATTTTTTATGGATTGAAAACTTGATTTGATGAATTAAAATTATAAGGATTCTTCTTTCATTTTCACAGCCTTCAACACTCCATTGGCTGTTCCAATTTTGGGTGATTTATTTATTATGTGACTAAAGGTACATTTTCCTATAAGTATTTCCCCTAAACATGAATCTTTGATTTCATTATTGATTTCAAATGCATTTTCAATTAACCATGAATTAAGAATATATGGTAAATTGTATTTAAAAAATCCATAGAATTGTGAAATAAAACCCTTTTTCAATGTATTTAAAAATTTTGGGTTTCTTCTATGAATATATGTCTCGAAATAAAAATTGGATTTATGTAATGATATAATGTTGATTCATGAAAAAAATGGATTTAAATTAATGATGATTTTTAAAGGAATGAACTTGATAAAAACCTATGATTTTGTTTTGAAATAGAAATGGCATGTTGAAACTTGAAATTGGGAACTTAAACTGTGAATGTTGAATTAATTTGAAAAGAATGATTTTCCCCTGATGGATTGATTCAAAGGACAGGAGAGCCGGAGTAGAATGTGGTTTAAATGGAAAATCATGTTAGGAATATAACCACATATTAATGGATTGATGATGAAAACTCTAACTAAACAAAATTTCGCATGACTCTCTATGATGGGGTGTTGATTGATTATATGCCTATGACCTTATCCTTAGGGATGTGTGCACACTTTGAGCCTTGATTGATTGATTGAGAAGGATGAGGATCCTAGAGCCAAGAACCAATGAAACACATGGTATATGAACATTATTATTTATTTTGATTTGATTATCACATACTAGTGTATATTTCACTATTTAATTCATTCCCTTATTTTTTGTAAAAATGATTTTTAATATTGTTTTGATATACTTTTCATCTACATGATCCAAAAGTGTGTTTGAATGAAAATATGAAAATTATTCTCCATGCCCTGTGTTTATTTAAATTAAAGGATAAATGGTTTATCTATTATAGAATTTCTTATAGAACATTTTGTGATATACTACTGGGATATTTTCCATACCCCTTACCTTTTCCTTATGGTGTTTATAGATTATATTATGAGAAGTCTAGGAAAAGGGAAATAACCACTTGGTAGTGTTGGGTGTGATTGACTGGCAGAGCCTAGGGTGATGATGGTGACTAGTGGAGTGGTGATCTACTCATTATAGAGAGATTTTGATATTTTTCTGGGTGGATATTATGTCGTTTATAGGATGATGTATTGTTTTTATCTTTATCCATATGTTTTTGGTATTTTTCTATTAAGGAGTTTTTGGAATACTAAATTTTCACTAATTTACCTTAAGTTATTATGTTGTTGTTGGGGAAAAATCATTCCCTCTGACCCTTTGTTGATGCCCAGGCTCTAGTAACCCACCCCTGTGGATTTAGAATTCCCTTTAAACCATTCTAGTGCCGGATCGGGTATTGGTGTACCGGGTATACATATTTTTTCCGGATATTTACAATTAATGTATTCTGATAAATATAAATATATTTTAGAATATTAAAAGAATTAAAATATATATTGAATTAAGAATAAAATCTATGTATACCTCACCAGTAAGTTTTCATACAATTCTAGATATCCAATGTCAAAAATTCCAAACACTCTGTCTAACTGTAGAAACGTCTTCAGAAGGGAAATATTATCTGGTAATCACATATATAATATATTATATCATTACTCTAAGAAGATCCATCTCTATCAAATAAATATATAAGGAATCCCTAATATAATGTATTAACTCATATGATATAATATGATACTATAAATCCTCAACATATGACTCGCAGTAGATGGGAAACCTTGGAGGGGAAGGTGGTGGAGCGGGATTTGTTGGCTGAAGCTATCTTTTCATGTCTATAAATATCGACTATATCGATGATCTAATCCTATACTCCATTATCTCACCCATCTCCCAAAAATTATATCCTATGGTTTATATTTTTCTATTATATAATTCCTCCCTTAAAAAATTACCATGATTATCAAACCTTTTTTAATAGATAGAACCACCTTGAATGCTCATACACAACTCGAGTGTTATTATTTTCTTAATACATTAGAAAAAATATCCTTTATAACATTGGGTATGAAGGTACCCTATGTTCTATTCTCCTCAATGGATTATTATTATGAATATTCATAAAATTTATTAGTGTAAGAAAATATGCAGAGTTTATATATAACATAAATTTCATTTTATAATCCTTTTAGCTATATCATTTGTCTCTTCTTGTGATAAAATTTCCTTTTTTTATCATACAATCCATTTTACATTTTTTTGTTGCGGGGGGGGGGGGGGGGGTAAGGAGGGGAAATTTATACTGAGCCCAAAGTCTCTACTCTCAAATTTTCAAACTTATCATCTATCATTTTTTCATTAAGCAATGAATACCCTCTCTGAGATAAAGTATAAGGGTATAAATTATTCACTTGGATCTCTTGATGAGATATCTTCAGTGGAAATTAATTAAAAAAAAATCATAATCATGATTATTTTTAGGGAATATTTTAAAAAAAAATTAAACAATTGACATTTTCACTTACCAAAAATGATCCTTTATTTTAACTTTAAATAATCTACCTACATGAAAATTCATCTGAAAAAACATATAGTTGATATAGATTTTCATTTTTTTCTAGAAATGAAATTTGATGTTAATGCCAACATAAAGTACCTCCTTCTACTTGTATAAAAAGATAAAAATTTTCTACTACCTTCTTTAGTTTCATTTAAATCATATATAATTTGATTGTGAGAAGAAGAAAACATACTTATATTACTAAAAACACATCATGATAAATACAAAAATAATAAATAATAATATTAAAATGGTCACCCATAGTTGATCTAGTATCATCTGGTCCGAACATCTCTAATCAGAAACAAAAATTATTATTTTCTCTTAATCTAACACATCCAAGAACTCTTAAATTTATTGAAATTTTGACTTGTAAGATTACCATTACCACCAAAACCAATAGGTTTCTTATTCACCTTTCTATAAACAAGTGATAATTTAGGTAAATGTGTGATACAATATTTTTCAACCATGGAATCCTTATCTTTACCTATATAACTAAGAGTATCACATAGGAATGATGATGCTTCTCAATAGAAGTATATGGAGGGTTCTCTTTAAAATATCATGATGACTCATCTATTTGATCTGAAATGTTTATACAAATCAAATTAAAAAATTAAAAAAATATAATAGAAATACAACCATTGAATTATAAAAATTAATAAAAATTCTAACATATTACCAAAAACACTAAACTAAATACACATTTTCAGATTCAATAAGTTAGTTAGATAAAATTATAAAAAAATTATTTCAATATTTATGATACATGAAATGATATAGATAGAAGAAATCAAAACATAATAAATATATCAAATGATAAAAATATCATAATAAATTAATATTTATATATAATTAATTTTCAAGTACTAAACAAACAATTTATCATTTTTTTAAAATATATGACTTAAATAGACAATATAATTATAAATAATATATCTCAAATTTTAAATTTTTTGAAAATTTAAATAGAAAATAAATATATAGTACCTATAATATGAAGATACTAGTAAAGTATTATTTTCACATATTCATTATTCATGATTGTTCTACATTGCATGGACGATTTCTATAACGTGTTCATCCATATCCTTTGGTAATCATTCCATGTAAGTAGGGATCTCAAATAAGTTATCATCATTGTCAACTTTTTCATCACAAAAATACTGTTTTTTCCTTGAAAAATGATAGAACCATGAAAATTTTATGGATCAATAACATATAATTTTTTTGATGTATTTCCTTGATAAACCTATCATTTTTATATCCCAATATATTCAGATTCACTAGTTTAATTTAAAATTCATTTCATTTAACAATACTATTAATGAAAAACCATTTATTGTTAAACACATGAACTGAAAATTTTATCTAATAAATATCCTAAATAGCTTTAATAAATATATAATATAAAATTGATGTGGAGATTAGGTTTTTGTCTTTTTTAAACATGAAAATTAAATTACATTAGAAAATAATAATACAATGTTATTCTAAAATAAACACATATTATCTTAGTCTTCGGTATAAAATGTATTGCCATTAATTTCATACCCATACCATACTGTCATATTTAAATAGAGGCCACCGAATAACCATATCAATGTTTCTAACACATTAGATCTACTACACACAATCTCTTTAATCCAGGGAATAAATTTTTTATTATTTCAATATAAATATATTTTTATACTTAAAATAATAATTTATTAATGAATTAATATATGTTGTTAAATATGAATGAGAATTATATGTTTTATTCAAGATGTATAAATATAACTACATTATTTTCTAACCTATCAATGACATTATTTTAAATCCACAAATCCACTTTCCACCAAAACCAAATCATTAATAGCAACATTTAAGCTAATCAATGTTCTCTACTATAGACAAGTAGTGTGTAAAAAGTTCTACCACATCCTCAGAAATACAGTTCTCAACAATAGAGGATTTTAGTAAATTTAAATTACTAACATGCCTATTTAATAAATCTATATACCTTTAAAAAGGATACATGAAAAGAAAGTATATGGGACTAAAAAAACATTCTGACAAAAAATATAGCATTAAATGTACTATTGTATAAAAAAAGGACAATAGAAAGTATATTTCCTTTTGAAAATGTATAGTTAATACTTCATTATCTAAATTGTTTAATGAATTCAAATTAATCACTTTGTTACAAATGAAATAGAAAAAATCACACAACTTGATGATATTTAATTTGACATGGATGGGTAGTATTACACATAATGTAACTAGTAGGAGTTGTTGCATCATAACATGAAATTCATGAGATTTAACGCCTATTAACTTCAAACCTTTTACGAAAACAATTTTTTTTTTCATTTTTTAATAGAAACCCTAAGGCACATTAATACCAAGGAGGTAATGGAAAAAATTTATTTTCTCCCTCTATGAAATTTTTGACAAGACGGAGGAAAGTATGTTATTTTTCTTTATGGTGTGGGAGCCAACTACAAGTGTATTCCCATTTATAGTAAGTCCAATATTTCATTGAAACTATCCTTAATCTTTCCCTTAATATCTAAAAATGTTCCAATAAAACTATGTATAATATAAATGTTATTTTTGAAGACATTATATATCTAACATGAAAGCTCAGAAAAATTGGATCAGTTGTTGTATATATTTCTTCCATTTCAATATTTTTGTGTCTTTCCAAATGCAACATCAATGTTTTTCACCCTCTAAAAACCCTGATCAATTTACAAAGGTTTAGAAAAAATATCAATTTACAATGAGATATTATATATATCATTTAATATTTGATAAAATTGATTCATATAAAAACCATTTATGACCCATGTACATTGCTTTTATCCCATTATGTAATTGAAAACATGAAGTCATTTCTTAAAAAATTGGAAAATATTTATACCTTTTCACACCATATTTTTGAAACATTTACCTACGCTGGGAAGTTGTTTATAGTGAAAATAATTATTTCATATAATTAAAGGTGATTATTTTTATAATAATCATAAACTTTAATACTTCCTCTCATAAGAGTTTTAAATCATCAATTAATAGAGACAAGTAAACATCTATGTAGTTTCATGGATGTTTTGATCAAAATAATCAGTAAACTCAACATGATAAATTTTGGATTTCTATAAAATAGAGGTGATAAGTTGTTAATTAACAATAAGATATGGTATATTGTTTTAGTACTAAGGATCCAATATGGATTCATTACATCTATGCACAATCCGAGTATGATATTTATATCTTCAGTTCTGAATAAAGGAACTTATTTATTAGTTTTCTTATATTACAGATAGTCAACTGTATGATGTACATTTCCATTATATATTTTCTCATCAGTATTAAATGTTAACCATTTTCATCATTTTAATTTGAAAATAAACATTTAAAATGAGGAATTATTATATGTGACCTCATTTATTTAGTAAGAGACTTGGTACTTGGATTAATAGATAAATTAGCATATCATTATTATTTCAATTTACGCCATGATTTACCACATTTGAGAGACTTGAAAAAACCTCTCATTCCTTCCTATGAAATACGTAGTCAATAGAAAATACATGTATATTCTTATAACCCAAATCCCATCCGGTAGAGTAGTTTTTTCACATTATAATTTGAAAGTGGCATATCATTTTCACTAGGAATTATGACTTTAAAAAGCTATAACAATTTTGTCAAACTCTTTTCACTACATCAATTATTAACATTAAATTTACCCATTATTAACATTATTAAAAAAACAATAAATTTTATATAACTTGAATATAATGTTTTTCAGTATCACTATATTGGTTCTTATTGTTTTCTCAATTTCTTTCACTTTAATACCATGAATCATTTCTTCAATTTGATCAAAACTATCATGTTGAAAATATCCATCACCATTAGATCTTGAATTCTACCCAACTTCACCATTCCTAATCTAAAGACTATATCTTAGATTAAAACCATTAAAAATTAAATGATATTTGATTTATCTACTTCAAAAATTTATCATATTTAAACACTTCACAAATGAATAGAAAAATATAGGTCACTATATGAAACATTTCATTTAGAAAATTCTAAAAAATAATCAACCACTTATTTATATTAATCACTTGTTTACAAAGGATTAATCCAATTATTTTTCATTATCACATTTAAATTTTTTTATGTATTGAGTATAAGTTACAATAATTTTAAATCATAAATTCAAATATTCTTTTATAAATAAAAATAAAAAACAATATCTTTTTAAAACGGCATATCAATAATTGTATAAAAACTAATTTGAATAACAAATATATTATATTTTTTAAAAATAGAATAATATTTATACATTATTCTTCTCATAATTCATTATCTATAACATACTTCATGAATATATAAATATTCCATGATTGAAATATATGTCTCATCATCCAAGAAATTTGGAATGGCATGGTCCACCTTTCCTTTCCCTTTACATCTCGCTGGATGAGATGCATGGACTCTCTTCAAGAGATTATATATATTGCCACACATGCCTACTGGGAAGCGAACATGGTGGATAATGCTCTTGATAACAAAGGTATCAACTAGAGTGTTATGTGGGTTGATAATCTACCAGTTTACCTTCTTCCTCTTTATAAAAGATATTGTAATAAAATCCCTTCTTTCAGACTTTTATAGTTCTGTTATTTGATTATTAAAAAATTGTGTCTTGGTCTTTGACCAAGACATTACCTTTAAAAAAAACTAATAAAGTTTTTGAACATACTCTCTTTCATATACTATGCATAACATGAATGTTTTTTATATTATTGAAGATTAATTTGAAAACATAAAAACTTGTTCAAATTATAAAATAGGTATAATCAATTTATTATAAAAGTTAGTAAAAAGGTATCAATCATTTTAAAAAATTAATTTAGTTAAAAATGAAAAAATATGTTAAATGAAAATTATATTGTTTTATAAAAAAGAAAAAACATTTATTCTACTAAAATAATATATAAAAACCACTTTGTTTTCTAAAAAAGAGATGAATTTTTTTGTAATAAAAACATATGTTAAGTAGAATTCTTTATTATTTAATAAAACTATAAATAAGAAAAAATTTAACACTTATTAATAAAAAAATTAATTTACAACCACAATATACATACATTGTACATTAAATAATATTCATTTCAAAAAATAGAAAACATTTAATAATGAAATAAATTATTATTAAAAAAATAACTCTATAAAGAGAAATAAAAAACATAAATTAATATTTAAATAATTTTCACATAAAATATATCTTAATTATAATAAATGGAATATATATTTATCAAAAAAAATGAGAAAATTCTCTAAAAAAATAAGTATATAGCATTTGTAGAGACCCAATGCTTGACGTACATGGACATTACATTACTTTTGTGGAATACTTAATACATAACAAAAACAGACACACACGGACTGTAATATTTTAGTGTCTTTAGAAACTCGAAATATAAAAATCTAAACATGTTGAAAGATCATCAACATCTCCCATAAAAATGGTGATCTCAAATGCTCAGTAAGGGAAAACATAGAGAACATAAAGCAATCCATAAACATTTGAATGCAAAAACTTGAACATGAAATCTAAACCTTAAAACCTCAAGCAAAGACATAAATCTTGGAAGTAAGTAAGGAATTTATCATAAAGGAACATCAATAACGATAAAATAGCATGGTAATAAAACATGTAATTATGTAAAAATATTAAGCACATGATATGATTTCCATAGTAGCCAAGGCATTACTTCCATGACCATCTTAGTGGACAAAGTCCCTTTCTGAATCGAGTTCACTCCTCATTTCAGTCCTATAATACTGAACTGGATTAACATACCATTCCAGCCATGTCTATCTTACGAGATATAAATCTTTACCCAATGCATTGGAGGGAGATATAGCTCCCACCTATATCATAATGAAATAATTCTTACTTGTGCCACAAAATAAACATACATCATTCATAATAACCCAATAAATAAAATGGGTTTCATAAACATCTTCACATAATCCATATAAAAGTAATGGATATCAATTCATAATAATAAAATTGAAACCATGTAAATCATAGAGACATTATACTTGAAACATACACATATGAAATAATTTCATCTTAGATGAAAAATGGTTTTGATAAAACACATGAAATGAATTCTTGAGGAAAAAATCCTTTCTTCTTCAAAATCATTTTATTTTCAAAAAATGTTATGCAATTTTAAAAGAAAAGGATTTTGTTGAAAGTAGTCATGAAATATTTTGGAGGAAGATTCATGAAAATAAGGCTTTATAAAACCGTAAAATTCCTTTCATGCCGTATAAGTTAAAAATAACATTCTTCTCGTACTTTTGCTGGAAAAGTCAAAAAGTACCTCGTAAAAGAAAGATTCCATACATACCATGCAGTAAAAGTCAAAAATGGGTAATAAAGAATTTAAAAATACATGAATTTTTTTTATAAAACTTAGACATGGATTATAAATATAACCCCAGTAAATACTTACGTATAAGAAATCTCGAATAGAAAACAATTGAGGTTGCAACATTATCCCTTACCTTATGTTCGATAAGCTTCGTATGTATCCGAAACTCCTGTATAATAATTTAAATAATTTCATTGACTTATTACAGAATCATATTCATTGTTTTATATCATATATGGTTCACTTAGGTTTTTATATTACCATTTCATTTGTCAATTCCATGTTAAAGTAGTGTTTTGGGTAAAATTGTTTCTTTTATCTTACGTGTTTGGACTTGTTGTTCTTGATATTATTATAACTTATATCATGATTTACTTACTTACAGAATGTAAAAAATGATTTATATATCATATATATTCAGTATATATATATAATAAATAGATAAATGAAATGAAACACACCGTTCATGGAGACGGTAGGTCGTACGTACGCATAAACGCAGTTTTCCTTTCTTTTTTGACTTGAATAGAAGTAAGTAGATGAAATATATATATATATATGTATACATAAATATAATGGCTTCATTATGTCGTATATTTCATTATTACTCATTATATTTACTTTATAATAATTCTTTAATGGTTAATCGTGGAAAATGAATCTCATCGCATTCATGGAGACAGTAGTCCGTACGTACGCACGAGCGATGATATCATTCCCATGATCGTGGAATTGTATTTAAGTGTATGAATCAATATCAATTTAAAATAATCATATATAGTTATTCTTTCCACCATTATACCCATCCAAGTAAGGTGGTGGGGGAAAATAGATTACACCACGACGTGGAGACGGTATTCCCTATGTATGCACGCGCGGTGATTTCGTTTTCTGTAGGATTGATAGATGGTGAAATAGGGTTTTTTCATACTTATAATAACATATAAGTATATGAGTTATAATTATGTTATTAATTCATAATGAAACAACTAAATAAGAATAAGTGGAAGAAGAAATAATGTTGAAAGAATCGTTAACGGACATTACCTCTTCTTTGAAGCGCCTCTTTAAGACCTCCTTTTAGGGCACTGAAATTGGTCTTTGAAGAATACCAGGACCTCTATGATGTTTCTAGGGAATTGGAGAAGAGAATTTGGCAGGGTTTGGCCGAGATTGAATGCTCAAAGTGGTGTGAGGAAGAGAGGGAAGAGGTGCCCTTTTATAAGGGAGGAGAGGGACACCTTTGGAATAACTAAAAATATTATTTTATTATAAAGTGATATTCGGTTTTAAATAGCTCGAAATTTATTCATTTATAAGATAATGTGGGTAGGGGTAGAAATCCTCTCATCTAATAGAATTTATACAAGTTTAGGTTTCTATTTTAACCTTATCATTTAGATTTAACTTTAAGTTAAATAATTTTACTTTTATCGTGTCTTCTTGTTTTCTTACACTATAAGGTAAATAAAATTACTATAACAATCCAAAAGAACCCCAAGTGGTTAATTATTAATATATATATCCTTATCTAAGTCATTTGACCTAAAATTAGATTTTTATGAATATAATAACAATTAATAATATAATATTTGTTTTAACAATTATTTTATGTCAATTTTGACACTATTTGGTACTTGATTTTTTTGAAAATCATAACATCATGATTAGTTAGAAAAAGGCTACTTATATCAATAATAACAGGTCATATTAACCTAGAAAATTAGTAAAATTCATAAAAAGTCTCAAATTACATTTATTTGGGTATTTATAATATCAATTATTCTAATATTTCATTATTTAGGTAATTACTGCAACACCATTGTGTCATAAATAACTTACATTATTTAATGTCTAAAAATTATAAATAAACTACCATTAGGTAGAAAATATCTTTATATTTCTAATGAATTTTTATAGTTGAATTTATCTTACGTATAACCCTATATTAAAAATGATTTAGTTATTAAACTTTGATTTTAACAATTTTAACCCTTCTTTAAATAAATTAATAATAAATATCCTAATCTAATCCAGGTGGGCCTAAATGGTCATATTTTATTCATAAGGTTGTTTTTGGTCTAATTACACTTATCCAATAGAATTAGGACATGTGTTAGGGTAATAATAATATCTTTTTTACCCTTAATTACCCTATTTACTTTTAACCGTCGTAAAAAAAAGTAAAATGTTACTATTCACCAAAAATTATTTTCCTCTCATTGAACCAAATTTTAGTCCTTTATATTAACCGTGTCTCTCGGATTTTCGAAATTCAATTCACAGAAGTGGTAAAATTTCATTTAAATGAAAAATTCAGTTTTTTTAACTACCACTAAGTGGTTTCACTATTCATCGAAAATTGCAGTTTTTCAAAAAATACCAAAAATTCAGCCTTAGCATTATTTGATATTCCGAATTCAAAATTGATGTCTATTTTTAAAAATTCAAAACATAGAATTGGCATTAATTAATTTTAAAATTAATTCCCATTATCAAAACAAATAGCATGTTTTTTAAGAAACAATAACTATCTAAAGATTGATACTTGTTTATATCCAATTTAAAAGTGAAATTAATTCCAATGACCAACATTGGATTGATTGGTAAAAATATATTCTAATTACACTTTAAACCCAATTAAATAGATAATATAATCATATAAATTATTGCGATGAAATAAGTTTTTTTTAATTAAAGTATAGCGTGTTTTTACTATTCATTAAAATATGAAAGTTATCAGAATAATATGAAAATTTTATCCAAAGTAAAGTTTTATATCCTGATTCCAAATAAGAATTTTATTTTGTCAAATTGAACTGATAGAAATGTCAAAAAAAAGATTTAATGTGGGTGCCCCATCAAAAGGCAGTAAAACTCCATTTTTTGAAAATTACTTATTTTACTCAAAAAAATTGATTTTGTTCTCATACCATGTTCTAGAAAATGTGTAAGATGAATAATAATGTTATAAAATTCAAATTTTAGTTGATACTATTCATAACAGTTAGTTCATATAACATATTGTTGTTTAGAGAAACTCAATATTGCGTACAACACACGCTATCGTGGAAGGTCGCGATTACGTGTAATGCAAGCCAAGTCAGGGATGCGTGTTATGAAAGCTCATTTTGGTGTAGCGTAAAACACAAGACATTAACGAAATTAAAAAATATTTTTCATAAAATCTTGGGGTGTTACATTCTACCCCCCTTAAAATGAATTTCACCCTCGAAATTCATCGAGGATATAAATCATTTACTATTTATAGAAACCCATATCATAAAAAGGAAGACTAAAACTTAATTTTAAAAACTAAAGTATGAAATGTAATGATTACCCAAAGTAACTCATCCCTAGGTTTCCATATAGAAGAACGTAGGTGAAAATATAGATATGAAAGAAAAATCTAACCATCATGTTATGATGGAGAGTGGTAGATAACATGGCTATGAAAAAGCCATCAATAACAAAGACATAGATTTGTGACTATATAAGGTACCATATGATTCATCGGATATAAGAGAACTAGGACAACATTTTTGGTTTTCAAGATCATTTCCCTAAATTTGATGAAATTGGAATTAGAATAAATACTTTCGCAATTTTGGTACAGTCTCACCATTGGTCGTTCTTTGGACAATTCCCACTTCATCTCTTAAAGAAATGAAGTTGAATTTGTCATTCGTGAAGTGTTAGCAGATCATGTGATAGAATTATGGGTCATTCTATCTGTCTCAAACAAAAGTTTAGAAAAGTTATAAAAAATACATAAGTCCATATATAGTTAGATTAATCATATATGCTTCCTAAAATGGACTTATACTTCATATATCATACTGCTTAATATAATAAAACTAGTTTCTACTAAACAAGGACTTCCTGTATGCCAGTAGTAGGCGATAAAGGCCAGTCGCACTTCAGTTGTGGGTTCGATTCCCACAGTCTTGTCCAACGCGATGGGCTGTCGCCCATCCTGTAGGTTGTCCTTTTCCTAAAAGTACATTACTATAACATCCCATCAATAATATCGAAAAAACTTCTATCCTTAAACAATACTAACTTATGTCCAACATAATCCATTCCAATCTTTAGGCTTATCCATAATACTGCAGTCCACTCTCATATTATAGTGAAAACGATTACCAGAGATTTCATATAACAAGCATGTTAATACCATCGTTGATCCCCATATATCATAAGATATGTCTTGTTGGTCACATTCCAAACATTCTAAGGCCTTAATCATGTATTCACTTGAAAAATGAATACCCATTGAATCTTAGTGAAAACATGAGTGCTGTCAAAAGTTAACTCTTTCCACATAGAAAAACCCCAAAATTCTATATACTCAAACAATGATTAACTATTTCCTTATATTAGTCATGAGCTCATGAATACTGCCAAACATTTCATTTTCTCCTTATCCCTTCACTATGCACATATCATCTAATTTCCAAAAATATCTGAATAAACTTTCATGGTTACTGGTTCCATTCATCATAAAATTTCAAAACTTAAGGAAATACAATAGTGTAACATTCCTTATATTTCTCTTTATTCCATAGTACCATGAGATTACTTATACAACATTACACTTGATAAACATGTAATCATTCTACTACCTTCATAAACCATTGACCAAGCATCAAAAATTCTTTCATCTCACATATCATTTGTAGTCTCTTCATCATCATCAACATAAATACTACCCATACGACCATACTGATTCTCTTTATGAGACTTTCCCTTAGGTCATTGGTTTGCATAGTGCCCGTACATTCTACATTTAAAACATTTAACCATTGATGATGTCGTAGCAATACCATTATCCTCATCCATCGTGTTAACTGAACCTTTTCCTTTGCACTTACTGGATTTGTGTCCTTCTTTTCCGCACCCAAAGCATCTTCCAGTTTTTTTTGAAAAATTCTCCTTGATTCCTCTTCCCACATGATTTACATAGGGGAAATTGAACTTTCTTTCCTCTATGATCATCATGAAACTCCATCTTTCTCTCATTAGCTGAGTCAGGAAACTTACCAAATTTGAGTTTATTGATCATATTATGAGATTGCTGATTCGGCCTAATAATGATGTTTGGACTTCCAAATCCCATTTCATTTGGTTTCTCATGAAGAATATCTTCCCATTGTCTATCATATCCTCCATTATCGTGAATCATCTTGTTTCCAGCCATTTTCTAAAACCCAAAAAGAATAGTGTAAGAGGAATAAATCATAATAAAGGTGGAGTAACTTCAATATCTAATATCTTAGGTTTAATCTAATATCGTTACCATAATTCTAGGACTATAACATATACTTATACTAAACCTTAGGGACATCCCTAGACATACCTTAGAAATATCTCTAGGGATCTCACTAATGTTCTCGCATCCTAGTTTCCAAAGGTTGACTAAAAATTTCCTCTGATACCAACTGTAGATACCCAAAGCTTGACGTACATGGACATTACATTACTATTGCGGAATACTTAATACATAACAAAAACATACACACAAGGACCGTAATAGTTTAGTGTCTTTGGAAACTCGGAATATAAACATCTAATGGTGTTGAAATATCTTCAACATCTCCCATAATGATCTTCCCCTTTTCGTTTCCTTACATAAAACCTTTCTTTATTTCCTGGGGAAAATAAAACATAAAAAGGGTGAGCTCAAATGCTCAGTAAGGAAAAACATAGAGAACATAAAGCAATCCATAAACATTTGAAAGTAAAAACTTGAACAAGAAATCTTAACCTTAAAACCTCGAGCAAAGACATAAATCTTGAAAGTAAGTAATGCATTTATCATAAAGGAACACCAATCACGATAAAATAGCATGGGAATAAAACATGTAATTTTGGAAAACCATTAAGCACATGATATGATTTCCATAGTAGCCAAGGCATTACTACCATGACCATCTTTGTAGACAAAGTCCCTTTCTGAATCGAGTTCAATCCTCGTTTCAGTCCTATAATACTGAACCAGATTAACATACCGTTCCAGCCATGTATATCTCATGAGATATAAATTTTTACCCAATGAATTGGAGGGAGATATAGGTCCCACCCATCTCATAATGAAATCATTCTTACTTGTGCCAAAAAATAAACATACATCATTCATAATAACCTAATAAATAAAATTGGTTTCATAAAAATCTTCACATAATCCATATAAAAGTAATGGATATCAATTCATAATAATAAAAGTGAAACCATGTAAATCATAGAGACATTATACTTGAAAAATACACATATTAAATAATGCCATCTTAGATGAAAAATGGTTTTGATAAAACACTTGAAATGAATTCTTGAGGAAAATATCATTTCTTCATCAAAATCATTTTCTTTTCACAAAATTTCATGCAATTTTAAAAGAAAAGGATTTTGTTGAAAATAGTCATGAAATATTTTGGTGGAATCTTCATGAAAATAAGGCTTTATAAAACCGTAAAATTCCTTTCATGCCGTATAAGTTAAAAAACATTCTTCTCGTACTTTTGCCGCAAAAGTCAAAAAGTACCTCGTAAAAGAAAGATTCCATACATACCATGTAGTAAAAGTAAAAAATGGGTAAAAAGGACATTAAAAATACATGATTTTTTTTATAAAACTTAGACATGGATGATAAATATAACCCCCGTAAATACTTACGTATAAGCCATCTCGGATAGAAAACAATTAAGATTGCATCATTATCCCTTACCTTATGTCCGATATGCTTCGAATGTATCCGAACCTCCTGTATAATGATTTAAATAATGTCATTGACTTATTACAGAATCATATTCATTGTTTCATATCATATATGGTTCACTTAGGTATTTATATTACCCGTTCATTTGCCAATTCCATGTTAAAGTAGTGTTTTGGGTAAAATTGTTTCTTTTATTGTACGTGTTTGGACTTGTTGTTCTTGATATTATTATTACTTATATCATGATTTACTTACTTACAAAATGTAAAACATGATTTATATATCATATATATTCAGTATATCTATATATATATATAATATATAGATAAATTAAATGAAACACACCGTTCATGGAGACGGTAGGTCGTACGTACGCATGAACGTTGTTTTCCTTTCTTTTTTGAATTGAATGGAAGTAAGTAGATGACACACACATATATATATATATATATATATATATATATATATATGTATGTATACATAAATCTAGTATCTTAATTATGTCATATATTTAATTATCACTCATTATATATACTTTATAATCATTCTTGAATGGTTAATCATGGAAAATGAATCTCATCGCATTCGTGGAGACTGTAGTCCGTACGTACGCACGAGCGATGATATAATTCCCATGATTGTGGAATTGTATTTAAGTGTATGTATAATATTACAGAATCAATATCACTTTACAATAATCATATATAGTTATTCTTTCCACCATTATACCCATCCAAGTAAGGTGGTGGTGGAAAATAAATTACACCACGGCGTGGAGACGGTATTCCGTACGTACGAACGCGCGGTGATTTCGTTTTCCATAGGATGGATAGATGGTGAAATATGGTTTTTTCATACTTATAATAACATATCTGTATATGAGTTATACTGATGTTATTACTTCATAATGAAACAACTATAGAAGAAGTGGAAGAAGAAATAAAGTTGAAAGAATTGTTAACGGACATTACCTCTTCTTTGAAGCGCCTCTTTGAGACCTCCTTTTAGGGCACTGAAATTGGTCTTTGAAGAAGAACAATACCTCTAAGAAGTTTCTAGGGAAGTGGAGAAGATAATTTGTCATTTTTTGGCCGATCATGAAGGCTCAAAGTGGTGCGAGGAAGAGAGGGAGGAGGTGCCCTTTTATAAGGGAGGAGAGGGGCACCTTTGAAATAACTAAAAATATTATTTTATTATAAAGTCATTTCGGTTTTAAATAGCTCCAAATTGATTTATTTAGAAGATAAGGTGGGGAGGGGTCGAACTACTCTCATCCAATAGAATTTAGACAAGTTTAGGTTTCTATTTTAACCTTATCATTTAGATTTAACTTTAAGTTAAATAATTTTACTTTTACAATGTCTTCTTGTTTTATTACACTATAAGGTTAATAAACTTACTATAACAAGCAAAACGAACCCCATGTGGTTCATTATTAATATATATATATAATTATCTAAGTCATTTGGACGAAACTTAGATTTTTAGGAATATAATAACAATTAATAATATAATATTTGTTTTAAAAATAATTTTATGTCAATTTTGACACTATTTGGTACATGATTTTTGTGAAAATCATAACAGCATGATTAGTTCGAACATATTTACATAACTCAATAATAACATGTCATATTAACTTAGAAAATTAGTATAATTCATAAAAAGTCTCAAATTACATTTATTTGGGTATTTATAATATCAATTATTTTAATATTTCATTATTTAGGTAATTACTGCATCACCATTGTGTCATACATAACTTAAATTATTTAATGTCTAAAAATTATAAATAAAATACCATCAGGTAGGAAATAGTTTTATATTTCTAATTAATATTTATAGTTGAATTTATCTTATGTATAACCCTATATTAAAAATTATTTATTTATTAAACTTTGATTTTAACAATTTTAACCCTTCTTTAAATAAATTAATAATAAATGTCCTAATCTAATTTTAGTGGGCCTAAATGGTCATATTTTATTCCTAAGGTTGGATTTGGTCTAATTAAATTTATCCAATAGAATTAAGACATGTTTTAGGGTAATAATAATATCTTTTTTACCCTTAATTACCCTATTTACTTTTAACCGTGGTAAAAAAAGTAAAAAGTTACTATTCACCAAAAATTATTTTCATCCCATTGAACAACAATTTAGTCCTTGATATTAACCGTGTCTCACGAATTTTCTAAATTCAATTCACAAAAGTGGTAAAATTTTATTTAAATGAAAAAGTCAGTTTTTTTAACTACCACTAAGTGGTTTCACTATTCATCAAAAATTGCAGTTTTTAGAAAAATACCAAACATTCCGCCTAAGAATTATTTGATATTCCGAATTCAAAATTGATGTATATTTTTTCAGATTAAAAACATATAAGTGGCATTAATTAATTTTAAAATTAATTCCCGTTATCAAAACAAATAGCGTGTTTTTTAAGAAACAATAACTATCAAAAGATTGATACTTGTTTATATCCAATTTCAAAGTGAAATTAATTCAAATGACCAACATTTTAATGATTGGTAAAAATATATTCTAATTACACTTTAAACCCAATTAAAAAGACAATCTAATAATATAAATTATTGCGATGAAATAAGTTGTTTTTAATTAAAGTATAGCATGTTTTTACTATTCATTAAAATATGAAAGTTATCAGAATAATATGAAAAATTTATCCAAAGTAAATTTTTATATCCTGATTCCAAATAAGAATTTTATTTTGTCCAATTAAACTTATAGACATGTAAAAAACAATATTTAAAGTGGGCGCGCCATCAAAAGGCACCAAAACTACATTTTTTGAAAATTACTTATTTTACTCAAAAAAATTTATTTTATTCTCATACCATGTTCTAGAAAATGTGTAAGATGAATAATAATGTTATAAAATTCAAAATTTAGTTGATACTATTCATAACGGTTTGTTCATATAACATATCGTTGTTTATCAAAAATCAGTATTACGTACAACACACACTATCGTGGAAGGTCGCGATTGCGTTTAATGCAAGCCAAGTCAAGGATGCGTGTTGTGCAAGCTCCTTTTGGTGTAGCGTAAAACAGAAGACATTAATGAAATTAAAAAATATTTTTCATAAAATCTCGGGGTGTAACAACATTAATTTATATTCTCAAATTTTAAAATAATTTTTTGAATAAAATAATGTAAAAAAATATTTCCTAATAATAACTGTATAAATAAAAATGAAAAAATATAATGAATCTTATAATGATAATCCATAATAAATTTTGAAAACCAAATCAATTATTTTAATAAAAAACCTATAATACCATAATTCATATAATAATTAATCAAAATATTCAGTATATATAGAAAAAAATGAATATACTCAACAATCCAACATATAAAATACGATTGGAACTGATGGTTTCACTCCTTCAATTTTAAAGGGAAGGCCACATAAGGTCTACTGCAACACCCCATGGAATTTTTCTACTTGATCCTCTTCTAAATTGATAAAAAAGGCCAGTGTAGATATCTTGGAGATCTTGAATACAGGTAATTCCCAATCTAAGTGAAAAAATACAGATGATTATGAATGTGGAAATGACATGTCATTTTTTAATCATTGAATATTTTGTTTTATTGATGAGGGACAACACTTTGTTTGACCTCACCCACATTCCTTATACATTTTATTTTAATTTTAATAAATGTTCATAAACATTTCTTCAGGCTATACTTGTTTGGTCATATAATCAGTTGATGCATATCATACGATTGAAAAATAAATGAAAAATTTCATTCTATTTCAACATCTACGAGAGAATATAGAATATAGAGGATGCTGGATGAGAGTAGATGAGTATGACCAAAAGCAGTGAATAGTGAGCTAGGGCCAAAAAATATAAAGAAGAAAGAGGTACATGATTTTGGAGAGTAGATGATTGGGGGAACATTAGAGAGGATAAAAAATAGGAGAGGGTCAATAAATAAGGGTGATAATGGGGGAGGGTTGATGAAAATGGAGATAATAATGATGAGGAGGATTGATTATGGAGACTATTGGGTTTTGGTTTAGGGAAAAAAGAGAGAGCATAAAAAAGGTTGAATGAGTAAAAATAATTTAGGCACAAAAAGATCAAACATTTATGGGCTTTTGACATCAGTTATTTAATAATTTATTTTTAAAACAAGTTTTTTACATATTTTATTTAATAACACATGATTAAATAATGTGTTTATGATGGTTATTGAATAAGAGATGTAAAAAATATCAATATTTTTTACATTTATTATTTAAAAAATAATTTAAAAACCTTTTATAAGATCAGATATTTGTAACTAAAGTTATAAAGTCATCATTATAAATAGATTTTGTATTAGTTTATTATTCATCCAAAGTTGAATTTCTCTTATTCTATTTCTTCTTCATATACACATGTGGTACTAGAATAATATGGTTGAAAGGAGTATCCTAACCAAATATTGGGTGATTTATCAACTCAGGGATACCCTATAAGGAAGGATACCTTTGAATACTTCTAAATGGTTCTTTTTAAGTGTGTGGTCAAATAATAATAGTCTAAATCATCTTTAGTAAATGTTATATTCTATATTTTATATTATTCATGGTTTTAGTTTAAAGGCTTGGTTAATATTGGTTTATGGTTTCCTTTTTCTTCCACCTCTTGAATAAGAATTGCTTGATCTTAAGAAACCTTCTAATGATATTATATCAATTCCATGCTTGTATTAATTTATCAAATCTTGTTTAAAATGAATAATAATGGATATTTTATTTCATATCATAAGCCACGATATTTATTTTTGAATATGTCAAAACATATGATATGAAATATTGTAAGATGATATAGGATCGAACCATATGTTATTACATCATAGCTTTTGTTATTACAATGAATTGGATTTTTTATATTAAAGACTTTATAAATTTTTGAGTTGATGGCCTCATTGTGGAGTAGTGTTTTATATATTTTTTGTGATTCATTCTATTATTTTGTGGTGTTGTGGGTTGTATTGCAGAGAGTCGTGTCTCTTTTGTATTAATCTTATATAGGTGGTGTTTTGTTTTGATGGTGGGTGTTCTGTGTCCATAATTTTGACATTTCTGACTAGTTTGATGTTGGATACATGGCATTAAGACACCTCTTTTCACACCACAATGGGGAGCAATCCATGTGAAGCTATGAAAGTTGATTGTGTTTTGTAGTGAGTCAAGGAATGAATTGACCATACCATGTCTTTCAGATCTTTAATTAAGATATGGATATTGTGGTATGATGGTACTTGTTGCGTCATGGATCTATTTGGACTATAAAGAGTCATTCCAGAACCATTAGTATTGCAATGTGAAGTAAATAACCTAGGGATTCTTTATAAATAGTGGACATACCCCCTCTCTCTATAATTATCCTTTTCTCTCCTCTACCGCTAAAATTTTGGTGGTTTTTTAAAGATCCCTAGGTATATTGGTAGATTTTTTAATTAGTAATTATCCTATAACAATCCCTTGATGAATCCAAATAATGGATTCAAGAAATAACATTTAATGAGATCCAAGGTAAGAATATTTTATCATCTCATTCTTTTTTGTCATATAATATGGATTGTGAATCAATTTTTTTCATTGTTTATGTATTACTTTATGATATTATTTCTAAAAATCCTTATTTATTTCCATGTTAATTTCCATCTGCGAAATGAACCCTCATTGATTAGTTCTCCCATATTTGATATTGCGCTTCTGAAACATTCTCTATAATTAATCCATTTTTCTTCTCAAGATTCGATTGAGTAGAAGACATAAACCTTGAAATGGTGGAGTGAGGAGTTGGTGTATGGTAGTAAAAGAAATATATGGATGTGATGGTATGGGATGAAATTTATGAAAGAATAAATCCTATGCAGTAAAGGGTCACATTACACTATGACAAGTCATGTCCTACTATGACAAAGGGGTCTCAGGAATCTCACATAGCCCTTTCTTAGAAGGATAACATTGCAACACTCAATGTTTTTCCATTACGGCCCCTTTTTTATAGGGTAATGTGTTCTTATAGTTAATATTAGATGGATACTATGAGTGTCTTAGTTAATCCTATGTGAGGTGGGACACATCGTGGTGGTTTTGGTTATAGTGGAAAGAAGGTTTCTATAGTGTAGACATGTGGACTATATAAAAAAAAGGTATTATCTTAACCTAAATGTTATCTTGGTGTGGCATGGGTCCCCTATGAAGTAATTTGAGAGGTGATGTGGGTTTTTTTTAGCTGGGTAGCTTTTCATTTTGGGCTATATAGGGTGGTAAATTTCTTTATGAGGATGGGTTGTTGATGGGTGGAAGATGGTTTCCCAAATTATTTGACTTAAAATAATATTCAGGTTTATTCATATCTCTATTTTCCTACTCCCTAATCTTGTAATCCTTTACCTTTGTGGTTTTAAACCAAACAACTTAGTCTTTATTTATTCTCTTTTGGGGTTTTAGGGTGCCATATTGGGTATGTATACACTCACCCCCTACATGGGTGTTTCTCCTACACATGTCGGGTCTTATATATATGATGGGATGTTTTGTTGAGACTTTTCTATATATGGTGTTAGTGGATTTGGAGATTAGTGGTATCTAAAGATTATAGTAGTAGATAATCATTGTGTATGGTGCCTCATTCAGTGACGATCCCTTCACCTCAGTTTCTCTAGTTTGGTTTCCCTTTGTGTGTATTGGTAATGTATTTTGACCTTATTTACTTTATGGTTATGCATTTCATACTCCTTTATGGATCTCAGCTTGTAACAAACAGTTTTACTTGTACTATTTGGTTATTTACCTGGTATTTTGTTATTGTTTTCTTGTATTGAGATTGATGGTTTTTTATAGTTACATTAGGATATGGCCTCCAATATTGTTTGATATGCCTACTCAGTGATGTTTATCTTTTGAAGTCATATTGAACGTGATATTAGGATGGGACTATCATCTTACCACTGAACAAGGTGGGAAAAAGGTAGGGCATTCCATACCAGAGTGGTATTAGAGGTCATTTTTCTTTGGGAAAATGTTTGAAGTTAGGAATATGTGAGGATTTGTTTGGGAACTTATAGAAATATTTTTGAGGGGTTTTGAGCTCATCCATAAATGTAAAAAACTTAGTGTTGGTGTAATAGCTGATGTATTAATTCATTAGAACCCAGATACCATACTTTTCAACTCAAAATTATAAATCACTTCTTGTTTGGAAAAATAAATAGTACATTCATCATATGGGGATAAATTATTTATTTTGGTATCCTTCTTGAGTTAGATCCTTAGATATGATTTAATTTCCACTGTTCATCTTGTAAAACTATAGTATTACACCTTGTAGGTATCTATCTAAGAACTTGATGAATGATATTTGCATGCCTATCTATGATCAAGCCTCCTTTTTTCAACTTTCTAAGAAACAAGGCTTTAATCTCGGGACTAGATAATGAGATGTCTACACCAGGTGAGTGGGGAGAAGTTCCTCCACCCGTGGTGTAGTGATTGGACTCACTACCAGCATATGAGACCTAAATCACTCAACCTTTTGAGTAGTGGATGGTACAGGAAGGGTTGGTTAAGGATACATGTTTTCAAAGTGTTCTTTATATGTTTCAGTGGTAATAACCATATAGGTTTTGAGGAAATCTTGACACATATGTAGTGAATTATTCTCTTAAGGTGGGGATTCATCTATTATGCCTTTTTCATAAGCCATTCAATTAAATGGTGGTACTAGAATATAGACTTATCTATGTAATGATGATTCATTGGTGGACTTTGATCACCTATACACAAATGTTTTCACAAGGAGTATTACCACACTACATCGAGGTTAGTGAATATCTAAGAGATATTAGAAATACACCAGGTTAATATTTATGCTTCTAAGTATATATCAATGTTCACTAAACACACATGGTACTACCTTGATATGATTTATGATGAATTACACCAATAATTTAAGTTGGAGTGTGGCCTTCACTGAGATAATTGATCCAAAATTGTTCCCCTATACATCCCCACTTATGATGGGGTTCTAGATAGGGCCTTGATTGTAGAGATATTTTTAATATAGTAGTATCAGGTTAGCATAGATAGTGGTGGGTACCTGTGAGAATATTCATAGGCTATGATCAGTCATCATCAGGTGTTAAGGCTATGTCATCAATGGGGTACTCATGTGAAGACCCGAACATGAGGTTCAACATCATATGATTAAAATAGAGGTTCTAAAAAGCAAGGATATATCCTTTTATATTCCTATAAGGATAGGGAAAGAGTGTATATGTCTTCCCAACCTGATGTGAAATAGAGGGCAGTCATTAAATTGACGAGTCTACATATCAGAAAAAGTAACATGATCAGAGAAATCCATAAGGTGGAAAAGTTGGTCCTTAGAGCATTTTATATGGTGTAGGAGTTATAAGTGCACCAGAAAGAGGATATATTAGCTTTTTATTGACAATAACTACCTAAAATTGGTGGGAGTTAATAATAAATACCCCTTACCAAGGATTTATGACCTCTTTAACTAGAGGAAGAGAGTGAAATAATTCTCAAAGATCAGTCTTAGTTTCAACTATCACCAACTCTAGGTTTATGAATAATATGTGATGTAGATGACATCCCAATGATGCTATGAATATTTTAAATTTCTAGCGATGTCATTTAGGGAGATGAACTCCCCAGTTGTGTTCATGGTTAACAAAAACTATATTTCCCAACCTTTTTTGAACAAGTTTGTAGTGGTCTTCATCAAAGACATCCTTTTCTGCTCAACAATATAGGAAAATCATGTTGTGAATATTAATATTTTCCAAGAGATAATTTTAGAGGACCAACTGTATGAAAATATCCCTAAGTGTTAGTTCTAAATTTGAGTGATCCAATTTTTAGAGAATTTCATCTCAGAGGGAGAAATATCAATGGACCCAACGAAGATCGAGGAAATGTTTTCTCAAGAGACATCCAAGATAATTTTTAAGGTGTAGTGATTCCTTGGGTTATAAAGATACTATTATAGGTTCATGGTGGAATTATATAGGATATAATCTCCCATGAATACCTTTACCATATAGAAACCCTTTATTTAGTCTGGGTGGTGTCAGTGAGCTTTTGAGGAGTTGAAGAAGAGGTAGATGAGTACACCAATTGTTTAGGTTTCTAGAAGAAGTACTTTAATATATGGTATTCTAAGATTCTTGTAGATATGTGATTAGTTGCATGATAATGTAGAGGTTGGTGATGATTTATTATTTGTTGATCTAGTTGAGAACTCCCAATTAGAACTATATGGACCATGATTTAGAGTTATAAAAAGTAGTGTTAATATTGAAGAATTAGAGACATTACCACGTCAGTGAGTGGTTCATAGTCTACAAGATCCATAAGATCCTTAAATTTATGTTCACCTAGAGAGATATTAACATAAGACAAATTCATTTTTTGGAGTTTTTATAGGACTATGGATTTAGAATTTTTTATAATCTATAGAAGGGAAACACAGTTTCTTACAAACTTACTATAAAATCCAGATCTTGTATAACAGAGTAAGAATTTGAGTAGTTAAAATCGATTTTTTATTTATTGGTGGATAAGGGAGATGTAATATATATTTGATTGACAATGTTTCCCCATTAATTTTATATCATGTGATAGATTCTCAATTGAGATACATCAATTTCATGGTCTTGCATGACTGGATATACTTTGGTGAAGCATCATATGGATACTTCAATGATGGGGAGAATATCATCTTATTTAGAGGATAGATAATAGTTTATGTCGACCTGCATAGGGTGGTGTTGGGGGAGTTCAATAATTACCCCTCAGTGTTATATACAAGTGTGATGTAAATATACCAAGAACATAGGAATAAGTTTTGGTGGGATCATATAAATAGGAGTGTAGCTGAGTAAATATTGTGATGCTTCACCTACCAGTAGGAGAAGGCTCAGAACATGGTTCTAGTGGGGTTGTCTCAACCTGTAAAGATTCTATAATTGAAGTGAGATATTATATTTATGGACATAGTGATGGGGTTTCCGGGTTCAAAAAATCATCACAATGATATCTAGGTGATCATTAACCAACTAACCATATCAACCCACTTCCTTCCTATATGGGACTAGATTTTAGTAGAAAACTTCAGAATAATGTACATAGATGATGTTATCTAGATTCATGAAGTATCTTTATCAATCATTTCGAATTGATATTCTCATTTCATTTCATGATTTAGGAAGAGATTTCATAATGATTTTGGGACTAAATTATTATTGATTGAAACATTCCACCCTTATATGGATGGGTAGATGAAGAGAACCATCCTGGTTCTTAAGAATATGTTAAGGGACTGTGTGTTGGATTTTATCCAATGTTGGGATGTTCACTTACCCCTAGTGGAGCATACACAAACTATTATCACTTCCTTATTGGAATGAACCATTTTGAGTCATTGTATGAGAAAACTTATAGGACACCCCTATGAAAAATGGGTATTGGATGGTTGTTAATGATGGGCATTGAGTTAGTGTGATTGGTGAGGAAGAATATGAAGGTGATCAAGAAGGATATGAGGATATATTAGTACAATTATAATTTCTACTTAGACTAATGATGAATGAATTTAGATTTTTGTGAGGGAGACTGTGTTTTCATAAAGGTATTACCATGAGGTGATTTATATAGATTTGGTTGAGGTAAAAAGACATATCCTAGGTTCATTAGGTCATTTTGGATTCCAAATAGTGTGGATGAAGTTTCTTACCACCTTGTGTTACCCCTATAGTTGTATTGGGTGCACAATTTATTCCACATGTCATAACCAAGGAGATACATGCATAGTTCTTGAAATATTATTACCTGGGGTGAGTTAGACATTGTAGGGGATTCAAAATTCTCAGAGTACCCATCAGTTATTTACGATCATCTAGAGATGATCCTTTGTGTATAAAAGATATATTTGATGTATGTAATGTGGCAGTATAAAAATCATCAGGAGAGATGAAGAGAGTGTGAAAGTTAGATGTGAACTCAGTATACTCATATGTTTGAGTGACACTTTTCAAGAACTCGATTATTTCATGAGGTATGGAATATTTTTATTTATATCAATTTATATTCAAAATGCTTAAGTAAGACCTAATTTGAATACCCTTTGAGGTTACGGTGGTATTAGGGGTGTCTTGTTCTTGTTCAAATCCTAGAACAAAACACTTAGAAAAACATAGTTGGGCCATAATGTTATTAAAAACTGTGCACCCCAAGCCACATGGTTTGATGAAATCATGTAGGGATGGAAAGTGAGATTGAAGATCCCACATTGTTTTATGAAACCGTGCGGATGGAGGCGTATGCTCGTACAGGAGCACCTGCAGTTTTTGACAGAGGTGTTTTTCATGGTTTCCATATAGTTAACTAAACTATGTGAACTAACCATGTGAGGTTTCCATTATTATAGAATATATTGAAAGGGTTGCACATTGTTTTTACATCAATAAGGACAAACCATGGGGCATATTATTTTAAGTAAAATTGACAATTTTTCCTTTAAAATCATTTTAAACCTAAAACCTCATTTAATTTATCATTCACTGGACAATAACCCCATTGAATCTATCTTTTGAATCATTATATAGGAATTGAAAGATATTGGTCATATGAACGTAGAAATGAGTGTCGTTGGTCTCATTGGATCCATGCCGGTGAGTACTCCATTCCTTTTGTGCCGATATATGTTTAAATTCCGATCGAAAAAGTTATTTAAGTGAATGATAATATGACATATTTCTTGGTTCTTCATATGTTATTTGTTTTTATACCAAAATGAGAAAAATTTAGACCATATACTTTATGAAAACTCTACTATGAACCTATGGTTGGTTGTCTCAATATTTTACCTAAAAATTGAAGTGTTTATATATATGTTGTGTAATAAACTCAATTTTTCCTGGATTTTCATTGGAATAGAATTTAATACTTGATTAAAATGTATAAGAACAACCTATGTAATTAATGATACAATTGATAAATGACTAAAGGTTATGAACCCCGAATTAGTACCACCCCTTGGGTGCATTACTTAATTAATTGGACCACCATAGGTGGCATATGAACTTGAATACCACTTCATTGTTCTGTTTTAACATTTCCATCAGATGTTAAAGGATTAATTATTAATTTTAATTTGAACTGATTAAAATAAGGGAATATAAGACCATGTACCTAGGACATGAATTTATTTTCTTGTTTAAGAATGATTTTATTCTTATAATTAAATTCCCATGTGATATAATAAATAGGTTATGACTTCTAAGCACATCCCATGCCTTGAGGTACCTTCTGAGGTGAGGTTTAAATAAAATGATCACAGTGATGACCTTGACATAATTAAATGATATTGTTTGAATGTTTGATAAATGTGTTGGGTGATACATGAATTTATATACGAATTCCATGGATAGGATCATTTCTCTACTACCATACTTACGCCCGAGTGACACATGGAATCCCTAGTAGATTTACATGGATGGAATAAGAAGACTGATTATATATACACCCAAGTGATACTTGGACTGTTTATAGGGATTTCCAAGTATATAATCTGATGGGAGTTGATTATATATTCCATGGGTGACACTTGGGCTCCTTTAGAGGACCACCAAGGATAAACTCAGTGTGCGGCGATGTTATACCACACCTAGAGTGATACTTGGGTTTTGATGAGGATCACCCTGGATGGGCTTGTAAGGTGTTTGGTTAATGACATGGCTAGAGTGATACCTATATTCCAGATAAGTAATTTAATGGATGAGCTCAGGTTTTGAATTGATTAATTAACGAAATGATTTATATGTTTTATATACTAATCCAAATCACAATATTGGATTCTGTTAGAGTCTAACACCTTATAGATGGCATGTTTAGTCATCTCTTTATCAAATATCATGATGGGGGACACTAGGATATGTTATAGGTGCTGAGAATTAGCCATTGAATATGAATTATGGATTAAATTTACTCGATTATATTGATATATGACTAATTGTTATTCAAAAAATTTCTGGCTAAGGATGAGGAAGGTATCCGATGATGGGTGCCCATGTGAACAGAAACCTTTATGGGTTTATTACATACAATAATTATTTTATAAATTCTCTAACTTCCTATAAATTGTTATTAATATATATATATTTATAGTGATTGGATGGAATTAGACACCATTGGTGGTGGCCTATTGGGATTTTATCTCACCCCCTACTCAGGCTGCCTTTGGTACCTAAGATGATTATATGACTATAGATATGGATAAAGGAAATCACCCTAATAATGGTTTTTGGTTTATTATTATGAGAAAGGGAGAACATAGCTGAGTTGAGGCTCGAGATGCTAGCTGGGAAATTTTTTAGCCTTTTTTGTATTTTTATTACATGTATAGTACTGTAACATGGATACCTATTTTTGATGATTAATATACATATGAAATGATCATATTTTTATATGATATTCCTTATGGTAATTTTGTGTATATCGATATTTCAATGTTATCTATGGTCTGATTGATTTATCGCTTCCTCTATTGATTGTATGTTTGCTACCATTGTGTTACACTCTTACAGAAGGGAATATTCTCCCCATTGACACACTCTAGGCCCTTACTTCTAGTTGGAAGCCTATAACATTTGGGGAGATGCACTTGAGGCCATGTGGCCAACCGGCATAGGGGAACCGTTTAGTAGAATCCATGTTTGGGATGTTACAATGTGGTATTAGAGTAGTCCTCTTCTAGATTGATTTACTATTTTGAGAAAATATAAAGGGATAAGAAAGAATATGAATTTTTTAATGAGATATTCAGGGGCATAGAAAACCCACATATAGAAAAAATCTAAATTCCCTCAAATGAATATTATTATTTTCTAGATTTTGGATATTACTATTGATTTGATTCCACCATTGGGTAATACACTTGAATTGTGAAGTTGTCATTGATATGATTATGGTTTCTTTTTTTTTGAAAACCTATTAGGTGAGGGTATTCGATCTTGTGTGTAATTTTATTTACACTATAGGATTCATATGCCATGAATTATTCCTTTCCATATAGGGTGAATTCCTTGATTTCATGATGATGTGATATATTCCATGGTTGATATACCTGCTTATTGATAAATTGGTTTGTGGGCAATAATAAAACATGGTTGGTACTTATAGTGCTGGATGAAACCTATGTAGTGTTTCCTGAATTAGGATAAAATAAAAACCCTACGAAAATAATAATGGAATGTGGAGTCATGGACCATGAGTCACATAGACCAAGAGTCGCATGTACATGAACATGTTTTGGTGTAGATTTTGTTGATAAAATATTTTGGTCCATGAAGAGTAAGAGACCTTATGGATCAGAAATGGTGAACCGTTTGGATTAACCATTTAACAAAATGAATTGGGAAATAATTTTGAACTAAAAATGAAATTGAAATTCTTATTGCATATAACATAACCTAGACTCATCCTTTGTAGCGGGACGTAGGCAGTATCTCTTTATTTTTATGATTTCTAAATCACCCAAATATGAATCAAGGAGAAGGCATAGGGGTGTAATTCTTATATATGAAGGCTAATACGTATCATATTTTAATATATGAGATTTTAGAATTATTAAATTTTGATCTGTGTGTGCTCTTAGTATTTGTAGAGATATACCACTGCGACGTCCTCCAATCAGATTCTAAGAGGGTGGTGGTGACCATTCTCTTGAGGTGGGAGATATGGGCTACCAGTAGATCCTATGATAGTTACAACTGAGGAATCATTGATTTTACCAGAAATAGATGATGAGGCACAATTCTACAAAGTATTTATACATTTCATGCAGACTATTTAAGGAGAACTGACACCTGTCCCAACTATGGAAGAGTTGACTCATGAGTTCCAAAAGATGAATCCACCCATGTTTTTGGGATATGGAGGAACAAAGGCTTTGGATTCATGGATATAGGAAATTCTATATATCTTTAAGAATATCGAGACACCTCTTGAGAGGAGGGTGAAGCTCGCAACCTATATACTACATGATTCTCCAAAGAGATGATGATATTTTATTAACAAATGGTTCATCATTGAGAGATGTATTTGAGGGATTTTCATATAACCTTTAATGATTAATTATAAAATGATATGTTGGGGACTGATAGAGATCAAGATTTCATGCAATTGGAGTAGTGCATGTTACCGGTTATGGATTATTCGACCCATTTTATAGAGGCACAATGATTCAAATATATTTAGATGGGTGAGGAGTTATGTAAATATAGGTGATTTGATGATGGTCTCGGGTATGACATCCGTTAATAGGTGAATGTATTTTAGATAACTACCATTTATAGAATAGTGAATCAAATGCTTAAAACAGAGCATAACTTGAGAGAGGATGGGGGTGTGATCCTAAGCGATTTTACACCTACATATGGTACTGCATCGACTATTAGTAGGAAGAATCATCTAGAGCTTTTGTGTGGTGATATTTATAGAAATAGAATATACTTATGTAGCCAGGTGAGGTGCCACCAGTGTAGTAAACTGGGACATATGAGACCTCAATGCATAAAAGACTAAGTCAAGTGTTGATCCTTCCATACAATGGTCCATCTTTAATTCTTATGCAGAATGATTCCTCCTGTGTCTAGTGGGAGGGGGTCTGTATTGACTCCACATGCAGGAGCAAGGTCAGCAGCTTCTCTTCAAGAAGGGAGTTGGAGTGTAGCTGAATAATTAGGTTATAGTGGTGGTCATGGAAATTGAAGTCAAATCCCATATTTTTAGTGATAGTAGAGCAAATATACTTTGGGTAGACAAGCTATATCACTATGTCATAGATCAGGCTAGATATACATAGTGAAACTAAGACCTGAGGAGTATAATCCCATACCTTCTATTGTGAGAGGGAATATTCTCGTAGCCTCTACTTTATCATATTCGATTTTTGATATAGGGGATTCTGATAGATTTATATATGTTCTCATTGTGGAGAGCCTTGGGATTAGTTCTGAGTGTTCTGATGGAGTTATGACACTTAACACTCCATTAGTGATTCAAACGAAGGATGTAAATCAGTTCCTGGATTTCTACCTTGAGATTTGAGGGTGTCACTTCCTATGAGATCTCTTTGTACTCAAGATTAAAGTATTTGAAATCATCCTTAGGATGGACTGGTTTGTTACATTTCATGCTTTCATTTATCTTTATAACTATAGGGTAACCTTCAAATCCCCAGGGGGTGGAGAGTTTATTCACAAGGGTGAAAGGGAAGTTCAAGTGAGCTGATATGGACCAAAACATCATGGTATGGGCAGGATGACATACTAGATTGTGAGTTTATATATGATGATCAGGAAACACATTATGTATATTTACATCCAATGGTTGATCATTTCAGAGATGTTTTACTGGATTATTTTTTATTACTACCTATAGCGAGAGAGGTAGATTTTTATATCATGCTAGTTTCAAGAGATGCACCAATATCTATTTATCTTTACAGGATGGATGCTTATGAGATGTTGGATCTTAATAGGTAGCTAGATGATTTAGAGAAAAATGGGTTTATCTGAACTAGTACTTCTATGAGGGGTTCACCATCCCTTTTTCAGAAAAAGGTGTCCAGAACTATCATGCTTTGTGTGGATTACTGGAATTTGAACCAACTGATATTTAAGAATCAATATCTTCTCCCACATATAGATGATATCTTCAACCAGATTCAAGGAGCTTGTGCTTTCTCAAAGGTTGATTTGAGATACAAGTTATCATTAGGTATGTGTTAGACCATACAACATAACTTGGAAATAATTTCGTAGAAGGTATGATCTATGTGAGTATCTGGTTATGTCATTCAATCTCACAAGCACACGAGATATTTTCATGGAACTGATGAAATGAGTTTTCCATTCTTATATGGATTCATTTTTCAATGTATTCATGGATGATATCTTGGTGTATTCTCTCAATTGACATGACCAATGAAAAACATATTGAGATCATATTAGATACACTGATAGAGCATGAATTATATTCAAATATCAAAAAGTGAATCTTATAGATGGATCACATTCACATCCTGGGTCACATTATCTCAGAAAAAAAGTATCAGTTGAACCATAGAAGGTAAAATCTATAGTTTCCTAGGAGCAACCCTAGAAAATGTTTGCTATATGATGTTTATTATGGATGAATAGATATTACATGCATTTCATACATGACTTCTCATGCCTTGTAGCATCGCTCAAGGGATTGACTTAGAATGGTGTGATGTTTTTATGGTTAGATGCATGTGATTCAGCCTTTCAAGAGCTAAATGAGAGATTTAATTAAGCATCAATACTGATTTTTCCAGAACCAAGAATGATTTACACAATTTATTTCATTGAATTAGGTATCAGGCTGGAAAATATTATGATGGAGAAGTAGAGAGTCATGGTGTATGAGTCATATCAGTTGAGCCCACATGATAAGAACTACCTGACACACACTTTACTATTACAACCATCTTTAATAGCACTGGTATTTATCAGTGCTTTTTTGTATCACTGATAAATGGTATCATATATCCACGCTTTACTTTTAGCACAGATAAAGGGTACCCTTTATCAACACTTTATTTTTAGTAATAATAAAAATAATTTTCATCAGTTCTTTTTTAGTGTTGATAAAGTTCAAAATAAATAAAATGAAATAATTAAATAAAAAAAATAAAAAATTTATTTATTAAAAAAATATTACAAATTTTATAAATTAAATAATTATCGATAAAAATGAATAAATTGATTATACATTAATAAATATTAATCATTTTATGAATTAAATAATTTTGATAATTAATGTTATTAAATTATATATATTATATATATATTAATGTATATAAATAATATTTATATATTAAAAAATATTTATGTGCTTTACATTAAATAATCTTATATTTATTGAAAAAATGTTTATAATCAAAAATTAATATGAATTAACAATATTGAAAAATTACATAGTACTCGACATATTGAAAAAGTTCATGGAGGGGGATTACAAAGAAAAAAAGAAACTATTTCACCTACAAGTACTTGGGTAAACTCGATCCAAAGATCTCCCACAAGCCCCCTCAAAGATGTAACCATTAGGCTACACACCCTTGGGGGAATATAATACTCGACATATAATTGAATGTCATTTGATTTTTCAATTTAACATATATAGATCTAATATGTGTTATATTGATTTCACATAAATGTAATTAATTCATTTTTATATAAAATCCACTAACATAAAACCTATCCATTTTTTCAATATTGTTAAAGTGTACTTATTTTTAATTTATACAATTTCAACCATTTTTAACGTATATTCATGCACTTAAAATTAGATATTCATTAATAATGTTAAAAATATATTTTTAACGAAATATTTATAAATAGAAATATTTATAAATGTACATTTACTATATTTATACAATTATATATTTATTATTATAAATAAATAAATATTTTTTGAAATGTATTTATATAATTATAAATAAACAATTATATATATTTAAATAATTATTAAATGTATAATAAATTTACTTAATTATTGAATATATTTACTATATTTATATATATTTATTAAATATATAAAAGTATAATTATATAAATATATATAATGATATAAATATTATTTTTTTAAAAATATTTCTATTATTATAAATAAATAATTATAAAATTATAATTAATATATTTAAAAAGTATTATATGTACTATATTTATATTTATATATATTTATTAAGTATATATAAATATTTAAATTTTTTGATTTATAATTATATTTCTAAATACTTTATCAGTGCCTAAGTAATATGCGCTAATAAAAGCATCTTTATCAGCACTTTTCTCATGCTGATAAAAGCATCTTTATCAGTGCTTTTTTTGCATTGATAAAGACGAGGATTTATCAGTGCTCAAGAGTGATGAACAAATTAACATTTATCACCACTATAATTTTTGCACTAATAAATATTGATTTTGTCAGGGATGATAAAGAGTCCTTTTTTCAGTGCTTAAATAATATGCCCTGATAAAAAGAATATTTATTAGCACTATTTGTAAACACTGATAAAATTTTCTGGATATAATTAAAAAACCCTAACCATTTGCGAACCCATTGTGATATCATAAGATTTTTGCAGAAGCCACCCACTATCGATGTTCCTCCTTAGTGAATCAATCCTCGAATCACACCACTTGACTGACTGTCAAACATCTCCTCTGAAATCTGATGTTTGATTGAAGTTAGGGTTTCCGTATAGGTTTTCGAATTTTATTCAACCTTGTGAGGTAGGAATTCTGATTTTCTTTGTGTTTTTTTTGGTTTGTTTTAAATTGTTTCTTCGATGATGTTGTTCTTTGTGGTTTGGTGATTGTATACTAGTGAGGCAGGATTTTTGATTTTCTTAGTTTTCAATTTTGATTCAAATCTTGATCGCTCATGGAGAATTTAATGTTTCAGGAGTCTATGATGACACATGGAGTCACATGGACTTTAGTGGGTTGTTTTATTTTGTTTACCTTTCCCAAATTAATCACCTAAATCTATCATACATATTTTTCATTCTTTATTTTATCAATTGTATTCCATACATGTGAAATTTTAAAAATTGAAATAGGGGCTTTTGTGTGTGAGTAAGTTGAAGGTATCTTTATGGATTTCTTTTATATTATACTGATTCATATCTTATTTTTTCTACTTATCTCGGTTGGTGTGGGAATCCAATGTATGGATGCATCATGTCAGTTTTTATTTAATTTTTTTCTAAATTTTTTATTTATCTTTTGGTCCAAATCATTCCCACTATGTTGTTTTTCATTCCCTGGTGCTTTTTGCTAGCCCGAGGTGGATCGAGAATGTCACTTGGATACTATCATGGACAAGCTCAGATGTTTTATATATGGTTGTCTTGGGTTTGTTTTGGAAACTATATCTATTTTTAAATGTGTTTTACCTTTTATCAATAACCAACTTCCTATGTATCTATAATTTTTAAAAAATTTATTTTATTTTGCTCCCTCTTTATATTAGTACAACATTATTTATAATTCCTTTCAATAGTAATATATGAAATATTATAGCTTGATATTATTTACTATTTTCCAACCACATTATAACATTTCGTCATCATCCTACTACCCTTATCTCAATAATTTACAAAAAATATCCTTATGAGATTCCCCCTTATAATTATACCCCTCTTTTGAGACCTATATACAAATATAAGACATTATAATTTATTTCTCAGAAATATAGATTTTCAAGAGGTTTCCCCCTTTTGAGTATTTACTTAACTAATAAAAAGTAGATTTCTATGGAATCACATTGATACCAAGCTATATGACATGTATACAAATATTATTTCAATTTTTTTACTATCACGAAATTTGGAATATAATGAATCTCTCACACCACATGATAAATATTTACATTCCATCAATAATATTTGAAAATTTTATTCAATTTCCAATGGGTGTGAATATGGGTTTTCAATCTTCCTTTTGAAATCTATAAAACACTTCCCTCATATACATGGATTGGGATATAAAAATATCACAAATCCCATGAGTCGCCTATAAACTACGAAAAATATCAAGTCACTAGTCATCAACATGTAAACATTGGTCATTGTTAATGTAGAAAATTATTATCATCGTTCATCTCTTGGACCTCAAAATCTTATGTCATCCATATTTATAAATAATTTCAATCTATCCATAAAATTATTTTTTATGTAATGATTATGATTTATTCCTCATTTTTTAAATTAATTTTTCATAAATAATTTATTTAACCTTCAATACCAATCTCTTAATTCTTATTTCAACTCATACATAACCATTGAAAATTTAAGAACATTATTATCCTATTAAAGAATGATAAAACTATATGTTTGTTTGATGTAAACATCATATTCTTGTAATCTATTAGTAAATGCTAATTTTACATCTAGTTGGAGTACCTTAAATTTTACTGGGATGAGTTGGTGTGGTGATACGACATCCCAAGAGTCTTGATATGTTTTAAAATATTGATATACAATTAATTTTAAATGTAATAATTCCTTAGATTGCAACATCACATGTTTATATACATTTTATATCTTTTAGTTTATTCAATGAGAGTTTATTATTCTTGTTTATCATATTTGAGTTTCTTATTACTCCTTAATTTATTATTTTATATTTTCATTTTTTAGGATATTTAATAAAGATTTTATATTGAGTGATTTTTTTTTCATAAATTCAATTACCCATTTTCTTCAACATACTGAAATTCTTTGTAGAAATCAAAATTTGCATTTCCCATATTAGAATTGTCTACAAATTTCACTTTTGATGTTGAATATATTATGTGAATTTATTTATATATGGTATAAATATAATATCTTAGGAACCCAATATAATGGATATAAACAAAAAATGGATGTATAATAATTGTTTTACAAACAAAAATAAATATGGAGTTAATGTGTACTTCATGTTTTCAAGAGGGCATGCAGACGAACCTTCTAAAATCATCTTTCCATGTTTACATTGTTGTTATTTAAGAAAAATTACTTTGGAATAGTTGTAAGAACATTTATTTTTTCATAAAATAGATCAAATCTATATTTGTTAGACTAACAAAGGGAAAAAATAAATGTGGACATCGAATGGTATGATACTACATTTTATGAATCATTTGATATAAATACCATTTTAAAAGATGATTGAGATCACATGGAAGGAATGGAAATGGAAAATGAAGAGGACCTTTATGATTATCCAATGTTGTTTGAGGAGTTAAATAGATTTTCCAAGAAACCATTGTATATTGATTGTACTAAATAAACAACCCTGTCAGCTATGTTGATGTTTTATAACCTGAATGATGGTATTAGATGGAGCGACACTAGCTTTATAGAACTACTTTCTCGTATAAAGATATGTTACTGAAAAAAAATGAACTACCATGCCAAACACATGATGATAAATGTGTATTACATTCAATGGGAATGATCACTAAAAAATACATGCTTGCCCAAATGATTTCATATTTTTTTAAAGGCCCATAAATCACTCATAAAATGCCCTAACTGTGGCACAGATCGATACAAGAAAAATGAATCAAGCCCATTGAAATATTTATGGTAATTTCCTATCATTACATGGTTTAGAAGACTATATGTATGATAAGAAACCGTGATACAATTAACATGGTATACATATACATGAATTAAATATGGTAACCTACATCATCTAGCAGATTCTCATTAGTGGAAGAAACATGATTTCAAGTTTCCTGAATTTGGATATGAGATGAGAAGCTTTATTCTTGTGTTATCTATAGATGGAATAAGTCTTTTTTTGTATAGAGTAGTACTCACAGTACATGTCTCTTCATGTTGGTAAATTATAAATTTCTTCAATGGTTATTCCTGAAGCACAAGTATATTATATTTTATCTGATTATTTCTGGACCCAAGAAAACTGGTAATGATATTGATGTCCATTAGGATCTATTGATTGAATATTTTAAATTGATGTGGGATACATGTATTATATTGTATGATTCTCATAAAAGTGAATCATTCACATTGAGGGACATGTTGTATGGAATGATAGATGACTTCTCTGGTTACATAAATTTATCAGGCTATAGAATTAAAGGAATGTTGGGGTGTCCCGTTTGTGAACAAATAACATACTCAGTTCGGTTGAAACATTCTTCAAGGATTGTGTTTTTTGGACATAAATTTTTTTTACCTTAAGGACATAAATACCAATACTATATGACAAAATTCGATGAGTATATCAAACAAGGTACAACACTATCTCTATCAATGGGTGATCAACTATACAAAAAAGTAAAAACGATTGAAACTGTTTTCGGTAAACCATTTTCAAGAAACTTTACAAAATAAGATTGGATGAAGAGATTAATTTTCATTTAATTACCATATATTAATTATTTCTATGTTAGACATTTTATTGATGTCATGCATGTAGAAAAATGAATCTGATAGTATTATTGAAATGTTACTAAATGTTCCTATAAAAATGAAATATGGCGTCAAGGATAGGTTGAACTTTACTAGAATGGGGATAAAGGAGGTGTTGGCCCCAGTGAAGGGTAAAAGGAAGGCTTTTCTTCCTCCAACTTCTTACACTCTATCCAGATATAAAAAATTTCAATTTTACTCTTTACTTAGTAGTGTAAAAGTTTTATAGGGGTATTAATAAAATATCAAGAATGTCATGTCAATGAATAATTTAAAGTTACAAGGGATAAAATCACACAACTGTCATGTATTGTTGAAAGATTTAATGCACATTTCTTTCTGTTGCATTATGCCTCAAAATGGGAGACATATATTAACCAGAATCTACTTATTTTTCAAATCCATATACATTAAAGTTTTAGACTCGGCGCGGTTTCCCATCATGAATAAGGAAATTATTGTCATATTCTATGAATTATTGATGTTCTTACCACCATTATTCTTTGATATAATGGTCCACCAGATGGTTCACTAGGTTAGAGAGGTTCAAATATGTAGTCTTATCCATTATAGTTGGGTTTACCCCATTGAATGGTATATAAAGATATTTAAATGGTATGTCAAGAATCGAAATTGGCCAGAACATTGTATTGTGGAATGATATATTTTTTAAGAAGATATTGAATTTTTTACCGATTACCTATTAACTGTTGAAAGCATCAGTTTCCCAAAGACTCATCACATGAAACACCTTATGGGATAATTGACTTATAGAAGATATGTTGTTATAATTACCTTAATAGATAAGGAGAAAACATATATTTACATATTAAATAATTTTGAAATTACTAATCCATACATTGAATCCCACGAAGAAATTATTATAGATTTGAATCCATCAAGGGCTGAAGGACGGATATCAGACAAAAATAATCATCAGTTTATAAGGTGGTTCATAGATCAAAATTATAAATATTTATATGAAAATATTAATTCAATTGTGCAATGACATCAGTGGATAGCTATAGGACCTAATGAAAATATTATATCTTACACTGGTTTTGTAATCAATTGTTATATGTTCTACACAACAGAGAACAATGACTTCAGTATGATGAAAAATAGTGGTGCTATGCTTGTGGATAAAGCAATGAACATATCTGGTTCCAAGGATAAAAATACAATTTATGAAAATATGTTATATTTTGTAATTATCAAATAGATATATGAGTTTGATTATACAACATTTCAGGTGGCTCTTTTCCATTTTAAATGGGTTAACAATATCATTGGAGTGAAAGTTGATGATATAGACTTTGTGAAGGTGAATTTCAGTGTGGAAGGGGAAATAGAGAACTTGTTCATAATATAACCATAAGCATGGAAAGTATTTTATGTCTCTGATCCAACAAACAAGAATTGGATGATTTTCCTACTATAGACTAAAAAAATGTTGAGACTGATAAAAATTCAATTTAGGAATACTATTTCATGGGGTCATCACAATTATTTCATGTAGGTCCCAATATAGAAAATGTATTATACAATAGAGGGGACCAAAAATAGGGGATTTGTATTATCAGTAGAGGAACCAAATCATTGAAACCTTTTAAAAAATAAGGGGGGTTCAACAAGAAGGTAAAAGTGTTTTTTTAATATATTATATTTTTCCTCATAATATTATATGTTCTATACTACATTAAAATAATCTAAATTAAAGGTATGACTACGCATGTAGAAAATGTCTTTTACAAATTATATAAGAACAAACTATAATGAAGGAAACCCTTTGGAAAGATATAAAGGCAATGTTATGATATACTTTCCTTATTTTACCGAAAAATTATATAATGAACCATTGATTTTAATTTTCATTATTCCATATAGAGTTTGTTTATTTTAAAATATTTATGTCCATGTTTCATGAATTTTCAGTAAGAGCAATGATTATATCTCTTCTCAATCATAGAGGTAATCTTGATGCTTTCACAATAAAATCATTTTCTATAGAATTAATGTATTATTTCATATTTATGTTTTATTTTTTTATTTTTTTATTAATCACACTGAAAATGTTTTCCTATATAGCTAGATTCTTTTTTAAAATATGGCGTTCTATGTCCAACTTTCAAGCTTCTTTTCCCTTAAACCCTTTTCACCCATATTGTGGTGCATTTATCATTTTCTTTCAAGTTACCTCCACTACCATTATAGGAAGAGCAGTGCCACAAACAGAATCTGGTCGCCACCAATACCGGAACCAATCCCGGACTGTGGAAAGGCCCAAATGGAATTACCTATCCCCACATTCTGGTACAAGTTCCTGGGTATCAAAAAATTTGTTTTTGGAATGATTTACCCGAGTATGAAAGCATAAAACCATAAAAATAATCCAGAATATAAATATGTAATTTCCTACCAAACAAGTCTTAAAAAACCAGAATTGAGTTCATAGATTTGAATACTATAAAATAGGTCCAAATAGAAATAAATAAAGCAGAAAAAAAACCACAAGTACTCTACACGACAAGGAGATGGTCACCCTCGAGTCGTCTCTACAACACCGCACCGCATGAGGGGTCTAACAGCTTGAACCTCCTTCATCGGAGGCTTTACCTTTTTCCTGAGTCAAACATAACCAAGTCTACTTACACATAAGGGGTGTAAATATTGTTTGAGATTATGAACAATCATATACAAAACAATTATTTCAAATTTCATGCAATACAAGGTGAAAAGAAAGCAGTTTTAATATTCAAAGGAAAGCAGTGTTAAATTCCAAGAAATGCAACTTTCAATTAATCTTTTTTTAAGCTAAAACATTCAGAATGATACAAAATTTTATTCCAAATTTTAGATACTATATTGTACATCCAAACATGACCTGTGAAAAGGGTAAATACCATAAATCCAATGAGAAATAAAATTGGGAACACCCTTAGGTAATAGATTGTTTCGAGCCCTATGTACCTCGTACCTCTGTGTAAAGTAACCTGAGAAAAATCTGTTCTCATGCACAAGACACTAGTAGGGAACATAATAATAACCAAGTGGTCCCCAATCATCATCTACATAGTTTATTTAGAGTTTTCATTATCCAAATGCTAAGTGAAACAGGGACAAAACCCATCCGGCTCACTACCCGTACTAGTACAAATCTACCCCGCTTAGGTACTGGGCATCCCCAATTGTGATCAAACAATTTCATCATGACACATAAATCCATTTTTCATATAAAACACCACTACCAGTCACACCGAATCATTAAAATATCTATACACATTTTAAACCACTTAAAATTCACGACAAAACACTTTGATTTTTAATGAAACAATTTCTCAAAACCCCACATTGTTTTGCACCAAAAACTCCTTGAAAAAACCACTCTGTACACTATGTGAAAACTTGTAAGTTACCAAAACAGAAATGGTAGCCCAATAAAATTCAATGAAACCGATCAATCAATTTTAGGGCATCCCTTTTAACCAATAAATGATAATATTTTAAAACCTCTATTTTCACACAAACATGGAACTTAAAGATCACATGTTCCACAAACACCATTATAAACCATTTTTGAAGCCACAAACAAAGAATATATACATTAAAAACTTGACTTTGAGCCCTATTATAGTTCAATTAAATCAACTAAGTATTTTTAGTACAGCCCCAAATAAACCAATAAAACATTTCCTTGAAACCCCCCCAATTTCACATGAAATTGGCTTTTAAAATTAATTTTCAATACAAACGCCACTAAATCTAATTTTTACAATAATAATAAAATGAGATAAATTAGAATATATAATAAATATAGCATTATAAGACACAAATATTTCATGAACTTGGAATCACCTGCCTAATTAATGAAAACCCTTGAATCCTTTGTGCGAAATGTCAATCACACCACCACTGCACCTTAAAAAAGTTATATCAAGACAAAAAATAATGGACCAAGAAAACACAAGGTTAAACTCTAGGTTCAAAAACCTAGTTTCCAGACATTATAAACCACAATGATAAGGGAATAAACCCTAAGAAAATCATATGAAACCATAAGCAACTTGAAATAAGAATGAAGGAGATCCACTTACTAGAGGTATCTTGAAGAAATCCCCCCAAATGCACTAGTAGCAAAATTTAGAAATAGCTAAAAATTTAATTGAGTTTCTAATAAGGAATATAAGGTCTTGTAGGAACTAGATTGAGGGAAAAATAGTGATAAATGAAGGACTTATGAAGGAAAGAAGTTACCTCTTCAAATCTGGATGATTTGAGAACCCAAGTGAATGTCTATCCTCATTCGAGATTCAAAAGAGCTCCAAATAGGGGGTAAATGAAATGGGGTTGTGCCTAAGTTTGTTATCTTTTATTGGGAGGTTAAATCACTGAAATATATTTAAAAAATTAATAAGTTATTAAATAAACTAAATTTATTTTTAAAACAAGAAATGATCTTCTTGGAAGGCCTAATTTCTTAAATAAAAACACAAATCCACCCTAATTATGGATTCCTAGATGGTCAAAATTAATATGGTGGTGTTAACTGGTCATGAGAGGCCAAGCATGAATTGGAATGAGTAAAATTGTTTGAAAAATGAAGGAGTTATAAAGGAAAAAAAATATTTTTAAATCTAGAATTTGGCACACGGTTTGGCCCAATTAATAAAAACTCACCCATTCCTTCAAAAATGCATGTGAAACCCACAAAAAAAAACGCAATAATGGAAACTAAATTAATAATACATATAAAATATCTCATGGATGTGACAATTAAAAGTTTGGACTATATCTTCTCATAGAAGGACCTCAACTTGAGGCAGTGTCACTGGATCGAGTACTTGCAGGGGTTCTACTTTGACATTGTCTACACCCCAGGCAAGGGTAATGCGGTGACTAATGAATTGAGTAGAAGGGTTCTAGTGTAGGATTTGAGGAATTCCAGTGATGAGTATACCTTGATGGGGCTCTTTGATGAGATTCATGTGGAGACCAGGGAGCATAATGGAGGTGTGTTCTTAGCAAGCGTCCGGTCGAATTCTACTCTGTTGTAGTTAATTCAGCGGGAACAACCTAGTGATGAGATTTGTTAGTGGTCAAGGTAGTTTCTTCATTGTGGGGGATACATCCTCTTATTGGTCGTCATCCCCATAGGGCATATTAGGCTTAAAGGGAAGCTAAATAGTTCCATTGTCTCTGTAGAAGGTGGTGATGCAGGATAGCCACCAGTCTTAGTGGGCAGTCCATCCAGGTGCCACCATGATGTATTATGATGTGTGATGACTTTTCTGATGTCTATGTATGTTACAAGATGTAGTGGAATTTTTGTTGAGATGTTACATGTACCAACAAGTGAAAGAAGAGAATCAGAGAGCCTCCAGTTTTGTTCAGAAATTAACCATTCCTACATAGAAGTGGGATGAGGTTGCCATGGACTTCATTGTTGGCTTACCTCAAACACCTCAGGGTAAGAAGGCCATTTTGAAGGTGATTGATCATCTAACTAAATCATACCACTTCATTCCAATCAATGATACAGCTAAAGTGGATGATTTCGGCCATTTGTATGTTTAATAGGTGGTGAGACTCCGTGGTGTGCCATCAACAGTTGTATTAGATAGAGACCCTCCATTTCACTTCTCAATTCTGGGAAGGCCTTCAGAAGGCTTTGGGGTCTCAAATTAAGATGATCACGACATACCATCCTCAAACGAATGGTCATCAAAAGTCGGTGAATAAGATTTTGTAGGATATAATACTTGCACGTGTTCTAATATTTGGAGGTTCTTGGGATACCATTTGGAATTGGTTATGCTTTCATATAATAACATTTACCAATCCTCAATTCGAATGACTCCTTTTGAGGTGCTCTATGGTTGGCCTTGTCGGTCCCCCATGTGTTGGGATGAAGTAGGTGAGACTTCACTATTGGGGCCAATCCTTTTGCAAGGGACTTCTGAGAAGGTGAAGTTGATCATGAATCACTTATTGACAACTCAGAGTCATCATAAATCATATGATGACCAGAGGTGTTGAGACCGAAAGTTTTCTGTGGGTGATAGAGTATTCTTGAAAGTGACCCCTCATCTGGGCCATCATCGATTGGGAAATCAAGGGAAGCTGAAGCTGTGATATGTTGACCCTTTTGAGATCATAGAGCGTATTGTAAAGGTGAAATACATGTTAGATATACCTTCTCAATTGATATCCATCCATCATGTCAACCATGTCTCCCAGTTGAAGAAATACAACCCGGATCCGTCCCATGTGTTGAGTTGGGAAGAACTGGAGATAGAGCCCGACATGCCAGTCATAGAGAAGCCAATGCAAATAGTGTAATCCCAAGAGAAGGTGCATAAAAGGAATTATATTCCACTGGTTTGGGTTCGTTGGAATCATGGTAGTGATACACATGAGATCTGGGAGCGGAAGTCATGGGTTGAGGAAGAGTACACATTCTTGTTTTCCGATTAAGGTTCAGGTTGACTTTCAGAGGAGAAAAGTCTTTCACGGTGGAAAGAGTTGTTTCCTAAAGGAAATATTTTTAAGGTATTTTTAATTTAATTTCCATTATAGACTTTTTGGGGGTTTCCCATGCATTTTTGGAGGAATGCATGAGTTTTAATGAATTGGGCCAAACCGTGAACCCAATTCCAGATTTAAAAATAAATTTTTTTTCTTTTATAACTCATTCATATTTAATTTTTTTTCATCAATTATAGTTTATATTTGGCCTCCCCTAACCTATTAACATCACCATATCAAATTGAACTATTTAGGAATCCATAATCATGGTGGATTTGTGTTTTTATTTACGGAATTGGGCCTTCCTGGAAGCCCATTCCTAGTTTTAAAAATAAATTTTGTATATTTAATAACATGTTAATTTTTTACTCTTTTTTGGTGAGTCCACCTCCCACACTAATCTTACATTTTTAGGCGCACCCCCATTGCCATTAACCCCTTTTTAAAGCTCGTATGAATCTCTAATGGGGACAGACCCTTATAGGGGTTCTCAAATCGTCCAAATTTGAAGAGGTAACTTCTTTCCTTCATAACTCCTTCATTTATCACTCTTTTCCCCAATCTAGTTTTTACAAGACCTTCTATTTTCTAGTAAAATATAAATTTCATTTTTGGATGTTAGTAAATTTAGCTACTGGTGTATTAGAGGTGATTTTTTCAAGATTCCTCATGTAAGTGGGTCTCCTTCCTTATTTTTTCAAATTGCCAAGGGTTTAATTCGATTTTCAAAGGGTTTCTTCCCTTATCCATGAGATTAATAATTTACAGAAACTAGGGTTTCGAACCTAGGGTTTAAACTTGGGTTTTACTGGTCTAATAATATGTTCTTCGGATTGATCTACCTTTCTTGAGGTGTGGCAGTGGTGCGATTGAGTTTTCGCACAAAGGATTCAAGGGTTTTCAATAATTTGGTAGGTGATTCTATGTTCATGAAATCTTTGATTATTAGAATTTTGTATTTATAATGTTTTAAGGTTTATCTCATTTTATTAAAGCTACAAAAAATTATTTTTCATGGTGTTTGTATTGCAAATGAATTTTAAATTCCAATTTCATGTGAAATTGGGGGTGTTTCCTGGACATGTTTTATTGGTTTATTTGGGGATTCCATATAAATAATTAATTGATTTAATTTAACTTTAATAGGGCTTAAAATCATTTTTTTAATGTTTATCTCTTTCGGTTGTTGCAAATAAAATGGGTTTTAATGGTGTTTGTGGAACATGTGAATTTTAAGTGCCATGTTTGAGTGAAAATGGAGGATTTAAAAAGATATAATTTCTTGTTTTATAAGAGGATTCCCTAAAATTGATTGGTTGGTTTAATTGAAATTTATTTGTTTTTATTTTATGTTTGGGTAACTTACAAGCGTGCACATAGTGTACAGTGTGGTTTTTTAGGGTGTTTTTGGTGCAAAACAATGCATGGTTTTGAGAAATTGTTTCATTAAAAATAAATGTTTATTATAGTGTGTCTTATGTGGTTTGAAATGTGAATTGATACTCTATAGATTTTATGTTACTGTTAGTGGGGTTTCATATGAAAAATGGATTTATGTATCATGCTGAAATTGTTTGAGCACAAAGGCGGAAGCCCAGGTACCTAGGTGGGGGGGATTTGTACTAGTACGACTAGTGAACCGGATTGGTTTCATCCCTATTTTACCTAGAATTTGGATAACTAAAAATAAAAATAAATTATGTGGATGACTATTTGGGACCACTATGTTTTTTTTATGTCCCATACTAGTGGATGTTTCAGGATAATGGATTTTTCTATGGTTACTTTACACCTAGGTACGAGGTATAGAGGGCCCAAAACAATGTAGTGACTAGGGGTGTTCCCGATTTTGTTCCTAATGGGAATTATGGTATTTACCATTGTATTGGGGTTTTTTTGGAAGTAAAATATAGTATTTAACATGTTTTTTTTGAATTTTTTAACATTATGAAAGTGTTATCTTGAAATTTGTTTTCAATTAAACGTTGTATTTCATGGAATTTAACACCGCTTTCCTTTGCATATTAAAACTGCTTTCTTTTTCACCTTATATTTTAAGAACCTTGGATAATTGGGTGGTCTACTATTGGTATTAGGCTCAAACCCTACTTAATTCCCTTTTGTGTAAGTAGACTTGGTTATGTTTGACTTAGTAAAAGGTAAAGCCTTAGGTGAAGGTAGTTCGGGCTGTTAGACCCCTCATGCTGTACGGTGTTGTGGAGACAGCTCGGGGGTGACCAAACCCTTATAGTGTGGAGTCCTTGTGGATGTATTTATGCTTTATTTAATTATATTTAGACCTATTGTACTTTATTCAAATCCATTTATTCAATTCTTGTTTTTAGTTTAGACTTGTTTGGCTGGAAATGTCAGATCTATATTATGGATTTTTTTAAGATTTTATGCTTTCATACCGAGGTAAATCATTACCAAAAACTAATTGTTTGATACCTGGTCACTTGTTCCAGCCCTTGGGGATAGGGAAAACCCTTCGGGCCTTTCCATGGTCTGGGTTTGGTGCTAGTATTGGTGGTTACCAGATTCAGTTTGTGACAAGTAGAGACACTGCCTTTTCTCAATTAAAGAGGTAATCTTGATTTTTTGCATCGTAAAATCATTGTCCATAAAATAAATGTATTATTTAATATTTATGTTTAATTTATTTATTTTTAGTATTACTCACATAATAAATGTTTTCTTATATAGGTGGATTCATTTGTTCAATTTTGGGTGATATTTCCTACTTTTATGTTTCTTCTCCCTTGAAAACTTTTCACCCGTACAATGGTGAATTTATCACTTTATTTCAAGTTACCTCCACTACATTTGTAGGAAGAGAAATGGTGTTTCTATTCTCAATTACAAAGTTTATCATGACGTTGGAATAATAAAATTATTATCCATAGTTTTAATGTATTTTTTTATATATATCTTTAATTTATTTCTTTTAAGTATTACTCATAGAATAACTATTTTCTTATACAGGTCAAATATTTTGTTCTAGTTGGGGTGATCTATCCAACCTTCATTCTTCTTCACCATTAAAACATTTTCACCCATCCAGTGGTGAATTTATCATTTTATTTTAGGTTACCTCCACTTCCTTTGAAGGAATAACAACGATGATTTCTCTGCTCAATTACAAAGGTAATCATGATGTTTGCACAGTAAAACAATTGTCCATAAAATTAAGGAATTGCTTCATATTTAGTTTTATTTTTTTAGAATTAATCACATAATAAAATTTTTCTTATATAGGTTGATTATTTTGTTTGATATGGGGTTATATTTACAAAATTTATGATTCTTGTCCTTTAAAACATTTTCACCCATATTGTGATGCATTTATCACTTTATTTCAAGTTACCTCTATTGCCTTTGCAAAAAGAGAAATGACGCTGAATCTGCTCAATTAATGAGGTAATCTTGATGCATTCACATTAAAATAAATTTTAATTGAATTAATTTATTGTTTCTTATTTATGTTTATGTTATATATTTTTAGTACTACTCACAGAATAATTGTTTTCTTATACAGGTGGATTCTTTTGTTTGATGTTGGGTGTTCTGCCTAACTTTCATGATTCTTATACCTTAATAAATTTCCACCACTGTAGTAGTAAATTTAAAAATTTATTTTAAGTTACCTCTACTACCTTGGTAGGAAGAGCAACGATGCTTCTTATTCTCAATTATAGAGGTAATCTTGATGTTTACACAATAAAATCACTGTACATATAATTAATGTACTGTTTTATAATTATGATTCATTTATTTATTTTTAGTATCAATCACATAATAATTATTTTCTTATACAGGTGGATTTTTTTTCAACTTGATGTCATTTTTTCCAATATTCTCATGTAGTGTTGCTATTTTGACAAATAAATTCATTTTAAATCATGGTAACATTGAAAATTAAGATTGTTTTAAGGCTCTAGGACAAGCAGAAATCAACTTCACCTTAATACTACACAAGATTTGACCGGTATGACTTCAAGTAATTATTTCTATTTTAAATTGACATTAATTTTAGTAAAAAATACCATCAACTCAATGTGTCTATAATGAGTATAAAATCAACAATGGACTTTAAAAAGTTTCACTCACTGAAAAATGAGAAAGCACACTCAGATTTTCAAGATAATTTAGGGCATCGATTCATAAATCATTTGTGAAGTGTAAGAATAATTATCACGTAAAACTGATACAATATGTTATCCATATGAGTAAAAGTGAATAGTTCATGTTTAAAATGAAATATTAGTAAAAAATACATGTGAGGTTCTCAAAACTGAACAAACACATTCAGATTTTTTTAATACATTAGAACAACAATCCATAAGAGACTTGGAACATGTAGTAATCATCCACACATCAATCTAATGAACAGTTTGAGAGGTATGACTCTAAGTGCATTTTTATTTAATATTGACATCAATTTTAGTAGAAAAAAAACTGACCTACTTAAAACCAAACTAATAAATTCATATTTTTTTGATTCTTTAGGAAAATGATCCATAAGTGATTTGAGACATGCATTAATCATTCACACCTCAATCTAACGCAATGTGTGACTATTATGACTCAAAGTGTGTGTTTTTATTTAAAATTGACATCAATTTTAGTAAAAATGCAAATTGAACTACTCAAAAAAAACACATTAAAATTGTTTACATACTTCTGTAAAATGACCCATAAGTCATTTTTGATATGTAGGAATCATCCGCACCTCTATACCATTCACTGTGTGACTGGTAGGACTCAAAGTGAATTATTTTTATTTAAAATTGACAAACTTTTTAGTAAAATTAACACATCATATTAATTTGTTAGTTTATATTATTACTAGCAATTTTTTTTTCTTATACAGGTGCATTATTTTCCCCAAGAAGGGGTGGTTTATTCCAAAATTTAATGAGTCGGGTAAGGATTAAATGGAACATTGATGTTTTTAATGTAAGTAATAATTTTTATTTATGAAATTGTATGGAAAAATGTTTGAAATTTCAATAATATATTTTCTTTTTATTATTTTTGTTTTGTAAATTTCATTTCATTTAAATCCTATACAGGGACTTGTTTTTGTTGATATCTGGTTTTTCTGGTTTTACAGTGTACTTTTATAACACACTGCCATACGACCCTTTATCATCACTTTTAAAAGAACTGATAAAAACCACATTTATTATCACATCTATAAATGATTATAAAATTTTATTTTATCAGTGATTTTATAATCATTGATAAATGGTTCCTTTAGGGACACTAAATTAAAGTGCTGAAAAATGGTTCCAGTATTAGGGACTTTTTATCAGTGAAAAAGGAAAACTTTATCAGTACTGATAAAAGGCTAGGGATTTTAACCTCACTCATGTTGTAAGCTATTTTTTAGCACTGACAAAAGAAATTTCTAGCACTGTTAAAGGCCATTTTTGTAGAAGTGAAAATGTCTAACTAGCTATGGCTGTACATGCCTTACGCTGTTGGTGACAATATTTACTAAGAGAGTTTTTTGGGGTATATAGACCATTAAAAGGCTAAAATATATCTTTACATAGCATGATCCGAGTTCTAGATAACGAAGGTTTTTTGGGTGATAATAATATTTTTATTTTTAGATTGTTTATACCCTTGGTAAAGTCAACGCAGTGTCAGATGAACTGATCAAGAGGACTCCAATATAGGCAGTTTATAAACGCAGTAACAAGTTGAAGCTTATGAATTTGTTCTCTAAGATGCACTTGGAGTTGCAATAAACTCAGTGGAAGACTTTTCTTTCATCCTTAATAGTGACCAAGACCCTTCTGGATAGTGTTTGGATGAGGTATCTATTAGACTTTCTGTCACGACCTGTCCCTCAGGGCCCATGCTATGACTTCCCCAAGCCCACCATCTATAGGTCAGGGGCTGGCGAGTAGCACCAGAAAGTCATATCCCTAAAACTGAAAGGAATTGCCTTTTAACCGAAAAACTCACACAATCCAATCACACACCATGATATAATCACAAAGTAACTATATAGTAAATAGTGTGAGTACAGTAAGTAAAGGGTCGAGAATACAATTCCAACTTGAAAGTACAAGTAAAACTGAAAACAGATCATGTGAACACCCTCCAAGGATCCTACCTGAAGTGTAGGTACTACTCACGAACGTTCATCTATACGGTATGTCTCGTCTAATGGTCCAACTCCGAGAAGCCTCCAGTCCTGACACCATCATCCTTGATCAATGATGTTTGTCATCTGCACAAGACACAACAAGGTGCGAGCATAGCCCGTGTAGGGGTGAGTATAAAAACACTCAGTAGGGACCCCGAGACCCCTGAAGGTCTCACAGTCCACAAATGTTAAAACACAAATCAATACCATAATTATAAATCATGAAGTCACAATCAACCCTACTTAGGTATATGCCCATACATATACCTAAGTTATCAAGTAACCCAACTCATTCAAGAAAAGAACATAGCCCAAATTTTTATCCAAAAGAAGAACTATTCCACGAAGGAATGAATACCACATATATAGCACCACATCGAAGAATACCACAATGTTAAAGACTCAGATCACACAACGTATAACTAAAGTATGGAAGTATAGATGATTACCTGTATTGCTAGATCATCTTACTTCGTCAAGAAGCAATGTTGTTGACCCACACATGATCGAAGATGACCAACATAGGATCTAGAGATGACCCACACATGATCTGAGTATGACCCACACATGATATGTAAATTCTGACCCACACAAGATACAAAGATACCGACCGACATAAGATCCGATGATGAACCACATAAGATCTGAAGATTCTTCAAGCACAACTAGCTACAGGGTTCCCACACTAAGAACAATTGATTCTAGGAGGATCCGGTCCTCAAGCCATAAGTCACACTTCAACCGGTGCAAAGTCTCATGAAGAAGTATCCCAAATGACCACCACGTAATAAGGGCCCCAATGCAATAGACAACACATCAATCGGACACCCGGTCAGTAAGTTATTGGCGTTTCTGTTCCGAGGGCTCGGTTGGATTCGGGTTCGATCCAACCTAGACATACTACAAATTTATCCAAAACAAAAACGGAGTATACCAAAAGGACAGTCTTGATTCAAGAATTATGGAACAACATACAATTCATCAAACGGACACCCAGTTCTCAAGATATGGCCAGAAGGTGTATCTGGGTCTAGATGGGCCTGGGTTCGGCCAGACCCGGCCAGCCCCACCAGGGCCGAACCGACCCCATTCAGGCCGACCCGACCTAGTCTGGGTCTATCTAGGATGGGCCAGACCACGACAAGCCCAACCTGTTGGTCCGCGGTCCAACTCCGCCCCCCTGGGGCAGCCCACAGTGTGGCCAGCAGGGTGTCCCGTTGGTGTAGCCTGACGGGGGGCCCGCGGTACGGCCTGCAGCTCGGGCCGTTCATTTCTTGCCAACTCGGAGGCGCCATGCTGTGCTGAATTATGGTTGGAGGGACCCACTAGAGTGGGTCCTTCTTGGTGTGATGCGGTCGGATGGGGTTCCGGCAGGGTCCCCTTCTAGCAGTGCCGGCGTGCAGCCCTATTGATTCTACGGCCGGCCAGGGGTCAGCCGCCCTCTAGGCGCTCCGCCGTGGATTAGCTACCACGAACTCCAACACCGGCGGCGTGGAAGCGTGCCGCCCTAGCTTCCATGAGGCTGACTGGAATGCTAGATGCCACCCTCTTCTACCTCGGCCTCTTTCGTTTGTGCAGTTGCGTCGCTGCCACAGTCGCGGCCGGCCGGTGTGCCGGCCGCTGCCTATACCCTGCTGGCGCTAGTCATCGAAAGACTTCTGCGGGTCACCGGGAGAGCTTCGGTGGCCCATTCTTCAATCCTAAGGAATCTTTGTGTGTCTTGGGATGTCACTTTTGCACCTATCCCATCAAGGTTCAGTTTCATTCAACCTATGGTTTTGCCCATGAAGAACACATGAAACAACGATGTAGCGGAGGGATCAATCCGTGTTCATTTGTCATGCACCCTCCACGTTAGACCGATAGCATGCAGCTCAGGAGGATTGAATCAACCTAAAACAATCTATAATCTTCAAGATCCAACCCTAGCTCAATTTTTCATTGGATATGTCGTGAGGAAGAAGACGAGGATGATGAAGGAGACACTGGCATTCGTCGTTTCCCACAATATGCTTCTGATCCATGTTCCAACGATCATTTAACATTCTTGATTTGGAGATTCATTCTTCATTGTAGTAGGTTCTTCGTTGGAGGATGTTCTTTCACCAAGATCTCTCAAAACAAATTACCAACAATTCTCAATTCCAGGAGAAGTGAGGATCCAATCCCCTAAATTAGGTTTTAGAGTTCATTAATTGTTCAATTAATGATGGATCATTAATTGAGGGACAGTTTCTAAGAGTTACACCACATTAAAAGAGGGGGTTCAAGGTCGGGTGGTACAAATCACCAAATTCAAAAAGTGGTGGAGATATTTCAAATAAAAATAAAACTATTGTTTTTTTTTATTCCTCCACAAAACTTGATATTTCCATCGCCACCCTCAACCCACTACGGTCGAGGTGAAGGACTCCTTAAGAAAAAAACGGCACTGTGAACTCAATGATGTCTTCAGACTTCAGTTCTGAGCACCGGTCCAAAATTTATGAATTACCACTGGCACATTGACTGAACGCACCTTAAAGAAAGTTCAAAAAATCATTCAGGGCACTCCGGGCCTCGAAATTAAGTGCTGTCAATTTTCGCAGACTTGTAATATTTCCATATAATTAAAAACATTACAAGGAAAATTATTGGTCTTTACATTCTCCCCAACTGAGGGATTTTCATCCCCAAAAGCCACAACACAAACTAGGGAAACAAGTGGGGGTATAGAGCACGAGTCTGAGCCTCCCACTCCCATGTGCTCTCCTGGAGGTTCCCATGCTACCATCATATGCACACCAGAGGTATCGATTTCCCATGAAGGACTCTCTCCTATCGATCCCAAATCTCTACTAGAACCTTCGAAAGCATCACCCCATCCTCAATGTCTAGATCTCTCTAGTCAATAATGTTCAAAGGATCATGCACGTACCTCCTCAGTTGGGATACGTGGAAAAAGTTGTGCATACGATGCTACTGAGGGGGAAGGGCTAGGGGGTATGCCACCTCGCCAACTCTGCTGAGGATCTAAAGGGGTCTTATGAACCTCATATATAACTTTCCGCCCTTAAACAATCTCCTCAAACATCATTGAGGTGAGACCCATAGAAAGACATGGTCACCATCCTCAAACTCTAGAGGTCTTTTCCTTCTATAAGAATAAGACTTCTGCCTGCTCTGTGCAGTCTTCATCCACTCCTGAATGATATGAACGTTCTCTGTGTCCACCCATACTATCTCTGTTCCCATGAGTACTGACTCCCCTGGGTCAGTCCAGCATAGACGTGATCTATAAGGTCGATCATACAATGCCTCAAATGGTTCCATACCAATGGTGGATTGATAGATGTTGTGGTACATGAACTCCACTAAGGGAAATTAATCATCCCAGTTGTGGCCAAAATCAAGGACTCAAGCACACAAAATGTCCTTGAGGATCTGAATGGTCCACTCTGTCTGACCATCCGTTTGAGGATGAAAGGTGGTGCTTAGTCAAATTTGAGTCCCAAACACTTCATGCAACCCCTTCCATAACTGTGAAGTAAAACATGCATCAAGATCAGAGATAATCATCAAGGGGACTCCATTAAGCCGTACAATATCATGTATGTAGAGGAATCCGAAGATCTCTTCTGATCACTTCTCTCAAATAGGTAGGAAGTGTGCCCACTTGGTGAGTCGGTCAATGATCACCCAGATGGAATCATGTCCCTTGGACGTGCATTGAAGTCCAATCACCAAGTGCGTGGAAATTCCATCCCACTTCCACTCTGGCACCTCATGTGTTTAAGCTAAACCCACTAGAACTTGATGCTCTGCCTTCAATTTCAGACAAGTGAGGCACCATGAAGCAAACTATTCCACTTCATTATTCATTCCCAACCACCAGTGATGACGTCATCGATCCTTATACATCATATCCACTCCTAGATGTACCGCTAGAGGGGATGTATGCAACTCCATCAAAACTTCCTCCCGTAGCGGCACATGTACCATAGTATGTCCTCTGAATATGATTACGTGCTCCCTACCTTCAAAAAATCAATCAGGTTCCTGTCCTATGGATATCTGAGCACATCGAGCCTCGTAGTTATTGTCCCCATGCTGTGCCTCCATGAATTGTTGAAGGGGTGGGGGAGTTACTATTAAAGACTGAAGATAAGACTCTTCATCTCGATCTACATAGGATATCCACAAAGCGGCTAGCTAATCGGGCGTCTCACTCACTAACTATATACCAGATATCCTTCTGAGTGCATCTAATACTACGTTCTACTTCCAAAGAGTATATACTATCTCGAAGTCATAGTAGTTGAGGAACTCAAGCCAACACTACTGTCTCAGGTTCAGGTCCTTCAGAGAGAATATATACCTGAGACTCATATGATCAGAGTAAACTGTAAAATGTTCTCCCATCATGTAATGTCTCCACATATTTAAGATGAAGACCACTACTACTAACTCTAAGTCATGGGTAGAATTGTTCTACTCATGATGTCTCATCTATTTAGAACCATACGTGATCACTACTTGCTCTTTCATCAAGACACATCTGAGCCCGGTCCCTGATGTGTCATAGTAGACTACATACCCAATTCTCTCCACCGGTAGTCTCAAGATGGGGTCACTCTTCAGTCTATACCTCAGTTCCTAGATAATCCACTAGAATCTATCCAACCATTCGAAGGGTTTCCCCTTCTTCATCAATGTTAATAAGGGTGCCACAACTCTAGAAAATTCAGGCACAAACCTCCGGTAGTAACAGGGCAGACCCCAGAAACATCGCACCTCCGTCACACTCCATGGTGGCTCTCAAGAAAGCACAACCCCAGTTTTTGCTGGATCCACCACAAATCCAGCCTTATAGATGACGTGTCCCTAGAAGTAAACCTCTCTGATCCAGAACTGGAACTTCGAGAGATGATGATATATCTGGTGCTCTCGGAGTGTGTCCAGAACTATCTGAAGATGATAGGCATGATCCTTCTCTATAGCTAAGTATACCAGGATGTCATCAATGAATACTACCACAAATAAATCATGATATGTTTGGAAGATCCTATTCATGAGTCCCATGAACACTGTTGGGTCATTGGTTATGCTGAATGGCATAACCATGAACTCATAATGGCTATACTGACATATGAAGGCTGTTTTTGCACATCCTCGTCTTGTACCCTGATCTGGTGATAGCTTGATCGGGGGTCTATCTTCGAAAACCACCATTCTCCCTTAAGATGATAAAAGAGATCATCAATCCTCAAAAGTGGGTATTTATTCTTCACAGTCACCTGGTTCAGGCACCGATAGTCTACACAGAGTCTCAAACTCCCATCTACCTTCTTGGAAAATAAAATCGAGGCTGCCCAAGGAGAAACACTTGGCATAATGAACCTCTTCCTTTGCAAGTCATCCAGCTTTACTCACTAATCTTGAAGTTCTACGGGATCCATATGATATACTGGTGTAGATATAGGTTCTGTACCGGGGTACAAGTCTATATTGAAGTCTACCTATATATGTATAGGTATTCCCAAAACATCATCAGGAAAGACATCATCATACTGGTCCACCACTACCAGATATCTCAGACTCTCAACATCAACCACTCTGAGGGTAAGGCTAGCCAACTGATGTGTGATCGGCTGCACCATCCTCTATGTAATTTCATCATGTGTTGAAAAGTTTCCCTTCTAACCGGTGAAGGAAAACCTGCCCCCATCCTCATGGACACACCGCACTTTGTGCCTAATACAGTCGATCTGAGCATGGACTGTAGATAACCAATCCATATCGAAGATAACGTCGTAAGGCCTCAATGCCACTACTAGAATATCCCAGCAGAAGCTCTCGCCTCCTATAGTAAGCTCACACTACTGGAACCAGTTTGTAATCATCGAATACTCTCCTGTAAGAGTCTCTAGCCATAAGGATCGTGCCAACGGCTCCACCAGAATCTCTAATCTCTGAACGAGGTCTATGGCAATAAAATAGTGAAAAATACATGTGTTTTTAAGTACTATATTTAAGTTGGAGTAGACACAGATCGTACCTTGTATCATCTAAGGAGAGATACGGTTGTAGGACTCATCTACCTAAAGCTGAGCCCATCCCTGTCCACCAGCTCCCTGTGGTCGGGGTGGACCACCTGGAGGCGGTGGTGGTAGAACCTCGAATCTCCACCAACTACCTATTGCATGACCAGATCCTCTACTACACCTGGTTGCTGCCTTCAGACCGCCTTAATATAGTCTTCACCTATTCCTAGGCAGTCCTTCGACCGTCTTCTAGTCATCTAAACATTGGGTCGGGAAGTTGTGATCCATGCAACCCTGCCTGCCGCATGAGAAACACTGCCTGCTCCTCAACTGTCCTGCTCTATCTCGAGATCCCCACACAACTGAACCTATATCCTACAGTCGACCACCTATGGGCCTGGTCCTCTTGGACCTCTGCGTCAACTGTCTACTTCCAGCTGTAGATGACTCTGCTACGTGATGTCCGATGGTGGGTCTCGTTGCCAGTGACTACTCGGAAAGGAATATCTCCACCAAGAGTGCTCACTCTAACACCCCACCTTGCGTTGGGACGCTGTGAGATACCATCGAAGAATAGATCTCCCGTCTGAGCCCCTGCTCAAAGGTCCAGGCCCTGAAGAAAGGGTCCCACACCATGTTAGTGGAGTAGCACAAGAGGTCGGTGAACCTCATTGACTACTAAGCCCTGATCATGCTTCCTAACTGAAAGTGGAGAAGTTCATGTATACACACTAAACGTAAGGTCATTGGGAAGAACAGTACCTTGAAAAGGCTCTTGAAGTCTGCCTAGATGAGATTCACCTCATCTTGATCATAGAGCATCAAGCTCCACTATCTCCCCACTACTGCCTAAATATTTTTGGATGCAAGGATTACCATAAGATCAGCTGGTGACCCTACTAGTCATAAAACTCTAACCATGACCTCCAAACCAGTCCTCAGCTGCATGTGGATCCGTCTCACCCCAGAACATCAGTGGCATCTGGCACTGCCTCTCATGCAATGCACTCAATCAGCGTGCACCCTTTACTATAGGGGCTGGTGGCATCGGCTGCCCAATGGGTAGTGGTGCTGCTGGTACACCACATGATGGTATAACTGCCGAAAGGGGTCCCTACACCGAAGCCTCATCACTCGGTGGGATATCTTCACATACTCTACCTAGAACCATGTCTTGCTGGCTACGTGGAGGCATCCTAAATTAAAATAGGTGCACCACAATCAATAACTTATACCTGTTGTACTGACTCAAAGCGACTGCAAATAAAACTTTTCAAAAAACATACATGAAAAAAGTGTTTTCGTGCACTGAGTTAGAAATCAGAAGTTAGGGTCCTAGTGTATGGATACTTCATCCACCACACCAACACTGGATTCCCCAAACTGAAAACTACACTCATTACACTTAACACTATTTCCAAATCAAAAGATCAAAGTCCAAGTTCACTGGTAGAACCAAATCCTCTGATACCAATTTGTCACGACCCATTCCCTGGGGCCCATGCCATGACGTCCCTAAGCCCGCCTTTCAAAGGACATAGGTTGAAGACTAACACCATGAATTCATATCCCTAAAATTGGGAAGGCATTGCCTTTTACCCTGAAAACTCACACAATCCAAGAACTCAAAAATATACATGTACAAAGTAAACTATATAGTAAATAGGGTGAGTATAATAAGTAAAGGGGTTGGAATACAATCCCAACTAGAGTGTACAAGTAAAACTGAAAACAGCTCCTGTGAACACCCACCATGTATCCTACCTGAAGGGTAGGAACATCTCTCGAATGGTCATCTCTATGGTGCATCTCATCTAATGGTCCACCTCTGAGAATCCACCAGTCCTTGCACCCTTAGCCTTGATCAATATTGTTCGTCTTCTACACAAGACACAACAAGGTGAGGGTGTAGCCTATGCAGGGATGAGTATAACAATACTAAGTAAGGACCCCAAGAACCCTAACGGTGTCTCAGAATCCACGAAGGATAAACCACAAATCGATACCATAATTACTAAGAACAAAGCAACAATAATGAAGAAAAAATCAACCCTACTTAGGTATTTGACCATACATATACCTATGTTATCAAGTAAACCAACTAATTCAAGAGGAACACATAGCCCAACTCTTTAGCTAGAAGCACAACAGTTCTACAAAGGAATGAATACCACATCGGTAGCACCACACAGAAGAATGCCACAAAGGTATAGACTCAACTCACACTAGGTATAACTTATTTATGGAAATATAGATGCTTAGCTGTATTGCTAGATCATCTTAGTTCATTAAGAAGCTCTGCTGTTGTCCAACACAGGATCGAAGATGACCCACAGAGGATCTGAAGATGACCCATACAGGATCTGAAGATGACCCACACAGGATCTCTTGATGATCCACATAGGATCAGAATATGACCAACACAGGATCCGTAGATGGTGACCCACACATGATACAAATATTATGACCCACAGATGATCCGAATATGACCCACACATGATATGAAGATTCATCAAGTACAGCCAGCTACAAGGTTCCCACACTAAGCACACTTGATTCCAGGAGGATCCAATTCTCAAGCCATATGCCGCACTTAAATTGAAATGAAGTCCCATGAAGGACTATCTAAAAGGACTGCCAGGTCATTAGGGTCCCAACGCAACAGATGACGCGTCAATCAGACGCCCGGTCTATAAGTTATCTGTGTTTCCGTTTTGAGGGTCGGATTGGATTTAGGTTTGATCCAACCTGGAAATACTCCAACATTATCCAAAACTAAAGTGGAGTATGCCAAAAGGACTTCATAGATACAAGGATTCCAGTGCCACTGACGGTTTATCAAACAGATGCCTGATTCTCATGATGTGGCCAAAAAGGTGTATCTATGTTCAGATGGGACCGGGTTCGGACCGACCAGGCCCAACATGGCCTGGGCCGACCCGACCTGGATGGGCTGGGCCACAGTGGGCTCAGACTAGACTACAAAGGTGGTGGACTAACCATCTGGGCATCCCACTAGGGTGGCCCGCTGGGTGGCCCATTGGCGCAGCCCGCAGTGGGCCCGCGGGTGTGGTGGCTTGCCGTGACGGGGCCTACCCTAGCCTCACCCAAAGGAGGCACCCCCCTGGAATTCCGGAATGGCCCATGGGCCATTTGGTTCTGGACAACCCTGTGGCACCACATGGTGCAGCCTGCTGGCACACGGGACCTGGAAAAGTGGGTCCTGCTCAGCGTGATGTGACCGGCCGGGGTTCCAGCCAGCTCCCCCTCCAGCGACGCCGACATGGGCCGTTGTTGCCTCCATGGCCGGCCTGCTGCCAGCTACCCTCCAAGTGCACTATCACAGCTCACAGCTGAGACCTCTAACATTGGTGGCACAGACGTGCACCACCCAAACTTCCATGTGACCGATCAGTGTGTCGGCCACCACCCTCCTCCCCCATTGCTGATGGGCCGCAGCCTCCTTTAGCAGTGTGGTTGTGCCGCCACCGCTGTCATGGCTAGCCAGTGTGTCGGACGCCGCCTGTACCCAACCAGCGCCGATCTCCAGTGCTGAAGGACTTCCACGGGTCACTAGGTGAGCTCTGGTGGCCCGTTCTTCATTCCGAAGGAATTATTTTGTGTCCTTGGACATCACCTTTTCATTTATCCCATCAAGGTCGAGTTCCTCTCAACTTGAGGTTTCGATTGTGAAGAACACATCAAAAAATGATTTAGTGTAGGGATTGGGCCATGTTCGTTTGACCCGCACCCTCCTCATTAGACTGAGGTCATGCGGCTCAAGAAGATTGAATCAACGTAAATCAACGAAGAATATTCAATAACAAAACATACCTCAATAATTCATTGGAGATGGCGTGAGGAATAAGATGAAGACAATGAAGGAGACACCAGTGTTCATCACTCCTGCAATAAACTTTTTATATGTTCTTTGACGTTGGTTCAACATTCATGATCCATAGATTCATTATTCATTGGAGGAGGTTCTTCGTTGGAGTATGTTCTTCCACCAAGAGTTCTCCAGCAAAAGAGTTTTCCAATAATTCTCAATTCGATGAGAAGTGAGGAGCCAATCCCCCAAATTAAGTTTAAGAGTTCATTAATTGTTCAATTAATGATGACTCATTAATTTGGGGAGATTTTCCAAGAGTTACATGACATTAAAATAGGGGTTTCAAGGTCGGGTGGTCCCCACCACCAAATTCTAAAAAAGGTGGAGATATTTCAAATAAAAAAACTATTGTTTCATTTTTATTCCTCTTCAAAAAATGAGATTTCCATCTTCCACCCTTGACCCACTGCAGTCAAGGTGAAGGATTACTTATGTGAAAAATGGAACTGCAAGTTCAACGGTGTCCTCGGATTTTAATTCCAAGCACCGGTTAAAAAGTTACTAATTTCCACTAGCACATTTACTAAATGTAACTTAACGAAATTTTGGAAATTTATTCCGAGCACTCCGGGTCTTGAAATCACGTGTCGTAAATTTTCACAGACATGTAATATTTCCATATAATTAAAAAATAAATGGAAAATTCCATGTCTTTACATTATGAGGGACCATTCCTATAGAAGAGTGTGGCAGGTGAGGACACTCCTCCAAGTTGGACTATACGTGAGGATGAAATTTTGTATATACATGGTTACGTACAGGATTCAGCAGACATGCGTGAGGATATGATGTGATAATTTCATGATTCATATTAATAATTGAATCTCACCATCACAAATATGTATTGGGATTTACATTACCGATACTGGTGATAGGGTATGCTAATATATGTACTCAGTTTTGTCATGAGATGTTCGACCTGTCAGTAGGTGAAAGAGAAACACCAATGACCAGTTAGACTTTTACAGTGTCTACCAATTCTAGAATGGAAATGGGATAATATTTCTATATATTTCATGACCTAGGTACTAAGGTCACTATAAAGAAATAATGAAATTTGTGTTGTTTTTTATAGGCTCATAAAGGTTTCTAATTTCCGTCCTATCAAGGAGGAATTTTTAGTAGATGTGTTTGGGATGTTGTATATCTGTGAGATTGTATGACTTCACAAGGTAACTCATACTATCATTTCTAATAGGGATACCTAGTTTAGATCATGGGTTTTGGATAGGTTTTTAGAGGGAATTGGGTACACATGTGATCTTGAGCACAACATACCACCCTCAGACCAATGGCTAGTTAGATTTCATGATATAGGTGCTTGAGGAAATGCTTTGGGTGTGTGTCCTAGATTTTGGAGGATCTTGGGAGAGGCACACACCCCAGGTTGAATTATATCAAAAAAATATATTTTAGTATAAAATACATATGGTGCCTTATGAGGCTTTATACAATAGGAAATTATGATCACCCCTATGATTGTTAAAGTTGGGAGAGGCAGCTATGCTTAGACCTTGTCTCATGTAGGATACTAAAGAGAAGGCCTAGTTAATTCAGTAGGGGTTGGATACTAAAAATTATCGACATAAATATTATGTTGACCACCATTGATGACCACTATAGTTCGTGGTTGAGGATTAGAAACTTTTATGTGTCTCACCTAGGATTTGACATAGGAGGATCCAGAGACATGGTAAACTTTAACCACTGTTTGTCGAGCTGTTTGAGATTCTGGAAAGAGTTAGCCTGGTAGCCTATCAGTTGTAGTTATCTTAGAGGTACCAATCCATACACGATGTATAAAATGTATTTCGACTACATAATTATCATTTAGACCCATTTCATGCTTTTTATCACGAGGATGTTGAGTTAAAGGTAGATATGTCCTTTGAGTACAATCCTATTCATATTGTGGATCATAATATGATGGTTCTATAAGGGTGCGATGTTCCTCTAGAACATGTTTTATAGAAGAATGACCTTTTATAGAATGAGAACTGGGAGTGGGAGGATGACATACGAGCATAGGGGATGGAGTTATTCATAGATGAATCTTGACCACCCTTCAGAGGGAAATTTAGGGACAAATTGATTTATAAGGGATGTTTTTAAGAACCCAGTTCTTTATTGCGGTTAATAATATTCTTAATTCCATAAAGTTTCAGTTTAAATGTTTAATTAAGACATTATATGAATACTCGTTGAGGTTATGGGGGAATCAGGGGTGTCCAAGGCTTGTTTGGAGCCTAAAACCCAACTCTTGAAAAAATATGTATGGGGTTCATGGTTAACAGAAACCATGAAACCCAAGACACATGATTGGATGAAAATGTTTGGGGCTGAATAGTGGGCTTGAAAATACCACACATTTTGAAGAAACCATATATATGGAGGTTCCTGACCGTGTGGGAGCACCTACATTTTTTATAGAGGGGTTTTTCATAGTTTTCACACAGTTAGTAAAACCGTGCACACTAACCATACATAGTTACACATCTTACAACATAGAGTTCATAGTTGGTTCATAGTTTGGCCAACCATGAAACCAAGTATTTTGATAAAAAATGACCATATTTCCCTTAAATTCCATTTCAACCTAAAACCTCAATTCATTTATCGTTCTTTTGAAAATATCCCTAATGAATCTTTCCTTTGAATACTAATCTAGGAATTGGGAGACCTTCACCATCCAAACTCAAAATAGAGCATCATTAGCCTCGTTAGATAAAAAAATTAGTAATCCATTCCTATTGATCTGATCTTAATTTAACTTCATATTTCCAAAGTTATTTAGGTTCAAGATCATTTTCCCTTTTTCCAGGTTCTTTGTCTTCTCTTCATTTTTCTCCATATCTGAGTCTAATCATGAGTTGATACTAGGTGGTCTCTCTACTATGAACCAATGGTCAGCGGTATAATGCCTTTCCATCAAATTAGAGGTTTTTATATATATTACATTAGGTATCTCACCTATTTTTTTGATCGCATCACTTGAAATGGAATTTAATCCTTGATTAAAATGGATAGGTATGCCCTTTGTAATCAATGAGACCATTAATAAATGATTAAAGGTTATGAAACTTGAATTGGAACCAACCCTTTGGTGTATTGTTTAATTAATTGGACCACCATAGGTGGTATATAAGCTTGAATACCTCTTTAGTTCTCTATTTTCCACTTTTCATGGGATTTAAAATGATTAATTATAAATTGTAACTTAAATTTATTAAAAAAGGGAACAAAAGACCATTCCCCTTGGATATGTCAATGTATTTTCATGTTTGATCATGATTTGTCTTATAATGAAATTCCCACATGAGATAATTAAGAGAATAATCCTTCTAAGCTTATCCCATGCCTTGAGTCACCATAAAACGTGAGTTTTAAATGAAATGATCACAGTGATGACCTTGAAATAGTTAAATAATATTGTTTGAATGTTTAATAAACACCTTTGATGATACATGGGTTCATATATTAATTCCATGGATAGAATTGTTTGGATACTTACTTACTTACGACAGAGTGAAACATAGTGTCCCTAGAATATTTCCACGGATGAATTGAGAGGGGTGATTCTATATATACCCAAGTGATAATCAGAATCCTTATATTAATTCCCAAGGATGAACTGAGAGGGTAGTTGATTATATATGTCATGAGTGAAAATTTGGATCCCTTAAGGGATATCCAAGGAACGAATCAGTGAGAAGTGGTGTTATACCACACCTAGAGTGATACCAGGGTTTTTGATGAGGATCACCATGGATGGGCTTGTAAGGTGTTTGGTTCCTGATATGCCAAGAGCGATACCTGGATTCTGAATATGGAATTCCATGGGTGGGATAAGGTTTAAAATTGATTAATTAATGAAATGATTTATATGACATGTCTGCCACGACAAGGAACACACTTGGATTTGGTCAAATTCTTACACCTTATAGATGTTCTAGTAAGATATCTCTTGATCAAATATTTTGATAGGGGACACTTGGATACATTCCAGGTCTCAAGACTTATGCACTGAAAAATACGTATTAATTAAATTCCCTTGATTAAATTATTATAGGATAGATTGCTATTCAAATACTTTTCGGATAAGGTCAAGGAAGGTATTAGAAGACGCATGTCCAATTGAACATGGACCTTTATGATTTGAATATATACATCACTTATTTTACATATTCTATTACTATCTTCACACTATTATTAATATATATATATATATATCAATATATTCATTGATTTCATGGTATTAGAAACTTTTGGTGGTGACCTATTGGGATTCTATCTCACACCCAACTTAGGCTACCTATGGTACCCAAGAAGATTTTATGATTGCAAGTATGGATAAGGGAGAGAACCATGCTACCTATTTTTGATTGTTTCTTAAGGGCATAAGATCACTACACATAGCCGATGAATGAGATTCTAGCTTAGATATTTTTTGTCCTTTTTGGTATTTTTATTACATTTGTAGTACTATTACTTGGATACCTATTTTTGATGTTTTTTTCGATATAACACATGATTATATTTTTATATGAAATTCTTTTTAGTATTCTTTTATATATATTCCGTTGGATTTTATCTACGGTATGATGTATTTACTACTTTCACTATTGATTTTTTGTTTTCTACCATTTTGTTACACTCTAACAAGAGGGAATAGTCTCCCCATAGACACACCTTAGGCCCTCGCTGCTAGTTGGAATCCTGTGGAGTTTGGGGTGATGTGCTTGAGGCCAGGTGTCCAATTGGAATTAGGGAAATGTTCAATGGAATATAATTTTGGGATGTGAAAAATTTTCTTTGTGAGTTTGAAAATTCATGAAGGTTGGGAAAATGTACTGAACTATATTTTTTTTTTCAATTCAGCCCTTATATAATGTTTTGAGTTGAGATCCACATTAAAAAGAGGTATTATATTTTACACCTTGATTATTTACATCACAATATTGTGTTTTTTGTTACATATTGGATAGTTATTGAGCCTTTGTATTAATATTATATATTAGGTTTCACACCATGATGACAGAAACTATAATGTGTCTATCATTTAGACCTTTATGGTTAGTATGAAATAGGTGAATTTGTTCCATGAAACCCTTTTTCATGATGTAATGGGGGTCAATCTATGTAAATCTATAAGATTTGACTATGTTTTATGGGAATTCATGGAGGGTGTTGATCATGTAATGGTTTATAGTTTTAAAATTGGCTGAGGGTCATTGCAGTATTATTATACTTCTTTCACTATGGTTTTAGTGTCATTTTAAATAATTGTAAAACAACCTATAATAATGTTCCATGAAGATGGTAACCTTGGGTTTCTTTATAAATAATGGCATATCCCTCTCCTTTTCCCTATATATAAATTTTTTCCATTTTCCTATCAACCTCCCAACTTTTGGTGGTGTTCTTCTAGAGCCGTGTGTGTCTTGGATTATCCTCTAACTGATGATGATCATGTGATAATCCCTCATTACATCCAAATAATGGATTCAAGTGGAAATGATAAATGATATTTTAGGTATGAATATTTTCTTATAACATGATCTTTTATCACATGATTTTGATTATGAATATATCAGTTATTTAAGTTTCAAAGGGTCTAATAACAACTAATAGGGGAAGGGTGAATCAATTGTTCAATTTTTATGAGTTTCAATACTTTCATAAATGTAACCCCTGCAACCTGTTAAGATTTATTTTCATATCAAATTTTAGTAAATAATCATTCATATCAAATTTTATATTGACTCCCATCATTTCAAAAATTTTCTTACAAAACAATTGATCCAAAACAAAATAATAAGACTATATTCAATTTTATCCACAAAAGATAACTCTGGATACTTAGTCTGATTTGGATAGATCCAATTCTCTCAATCTGATTAGCTCAATATGATTCCCCTTAAATCGATATGAACTTCTCAAACTCTTCATAAAAACACAGTCTGGTCTTCTTCAATATGATAGAATCAATACAATCTTCCCAATATGATGTTTTTCAATACAATTATTATATTCAGTAAACAAAACATTTAGGTGTCTGGTATTCTTCTAAGATTTCAATTTGTAATGATGTTTTCACCTAAATTATTTATCTCTCCACCTTTTCTACTTAATTAAAAAGTTTCAATGAATGAATGATTTGAGTAACTATTTATAAGATATTTTGAAAAGAAAGAGCGGGAAACATGAAAATTTTCCCCACTTCATCAAATTTCAAAACTCAAAAAATCAGTCGCATATAAACATAATCATTGACTTCTTCAATGCTTCCCAGATTTCACTAAGATTTATGAAGAGTTTAATTTCATGTTTAACCTCTTCAAATATTCATAAAACACCTGGAATCTTCCTTCTGAGACTTCTTTGTAATCAGGTTTCTCAGAATTTCTAACATTTCTTTAGTCTAATGTAACTTTCTGAGCTTCAATATAATGTATCTTCATTAGCTTCAGCTTCGTTTACTCATTGAAATCTGCCTTCATTTCTAAGTTAATTATGATCTTACTTTCTTTATCATCTCATTATGATCTTCCATTCATTCTCCTCACATTATGATTTTCCTTTCCTTCTCAGTTCAATATGCTCTATATTTCTTTCTCAGCTCATTACAGTCTTTTTTTCTCTCTTACCTCATTATAATATAGCTTTATTTCTTAGCTCATTATGTTCTTCCATTCTTTATCATCACATTACTATATTCCTTCATTTATAATCTCATTATGATCTTCTTTTATTTCTCAACTCATTACGATATTCCTTTCATTCTCTTCTCATTAAATATTCCTTTATTTCTTATCTCATTATGATTTTCCTTTATTTATCATCTCATTGTCATCTTCCTTTATTCATAAGATCATTATGATCTACCTTTCATTCATATCTCATTATGATTATCATTTCATTATCTGATCATTTAGACCTGCATTTTTTATCAATGTTATTCCAATTGAATCATTATGATGATGGAATTCTCGTTATGATGGAATTTTCTACTCTATAACATTAAAATTCTTTAAACTCCATCAGATTTACATATTTGACTTTTGAAAACTTTTGAATATGATTCTTCTAGATCCAATGAAAACTTTTTCTTGATCACTAGAATTAATTTAATCTTTACGATTCCTCTATTTCATTATAATATTTTATCATGAGAATGTTTTATGATTTATAAGAGCTCCATAATTAGAAATGTATCATCTAATTTAGTATAAAAATTATCAAAACTTTTAAATTGCTGAATTTAAAAACATCTTTCAAAACTCTTCAGCAAAAATATGACTTCTTTACAACATGTAAAGACCCGTAAAATTCAGGGGAAATTTTTTTTCTTAATTTTCTTTAGAATTTTACAAGAGCGCGGTTTCAGACGGCATCTGATTCCGAGGCCCGGAGTGCCCGGAATTAATTTCCGAAGTTTGGCTCGGGTACGTTCAGTGAACGAACTAGCGGGAATTCCTAACTTTTGATCCAGTGCTCGGAATTGAAATGCGAGGGCACCGATGAACTCGCAGCGCCAATATTCGCTTAAGGAGACCTTTTCGGGAGTTGCATTTGTTGCGGGTTGAAAGTTAATTGTTTTTGGGGGTTTTAGTTTGAGTTAAATAAAATTGTGTAGAACAATTTTATATTAACTTGTTAAAACCTATCAAAGGAGGTTGGAAGTGGGACCCACACCCACTTAACCTCCCTTGGGAGGATTAAGTGTGGTGGGGCCCACACGAACCCCTAAACCTTTCAAATTCTCTCAACTTGCTTAACCCCTAATTAAATGACTTAAGTTACTTATTTAATTATGGGAGTTAAACCTTTTGAATTTCAAACTTTTGAAATTCTAATGTGTTTTGTAATAATAAAATAAGATGTTGTCTTATTTTATTTTGGGTTGTTTGTTTGTCTTCTTGAGAGGTGGAGAGTTCTTCTTCTTCTACTACTCTGACGAAGAACGCGAAGAACGCTCAAGCTCCGACGAGGAACGCCACACCTCCATTCTTCGTTTACCGTGTCAACGAAGGGGACGCCACTTCTTCCTCGGACAACCTTCGTCGGCGTACAAGTTTCGCCAACGACGTGTCTCTTCGAACGCATCCCTTCGTCATCGGATTTGACGAACGGCTACCGCGACGCCCGACTTCCGCGACGCCGTCTTCCGCGGAACGTAGACGAATCTTCGAACCTTTTACCCGAGGTAGGGGTTTTCGTTTTCTTTTTGGTTTCCTTATTTCATTCTTGCTCGTGGTTCGTATGACTAACGTGAGGATGTTGATTATTTAAGTTGTGTTATTTTTTTAAACGTGAGGGGGGGCGGACCGCATGAACACGGCTGAACCCCCTCCATCGTTCATGTTGTTTATCTGCGGGCGGAAGCAAGGAGGCGTGGTGCCGTCGCACCACGCGGATAATTGTACGTTAATCTTACATGACGCTGTCGCGCCACGACGAGGAAGAATCTTCAAGAATGCGACGCCGTCGCGCCGCGTTGAAAGGAATCAAGACACGGCGAAGGGGCGCGGTGCCGTCGCACCACGCCGGACGACGAACACCGCGGTCGGTTCCGGGCCGCGGCGGAACGAGGAGACCGCGGCCGGTTCCGGGCCGCGGCGGAAGAGAAGACCGGCGGCCGGGCCGCCGGCGTCGGAAGTCGAAGGGGGGACCGGAAATTTCCGGCCCCGTTGGAGAAAACCGGCCGGCCAGCTGGCCGGCCGGATACCATTAAAACCGGGGGAATTAATCCCCCAGCCACCCAAAACCCCCCTCTTTATGAGGGGGGAGGTTTTAATTAAAGGGAAGGGGGGGCAGCCGGCCTCCCCCACCCTGGTTCCGCTCAAATCAGGCCCCCCACGTGGGGGGGCGTTTTTAAAAAAAAAACGGCGCGGCACAAAGGCCGTGCCGCCCCTCAAAACCGCGGGGCTTGCCCCCCGCGTGCCGACCGTGTGCGGCCCCTCGCGGCACCCCGAGCCGCCGCGGCATCCCGCGCCGCCGCGCCGCCCAGGGGGGGGGGGGGGTCGGGCCGGGTCGGCCCGGACCCGGACCCCCCGTTTCGAACCAGAATTGGTTTTTGGCCCATAACTTGAGCCTCGGACCTCCGATCGACGAACCGTCAGCGGCAACGCGATCCTTGGATCGATACGGTCGTTTCGGTATATCACACTCAAGGTTTCGGGTTACTTTGAGTTCGGCCGGGTTGGTTCGTTCACGAAACCAACCGGGCCTTCGGAGCGGAAACGCTCATATCTTGAGCTACGAACGTCCGATTGACGCGCCGTCAGTCGCGTTGTGTTCCTCTTAGTGAGACAGATCTTTTGGCATACTCCACCCGAGGTTTGGACGCAGGTGAAGTATGGTCGGGTTGGTTTTGCCTTAAAAACCAACCGGGCCCCGGAGACGAAAATGCCAATAACTCTCAGACCGGGCGTCCGATCGACGCGCCATCTGTTGCGTTGAGTTCCTGTTGACGATACGGAACTTTTGGATACATCAACTCTGGTCTTTGTGACAGTTGATGTATCAGCCTCTCGGCTCGTGGAGCGGACCCTCCGAACGAGCTTGCTGTGTGCGGGAACCCTAGTGCTGGCTGCGACTGCTACAACTGCTACGACTGCTACTGTGACTGCGACGACGACAGTACAGAGATCCTGTGTGGATTCGACGACGACAGTGCAGAGATCCTGTGTGGATTCGACGACGATGACTACAGCACTCAGCGATCCTACGTGGATCAGTGCTACAGGTCCTGTGTGGGCCCGATCCTGTGTGGGTCCTTGCGCTCAGCGGTTCTGTGTGAGCCAGCGCCTACAGCTCCTGTGTGGGCCCGATCCTGTGTGGGTCTTTGCGGGGGTTAGTTACCTATCGATCCTTCGTGGGTCCGACGACTTAGATGGATCAGTGATCATCTTTATCGTCCTTGAAGAAGTATACCTGTGTGAGCTGAATCCTATTGCTTTCCTGTGTGGATTGTGTTGTGCAATCCTGTGTGGATTACGTTTTGCTTTCCTGTGTGGAATACGTTTACTATCCTGTGTGGACTAAGTTGTACTTGGGCTCGGAGGTTGGAGCGTATTTGAATTGATGACTTAGGTATATGTATGGGCATATACCTAAGCAGTGTCGGTTGTTACTTCGTGATTGTACTTTTCTTCGTGGTTTATCCTTGTGGATTTGAGAGACCTTCAGGGGTCTCAGGGTCCCTACTGAGTAGCTTATACTCACCCCTGCACGGGCTTTGCCCGCACTACGTTGTGTTGGTTGCAGACGACGGACAGCGTTGACCTTAGCTGAGGCTTGCAGAGCGGGACGGTACCCGGAGGTGGACCACTGGGCGGGACGTGCACGGAGCGGACGGAGGGACCCGTGGAGCAGAGGAGCTATCTGTACCCACCCTTCAGGTGGGATTTCCAGTGGACAGCTCGGAGTAGCGGCTTTTACTTTTCAGTTGCTGTTTTTCCCTTTTCGAGTTGTACTTTACTTTCAGTTTGGGTTTGTATACTGGCCCATTTACTTTTCCGCACTTTCAATTGTACACTGCTTTTGTTTAGTGTTTACTTTCCGCTTGCTTACTCTGTGGTGATTTTTACTTTTCAAAGGCAATGCCTTCCCATTTTACTGGGATTTACGCCTTGGTGCTAGTCGCCAGCCCCTGGCCTATGGAAGGCGGGCTTGGGGTAGTCACGGCACGGACCCCGAGGGCGGGTCGTGACAAATTGGTATCAGAGGAGTTCGGTTCTACCGTGAACTCTGATCTTTTCTATGTGAAGCAATAATGTTTAGCGTATTGAGTGTGGATATCAGTCCAGGGAGTCCAGTGTTGGTGCGGCGGCCGACGTATCCGTACACCAGGACCCTGACTTCTGATTTCCGACTTAATGCACGAAAACATTGATTTCGTGTGTGTTTCAAAGTTTTCTTTGTGATTACTTATATCAGCTCACCAGGTATACTGTTCTAACCGTGGCGCACCTGTTTCCTTTTCAGGATGACCCCACGACGGCAGCCAGCTAGGGTTCCGAGAGTTGAGCGAGACGACAACCCACCGAGCGACGAGGCCTCGGTGCAGGGCCCTTTTCCAGTAGTGGCACCGGCGGTAGCTTTACCCGCCGATCCCCCAATGCTTCCAGCAGCAGCCGCTGACGATGCACGTCGCCTCAGCGCACTGCATGAGTTTCAGCGCCAGCGACCGCCCAGGTTTCGCGGGGAGACGGATCCCCAGGCAGCAGAGGACTGGCTGGAGGCAGTGGTTCGAGTGTTTAGGCTAGTGAGGACACCAGCAGACCTCATGGTGATCCTCGCTGCGAGCCTACTACACGCAGCAGCAGGACGATGGTGGAGCTTGATGCTCCAGGTGCACGATGAGGCATCTCTACTTTGGACGGACTTTGAGAGCCTCTTCCGCTCGGAGTTCGTCCCAGCCACCCTTCGTGCGGTGCGTATCCAGGAGCTTCTACAGCTGCAGCAGGGCAGCATGACAGTCGCTCAGTACTCGGCGAGATTTACCGATCTCTCGCGCTACTCGACCGACATGGTACGGGACCCATTCTTACGGGCCCGGACCTTCAAGCAGGGTTTGAGACACGAGATCAGGGCATCGCTGATCTCCCTCAGCATACCGACTCAGACAGGAGTACTGGAGCGGGCTCTTCTGATCGAGAGCTTCCTTGCTGAGTCTACACCAGCACAGCGACCCACCGCAGGGCGGCACGTGGCAGAATCATCTGCAGCAGGCAGTCGACGGATGACTCAGGGGTCCAGACAGACCAGACCTTCGGGCAGACGATCTCAGGGCACTGGCTCAGCAGTTCGGGGCACACAGCGCGGAGCCAGTCTTCCGAGAGGCAGACAGTGCTACTTGTGCGGCGGGCAGGGCCACATGGCTCGTGACTGCCCGACCCGTCGTGCCGAGGAGCAGCAGTCAGTTGATGGACCACCGAGGCAGAGGCAGAGGATCGACCGTGGCGGTCCGCAGGGAGGAGGCGGACGAGGTAGAGGAGCTGGATGAGCAGCTGGTGGTGGTCGACGCTTTGAGGCTCTACCACCACCACCACCAGGAGGTCCACCCCGACCACAGGGAGCTGGCGGGCACCGACCGGCACAGCTCCAGGCAGCAGAGGCCTACGACCACGGCGCACCCGAGATGATTCGAGGTACTATCTGTGTCTACTCCACCCTTGCTGCAGTTCTTATAGACACAGGAGCGAGTCACTCTTTCATAGCCGCTGCCCTTGTTCGGAGCTCGGAGATTCCGACAGAGTCGTTGGCTCGATCCTTACGGCTAGAGACTCCTACGGGAGCAGACTCGATGATTACGCACTGGTGCCGGCAGTGTGAGCTCACTCTAGGAGGCGAGAGCTTCAGCTGGGATCTTCTTGTAGCAGCGTCGAGGCCTTACGACGTCATCTTGGGCATGGATTGGCTATCTACGGTCCATGCACAGATTGACTGTTTTAGGCGCAAGGTGCGTTGTGTACGCACCGACGGGAGCAGGTTCACCTTCACCGGAGAGAAGGGAGCCTTAGCAGCACAGGATGGACTTCCGCGGAGGAGAGGACAGCCCATCACTCATCAGTTGGCTAGCCTCATCCTTGGAGCAGTTGACGTGCGGAGTCCTGGTTTTCCTGCAGTGGTGGATCAGTTTGCGGACGTTTTTCCCGACGACGTTCCAGGGCTACCTCCTCGCAGAGAGGTAGACTTTTATATTGACTTGTACCCCGGGACAGCCCCGATATCCACTCCAGCATATCGGATGGCCCCCGCCGAGCTTCGAGAGCTACGGGTACAGTTGGAGGACTTGCAGGGCAAGGGGTTCATCCGACCCAGTGTTTCACCCTGGGCTTCCCCGATATTGTTCGCCAAGAAGGCGGACGGGAGCTTGCGACTTTGTGTTGACTATCGTCGCCTGAACCAGGTGACAGTGAGGAACAAGTATCCGCTACCGAGGATTGATGACCTCTTTGATCAGCTCAAGGGAGCACGGTGGTTCTCGAAGATAGACCTCAGGTCAGGCTATCATCAGCTCAGAGTCAGAGACGAGGATGTGCAGAAGACAACCTTCAGATGTCGGTATGGCCACTATGAGTTCTTGGTTATGCCTTTCAGTGTAACCAATGCTCCAGCAGTGTTCATGGCTCTCATGAACAGGATCTTTCAGCCATACCTCGATCGGTTTGTCGTGGTCTTCATCGACGACATTCTGATTTACTCTACGACAGAGGAGGAGCATGCCTATCACTTGCGAGTTGTTCTTGACACACTCCGAGAGCACCAGATTTATGGTAAGCTCTCGAAGTGCCAGTTCTGGATACGTGAGGTCCACTTTTTGGGACACGTTATCTCTGAGGCGGGAGTTGCAGTGGATCCCGCGAAGATTGAGGCTGTGTTAGCATGGGAGCCACCCAGGAGCGTGACTGAGGTTCGGAGTTTCTTGGGACTAGCTGGATACTATCGGAGATTCGTTCCAGACTTCTCTAGAGTTGCAGCATCACTCACAGCTTTGACGAAGAAGGGGAAACCCTTCGTGTGGTCAGACAGTTGTCAGCAGAGCTTCCAGGAGCTGAGACAGAGATTGACTAGCGCACCTATCTTGAGGTTGCCTGAGGAGGGAGTAGGGTACGTAGTCTACTGCGATGCATCAGGGACCGGACTCGGATGTGTTCTGATGCAGGAGTGGGCAGTGATCGCCTATGGATCACGACAGTTGAGGCCGCATGAGTAGAACTATGCTACCCATGACCTGGAGTTAGCAGCAGTGGTCTTCGCTCTGAAGACATGGCGACACTATCTGATGGGCGAGCGCTTTACAGTCTTTTCCGATCATCAGAGTCTCAGGTATATCTTCTCGCAGAAGGACCTGAACCTGAGATAGCGGCGATGGCTCAAGTTCCTCCAGGACTATGACTTTGAGATAGTCTATACTCCTGGGAAGGGGAACGTAGTAGCCGATTCCCTCAGCAGGAGGACGGGCATTCAGCTACTCGAGGAGGCGACGGAGCAGCTAGCCTCTTTGCAGATATCATTCGTGGATAGAGATGGAGCAGCCTTTCTTCAGTCTCTCACAGTCACTCCTCCACTACTGCAGCGAGTCAGGGAGGCACAGCGCGGGGACGCTGACTGTGAGACACGGCGTGCACAGATATCCTCAGGACAGGCACCTGGGGGTTTCTCCCTTGGAGCAGAGCACGACATCCTTTTCAGAGGACGTACCATGGTACCAGTCGCATTGCGAGAGGAAGTACTGAGAGAGTTTCAAACTTCTCCTTTAGCGGTACATCCTGGAGTGGCGAAGATGTACCAGGACCTCAGACGACAGCACTGGTGGCCGGGCATGAAGAAAGCTGTAGCAGAGTTCGTTTCTCGATGCCTCACCTGTCAGCAGGTGAAGGCAGAGCATCAGGTACCAGCAGGCTTGGTACAACCCTTGGAGGTTCCAGAATGGAAGTGGGACGACATATCTATGGACTTCGTGACTGGACTTCCACGCACTTCCAGAGGTCACGACTCCATCTGGGTGATTGTTGACCGACTCACCAAGTCGGCACACTTCTTACCCATCAGAGAGCAGGGCTCAGTGGAGAGCTTGGGACGTCTCTACGTTCAGGAGATTGTGCGACTCCACGGCGTGCCATCATCTATCATTTCCGATCGAGATGCCCTCTTTACTTCCCAGCTTTGGAAAGGGTTACAGGAGGCGTTCGGTACGCAGCTACGTCTTAGCACAGCTTTTCACCCTCAGACGGATGGTCAGACGGAGAGGACCATTCAGACACTCAAGGACATGCTCCGTGCCTGTGTCCTCGACTTTGGTCGTAGCTGGGAGGACCACCTACCCTTGGTGGAGTTCGCGTACAACAACAGCTACCACTCCACCATCGGGATGGCACCGTATGAGGCGTTGTACGGCCAACCATGTAGATCTCCTTTGTGCTGGACAGACCCTGGGGAGTCAGCACTGGTGGGACCGGAGATGGTCCAGGCCACGACAGAGAAGGTCCAGGTCATCCAGGAGCGAATGAGGACAGCTCAGAGCCGGAAGAAGTCATATGCTGACAGGAGGCGGAGGCCACTGGAGTTCGAGGATGGCGACCACGTTTTCTTGCGGGTCTCACCTCGACGTGGTATTCGGAGATTTGGCCAAGGCGGCAAGTTATCTCCGCGCTTCATCGGACCTTTCCAGATTCTCAGCAGGATTGGTGAGTTGGCTTATCGCCTGGCTCTACCACATCAGTTGCACCGGGTGCACGACGTCTTCCATGTATCTCAGCTGAGGAGATACGTGCACGACCCGATGCACATCATTGACCATGGGGAGCTTGACGTTGACGATGGGGCGACTTTTACGGAGGTCCCGGTGGAGATAGAGGATCGACAGGAGCGGGTCCTGCGTGGGCGATCGATTCCTCTTGTGCGCATCAGATGGCAGCACGGGAATCTCCAGGAGAGCACATGGGAGCGGGAGGCTCAGATGCGTGCTCAGTACCCTCATTTATTTCCCTAGTTTTTGATGTATCTTTACGGGGACGTAAAGCCCTGAGGTGGGAGTAATGTAAAGACCCGTAAAATTCAGGGGAAATTTTTTTTCTTAATTTTCTTTAGAATTTTACAAGAGCGCGGTTTCAGACGGCATCTGATTCCGAGGCCCGGAGTGCCCGGAATTAATTTCCGAAGTTTGGCTCGGGTACGTTCAGTGAACGAACGAGCGGGAATTCCTAACTTTTGATCCGGTGCTCGGAATTGAAATCCGAGGGCACCGATGAACTCGCAGCGCCGATATTCGCTTAAGGAGACCTTTTCGGGAGTTGCATTTGTTGCGGGTTGAAAGTTAATTTTTTTTGGGGTTTTTAGTTTGAGTTAAATAAAATTGTGTAGAACAATTTTATATTAACTTGTTAAAACCTATCAAAGGAGGTTGGAAGTGGGACCCACACCCACTTAACCTCCCTTGGGAGGATTAAGTGTGGTGGGGCCCACACGAACCCCTAAACCTTTCAAATTCTCTCAACTTGCTTAACCCCTAATTAAATGACTTAAGTTACTTATTTAATTATGGGAGTTAAACCTTTTGAATTTCAAACTTTTGAAATTCTAATGTGTTTTGTAATAATAAAATAAGATGTTGTCTTATTTTATTTTGGGTTGTTTGTTTGTCTTCTTGAGAGGTGGAGAGTTCTTCTTCTTCTTCTACTCTGACGAAGAATGCGAAGAACGCTCAAGCTCCGACGAAGAACGCCGCACCTCCATTCTTCGTTTACCGTGTCAACGAAGGGGATGCCACTTCTTCCTCGGACAACCTTCGTCGGCGTACATGTTTCGCCAACGACGTGTCTCTTCGAACGCATCCCTTCGTCATCGGATTTGACGAACGGCTACCGCGACGCCCGACTTCCGCGACGCCGTCTTCCGCGGAACGTAGACGAATCTTCGAACCTTTTACCCGAGGTAGGGGTTGTCGTTTTCTTTTTGGTTTCCTTATTTCATTCTTGCTCGTGGTTCGTATGACTAACGTGAGGATGTTGATTATTTAAGTTGTGTTATTTTTTTTAACGTGAGGGGGGGCGGACCGCATGAACACGACCGAACCCCCTCCATCGTTCATGTTGTTTATCTACGGGTGAAAGCAAGGTGGCGTGGTGCCGTCGCACCACGCGGATAATTGTACGTTAATCTTACATGACGCCGTCGCACCACGACGAGGAAGAATCTTCAAGAACGCGACGCCGTCGCGCCGCGTTGAAAGGAATCAAGACACGGCGAAGGGGCGCGGTGCCGTCGCACCGCGCCGGACGACGAACACCGCGGCCGGTTCCGGGCCGCGGCGGAACGAGGAGACCGCGGCCGGTTCCGGGCCGCGGCGGAAGAGAAGACCGGCGGCTGGGCCGCCGGCGTCGGAAGTCGAAGGGGGGACCGGAAATTTCCGGCCCCATTGGAGAAAACCGGCCGGCCAGCTGGCCGGCCGGATACCATTAAAACCGTGGGAATTAATCCCCCGGCCACCCAAAACCCCCCTCTTTATGAGGGGGGCGGTTTTAATTAAAGGGAAGGGGGGGCAGCCGGCCTCCCCCACCCCGGTTCCGCTCAAATCAGGCCCCCCACATGGGGGGGGGGGGCGTTTTTAAAAAAAAAACGGCGCGGCAAAAAGGCCGCGCTGCCCCTCAAAACCGCGGGGCTTGCCCCCCACGTGCCGACCGTGTGCGGCCCCTCGCGGCACCCCGAGCCGCCGCGGCATCCCGCGCCGCCGGCCGCCGCGCCGCTGCCGGCCACCGCGCTGCCCAGGGGGGGGTCGGGCCGGGTCGGCCCGGACCCGGACCCCCCCGTTTCGAACCAGAATTGGTTTTTGGCCCATAACTTGAGCCTCAGACCTCCGATCGACGAACCGTCAGCGAAAACGCGATCCTTGGATCGAGACGGTCGTTTCGGTATATCGCACTCAAGGTTTGAGGTTACTTTGAGTTCGGCCGGGTTGGTTCGTTCACGAAACCAACCGGGACTTCGGAGCGGAAACGCTCATATTTTGAGCTACGAACGTCCGATTGACGCGCCGTCAGTCGCGTTGTGTTCCTCTTAGTGAGACGGATCTTTTGGCATACTCCGCCCGAGGTTTGGACGCAGGTGGAGTATGGTCAGGTTGGTTTTGCCTTAAAAACCAACCGGGCCCCGGAGACGAAAATGCCAATAACTCTCAGACCGGGCGTCCGATCGACGCGCCGTCTGTTACGTTGAGTTCCTGTTGACGATACGGAACTTTTGGATACATCAACTCTGGTCTTTGTGACAGTTGATGTATCAGCCTCTCGGCTCGTGGAGCGGACCCTCCGAACGAGCTTGCTGTGTGCGGGAACCCTAGTGCTGGCTGCGACTGCTACAACTGCTACGACTGCTACTGTGACTACGACGACGACAGTACAGAGATCCTGTGTGGATTCGACGACGACAGTGCAGAGATCCTGTGTGGATTCGACGACGACAACTACAGCACTCAGCGATCCTACGTGGATCAGTGCTACAGGTCCTGTGTGGGCCCGATCCTGTGTGGGTCCTTGCGCTCAGCGGTTCTGTGTGAGCCAGCGCCTACAGGTCCTGTGTGGGCCCGATCCTGTGTGGGTCTTTGCGGGGGTTAGTTACCTATCGATCCTTCGTGGGTCCGACGACTTAGATGGATCAGTGATCATCTTTATCGTTTTTGAAGAAGTATACCTGTGTGAGCTGAATTCTATTGCTTTCCTGTGTGGATTGTGTTGTGCAATCATGTGTGGATTACGTTTTGCTTTCCTGTGTGGAATACGTTTACTATCCTGTGTGGACTGAGTTGTACTTGGGCTCGGAGGTTGGAGCGTATTTGAATTGATGACTTAGGTATATGTATGGGCATATACCTAAGCAGTGTCGGTTGTTACTTCGTGATTGTACTTTTCTTCGTGGTTTATCCTTGTGGATTTGAGAGACCTTCAGGGGTCTCGGGGTCCCTACTGAGTAGCTTATACTCACCCCTGCACGGGCTTTGCCCGCACTACGTTGTGTTGGTTGCAGACGACGGACAGCGTTGACCTTAGCTGAGGCTTGCAGAGCGGGACGGTACCCGGAGGTGGACCACTGGGCGGGACGTGCACGGAGCGGACGGCGGGACCCGTGGAGCAGAGGAGCTATCTGTACCCACCCTTCAGGTGGGATTTCCAGTGGACAGCTCGGAGTAGCGGCTTTTACTTTTCAGTTGCTGTTTTTCCCTTTTCGAGTTGTACTTTACTTTCAGTTTGGGTTTGTATACTGGCCCATTTACTTTTCCGCACTTTCAGTTGTACTCTGCTTTTGTTTAGTGTTTACTTTCCGCTTGCTTACTCTGTGGTGATGTTTACTTTTCAAAGGCAATGCCTTCCCATTTTACTGGGATTTACGCCTTGGTGCTAGTCGCCAGCCCCTGGCCTATGGAAGGCGGGCTTGGGGTAGTCACGGCACGGACCCCGAGGGCGGGTCGTGACACAACAAAACATTTTCTTTCTAACAAATAATGTGTTCGATGGATCTTGAATGTCATACTAATGGACCTGAGACTGATGGTGTGTTTGATAAAAAAATTCATCCTTCTAACCACCTATACATCCAGTGATGCCCAATCCAATACTCCGAGTCTGGTTCTTATCAATATGATCTTATGTAATTGAAAAAAATCTTTGTTAAAAACAAAATTCCCCCCTTTTGTTAGGGTTTGAACATTCAACATCATTAAACTTTCATACAAAACTCTTTACGATGTACTGTATCTGATCCATGAATAATAAAACAATTCTTATATGAAATATTAGTTTTCAACAAATAGAAAAAAAATTGTTAAAAATTTACCACAAAGGTTCTTCTATCTACCCCCTTTTATTTGTTGACAACCCTTGCTAACAAATTTTTTCAACTCTTATAATTTTTTCAAAACTCAACATTTGTAAACAACATACTTTTTTGAACTTTTATCTAAACAAATCCTTTCTCAATAGAGAGTGTCCTGGCATGACACTACTGGATAAATTAATGTCTTTGAAGGAATTGCATCCTTCAGTGGAATGAAAATTTTACAGACATGTAAAGATAAACTCTCCTCACTTTTATCTTTTACCCTCACTTTTGTTTTTCTCTCCCCCATTTTATGATAAATAGAACTTCATATTCATTAAATAAAGATAATTAAAAACTTATTACAAAGTAAAATATAGTTACTTTCTCTCTCCCTTTCCAACATAATCCAATGTAGGATGGGGGTACTTCCTTATGAGGTTTAGAAGTCATGGGAGGAGGCTGAAGATGGCATTGCAGAATCAACTCAACAAACCATTATTTTGACACATCTTTTCTAAAGATATAATCAATTTGATAATTTACTGAGATATATTTCAACAAAACATTCCCATTGACAACTTTATCTTTTATAATGTGAGTATTTATATCAATGTGTTCTGATCTTGAATGTTGGAAAAGTTGTTTAGAAAGATCAATTTCACTATGATTATAACAAAGTATCTTTAATGATTTAGAAAATTTTACTTTCAAGTCTTCCAACTAAAATTTCATCCACAACATTTGAGTACAAGCGTGTATAGCTGCATCATATTCCAATTCAACTTTGCTTAAAATTACTATACTTTTTTTTACTATGCCAACTCACACAACATTATCCCAATAAAAGTGTTCCTCCTATGGTTTATTTTATATGATTATAATCCCCAGCCTTATCATCATCCATATTACCATGAAACTTCATCTCAACATTTATTTTGTATGACTACCCATGAGAAGTTGTTCCTTTGAAATATATAAAAATTATTTTTTCTTCAAACATATTTGATTCCTTTGGATTAATTTTATACTTGGCACACAAATTCACAACATAAAAAATATCAGGTCTTAAGGATATAAAGTAAAGAATACTTCCCATCATCTTCTAAAAATATCTGGGATTCAAAGTTTTTCTAAACTAATGTTTACTCATCTTTGTGCTCATAGATATTGGAGTGGAAACATATTTATATTCTTCCATGTCAAAATTTTTTAACAATTCCTTGGCATAATTTTCTTGAGATAAGAAAATGTATTTTTCATTTTGTTGAATATGTAATCCAAGGAAGAAATTTAATTCTATCAACTTTGAAATTTTAAAATTCATATTAATTTTATCCTAAAATGTTCTAAAACATCTTCTCTATCCCCATAATTTTTTTATCATCCACAAAAAAAATTAAAATTAGAGTTCCGAAGTCAACATCTTTCACATATAAGTTTCTATCAACATTTCCTTCAGAAAAGTTCAATATTCTTAAACAATTTTCATGATTTGAATACCAGGAACATGGATCTTGTTTCAACCTATACAAGTATTTTTTCAATATTGAAACCTTGTTTTAATAATTATCATGTTTAAAACTACAAGTTTGTTCACTGTAAACTTATTCATCAATATTATAATTTTTGAAAGATGAATTTCCATCAATCTGGTAAAATTTGTAATTCCATTGTACATACAATGAAAGAAAAATTCTAATAGATTTGAATATTATAGAGGGGGAAAAGGATTCTTCAATATCCACACCTTCCACCTATGCATATCCTTTAAAAACAATCCTATATTTTTTTCTTGAAACATATTTATGTTCATTCAACTTTTTTCTATAAACCCACATCATTCTGGTAACATTTTATTTGAAGGATTTGAAACAATTTACCATGTTTCAGTTTTTCAATTTAATCTGAATCCTCATTCATATCATCCACCCATTATTTTTGTTGAAAATATTATAAAACTAATTTTGATTCTACTTTTGAGGTAAGTGATGTTTGATTTTATAATCTCAAATTAATTCTTTTCTGAACTGGAGCCTTCTGATTTCCAAAAAATGTTTTCAGACTCAACATGTTTTTGTAAGGTAGGAAATTTAATTTTTTTTATCAAAACATCAATTTACTCATCACATGATTCATCTAAATTATGATAAGGATTTTTGGACATACTTTCATTATTTTTGAAAATCAACAGTTTATCCTCCTCAGCATTCTGAACAACGTTTATTAAGGGATTTAGATTTTCAATTAGGTTCACATCATATGAGTCCAAAAAAATTGTAAACATATTTTCCAAAATTTTTAACTTCTTCCATTGGGTGAATAACCCATAAACGTTCCTTAGCTTTCTCATCAAACTATCCCAAATCTAGATTTTTGATTTTAAGTAAACATGGGATTCCAAAAACTATGAATTACTTCAATGAAGGTTTTTCATTATACCACATTTCATAAGAAGTCATGTTGGATTCTAGTCTCATTAAACATTTATTCTAAACATGTGTAATAGTACTAATAGATTCATTCCACTAAAACATTGAAAATTTGCATTCAGCTAACATACTTCATCCCAATTCCACCAAGATTATATTCTTCATTTATACTAATCCATTTTTTGGGAGTATAGGGAGCACTATAAAGATCATTGATATTATGTTTTCTTTAATAATATTTAAAATAATTGATGGTGAATTACTACTTCCTTATATAATCCACCATTTCTTTCTCAACATATTTTCAAAAAAATATGAACATTCACTACTGGAATTCCCCTCTATACCAATTCCCCTATCCCAACAGTTTTGTGTAAACTGTTGGGAAAGTGTAAATTATGTTATGTTTTCCCAACGTTTTTTAAAAACTGTTGATAAAGTTCATATAGGGTAATGATTTACCAAATATTTTTTAAAAACATTGAGAAAAGTATGCATATACGAATGGTTTTTGTTAAGCATTGGTATAGATACTATATCCCAATGGTTTTTAAAAACCGCTAGGAATGATTTCCCCAAAATAAAACTAACCCCCCATTCCATTCCAGATCTGATAGTTTTTCCCCAACACACGGTGCTCTCTCCTAGCCGGTGACCACTATCTTCCAACACCAGATCCACTATGAATTTAAATCCATTTATTCCACTTCAAATTTGTTTCTTCTATTTATACCTACACTTACCTTCAAATTTGTTAGTTTGGTTTCTTCAATTTATCATATTTTACATGAAATATACTAATCTATTTCTGTTTAATTCATTACAACCTTGTTTTATTTTCAAAAATATTGTTAGCTTATTTTGTGGTTTCTCGTACTAAATTTTTTATTTTGAGGGAGTTCAAAAAAGACGGGTCTTACACTAATATATCTTTTAAAAGGGGATAAATTCTTGGATTAAGGGGGATTATACTTTACTATATTTCCTTTTTTTATATTTTAACAATTGATATACCCTTAATTGATACAATTTACTATCTTAGTTTACATTGTACCTTGTTTTTGTTTAATCATGTTATCCATAGTATTTCCATTTCTAAATATGCTTAATTATTTATGATATTTAAATATCTATAAGGACTGTAGTTTTTATAATAAAGGAAAAAAATTTATTGAATATTCTATTCATGTTATATTTGGTGAGAGTATTTAATAGATAATAATGATGATTTAGATCAGTTTGAAGAATATTTTAAATATTTTAATTTAGAGAAGAAAGAAATCCAGAGTTTAATGTACCTATGTAAAATGATGATCAACCTCATAAAAGTTCTTGAAAAAATATAAAGATCATCATATATATGGATTTATTGGAGATATCGAGTCTATAGTTTAAAACATCAATTCATTGAGAAATTTGTGTACTCATAATGCTTTTATTTATGATATTTCTCTAAAAATATATTTCTAATTTTTTAAATGGTTCTACACTATTTTATTTATGAAAGGTAACCTAAAATAGTTTCCTAGTGATAAAAATTAAATTTTAGTTGATGACACAAAAGGTCAACAAGTTACTCGTACTAAATAGATATTTGGGAATAAAATTGATTAATTTGGTCAAATTATAATAATCAAAGCCAAATTAGTTGCACTAGATTATTGTTAAGAAAAAGGTATAGATTATAATGAAATTTTCACTAGTTTATATAATATAATCTATTATAATTTTATTATAGTATACTACTCATTATAAATTTAAATTATGTCATGTAGATATAAAAATTACCTCTGTAAATGGTTTAATTTTGGAAGAGGTATATATAAAACAACCTTGAGGTTTGAACATTAAATAAAATATGAACATGTTTTAAAAGATTTAAAATATCTTTATGGATTTAAATAAACTCATAGAGCAAGGTATGAAATAATGACTCAATTTATTTTGTAAAATGGTTTTGAAAAAGGAAAGACACACCCTAAATTACAATATTACACAAACAAGATTCAGGTATCACCGAGAGGGGGAGGGGTAAATTAGTGATATATTTCTCTTTAGAGTGTCCTTTGTTATGAAACAACCTTCACCTTCTATTTAATATTTATTTCTATACTGAAAAAAATCATACACGTAACTATAGGAACAAAAGAATTTACAAGTTTCACTACTAAACAAGAGTAACTAGTCCTTGGTATTATTAAAAAATAATCCAATACCACACAATCCTCTAGAAAACAATCCTTTTGTGTGTAATAAAATGAGTAGGATATTCCCTCACACTAATGTAGCATAATGTTCAATAAAATAGTGTATGTACTTCAAATAGAGAAAAAATTATGTAATAGATTTTTTGTAACAAACTTATTAAGGTGCTTTTTGAATAACTTTCAAAAATATGATATTTCAAAAAAAAAATCACTTTCTTACCCAGACGCCAATAAAAACTTCATAGACTTCATAATGATACTCAGTAAAATTCCTAGTCTGATTCCCAAGTCAAATTTTATTAATATGAAATTTTTTTTTTCATAATACCATTGAAACAAATCTAAACTTCTTATTTCTAATTCTATAAATCCCAATATGATTTTACTGTTCTGATTATCCTACCCAATACTATAACCAGATGAATAAAATATTCATCTTATTCTTATTATTCTTATGTATAGTAAACTTAATCAAGAAAAAATAAATAGGTTACTTATTATTTCATAAATATTGGATCTTATCTATCTTCTTTAATTAGCGATGGAAGTCCTAGAGTACATGAATTAATCTAAACATATTTAATAGCTCATAAAAATTGTTAATGTATGATCCTGAAAATGTTTTCCCCATTTTCTAAAAATCCAGAATCATCAATATTTCATTGATCGTAGATCTATATTTGAATCATTCAATTTCCCTTGAAATATGGATATTTCTTTGGCTTGTTAAACATTCCATGAATTTCATATATTCTCTTGAATTTAATTCCCTTCAGTATTTATAAAAAATAATTATTATGATTTTTTCATTCTAATAATTCCATTATGGTTCCCCATTATGATGGCTATCCTAATTTCTTAACCCACATGTAAATCTAGAACTAAATAATTCTTAACAAATATCAGTCTGATTTTAATTCATGATTTTGTTTTCCCAAAATGATGTCATTATTATGAAAAAAGAATTTTTTTACTCCAATTTTCTTAACCAACTTAGAAACAAATTAGAACTGAATGTATTTCATTATGCAGATCTACACCACCTAAAATACAATCTTTCCATTCCCATTTCCAAATTACCATGGAATCATATATTAATGAAACGTTATTTATAACATTTCTTTTCACCAAATATAAGAAGGGAAACATTGGTCATCTCATTATTATTCTTAGAACAAACTCTCATTCCGATTACTCTATTATAATGGACAAAATAGATTTTTTCAATCTTCTTCAATTAAATTCACTTATTTTCTGAATATGATGTTAATGATCGTTCATTAATTTTATTTTCTCTCATTAAGATCAAGAAAATCTTCCCATCTTTCAAATTTTTTTAAATCTGATGACCTGAGAGCAGAAATATTTTACTTTAGCAACTTGATTCTTCCAATTTTTTTATTATAAGCGTGAATTCTTCCATGACCTTGATTACAATGAATATTAGCTATTGAATCATCTGACTTACTAATGAATTATTGTCACTTCCCTATCTTCCAGCAATGTCTTTCTTTCCTACTTAGCTTGAATAATATTGTCCTAAATTTGATTGACCTGAATATGATTGGTAGCACATTTTATCCCCATATTATTCTCAATAATCTTATCAACAGAGATTCTCCTCCTTTCATTTATCAAGCTTTCATTAGACGTTTCTCAGAAAATTAATGAATTTTTTAAACTAGAAAACAAAAAAATAATCATAAGAGTTCCATCAAATCTATGATGAATCTGATTCTCTTCTTCATTACACTCAAAACCTCATTCCCAACTCAAGGTGAGTCTGAAAAACATTTCTTTTAGAAAACTTTTTATCAATATGATGAATTTTCTTAAAAAAATTCATGTTTGATTATCTAAATAAGACGGTGAATCTAATTTTCACCAAAAACAAAGTGAGGTTATTTCTTTTTCTTTGATACTTTTTGACAATAAAGATAATAATTGAATACTAGTATCTTTCTTATCATCTTGTTTATAATAATTTCCCTCTTTGTATTTTTTTGACTAAGATTCATGAATCAATAAAAAATTTCACCTTATGATATGGATTACTTATAAAAAATTATAGCCCTACGTAAGATATCTTATTGTAGGAAACATGAACTATGGACAATAGGACTATCCTGTCCAAAAGTAATGACCCCTGAAATGTCCTCAACTTTTCTTCCTCATATTTCTTTCATAACTTGGTTCCTCATCCTAATTCCTCATCTTTTCTTCCTCATCATGTCTCTTCTTATTCTACTTCCTAAGAATATGTTTTTCCTTTTATCCAATCCAACAAATAGATAGAATTATTCACACAACTACATGATGAATTCACAACTTACCCACACCCCTTTTTATGCATGCTTCCATAAGGATTGATTTATGAAATAATTCCACCCCTTAAAAACACTTTAGAAAATTAAGATGAAATAGGGGACAGAAAAACATACCTAAACCTTTATGAGAAATAGGATGGACACCCATTTTCAATATCAATTTATAAAAAAGTTTCTTTGGTAAAGGTTTTTTGAATATTTCAGTAACTTGTTCCAATATAAGAACATACTATGGATTTAATTCAATCTTTTCATCATTCTATTTGATGAATTGGTATATTATGTCAATATATTTTAAATGAGAAGATTTTAATGGATTTATTTTAAGGTTGATTGTAATTTAATTACCACATATTAAGAGTAAAGGTAACTTAACTTAAACAAGTAATTCTTATAACAATGTTTTTATCCATATATGTTTAGTAGTGGCTTGAGTAGCATCAGCATACCCAAATTCATCCGTACTAATAGTTACTAAATTTTGTTTCTTTGTATTCCAAAAAACAAAACTTTTCCCTAAAATGAAAACTCTAGAAAATGTGGATATTTTATCATCAAAATTTCCTATCCAATCCACATATGAATACCTAGAAAAGTCAATAATTTCTAAGACATCATACCAGATTCAGAAATTTGTAATTCCTTTGATATATATTAGAATTCCTTTTTCTACAAGTAAATGTGATTATTTAGGAGAACTCATAAATCTTTCACATTAGGTGACAATATAAAAAAAGCCAGGTCTTGAATCTTTCAAATTTAAAAAACTTCTTATAAGCTTTTGAAACCCTTTTCGATCAACTTATTTACCTTTTACATGTTTAAAAAAATTGGTTCCCACTAAAATCAGTGTGAAAATGGGTTTCAAATATTCCATTATAATCATTTTATGAAGTTCCTTAGCATATTTTTATTGAGAAATAAAGATGTGTTTCTTATTTTGTAAGATTTTAAACCCAGGAAATTATTTCTTTTCACCCAACATATAAATTTACAAAAAAAAATTCATCTCTTTAGAAAATCATTCACAAGTAATTTCATCATTTCTAGTAAATATAATGTCATCCATATAAACAATTACAATGATAGAAAACTCCTGACGTTCGTTAATGTAAATAGTTGTATCAAATGTTCCCTTCTTGAGTCTCATATTCCTTATAAAAGTATCCAATTGGAAATAACATACCCTTAGATGTTGTTTTAATTGATACAAATATTTCTTCAATCGACACACATAACTTTCATCTTTCCCAATTATAAATAAACTATAATGTTCAATTTAAACATCCAAATCAAGATCCTTATTAAAAAATGTGAACCGTAAATCAATTTGAAAAATTTAGTAACTTCACTCTAAAGCAATAGAAATAAATATTCTAATTGTTTCTAAACTTTCCACCAAATAAAAAGTCTTATCAAAATCAAGAACTTTAATTTGTGATTAAACATTGCACACTATTCTTTATTTTTTCCATATCACTTCACCTTCTTAATTCATCTTGTTCCAGAAAACCAACTTTGTACCAATAAAATTTTTGTTTTCTATTTTCAGTATGAGTTTCCAAGTATCATTATTCTTTATCTGATCAGGCTCTTCATTCATAACTGTAACCAATTCTAAAGTCTCAAAATATTTATTTATATCTTTTGACTTGACTTTTGAATACAAAGAAGTATTTTTATTTGTTTTTTAATTTATTATTATTTTAACCTTATAATTTTGATCACTAATAATGTTATGAGACACCACTAGCTTCCTCATCCTAGGATTGGTAATTTAAGTTTCATCTTACTCACTTGAAATACCTGAGTTCATTTCTTCTTCTTGAGTAGGATTTGAATTTTTGGTATATTTTTCATAAATGTAAACAAAAATTTCTTTATCCTACTCAAATTTCTTATCTAAATGAGTCTACTTATCCCCCTAAGGTTTTCAACAACATTCACATCAATAGAATCAAATATTATTTCAATTTATTTTTTAAAAAACACGTATCCTCTTCTTTCAAGAGCATTTCCATGAAAAATTACATCTTTACCTCTCTTCTCAAAATCTACAAGGATTACACGTTTCTTATTCATAATGTATGGACTCCCAAAGACACATAAGTGTTTCACACTTAGAGTTTTTCCATAAAATATTTCGCATAGAGTCATATCTGAACATGGATTGTAGAAACATTGATTTTGAATATACACTTCAGTACTCATGGGTTTCCTCCAATAGTAATGAGAGAGACCATGTTCATGTAACATAGTTCATCCCATTTCAACCAAAATTATATTCTTCCTTTAATCAAACCCACTTTGTTGAGGAATGTATAGTGAACTGATGTCATGCCAAATTCATTGATTCTCAAGATAAATGTCAAATTTTGTATTTTAATACTCACCCCTATTATCAGTTCTCAACTTATTCACTAAATACACATGTTCCTTATTATCTTTCCTCCTAAAATTTTTAAACATTTTTAGAGAATCCTATATTTGTTTCAAATGCATAACACAAGTAATGAATGTAAATTTATCAATTATAATAATGAATTACATATCTCCACTTGTTTATTTTTTTCTCATTTGACCACAAATATAGAAATGAATATGTTCCAAGGTTTGGTTTGAACAACACTCCACTATCTTATACACCAAGTTAGTATTTGTTCCTTTATAATAAATAGTTCAACACCAATATCTTTTTTTTCCATATCGAGAATGTCATGGAAATTTTCTCACTTTGATAAATTTCACATGTTTCTTTGAAATATGTGTCCTTTAATTTTAAGCCACAATGAAATTTCTTCCACCATACCTAGGTAACATGAGGTTTTTATTTCACCATCTTGGAATAAATTTCATTTTTTACATTCTACTATCATATATATAATTACATCTTACTCATTTTTCTTAAATAAACCATATTTGTTTTAATTTAACTTTGTTGCCCTCATCAAAAAGTTGTGAAGCACTCAACATGTTGTGTTTTAGACCATTAAAATATAAATATTTATTAGATCTCATATTTTCTTTCCTAATGATAGCTAACCCAACAACTTGGATTCTTAGAGATTCATCATTTAAAAATGTCACCATTCCTTCTTTTGAGCCTTTCACATTCTTCAAAAAATTTAGGTCTCATGTCATTTGAGGAGAACACCAAATATCAATAATCCACAGTTTTTCTCCTTTTATATCTTTCAAAGAAGTTTCAACAAAAAGGGATTTCTCTTCTCTCTTTTCTTTATTCACCTCTAGATTTGTGAATTTTTAAGAAACATTTTTATGTTGGTAAAAAAACAAGACAACCATTAGAAAGATGACTAGATTATTTTCACCATTCACAGATAGTTTCTAGGGGTTGGAATTTATTCTCAATTTTCAAACCAACCTTCTAAGGTTTCTTCTAAATATCCTTGTAAGACATTTTCTTTTGAGAGGATTGGAACCCCCTCAAAACATCCCATTCATAACCCATGGAGTTGTAATAATGATTTTGGGTGAGCCAACACATATTTTATGTATGTCTAAATCCACTAAAATACCTTCAGTATTCATATAAGGAGTATTTTCCTCTAAAGAATTATGACTTCCTAGTGTTGTGAGATAGTTTCCTAGAAAACTTCTTAACATAACATTGTGTACCCCCAAATATTCTATTTTCAACCAGAATATTCTTATTCAAATCCTTTTTTTATCCCTATTGGAACCTAAAAATGTATGAAATTTTATCTATTTACAATGTTTAGAAACATTTTTGGACTTAGGGTTTTTCGAAAGTACTAATTTTTTAACTATGTTAAATTTGGCCACAAACATCACTTTCCCATATTTATTCTTCTTAGTAAAAAAATAAACATTCTTTTAATCCTTGGATTGTGACTTTTATTGAACCTTTTCAGTTTTATCCTTATGATAACATTCATTAGTTTCAGAGAAAGAGTTTTTAAAAAATTTACCTCTTTATTTATATTTAGAAGGTTTTTGTTAGAAGTGTTACAAATCTTCTTATTTTACCTTCAGTTTTACTATGAGAATCTCATTATGATTTTTTATTTCTCAAGATATTTTTTCAAATCATTAATATCATTCATCATCTTGAATTTATCATTAGGAAAATCTTCTTTATTATGTTTTGAAGAGTTTTCATCCTTCATTTTCCCGATTTCTTTCTATTTCCTTCCAATATTTCTTAAACAATCATTAAATTCTTTTATAAGTTGAAATTCAAATCGACTTTCTTCTTCTTCATCAGAACTATGGCTTTTAACTTATTCATTATGAACTATTTTGATAAAATTATTCTCCTTATCCCTTTAAAAATATTTTTTATTCAACTTCACTTTATTCTTCTTCTTTATCTTTATATAAGAAAATTTTTCTTTTGAAATTAAAAAAGTTTCTTCTTTCCTTGTGGAAAATGATGTATCCTTATCACCCTATCTATTATACAATCTTTATGGCCATATTTATTCTTTATCACTATCCCATTAATTCATTATTTTGGAAAATTATCCAAATCCCCCAACATATCCACATTCAAAACATTTTGAAGGGAAGTTTGCCTTTATATTTACCTATAAATATTCTCATGTTTTTGGAGAGAAAGGATAAAACTTTTTCAAGATTTTTACATACATCATTTTTAGATTAAGACTCACCAACATCGTCTACCTCATGAACCTTCTTTGACTTTTCTTTCTTATATGTTTTTAAAGACATTTATCTATCATCTTTTTTCACAACACCACTTTTTCCATTATCTTTTCATAAGTAATGAGATTACTATAATGATAATCCAGAGATAGTGTTTCATTATATCTATCTTCCAATGAGGATACATTTTTATCAATCTTCTCGGTAAGGATTCTTAATATTTTTTAAAAAATAGTATAATCTCCCAAATTTTCACGAAGAAATCTAATAGCGTTTACAATGTCAATCACCCGAGTGAAGAAGTCCCCAAAAGATTCATACTTACACATTTTTAGATCTTGAAACTTCAATATCCACATTTTTATCTTTTCCTTCTTGAATTTTTTATTGCCTTCATAAATGTTTTTCAACCTATCCCAAATACCTTTGGTAGGGGAAACACCTTTAACTCTTAAAAACCCAATTTTAGAATGAGATGAGTGTAAAAAATAGCCCTTCCATCATTCTCATGATTCTTCTTATAAATAAGTGTAAGAGGAACCTTATCATAAATAAGAGGAAATTCATTTGTTATAACCTCACGAAAATCATACCCCAGAGACATAATATAAGGAAACATTCAATATTTTCAAATATGATAGTTATTTAAACTGAATATTGGAATACATTTAATTTTGAAAATATTTAGATTATACATCACAAAATAACTTTCAAAAATTTTAGCATATATTAAACAAAGGGAACGATCACTCTGATCCATATTGATATTACCCAACCATGATTTATGTATCACTGAGAGGGGGGGGGGGTGAATAAGTGATATATTGTTTCCTTTAAGTTTCATTTCTTTATAAAAAAACTTTTTCTCTTGTTAAATATTTATTTGTATTCTAAAAACAAATCAAGCACATAACAACTGGAGCACAAGAATTTAAAATATTCACTACTCAAAATGAATATCTAATCCCTTGCATAGTTCATAAATTATCGAATACCACACAATCCACTAGAAAAAAAATAATTTTTTTTGTGGAATAAAATGATTAGGATATGCACTTTCACTAGTGTAGTACTATGTTAAATACAATAGTTCATGTTCATCAAATACCACAAAATTATGTAATATTATTTTCTGAAGAGACATGTTATAGTGATTTTTGGTCAAATTTCAAAAATATCAGCTTTCAAAAATATTCATCACTTAATTAACTAGAAGCTGGTAAGAAATTACTCAACCTCATAATGATACCCAGTCTAATTCCCAGTCTATGTTCCAAGTCCGACATTTTAAACACATAAATATTATTTTCTAGAATACCAGTAAAACAAATCAAAACATTTTCTTCCTTAGTCCAGAAATTACAATATGATTTCATGATCTGATTAACTAGACCAATATAGTAACAATTTGAATATAATCTTCCTCATCACCCTCTTCTTCTTCTTCTTCTTATTGTTTTTCTTCTTCTTATGTCTAAAAAATTATTCAAGGAAAAAAACAAGAAAATTCTTCTTGGTTAAATTGTAGTGCTTCTCTCTCTTCCTTCACGAGAGATGCAAGTCCAAGGATACATGAATTAATATCCTCATATTTATAGGATCACAATGATGGTTTATGTGGGATCCTAAAAATGTTTTCCCACTTTATCCAAACTCCTTGATCTCATATTATTCTTTAACGCATTCAATTCCACTTGAAATATGGATTTTTCATGGACATATTTAACAGACCTTGAATTTTAGATCTTCCATTGACTTTATCTCCCTTTACTCTTTCTATAAAATTTTGATTATTACTTTTCATTCCAATTTTCCCATTATGATTCTCCATTATGATGGCATCCTAATTTCATGACCTAATTGTAAATATGGAACTGAGGACTTTTTAATATACATCAACCTGATTAAGATTTCGGATTCCGATTGAACAAAATGACTTCATTATTACGATAATGACATTTGGTCACCCTGATTTTCTTGACCCACATAGAAACAAGTCATAATTGAAGATATTTCATTACATTGATCTACACCACTTGAAATACTATATTACTATTCAAATGTTTTCATTAAAATGGAATAATATGTTATGAAATTTTCTTTATTATGTTGCTTTGCTCCAAATGAAATAAAGAAAATATATGTCTTCATATTATAATTCTTAGAACATAATATCATTCATATTTCTCCATTATGATGGTGATAAAATATTCTTTCAACCTTCTTAAAAACATATACTTCTTTTCTAAAAATTATGCCAAATATATTTTAATACTTTTCGTTTCTCTCATTATGAACAACAATGCCTTCCAATCCTTTAAACAATTTAGAATTCGATGATCTGAGTTTGAAAATATTTTACTTCATAAACTTCCTTATTCCAAAAACTTTTGATTATAAGGATGACTTATTTCATGACTTTTATTATGTTGGTGATTAGTTTTAGCATCATCTGACTAACTAATGAATGTATTGTAACTTTATTTTCTTCTAACAACATATTTATTTCTAACTCAATCTGAATATGATTATCCCAAATATTATTGGTATGAATACGATTGGTAGCACATTTTCTCCCAATCTGTTCCTCAACATGATTTCCAACACATGTTATCCCCCCTTTATTTCATCATGTTTGAATCGCATGTTTCTTATAGAACATATTACTTTTTTTAATTACAAAATAGAAAAACATCATCAAGTTTATATCTGATCCAGTTTGAATCTGATTCTATTACACATTATGAATAGAACCTAATTTCATCCCCAAGGTGAGTTAGAAAAACATTTCATCTTAAAAACATAGTCTCAATATGATGGAATTTCAAGATAAATGTATGTATGATTGTATGAATATCACGTTCAGTCCTATTTTCACTAAAAAACAATGTTGAGTGATTTCTTCTTATTTGATATTTCCTTGACAACAAAGACAATACATGAGTACAATTATCATCCTTATCACCTTGGTTCTAGCACATTATATATTAAGAAAACATTTACAGATACTTTTACTTTCAAAATTTATATATATGGTATTATTTTTGGATCTCCAACTGAATTGAATTGTAAATATTTTCAGATATAATGATGTCTAATTTTTTCATGAGTATTTTGAGAGAATTAAAACTCATTCATTGACTTAGTTTTTTTAAATATCATATGTAATTTTTCAAAATAAGTCTTACTATATTATGGAATTTTAAAAATTACATATATATGATAATTAAAATATCAAATAATCTTATGAGTACTTCAATTATGATAGGTTATGATAAAGATATAAAATCAGTGGACAATATGATTTTCATCCGAATGATTTGTTATTTATTTACATAACTACTTTAAAATTATATTTAATGTTTACTGTATGTTTATGTGCTAGATTTTAATATGAAATTAAAGGGTGTTACTTGAAGTATGTTAACGAAATCATTAAATATATGAAGGATTGTTTAAATCCTAGTTTTTTTAATAATAATATAATAAATTTTTAATTAAAAATATATTTTTTTTAGATTTTGGTGGATGAAAATTGATTGAAATAGTACCTGTAAAATATGTGATTTTTATGGAAAATTTCAGTTTCATAGTCTTTAAAGAAAATTAATTTAGTTTCTTTATCTATTACTGAAGAAGAATATATAGCCACAATAAATTTTTATCTCAATATTAATGGATTGAGTGAACCTTAACAGATTTTGATGTATATTTTGATAATTTACCAATTTTATGTGATAATTCATCTATTATTTCTATTTCCAATAATCCCTTACAAGATTATAGAAATAATTATATTGAAGTTATATATCATTTTATTAGATATCATGTTAAAAAGGGAGATATTATTTTGTAATATGTTTCAATAAATGATCAATAAGATAATACTTTCACTAAACCTTTAGATTTTTCTATATTTGAGAAAATAAAGTATAAGCTTGGAACATTGAAAGTTTGAAATGAAAATTTGATATAAATTTATATAAATCAATAATAATGGCTAATAATATAAAATAAATTTATATTCTTTGGTTTACTAGAATATTTAATCACCATTCCTTATAATTTAATCCACCTAAACTCATTTTATAATCCCCTAAATAACTTAACATGTTTTATGGATCCTATTATATTTTAATGTGTTTTATAAGATAATTATCATTATTTTTTAGAAGTTATAATTAATATTATTATACATTGATTTTTTTATTATTAGGGCACTGTATTTTATATATTTAACTCTGATTCAATGTTTAGAATGTATAAATCTATGGTAAGTTTTAGTGTTTAAATATGATTTTATTGAAATATGATACTACAGTTTTAAAAATATATTTTAACTTTGTTTTTATCTATAGTATCATTAAAATTTTAATTCACAATATTAGTATAATATATTTAAATTATGAAGAGTTATCCTTGTTATTTTGAGGGATAATAAACTATTTTATTTATTTTAAAAGGAAAAATTCATTTATTTACTTTAGTTTGAATGGATTTTCATTATTTAATAATGGGGGAATATTCTGTAAATTAATTATCCTTTTTTATTCTTCCAGAAGGTGGGAAATTTTTCATAGTTTGGTAATTATAAGAATGGGGGAGATTATTGAGTGCCTCCTTACTACTTTATTTATCTTTTGATAATTACCAAATTCTATTTTTTTATTTATTCCATATAATATGTGTGTTCAAAGGAGACAATTTATTTCCCTTATTTTAAGCTTTCACTACTTGTATAAAAAAATAATGATGTAGAATTGATTTTTATGTTATTATTATTTATTCATTGATTAATTTATCTTCAAATTTTTACATTTTTATCTTATCATTTTTATGTGTTTTATGGGTTGATTTCAGATTAAAATACACATTATTACGAGTTAAGGAAAAACTAAAATATTGAATTATTGAAATTTAATTTTTATAAGTATTAAATGATCCTTACAAAGTAAGGGATTCAACCCTTAAAATTATTAATACTTATAGTGTAATAATCTTTATATTTATAAGGAATGATATTTATGAACTTATAATTTCATCAATATAGTTTTAAAAAATCATCCTTATGAAGTTAGGAATTAATCCTCACAGTTTTTGTATTCTTAGGGTTTTATAAATAACTTATATTTAGATCTGTTAGTATAATTTATAATGTTTTTCTATGTACCTTAAAAAGATAATTTTTTGTAGACTATTATACCTTATAAAGATTGGGTCGTACCCTACTAATGTGTTGTATTATAAATAATTATACCCAACGAAGAACACATAAACCCAAATAACTTGTAAGAAATGAGGTTTCAAACCATATGAATAAAGAATTTTCACTAAGTATTATACAGTACCAAGGATATACCCTATGATAAAATTGTACCATATAAAGAGTATAACTTATGAAGATGCACCCTAGGGAGATAATGTAACTTATGAATATTGAACCCTTTGATGAAATGAAACCTAAGAAAGAATTTTACACAATAAAGTTGAACCATAGCGTGATTAATATATACCCTACAATTTATTCCATAAGAATTTTGATTTAATTGATTTATTTTTATTTATTTTTATTTTATTAATATAATTATATAAATTTATTTGATGTATTCTTTCAATGTGTATATTTCTTTACAGTATTATAAGATCTATTTTGAAGGAAATTAATTAATATTTTCTTGCTCGTTAATTTGAGAAAATACATGAAATATTTTCTACTAAAATATTATTGTACAACAATGATGTAGTTCATTGATTTTACTTCATGATAACTAATTTATTAATGAATTATTATAGTGACCATATTTTAAAGATGAAATATATGGAGAAATATAAGGACCCAACCATAAACATGACATATTAATGAATTAAATGAATAATTCACATTGAGGATCTTTCGAGGTTTAGAGTTTTAGATAATTTGGACGTAACTATTACATATCAAAAGATTAGAAAGTAGACAGTTCTACACAGTTTCCATTTTTTTCATAAAATAAAAACTCTTGAAAAAAAGAGTCATGTCTAATTCCATGTTTTAGATAGCAAAACTTTTCCTTGATCCCATCCTCGACCCAATTCATCTATAAGTCCTGTGAAAACATTTCAAAACATGGGATGTGCAGAAAGAGCTCAGTAAGGGTTATAAAACAAAGAAAGAAAACATTTGTTCATAAATACATACAAAACATGAAATTTTTTACTTACCTCATGAAATCATAAGATTTTATGAATTACACATAGAAATCATAAATCATGATGGTAACGTTTGGCATCTATATCATACTTACATTGTAGAAATCACAGCTACATATTGAGTTACTTTGGAGTTATGAACACAATATATTCTCTAAATCTCTTAGGATAAATATTCACTTTTACCTCCATCACATTACCCAATTCATTGGAGAGCTATCTCGGGCTCACCCGCCCAAGATTTATCATGGAACCACTCGTATACATAAATAATGCCCAAGAACCATAACATGATCATAACACATAACATAATCAGAAAGGAAAGATAACATCTCCAAATTGCAATAAAAAAATATAATTTCAATATATTTAAATAATAAATCCATCCTCATAATCATTTTCAATACCAAAATATGTCAAAATAATATATGGTATTTATATTTCCATTTAAAAACATTACTGCTTGTTAAGGAAGCCAAAGATCAAATAATACTCGCAGTGGCGGAAAGATCATTGTCACTACTTACGTAAAAAGAAACATTCATTTTTTTTAATTTAGTAAAACATTTAGTATAAAAAGATTCCCTTTTAATGAAATGAAATGTCAAAGGGTTTTATACACTATATAAAATAATGTCATGTATAAAACTAAATATGCCTCAATGAACAGAGATTGAGACGAAGTCCCTTACCTCGTGTCCAACTTGACTCTATCGTTCTTTAATATCCATAATAATAAACTAAAGTTTATTTCTACTTGATTAAGACCATTTTTAAAGTATATTATTCCTTTCATATTACTTATTACCATGTTATAAACATTATGTAATCATTTAAGTTAATAACGTTTGTTTTGTTGATATTTGGTACTTGAGTAAAAAATGAACACCTTATATTTACAAGTTGTCCATGTGGTCAATAGTCCATTATATCTAGAATGAAAATCAATAATTAGATATCACATATATCATATATATCTAGTGTATATATATATTTATAATAGTACATATCATTTGGAGGTAAGAAATGAAATGCACTCTTCATGGAGACGGTAACCCATACGTACGCATGAACGCTACATTCATTTCTATTTCTTATTTTAATGGAATTAAAACATAATGATAAAAAGGTATATTATAGTTCCATTATAATTTCATATATAATATAAAATATAATATCATTAACTCCATTTTTTATACATCCCACATATGGAATTAATGTGTTATATCACTTTGAGGGGGCGATAGTCCGCACATCCTCTAATGAGATTATGGAATTTATTCATAATGGAAACCATAAAGATATGATATAAATGGAAAATATAGAAGCATAAAGAAAACATAAACATAATATATATCATATATAAATATATTTCCATCATAGTGGCCACCATGAGAGGCGGTCGAAGATAATGGAACAATCATCGTTTCGTGAGGCGTTAGTTTTCCATCCACAGAAACATTATGTTCTTCACCCATTAGATGGACGTGTGTGTAAGTGTAGTTATAATCCTTCTCATATAAAAATCTTATTTTAATTATGATACTAGTGTAGTTATAAGTTAAAGGAATAAAAAGAGTATAGGGGTTGTAGAAGTAAAATAAATGAAAATAAGTTAAGAGAAACCGATACCTTTAATTTGGGTAACTTCCTTTGGTTTGAACCAAAAGGGCTTCTCAAAGTGCCTTTTTCCTAAGGAAAGGCTTCTAGGAGGAGGAAATGGATGTAGGGAGATTAATTGGGAAGATTTTTGATGATCCAAAAGGCTTTAGATGTGTGAGTAATTGGATATAAATGGTCTCCTTTTATACGGGGGAGGAGGGGCTCTTTTGGAATGTTTGAAAATATTATTTTATTATATAATGATATTTGGTTTCTAAAGGTCCAAAAATCATTACCGTAGAAGATAAGATGACTCATAGTCGAAATAATATCATCCAATAATAATTGGACAAGTTTTGGTTAAATTTCAATCATTATAATCTTATTTATTTAAATGATTTATTAATGAGGTAAACATTGCATCATTATTATGTCATAAATAATATAATTTATTTGTTGTCTAAAAATTATAAAAAAACCATGATATATGAAATATTTTTATCTTTCCAATTAATATTTATATTCGAGAAATATCGTTTAGAACACCATGTAAAAATTAATTTACAAAGAGATATTTTTTATGTCTTTTTGCCTTTACATCAAATTAATTAATCTAATGTGTCATTATCATTCATAAGTGGCTCTAGGGAGTCACAAAATCGATAAAAAGATGCCCATGTTCATCCATTACTCATCCAATAAGGTTAGGAAAAGTGTTAAGGTAATTTGGAATTATTACAATATTCTTTTTACCTTTAATTACCTTATTTACCTTTAACCGCGGTAAATAAAAGTCAAAAGTTATTATTCACAAAAAATTATTTTCATCTTATTGAACCAAATTTTACTTCATGATATTAACCGTGTCTCTAGGATTTTTCAAATTCCACTCACAGAAGCGATAAAATTTCATTTAAATGAAAAATTCAGTTTTATTAACTATAACTAAGTGGTTTTACTATTCATCAAAAATTGATGTTTTTCAGAAAAATAACAAAAATTCAGCCTAAGAGTTATTTGATATTCTAAATTCAAAAATGATGTCTATTTTAACAAATTAAAAACATATATGTTTAATAAATTAATTTAAAATTAATTCCCGTTGTCAAAACAAATAGATTTTTTTAATAAATAATAACTAACAATAGATTGACACTTTTATACGTACAATTTCCAAGTGAAATTAATTCCCATGACCACCATTGGATTAAATGATAAAAATATAATCTAATTACACTTTAAAACTGATTAAGAAGATAATCTAACAATATAAATAAATTAGATTAAAATGCAGTTTTGAATTAAAATATAATATTTTTCACTATTCATTAAAAAATGTACTTTATCAGAAAAATACCAAAAATTTACACAAAGTAAATTTTTACAACCTTATTATAAATAAGGAATTTACTTCGTCAAATACAATGTATTAATGTGACCAAAAATAGATTTAAAGATGGTTCACCATTAAAATGTGTTAAATCATCTTTTTAATGTAAATTATACTTAAAATTAGATTCATTCACATTTTAAGCCTCTAAATTTTAATTGGATAAAGGTAAATACATTTAAAAATCATGTATAATCATATTGTAGTTTGTTTTGTTTCATTATCTACAATACAACGTCTAGGAGTTGGCTACCATTTAAAGTAATAATATTTTATTATAAGTGTGCAATGTAAGATTTCAAAGAAACACATTGTTATGTATAAGGTACACTATCGAATATAGAAACCCCTTTAAAGTAAAATTAATATTTAATTCACAAATATTAATAAATATGAAAATCTATTATTCTTCATTCACCTGGGATGTTACATCCTTCCCCCTATTTGGAAACTGCGTCCTCGCAATCTTTATTTACTTATCAAAATAAGTTGGGGTATTTATCCCTCATAGCATTTTCATATTCTCACGTTGCCTCTTCAACCATATAGTTTTTACAAAAAAACATTTACCTGGTGAATTACCTTATTCCGCAACACTTTCTCCGTATAGTCAAGAATTCAGACTGGTTGTTCTTCATAAGAGATATTCTATTCCAAATGAACAACCTCTGGGATCAAAACATGAGATGGATCTGGTATATACTTTCTAAACATTGAAACATGAAAAACATTGTGTACATGGGATAAACATTGAGGTAAATCCACTCTGTATGCAACTGATCCAAATTTCTCCAGAATTTCATAAGATCCAATGAACTCGGTCTCAACATTCCCTTCTGACCAAAATGCATCACACTTTTCATGGGAGAAACTTTGAGAAAGACCAGATCACCTACCTCAAAAGAAATATCCTTCTTCTGGTTATCTGCAAAACGTTTCTGTTTGCTCTGAGCTGTTATCATGTGCTTCAAAATCAACTGAACTTTCTCTGTCATCTCTTCTACCAATTCTGGTCCCATCTTCTTTCTTTCACCTACTTCATCCCAAAAATTTGGAGTTCGACAACGCTTTCTATACAATGCCTCAAATGGAGCCATCTGTATACTAGAATGAAAACTGTTATTATATGAAAATTTAACCAAAGAACGATGTTGGTCTCAACTTCCCTGATAATCCAGTGAGCAAGCACGTAACATATTCTCTATGGTCTGAATTTTTCATTCTGACTGCCCATCTGATTGAGTATGAAAAGATTTACTAAAATTTAATTCAGTACCCAATGACTTCTAAAGGCCTTTCAAAAAGTTATAAGTAAACTTGTGATCATGATCAGATACAATGGAGAGGGGAACTCCATGCAACCTGACTATCTCTTTAACATACAATCGAGAAAGTTGATCTAGAGACAATGTATCCCGAATAGGAAGGAAATGACCAGATTTAGTCAATCGATCAAAAATAAACCATATTGCATTATTACCTCGAGATGTATTTGGTAATCCCACAACAAAGTCCATTGATATATTTTCCCATTTCCACTCTGGCACCGGTAAAGGATGATGCATCCCTTTCGGTAACTGCCACTCTGCTTTAACCTGCTGAAAAGTCAAACACTTTATAGTAAAATCAGCAATATCTCTTTTCTTCAAATCCCACCATTAATAATTCTGATGATCTCTATACATCTTAGTACTACCAGGAAGAACTGAAAACGGGGAACTAAGAGGTTCACATAACAACTCATTATTCAACTGTGAATGACAAGGCACACATAATCTCATTCCAAATCTCAAAACACAATCATTGTCAATGTTAAATTCTAGAAAGTTACCCTTCTGAACAAACGCCACCTTTTTCTGCAACTCATTGTCTTCCTTCTGTGCTTTCTTAATTCTATCCGATAGAGATGATCTCACTGACACGTGATACAAAACAGAATAATTTTCTGCACCAACAACTTCTATGCCAAAGTGTATCAAATAAAAAACCAAAGTATCTTGTTCTAAATGTAACATGGTTAATGAAGAATTACTTTTCTGACTCAAAGCATAAGACACTTTATTTTATTTTCCTAGATGGTAATGGATCGTACAATCATAATCCTTGATTAATTCCAGCCATCTCCTCTGTCTCATGTTCAATTATTTTTGAGTGAATATATAATTTAATCTTTTATGGTCAGTATATATCTCACATTTTACTACATACAAATGATGCCTCCCTATTTTTAAAGCAAAACAACAACAGCTAATTCCAAATCATGTGTAGGGTAACTTAAGTCATGAGGTTTCAACTGACATAAAGAATAAGAAATTACTTGATCATTATGCATTAAGAAACAAACAAGTCCTTTCAATGAAGAATCACTATAGATAACTAACTCACCATTTCTGGATGAAAGTACCAAAATTGGAGCATTCACCAATCTTATTTTCAATTCATGAACACAATCATCACAATATTTTGTCCAGATGAACTTGACACCTTTTCGAGTTAACTTAGTCATTGGACTAGATAACCATGCACAATTTTCAACAAACCTCTAGTAATAACCTGCCTAACCAAGAAAACTATGGATCTCAGTTATATTTGTGGGTCTTGGTCATTCTTTAACAACATTTTTTAGCAGGATCAACAATTATGCCATTTTTTTAAACAATGTGACCAAGAAAAGAAATTTTTTGTAACCAAAACTCACACGTGCTGAATTTCCCATAAAGTTTATTTTCTTTTAATGTTTGCAAGACAACCCTTAAATGAATTTCATGATCCTCTTTATTTTTGGAATAAACCAAAATAACATCAATGAACACAACCAAAAACTTATCCAAAAACTCATTGAAAATTCTATTCATAAGATCCATAAATACAGCAGGTGCATTGGTTAAACAAAAAGGCATAACTACAAATTCATAATGGCCATATCTAGTACAAAATGCGGTCTTCGGGATTTCTGGTTTCTTTACTTTCAAATGATGTTACCCCGACCTCAAATCAATCTTTGGGAAATACTTAGTTCCATGGATCTTATCAAACAAGTCATTGTTATGAGGCAAATGATACTTATTCTTAACCGTGATGTTATTCAATGCTCTATAATCAATGCAAAGTCTCATAGAACCATCTTTCATTTTAATAAACAAGACATGAGCACCCCATGGTGACGTGCTAGGTCGAATGAAACCTTTATCTAATAACTCTTTAAATTTCTTATTTAAATCTAAAAGTTCAATTTGAGAAATTTTGTAAAGGGGGTTTCAAATTGGCTTAGCATCAGGAATTAAGTCAATAGTAAATTCAACTTCCCAATTAGGTATAATAATAGGAAACCCATTAGAACAAACATCAAGGTACTCATTTACCACTGAAAAATCATTAATCTGAACAGTTCCTTTATTTTCAACAATATGTGCTAGGTAACATTTATTTCCATCTTTTACTAGTTTCTCAGCTTCCTAATATGTTATCAAAACCAAGGGTTCATTTTTGAATACAAACAGAAAATCATTCCGAAAAGAAAACACTTTATATATACATTCAATCTTATCATGATAATAAGAAATCCAATCTATGCACAAAATAACATCAAACTCTACTAGAGGAAAAACAATATGGTTTGCAGGTAGATTCTTTCCACACACAAGGACACAAATTTTCTTATCTTTTCTTTTTGTCTCAACATTTCCTCCAGGTGTTTTTACCGTAAGTTCTGTATTCATATCTTGAGATGGAATTACCAATTTACTAGAAAATTTCTCAGAAATGAAAGAGTGTGTAGACTCTGAATCAAACAACACATTGGCATAATCTGAACAAACAAACAGTGTACCTGATACAACTTCATTTGATGCCCCAACATCTGCTGAAGTAGTTGAAAAGGATTTCACCACCCCTTTCTGCTTTTAGTCTGGCTGATTTCCTTCGGTTGAGATCTTTATTGGATAGTCATTTGCATAATGACCCATTTCATTGAACTTAAAACATTTTACTGACTGTAAATTAAATTTTTTCTTACCATTAACCTGATCTTTTTCAGTACAATTATAAGCCATATGTCCCATTTTACCACAACGGTAGAAATTACCAGAATTCAAAAGACATTCCCCAGCATGATTTTTACCCAATTTTCACAAACTGTAAACTTATGTTTCTTAAAATCAGACATTTTTGTAGAGTTCTTCCCTTTCGCCTGCCACCTTGACCTCTTATTCTTTTATTCGTCAAAGAATACCTGATCATCGTCAAACTCCATTTCCACCTTCTTCACACAACGAACATGTTTTTCATAACTTTTGATCTTAAGAAAATATAAAGCCCTTCAATAATTTGGCTTTAATGCTGAGTAAAAAACGGTTGATATTACTATCAATATCTCATAAGAAATTTGGAGCATACCTTTCCAGTCGAGTGGATTTTTCTTCATTAGTAGCCACTGAGTCATCCTCCTGCCTCAATTCCGCGAATTGTTTTTCCATCCTAAGACGAACTTCCTTAGGAAAATATTTCTCAAGAATTATACCTTTGAATTCTTCCCAATCAAGAGCATCAATATCCTCCCTATCCATGATATTTTTTTACCATCGACCACCATTGATCAACTTCACCTTCAAAATGGTAAACAACAAGACTGACCTTTTGATGTTCTGAACAACCCATGACATTGAAAATATTTTCCAGTGCTTTAATCCACCCCTCTGCTAGCACATGGTCAGATAATCCTCTGAATGATGGGGGATGTTGCCCCATGAAATGTTCCACTATTGACATGTTCATCTGTGGTTGATCTGGATGATCTCATACATGGATACCACCACCATTTATAGCCTGATTCAATTGTGCCATCATTGCAACAAACTGTTCAATTTCGATTCCGACCATCTCAGTTTTCTGATTTGGAAGGTTGTCTTCCTCTTGATGACATCCCAATATAGCTTCCATGTTTCCTATGTGGAAAACCATTCTGAACACAGAAATATCTTTATGCGAAGCAATATGTTAATCTGTAAATGCTATATGATTTCAATATTAACATAAATTACTTTATGGATATTAATTTAATAATACCCTAACTCCTAAAGTTATCTAAACCAACCTCTGATACCAACTATAAGGACCTATCCTTAAAAATTACATAATTTTGAATTAAATGAATTATTCACATTGAGGATCTTTTCAGGTTTAGAGTTTTAGAGAATTAGCACATAACTATTACATCTCAAAAGATTACAAAGTAGACACTTCTACACAGTTTCCATTTTTTTCATAAAATAAAAACTCTTGAAAAAAAGAGTCATGCCTAGTTCCATGTTTTAGACAACATGACTTTTCCCTGATCCCATCCTTGACCCAAATCATCTTTAAGTCTTGTGAAAGCATTTCAAAACTTGGGATGAGCATAAAAAGCTCATAAGGGTTATAAAACAAATAAAGAAAACATTTGGTCATAAATACCTACAAAACATGAAATCTTTTACTTACCTTAGGAAATCATTTGATTTTATGAATAACAAATAGAAATCATAAATCATAAAGGTAACTTGTGGTATCAATATCATACTTACATTGTAGCTATCACAACTACATATGGAGTTACATTGTAATACCCATCACAGTATATTCCCTAAACCTATTAGGAGAAACATTCATGTTTACCTTCGTCACGTTACCCAATGCATAAGAGAGCTATCTCAGGCTCAACCACCCTAGGTTTATCATAGAACCACCTGTATACATAAATAATGCCCAAGAACCATGACATGATCATAACACATAATGTAAGCCTAAAGGAAGGATACCATTTCCACATTGCAATATAAAAGAATCATTTCAGGATATTGAAATAATAAATCCATTCTTAAAATAATTTCAATACCAAAATACGTAAAAAAATTATATGGTATTTATTTTCCCTTTTAAAAACAGTACAAAATATTAAGGAAGTCAAAGATCAAATAATATTCGCGGCGACAGAAAGGTTGTTGTCACCGCTTACGTAAAAAAATATTATTTTTTGTTGTTTAGTAAAATTTTTCGTATAAAAATATTCCCTTTGATGAAATGAAAAGTCAAATGGGTTTATATACCATATAAAATAATGTCGTGTATAAAACTAAATATGCTTCAATGAAAGGAGATTGAGACGAAGTCCCTTACCTCGTGTCCGACTTGACTCAATTGTTATTTAATATCCAGAATAAAAACTAAAGTTAATTTCTACTTTATTAAGAACCTTTTTAAAGTTTATTATTCCTTTTATATTACTTATTACCATGATATAAACATTACGTAATCATTTAAGTTAATAACATTTGTTTTGTCGATATTTGGTACTTGAGTCAAAAATGATCACCTTATATTTACAGGTTGTCCATGTGGTCAATAGTCCATTATATCCAAAATGACATTAATTAATTAGATATCATATATATCATATATATCCAGTATATATATATATATATATATAACAGTACATATCATTTGGAGGTAAGAAATGAAATGCACCGTTCATGGAGATGGTAAGCCGTACGTACGCATGAACGCTACATTCATTTCTATTTATTATTTTAATGGAATAAAAACATAATTATGAATAGGTATATTATAATTCCAGTATAATTTCATATATAATATCATTAACTCCATCCTTTATACGTCCCACATATGGCGTTAATGAGTCATATCACTTTGAGGGGGCGGTAGTCCGAACTTCCTCTAACGAGATTATCACGTTTACCCATAATGGAAACCATAAAGGTATGATATAAATGAAAAATAATGAAGCATAAAGAAAACATAGACATAATATATATAATATATAAATACAGTTCCATCATAATGGCCACCATGAGAGGTAGTAAGAGATAATAGAACAATCATCATTTCGTGTGGTGTTAGTTTTCCATCAACATAAACAATATGTTCTTCACCCATTAGATGGAGGTGTGTGTAAGTGTAGTTATAATCCTTCTCATAACAACATAATAGTATATTGAGGATACTGGTGTTGTTATAAAATAAAGGAATAAAAAGAGTATAGTGGTTGGAGAAGTAAAAGAAAAGAAAATAAGTTAAGAAAAACCGTTACCCTTAATTTGGGTAACTTCCTTTGGTTTGAACCAAAAAAACTTCATGAAGTGCCTTCTGCCGAAGGTAAGGCTTCTAAAAGAAAGAGAGGGATGTAGGGAGATTAATTGGGTATAGTGTGGATGATCCAAAAAGGCATGATAAGTGTGAAGAATTGGATAGAAATGGTCTCTTTTTATAAAGGGGAGGAGGGGATCTTTAGGAATGTGTGAAAGTATTATTTTATTATATAATGATATTCGGTTTCTAAAGGTCCAAAAATAATTAGAGTCGGAGATAAGATGTATCATAGTAGAAATAATATCATCCAATAGGAATTGGACAGGTTTTGGATAATATATTAATCATTATAATCTTATTTATTTAAATGATTTATTAATGAGGTAAGCACTGCATCATTATTATGTCATAAATAATTTAATTTATTTATTGTATAAAAATTATAAAAAAACAACCATGATGTAGGAAATATTTTTAAATTTCCAATTAATATTTATAGTCGAAAAAATAGCCTATATAACACCATTTAAAAATTAATTTATAAAGAGATATTTGTTTATGTCATTTTGCCATTATTTTGAATTCATTAATCTAAAGTGTCATTATCATTCATAAGTGGCTCCATGGGGTCCCAAAATAGACCCAAGGATTAACATGGTTGTCCATTACTCATCTAATAAGGTTAGGAAAATTTTTAAGGTAAATTGAAATTATTATAATATTCTTTTTACCTTGAATTATGTTATTTACCTTTAATCATTGTAAATAAAAGTCAAAAGCAACTATTCACCAAAAATTATTTTCATCTTATTGAACAAAATTTTACTTCTTGATATTAACCGTGTCTCTTGGATTTTTGAAATTCAACTCAGAGAAGCGATAAAATTTCATTTAAATGAAAAATTCAGTTTTTTAACTACTACTAAGTGGTTTCACTATTCATCAAAAATTGATGTTTTTTAGAAAAATAAAAAAACATCAGCCTAAGATTTATTTGATATTATGAATTAAAAAATGATGTCTATTTTACCAAAAAAAACATATAAGTTTAATTAATTAACTTAAAATTAATTCTCATTGTGAAAAAAAATTGCGTGTTTTTAAGAAACAATAACTATCAAAAGATTGACACTTGTTTATGTACAATTTCAAAGTGAAGTTAATTCCAAAGACCACCATTGGATTAAATGGTAAAAACATAATCTAATTACACTTTAAAATCAATTATGAATATAATATGACTATATAAATAAATTATATTAAAATGCAGTTTTGAATTAAAATACAATATTTTTCACTATTCATTAAAAAATGAACTTTATCAGAAAATACCAAAAATTTGCAGAGTAAATTTTGATGTCCCTAATCTAAATTAAGACTTTATTTGGTCAAATAGAATTTATTAAAGAGACCAAAACTATATTTAAATAGGGTTCGCTATTAAAAGGTGGTAAATCAGCCTTTTAATGTAAATTATGCTTAAAATTAGATTCATTCACATTTTAAGACTCTAACGTTTTATTGGATAAATGTAAATACATTTAAAAATCATGTATAATAATATTGTTGTTTGGTTTGTTCATTCTCTCCAATACAACGGCTTTGATTTAGCTGCCATTTAAAATAATAATATTATATTATTAGTGTCCAACGTAAGAATTCAAAGCAACCCGTTGTTGCGTATCAGGTACGCTATCGAACATAGAAAACCCTTTAAAGAAAAATTAATATTTAATTCACAAATATTAATAAATATGAAAATATTTTATTCTTCATTTACCTGGGATGTTACAAGATATATCTATAAAAATGGGATACCATAACCAATTCAAGAAAGAGAGAGATGTAATCACATTATGCTGAACTAAATTCATGTGATCACGACTATTATACTTTATTATGCTTCAAACTACTACTATCAATGTGATCATGGTGACCATGACTCTTAATCATTCACTATTATTCTAGTTCTATGGTGTTGTATTATTCATATCATTTTTTGTGCTTTAAAGTTGGTTTAAGTTTTTTCATTCAAAAGTATATCTATGGGACTCTATTACCCCATAAATGGAATATTATGTTGTACCTCTAGGAAGAAAAAGGTGAGAATTTTGGGTTTTTACTCCTAGGTAAAATGTCTTGGATATTTTTGCTGTTACTCAGGGTTGAAATTTTTTGTTATAATGGGTCATGAATCCCCTTCAAAAGTAATGAAAATATATACTAGGTTCCATAATCACATGTTTTGAGTGTTAAGTGTTGAAATATTATCACTTTGATTCAAATTACTAAATAAATTCATGGGTTCATATTTTTATTTACCACTACATAATTATTCAAACTCAAATACTATATTTAATATTTTACAAACTGGTCAATTCATCCCCTATTGACTGTTCGGTTATCTTACTATATATGACAAAAAATATGAACCCAAATGACTATATAATCCTCTTTATAAACTTATCACACACTGATATGATAGAGGATAAATTTTTTTATGATACAATTATGATTTTTTAGTGTATACAATAGTTTGAGTGAGCATTTATTTACAAAAAGGATGATTTCTTGGTTTGGTGGTTTTAAAATTTAAATATTTTGATGTTTTATATATATTTGAAAAATTTTATGTTTTTAAAAAATATTTTTCCAATAATTTAATCTTTATAAATGTGACTGATTAGTGAAAATGTTTTCCATAATTAATGATTAAGAATTTATGTTTAAATGTGTTTTTATTGAAGGAAAAGTAAATTAAATTGTTTATTTTTATTTGTTTTTCAGAAATTTATTGTGGATATATAATTATTTTTTGGAAAATACACAACTAAATCTTGAAATAGATAAAATATGAGTAAATATTCATATTGGGATGTGTTTTGATGGGTTTTGGTGGTGAATTATGATTTTGGAATTTTTAGTTCTTCAATATCCATGTTGTTATTTCAATTACATGTTTGTGGTTTAGATGTTTTGATTCCATTTTTTCACAATATTTAAACCAATAATGAGCCCTAATGACTATATTATCCTCTGTATAAACTCATTACTCACAAGTATGATAGATAATACATTATTTTATGATGAAATTAGGATGCTAGTGATTCATGTCATATTATTTGGGTGATTTATTCATTTACTAAAGGATACTTTCCTAATTCAATAGTTTTAAAATTTCAATATTTTTGGTTTATATATCCATGTGTAATTTCATATGTTTTATAAAAATGATTTATGGTGATTTTAATATTTATTAATGTGATTTATTTTTGATAAAGTTTTCTATCAATTTTGATTAATAATTGAACTTTAAATGTGTTTTTAATGAAGAATTATTATTTAAAATTTCTCATTTAAATTTTTTTACTAACATATATGGGGTAGGTCAGTTTGAGTTTCAAATGATTTCAAATCTTTTAATTAATTTTTTATCCACATGTGATAGAAAATATCAATATTTGGTTATGGTTTTATTATTTATTGCTATGAAGTATGATTTTGGAATGTTGAGTTCTTTAATGGCCATGCCATTATTACTATTACATAATGGTGGTTCTGAAAAATTATATATATATTTTCACATATTTTAAAACAAATATAAATACCAATAGATATATTATCCTTTTTAAAAAATCATCACCCTTTCGTATAATAGACAATAAATTATTTTATGATGAAAGTATGATATTTTTTGGGTGTAACACATATGTTGGGTGATTTTTCATTTCCAAAAAATATTTTTTCATGATTCGTTTGTTTATTATGAGTAATTGAAGTTAAAATATGTTTATATTGAAGGAGAGTTATAAAATAAATTTATTTTTGGGAGGATATATCATTTTGAGTGTCAAATGGATTGAAAACATGTAATTTAATCATAAACCACATGTACTATGAATATATAGGTGTTTCCGACGCTTTCGCTGGGGCGCGAACATCCATCCGTCCGCGGAGGAGGACGCGCTGGGCTTGTTTCCCCACATTCCCGCTTTCCAAAGGCGGGCGACATTCGCTACTTATTCGGGGACGTCTTCTCCTTGATCGAAACGGGATGATGGGATGTCAGTTCTTCCTTCTGTGGATTCCTCCTCAGAACTCATCACCTAGTCCGGGTCTCCCTCATAGATTTAATACGTAGTTCATGAAACTCTTCCCAGTGCCATGTTTCCATGGACACCGGTTAATTACACTGCTTCTGTCGGGACATTCCAAAGGCTCCGGTCAGGGCAGCAAACTTCAGTCGGGGGAGTAGTCACATTGAGGCATCAGTAGCGTGTCTGGATGTTGGGGAACCTGGCATGTATGTCTCTTATCCCTGGTCACAGGGCTTCTTGAGGGCATGGAATCCCAAGGTATCCCACATCGAGCGCGGGGAATTATATTCCATAGACACATATCTGAGGTTTTCCTCAGCTTCCCGTGTTTAACACAGGGTACGCCGTGGGTTTAACGTCCAGCGAAGACGGATCAGCCCGATCAGAGCATTAGCTAGAATAGATCAGATTGAGGGATTTCTCTTGAAGGGATGCCGATACCGGGGCCAGCCCATGGGCGGCTGTGAAGAGGAGCGTACTGACATGGTCTCACCAGGATATGACGGTCAGGGCGAGGATCGGGGTGGATGGTGGATGGATGAATTAAGTGGAGGGTGGAATGGCAAGGAACCATTGCAAGGGCAACGGTGAAGTTGGGATTCAGCCTTGAAGGGGCTTCCTACGTATCCCCGTGGCAGGGAATCAAAGTCTGTGTAGTTCGGGATGGTGTCGATGAACCAGCATGAGGGTGGACCTTGGTCCGATGGGCATCATCAGCGAGCTGACGTGAATGGGGAGGACCAGGAGGGTCCTAGTAGTGGTGGGCATGGACCTCGTGGAGGCTTCCTACATACCATGTCGTGACATGGATCACAGACCACATAGTTCAGAGGGGCTTCGTCAGCGAACCGACGTGAATGTGGACCTTGGTCCGATGGATGTCATCAGCAAACCGACGTAAAGGCGGACCTTGGTCCCATGCATCATCGGACTGACATGAAAGTGGACCTTGGTCCGATGAGGGGTGTGATTGAACCTCAAGGAGGATTCCTACGTACCATGCCTTGACAAGGATCAAAGACCTCGTAGTTCAAAGGGTTTCATCGGTGAACCGACATGAATGTAGACCCGTGGGTCCACTAGTGGTGGGCTTGAACCTTGGGAAGGTTTCCTACGTACCATGCCTTGACATGGATCAATGTCCTCGTAGTTCAAAGGGTTTCATCGGTGAACCGACGTGAAAGTAGACTCGTGGGTCCACTAGTGGTGGGCTTGAACCTTGGGAAGGTTTCCTACGTACCATGCCTTGACATGAATCAAAGTCCTCGTAGTTCAAAGGATTGATGGAATACAGTTTACCGTCATCCGGTACGGTAGTGAACCCTGATGTGAATGAATGACGGGCGGTGGGTGTCGGTGAACCGACGTAAATGATGGACCTTGGTCCGATGTGAGATGGGCTTGAACCTCTAGGAGGCTTCCTACGTACCATGCCTTGACATAGATCAATGTCCTCGTAGTTCGGGTGAAAATGGGGGGGGGGGGGGGGGGATTGGCACACCGAAAAGGAGACGGTCTGGGCCAATTATTGTTGGGCTTGAACCTCTGGGAGGCTTCCTACCTACCATGCCTTGACGCGGATCAAAGTCCTCATAGTTCAGGTTGGTCGCAACGGCTTGCCGTCAGACTGGAATGAAGTTTAAAGTCATGCTGGACGAAGGTATAACTCAACGTGAAATGGATGATGGGTGGGCTTGAACCTCGTGGAGGCTTCCTATATACCATGCCTTGACATGGATCAAAGACCTCGTAGTTCAAATGGGTGTGCAGTTTAATGTCATGCGGGACAAGGGGCATACAGTTTAACGTCATGCTGGATGAGGGTGTGCAGTTTAACGTCATGCTGGATGAGGACGTGCAGTTTAACGTCATGTTGGATGAGGGCGTGCAGTTTAACGTCATTCTGGATGAAGATATTCAATTTATCGTCATGTTGGACGGGGGCGAAACTCGACGTGAATGAACAACCAAGTAATGTGGCTTGAACCTCATGGAGGCTTCCTACGTACCATGCCTTGACATGGATCAAAGTCCTCATAGTTTGCTGGGGGTGGGGGTCAGGGTCGGTGCTCACTCTAAGCCCACGTGAGTCATGTTCAGTGTGAGAAACAAGAGGTTGCAAGGACCTGATGATCACATCGCGAAGGATGCGTCCGTGAGAAGGGAAGAGGAGCTTACGCATTAGGCGGCCCCTGGTGCTCGGACTTACTCCAGGATGGAGGCCCGAGGTGCGGCAAAGCGCAGCGAAAGAAGGATTTGGGACCAATGATGGGGGTTCCTCGTTCCCCATCACGCCCTCCACTGACCTTGGTAGTGGGGAAGTACGGAGATGCAGGGGTGCAGCCATCCGTTGGGGAACTAGGGTCGCCCTTCTCCTATGAACATACTCCACTCCAATTAGGAGGATATCATCCCTTGTGGATGGGTGATTCCACTCATGTGGAGACGAGTGGTGTAAAGAATGTTCGAGCTGGGGGGACCCTTCGTGAGAGGCACGAGGTCGGGTAACAGTTTGACATCATGTGTTGAGGACGTGATGCTTGGCATTTTAACATCCTGCAGCTCGAACGAGGTGGGTTCACTCCGCACCCCTAGGACTTACATAACTGGTACCCTCTAGTCCTTGGGGAAGGGAAGGTACCAGTAAGGCCATGGTCAAGGGGGGTTGGGGAGCGAACCATCGAGGGGTCCACATTAGCGTGGCTATGCAAAGAAGTAACAGCTGTTAGCGTGCCTATGCGAAGAAGCATTAGACGAAGCAACGCTACGAGTGGTATTGTCCATGGGACTTTGAAATCACATTGTGAAAACCTGGAGGGTCGCACGGGAAGTGGAATTGCCAAGAAAAGGAGTGTGCTTCGCGAAGCAGAGTGCCTTGGAGTTAGCACGAGGCATATGTGTGAGTGGAGGGTGCTTCGCGAAGTGGAACAGTATTCGCGGAGCACTACCTCGCGAAGAATGGGTGCCTCGCGAAGCAGGGTGCTGCGAAGTAGTGTGCTTCGCAATGTGTAGAGATCCTGCCTTAGCATAGGGATCACTAGTATGGGTTGGGTGTTTCACGAAGCATAAACGCTCCGCGGCTGCCCGGGTTCCCTTGGGAATCCCCTTCCTTCGCGAATGCCCTTGAGCTTCGCGAAGGGCATCCCTCTCGGAAGAGGGGGTCAAAACGGGACCAAGCAAAGGTGTCTCGCGAAGTAGAAGTACCTCGCGGAGCTCATGATTCCTGGGGGAAAAGGGTGCTTCGCGATTCGGGAGAGGAGAAGCCAAAAGGTCAGATCGTCCCTTCCCGGGACTCAGGGGGAGTCCAGTATTTATAGGCAAGGGGCTCCGCGAAGAAGAACTCGTGCGCCGCCCCAGGTGCTTCGCGGCGCGCTCTCGAACGTCAACGAAGTCCGTGGAGAGTTACTGCCTCTGGAGCTTCGCGGCGGTCTCATGAACGTCAAATGCGTTTGCGGATAGTTACCGCCTCTGGAGCTTCGCGGCGGGCTCATGAACGTCAAATGCGTTCACAGAGAGTTACCACCTCTAGAGCTTCGCGAGACCGCGATGATCGGGGTGCTTCGCGATGGTGCTTCATGAGGCAGCCTTCTTTTTCGTCCCTTCCTTTCGTGAAATATTTTGGCGCTAACAAATTCCCCCCCTCAGACTGGGAGCCGCTGAGTGTGAAGGGTTGAAGTCTGAGGGAAAATCACCAAAATTGTTGGCGGTTCGCGATCCGTCTCCGCGAAGGTGGCCCGTAGTGCTGACCAGGGCCACGGATCCGGACGCGCTGCGATGCTCCGCGTGGGTGAGGCGCGCCGCGATGCTCCGGGGTCACCGCCTATAAATAGGGGGGTCGAACTCTTTTTTCTTCACGGGACTTACTTGTCTTTTTGTGCTCTCAACTTCGCAAAGCTCCACGTACTCTGCGACAGCCCTCCGCGAATCGAGCTTCGCGGCGAACCGCGGGTGTCCGACTCCGCGTCCGCGCCAAGCGAACTTCTGCTTGTCGGCCTTGGCCAGACTTCGCGGCTTGGTCTCGCGACCGACCTTCGCGATCCGGCTTCGCGATCTAGCTTCGTGATCCATCTTCACGATCCGTTCTGAAAAAATTCTTTTCTGAGGGCCGGAATCAAAATGGCCCATCAAGAGGATGTATTGGGGTTGCATGCAGATGCTGCCCGTCGGGATGAGATGGCCAACTGTCCAGGCCTTGGGGAGATGGTCCGAAGCCATTCAGACCACGCTTCTTTGACAGATCTACTATCGTAGGGTCACAAGGATTATCTGTAGTGCAAGAAGCTGCCATGGTACGGCTTCGGGTTGAGGGATGACATCTTTATCCCTGAGGCGAGTAGGGACAAACCAGCTTGCTGGTTCAGGAGCACACCATTCCAGCAGCAATGGTTCAAAGCGGTCGATGGTCACATATAGGAGAACTTCACACCCGTCACCGCTGACTGTCTCTACAACTATGTGAACGATATTGACGGGAGGCCACTGCAACCGGAGACGTCCCCTCCTCTCTACCGTACCATGCTGAAGGCGGCTTTGCAGGATTCAAAGAAGGGATGGTCTGATGAGTGGGACCTGCTCCAGGGTGGCAACTTCAATGATGACTGGGCCTTGTCCTACTAGGTAGGCGCCTCATCCGAGGAGTTTGGGGCCGAGATGAGGAGAGTGGGGTTGTATGAGGCGGCATGGGCCTGCCAATTCTACATTTACCAACCAAAGCAACTGATGCCAGAATTGCTGAGCAGATGGTCGTCTAGGACCAATACCTTTCACCTACATCACAGGGAGGTGGGCATCAGCCTGTGGGATGTCCACCGGATTTCTGGGGTTCCGACCTTGGGGGACATGTATGATGAGTTCCTCGCCGTCATGAGTGCGTGAGAGGATACAGAGAAAATGCCGCGACTAGCGTCAGCGCTGATGGCACTCGTCCCTCGAGTGGACAAGGACGCAGTGAGGGATGTCCACTTTAAGAGATGGTTCAAATGCTTCCGGAATTTCCCAGAGAATCGAGAGTTCCCTCCGAGGCCTCGAACTTGTCCGAGGGCGGCCCAACGGGGCAAGGGGCACTCATATTGGCGGGTCTTGGAGGACAACCAATGGAAGACTTGGGGTTTCTGTGTCAGCACTGAACAACAACCGATAGTTAGGCTGGCGGCGTTCATCGTGGCTCTCATCTGCGGTTGGATCCTACCGATGAGGGATACAAGCATGGGGGTGCGGCCCAGCTTGTTTATTATGGCACACATGTTGTCCATGGGGCAGCAGATCAATCTGGGGATTCCAATGCTCGCCAAACTGTACAGAATGTTTTGGCACATTAGCGAGGGCAAGAATACAGCAAGGATATGCGGGCCCTTCCACCTCTTGTATGGGTGGATCACAGCGCACATCAGGGGGATTTATGAGTTTCCAAACCCCATTTCACCTTCGGGATCGAAATTCCACCCCTCCATCATGAACGCGGTCGGGAGATTCCCTTTCAAACTAGCCGTGCCGATGGTGCTGAATCGGGTGTGGAGGGCGGATGAGTTTAATTTCCACCCCTTCCCATTGACGACCGGGATACTTACTGATGAAGGGCGGGGAATGGAAGAACATCAGGCTTACCTACTGGCCTTTCTAGGTGGAGTTTTGGTCGCACGGATAGATCGTGAGCCACTCTGCGAACCATACACCCCGCATCGGTTTGCGAGGCAGTTCCGGTGCCTACAGCGGCTGACCCTGCAGGACTACTGGGAGGTGTTTCACGAGGAGAATCCATGTTTGATGAGGCAGTTGTGGCTCATGTTCACACGAGAAGATTGGAAGATGCGGATTGCATTGCCTCCATCCACCGCCGCTTTTGGATTGGTGAGGGAGTAGGCCATTAGTTGGGAGGATGCTTACCCAGGGGAGATGCTGAAGCAACCAACTATTCGGGTCGGTGACGGTGGGCCTCCCCTATCCCGAGGTTGGAGTCGGAGGGAAGCTAGGGCCGCTCGCGGTTGCGGGGCTGCCATGGCGGCGAGACCCGCATCGGCCGAGGGAATGGCAGCAGCGGCAGATCCGGTGATTCCAGAAGAGCAAGGCCATCCGGAGGGGCAGCCACCGAGGGGATTTCGTAGGATATCCACTCAGGATCCGAGGAAGCGGCTGTGTCATATCGACATGGAAGAGGATGTTGTCTTCCCAGAAGCCTAGGACATTTGGGATGTCAACCAGAAATTCCTCAGCCCACCCGAGATATGGGCCCACATGAATCGCCTCGGGATGGAATTACCAAGCATAGACCCAGTCCGGGCTGGGTTCATGGCATCTCCAGTGGAGGTAGAGCAATACCTGGACGAGCTGGAGGATTAAGTTCACTCCAGTGGTCTCCCTCGCCCAATGACAGACCGGGTGAGGGTACTGCTGAATCGAACGGTCCCCCCATAGTTATCGGCTTCCGATCTGAGGGAGTGCTTTGCCCTTCCGGAAAAATCAGAGGACTCCTCTCAGGAGGATGAGGCTAGAGGAGGGAGCCCGTTGGAGGAAGGTCAGGTCGGAGATCAAGGCTCAGATTCCGATGATTTTGCGGAGGCTCTCGAGGTATCATTCCAAACTTCTTTCCTTATGATCTGTTCTTGGGTCACTATGGACTTCTAACCGATGTTTGAGCCATGCAGGAGGAACTTGTTTGCAGGCCTCATTCTTGCCCCTTGGCGGGTGATGATGCGGGACCTTCAGAACCCACACCTATGGCTGCGTCCAGTTCCGCGTCTGGTGGGACCTGAGCACCCGAGGTGGATCCTCCGGAATCTCCAGACCTTCCAACAGTATACGGAGGGCCTCTCCTCGGGGTCCTGTCAGTACTGGCTCAAGAGCAGCGCCAGGAGGTCAATATCCGTAAGTCTGATCTACTGGTTTCCCTATCATCATATGTAGACTATGCCTGCCAACTAACGTTTATGTCCCTCTCTGTCATACAGTTCTCCGACTGGAATGGGCTGTTGTGGCAAGACTGGTCGGGATGTCTGGTGGCGTCCCTCCTAGGGGCATGCCGGTGATGGTGGCGATATTCCCCCCATCTCCTCAAGCTGCGACATTCATCATCACTGGCGGGACCACCAGCAAGGTCGTACCCGAAGTCATTGAGGTGGACTCCGAGTAAGAGGATCAACCGGTCGGTCCCAGTCTTGTCACACCTGCTTCGGCGCCAGGTGTCGTACTGGATTCAACACCAGATGTTGATCCTGCCGAGGATTTTCTGTGGGTGTATCCTGTGTACGAGCCTGCCAATCATGTAGACTGGGACGAAATAGCCTCTAACGAGGAAGACAACAGCATAGTCTGCCGTCGGTCGTGGATGTTGATCACGCGCTTCATCAAAGACACCCCCCAAGCGCAATGGCTGGCCGAAATGGATAGACTCCGCTCGCGGTTGCGCGAACTATGCGCTAGGGGAGTGGATGCCCAACGTCCTCACGCACTCATCCGAGATCTTATGGATGAGAAGATCAGAGGGCATGATCGTGGGATTAGCGTGGGCTGGCAGCGGAGGAAGGCGACCAACATCAAGAAGCTGCAAGAAGCTGAAGGCGAGGTCCAACAGATGCAGACCCAGGCAGATGAGCTTTCAGCCTCTCTTAATGCACAATCTGAGCTGGTCTCATGGTTGAAGGCCCATCTTGCAGAGGCAGAAGAGCATATGAGGCAGGCCTCTGGAAAGATTGTTGTCGGTCAAGCTGGCGTAGAGAGGGCCAAAGCCAAGGCTGAAGAACTATGCCCCGCCGCTGCCGAGGAGGAGCGGGAGCTAAGTCGGCGGCAACAAGCCTTGGACGCCACAAGCCAATGGGTGGCGGAGCTACAACGCTCTTTTGACGGTGTCAACCCGTCCGTGGGGGGAGTCGACCCCCGGGTATTGTAACAAACCAAAAACCTTTTATTGGTACTTTTGTGCTTCAATTTTTCTTTCTTTGTTTTGAATGTCGTAGCACACACGATTTCCTCTGTTTGAATCGCCTTGTTACATCCCTACAATATTTTCGGGACGTTCTGCGACAATTCCCCAAGCCCACATGGGTCGAGCCCGATGTGAGAAACAAGAGATAGTTTCCCTCTCATCCCACCTAACATAGGAGTGAGGGCCATGCTCCGGGCATCCGGGATTCGGATTACCAGTCCGGATTTCTAAAAGATAGGAGAGGCTTGATCGGAGAAGGAACTTTCAGGATAGCCGAATTACTGTTTCTTCAGCGTGCTCTTATGCATGAACGAGGCAATGCTAGGGGCGCTGAAATCTGTCCAAACAGATGAAAATTGGAAGTGTGAATCACAATACCCAAGATTCGGAACACTGTGGGGATGGCGTGACAATAAGGGACAACCGTTAACCATGAAGGAGAGGTGGTATCCTTACTGCGTTAGCCTGTAAGGGGGACAACAAATGAGGGTCGACCATTGACCATGTTCGAAACACGGGACCATGTCACAAATGTTGTCGATCAATCCTTCAGGAAGTTGGCCCAGGACAGTTGGAGGACCATAGGTCAAACATCCATACTATTAGGGGGTCCTTCCAAACATGACCAGTCTTCCGAAACGTTGGCCCAGGACTGTAGGTGAGCCGATGCGGCATGGGACCAGGCCGTTAGGGGGTCCCTTTAGACATGAAAGGGGACGAGGGTCCGAATAAGGGGCACCCAAAGCGTGGAATATGGAGGTATGGTTTGTCTGAACAGAATCTAGCACTTAGGTAGTTACACCACCGTGGTGGGAGTACGCTAGATGGGCGCGTTGGCTTGGCCATGGATCCTTCCTTCTTTGGGACAGGGCCTCTCTGGCGAGGGGTCTGACCAGGGGGCCGGAAAGGGTAAGGATTGGATTAATGGTTTCTATGGGCTGGACCCTAGGAAATATACCAGGGTGTCCCTACGTATCCCATGAGGATGGGAATCCAGCCATACATAGTTCTGGAAGCGCAGTGCAGTCATAGACCAACACTGACAGGTGAAATCTTCTCTAGTAGAGGTTCTAGTGCATCCCATGATTGACACGGGGCATCCTGAACTTGTTTAGGGTAGAACCACAGTTTAGTGTCATGTGTTGAGGACACACGGACTCCTGTAGTATAACGTCATACGATAGGATTCGGAATAAAAGGGAAGATCCCAGGGAGCGTGTGGTGCGGTAGATATAAAACCGACGTGAATGAGGACTTGGAATCCAAATCACATCACGTACCCCTGGAGGAAACTCTTCAGGTTGAGGGACCAAGAGTGAGGATTAGGCTGGGCCCGAAGCAGAGTGGTCGGGCATTCCTACGTACCCCATGAGAATGGGAATCAAGCCATACATAGTTCTGGAAGCACAGTTTAACATCATGTGGGACGAGGGGAATGTCCCCATGAAAATCCCACACTTCGGGCTCTTTGTCAAAATACATCTGAATACGACAACAAGACGTATTAGAGAGAGGGAGCAGATTCATTTCCCATAGGGAGATCTTAGTTTAGGGTCATAGAATTTGGACCATGGATGGGAGGAGACATAAGAGGCACATGGTGGAGTAACTCAAACACCTGGAATGAATGGGAATAGGGGGTGTGTACGGTGCGATGAACAACCTGACGTGAATGAGGACGTAATCCCATATCACGCCACCCGACCCCCTTAGGAGAGGTTTTTGGTCAAGGGACCGAAAGAGAAAGTTAGGCTGGGCCGGGGGAGAAGTGCCCAGGTGCCCCTACGTATCTCATAAGGATGAGAATCAAGCCTCACGTAGTTCTTGATGGACCTTAGACCATAAATGGGTAAAGGGAGTAGGGGATGCATGGAAACAAAACCCGACGTAAAGGAGGGCCTAAGCTCTACTTACCATGCGTTCTCTGGGGAAATGCTCGAGTCGAGGGACCGAACACAAAGTTTAGGCCGGGCCTGCGGGGATGTGCCCGGGCGCTCCCACGTATCTCATAAGGATGATAATCAAGACATACGTAGTTCTGAATGGCGGCACGGTAAGGTACCAGTGCCAGGGGAAAAGGGGAGTGCGGCTGTGGCCCTTTCACTAAAAGAAGCGAAATTTGATAAATCTTGTTTGTTCTTTAAGGTGAATGGTTATTTTGTGAAGTGACAGGCCTACAATAGTAGGCCATGATGTCGCCACATGGATCAAGCTGTGGTGGGCATTGACAAATGGCATGGAACATGACCAATACCCAACGTGATGTCCTCTACAACAAGGTCACCACAATGCAGTGTCGTTTTTCATCGTGCGGCCAGGATGATAATGTCACAGTTTAGGGTCGTATAATAGGACCAAGGATGCATTTTATCGTCATGCAGCGTAGACGTAGCAGAGACAATGCTAGGCGGGGAACGTGCGTAGTGTTATAAAACAAAATTGATGGAGACATGATCCCACATCACATTGTACGCCATTCGGAGAGGTAGACCTTAGGCCGAGGGGCCTATATAGAGGTAAGAGGTGAAACAGGGGGAGAGACTGGCTCCCTAAGTGGGCTGTACCCGAAGACAGGGCGTCCGGGAGGTCCTACGTATCCCATGAGGATGGGAATCAAGCCACATGTAGTTCTGAAGGGTGCCTTTTAACATCATGCTGGACAAGGAATAGGAGGGATAACTCTCAGAACGGGGGTGTTCCTGGTGCAGCTATTGAAAACCCGATGTGAATGGGGACATAATCCCACACTACGCCACGCGGTCCCGTAGTCGGGGTCCTAAATACAGGACCAGCGAGGTGAATTTGCTGAACTCAAGATGGAACCAAAGACAAGGGGTCTGGGCATTCCTACGTATCCCATTAAGATGAGAATCAAGCTGAACGTAGTTCCAGATGAGAATCTTAGTTTATGGTTTTAGAGCTCGGACCGTGAATGGTGACAACTTCCCGAGTGAGCACAGATGTCAACCCGATCCCTAAGCCCACGTGAGTTAAACTCGATGTGGGAAACAACCCGAAGGACACCTTTGACGCAGCTTGTTCCCCCAACGCGCAGACGTGCACAGAGGAAAAGTACGAAGAGTTCCAAGACTCTACTTGGACATGATGAAGTGATGAAGGGTGTGAATTGTGTACCTAACATTTTGGGATTAATGGGTTGGTGTGGGGATAGAGGAAAACCGTTAACCATGGTGGAAACACAGCGTCCATATCGCGTTAGCCTGAGGTGGGAACAACAAACGAGCATCGACCGCTGACCATATTCGCAACACATGATTTTATCAATTTGTTGTCTGAAACCCTTGGGGGCGTTGGACCGTAACGGTAGGAGAGCCCTTGGGCGTAGTATCCAGGCCGTTCTTGGGGGTCCCTCCGGGTGTGAATGATGATGGAAGCCCTGACGCAGGGATACACAAAGCCTGGAAAGCGGGTGCGGACGTGTCCGAGTAAAGCTTGGCATTCCAGGTAATAAACCAGAGTACTCTTAGGCACATTGGTGAACCACCGAAGAGGGGTCGAAGAAACAAATACGGATGGAGAGATACATGGTGCGGTCATTACGAGCCCGATGTGAATGAGGAAATAACCTCACGCCACACTATACACTCCTATAAGAGAGGACCTAGGCCGGGGCCTGGAAAGGCCAAAGGTCCTGATGGTTAGGAATTGGTCAAGAAGGCCTGACCTACTTGCAGTTTATCGTCATGCAGTGAGGACGAGGGTCGGGGACCCGAGGAGGCCAAGGGGCCTAAGGTTAGGCATCAGTCAGGAAGGCCTGACTGATCTGCAATTTAACGTCTTACATGAGGATGGGGGCCGGGGACTCGAGGAGGCCAAGGGGCCTGAGGCTGGGCCTTGTAAGGGGAGGCGTACGGCGTGGTACATTATCCCGGCGTGAATGAGGACGTAGTCCCACACCACACCGTACACCCCTATGGGGAATCGAGACCATGGGACCGATCGCTAGCACCACCCGGGAAGAAATTTGTCACTTCGGGATGGGGTAGAATGAATCACTGCACTCGATGTCTGGGATATCTCGGGGTGGACCCGAAGATCCAGGACGATGTTGACGATGTTTGAAACACAACGTTCACATGGTGACCCGATATGGGAGCAACAAATGAGCGTCGACCGCTGAACAAATTTTCAAAGCGGGACTTGCATCGGCTTGTTTCTTGAAAACCCTCGGGGGCGTTGGCCCGTATCGGTAGGAGAGCCCTTGGGCGGCCGTTCTTGGGGGTCCCTCCGGGTGTGAAAAATGATGGAATCCCAGTCAAGGAGAGGGTGAAGCATAGCTGTATCCATCCACGAAAGAGGCAAACATCTCCAGGGGGGATGTGCACCCGGGTTGAGGCTTGCTCGATGTGAGTTGGCGGAAAAGTGTGCACCCTGCCATGTCTTGACCCGAGGGGAAGATTTTGGCTTTTGGGCTGGGCCAACAGAAAAAATGTCCAGGCGTTTCTTTGTATCCCATTAGGATGGGAATCAAGCCATACGTAGTTCTTGAAGGCCATGCAGTTTAGCGTCATGCGGTGAGGACGTGGGAGGATAGAAGAACGAGAGTGGGAACATGGTGGGACCCTTAAAATCCTTGTGTGAGCGGGGTTGTATGAGCGGGGATAAGAAAGCCTACCCCCCGCTACACAAATATCCTCCAAGGAAACTATTCCCAGGGGGGATAGTGGAAGAGAAAAGCTTGGGGCTGGGCTCAAGATGAGGCATCTGAGCGTTCCTACGTATCCCATCAGAATGGGAATCAAGCCACACGTAGTTCTTGAGATGCAGTTTAACGTCATGCGGGACGAGGAGGCATCTCATTTGGGGATATGTAAGGTACGACAAGTAATCCGACGTGAATGAGGAAATAACCTCACACTATACTGTACAATCTCGCAAGAGGGTAAGTCGGGGAAAACCAAGGGGCCTGAGGCCGGACCGCGGTCAGGGAGACCTGACCAGCTGGCGGTTTAACGTCTCGCGGTGAAGACGGGGGTCCAAGGGCCCAAGGAGGCCAAGGGTCCGAAGGCTGAGCCTCGGTCAGGATGTCATGACTGGCTTGCAGTTTAACGTCTTTCAGTATGGACGGGGGGAGATCTTAGTTTATAGTCATAGAGCTCGGACCATTTTGCAGTTTATCATCTTGTAGGACGAAGATGCAGTTTAAGGTCATGCAAGACCTTATAGTTTAAGGTCGTGTTGGACCATAACGTGCAGTTTAAAGTCATGTGGGACCATTTTGCAGTTTATCATCTTGCAGGATGAAGATGCAATTTAAGGTCGTGCAGGACCATAACGTGCAGTTTAAAGTCATGCGGGACCCTTTCACAGTTTAGGGTCGTGCAAGACCCTTTTGCCCTAGGCAAAGTATCTCTTGTGGAATTTGGAATTGGTGGGAGGGGTTATACGCTCTCCATCCATGGTCACCAAGGAGTATGCTCCATTGGGGTAAACCTTATGGATTATATAAGGCCCTTCCCATTTGGGTTCTAATTTGGGCGGTTTCCTACCGGGAATCATTAGCGCTCGAAGGGCCAGTACCAGGTCGCCCTGTAGAAAAGAGTGGAGACGAACCTTCTTGTTGAAGGCCCTCACTATCTTATCCTGATGCCTTTCCAGATTTTACAGGGCACGAAGCCAGTTCTCGTCCAGTGCTTCTAATTCAGCTAGACAGATTTCGGCTACCTCATCTGATGTCTGGTGATTATAAACTGCAGTGCGTAATGATGTAAGCTGGATATCAATGGGTAGGATGGCCTCAACTCCATACACCAGGGAATATGGGGTCCCATGGGTAGAGTAGCGAGTCGTCGTCCGATAAGCCCAGAGGGCGTTGGGGATCTTGTCCGGCAAACTTTTCTTTTTCTGACCAACCATCTTCTGCAGAATGTTAGAGAGGGTTTTTTTGAACGCCTCGATCTATCTGTTTGACTGCGCGTGGTAGAGGGAGGTATGGTTTGAACGGATGTCGTACTTGGCATACAATTTCTTCAGTTCAGCCACTCGGAAGTTGGTGCCATTATCGGTGAGGATGGCGTGAGGGACCCCAAACCGGTGGATAATATTGGAGCTCAAAAAGTCAATGATGGAACGGGCCTTGACCTCTTTGAGCAGAACTGCTTCTGCCCACATGGAGAAGAAATATGTAGCAGTCAGGATGAACCTATACTGGCGGGCTGTTGCCAGTGGATACGGTCCCACTACATCAAGTCCCCATACCGCAAATGGCCAAGAGTACTTGGTGGGGTGGAGGGGCTCCGGCGGCCGATGCAGGAAGTTGGCGTAAACTTGGCACGCGTGGAATATCTTGGCATACCAAATACAATCGTGGATCATAGAGGGCCATAATTACCCCAACCTCCGGATTTGATGGGACAGCTTCGGCCCAGCTTGATGGGAGCCAGAGGAACTGGCATGAACCTCTTGCATAACTTTAGGTATATCTACACCTTGGATGCAACAGAGGAGGATACCATCGAAACCCCACTTATAAAGGATCTGTTCAAGACTAGGGCCGCTCTGGAGGGTAAATTGCAGCACACGGCGTCGAATTCGCTCACGCTCGGCCCGGTCGTCCGGGAGGCTACCATTTTGGAGATACTTGACAAAATGTGCCCTCCAATCAGGAGTGGCTTCTACCACTGCGTCTGACGAACCTGGGACCCCAGACGTGGAGGGTCCAGCGGTGAGATGACTTACCCGTAGGCCATCATTGTCCTCCTGGGTGACGGGGGCAATGACTCTCTGGTGTGCCCCATGTATGATCAAATATTCTTGCTCGGGTTCTGCGAGCGACGCGGCTAAGCCAGCCAAGGCGTCTACTTGACCATTCTGTGACCATGGGACATGGGTAACCTCTGGTCGAGAAAAGAACTGGGCCATTAGGAGGAGGGTGTACTCTAGAAACGGTACAAGATCCGGCTTCCTAACGACGTAGTTGCCATTAACCTGTTTGATTACCAGCTCGGAATATCCTTTCACATGTAGATGGGGCACATGGATCTCAAGGGCCAACTCGAGGCTGGTGATGAGAGCCTGGTACTCTGCCTCATTGTTCGTATAGCCTTCTGACAACAGGAACGAGTATGGCAGGATGGCTTGCGCCGGGGTAATGAAGAAAATACCCTGGCCCACTCTGTTGAGCTTGGGATCGTTGAGCCGCCTACCGGTGGGGCTCCGGGAGGCGCCGTCGAAATTCATTTTCCAACACGGGATGGCATGATCGACTGAGAGGATCGTCTCATCAGGAAAATCCAGGTCCAGGGATTGATCCACAAAGGTTGGATGGGCAGCTAAAAAGTCTGCCAATGCCTGTCCCTTAATGGCCTTCTGAGGTACGAACCTGATATCAAACTACTGGAGAATCACTGCCCAACGTGCTAGTCGGCCAGTCAGCATGGGGTGGTTCAAGATGTACTTCAGTGGGTCTACCCGGGAGACCAATTGAACCTCATGGTGCTGCAGGTAATGTCGCAACTTCTGCACGGAAAATATGAGCACAAGGCAGCTCTTTTAGATAGGGGAGTATCTGACCTCCGTATCGAGAAGCATGCGACTGAGATAGTAGAGACAGTTCTCAGTACCCTTTTTATTCTTCTGGGCGAGCAGTGCACCGAGGGATCTTTACAGGGTGGTCACGTAAAGGACCAACGACTTTCCGGAGACGGGTGGCATCAAAACTGGAGGTTGGAGCAGATACTGCTTGATTTCCTCGAAGGCGGTCCGACAGTCCTCATCCCATTCGTAGGCAGCACCCTTCTTCATGAGCCGGGAAAAGGGCTTACACTTTCCAGACATATTCGTGATGAATCGGCATATATAGGCTAAGTGGCCTTGGAGGCCTCGAAGATCCCGAATGTTGCTCGGGGGAGGCATTTGGCTGATGGCCTTAATCTTCTCTGGGTCGATCTCGATACCTCGGTATCTGACAAAAAAGCCCGGAAACATCCTAGAGGTGACCCCGAAGGCACACTTCAACGGGTTCATCTTTAGGGGACGGGAACGGAGGAAACCGAACACTTTCTTGAGGTCTTTGAGATGGTCCTGGTGCTGACATGATTTGACTACGGGGTCATCCACGTAGCATTCCACCAATTTCCTGAGAATCGGCTTGAATATGCGATGCATGGCCCTCTGATAAGTGGCACCAGCTTTTTTCAAACTGAATGGAATAACCTGGTAGAAAATGGTACCTTGGGGAGCCCTGAAGGCAGTGGACTCCTCGTCTTCAGGGGCCATCCGGATCTGGTTGTACCTAGAATACCCATCCATGAAAGAGATAGCTTGGAACCCGGCTGTGGCGTCAATAAATAACTCTGTCACCGGGAGTGGGAAGTCATCCTTTGGGCAGTGGCGATTAAGATCGCGGAAGTCGATGCAGACTCTGATCTGCCCATTCTTCTTTCTGACTGGCACAATGTTGGCAAGACACTTTGGGTACTGGACTTCCTTAACGAAGTTGTCTTTGATAAGCTTGTAAACATCGGCCTCAACCATAGCACCATTAGAAGGGTGCATCTTCCTAGGAGGCTGCTTAAACCCACGATGTTTTGCCGGGAGGCCCAGACGGTGAACAACTACCTGGGGATCTAGTCCGGGAATCTTTATGTAACTCCTAGAAAACATGTCACGGTGTTGTTTGAGGAAGTCTACGTACTTCTGCCGCTCCTCGGGGAACATGGCTGCACTGATCAATGTGGGTTTCGGATCTGCCTCGCTACCAAGGTTCACCTGTAGCAGTTCATCAACCGTGGTAAAGACGCCTTCTTCAAATGTGGGGGGAGAATCCTCCAGGTCTTCCTCTCCACCAGTGGAGGGATTTCCCGCGACGGGAGGTACTTCTGGGCTATCAAAGCCTAAGGGGTAGCTGGTGCCGGCTCGGGCAGCAGTGGTCAACATATCAGGAGAATCACTTGCCATTGAGACCATAGAAATGAAGGAAGTCGACCCTATCCCATCTGGCCTTCGTCCTAAGGGGCCACGTTTGATGATATCAAAGCAGTGGTGACGTGTCGGCCTGAGTCAGTTAATTCTAGACCGGCGGAAGAGACACGTATGGCGCACCACCGTTGTCATAAGATTGACGTCCCAGTACCGTACATGGGTATGAGGTTCCGGGATCACCTAAGCCTGGATGATGTAGTAGTACGAGGTGATTTTCCACCGTCGCTTAGACACGAGAATATGCCTTCCTTGTGTACCCGAAACAACAAAACATTGCCCCATGTCGGGGGTCGTGGCCTCCAATCAGTGGATCAGGAGGATGTAGGAGTCATCCATGCTTTCCTAGGGATCACTTTTGACCTGGGCGGGTTCACCCTCACATACTAGGATTTGCTTATCCTTACTTTTGTAATAATCAGCATCCAGATAGCGGGCCTCACAAGAAGCAAAAGGGGACACATCTCCTTGGAGCACCCCTACTCGACCGTTGAGTGAGTATTTGAGGCACTGGAGATACGACGAAGGGACCACTGCATGCAGATGGAGGCATGGACTACCCATCAACGCATTGTAGGCGGTGTCCTGAGAGACGATCATGAACTCGGTGCTAGAAATTAAGCCACCGAACTGAGTCTTCAGGTAGATCTTTCCGACTGGGGTTTTCTCGGTCCTGTCGTACCCCTGGATTCTGAGGTCAGAGGGAGTTAAATCACCTTCAGATAGACCCAGCTTTTGCAACGTTCGAGTTCAAATTAGATTGATTCTGGAACCCGTGTCAACGAGGCAGCGGTGGACCTCCACCCCATTGAAGTGGCTAGTGATGTATAGTGGGAGAATGTTCCCCTGTAGAGGAGGGTCCTCATCTTCACCGGAGAACGAGATAACCGCCTGAAATTCGGAGTTTTTAATCATCTCGGTATGGAAGGCTTCTGCAGCTACTACCTCAGTATCAAACTGGAGGGGGCTCCTTAGGGCCTCGAAAAGTGCCTCGCGCATTTTGGATTACAGGCGAAGGCCCTCAAGGATAGAAAGCCATGCTGGAATGCTGACCAGGTGCTTCAGGACATCATACTTTCGTGCCAAACGCGAACCTCTGCCTACAGGTGGTCGTTCGGCATTTGGAGTCATAGCGGGTCCTTCTGGTTGAACCGACGATCGGCTGGTACTGGGTACATCTTGCTTCCTACTAGTAGAAGCCTGGAGAGTAGTCACCGGACTAGGATTGGGCAGCAGAGGCTGGCCTGTAGCCGGGCAAAACTGACTGTGATACGAATGAGGCAGCTCTCCCTGATCTAGTAGCACAAACGCCATTGGAGGTAGAGTTGAGGGAGTTAGACGGGGTTGCGCATGCTGAGCTCTGCGCTGAGCCTATTGTCTAGTCTCAGTAGCGTGCACGGCTTGGCTGAAAGTGCCTGATGACATTCCTCGATGACCGGCACGGTTGCGATTCCACCGACGTTGACGTCGGCTGGAAACGTTGGGGAGGTTTTCCTGGCGCTCCCCCTCGTCGGGAGTCATATAGGGCTTTACCACCTCCAAGGTGTTAACCGAAGCGTACCCCTGGCTGTCGCTCGAGGAGTCATCCAGTACCGGGCGGATTCTGGGAGGAATCACCATTTTAGGGGGCATAAAGTCGCCGAGAATACGGGATGATGGTGGCAACGGTGGTGCGCGTTGCTTCTTCTTGCGTCGCCGCTGCTTTCCCTTTTGGGAAGAGGTTGACTATGAAGACGATGCGGAGGTACCAGCTACTTCTTCTGAAGGTTCTGGATGCTTTAGGCGTGCCCAGATGATACCATGGGAACAGACGATGGTTTTTCGAGCCATCCAGTCGTCGTATTTCCGGGATCCGCGGTTGGGAACCTGCTGCCACTCGCCTTCGCTGTCGCTACCGATCTCTGACCCTGTAAAGACACCCGTGACTTGAACTGGTGCCTGGCCGTGATGTCGTGACACGTCAAATTGATTATATTTTTAAGGTTGATTTATAGTCTAGGGTAAACCCTAGGTCGTCTCTCAAGGAGCGTTGGTAGGTTTAGAGTGTGTATTTTTGATAAAAATGTCAAAGAGAGGGGTGGTTTTGAAAACAGCTTAAAACAGTGACTTAGTTGAAATAGCTTAAAAGATGAGTGACCAAGTGGATTTTGAGAAATATGAGATAAAAGGGTCGATGTGATTTCACTACACACATATCAAGTTCATTGTTCATAGAGATTCATCTTGGGTTTAGAGTAATTCTTTGGTTGGAGTTAATTGGAATCCCGATTAATTCCTAAGCTTTTATTTCAATACTTTACGGACCAAACCTTGACGTAACAATCGTATTGTCAAGGTCCAGTACTTATGAATGGAATAAGAGCTTCCAAAGCATATTGAAATCTCAATAAGGTGGGTATGAAAAGGATTCTTGTGATGTCCAATCGGAACAACACAAGTCACGCACTCAAAACCTCACACCGATCGGTTAGAAATTAAGAGCATAACACTCACATGCATCAAATCAAGAATTAAAATCTGAAATAAAATAAGATACATGGAATGAAATGTTTAAACACCCAAATTACTCCAAACCAGTAGCTAATTTATGCATCGGAACTCCCTTGGCATGTGTGTAGCTCCCTCACAACGAACACCCAACTTTTAGCTCGACATCGGGAGGAGGAGGAAGCTCGGGTGGAACTCCTTCTTCATTGTTGATCTCCCTATGAGGATAGGGGCCTCCAGAACCTCCAAGGTGATTAGGAGACTCTTCTAGGACTCCAAATTGGAAGCACTTCACTCCTTGGCCGAACTTGCAAATGAGGATCCCAAGGTGCCCTTTTATAGGAAATGTGGGAGGTGGTTTTGGGAACACAGATTTCATCAATCCACTTGCAGGACGCGTTTCGGAATTCAGACAGTCTTATCTCGCTTTGGAGAAAAAAGAAAAGTTGTAGCTCTACCCCTTGACTGTCTCCACCGAAAGTTTGGCACCGTTTTGACAACTAATTCTCGAGATATTGATAAAATACAGAACACCGAATTTGACTTGGTCCAAATTCGGTGGCTCGGACAGATCAGTTCGGATGGGCCCCATGCAATCCGAATCAGGATTGGGTTCCTTAATAGAAAATGTAGAATATTGAATTCTGGACAGGCCGACAAAAGTTCAGCCCATTTGGATGCACGGATTTTGTGTACTATTCAAAACAGTGGACAGATGTCCATGGATCCATTCAATTTTTGGCCCAGTTTTCTTTCACTTCATCAAGAGCCCTCCAAATCACCTCCACCTACATTGTAATTTTCAAAACAAGTATCATTGCCCTATTTAATAGTGATAAACACTAAATTATTGAATCAAACATGAAGTACAATTTGATAATATTTTTATAATTTTTAATACAAAATATGTTTAGCACAACGGTGTAAGGGTGAAAATGAAACAGTGAATCGTGGTACGATCACACCCCCATACCTAAACATTTTCACTCCTGGGCAAAGTCACATATTCAAATACAATGATTCATATATATATATATATATATATATATCCAACATCATAAAGATTTATCATTTGAGTAAATTTTATTTAAAGTAAAGTGATCAATGCACGAACCACACCAAGGAGTTCTTCCTAGTGAAAATAGAAAAAGATGTCTCATAAATCATATCATAGTGAAATTCAAAAAGATTCATGATACCCAATTGAGAAAGGAATTCAGAAGTAAACCATGACACTAAATCCATGTGTGTGTGTGAAAACCATTCCATGCTATTCTTTCCACTTGATATCTAATAAATATATGTTATTTTAACATTTTTCAGCTTAAATGATTTTCTCACCGAACCTGTCCTACATCCTTTGCAATCATATTTCAAGACCCACTCATTTAAGCATTCCCAGAAGTCAAACCATCATCTCCCGACCTAGATATCCCCATATGTTGCACATTTCATCACTCCCCTCATTTTTTTTGAAGTTGCAATTGGAACAAATCTCACACTCATCTCTCAACCCTTGTTTGATCTCCTCACGACACTAATTGCAATAGTTATAACAAGATCAAAGGTTGAGGAGGAGTGGTTTTTGACCTGCCCAAGACACAACAATTTTTTTTTGAGGGCGTACAACAGTCGGACATTAGGTACACACGCATAGGTCAATCTGGTAAAGTAATGAAATAGATCGGATAAGGAACGAACGTATGGAAATATCATTTAAAGCTGAAAAATATTAACCCAACATATATTTACCTTATATTAAGTAAGAAATAATCACACTTTGTGGTTTGGTGCAATTTTTTTTTTTTTGGAGATATTAGCGACATAGTTTTCTCAAAAACTACTCACACAATGGGCATCAATCATCTCAAAGGTTTCACATAGATACGACCATTTATATCATTGACAGAAAACCAATTCACTAAAAATCACTCCCTGATGTTAAATTCATACAAATATTATTTTTAGCCTTCGTTATGGTATTTTTACATTCCCCATTTTATGGTCGCCACATCATGGAATTTCGAAATTGTTGATGGGGAAAAATAAAAATGCCATAAAGAAGGCCAAAAAGAGAAAACAAAAGGAGAAAATGGTGAAAAATCCTAACTATCCCAGGAATGTATCCACCCCCCCACACCTAGAGAATGCAGTGTCCTCACTGCAATAAAAGAGACTGTGTGAAGGAAGGATAAAACCTGGTGAGTGTTATTCATAGACCGCTTCTTGAACATGGAGTTCCTCCACTGGGGACTCTGGAATGGCTTCATGGAAGTGCTTCAGCCGCTGCCCATTGACAGTGAAGTTTTTCTTGGTGTCTTCATTTTGAACCTGGACAACACCAAATGGAGAGACATTAGTAACAATGTAAGGTCCAAACCAACGGGAACGAAGCTTACCAGGGTGCAACTTCAGCCTTGCATTGTAGAGGAGGACCTTCTGTCCAATTTGGAATTGACGATGAAGGATGAGACGGCCGTGGGCAGCCTTGGTTCGCTCTTTATAAATTCGGGAGTTCTCATATGAATCTCTTCTCATTTCCTCCAACTCCTGAATCTGCAACTTCCTTTGAATACCTGCACCAGAAAGATTAGAATTGCATTGTTTAATGGCCCAGTAGGCCCGGTGCTCTACCTCAACAGGGAGGTGACAACTCTTCCCAAAAACTAGCCGATATGGTGACATGCCAATTGGAGTTTTGAATGCAGTACGGTAAGCCCATAACGAATCATCGAGTCTAAGACTCCAGTCTTTTCTGTTTGGCTGAACTGTTTTCTCAAGAATCTGTTTTACCTCTCTATTTGATACTTCAGCTTGACCATTTGTTTGTGGGTGATAAGCAGTAGACACTAGATGCCCAACCCCGTACCTGCGCAAAAGAGATTGCATTGTGCGGTTGCAGAAATGAGAACCCTGATCACTGATGATAAACCTAGGTAATCCAAACCTACAGAATATTTGGGTTCTCAAAAATTCCACAACTGTCTTGGAATCATCTGTCCTCGTGGCTCGTGCCTCTACCCACTTTGAAACATAATCCACTGCCAGAAGAATGTAAAGGTTCCCAAATGAATTGGGGAATGGTCCCATAAAGTCAATGCCCCAAACATCAAAAATGTCATGGAAGAGTAAGGGTTGTTGGGGCATCTCATTTCTTTTAGAGACATTCCCTATTCTTTGACAGCGAGGACAAGATTTACAGAATTCATGGGCTTCCCTAAAAAATGTGGGCCAAAAGAGACCAGAATCTAAGACCTTGCGAGCAGTCCGTTGGGGACCAAAGTGGCCCCCACAAGCAAGTGTGTGGCAGAACCTAAGGACAGATTGAAACTCACTATCGGGAACACAACGCCTAATAACTTGATCACTACATGTGCGCCAGAGGTAGGGGTCATCCCAAATGTACCAACGAGACTCATGTTTTAGACGCTCGGCCTGGTTTTTGGTGAAATCAGCAGGAATGCAAGACGCTACCAAATAATTTACAATTTCAGCATACCAAGGAATAACATCTTGCACTCGGTACAATTTCTCATCAGGAAACAATTCATTTATGGGAATACAGGGGGATGAGTCAATGTCCGAGGGTGGTAGAATCCTACTGATATGGTCTGCAACCACATTTTCTGCTCCTTTTTTATCCCTAATTTCTAGATCAAATTCTTGAAGGAGGAGCATCCAGCGAATGAGACGTGGTTTGGCTTCTGGTTTCTTTAGGAGATATCGGAGGGCTGCATGGTTTGAGAACACAATGACTTTGGACCCTATAAGGTATGGCCTGAATTTACCCAAGGCAAACACAATGGAAAGAAATTCTTTTTCAGTGGTGGTGTAGTTTTCTTGGGCAGGGTTCAAAGTACGTGAGGCATAGGCAATGACATGTGGAGCTCGATCGACCCTTTGTGTCAAGACTTCCCCAACTGCATAGTTAGAGGCGTCACACATGAGCTCAAATGGTAAATCCCACCGGGGTGGTTGGATTATCGGGGGTGACGTGAGACTCCATTTTAACTTATTGAAAGCTTCCTCAGATTTTTTATCAAAATCAAATTCTTTTTCTTTTTGGAGTAATCGGGAGAGGGGGAGTGCAATTTTACTAAAGTCACGAATGAAACGACGATAAAATCCAGCATGACCCAGGAAAGACCACACATCCCGAACATTTTTAGGGAATGGTAGGGAGGAAATGATATCTACTTTTGATTTTTCCACTTGGATTCCTTCCCCAGAAATGACATGTCCCAAAACAATGCCTTGTCGCACCATGAAATGGCATTTCTCATAATTTAATACAAGATTCTTTTCAATACAGCGACGTAGGACAGAACCAAGACTACTTAAACATTCATCAAAAGAGGATCCATAAACAGTAAAATCATCCATAAAAACCTCCATGCAATTCTCCAGGTAATCCGAAAAAATACTAACCATACATCGTTGGAAAGTACCTGGAGCATTGCACAGACCAAATGGCATCCTTCTATAAGCAAATGTACCAAAGGGGCAAGTAAAGGTTGTCTTTTCCTGATCCTCAGAGGCAATATGGATCTGAAAGTATCCAGAATACCCATCAAGGAAACAGTAATGGGACTTCCCTGCTAGCCTCTCTAGCATCTGGTCAATGAATGGCAATGGGAAATGGTCCTTCCTAGTGTGTCGGTTTAGTCGGCGATAGTCTATACAGACACGCCAACTATTCTGCACACGAGTTGGAACCAATTCATTATTTTCATTTTTAACTACAGTAAGGCCAGTTTTTTTAGGAACTACTTGAACTGGACTGACCCATTGGCTGTCAGAGATAGGGTAAATGATTCCAGCAGCCAACAATTTTGTTACTTATTTTTTAACAACATCAAGTAGGTTTGGGTTCAGTCGTCGTTGTGACTGCCTCACTGGTTTAGCATCATCATTTAATAAAATATGATGTGTACAAATTGATGGGCTAATGCCAGGAATGTCAGCAAGTGTCCATCCCAAAGCTTGTTTATACTTCCTCAAAAGATCAAGCAGTCGCAATTCATGCTCAGGAGGGAGTGAACTAGCAATGATGACGGGCAACTTGTTTCCATTCTCAAGATATGAGTATTTTAAATCTTGAGGCAGTTTTTTTAGTTCCAATTCTGGGGGATTTTGGATTGACAGAAGTGTGTGTGAAAGTGAGAAGTCACTGATCTCATCTAACTGCTCAATGGTAACATCCTCAGATGAGGAATGAGCTTTTACAAGCTTAGCAGTATTATCGATGGTCATGTGATCCTCTGTGTTCGAGAAATCATCAATTCACAAACATGCATGACATTTCTCTAAACCGCTACAACAATCAATGCATGATTCATTACCTAACATTTCAATCAATGAAGAAAACTCAGAAAGGGGATCAGGTGAATGAATATAAGTTGGTTCAGGGGAAGGGAGAACATCAATTGAATTGACAAAGAGAGAGGAGTGTTCTTCTGAGGGGTGCTTCATGGCATCAAGGATATTGAAGTGGACAATATTACCACCAAACTCCATAGATAATGTACCATTATGGACATTAATTATGGTTTTGGCGGTTTTCAAGAAAGGTCTCCCCAATATAATTGGGGCATGTCCATTCATCCTATCATCTTCCATTTTAAGCACGTAAAAATCAGCAGGAAAAATTAAATTTTGCACCCTCACAAGAACATCCTCTAGCACACCAGAGGGGTGTGCCGTACTCCGATTTGCTAGCTGAACGACAATACCAGTGGGCTTCAGTTCACCGACCTGCAATGAAGAGTAAATAGAGTTAGGCATCACATTAATAGAAGCACCCAAATCAAGCATAGCATTGGAACACGAATACTCCCCTATGGTGCATGGAATCGAGAATGTCCCAGGATCATTGCACTTGGTAGGAAGTGATGACTCTATCAATGCTGAAACATTCCTCCCTAGGCTCACCATCTCATCACCACGAAGCCTCCTTCGGTGTGTACACATCTCCTTCAGAAACTTGGCATATCTTGGAATTTGCTTCACAGCATCAATCAAAGGAATGTTAACCTGTACTTTCTTGAAAGTTTCCAAGATTTCTTTATCAAGTTCGGTTTCTTTTTGTTTCCTAGGTTGAGCAGCCCTTTGAGGAAATGGAAGAGGAATGGTTGGGATAGGTGGCTCATCAACAACCACAGTCTTTCCTTTGGAAGGGCTTATCTCAGGAAAAGGGTTTTCTTATCTTGGACCATTTTCAGCAGTTGGGATGGTGGTTTCCTTTGGATGGGAGGACTCTAATGGAGGGGTCATTTGGCTTTTGAGTTGTGTCCCACTGCTAAGGGTGATTGCACTAACATTTCCTTTATCCCTAGGGTTTACTACTGATTGAGATGGTAGTTTACCCGACCCATGACTTTGGATTTCCCCCACCGAGTTGGCAAGTTGTCCTAGTTGGGTCTTTAGGTCTTGTATGGCTGCTTGGGTGGTTTGTTGGAATTGGAGATTATTGGAAGCCATTTGTTTCATCATATCTTCTAGGCTAGGATCGGTTATTGGAGGGGGTGGTTGGAATGGCCTTTGGGGTGGTTGAGGATTTCTGGGTGGTGGTGGATGACTACTCTGACCTTGTTGGTTCTATTGCTGTTGAGGTTGGTTTGAATACCCCCCTTGCCTATAGGCTTGGTTGTCCTTCCAACCTTGGTTGGATGGATAGTATGGTTCTTGCCTAAAGGGTTGGTTAAAGGGGCGTCCTGGAAATATTTCCTCACAACTTTCAGAAGTTTCTCTCAATTGGGGGCATTGGTCAGAATAGTGGGTGTCAGAAGAGCAGATTCCACAATGGATGGGAGGAGGAGATTGATATTTCCCTTGGGAGAGAGCTAGTTGTCGAAGAAGGGTACTTACCTCTTCGAACTTCGTGTCCACCTTCTTCTCAAACTCAGTACTTTGTACCTCATGGACACCTCGAATGGGAACACTGGACCGTGTACCGAATTGTTGAGTGTTCTGTGCCATGTTCTCAATGAGGGTTCTTGCAGCGATTGGGGTCTTATCTACCAATGCACCACCTGCAGCAGCATCAATCATATTTCGATCAATAGGAATCAAACCTTCATAAAAATATTGAATTAAAAGTTGATCACTTATTTGGTGGTGTGGGCAACTTGAACATAACCTTTTAAAGCGTTCCCAATATTCATGTAATGTTTCCCCCTGAGATTTTCTTATACCACATATTTCTTTCCTTATAGTTGCAGTTCGAGAGGCTGGGAAGTATTTTTCAAGAAAAAGGCGTTTCATGTCTGCCCAGCCCCTAATTGGTGAATTGACATAGTATAACCAATCTTTTGCAGTGTCTTCTAATGAAAATGGGAATGCCCTAAGCTTCACTTGTTCTTCATCCACATTAGCAGGTTTTAAGGTTGAACACACAGTATGAAATTCTTTTAAATGCTTATGTGGATCTTCTCCAGGCAGTCCATGAAATCTTGGTAATAAATGAATTAAACCAGATTTTAGTTCAAAATTGGGTGCCTCACCTTGTAATTGAATGTAAGTGGGTTGGATATCAACATCAGGTGAGGTTAGTTCTTTTAGTGTTCTATTATTTTCAGCCATGTTATACAAGTTATGTTCAATTTTAACTTTGGTTTCAGAAGAAGAAGAAGGATCAAGAAGAATTTTAAGATTTGATGTCTCCTCCTTCAAAGTGTGGTCTTGTATGTCTCGGTTTCGTTGATGTAGGATCCTCTCCGGTTCGGGTTCAAAAGTTTGTAGGTCTCCCGGAGTAGAACGCGTCATACAAAGAACCTACACAATAAATAAATTAGAACACAAAAACAAATTCAAAGGTAGAAGATAAAACAAACAAATATTCACAAAAATTAAATTTTTTTTTTATCAAAAACACGCACAAAAAACCAAAGCGCTCCCCGGCAACGGCACCAAAATTTGGCCGTGATGTCGTGACACGTCAAATTGATTATATTTTTAATGTTGATTTATAGTCTAGGGTAAACCCTAGGTCGTCTCTCAAGGAGCGTCGGTAGGTTTAGAGTGTGTATTTTTGATAAAAATGTCTAAGAGAGGGGTGGTTTTGAAAACAGCTTAAAACAGTGACTTAGTTGAAATAGCTTAAAAGATGAGTGACCAAGTGGATTTTGAGAAATATGAGATAAAAGGGCCGATGTGATTTCACTACACACATATCAAGTTCATTGTTCATAGAGATTCATCTTGGGTTTAGAGTAATTCTTTGGTTGGAGTTAATTGGAATCCCGATTAATTCCTAAGCTTTTATTTCAATACTTTACGGACCAAACCTTGACGTAACAATCGTATTGTCAAGGTCCAGTACTTATGCATGTAATAAGAGCTTCCAAAGCATATTGAAATCTCAATAAGGTGGGTATGAAAAGGATTCTTGTGATGTCCAATCGGAACAACACAAGTCACGCACTCAAAACCTCACACCGATCGGTTAGAAATTAAGAGCATAACACTCACATGCATCAAATCAAGAATTCAAATCTGAAATAAAATAAGATACATGGAATGAAATGTTTAAACACCCAAATTACTCCAAACCAGTAGCTAATTTATGCATCGGAACTCCCTTGGCATGTGTGTAGCTCCCTCACAACGAACACCCAACTTTTAGCTCGACATCGGGAGGAGGAGGAAGCTCGGGTGGAACTCCTTCTTCATTGTTGATCTCCCTATGAGGATAGGGGCCTCCAGAACCTCCAAGGTGATTAGGAGACTCTTCTAGGACTCCAAATTGGAAGCACTTCACTCCTTGGCCGAACTTGCAAATGAGGATCCCAAGGTGCCCTTTTATAGGAAATGTGGGAGGTGGTTTTGGGAACACAGATTTCATCAATCCACTTGCAGGACGCGTTTCGGAATTCAGAAAGTCTTATCTCGCTTTGGAGAAAAAAGAAAAGTTGTAGCCCTACCCCTTGACTGTCTCCACCGAATGTTTGGCACCGTTTTGACAACTAATGCTCGAGATATTGATAAAGTACAGAACACCGAATTTGACTTGGTCCAAATTCGGTGGCTCGGACAGATCAGTTCGGATGGGCCCCATGCAATCCGAATCAGGATTGGGTTCCTTAATAGAAAATGTAGAATATTGAATTCTGGACAGGCCGACAAAAGTTCAGCCCATTTGGATGCACGGATTTTGTGTACTATTCAACACAGTGGACAGATGTCCATGGATCCATTCAATTTTTGGCCCAGTTTTCTTTCACTTCATCAAGAGCCCTCCAAATCACCTCCACCTACATTGTAATTTTCAAAACAAGTATCATTGCCCTATTTAATAGTGATAAACACTAAATTATTGAATCAAACATGAAGTACAATTTGATAATATTTTTATAATTTTTAATACAAAATATGTTTAGCACAACGGTGTAAGGGTGAAAATGAAACAGTGAATCGTGGTACGATCAGTGCCGGGCCCAACTTGACCATGTTGTTGTTGACCTGGTATTGAAGCCAGTCTTTAAACACATAGCATTTCTTAAGGGTGTGCCCCAGAATCTAATGATAAGGGCAGTAGTTGGGGTGATCGGTGAGATTCGCCTCTGCCGGCCTTCTGCACTCGGGCAGATGCACAATCCCTTGCTCTAGAGCACTTTGGAAGTAGCCAGGGACCCGATTTTCGTTGAATGAATAAGTCTGGTGCCTTCTTTCCGGATAGGGGGCCCCTGGGGGCCTGACCCTGACGAGGGCCCGGAGGGGCCTGCTGAGGAGGCGGCGCCTGATTGTCTCGCCTAGGTGGCGGTGGCGCATTGCGCGGGGGAGCCTGTCGGTTCTGAGGCGGTCGCTGCTGGGCATCAGCCTGTGCTTGAGGTGGAGGACCTCTGTGGGGTTGTGGGGATGGTGCCGTTGGCAGAAATTCCAGCTTCCTAGGGGCTTCTATTTGGGCCACCGCGGCGGGTTCAGCCCTGGCGGTCCTCCTGGCTGGGATCATAGGGGGCAACGAACGTGCCTGACTAGCCTTTTGCAGGGCTTCCTCAAGGTGCTGAGCCTTATCTGAGAAATTTCTGAACCCTCCAGGGTAGTTCTGGGTAATTAGGGAGGGTACCGGCTCTGTCTTAACATTCCCCACACACATCATCAGTAATTTCTCATGAGTCAGTGGCATGTCGAGGGAATACGTAAGTCCCTTCCACCGGGCGATGAAATCTGCGACTCGCTCATCAAGCCTTTGCTTGCACTTGAAGAGGTCTGCAATGCTAGTCTTCCGCATGGTGGACCTGAACTGGTATAGGAACTGCCGGTGGAGATCCTCCCAACCGGTCACCGATCCGATAGGGAGCTGGCTGTACCAGACGAATGCTGGACCTTCCAATGTCTGTACGAAACATCAGAGCTTGGCAGCTTCTTGCTGAGTCGGGGTCCCCAGCATGGGGCCACACCTGAAAGAAAAATGAGCCAAGTGCTGCGGTGGGTCCCCTATCCCGTTGAAAGGAGAGAAAGTGGGGTTCCCAAAACCCGGGGGTGCAGGCATATCATCTACCCACGCGGGATATGGCTTGCCATCCGGTGGGACCGCTACCTACCGCGTTTCCCACGCTTCGAGGTGGGCTGTGAGCGCCACTATAAGATCATCCAGGTGGGGGTCCCTTTTTTGATCGGGATCCCTAACCACATGTGCGTTTCCTGGTTCCTCAACATAGTAGATGTCTTCAGCACCTCGTGGATCAACTGGCGGAACAACCTGTAGGGCGACTGGGGGAACCCGTACTGGATTCTTCATTTTTCCCCATCGCTCGGGGGGTTTGGTGAGACGCATCGCACCCTCTTACCGTAAGTTCCGGATTCTTCCCTATCTGCGGAAGTAGCATGATCAGGGTTGCCCGGAGGCATCTCAATGGGGGGAAATTGTTCTTGCCCCTGCTGCCCCGGCCTGGGATCACCATAGTCGGGTCGCCGCTCTGCAGCGCGCTCAACCAAGAGTTCGTCAACCAGCCTCTTCTGCTCAGAAAGCTGCTGGCGTAATGTGGCGTTCTCGGGATCTTCATCAGTTTTCTGCACAGAGCAGACGGGTCAGAGTGCTTGACAGTTCCGACGTGATCCTTACCCTTGCCGGTATTTCGTCCGAGTACCAGCGACTCGGTGGGTATGGGGAGGCCTAGTAGGTTCCTCTGCTGATGGGTAACCCTCCCGGATGGGTCCAGCAGTGGCGGTACGCCCTCGGGGGGTAAGTCTCCATCAAGGAATTCAAGCTCGTCTTCCTTGTCCACTACGTCATCCATGTGGACCACGACCCCTCTCGAGGGCATGTCCTCGATGTCACATAACGAATCAGGCTGTTGTTGGATAGGTTTGAAGAGGAGAGCGACATAGTGTCCCCAACCACGGACTTGCACATGGGGGTAGCTTCCCTGACGATTCTGCGGAGTACTTTGAAACTCTGAACACATTTCAATTGAAGGGCGCTCTGGCGGCCTGGTGACTCAGGGTGCTGGGCCACAAGGAGTGCGGCCAAATCGATCATGCGGTATTGCTCTCCGATTTCTTCGAAGTGATATCGACTTCTGGGGTACACCACCCGTTCGTAACAAAGGAGGAAGTGTGTCGCCCATAGGGTTCGACAAAAGCACCCCACTTCTTCAGGGGTAAGAGACTCTGGTGCACGAAAATTCAGCGCCGCCGTCGGCCAGAACATCTCCGGGAAGTAATCTGCTGCAAGAATACTCCAGAATCTCCTGGGCTCGGACTCGGGGTCTGGTCCTGTATTTCCCCACTCGTCAACCGGGGGAGGATGAGGGACCGGTACCGGTACCGAGGCAGACCTCTGGGATAGTAAACTCGGCGGAGGATAATATGGAAATCGAGCTGACTGGCCACCAAATTCCGGGGCATCCTCTGATGAATAAGGTGACCTGGCCATGATGTCACGATACGACGGGCTGATATCCATAGCTTCCGGCACAGGAGTCACGGCTACCGGCGACAGGTCGTGTCGTCGCTCTACCACCGTTGGCCCCCAAAATAGCTCTCCATGATCTCTAGTAGAGGTAGAGGGCGCTTCTGGTGACGATGGGGGTGATTGCGCGGTCGAGACCTATGAAATTCCCAAGATTTCTTCATCCTGGATGTACCTACGGAGAGAGATGGGAATCTGGTGGACCTCATATTTCGGGAGAATGAGGATAATGCGTCTGGTTCCTGCCCCGGTCCTTCATACGGAGGAGCGGGGAGAAGGTTCCATCGCTGAGTCGCATTCCGCTCGAGAGTCGGAGAAGCGGGCAGGTTTGATCTCCACCCGGGCTTTCCCAGGACTCTTCTTGTGGCGGCGACGACCCGCTCTCCTGCCCCGGGGTCGCTCTTCGAGACAGGGTTGATCCCTATCATATAGTCTCGGGACAGTGCTGGCGCCGTGGCGGAGAGGACCCCCACTCGAGATGGCCGAGGTGCGAGGGGCACCGGGGCAAATGTCGAAGGGTACATGGGTAGGACCTCTATGGTCAACACCCATGTGTGCGGAGCCTCTGTTGGAATCGGCAGGAGCATGGGGAGGACCTCCATGGTCTATGCGGGCGGAGTGAGGATGGCCTTCACTCCTCATGTTGCTGGGGTGAGGAGGACCTTCGCCCGTTGCAGAGAGGACGTAGGGAGGGCCCCCACGTTGGAGAAGGACTCGATGGATAGTTCCTTCAGATCGGCGGTAGGGGGTAGGATGGACTCCATACCCTGTATAGTGGGCGTGGGAAAAGATTCCGCGCCGAGCGTCACTGCCACTGGGCAGGTCTTCCTTCGGGATGGGGGTAGCACGAGGCATACCTCCATGATGAGCTTCGGAGTGGGGAAGGCCCACACTCTGTGGAGTAGTGGTACTGGGAGGGCCTCCGTACGGGGTGACATCACCGCGGGTTAGTTTGCGGCGATCACCACTCAGGCCTGCAACCCGGAGAGTCAACCTGGCCTGCCCGTGGGGCGGTTGGGGTCTCGATCCTGGTTGGGTGAAGGAGTTCCCCTGCTCAGTGTATGCAGGGACTTCATGATGCACATCGGCGGTGGATCGGGCCACTATAGCTGCTGACGTTGATGCACCTGAGCGGGCGTTCTCAGTCCGGGCCCGGCACTGACGTCGGGTCAGACGAGCTGGTGCATGTGGTGCAGGGGTATAGCCTACCTTCTCTTCCTGCAGAGTCGGACGGCGGCGCTGACGTGGCCGGGCGGGAGCTCTTTCCTGGAGCCCTTGGGTCGGGACCCTGAGCGGGCTGAGCCGGATGACGCCTGCCTCATCAGCGTAAGGCGAGGAGTCATCAAGGAGTTCCGGGGACAGGCTCCCGAAACAGTTGAACGTTGGGGTGGGGAGCAGGGGCTCCCTGCGCGGCCTGTTAGGGCGGTGTTGACGGTGGGGCCTGGAGGCCTCCAGGTCCAAGTGGGCCATATCCCTAGTTGGGATGACCCATTCCTCCTTGTACCTGCGCACGAGGTTGTTGATCACCCTTCGCTGGATGACCTCTGATGGGGAAAGGGGACGTGGGCGCCCCGTATTCCGTGATGTGGTGGCCATCGTGGCAGTAGCGGCGCCATGCGGGGTGGCTGTGGTAGAGTTTCCCCTGCCCCTGCGTAGGCGGGCGAGCGGTGATCGTGTCTCTGTAACAACAACCTGGTTCCTGAGAAACGAAGGGATCAACTCATCAGCACTGAGAGGAAAAGAATCGAAAAACAGTGCCCCAACTTCCTTCCATTCTCCACGTCTGTAAGAAGGATCCACGCCAACACGCTGTAGAATGGAGTGCCCCACGTTCTACTGCCCCGACTTCCTGTGAGTTTCACGACAGGCCCGCCATTTGCTTGGCGGGACCAGGCATCAGATATCTGGATCCGATGACATGTCAATATACTGGTGTCTCAAACGCTACTAATCTCCACATTGAGGAGAAGACTTTCACATCTGGTTCACGATTTCTGTTTCCGACGCTTTCGCCGGGGCGCGCGCATCCGTCCGTCCGCGGAGGAGGACGCACTCCGCTTGTTGCCCCACATTCCCTCTTTCCAAAGGCGGGCGACATTAGCTCCATATTCAGGGACGTCTGCTCCTTGATCAAAATGGGATGATGGGATGTTGGTTCTTCCTTCTGTGGATTCCTCCTCAGAACTGATCACCTAGTTCGGGTCTCCCTCATAGATTTAATACGTAGTTTGTGAAACTCTTCCCAGTGCCATGTTTCCATTGATGACGGTTAATTACACGGCTTTTGTCGGGAAATTCCAAAGGGTCCGGTCAGGGCAGCAACCTTCAGTCGGGGGAGTAGTCACGTTGAGGCATCAGTAGCGTGTCTGGATGCTGGGGAACCTGGCATGTCTGTCTCTTATCCCTGGTCAGAGGGCTTCTCGAGGGCGTGGAAGCCCGAGGCATCCCACATCGATCACGGGGAATTATATGCCATAGACACATATCTGAGGTTTTCCTCAGCCTCCCGATTTCAACACAGGGTACGCCGCGAGTTTAACGTCCAGCGGAGATGGATTAGCCCGATTAGAGCATTATCTAGAATAGATCAGATTGAGGGATTTCCCTTGAAGGGATGCCGATACTGGGGCCAGCCCACGGGCGGCTGTGAAGAGGAGCGTACCGACATGGTCTCACCGGGATATGATGGTCCGGGAGAGGATTGGGGTGGATGGTGGATGGATTAATGATGTGGAGGGTGGAATGGCAAGCAACCATTGCAAGGGTAATGGTGAAGTTGGGCTTAAGCCTTGAAGGGTCTTCCTATGTATCCCTATGGCAGGGAATCAAAGTCCGCGTAGTTCAGGATGGTGCCGGTGAACCAGCATGAGGGTGGAACTTGGTCCGATGGGCATCATCAGTGAGCTGACGTGAATGGGGAGGACCAGGAGGGTCCTAGTGGTGGTGGGCTTGGACCTCGTGGAGGCTTCCTACGTAACATGTCGTGACATGGATCAAAGACCACGTAGTTCAGAGGGTCTTCGTCGGCGAACCGAGGTGAAAGTGGACCTTGGTCCGATGGATGTCGTCAGCAAACCAACGTAAAGGCAGACCTTGGTCCCATGCATCAGTGGACTAACACGAAAGTGGACCATGGTCCGATGAGGGGTGGGATTGAACCTCAGGAAGCTTCCTACGTACCATGCCTTGACATGGATCAAAGACCTCATAGTTCAAAGGGTTTCATCAGTGAAATGACGTGAAAGTAGACCCGTGGGTCCACTAGTGGTGGGATTGATCCTTGGGAAGGTTTCCTACGTACCATGCCTTGACATGGATCAAAGTCCTCGTAGTTCAAAGGGTTTCATCGGTGAACCGACGTGAAAGTAGACCCGTGGGTCCACTAGTGGTGGGCTTGAACCTTGGGAAGGTTTCCTACGTACCATGACTTGACATGGATCAAAGTCCTCATAGTTCAAAGGATTGATTGAATACAGTTTAACGTCATGCAGGATGGTAGTGAACCCTAATGTGAATGAACGATGGGCGGTGGGTGTCGGCAAACCGACGTAAATGATGGACCTTGGTCCGATGGGAGATGGGCTTGAACCTCTGGGAGGCTTCCTACGTACCATGCCTTGACATTGATCAAATTACTCGTAGTTTGGGTGAAAATGGGGGGGGGGGGCTTGGCACACCGACAAGGAGATGTTCTGGGCCAAATATTGTTGGGCCTGAACCTCGGGGAGGCTTCCTACGTACCAAGCCATGACACGGATCAAAGTCCTCGTAGTTTGGGTTGGTCGCAACGGCTTGCCGTTGGACTGGAATGCAGTTTAAAGTCATGTTGGACGAAGGTAGAAATCGACGTGAATTGGATGATGGGTGCGCTTGAACCTCATGGAGGCTTCCTACGTACCATGCCTTGACATGGATCAAAGACCTCGTAGTTCAAATGGGTGTGTAGTTTAATGCCATGATGGACAAGGGGCATACAGTTTAACATCATGCTGGATAATGGTGTGCAGTTTAACGTCATGCTGGACGAGGACGTGCAGTTTAACTTCATGTTGGATGAGGGCGTGGAGTTTAACATCATGATGGACGAAGACATGCAGTTTATCATCATGCTGGACGAGGGTGAAACTTGACGTGAATGAACGACCGAGTAATGTGGCTTGAACCTCATGGAGGCTTCCTACGTACCATGCCCTGACATGGATCAGAGTCCTCGTAGTTCACTGGGGGTGGGGGTCAGGGTCGGTGCTCACTCTAAGCCCATGTGAGTCATGCTCGGTGTGAGAAACAAGAGGTTGTAAGGACCTGATGATCACATCGCGAATGATGCGTCCATGAGCAGCAAAGAGGGGCTTATGCATTAGGCGGCCCATGGTGCTGGGACTTACTCCAAGATGGAGGCCCGAGGTGCGGCAAAGCGCAACAAAAGAGGGATTTGGGACCAATGATGGGGGGTGCCTCGTTCCCTATCACGCCCTCCACTGACCTTGGTAGTGGGGAAGTATAGAGATGTAGGGGTGAAGCCATCCGTTGGGGAACTAGGGTCGCCCTTCTCCTATGAACATACGCCACTCCAATAAGAAGGATATCATCCCTTGTGGATGGGTGATTCCACTCCTATGGAGACGAGTGGTGTAAAGAATGTTCGTGATGGGGGGACCCTTCCTGAGAGGCACGAGGTCGGGTAATAGTTTAACGTAATGTGTTGAGGACGTGATACTTGGCAGTTTAACGTCCTGCAGCTCGGACGAGGTGGGTTCAGTCCGCACCCCTAGGACATACAAAACTGGTACCCTCTGGTCCTTGGGGAAGGGAAGGTACTAGTAAGGCCGTGGTCAAGGGGGGTTGTGGAGCGAACCATCGAGGGGTCCATGTTAGCGTGGCTATGTGAAGAAGCAATAGCCGTTAGCATGCCTATGCAAAGAAGCATTAGGCGAAGCAACGCTACGAGTGGTATTGTCCATGGGACTTTGAAATCACATCGTGCAAACCTGGAGGGTCTCACGGGAAGAGGAATTTCCAAGCAATGGAGTGTGCTTCGTGAAGCAGAGTGCCTTGGCCTTATCACGGGGTATAGGTGTGAGTGGAGGGTGCTTCGCGAAGTGGAACAGTATTCGCGGAGCACTGCCTCGCGAAGAAGGGGTGCCTCGCGAAGCAGGGTGCTGCGAAGCAGTGTGCTTCACGATGTGTAGAGATCCTGCCTTAGCATAGGGATCACTAGTATGGGTTGGGTGTTTCGCGAAGCATAAACGCTCTGCGGCTGCCCGGGTTCCCTTGGGAATCTCCTTCCTTCGCGAATGCCCCTAAGCTTCGCGAAGGGCGTCCCTCTCGGAAGAGGGGGTCAAAACGAGACCAAGCAAAGGCGTCTCGCGAAGTAGAATTACCTCGCAGAGCTCATGATTCTCGGGGGCAAAGGGTGCTTCGCGATTAGGGAGAGGAGAAGCCGAAAGGTCAGATCGTCCCTCCCGGGGACTCAGGGGGAGTCCAGTATTTATAGGCAAGGGGCGCCGCGGAGTAGAACTCACCCGCCGCCTCAGGTGTTTCGCGGCGCGCTCACGAACGTCAATGGAGTCCGCGGAGAGTTACCGCCTCTGGAGCTTCGCGGCGGGCTCACGAACGTCAAATGCGTTCGTGGAGAGTTACCGCCTCTAGAGCTTCGCGACGGGCTCGCGAATGTCAAATGCATTCGCGGAGAGTTACCACCTCTTGAGCTTCGCGAGACCGTGATGCTCAGGGTGCTTCGTGACAGTGCTTCGCGACGGTGCTTCGCGATGCATCGTGCCAGCCTTCTTTTTCGTCCCTTCCTTTCGTGCAATATTTTGGCATCAACAATAGGCATATTTGGATTTGGTATGATCGTTTTGTTTGTAAATTATGACTTTAGAATATTTAGTTCCTCTAAATACATGCCTTTATTACCATCACCCATATAAGGTTTTGAATATTTTTATATTTTTAATATTAGTTGAACCAATAATTAATCCAAATGGTAATCTAATCCATAATATAAACTCATCATTTAATGGTATGATAATTGATAATTATTTATGATACAACTATGATGTCTATGATGTAACACTATTAAATATCACTTTTCTATTAACATTTACAAGGAATACTTCTCCCTTGATTTTGGGGTGTCTTGGTATTAAATTTTGGAAATATTGAAGCTTTTTTAGTGATTTATGATTTGATTCATGGTTTGATAAATATACTAGCAGAAACCGTATGACCTCTGTAATGTTTTGTGGTGATGAATACATGATTATTGTACAATTTGTCAAACCATATTGGTAAATAGTAAAAACTACTTGATTTTGGGAAATGTAGTCTTTTAGACATTCATTTTAATTTTTTGATCTCTCAACTATTCCCCCATTTTCAACTAGTCATGAATAGGGATCCTCCCAACCTTCTCCTTTTCTACTTTCACCTACCCATGATGTTCTTAATATGGGTTCCATATCAAATATCAAGGTAAGAAACTATTTTAAAAGTATTTTTCTTTATCCTATTATTTTATATTTTTTAACTACTTTCTATAACACTAGTGTTATATTGAGTAATATATATAGCTTGATTTATCAAATATTTATGTGTTTTGGTTTCATGAGTTGTGAACATTCTATTGAGATTTAACGTGGTTCCACCACTTGACATAGGAATTTAAATCTCATTATATTTTATTTTATTTATCCTTTAATGCTTTATGTTTTAAAATCCATTTTATTTAGGTAAATATGATGTATGAATTATCTATACGTTCATTGTCAAATGAATAAAAATATTTATTTGGGGTTCACATTGAAAAAATAATATTCTCTAATTAAAATGACAATACATTTTAAAATCTGTTTTTTGTATTATTTAGGTTTAATAAAATTCTAGTGATAGTTTTCATGAAATGAAAATATCTATTAATGATGTTTGGAATTGAAAACGGTTTGAAAAATAGGATAACATAAAGGTTTAGAATTTTTTTCATGTTTAAAAAAGTGTTGTGTTTGCTTATGGATTTGGTTAGATACTTTTTTGATTAATAAGTATATCTATTTTTTTTGTTATTCTATTTTTCTTAGTAATTTAATTATTTTAAATAGGATTTAATAGGGATTTATTAAATGGAATATATTCATTAAGTATAAATTAATGAATCAGTTGACACCTTATGAGATGCTACTTTATTGGTTAATGGTTAAACCATCACTAAGATCCATTATCATATCTTGTTTATACATATTTGTATTAATGGTTGGATGAATTGTGATTATTGCTTATGTTTTTGTTTATAGGTTTGGGATCTTATTAATGGGCGTTGAAGGTATAATAACAATTATTATTCTTCTATGTTTCCTTGAGCTTTGTTTTTGTCAAGTGATTATCATTTTCATGATAGTGGAGAACCTCTTTTAGTTATCTCATGGGGGACACTAGAACAATTATGGGGAAATCAAGAGATGGGTGTTTTTTCATTTGATATTATGCATTTGATATTATACCCTAATTGAAGTTATCCTAGTTAGGGGTGTGTATCTAATGAGGCTATTGAAAGATATTTTGGAGATGAGTTCTAGGACTTTTAACCTATCAATAGTTAGTCCCAAAATGGTATGTCTAGTATTATTAAATTAGTATATATATTTTTTCCTCGTGATATTTCATGTATTTTATACTTTATTTTTTACTCATCTTTCATATGAGTTGTTATCTTATTCATTGAGTATGTTTTAATGTATTAATTATTTTATGGTCGATCCTTGATGTGATATGATCTACCATATTTTATTATTGTTATTATTAAATTATTTATCATGGCATTAATTTCATTTATAGTTTTACCTTTTCCTTTATTTAAACTTAAATTGTGTGAAAGGTTATAAATAATAGGCGTGAGATGTTTTCCAATATATATTTCAAAATTTTGAAAAAAAGGTTTAAGTTGGTGTATCAAATATAATAATTTTAAAAGGGAGTGTTAAGTTCTATTTATTTTCAAAACATATAAGTGAAATGAAATAATATTTTACTTTATATATTTTGAAACTAGTGTTATTGGTTTCTTTGATAAAGGGAATCACATGGAATCATGGTGGTATCCTACTGATTTCCGAATCACACCATAATTACTAACATTTGTGAGTATATAGTCTTTATATCTTATGAAGGTATTCAACTATGTCACGAAGGTTCATTTAGTTACTATATCTATTGGGAAATGGGTGGATGATGGTTCATGGAAATGAATTGAGAGTCACCTGGTGCTGTTGCGGTTCAGCTATTAGGTTCATTAGACCAAGTGGGTCATGTTAAGTATCAACCTCCATGGCCTTACACTTATATTTTTTCATCTTATGGTTATCAAAACCTTCGTAAATTTTTTTTGTAAAGTAATTGCATGTTTTTTTTCAAATTGTTAGTATTTATTTAGTTGGATCCTATTTATTTTATTTATTTGTTTATTTTTCACAACAAACTAATGCATAAATACCTCAAGAAGAGATAATAGTTGGAACCTAGTTTTTTTATTAAGAAATTTAAAGGGTGAAATATTTCCTAAAGATCATGGTTTGATAGACTCGGTGGTTATATCCATCCCATGGAAATCTAAAACATGTTTTAGGCCTTATGGTGGAGTGGTCTAGGGGACAGGTTTATTTAACCATTGTTGGTTCATTAAATAATGGTATCAGATACCTCTTGTTATCTAGGGGTTTATGGTAGATCATATATATGACCATAATATATCAAGAGGAGGGTGTGGGGGAGTTCATGACCAGATATTCTTCATACCAGACCTCAATTTACCTTCGGTGGTTGAGTGTTTTATTTTGAATTTTATTTTTTTAATTATTATTTTTCTTGAGATATTTCGATATGGTTTCTAACTAATCTATGTTTTAGGGATATCTAAAGAGATAATTTTGGAAATTATTATTTTTGGGTGAAATTGGAGGGAATATTGGAGGCACACATTTTTAGGAAAACCCTAAATAATCCATGTGAATCAGTTCTATGTGACTTCCAGGGACACTTTATGGCTGACACATGGTTTGAAAAACCAGGAAGCCAATTTTTTAATAATGGTAAGACCTTATGAATTTTGATTCTTTCACACCTTTAGTAATTTAAGCTCCTATTATGAATATTGTTTCTTGTTTATGATCAATTAAGTAAAATTTTAAGTCTTTCAAGTGTGTTTTATTTAACATTGGAAATAATATTTTGTGACATGGTGTTTGAAATTTTCATAAAAACCATGTTTTCAGTGACTATTTTTTTTTGTGAAATGTTTTTGAACTTTATCATAAATTATTTGATTAAAGGAAATGATTTTAATTTTTTTGGGTTTTAAATTTTTTTTGGTCTCTTCAATAAAATGTTTTCAAATATTTTATAGTACAAATACAAAGGGGATTCTATAATCTTGATTTAATAAATTTATGTAATTGTATCACTTCTATTTTGATTTGGGATTTTTTTTATTAAATTTAATATTTTAGAGATTCTTTAGAACATTACCCCAAAAATATTATAAAAAATTCATGGAGGGAATGCTATAGGGAGACATTCAGGTGACCTAATGCTAATCTTCGTAGTTTACGATTCTTAAAGACTCATGATAGAGTGAAACATCCATGTTTCTATTAACATATGGATCATGCATGAGAGTTTATAAAATGTAATCCTATAATATTATATAAAAATCAAGGCCCTCAACTAGGTATTGATTTGATAAGTAAATTCAAATGGATCTTCAACTCCTTATAAAATCATAATCCATTGAGGATCAAGAAAACTAAATTAATGTTTAAGGAATTAGGCATGGAATACTAAAAGACTATTTTTAATTATTGACCTCTTTAAGGGATGCATTGGGACTATTTTATGTGCTTTTTCATAAATTGGAATTAACTTGAAGATGTCATGGTCTTATTAGTGTTAATGTTTTAGGGTATCCATCAGGATGACGAGTTAGTGAACTAGTGAACTGTTCATTTTATGAGATTTTTTCCGTTATCTCTTGAGTTAGTCACCAATGATTGGAAAAGGATTTTTTATTTATTGGGTTCTATCATCTATATTTTAGTTCATTGATTATTTTTATCCCTATTTTGTATACTGAAATGGTTAGTAAATATATAATTTTTGAAGAACATTTCATAGGTATGTTGCCAATGATCAGTGATTCAGAACAATTACGTGTCCCTATGGGTGGGTTACATAGTGAAGAGAGTATTATAGAATGAAAAAATAGGGGAAGCCGTGATGATGTAATGTTACTCCTACACCCCATGAAATTTCCCCAAAAAGAATAAGTTCCAAGTATTTTTTAGGGTTAGAAATCTAAGCATCCCCAAACCTCTTGTTCGACATATCAAAGTACACATCATCAATGTGGAAACCTTGGTCACTCATAGAGGGTTTTTATGTACATGGTTTATTATAATGGTAGATCTTGTACCTATATTAGTTCTGAGATGTAATCTATGGTTTGGGGAGTGTACAATTTTTTATTTTATAAATTTGGACTTTTTTGAGTATTATGTATACCCATTTTCTTTTTATTTTCATGAGAGAAATAGTTTTTGGCTATTTGTTCATATATTTTTCAGATTTTTATAATTTTTATCTTTTTTAGAGAACTGATTTGGGCTTTTATATCTGATGAAATATAATATGATTACTCATTCTATTGTCTCTTTTGTGTGAGGAATTTCAAGGAAGATGTGTATGGTCTAGGATAGGTTTCCCATACACTCCCTCAATTATTAGGAGAATTATAAATTGCGTGGTGGTATACGAAAGGTCTTCAAGTGTTTCCTATTTTATTATAGGGTTGTCTTATAGAGTTCTTTGGGTTGGTATTTATTGTTTATTTTTAGCTCTGGTGACCTAAAATGTTTCAATGGTGTTTTTTTCCTTTTACTAGGATATGGATCTTGGAGGCACTTGTAAATTGTGTTGTATATGTTATTATTATCAAATTAAAATAATAATAGAGAAGTGGTTTTCCCAACAAATCATATTAGTTATAATCTTGGTTTTGTTTCAGTGAGGAGCCTACCTTTTTAAATTCATAATGAATTTTTGGTTGGTGTGCTTCAAATTAGAATATGATAGATCTTTTAAGGAAGGATCCATTCATATTTTGACTAGAAGGTTTGTAAAGTTGTATAAGTAATTGGGTCTTTATTAGAGGTTAGTTTTTTTTAAATTACCCTTGCAGTGTGTTTTGAATGACATCCTAAGAAAAGAAATTGGTATTAGGGGGGATTTAAACCCTTAAATGTCAATACCTTGTTTATTTTTAAAAGTTTAAATTATCCATTGAGTTAGGGTTGTCATAAGGTGAAATTGTAGAAATTATTAATCTTTTATCAAGCTTCGCAGTTTGGTGAATGATATGATAAACCATGCAGTGTGAATCATGTGACCTTTTTTCATGTTTAGTAGTGGTGATTTCATAGTTACCACATTGTTTGACAAACCGGGTAGGTAAACCATACAACCTTATTTGTTTTATGTATTAAGGCCTTTTCACCTTCTTTTTAATTGGGGTCTCTCTCCTCTGTTCTTCCATTTTTTAACCATGATTTCACGGGGATCCTCTCTGCCTTCTTATTTCCTTGTTTTACATACATAAGTTATTTGAAGGTGGTTTCCACATCAAATATAACGTAAATGAGAAAATTTCCCCTCTTATTTCCTTCTCATTTTATCTTTTTTCTTTACGTCCATTTGCATTAACACTATATTCCATGATTATGGAGTTTCTTGTATATGTATGTATATGTTTTTTGGTTTTTGTTTTATAGGTTCGTGAGACTTCTATTGATATCCATTCTAGTGTATTCTATAAAAGGTAGGATGGTTATACCATCTAAGGTAGGTGCTTATGTCTTAGTATATTTCAAATGAGATTTTTTTAATTCTTAACGTTTTAAACTCTTTTTCATTTAGGTAAATATGATATAGGTGTTTTATAGAATTTATTTTTGAGAAGTCATACAACTATTCTTTTCGGGTATCCATTAAAAAATACGTGGATTCCCTAACAAAAATGAATTTGCCTTTTAAAAGGTGGATTATGCATTCCTTATGTTTGAAAAAATTTTAATGATAGATTTATTTAAAATAAATTATTTAATCATGATATTTTATATAGATTATGGTTTTAAAAATATGAAAAATTATTCGCCTATTTGATTTATATATTTTAGAAAGGGATGTGTTTGATTATGGATTTGGTTAGAGATTAATTTTAATATTGATTGTGATTGTTTTTTATATTTTTCTTGAAGTATTGGGAATTTATTTGTTTTAAATAAAATTTAAATAAGACATCCAATATTAATATATAATTTTTAAATATAATGTAAATGCTTGGTGGATACGTTATGAGATGCTACTTGATTGGTTATTGGTCACACCTACATTAAAACCTATTATCATCACTTTTTGATATTTTTGGTTATTGAGTGTTGTATGAATTACGATTGATTATTGTGTCTATTATTATGTATTTTGGATCTTATAAATGGGTGATAGAGGTGGTATGAACATTTTTATTATGTTATTTTTCCTTGAGCTATGTTATTTTCATGTTATTTACATTTTCTTGATAGTGGTCCACCTTTTTTAGTTATCTCACTGGGAACCCTAGGGTTTTTATTTTAAAAACCATGGTTGGGTGCTATGTTAGTTGAGGTTATTCACTGGATAGGATCCCCCAGCCAAGGTTTTCCTAGATAGTGATCTGTTTCTAATAAGGATAGTTGAGTTTGATTTAGGTGACAAATCTTATGATTGATAGCCTATTGACAGTTGGTCCTTCCTAGATATAGTTAGTATTGTCACATTAGTCTCATTGGTACTTCCACAAGATATATATCATATGTTATGAATCAGTTATTATCTATTTTATGATTTTTTCCACTTTCATTGATTATGATTTGATGTTTTTATATCTTTATGGTGGATACATGATGTTATATTATCTACCTTGAATCATTATTTTCATTCTCTAATGATTTCTCATAGTGTTCCTTTATTTTATAGTATTATAGTGTTCTTTATTTTTACCCAATGGATGGGAATGTTATTAAATAATAGGTATAGTATATTTTGAAAGATATATTTCAAATGATAAAAAATATTTTATGTTGGTCTTGCAATAGAAATAATTTTAAAAGGGCGTGTTAAGGGTTATTTATTTTAAAATTATATAATTGAAAATTACCTATCTTCCATTATTTATTTTTTAAACTACTATGATTCATTTCATTGATAAAAGGAATGACATAGACTAATGGTTGTATCATACTAGCTGGTGACTCGAACCTTACTTACTCACATTGGGTGGTATATAGTCTTCATGTCTTATACATGTTTTTTGGTCTTGGAATACTGGTTGTTTTTTACACACTACTTTATAAATAGGATGAATTATGATTCATGTAAGAAACTTGAGAGTCACATGGTGAACTTTTAGTTCATCTCTTGGGTTCATTATTCTGGGTGGGTGTTGCTGAGTATGGTCCCCATCAAAATTCATCTTCTATTTTTATTTCAGATATTGTATTTCAAAACACGTGTAAAATAGTTATATTTTACTAGTAATTTCCTTTTTTTTGTTTTTTATCATTATGACTTGATTGGTTGGGTACTACTCATTATATATATTAATCAATTTCCCATGACAATTTAACACATAAATACCTAATTCCATTTTTGTGATTAGAGCCCGATGTTTGGATTAGGGAATTTAAATGGAGAAATTGTTCAAAATGATCACGGTTTGATGCATTTTGAATTTTCACCATCATATGGTAACTGAGAATACAATTTGGTCATTATGTAAGAGTATTTCGGATAATGGGTTGAGTCAACCATGACTCGTTAATTACATGTGAGTTATATCACATTTTTGGGTAAGTTTTCAATTTTTTAAAAAATAGTAAATTTTAGGGTTTAGTGGTTTTAAAATATTACTATTTTGAATATTTATATTCATTTATAAATTATAATTTTTTATGAAAAAGGTATGTGTGTGGCATGAATATTTAGAAATGTGACTAATTTGTGATAACTTTTTTTATTATTTATAATGAGGATTTAAAGTTGGAACTTATTTTTATTGAAGGGTTATCATTTCAAACATTTCATTTTCAATTATTTTCATGAAATTTTTGTGGATAAGATTGTTTTAGTTTCATATGGATTTAAAACATGTAATTTATTCCTAAACCATTTTTAATATGACTACATTATTTTATTGGGTCATGGTTTGATGTTTTTTGGTTTTGAATTTAGGTTTTTTATTGTTTAGTTCTTCAATATATATATCGTTATTACTACAAATTTTGTTTCCATGTAGTCATGATTTTTAACCTTAAAAACATGTAGAATATAAAGAAGTGTAATATAATTTAAGAAATCACAAAATATAAATGTTACCTTAATTATTCGTACCTAGAAATATGTTATATTTGGAATTTTACTCAATATTATAAGATCAACTCAATGAAAAAGAAAATGTGATCTTGAGCTACCCTATGAAACTAAGGATTCCAATTATAATGGATACAAATATTTATAAGTTACCTATTGAGTATCTATGATCCAATCTTCTAGATACTCTCAATCTCATAACATGGTTTTCATAGTAGGATTTGAACTATTTTTGAATTGACCATGGCCTAGATACATGAACGATAACTATACCACATTGTCACAAGTCTTTATCTCCCGAGGTTGGTGTGAATGCAAGGGAATGAATGGAGGCCATACATGATATGACATTTACCCTTTAAATATAAGAGTATAACATGAGGGTTTTGTTTGGTTTTATTGGGGATAATACTTACCCAAAAGTAACTAAAATTAACAATCAAAACATAAAACCACAAGATCTATCGTATGAATTAGATTGAATAAAATAATTGAGAAAGTAATGGAACACATTACACAAGTTAATCTAAGAATATGAGCATGATTTTAATATAGACCACTAAGGTGAAACTTTCTGGATCGTCCCTTATGGGGTATCAATGGGCTGCACAAAATCAATTAATGCTCTAGAAGGACATCATTTATGTCACATTGTTTTAAAAAAAATTGTAAACACTTAAAGAAAATAAGAGAATGATAATGATTCAGTTTGAGGTTTTTTCACTATATGATGAAACAATAAAAATTCAAAACAATCCATAAACCCAGAGCTTAGTTATATTGTCCTTCCAATGATACTCTATGTATCTAATCATTATGGAGAAATATTTTATAAAAATTTCATGAGTTATAATGGTTATAAATAACAACTCTCAATATTTATATTAAATGTTTAGTACTTAAATAATATTTCCAGATGTTACAAATTCATTCGGTTATCGTTATATGTTAACCAAATTGATAGTGATAGCTTTGGAGTAGGAGAATACAATTAAACGAAAAGTTATAACCCCTACTAAAAAAGAGGCCTTTAACAACAATACAATAGGACTTTATCAGTGCTATAGAAGTAGTAACTACCTCAGCATGATTAAAAGGCCAAGGATTTTATCAGTGTAATAAAAGCACTGATAAATGGTAGCTTTATCAGTGTAAATAAAAGCGATGATAAAGCATTATTTTATCCATTCTTTTAAAAGTGATGATAAAAGAAACCATTTATCAGTGTTTTTATGTATCATTGATAAAGAGATCCTTTATTCTAACTTTAATAATAATTTATAAGGATTCATTTACCAGTACTTTAAAAATAACCGATAAAAGAAACATTTATTGATGCTTCTACAGGTGCTGACAATGTATATCTTTATCAGATCATTTTAAAGTACTGATAAATGTATCTTAATCAATGATTTTAAAAGAGTTTATAAAGGGATCATTTATAAGCGCATTTTTTAGAACTGATAATAGGGAATACTACAGTGTGATACTACAAAACACTACAGAACGAGAAATAGGGAATGTTGTGTGATATAACAACAAACTGCATCACCATAAATAGCCAAAAAATTACCAAAATAAGATACAAATACAAAATTTAAAGGAAATAAAATTTTAACACAAATGAAATTAAAATAACATTATTATAGATTATGTTAGTTATTTTTTTACTAAACATAATGTCAATTTTGAATACAAAGGCACACATGGAGTCATACCAGTCACACCATGAGTTGAATTTGGATGTGACATATTCTTACACAAGAAAAATTACTTATGAATCATTTTCCAAATGTACCAAAATAATCCGAATGAATTTTCTTTGTTTTGAGTATGTCATTTGTTTTTTTGATTAAAATTAATATTAGTTTTGAATAAAAAGATGAACATGGAGTCATATCGGTCACACCGTGCATCAGATTAGGGCATGCCTGATTCCAAAAAATCATAAAAGGCTTATGTATATTTTTCATATGGTACTAAAACAATCTGAATGCATTTTCTCAATTTTGAGTATGTCGTTTTTTTACACTAAAATTAATGTCAATTTTGAATAAAAAGATTCACTTGGACATACCAATCACATCAGGAATAATGCTGATGTGTGGATAATTCCTACATGTCAAAAAGGACTTATGAATCATTTTCCTAAAGTATCAAAATATTTAGAATGTGTTTATTTGGTTTTGAAAACAACACTTGTGTTTTGTACTAAAATATAATTTTAAATTGAAAACTTGGAATTTAATCCATACATGTGGCATAGTGTGTGGGTTTGATATGAGGCTGATTCATACATGTCACAAATAAATTATGAATCATTGTCCCAAATTATCAAGACAATCCAAGTGCATTTTATTAGTTTTCATTGACTAATACGTTGTTTATTAAAATGTCAATTTTAAACTGATAATAAACAATTGGAGTCATAATGGTCACAACATGAATCAGATTGAGGTGTTACTGATTCCTATATAAGATAAATGACTTATCGATCATTTTTTTTAATGTACCTAAACAATATGAATGCTCTTTCTCAGTTTTGAGTATTGCATTTTTTTGAAAAAATTAATGTCAATTATGAATAAAAAGAAGCACTTGGAGTCATAACGGTCACACCATGCTTTATATTGTGGTGAAGCTAATTTATACATGTCCGAAATGACATATGTATATTTTTCATAAAGTGTCAAAATAATCCAAATTTATTTCCTTGGTTTTGAATACACCAGTTGTGTTTTTTTTAATAAAATGTCATTTAAATCTAGAAACACGCACTATGAGGCTCACAAGTGGCATCATGTGTGTTTTAAACATGAGGTATATTAATACACATCAAAATAGAATAATAAATCATTGTACAAAATTATCAAGAAATTCCAAGAACATTATCTCAGTTTTCAATGAGTGACATTTTTTTTTTGTATTAAATTGTCAATTTTAAACTGATAACAAACACTTGGAGGCATACCGATCACAATATGAATTATATTGATGTGAGAATAATTAGTAACCATAAAAAATGACTTATGGATTGTTTTGAAAAATTAATTAAACAATCCCAATTATTTTTCATAATTTTGAGTATGTTAATTGTTTTTTCACTTAAATTAATGTAAATTTTGAATAAAAAGATGCACTTGAATTCATTCCGGTCACAATGGGTGTTAGATTGAGGGTTGGATAGATCATAAACGTCCAAAATGGCATATGGATCTTATTCCTAACATATAAAAACAAATTTAAATTTTTCCCTCAATTATGAGTACAAAACTTTTTCTTTTTACCAAAATGTCATTTTAAATTGGAAACACACACTTTGAGTCATACAGGTGGAATAGTGTGTGGTTATGAAATTATATTAATTTATATACATCAAAAGGATATATTAATTGTTATACCATATTATCAATAAAATTTGAGCACGTTTTCTTAGGTTTTAATGAGTGTAACATTTTTGTATTAGAATAGAACTTTTAAACTGATAACAGACACTTGGAGTTGTACCAGTCACACAGTGCATTAGATTTAGGAATGACTTATTCATAATCATCTAAAATGATTTATGGATTGTCTTCCTAAATTTTCAAAATAATACGAATTAAGTTTCTAGGTTCTGAGTATTTCAATTGTTTTTTTTCACTAAAATTAATGTCAATTTTGAATAAAAAGTTTCACTTGCAGTCATAAAGGTCACACTGTGTGTCATATTGAGGTACATATAGATCCTACACCTTAAAAAATACATATGAATTGTTTTATGAATATATCAAAACAATAATAATTTATTTCCCTAGATTTGAGTATGCCACTCGTTTTTTTACTAAAATTTCCTCTTAAACTGGAGACACGTACTTTGAGTCATACATGTTGAATCATGTGTGGTTTTGACATGAGACTTATTTATAAATGTCAAAAATAAATTCTGATTCGTTTTAAATAATTATCAAGATAATCTGATCACATTTTCTCAGTTTTTAGTGAGTGACACTTTTTTTAATAAAATGTAAATTTTAAAATGATAATGGACACATAGAGTCATACCAGTCACACTATAAATCAGAATGATGATTGGATGATTCCATCATGGAAAAAATGACTTATGGATCAATTTCCTAATTTACCAACACAATCCAAATTCATTTTCTTGTTTTTTAGTTGCTCATTTTTTCACTAAAATTAATATAAATTTTGATTAAAAAGATGAACATGGATTCATATCAATCACACAATACATAATATAGAGGTGATACTAATTCCTACACATCTTAAATGACTTATGGATCACTCTACTAATGTATCAAAATAATAATAATGAATTTCCTTGGTTTCGAGTACTCCACTTGGGTTTTTACTAAAATATCATTTAAAACTAGAAACATGAACATTGAGTGGTTGATTATACATATATTAATTCAAACATTTATGTTGGAGAATATATCTATTTAATTCTTGGGAGTTTTATAGATGTTTATTCAGTAACACTAGTGGAGAAATTGAAGCTTCCAACATAGAATGATTTTACATATGAGTTACTACCTTGTATAAAATCACCTAAGCAGGTGGTGAAATAAATTATCTTAATAGGTCACATGAAACACTTGCACAATAGTTTTTATATTAATTGACAAGTGTTGTGTTCACTTTTAAAAAATTATTCTCAAACATAATCATGGTATGATTATTATTCTATTTCATTTCCAAACAATTTTATTATTTTCAATCTAGTGGTTCTTCTCCTCATACACCTCAATCTATATCTTATTATTTGAATCTACCTCCACCTCCAAATCAGTCTCCAACACCAACTATGACTCCACCTTCACCTCCTCCTCTACCTCCACCTATTCATCCACAACCACTTCTGTGATGGCCCAACAATTTTATTTTTTTCAGGTTACCACTTCTAAAACAAATAATTTCCTCCATTATACTTATAATTGATAAGGTGATAAATAATTATATATAAGCATTATAATGATAATTAATTACAACCAAAATATATTTATAAGGACATAACTCATACTTTATCACAAATATAACATGTAATCCGCTTAATATGTTGTTGGAATACATTCTGACAAAATGAACGATGCTCACTCATCTCTAAACAAATTTATTTCTTCTTTTGAGTATGTAGGGTGTCAAAAATCTTTATAGTACTGAAAAAATATAGATAAAAAAGAAATAATAAATATATTTAGTGAAATTGTAATTACCTTAAGAAATAACCTATTAGAGGATTCTTGTCTTTTCAAGATTTTTGATTTCTCTCATAAACTTTCAAACATAATATCCAGAATCGATGTCTTTGTCTTGTATTGTACACTGTTGAAACAATGAGGAAAATAAGTAAATGGTTTTTAAATGTTTTTAAAGTTGAATATTTATATATATAATTTTTTTTTCAATTTTTAGTAATTCATAGGCTTTATCCCATAATAAACTTACATCATGCTATGATATATCATAAATTTAGTGACCATCCTATCATAAAAAAATTCTTGTCAAAAAAAGTCTGAACATATAATTAAAATTTTATCTATAAATTTTTTATTTATTTCTATTAAATATTCAAAATACACATCATGTGTGGTCAGTTGGTTTCATATCCACACATTGGATCCAAAAATTAAATATTACGGGTGTCTAGATTGACTACGATCAACATCCATTGCACCCTAAAAAACCAAAACAATTATGTAATTAAAAAATTTAAAATATATTTTATGTGATTAGATAATATATTTTTAATTTTATATTTTAGGTATAAAAAAAGTTTTTTGTTTGATGTTTTTTTATCAAACTTTTTGCGTAAATCAACATTTTTCTTCACAATTGTTTATTATAGAAAGTAAGTTGTTCTGTTGAAATAATATAGGGATTCAGGAATCCAAATCATGCTTCCCATGATCTTCCCTTTATATAGTAGTGGTATAAATGTATGTGAAAAAAATGAATAGTTACTAACATTAATAAACATAATGTTTCACCATTTAGATAGATGCATTATGAAAATATACCTTATGTATGTATTCCCAACTAAGATTCCCAACCATTTTTGCTAGAGAATCTCATTTAGAGTATTGAGAATAATCCCATCAATCAAGGATTTTCCATATATTTATTCTTCATATTCAATGTAATACATAGTTTTAGCTTTTAACATGGTCGATATAGTGAGGTGTAATGATAATAATTTTTTCTCCATAACTAGCGGGTATAAGGTACACTTGAATGCTCATTTTATTCTTGGATGATTCACTATATATTATTGATTTGAAATTTCATTTCACTAACTATTTATACATATACAATTTCATACCTTACCTCATAACTTTTATCATCAACTGTTACAGGTTTTTAATAAGAAATTTGTGTTAAATATGTACCTCATGTATCTGTATAATATTAGATGAACATGGTATGAAAGCTTTAATAGACACTAACTATTGTAATATCCAAACCATCTAGTGAAATAAGAAACTTAGCAGTCATATCATGAGATGACTCAATACAAACTCTCGTGTAATATTTTAGGGGGACTTGGTGGTTGATATAGTCTCTCTATATATCATACACTGTACCCATCACAACTCAAAAGTTTGTGGTTTTTGAAATGTACAAATCATATACAACTATACCCTGTAGAATTTTAGAAATATAAATTTATCGAAAGTTATTGGATTAAAATTTATGATAAAGAGTATGGAAAAATATTATTACCCTGGTTAAGGAATGTGGTTTGGGGGAATTACTATCCTCAAAGAAATTGGGATCATTTGGTTCAGGTGCCATTCTTTTCTCCACCACTAGTTCTCTTATATCCTTTCTTATATATTGATCTACCAAAAATAGACTACAAAATAATATCTCATAGTGAGTCTATTTGTGTATGAAATTGCCTCAACATCTTATATGTATCTTTATGTGGTTTTAGATTCCCAAAATATGTTCTAGGATAAAATCAAAAACCTAATCCTCTAACATGGCCATATTGTTCAGGACACTTCAAAGGTATTGAAAGTAGCTCTTATTCTAATATTGTCCTTGTCAATTCTTGTATCTGAACCATAAAAAAATATATGAATATAAATATATATTTCTATATAATATTTTTATAAAGCATAAAGAATAAAAATTATTCCATAGTTACACATACTTCCCATACTATTTTTCTTCTTTCATCAACTAATTTCCCCTCCTTATTTACAAGAGCCTTATTCCATGGCACCTGTCATGGGATGGAAGTGGCTTCAGATTTTGATGCATCAATATGCATATAGACAACATAACATATTTTGTTTCATATCACATAATTGAAATGTTACTATTAATTTAAAATAAATACTAATTTACTATCAAATGATGTATACCCCATCTTTCATTTATGATAGGGGTACATTAATTTGGATGAACATTATATATTTTCAGAACCCTTTTACTATTTCATAAATTATCAATTTTGAATCAAGTGGGATAAAAACAAATAATTTGAAATAATATATTATCAACTAAAATTAACCTGGAATGATTTCTCCTTTCAAAGATTGATGAAAGAAGCCCGTGTTTTCTGCTTTATAATGTTTGTATTACTAACTGGTGGGTGGGGCTTTATTTCCCCCCCAGCATCCCTAATATGTAACTTCATAAGAAGTGTCTCGTAGCCTCTATGGGATTTTCTAGTGTCTAATAAGATAAATATCTTACATAAATATTCCAAAATGTATGAAATTAAATCAAAATTTTATTATATAAATTTTCATTAAACTCTAGAAATTATATTGTATCAATTTCATTATATCTTTCTAAAGCATTCCATTCATTACAGGTTGTACATGCTTCCATGAATCAATATCAATAATCATATTCATCCTTTTTGTGACCCCAATTTAACTAATGAACATTGACTTGTTGAGGACAATAGGTTGATCATGTTGATTACAACTAACCTCAAATTTTATACCCAAATTATTTCCTTGATAAGATTATTCAACACTATGATGTGTTATCATTTTAATCATCAATTTATACTGATCCCTCAATAATTATACAGTTTCATCCTCAAAAGTATGTTCTTCCTTGGGATTGGTATCATCATCACGTGCATAATACATTATCTTCATTAGTATTCAAACATTTATTTTTTCTTGAATAAAAAATATACAATACACTTTATGCATAAAATTACACATTTTCATGCATCTTCCATAGAATTTACTACCTTGAATAGGGATATAATATTTCAATACATTAGTACACCTAAACATAACTATCTTTATTTAATCCATCCTCAAATGATTGATTTCTTTTTATCTCTTGTTGATGGTCTAGACTCCATCTTTCAAACTAGCCTATCTCCCATCATTGTGGCTCCAAAGTTCCTTGATGTTATACCACCTGAATAGTTATTATTTCATTTTTTTTATTTGATATCTATATCTCAACTTTTGTAGATATCCCCATTTGTTTCTATAATTACTCTAACCAAATTCATACCATATTGGGTACTAGTGATCATTTTGGATGACTATCACTCAGAGTAGTTCAAACAACATAGTTGATATGGGGGAAGAGACTTATAAAACAAAATGCATTAATAACTATTTAGAGATGAAAGTTGAGTTTCCCATAAGGTTCAAAAATAAACCAAATGCAAATTTAATTATGGATTCTAACATATTAATTTATATAACACTCATTTACTATTTATTTCATATGTTATATATATATTACATAATTTCTTAATAAAATATATGTACACCAAATATATTTTTATAATTTTTTTAAAAAATTATACATTGCATATATATATATATATATCAGAACCTTACATGTTATTAAATGTTTATATATGAATATTCACATGTTAATATATATATATTAAAAAATTTCATAATCAAATATATAAACATCACATATATTTTTACCCATTTTTTTTAAAAATAAATATCAAATATATATATATATATATCAAAATCCATTCATATTTAAAAAAAATCATATATAAATATTCACATGTATATATATACATATTACAATATTTCTTAATCAAATATATGTACATCAAATACATTTTTATATGTTTATAAACAAATATCCAAATCATAGACACACACACATATCAAAAAACGTACACATTATTTAAATTTTTGTATATATATATATGAATAAATATATTAATGTATTATAAGATTTCATAAAGAAATATATATAAATGAAATATATTGTTACATTATTTTTTAAAAATGTTTATGTATTTATATTCTCATGTTAATATATATATATATATTACATGATTTCTCAAATAAATAAATATACATCAAAAATATTTTTCCATGTTTTTAAAATAAATATAGTTATCAAATCTACACACACACACACAAAAAATCATAAATATTTTTTTAAGTGTTTATATATGTATATTCATATGTTAATATATACTATATATCCAAACAGTTTAAAAAATATATTCACCTATTTTATGTAAATGATAACCAATCATAATAAAATAATAAATCATGATTTAACATCAAAGCTACAATACATGAATTATCACATTCAACAAAAATGACCACACCATAAGTATGAAATATAATTGTTCAATTAAATAGAATATATATAAGCTGTCGGTATCAGATATACTAATAAATAATTTCCATAATAATTATATTTCAAAAAATAACATAAAATAATAAACTTGTAGTAAGTCTAAATAACAAACTAAAAAATCTATTAAATAAGATGGTTAAAGAATGAGTAAAATACCTAAAATCAATTGGAATCAAATCGTACAGAGATTATGGACAATCAAATAGGGAATAATAAACTTATAGTAACCATACATTATAAATAAAACATAAAAACCAAGTAAATATTTTTACCTAGGGTTTGACCAAACTAATTTTTGTAAAATAGAATGGAAAATCACAAAAATAAAAAAATACAAGAGAAAAAAGTCTATACAAAATAAATTAATAACAAAATATGCAAGAAATAAGGTACGATATATGATTGGGGGGGGGGGAGAATTAGAGGGTTGTGTGATGGGAACACCGTGCGATTATGAGAATTATGAAGGAGTAGAAGAGAAATGGAATCAAGTAGTTTTAATTAATTTTTAAATGTGATGAGCTAATAGTGGAGATTAATTTCCCATCGCTAAAGGTAATTTTCAAAGACCTTATGTGGAATAATTCATTATCCTTCGAAAAAAATATTATTGGGATTTCTTTAAGAGAAAAATAAATAAATTAGTTTCTATTATCCATCAAAAATAATACTTCTTATTGAATGGCATGAATGCACACCAAATGTATTTTCAGAGTGGTTCCGTTATCAATTGCAATTAAAACTTATTTATGACGGGTATCTTCACTGAAATAAATAACCCATCACAATGAACCAATTTTCTTGTAGTGAGTATTTTTGGCTTAGTATGACAATAGTGATAGTGGTTTTCTTAATCAATTTTCCATCTGTTAGTTAGAGAATGTGGAACACCAACGACCAACAAGGATTCTACCAAAATTTACCATTCGTGAGTTGAAATGGAAATATTGGATAATGGTTTTTATTTGGGTTTACCTTGGACACCTTTAGGTTCTGATTTAGTATGGGAGATATTATAAAGGTTATAAACAGTCTCTCAGTTCATCACATTTCAAGAAAACTTTTATGTGGAAGTAATATGAAGGAAATTTGTCAAATATATCATACACCTTCACAGAGTTCCTCACACCATCATACCAGGGGGAGATGATCTATTCACATCATGGTTCTGACAGCGGGTACATAAGGCTCTTTATATAAAGGTTCTTCTAGGAATAGTGCATCACCCATAAACAAATGGGAAATCTAAGCATATGATTCATATATTAGAGGAATATCCGTGAATGCGTCATTGAATTTGGAGGTTCGTGGGATATGAACCATCCATTTAATGAATTTGATTATAATAAAGGACTTAATGAAATTATACATATGGATCCATATGAGACATTATATGGAAGGTTATTCCATTCACTCTCATGCTAGTTAGAGGGGGGAGAGCGAGTGCTACTGGGACCTCATCTCATTTTGGAGACATGAGAGAAGGTACAACTTACTAGAAAATGTATAGATATAACTCAATCATGGTAAAATACATACCACAATCACCATAGACAACATTTAGAGTTTAAGGTCATGGATTAGGTAGTCTCACATGTTCCACCTAGTTTGGGTCATAGATAGAATCAGATATAGGGAAATATATAACCTCATTATGTGAGGACTTTGTAGATATTGGAGAGTGTATTTTCGATATCCTATCATATAAATACTCCTTAGAGTTATCATACCATGCCGAACATCATCCATGTGACTTTTCTTCATCATTACCATTTAGACATGTATCATAATGTTGACCATGAGGATGTTAAATTGGAAGATGGCACTTCCTTTGAAAAGTGTCCTATCTTGATCATTGATCATAACATGAAGGCCCTCCAAGGTAGTTCAATTTCTCTAGTATTAGTTCAATGTTCACACAAACATTCACCAGATGACACTGAGGAGATATAGGATAACATACATGCTTAGTTTCTAGAGTTATCCGCATAAGATGATCAACAACCCTTGGAAGGGAAACTCGTGTTTGAGTTGTTTTATTAAGGTTATATTGTAAGATAAATCTTTTTATCTATGTTTGTTTTCTCTTTTGTATGGTTTGGATGTCAATTTTGAAATGATAATGGTTTTTTAGGTTTTTAATGGTTTTATTGGGATTTTATGATGATTGTTAATACCATAATCTATAAATTTATGGTATGAAACTTCTTTATGTTGTAATTATTGATCAGAATAACCCATAATACAAGAAAACAGCATTTAGGGAAAAATAATGTAATAAATGTCTATCATATCAAATAAAATGTGAATTTAAACTGTAATTCCTTCGGGTAGACTCCTAAAAAGGGATATTTTTTTGTTTACATCTCCCTTATAGGCTGCAAACTCCTTAATACCCTGATAATAAAAGGGGTTTTTTTTTCTTATCATCCCCTTTAACTCTAACTCATTATCCTTATTCATTTACACAACAACTAGGTAATGGATAACTACTCACCTCCTACACCAATGTTCCTTTGGGTCTCTTCTATCCAACATAAGTTTCACTTGCTGTTGGTCACATTTAATTTTTATCGATAAGGTCTTAAATCTTATTGAATTCTTTATTCGTTTATCTCTCAATATGGGATGCTAAATCTGTATGAGCTAATATGTCCTATTTTTTGGATATTCATATTTTTTTATGAATGTCCCATTCTACCCTATATTAGAGACTAATTATGGATGAGGAATCCCCTACCTTCATAATTAATATGTTTTAGTAATTTTTCCAAAATTAGAGCTATCTTATATCATGAACCATCATGCCACATGCCAGAAATTATGAGCATTCCCTTAACAATATGAATTTTCTTATTTAAATTGTTAAACCTGTTAGAGGATCTCTAATGGACCCTTATTTATTATAGGATCTCACCCACCTCAAAACGTCACACCCCATTTGAGTGTTCTTGTTAAATTCCCTTGACTTATTAGATATTAATGTGTCTAAACAACATTATATGTTGTGTTGGTTTCAAAATAATTAAATGTATTAGTGTAAATAAATACAAAGTGAGTGGTTTGACCATGTCATGTGACTCATATTGGAGAAATGGATTATGACCTTGATTAAATAGACTATTAATTTATTGGAAACCATATCTTGGATTAAATTAAAGCCTGTATAGTTCTTATTTTAATATACTATAATCGAGTATAGAGTCCCATATTATTATAAATACTTGGGAATAACGTACCTTATGATTCATGATACTCTTGACGGGTGTCTGTATGACTCATGATACTTGGTAATGGAATCTATTATTAATTGTTACACTTAATAATGGAATTCCATATGATTTACAATACTTAGGAGTAACACCCCTTATTACTCATAATACTTGGGTATGACGTCCCTTACTACCTTATGGGACAGTTATGACTATGCATGGATGTATCAGTTATGCCTACTGTCCTCGATAGTACTATGTATATACATTTATATGGTTGTATATGTTACTACACATAATGTTTATATATATGTACATAACTATATATATATATACATATAATTATTTATATATATATAGTCACACTTGTTTAGAGGTATCCCAACTCAGGTCGAAGAAAGTAGTGTCAGCCTGGTGTCCTTTAGGAATCAGAGCCATCTCATTTAATTTTTTAATTTATTCCTTCCATTATTATATTACATACTTCCATTTTATATACACTATAAAAATTATATAAGACACCATTGGTGGATGCCTACTGAGTATATCTAACACTATGTTCGGGCCACCGTTTGAAACTCAAAAAGACTTTTTGGTTGAAGGTAGGGATAAAGGTAAGAATCTAACACTTGATGATTTATTTTTATATTAGGATAGTTTGTGGGATCAGATGACTGAGAATATTATAATGATCCTATTTGAGATAAATTGGGTATTTTGATAATTTTTATATCATGTTTTATATGTATGGTGCTTTTCTTCCATGTATTCCAATATTGTATAGAATACTGACATGACATAATTTTTCATATGATATTGGTTCTGCTTATGCAATTTATAATATCTAGATGAACTTAAGCTTCTTAATTTCAATTATGATATTGTTTTTGATATTTATTATTAGTATATTCCACTATGATACACTATGATTACTACAGTATAGTCTCCCCACTGTACCGAAAAAAACCCTTGTTTCTATATGGTAGCTCAGGAATATAGTGAGGGACGTTTTATATCATTTGGAAAATTGGGTTCTATTGCCTATGAGTGAATTGGGTATGAGGCGTCACATGGATTCACTCCCAATTAGAGTGGTTATTATCTCATACGACTTAATTCTTTACCCAATACATTTTAGGGAAATATAATTCAAGGACCACAAATCCCTTAATGAAAACTAAACATATTTATTCTAAAATATTATAAAACATTACTCATATCATCAAATCATAACCCATGGAATGGATTTTAGTTTTATAAAAATTTCATAATCATAATGATAGACCATCCAAAGATTGAATAAATGTGGTAATATTAGAATATATCCTTACCAAATAATAAGAAACATCAAAGGATGATGTTATAGAGAAAATTAATGTTCAAGGATTTCTAGAACATTTAATGAGGAAAATACCATTTTTATTTAAAATAACTTATATAGAATCTAAATACTTTTAATATAGTACGGAATTTTTTTTATTTGAAATGATATAAGGAATATTATAAATGAATTATTGATAAAAATAGTATTCTTTATTATTGAGATAGTTTTTCATAAATTGTATGTTATAATAATTGTTCTTATCACTTTTTCAGTAGAATGACTGAAACACCTTATTTAGAAAATAAAGTTACATTAAAACATTTTTATTAAAAGTAAAATATAAGTAATAATTAAATTTATTTTTTTACTGAATATTAATTTATTTTAAAACATTTTAAATAAAAATGGATGTAGAAGAAAATATTTTTAACCATAGATAAAACAATGGTTGGTTTTCCTTAAAAATAGTATTTCTGTCTATTTATAAATTAATTAGAATACAATTTAAAGAAAATATGAAATCTATATAAATAAATAAATGATAAGAAAGTAAAAAATTAATTTTATAGATAGATCACACATTTCATCTTAAAAACATTTGTGCATAAATAATCTTTATAAAAATGATATTGTAACATAAAAACCTTACCACAATGGTAAATTTTGATTAATAACCACCTATTGTAAAAATAAATATAAAATAAACATAAAATACGTTGTAAATACGTTTTTTAATGATAAAACACATCAAAGTGTTATTATATACACTTTATAAAATAATATTGTTGTATAACATCAATTATGTGTCAACAAACCAAATTGAGACAAAGATCACATATGGAATTGGTATCTTTTAAAAAAAATTATTGGAGACATGAAAATATTATGGCTATATAAGAACGTATAATTAAATCATGGAATATTCTAAGATAAATTTAGGGATAACATATAAAACATATAAAGAAGATATTGGTGCATAACATTATTACATGTCTCAATGAAGATAAATTGGGGCAAAACCCTTACAACAATGGAATATTTTAATTCAAAGGCCATTTAAAGAAAGACCATGATATGGATATCCAAACCCCATGCGTTTCATTAAAATTTCTAAAAACATTAATTATTTATTAATAAAACCACAAAAAATAAATGATGGTGCATAATATCAAACATGTCTTAGGAATTTGAAAATGATACAATGAAACCCTTACATCAATTCTTATGTTCTTAGTAAACACTCTACCCTCCTATATAATAAATTTATATTTATTATATGTTTATACCATAAAAAAATAATTCCTATAATACTATAATATTTTATTTATAGCAGCTTTGTACGTGTTCATTAACTATTTTCATCATCATCATCATTTTTGGTGTTAACTTCCTTATTTTTCATGTATGTTTTGGTTTAATAGTTGTTGTATTTGTACATTGATAATAGTTTCTTCATCTATATAATTTTAATAATTATATACATATAATATATATTCATTATAAAAAAATTATAACAATTATTATAAATCATTGGTGGAAAATTAATTTCATCACTCATTATAGATAGTAGTCTGTACATACGCATGAGTGACACTTCCATTTTTTAATGGATGAAATAAAAGAAATATAAATATTAATTAAACATTTAAAAAATAATTATTCTAAAATATATATAATATATAACAATTAAATCGATCCAAATAAACAACCATGAATGATGGTTGGGGAAAATGATTTGTATCGATACATGGAGGTGGTAGTCCACACATATTCACAAACAACACATTCATCTCCAATTAGATTGAGAATAGGTGGGGGAATGGTTGATATAAAAAAACTAACATATTATTATTTTTATGATACTATATTTATCATGGTTTTATGGATACAACAGTTTTATAGTATGTTAAAGAAGAAATAAAATAGAAAGGGGTTGGTTAAGATCAATGCCTCTTCTTTGAAAGAAATCCTTTTTATTACTCCTTATGACTTGAAGGATTGGTATTTAATGAAAAAATAAGCGTTATTATGAAGGTAATTATTACAAGAATACATTTATATAGGTAAAGGATGATATTTCATACTAAAATGTTATGAATTAGGGGGTATATCATGTTCCCTTTTTTAATTGAGTGGAGGGACAAAAATGGAATTTCTTAAAAGATTTCAATGATTTAAGGTCAGTATCATGTGAAATTAGATCCCAATGTCAATATACATGGAGTTAGGAAAATATAATACTGAAATATATTCAACCAATTATAATTTTATAATTTATGTTTTAAATACTACCCTTATCTCATGGTTTACTACCGGTGAACCCGTTTAACCTTAACAATCCTATCATAATTTTATAATTTTTACTATTCACTATAAAAAAGGTTAATTCCACCCTATTAAATTATATTAATTATGATGGAAAAAAATTTTAATCCATTATAAAATATTAAAAAATTTTAATTAGAAGAAATTAAATTTAATTAATCATGAAAATCGTAACGGAAACCCATTAAAAATGATTTTAATCCTAAAATTTAATACACCTCAATTCCATTCCATAGAAAACCATAAGATAAATTTTAAACTAGTATATTTAATATATGATCTATAAATTCCATTTAAAATATTAGTTAATAGATACTAATATAATTTATTAAGATAAAGACACATTGAACACATAAAAAGAGTTTTTAGAGAAATATATTTTTATAGAAAAAAATTATATTATACCAAAATCAAGTATAATGATGACTAGTATGAAATTAATTACATTATATCTATTTAAAATATTTTTACATTACTTTATGATAATGTCTAGAATGAAATAGGGTACTTACATGAATGGAAATGAAATTTTTTATAAAAATTTATATTTTCACTGATCTCAAAAAAATAAATGTTTTTAGAAAAATCCGAAAAATTAACACTCAGATAATATTGAAATGATGATTTAAAAAAGTGTCATTTACACCAATAACTTTTTTAATAATGGTATAATTTAATTCCATTGTTCACATAAAAAATTTTAATAAAAACTATTTTGGAAGAAAACATATTTTCAAAGCCTAAAAAACAAGTCTAAAACTATAATACTAATTTATTTTAAATTAATAAATAAAATTTTACTTTTAAAACCCTTAAAAATATTTTTCTTAATTTGGTTGTTAATATTCATATGTTATAGGTTAACTGATAGGATACAATTGTATACTATATTAGGGTTTATTTAGACTCAAGGTTTCTTGTAAAGAAAGTTATGAAATACTTCACATTTTTTTCAACGGGAATATATATAATATTGGGGAGTTATGTTGTATCTTATTAAAACCAAATTTTATATGTATACTATTTTATAAGGACATAAACCCTCCAACATGATGGTTATTTGTTGAAATATGGATAAAAACTTTTAGGTCCCATGTTTTTAAATCCTCTTTAAAAAATGTTTATGGGAATATATTCTCTATAAAATCATATTATCATTCCTTCAATCAAATTTGATGTTATATTAAAAATATATTGTCTCCATTGACAATGATTAATTCCAATATTGGAAAATCACTTCCAAAGTACACCCATTATCATTTATTAATACATGGTTGACTATAAAATTCGTTTAAAAAATAGAAATAAATAATGAAATAAATAAGGAAATAAATAAATATCCCCTAATATTTTGTTATTTAGAACAAATGGTTAATGATAATGTCAATATTAGGTATATTATGATAATTAAGGAATATATGCATTCACTAGTCAAACATGCGATAGTGATAATGAAACCTCATTGGGAATTAAATCTAGAGACACAAAATCTATTAACTTTTTAAGTGAGTTATAATTAATATTACAAGTATGAAATTTATTTATGGGGAGGATATAACACCATAGGTTTTAGGATCAATTAATATATTTCGATATACTTTTATAGAATGTTTTTGTATAGATTAAAACCAATAGTAACTTTATTAGATATTATTTATTACAATATATGAACTAAGATAATGATACATTATAAATTATAATAGAACTTTAAAAAGAAGTTAAATGAAATCATGTATCACATATAATAGATTCATACAATTCATTGATGATTATAACCACTAAAACTAAAAAAATAAAAGGGGAAATAAATTCAATGGAATAATATCTTTAGAACTTGGAACTCCTTTGGACCACTGGCACTTTTAAGAATCACCATTAGTATAATAAAATCTACAATGATGTATAATACAATGAAAGGAGAATGAATTTTTTGATTTAAAAATGAAAATATGGAAATGAGAAGTGTAACTTGAGAAGGGAGAATGGAAAGAATGATCATAGTAATACTATATATAAGGACTCAGTCTGAAAATTGCAATTATTGACATTTACAATATGTTTATTATAGTAATTTGTTTTGGTTAAACATGTTTCAAATAGGTATACCAGTGTTATATATTATTATAAATGATTTTAAATAATTTTTTTAGAAATAATAATTTTATGAAAAAATATAAAATCTAATTAAAATAATTTATTTATATTCATTAAAATAATATTTAATAAAAAAATTATATGATAAAATTTGATGATATATTTTAATATCAATATATTGAAAAAATTAAATGATTATGATATAAAAAATTAATTATAATTATATTTATGTCAAGCTCATTTTTAGTGAAAAATGTATGTTTCTAAAAATTAGGTTTTCTTACAGTCTGTAGTTTTTTAGGAGACTAAATATATTATGATGAGAAAATTTTAAAATATTTTACTGACACATATTAACATTAATTTAATTTTTTATTGATATTAAATAATTTCAAAAGTACATAATATATAAAAACTTATTTTTCTAGATATTTATTTTTATTTATTTATTTATGTTTAAAGAAAAAAATTTAAACTTCAGGGTGTAATTTTTTTTGAAATTTATATATTTTTTATATTTATCAAAGAAATAGTTTTTTAAGATTAATTTTTTGTATTTTTATAAAATTATTGATTGTTCAGTGAATAGTGATAAATAAAATTTTTACAAATAATAGGTCTTTTAAGATATTATTATTTTGTAATTATTAAATTGAAAATTCAAGAATCCTTTTGTCAAGAGAATAATATATATTTTATTATTGAATTTATAAATTCATAAATGTTGGTTATAATTTAAAATCTAATATATGAACTTTTAGACCTTACCTTATTTTTTATAAAAAAAGTTTGTAATACATTGTACATTTTGTTTTTTAAAAATAATTTTTATCCTTTTTATAAAACTAATATAAAAATATATTTAAAATAAGGAATCATTAGTTACAAATTATATAATAAATTTCATTTTATTTTTATACAAAAATGATAAGTAACGTAAGCTAAAAATTAGTTACCAAGGTAAAAATTAAAATTAAAAAATTAAAACAATCTGATGGTAATGAGTTAATTGTTTTTTTAAAATGTTTTGTGTATTTACAAAAATGCCATTTATTTTCATTTATAAAAGGGGGACTCATCTCTTCACTCCCTGCTCACACGAAAAATTATATAGTTCAGTCAAAAATATATGAAAACTTATCCTAAAAATTATAATACACCGTAAATAGAATTTTTTCTTCTCAAAATATCATCCTTCAAAATATTAATCTTCTTTAGAAAGGTGAAATTCCAAGAAGTGAAGTAAATATTTCTTATTTCTCCATAACCATTTCTATTTCATTATGGGTAATTATTATTTCTAAATTTCTATTAAATATTGTAAAATTATGACATAAGTATCATTAGCATAATGGTATGTTATTATAACGTCTTTACAATCGTTTAATAACTTCCGCATATCCTTTAACAAAAAATCTATCAATTGTTTGTTGTGAGGATTATAACCTACATGATGTAACATGTTAATTTTCCTTCAATGACTAAAAAATATGGAAAGTATTGGTAATTTAATTTATAACTATAATACTTATGAAAAATATTATGTTCTAAAATGATACAACATATTAAAGATTTCTCCCATTCGATAGATAATGAAATCATCATTCATGCATACATGTGGACAACCTTCTATGAGGAAGAATTTATTTCATTTTTTCTTTTCATAAATTCCTTAGAAGGATGGTCATCAGAATGGGTATAATGGATAAAATTTTTTATTATAAAATTATAAAAGTTTTATAAATGAAAATTGGGTAACATATTAACAATATGATAAAAAAATCCGTGTTAAATTCAACTGTACAAAGTAGAATTCTAGGAGAAAAATGATTTATTCATACTATAAAATATCCTCTTATTGGTTATATTCGTCCATTAATTCTTTCCAATTACCCTATAACACACTAATAAGTAAAAAATAAGATCATTATTATACTATTATAATGATATTACTACTAAATCACTTCACAATCATCCATTAATTATGGTATGTTATTTGTTTAGGTTGGTTTGACCACTTATTATAAAAGTGATATAAGTATAAATCAGGGATGAATATGGGAATTTAATTTCATGTAATATTTTATATATATAAGAAAATAATTAATTTATTTTTCTTATGTAATGGTAATATTAAAATTTATTTCATTAATTAATAAAACACCCATCATTTTCTAAGAATCATCGAAACACGCTCATCGCTAAATTCATCTAAAAGAAATGTAACCAAAACACCTATAGAATGAAATTAAAACATTATTAAGAAATATAAGACATAAATTAAAGTAACTTTTGTGTTTTTATAATGATTAATGTTTTTATAAGTAGGAATAACAACACCACTATTACAAACTAGTTCAAAACAATCAATATTACTCACAATTGAGATTGAAAAATGTTAATAAGTAACTACTATACATGTATATAAAAATTATAATATATGTTTATAGACCATTATAGATATAAATATGTTTCTAAAATGGGTTAATATGATTGTTATTTTTATATATAGGATTGTAGAGTGTGTTTCGAGTAAGTAAGGGGTTATTTTTCTCAAATTTATTTTCCTGTAACATATTTATTAATTTTCACCATGATACTATTAACATGGTGTAATAAATAAAGAATGAATTAAATTTAATATATTAATGGGGTTTTAAGGGTAATATGATTTAATTTTCTTAAATTAACTTTAATTAAAAATATACAAAAGTTGAAAGGGGTTTTCATTAAAATGATACTCAAACCACATGGGTTTAAATTTGAAATATTATCCTAAAATAAATATTATTTAAAAAATATAATACATATAATTATTTTTTATTCTTTCTAAAAATCATCATAATTTTCTTCGTATATTCATGGGATTATACATGTCACCTAAAAATTTCATTACCCTTTGACTCAAATTTTACCTATGGAGTTTTTTATAAGTGAAACAAACCCTATATGTTCTTAATGGATCAGGATTTTCCATTTTACATATGCAGATTCATTGGATGTTTTTTTAAAATTTAATAATAAATTATTTGATAATTTATTAATGTAATTTTATACTAACATAATTTATTTCAAAAATTTAAAATAAATTTTAATTGTTTTTTCATGGGTCATTCTAATTAATACATAAAAATATTTTCATTTTAATATCAAAATATATAACTGAAATTACTACTCTTTTTGATTTTTTATAAATCTTTATCTCTATGATTTAATTGGTTAAAAAGAAATTGTTTTTAGTCCTTTTTATATAAATTATTTTATTTCAAATTCTTTCTAATGTTCAAGAATATTGCTTATTTCCAAAGAGATTTTCTTAAAAAACTAGTAAAAATTAATTTTAATCTAACTCATCATCTTTTGACATATAATATTAATGATATAGGATATTCATTAAATTTAACCCATAAATTTTTTTATTTGGATGAATAATGTAATTCCCCTATCCGTTATATGAATTATCCATTATTATCTTTTTCTTTCCTAATAATACTTTTCTTATAAATACGAGTTATGTACAGATGTTATCCCTTTAAAAATACCCTATTTTGATCCCATTAGATGAAGGGTGTTCACTGAGGATCCATCCATCGATTGATTGAGGAAATTATTATCTTAATAAAATACCATTTATCTATATGGTTTAAATGATACATGTTCTATTATCTTGAATTAATGTGTTTTACCTTTATTGTTAAGTGTTTTTATTAGATACTAATTAACTTCCATGGGTTAGTCCTGTTATTATTTTTGATGGAATTATTAATGATTTCCTTTTATAAAACCATTGTAAATGGATTTAAAACCCATTTTCTCAAATTGGGTTCATTTTATTGTGTTTAATGAAACTGAATTTCATTCCCAGGGATATTTATTCTATAAAAAATTAATGATTATAATCTGAAAGATTTATCATACCCACTTTATTTCTATTGGTTATTTATAATGTGATAACTGAATGATTATCAAGTGGAATATGTATGTATGAATTAATGAATGCATGATGGGGTCCTATATCACATTTAAATGAATTAGATTAAGGTTTATATCTCATGAAATTATTATTTGTGAGTTAATTTTAATTTCTCATAATCATGGGCAAAAATGGTGTGGCTCAGGAAAGCAATGCATCCTTATACTGATGTTTACACCACATTTGAAAGATGTTCCATATTTTGATGCTTATTCTAATTATTATTTTATGATATCATGGATCATGTTTATAAAATAATTATTGTATTACGTTATTCCCATCCTTATGATATGATGTATGATATATGATTTTTTGGTATAAGTTTCATCAGTATCTGGATTATAGCCATTTTCTCATATTATACTTATTAATGATATTCAATTATTATCTCTTAAATTTACCCTTACTGATCATATGAAATCGCCAATTTATTATGTTTCCATTCCCCTAATTCATGAATATACAAAAAGTGTAAAGTTTAAAGAATAGTTACTTATATAGAGATTTTTTTTGAAATATTGAAGAATCTTTATGGATTATGTAGTTTTATAACATTTGGTGAAAGTATAATTGATATAAATAACATGGGATTTTTTAGATAATATTTTTTGCCTAATTATATAAAAATATAAATATGAAAGGTATTTATAAATTATTTTAATGAAATGTTTTATTTATGTTATGTGAATTAGATGGTCATGATTTAATGCTACAATAATATCTATCAGAGTAGTGTTTAGATAGCATTGGGGATTATGATGATATCTATTGTAGATAAATTGTGCTTTGTTAATGTCATAAATTGTTGATAAGTTAAGGGTGCTTATAATTTAAAAGGTATTGATAACCCTTTTGGTTGGTTAAGTTAGTATTCTAGGGATTATAAGAAGAGAAATTTATAGAAAACCAAAGGGAAAAGTCTAAGGGAAAAGTCTAAGTATAGGATAATATCATGAAATTTATTTAATGTGTATATTGTGTAGTTTTAAATGAAATAAAATCCTTATATTGATACTATAAGTGGATATAGTCTTTGGAAAAAATGTATATAAGAGTAACAATACAAAAAATAGAATATAGGGGGTAACATCTTAGGTAATTATAAAATAAGACACTTTCATTTCTATTAATATTTAAGAATTAGATAATATGTTTACTTAAAAGGTTACACTATGTAAGTTGGTGTACTTGATATGCAACAACAGGTTTCTCTGAAACATAATATTGCACATAAGATTGAGTTATGCTGAAAATAATACATTATTAGTATTATTATTTTAAATGGTAGTTATCACCTAGCTATTTTTTTGAAAGGAAGGAATAAAACTAACTATATTATATTTGTACAAGTTTATTAATATTTTTTTACTTTCATCTAATAAATTATAGAGTCTCAAAATTATAATAAATCCAATTTTAAGCATAAAATACTATAATATTTTTAAAAGGTTGTTTTACCCCCTTTCGATGGAGTAACATTTTTAAATATAGTTTTTTCAATTATATCTATATTATATTTAACAAAATAAAGTTCTTCTTTAGAATAGAGACATCAACATATACTTTTTCGGAATTTTGGTATTTTTCTGATAAATTTTATTTTATTATTGAATAGTGAAAAATATTAAATTTTAATTTAAAACAACATTTTCCTCTAATTAATATATAGATAAATAGTCCTTTAAATTATTTTTAAAATATAATAGGACTATGTTTTAAATTTTTTATCAAATTTTGTTCATTTGATGTAATTTCATATGGAAATTCGATATAAACACATGTCAATAATTTAATGGTTTTTACTTAAAAAACTATTTTCTCATTTTGACAATAAGAATTAATTTTAAATTAATTACAAATACATATATGTTTTTAATTTGGGAAAAAAGATTTCATACTTGGAATCATAAGTTCCAAATATGTAAATAGTTTCACATTATTTTTGAATATTATGAATAGTAACTTTAGTAATTATTTTTATTTACCACCGTTAGTAGGTAAATAAGGTAAATAAGGGAAAAAATAATATTATAATAAAGAAATACCATATAACTTGTCATAATCCTATTTTCTGAGATATATTCGACCAAGAAAACCCTTTGGATGAAAGCATGGCATTTTTATGACACTTGGGTGTGATTATGACCCTTATGAATTTTAATTTAATGTAATGGAAAATATGTTATGAAAATATAACTTCTTACTAAAAAATAATTTAATATGCATTGATATAATTGAGTTATTAGACTATAAATATTCATTATAGATATAAAAATATTTTCGATATCATGTTATTTTATTTATAAATTTTTAGACACTAAATAATTAAATTTAATTATGACACAATAATGATGTAATGATAGCTTTATTAATGAAGGAATAAAAAAAATGATATTATAAATATTAAAATAAATATTATATAACATAATTTATATCATCCAAGATTTTTATTGGTGAATATGAAATGTTAAATTATTATTAAATGGTCTTTTTGAAGTTACCTCCCTGTTTAGATTTTATTTAAATTTAATAAAATAAATAGTATAAAAATTAACATGCTTGATGTTTTAAAAAAATAGTAATTTATTAAATTATTTTAAAAAAATAAAAATTGATAAGGTTGAAAATTGAATTATGTTTCCAATTTTGGTAAATTTATATCATATAATTAATATTAATATCCTCGTAATAATTAAAATGTTGTTACAAGTTTTAAAATTAAAAGATAATAATTAAGGGTAAACAGAAAAGTCATGTTTTCAAATAAAATTAATACTTTTATAGAAATTATTTTATGACAGGGTTTATAACAATACTCATATTATCTTATTTATATTTTAATTTTTATACTTTTGGATTAACAAATTAATTTACATTAATTTAATATTTTAAGAATTTGCAAGGGTGCCCATCCCCTCTCGTATAAAATGGTACACTCTCTTCTCTAATAGTCACACTTCCAAATCCTTTTTATTTGTCCAATATCTTCCCAAAACGCTTCCTAGAATCCATACCAACATTCATGAGGCCTTATTTTAGGCATAAAACCCTTCTTATTGGTGTTAAGGCGTTCTTCAAAGGTGATCAACCGAAGAAGAGGTATCATTTTAAGAGTTTCTATTTTATTTTATCTTCAACTTCCATTAAATATTATTTTTCCAAGATGAAATAATAACTTCAGTATCCTCAATATAATGATATTTTATTAAGTTCATATCATCCCCTAAATCCATCTCTATTTGCATCAAATAAGAAAGGAATTAATCATTCATGCATTTGTGTGAATTATCACATCCATGAACCGATCTAGTTCGTTTTCCATTACCGTCTATAAAGATTAGATATAATGATGGAATTAATATTCATATGATATATTCAAGAAATATTTATCCAGTAAAAGAATTATTTTTAAATAAATTTCTTACCATCCATGCACATAAAAACCATAACGTCATTCGCGGGTACGTATGAACTATCCCCAACCCAAAGGGATACAAATCATTTTTATTCACCACATCACATGTATGATATATATAAATATATATAATTTATTTTTTTGATTTTAATAATATTATTATCATTCTGTAAAGATAAAATAATAATTAACTTATTTCCATAAAAATCAACGGAAAATGAAAATGTTACTCATATGTACGTATGGCCAACCGTCTCCATGAATATAATGTTGTTAATTTTTCATAACCAAAATTAATGGTTTGATTTAGAATATATTTTTAATGCATAAAATTGATTATTATATCATGAATATTATTTTAGAGATTATGAACTTATGACTACATGGACAGGTGACATCAAAACCATGTTGCTTTTTGACTCAAGTGCTGAACATCGACAAAAAATCTAATATGAACTTAAATAATTATATAATTTTCAAAACATGATGTTAAGTTATATAAAATAAATAATAATCTTAAATTTTTTCTCAAACTAGTAGAAATTAACCTAAGTTTCTTATTCAATAACATAATGATTTTAAGTGATAATTCAAGCTCAAGGTAATAAACTTTTCCTCAATCTTATTTCATTGAGGAATATTTTGATAATATTCACAACCTTCTTCTGTATGGTGTATAATCAACCTATTTGACTTTTAATTTCATTCAAATGCTTTAGAAATAAATATTTTTTATATGAGTAATTTTACTAAATATAAAAAACAATGTTTTTCAAGATATGTGGAGACAACAACCTTTCTACCACCATGACCATTATTTTGTATTTGGAACCCTCTACAAGCCGTAAATTTGTTTAAAAAAAAGTAAATACCATATTTTATTTTACTGTATTTTGGTATGGATAGTGGTTTTGATAATGGATTGATTATTTAAATATCATTAAATGATATCTTATAATTTCAATGTCTAAATGTTATTTTTCACTTTATTCTTTATTAATGTGTTATGATTATGTTATGGTTCTTGGGAATTGATTATGTATATAAGTGGTTTCATGATAAACTGAGGTCGATTTAGACCATGATAGCTCTCCAATGCATTAGGTTGTGAGACAGAGTTAGACAATAAGGTTTCTTATATGATATTTATGTAATTGACTATGATGGGTATTCTAAACATAACTATCAAGGTTACTCTCTATATAGCTCTGAAAGATTCATTATATGTATGATATGGATGGCACAAGTTTCCTTAATGATTTTTGATTGCTATAATATTTTTATGATTTTTATGATTCTTTGTTTTATAAATATTCATGGACTAATTCTCCTTTCTTTATTTTATACCCCTTACTGATCTTTTGGTGCAAATCCCATGTTTTTAAATGTTTTTATAGGGTATAAGGATGGGTATAATAAAGGAAGAAGTCAAGAATATTTATATAAAAAAATCAAGTTTACTTTTAAAAGTTTTATATTATGGAAGAAATGGATATTGTTGTAGTGGTATCCAATATGTTAAAATATTGAGTTATTATTTATTAGTTATGTCCTAATTCTGTAAAACTCTAAACCGGAAAGCATTCTAAATGTGAATTCTTGACTTAACTCAAGGTTATGAAATGTTTAAGGATGGGGCCTTATATTGTTTAGTAGTGGTTGCTTTAGAAACTTTTAGGTTTTAGGACATTGTTGATAGGATATCCATAAAGGCTTTTTTACATTATGGTCATATTTAAAGGATATATCATTTGAATATTAACATGTTACCTCATATAAGATATGTTTCTTCAGAATGGTTTTCCATACAGGAAGTAGGGAAGCTATTCTTGGATGATATCAAGCAAAAAAACTCCTTCCAAATAAAAAACTTGATATGGTCAGAATTGGAAGTGGACAGTTTGTTGTAGTGACGATGTAGTTGAATCAAGGTATAAATGGAGGTTCTATTCATACATGAGATCAACCATATAAAACATAGATAAACTTGTTAGTAGTGGATCATTTCATGAGGAAACATCCTCCATCATTCATAGAATCATATGAACCTCTTCTAGATAATGGGTGGATTAAAGCACAGGAAAATATTTTTGATGTTAGGGGGAGTTCAAACAATAAAAAAGTTAGTATTTCTATATACCAGTTTGATGATAAATATGATTATTGGTCATCTATGGTAAATAATATTAGGTATAATAAGGAGATTTATGCTATTTATTGGGATGAATTCAAAGGCATGTTTATTGAGAAATATTTTCCTAATACGGTTTGACTTATGTTGGAAAACAAATTCTTGGAATTCAGGTAGGAGGATGACTTAGTGGCTGATTGTGACGAATAATTCAATTGAATAGAAAGGAATTACCCAACCATGATAGTAAAATCAATCTTTTTTACTTGGGATTAATACTAAAGTATCTAAGGGTTTTTGATTCTCTTGAGTTCAAAAGTTATGAAAATATTGTTTGATGTGCTGAGAAAGTGTAAATGGAGTTTGCCGATAATTATGTGTTCTTTGACACACAAAATAATAAGAGGTCAATGTGGTAGGTGAAAGGAAGTAATTCCTCAAAAATTCTCATGGTAGTAAATGTAAGGTTATAGTATTTGAAATTGGTAGTAAAAATCATACTGGTGAATGCCTTTTTAATTCTGGTAAGTGGTTTCGAAGTGTTAAAATGGGTCATAAGGCTCATAAATGGATTGGAAAAGATCCGGGTAGTGGTATGAAACAAAATATGATTTGTAGTTAGTAAATTGTTTTTATGTACAATGAGATGGGTCATTATGTTAACGAGTTTCTGATGAAGAACAGTAATGATGGAAAACAACAAGACTATAAGAAAAAAAATGTGTGGTGAAATCTATTGCAACTACTTTAGTAAACATTAGGCCATCAAATGGAGTGGTATCATTTAATGTTTCTATTTATTCCGATTATGCCAATGCGTTGTTTGATTTTGGATATACACATTTTTCATTTCTGTTAAATGTAATGGTAAATTTGGAATTATAACTAAATAGATTAATCCAAAACATAAGGTAAAACCAAAGAATCTACCTTCAAACCATATTGTTTTTCCTCTAATAGAGTTTGAAGTTATTTTGGGTATGGATTGGCTTTAGGTTTTCCATGATAAGATTTACATTAAAGGTAAATAAGTTCCGTACACTAAATACTTTCAGTTTTTGTATAGGAATGAACACTTACCTATTATAACATATCAGGAAGCTGAGAAACTTCTAAAATGCAGAAATGAATTATACTATGGTCATATTGTTGAAAACAAAGGAATTATAATGATTAATGATGTTCCAGTGGTAAATGAGTATCTTGGCGATTTTATTTATTAATTTCCTAGTATTATACCTAACCAGGAAGTTGAATTTATTGTCAAATTTGTTCGTAATGTTAGGACAATTTGAAAACCCCATAATCGAATGACTCAAATTGAACTTTTAGTGTTAAAGAGGAAATTACAACAATTATTAGAGAAATGTTTCATTTTACTTTGCACATCACCATGGGTTACTATTGTATTTTTTGTTAAAATTGATTACGTATCAATGAGACTCTGAATTTTCTATAATGACATGAATAACATCACTATTAAGAACATCTTTTCTTTTCCTCATATTGATGTTTTGTTTGATCAGCACTAGGGAGATTAGTATTTTTCAAAGGTTTACTTGAGGTCGGGGTACCATCAGTTGAAAGTAAAGGAAGTAGTCATTTTGGAGACTAAATTACATAATAGATATGGCCATTATGTCTTTTTTGTTATCTGTTTTGGATAGACTAATGCACTTTCTATATTCATGGATCTTATGAAAATAATTTTCCATGAGTTTTTGGATAAGTTTGTGGTTGCTTTTTTTGATGAAATTTTGGTATATTAAAAAAGAAAAGAGGAGCATAAAAGTTATTTAAGGTTTTTCTTGAAAAACATAAAATAAATAAAATTGTATGGGGAATTCAGATAGTGTGATTTTTTATAACAAAATATTTCTTTCCTTCGTCACATTATTTCTAAAGATTTCATAACTATTTATCCTTATAAAAAAAGTTTTTTAAGAATGGAATAGACCCAAAAATATAATCGAGATTCATAGATTTCTTATTTTAGCACGCTATTGCCAGAGGTTTGTTAAAAATGGTGCATGGTTATCTAGCCCACAGAATAAGTTAACTCAAAAAGGTGTTAAGTTCATTTGGATGAAAGAATGTGATGATTGTTTTCAAGAACTGAAAATAAGATTGGTGAATGCTACGGTGTTGGAATTACCTTATTGGAATGTTGAATTTTTTATGTAAAATGATGATTCATTGAAAGGACATGGTTTTTTCATAATGCAGAATGATCATGTAATTTCTTATTCTTCACGTCAATTGAAAACTCATGAGTGAAATTACCAAACACATAATTTGGAATTATATGTTGTATTTTTTTCTTTAAAAACTCTAATTCCTCATTTGTATAGAGTAAAATGTGAAATATATACTGATCATAAAAGTTGGAAGAATATATTCACTCAGAAATAATTGAACATGAGATAGATAAGATATTTGGAACTAATCAAAGATTATGTTTTCCCAATTCATTACCATCCTAGAAAATTAAATAAAGAGACTGATTCTTTGAGTCGAAAATTTAATGCTATATTAACCATCATACATTTGGAACATGATCCTTTAGTTAATGATTTGATGAACTTGGGCATGGAAGTTATGGGTGTAAGAAATTCCTCTGTTTTGTTCTAGGTTTCAATGAATTCATCTCTATCAGACAGAATTAAGCAAGTGTAGACGGAAGGCAATGCGTTGTAGAAAATGGTAGAATTAGTTTATATGGGTATGTTAAATGAATTTAACATTGATAAATATTGTGTTTTGAGATTTGGGAAGAGGTTATGTGTGCCTTGTGATTTATAATTAAAGAAAGTTTTGTTATGTAATGCTCATAGTTCCACATTTTGAGTTCATCCTAGATGTAATAAGATAAAAATAGACCTTCAAGATTATTACTGGTGGGATGGAATGAAATGATATATAACTAATTTAATTGTGAAGTGTTCGAATTTTCATCAGGTGAAAGAAGCATGACAGTTGCTAAAAAGGATACGTAGGCCTTTTCTGGTATTATAATGGAAATGGGAAAATATATCAATGGATTTCATACTGGGATTAGAAAATACTTCTTGAGGTAACAATATGATTTGGGTTATTGTTGATAGATTGACTAAATCTTCTTATTTGCTGCCTATTTGAGATACACTATCTCTAGATTAGATTTCATGGTTTTATCTTAAGGATATAGCTAGGTAACATTTAGTTAGTCTATCGATTATATCTGATCGTGATCCGTTATTCACATATATCTTCTGGAAAGGCCTTTATATGGCATTGGGTACTGAATTAAATTTTAGTATATCTTTTCATTTTCAATCTGATGGGTGGATAGAATGAACAATTCAGACATTGTAGGTTATGCTATTTTCTTTTTCAAAGGATTACTAGGGAATTTGGGACCAACATATTTCTTTGGTTGAGTTTTCTTAGGATAACAGTTTTCATTCTAGTATATGGATGGCACCATTTAGGGCATTATATGGAAAGTGGTATCGAACTCCATATTTCTAGAAGTAAGTATGTGAACGGAATTTAATGGGACCAGAATTGGTAGAAGAGATGGTAGATAATGATCAGTTGACTCCGAAACACATGAGGATAGCTCATAGAAGGCATAATAGTTATGTGGATAACTGGAGGATGGATCTTTCTTTAGAGGTTGGTGATCATGTTTTATTAAAGTTTCACCATGGAAAAGTGTGATGTGTTTTGGTAATAAGGAAAATTTGAGTCAGTGGTTTATTGGAACATATGAAATCAGGGAGAATGATGGATTATTTTTCTATATAGTGTCTTTAAGAATGAGTTTATACTAGGTAAAAAAAGTTTTTCATGTTTCAATGTTGAGAAAATATTATTCAGATCCATTTCATATTTTGAGGGTAGAAGTAGTTCAATTGGTAGAGAATATTTCTTATATGGAATAAATAGTCCAAATTCTTGAGCATAGAGAGTGGGTGTTGTAGAATAAATAGATTCATCAGGTTAAGGAATTGTTAAAAAACTATATGGTTTAAGAGACAAAATGGGAGTATGAGAATGATATGCTGGAGAAATACCCCCACTTATTTGATAAATGAATAAAATTGTGAGGATACAATTTAAAAAATGTGGGAAGGATGTAACATCCCAAGTAATTATTAAATAATATATTTTCCTGTCAATTAATATTAATTAATTGTACATTAAATTTACTTAAAAGGGGACTCAATTTACTATATTTTACTCGACATACAATAATGGTTTTCTCCAAAATCTTACGTTGCACAAAAGAATGAGTTATACTGAAGAACAACGCATTATTAGTATTATAATATTAAATGGTAGTTATTTCCTAGCCATTGTATTTGAGGGAATGAATAGAACTAACTATATTATATTTACACATGTTAATTAATTTCTTTAATCTAATCTAACATATTTTAGGGAATTAATTTGAGAAAAAATCCAATTTTAAGCATAAAATACTTTAAAAGCTAGGTTTACTACCTTTTGATGGATATAAATTTTTAAATATATATTTTTCCCTTTTATATGTTTTATTTTACAAAATAATCTTCATCTTTAGAATTGGGACATCAAAATTTACTCTGGTAGAATTTTTGTCTTTTTCTATTAAAATTTATTTTTAATGAATAATGAAAAATAATGCATTTTAATTCAAAACAACATCTTCATCTATTTATTATATAGTCAAATTGTACTTTTAATTGGTATTAATGTTTAACTGGACTATGTTTTTATCTTTTAATACAATTTTTTTAATTGGAAGTCATTTCACTTTAAAATTTTATATAAACATGTGTTAATCTTTTGATAGTTTTTACTTTTAAAAAACAAGTTTTCTAATTTTGACAATGGGAATTAATTTTAAATTATTTACAAAAACTCTTATGTTTTAAATTTTGACAAATGGATTCCATATTTGGAGTTATAAGGTCTAAATAATTTAAATAAGACCCTTTTATTTTTGAACATTTTGAATTGTAACATTATTAATTATTATTATTTTCCACTATTAAAGGGTAAATCAGGTAAATATGAGTAAACATAATATTATAATAATATAAACCTACCCTAAAAATTGTCCTAATAATATTGTATGAGATATTTCCAACTAAGAAAACCCTTGGGATGAAAAATTGCAATTTGGAAACCAATTGGGTGTGATTATGACACTTATCACTTTTAATTTAAAGTAAAGGAAAATATGTTATAAACACATATCTTCAAAATATTTTTTTAATATAGGTTTATACAAGTGATATATTCGACTATAAATGGTAATTAGAAAGATAAAAATATTTCCTACCACATGAAATTTTATTTATAATTTTTAGACATTAAATTTTTAAATTTAATTATGACACAACGATGATGCAATGCTTGCTTTATTAATGAAGGAATCAAATAAATGACATTATTAATATTAATATAAATATTTGAGATAATTTGTGTTATAAAAGTTTTTTTATAGGTGAATATGACAAGTTGTAAGACTATTAACTGGGTTTTTTTATGTTATCTCTCTGTTTAGATTTCATATAAATTCAATAAAATGAATAGTGTAAAAATTGACATAATTGATGTTTTATAAAAATAATAATTTATTAAATTATTTAAAAACACTAAAAATTTATAAGGTTTAAATGTTCATTATGTGTACAATTATGGTAAATTTATCTCATATATGTAAAATTATGAGGCTCTTAATAATTAAAATGTGGTTACCACTTTTACAATAAAAAGCGAATAATTAAGCCTAAACCAAAAATATATGGTTTAAAATAAAATAAATACAGGTCTAAAAATTATTGGATGAGAGGATTTCTAACTATAATCCTCTTACCTTTAACATATTACAATTTTGAAGCTTTTGGATTAAAAAAATTAATTTATATTAATTTAATATTGTTAATAATTTTCAAGGGTGCCCCCCTCTCCTATAAAAAGGTACCCTCTCATCTTTAATAATCACACTTAAAAAGTGTTTTTATTCTATCAATATCTTTCCAATACTCTTCCTATAATCCTTCCCTACATTTTTTATGCTTTATTTTAGGTATAATACTATTTATATATGTGTTAAGGTTTTCTTTAAATGTGATCAACCATAGAAGAGGTATCTTTTTTAAGAGTTTATTTTATTTCTTCTTCAAATTCCATTAAATATTATTATTCCAAGATTAAATAATAATTTATGAATGATAAATATACTTATATTTTATTATGTTTATATAATCCCTTTAATCCATATCTATTTCCATAAATGGTAATGGAATGAATCCTTCTTGCGTACATCTGAATAATCACCTCCACAAAATGATTTAGCTTGTTTTCCATTTCTATCTATCAATATTAGTTTCAATTATAAAATTAATATTCATATTTGATATTAATGAAATATTTTTCATTTTAAAATAATATTATTTCAATTATTTTCTTACCATCCATGCACATAAAAACAATAACGTTGTTCGTGCGTACATGTGACCTATCACCAACACGATGCGATGCAAATCCTTTTTATTCACCACATCACATGTATGATGTATATAAATATATTTAAATGATTCTCAGGATTTAAAAAAAATTATTATCATTTTGTAAATAGAAAATAATAATTACCTAATTTCTAAGATGATCAATAAAAAATGAAAACGTTACTCATGCGTACGTTCGACCTACTGTCTCCATGAATATAACATTGTTCATTTTTCATAACCATTATTAATGGTTTTATTTAAAAGGTATTATTAATGTATAAAAGTTATTATTATATCTTGAATAATATTTTTTAGATTATATACTTATTACCACATGGACTACTGACATCAGAACCATGTTAATTTTCAACTCAAGTGTCGAATATCGACAAAACATCCGATATGAACCTAAATAATTTTATAATTTCTAAAACATTGTAATAAGAGATATAAATTAAATAATAAACATGATAATAGTTATCAAGAAAGTATAAATTAACAAAAGTTTATTATTTAGGAACATAATGATAGTATGTGATGAGTCAAACTCAAGGTAAGAGACTTTGTCTCAATCTTCTTTCATTGAGGCATATTTCAATAATATACACCACCTTGTTTATATGGTGTATAATCAAACCTTTGAAATTGAATTCCATTCCAAGGTTCTCAAAAGGAATATTTTCTATATGAAGTGTTTTACTAAAAAATGAATGTTTTTTTAACATATGTGGCGAAAAATTTCAAGACCTGTCCCCAAGGGCCCGTATCGTGAATACCCCAAGCCTACCTTACATAGGCCAGGGGATGGAAACTAGCACAAAAGTCGTAAATACCTAAACTGGGAAGACATTACCTTTATAAATGTAAAGAAACACAATAGAGAAAACAAATGGAAGACTATCATTAAGTAAAACTGCATACAAAAGAGTGCTAAAAAGTAAAAGTGGTTGGAAATACAAGCCCAACTATAATGTACAAGTACAACTAGAAAGGGACAACACAACTGAATGGTGAAAGCAGTTCCTAGATCATCTTTCAGAAAATCATACTTGAAGGGTTGGTAAATATAGCCTCCATAGGGATCCACGCCTGTCTCTCTCTTCCGTGTACCGATTCGTCGTAGGGTCCAACTCCGGGTACTGTCCAGTCATGGCGCTCTCTGCCACCGTTAGTGATGTCCATTGTCTGCATCCAACACAATGAGGTGTGGGCATAGCCCATGCAGGGTTGAGTATAATGATACTCAGTAGGGAACCTGAGATACTCAAGGTCTCATAAAATCCTACAAGGATAAACCTCAAAGTAAGAAATCAACAGATAACCACACATAGGAATATGCCCATACATATACCTAAGTGATCAAGTAATCCATCTCAATCATGAGGTAAAATCAAAAGTTACTAACTCAGCTCAACTAGGATTTTATTCTATAGGAAGTATCAATCTGAACCCTTGAATTCTAGTGAAATCTTCCACTATAAAGTACAGTGGGTCTGCCGCGTCACACAGAGGAACATCCAACTAACATGGACTTCTGAGGTACTCCTCCTTTCGAGTACTGTGGATCTTCCATGCTCACACAGAGGTTCTCCCCACCGTGGGTCTACTGCACTCACACATAGGTCCTCCCCCTCGTAGCTAGCTGAGGTGCTCCACGTGTCGAGTACCATGGGTCTTCCTTGCTCACACAGAGGCGCTCCCAACTGCAGGTCTTCCGCGACACCAAGGCTCTCCCCACTAGGCTAGTCGAATCCCTCCAAGTTGAATCAGACAGAATTAGACACCTCTCAGCCAGCTACTAGTTTCTCGCACAAATGCCAGCTCGTCTCTAGAAGATCCACTCCACAAGCTACTGGTCAATACTCAAACTGTCACGAAGTCCCACGTAGTATTTTCTTAAAGGTATACCTTGTCATAGGGGTCTCAACATAATAGAAGGGGCATCGATCGAACACCTAGTCTGTGAGTTATTAGCCTTTTAGTCCCAGGGGCCTAGTGGGATTTGTGTTTGAACCAACCTGATAGTAACTCAGAAATACCCTGAACTCTGGTGGAGTATACTCAAAGAGACCATTGTGCTCCAAGAATACCATCACTGCTGACGGTTCGTCAAACGGTCGTTCGATGCCAAAGTTATTGCCAAAGTATGTAATGAGTCAGTAGAGGGCCCGGGTCCGGTCTGACCCAGTCAGACCGACTCACACCAACCCAGTCAGGGTCGACCCGGTCTGGGTCATCCCAATAAAACTCGTTGGGTCTGACCTGCCCCGTTGGGCAGGTTAAACCATTAATTTTGTCTTGGTCCGCTGGCAACGGCCTAGCGGACTGCGAGAGTGGTTTGGCCCGGGATTAGGGCCAGTTCAGCCCAGAGCATCATGAGGGCGCGACTTGGAGTGGCTCGGCCCATGGGCACGGCCCATCCGGTTTTGCCAGGGCGCCACGGTTGGTGGGGGGGGGGGGGTGATGTCGGCTGAGACGGGAGGCCGCAAGGGGGCCGGGAAAGCCGGCAGGTCGGGTGGCCACGAGGGAGTTGGGACATTGGCTCGGCCGGGTGGCCGTGAGGGGGGCTAGGCAGGCCGTCTGGACAGGTGCGCACGGGTCGTGCAGAGGCCTGCTCGGGGGCAGCTGGGTAGCAGCTCCTCCAGGTGGGTCGGGGGCGGCCGGGTGCGCCCAAGCGGGCGACCAAGCAGGGGCGAGGCAGGAGGCCAGGCAGTGGCCAAGTGGGAGGCCAGGCGGCGGCTAGTTCGGGCTGACGTGTGGCCAGGCGGGCCGTTGGTTCGATAGGGCGCGGGCTGGTGTGGGGTTCCGCTGAGGCGCACGGGTGGTGCAGGTGGCTGGATGGCTGGAAGGCTGGGCTGGTGTGGGTTCGGCCGGAGGTGGTGCGGAATGCCACAGGGGTGGTGTGGTTCACATAGGCCACGGGTAGCGTAGCCTCTATCGTTACCGCCTCCGTTGCCTCTTGCTTCATCACCGAGCCAAAGTTCAATCAACAACATGTTCAGCGGAGGGGTCGAGCCATGTTTTTTTGGCCTGCACCCTCCGTATTTAGGGTGGTAACAATTGGTTCTCAAGAACGAAGTACAACATTCCACCCACAAAATATAATCATCATCGTTCTCTGTTTTTAAAATAAAGGAAGAACATGGAACTTAAAATAAACTAAACCCCTACCTTTGTTTCGTCGTTCTTCATTTGTCGACAGAGTCACAGAAGGAAGACAGAGGAGACCGTCATTCGTTGCATCTGCCACACACTTCCAATCCAATCTTGTGCGTTGGTTCATTGACAATGATGATAAGGGAAGATACTCTATGTTGGTAGGTGTTTGGGGAAGAAAGTCGAAGAAGAATTGTCGACGACATTCTTCGCATTCTTCGTTGGGAGGGGCATTTTTCGTTGGAGAGAATAAGTTTCCCCATGTTCTCTTCCTCTCCCAAGCTTCCAAAAAAATGAATGTGCCCAAAATAATAGTTTTTCTATTTTTTAATTGTTGGCACAAAAATTCAAAAAGGTAAATTAATTGAAAAGGCTCCTCCAATTTAATTCATTAGGTTGGAACATTACAAAAACTAGGGGAGGTGGAGAGGCTCTCCCTAATTAATGAGGGAGAGTTGAGAGGTTATGCTCTATTCCCATTAATAGGGGTTGGGTGGTCCCCACTCCTATTATTTAAATGAGAGGTTATGGTCTCGGGTGGTCCCCACGTCGTAACCTCTCGTGGGAGGGTATATTCGGGTCGGCCCCACCACCATAACCACTCATGGGAGGTTAGGTTGTGGCAGTACAACCTCCAACTACCAAGTGGATGTTTAACCAACAATCACACATGTGGAAGCTTAAAATAATATAAAGTGTTGTACAGTTTATTTTATTATTTTTTATAAAAATCCAAAAAATAACTTTAATTCCCGACTATTTTCCATCGAGGAGAAATACTTCCTAAGTGAATATCGGCGCTGTGAGTTCAACGGTACCCTCATATTTCATTTCTGAGAACCAGTTCAAAAGTTATCAAATCCCAATTGTACGTTTACTGAACATACCTGAACAAAACATCAGAAATTGATTCCGGGCACACCAGGCCTCGGAATCAAGGGCCGTAAATTTTCACGGACTCATAAAAATCCCTTGTATTTAAAAAAAATTCCATGGAATTTCCAGGTATTTACATTCTCCGCACCTAAGGGATTTACATCCCCATAAGCTACAACTCAAAATGAGGGAACAAATGAGGGTACTGAGCACACATCTCAGCTTCCCTATCCCATGTTCTCTCATGGAGTTTCCTATGATACCAATGAACACACCCTAGAGGTATCGAACATCCACTAAGGACCCTCTTATATTGGTCCTCAATCTCCACTGGAACCTCAATGAAAGTCTCCAAATCATTGACGTCCATCTCCCCATGGTCGATGATGTGAGAAGGGACGTGCACGTATCTCCTCAACTAAGATACGTGGAAGACATCCTGCACCCAGTGCAACTGAGGTGGAATAGCTAAGCGTTAAGCCACCTCTCCTACTCTGCTAAGGACCTATAAAGGTCCGATGAATTGCAGAGATAACTTGCTGCCTCAGCCAAATATCTATAGACCTAGTCAAGGTGAGACTCATAGAAAGACTTGGTCTCCATCCTCGAACTCTAGAGGCTTCCATCTCTGAGAAACATATGACTTATGCTGGCTCTCTACAGTCTTTATCTGCTCCTAGTTGATCTGCACCTTCTCGGTGATAGCCCACACAATCTCTGGTCCCACTAGTGCAGACTCTCCTGGGTCACTCCAACACAAGGGTGATCTGCAACGTAACCCGTACAACGCCTCGAAAGGTTCCATACCGATGGTGGAGTGATAGCTGTTGTTATACGCAAACTCCACTAAAGGCAAGTGATCCTCCCAACTATGACCGAAGTCAAGGACACATGCACGTAGCATGTCCTCGAGGTTCTGAATGGTCTGCTCAGTCTGACCATCTATTTGAGGATGGAAGGTAGTGCTCAAGAAAAGCTGTGTCGCGAAAGCCTCATGCAGCCCCTTCCATAGCTGGGAAGTAAATCATGCATCACAGTTGAAGACAATATAAGAAGGTACTCCAGGTAAATGTACCATCTCCTGCACATAGAGGCATCCCAATCTCTCTACTAAGACCTACTCTCTGATCGGTAGGAAGTGGTCCGACTTGGTGAGTCGGTCAATGATCAACCAAATTGAGTCATGTCCCCTGGGTGTACGTGGAAGACCCGTCACGATGTCCATGGATATCACATCCCACTTCCACTCTAGGACCTCTAAAGGCTAAACCAAGCCTGTTGGTACTTGGTACTCTGCCTTCACTTGCTGACAAGAGAGGCATTGAGAGACAAACTCCACTACCACCTTCTTCATACCTGGCCATCGGTGCTGTCCTTGAAGGCCTTGGTACATATTCACCACTCCTGGATATACAACTAGAGGAGATGTGTGGAACACCCTCAACACTTCATCCTAAGGTGACACTGGTACCATAATACATCCTCTGAAGAGGTTGACATGCTCCCCACCTTCAGAAAATCCATCTGGTTCCTCTCCTATGGATATCTGAGCACGTCACATCTCACAGTTAGCATCTCCATGCTGTGCTTCCCTGACTCGCTAATGATGTGGGGGAGTGACTGTAAGGGACTGAAGAAAGGTTGCTCCGTCTCTATCCACAAAGGATATCTGTAAGGATGCCAGTTTCTCTGTCGCCTCACCTAGAAGCTATATACCAGATCTCTTGCTGAGCACATCCACAACAAAATTCCCCTTCCTTGGAATATAGACTATATCGAAGTCATAGTCCTGGAGAAAATCAAGCCAACGTCATTGTATCAGGTTCAGGTCCTTCTGAGGGAATATATACCTGATACTATTGTGATCAGAGTACATGGTAAAACACTCGCCCATCAGATAGTGTCACTAAATTTTCAAGGCGAATACCACTACTGCTAACTCCAGGTCATGGGTAGAATAGTTATTCTCATGTTGTATCTTCTGCTGAGAAACATATACGATAACTGGTCCCTTCTACATCAGGACACACCCATGTCTGGTCCCTGATGCGTCATAGTAAACTACATACCCTATGCCCTCCTCTAGAAGCCTCAAAATGGGGGAACTATTCAGCCTCTACCTCAACTCCTAAAATCTCTGCAGGAATCTCTCCAACCACACAAAGGGTTTTCCCTTCTTCATCAAGGCTGATAGTGGTGCTACAACTCTGGATAAGTCTGGAATGAACCTCTAGTAGTACCCAGCCAAACCTATGAAACTCCGTACCTCAGTCACACTCCTGGGTGGCTCCCAAGCAAGTACCGCTTCAATCTTCGTTGGTTCTACTACAACTACAGCATCTGAGATTACGTGTCCCAAGATGTGAACCTATCGAATTTAAAATTGGAACTTCAAGAGCTTACCATAAAGCCAGTGCTCTCAGAGTTTGTCTAGTACTACCTACAAAATGTAGGAATGCTCCTCCTCAGAAGTCGTGTAGATCAGAATTTCATCGATGAAGACTACAACAAAGAGATCGAAGTAAGGCTGGAAAATCCTATTCATGAGTCCCATGAACACTGCTGGAGCATTGGTTATGCCAAAGGGCATAACCAAGAACTTGTAGTGGCCGTACCGACATATGAAGTCTGTCTTCTGCACATCCTCATCTCGAACGCGAAGCTAGTGATAGCTTGATCTGAGTTCTATCGTTGGGAACCACTAAGCTACCTTCATCTGATTAAATAGGTCATCAATCCTTGGTATTGGGTACTTGTTCTTCACGGTCACCTGGTTTATGCGATGGCAGTTGACACAAAGCCTCAAGCTTCCATCTGCCTTCATGGCGAACATATTCGGGGCTGCCCAGGGGGAAACACTGGGCTGGATGAATCCCTTCTCCTCTAAGTCCTCTAGCTATACCCATAGCTCACGAGGCTCAGTGTGAGATATCTGATATGCTGGAGTAGATATCCATGTTGTCCTGGGGTACAGGTAAATGTAGAAGTCCACCTCTCTGTGAGGAGGTAGACCTAGAACATCATCAGGAAAAACATCTGCGTACTGGTTCACCACTACAAGATAAGTCAGACTCTCCACATCTACTACTATGAGGGTAAGGCAAAGCAACTGATGAGTGATCGGCTACACCCTCCTCTAAGTAATTCCATCCTGTGCTGCACAGGCTCCCTTCTCGCCAGTGAAGGTGAAACTGGTCCCATCCATGCGGACACACCACACTTTGCGCCTAATACAGTCAATCTGAGCACGGAGTGTAGATAACTAGTCCACACCCAAGATGACATCATAAGGCCTCAACAGCGATACAAATAGATCCCAGCCGAAGCTCTCTCTTCCTAGAGTAAGCTGACACTACCGGAACCAGTGCATAATTGTTGAGTCTGCTCCTGTAGAAGGCTGTAGCCGTAATGATCGAACTTACAGTTCCTTCAGAATCTCTGAGCTCTGAACAAGGGATGTGGAAATGAAAGAATCACTGGAACCTGTGTCTAAAAGAACTACAGATAAGGTTAAATAGACAGAGATCATACCTCGAATCATCTCAGGAGATCTGTGATCATAAGACTCAGTTGACTGGAGCTGAGATCTCCCATATCCACTTGGTCCCTACGGTCAGGGTGGAGGTCTTGGTGGTGGTGGTGGTAACACCTCTTAACAGCGTCCACCGCCAGCTACACGACTAGATCCTCTACCACATCTTCCTTCTCCCTACAGACCGCCTCGATCGAACCTATGCCTCTGCGTGGGAGGTCCCTCAACTGTCTGGTGATCATCTGAATGGCAGGTCGGACAGCCACAAGCCATGTGACCCTGTCTGCCGCGCGAGTAACATTTCCTACTCTTGGTTGGTAAGTCATTTCCCTAGGTACCCTACACAATAGATCCAGAGTTCTACGGTCGTCCACCTGTGGTTCTGGTCCTCTTGGACCTCTGCATCATTTGTCTACTACCAGTTGCAGAAGACTCTGCTGCATGTAGACTAGTAGTGGGTCTCGCTGCTGGTGACTGTTCAGTAAGGAAACTCTCCAATAGGAGGGCTCTCTCTAACACCCCCACCTGTGTCAGGATGATGAGGGAGATCATTGATTCTCTAATCTCTAACCTGATCCCCTACTCGAAGGTCCAGGATCTGTAGAATGGGTCCCATACCATATCCGTGGAGTAACATGAGAGGTCGGAGAAGCTTGTTGAGTACTGCGCCACCATCATGCTACCCTACTGTAGATGTAGTAGCTCCTGTATCTGCACTACACGTAGGGTGGCTAGGAAAAACTCCTCCGAAAACAGGCTCTCGAAGTCTACCCATAGTAGCGTCACCTCGTCATTCACCTAGAGCATTAGGCTCCACCATCTGCCTGCTTATGCCTGAAGGAGACTCGCGACAAGGATCACCATGAAGTCTGCTGGTGTCCATACTAGCCTGAAGACTTTCACCACAGCCTCCAGAAAATCCTCAATTGCCTGTGGGTCCATCTCTCCCCTAAAACTGGGTGGCCTATAGTGCTGAAACACGTGCAACGTGCTGAAGCAGCGTGCATCGTCTGCTGCTAGGGCTGGTGGCATCGGTGGCCCAACAGGAAGTAGTACCGCTGGGGCCTCCACTGGTAAAGGGCCCTGCACTGAGGCCTCGTAGCTCTGTGAGATATCAGTGCGTACGACTCTGGAGGCTCTAACTTGTCATCCACAGGGAGGAATCCGAAAAGAACAGATGAGACATGGTAAAAATATTATACCTGGTGATCTGTCCTGGTTGAGATTACATAAAGAAATTTTTTTGAAAACACACACGCAATCAGTGTTTTCATGAACTGAGTCAGAAATCAGTGGTCAGGGTCTTGGTGTATGGATAAGTCGGCCGCCACACCAATAATGGACTCCATAAACTGAAAACCACACTTAGTACCCTTAATATTATTGCTTCATAGAAAAGAATGATGAGAGTCAAAAGTCCCAATACTACAAACATGGCTTTTATCTGTGCTAGAAAAGCGCATTAACAACACTAAAAAAGTGCTGTTATTAGAGGCAAAGATAGGGGGTCCCTTTTATCAGCGCTCAGAAAATCACTGATAAGGAACCCTTTTATTAGTGCTTTTTTTAGGGCTGATAAAGTGAAACTTTTATCAGTGCTTTTAAAAAGTGTTGATAAAACTAAAAAATTAAAAAAAATAATTTTTATTCAGGGGGAGCTTTTAACGGTGCTTGACCCCCCCTTTATCAGCACTAGGCGGCCCCCTCCTACTCCCACATGTTTCCCTTGCCTGCGCATTCTGTAGTTTCCCGTGCGCCCCTCCTTGCTTCCACCTGGATTCGAACCCGCGACCCCCCTTGCATGCCTGCACCTTTACCACAAGGCCATTTCTTTTTTTTATCTATTTAATGATACATCTATTTTTATATATATATATATAGTTATATTTATCTGTATATTAACATAGATTCATATTAATATAAATATATTTAGTTATATTAGTACGTACATATTTATTCATATAATATATATATATATATTTGTATATTAATATATATTTATATATATATATATAGTTATAATTATTTGTATATTATTATAGATTCATATTAATATAAATATATTTAGTAATATTAATACATATATGTTTATTCATATATTGGTATATATATATTCATTCGTATACTAATATATATTTATATCCATTTATATGTATATTTGTAGTTATAATATTTTACCCATAAATTTATTTGTATATTAACATATATTTATAAGATTAGTTTTAAATACATTTATAAATGTTTTTTATGTGTGTTTATAAATAAATAAATAAATAAATAAATACGTACATACATTAATTTATACAACACACACACACAGACTCATATATATATACGAATAAATACATATTTATGTATATTGGAAAATCCATAGAATGTTAAAATGATCATAACTTATAATCCAGAAGCTCGTTTCAACTCTACAACTAGTCAAATTGAAACAAATGGAACAATCATCGATATGATATGTGGTACAGGAATAACAAACATCTGGATCAGAAGTTATACCTGTTTGAATGTTATCAAATCGGGGTATGCCGACTAAAAAATCTATTTTGGAGGACTTCCAGGCCTTTTTTAGACTTGAAAATTGTTATAGAGGCTTTTCCTAGGTCACCAACATGTAGATCTCATCGTAGGCTTCGATATGATATGCTGTAGAGATCAAACGGACACCCGGATCAAATGTTAAGGCCGTTTTAAGTTTGAGTTACATTTTCAACGTATTTTAGATAATTTATTATTATTATTTTTGATTTTTTGTGTCTAAAAAGTGTTATTAAATGATTATTAATCAATGATAATTAGTAAATTATGAATTATTAATATTTTTAAAAAACTTTTAATTCCATTTTTACTAAATTTCATTTATATTAAATGTAATAGTCTATTTATACTTTTCTAAAACATGTTTAAAAAATATATATTAAATTTATATCAATATAAATATACTTATATAAAAATATATTATTTTTTATGATTTTTTTTGAAATATAAAATTAATCAGTGCTTGGAAAAAGCGCTGATAAATCCCCCCTTTATCAGTGCTACTAAAAAAAGAACTGATAGGGGGGGGGGCTTTATCAACGCTAAAAAAGCACTGATAAAAGGTCATTTTAACAGTGTTTTTTTAGCGCTGTTAAAGGGGCCCCCTTTATCAGTGATTTTTTTTAGAGCTATTAAAGGGTGGCACTGCGGAAACCTAGTTTTTTAGTAGTGTTCTATGGTAAAACTGACTCCTATGATACCAATTTGTCATGACCCGTCCCCGGGGCCCATATCGTTACTGCCACAAGCCCACATTCCATAGGCCAGGGGATAGTGACAAGCACCAAAGGCATAAATCCCTAAATTGGGAAGGCATTGACTTTATAACTATAATCAAACACAAAAACACACTCAATTGGATGCATAACACTATGTAAAACTGTAATACAAAAGAGTGCTGAAAAGTAAAAGTGGCCGGAAATACAAGCCCAATTGTAAAGTAAAAGTACAACTGGAAAGGGAAAAAATAGCTGAAAGGTGAAAACATCTCCTAGAACGTCCTTCATGAAATCCTTCCTGAAGGGTCGGTACAGATAGCCTCCACAGTGCTCCACGTCTGTCTGTCTCCTCCGTGTAACGATTCGTCGTAGGGTCCATCTCTGGGTACCATCAAGTCTTGGTGCTCTTAGCCACCGTCAGTGTTGTCCTTCATCTTCATCCAACACAACGAGGTGCGGGCATAGCCCGTGTAGGGTTGAGTATAACGATACTCAGTAGGGACCTGAAGACCCTCAATGTCTCACAAAATCCAGCAAGGATAAACCAAAAAGTATGAAATCAATAGATAACCAGACTTAGGTATATGCTCATACATATACCTAATTTATCTAGTAATCCATCTCAATCATGGGGTAAACTCAAAAGTTACTGACTTATCTCAACCATGATTTTATTCTATGGATAGTGTCAATATGAACTGTCGGCTGCTGGTGAACTTCGACTCAATCGAGTATAGTGGGCCTTCCCCATCACATACAGGCACTTCCCAATAAATTGGTATTCTTAAGTACTCCTCCTGTCGAATACATTGGATCTCTCACACTTACACAGAGGCGCTCCCCACCATGGGACTTCTGCACTCACACAGAGGCGCTCACCCTCGTATCCTACCAGGGTACTCCATGTTTCGAGTACCGTGGGGCTGTCGTGCTCACACAGACGTGCTCCCCACCGTGGGTTTTCCATGACACCAAGGCTCTCCCCACTGGGCTAGACGAATCACTCAGAGTCAAATCAGTCAGGCGTCGTCAAGTCTCATCCAGCTACTAGGTTCCCACACAAATGCCTGCTCGTCTCTGGAAGATCCTCTCCAAAATCTACTGGTTGATACTCCAACTGTCATTAAGTCCCACGTGGATGAATCTCAAAGGTCCGCCTAGTAATTGGGGTCTCAATGCAACAGACGGTGCATCGATCAGACACCCGATCTATGAGTTATTAGTCTTTTAGTCCGGGGGGCCTGATTGGATTTGTGTATGAACCAACCAGACCATAACTCAGAAATACCCTGAACTCCGGTAGAGTATAATCAAAGAGACCATCACACTCCAAGAATACCAATGCCACTGACGGTTTGTCAAATGGTCGTCCGGTGCCAAAGTTATGGCCAAAGTTAGTAATGAGGCAATAGAGGGCCCAGGTCCAGTCCGACCCGGTCGGACCGACTCGGCCCAACCCAGCCAGGGCCGACGCGGTCTGGGTCAACCCGGTCAAACCTGATGGGTCTGATCCAGATCATTGGGTGGGTCTGCCCGTTATGTTCAGCCCGGTCCGCTGGGCCCGGCCCAGTGGACTGTGAGAGTGGTTCAGCCCAAGCTCAGGGCCAATTCGGCCCGTAGCATTACAATGGTGCGGCTCGACGCAGCTCGACCTGTGGGAACATCCGGAATGGTTCATCCAAGCCGTCACGGGGGTTGGGGGGGGGACGTCATCTCGGTCGGGAGGCCGCAAGGGGGCTGGGAAGGCCGGATGGCCAGGCGACCGCGAGGGAGCCGAGACACCGGCTCAGCCAGTTGGCCGCGAGGGGGTCCGGGCAGGCCAGGTGCACACGGGTCGCGTAGAGGCCAGCTCAGGGGTGGCTGAGTAGCGGCATACCCAGGTAGGATATGAGCAGCCGGGAGGGTGGCCAGGCTGGCGGCCAGGCGGCGGAAGGCGGGCGGCCAGGCGGGCGGCCAAGCAGGGGCTTGGTGGCGGCTGGTTCGGGGTGACGCGCGGCTCGGTGGGTCGCGGGTTCTGCAGGGCGTGGGCCTGTGCGGAGTTCCGTAGGGGCGCGTGGGTGGCACGGGCGGCCGGACGACCGGGAGGCCGAGCCGACATAGGTTCGGCTGGAGGGGGTGCGGCACGCCCCAGGGGCGGTGCAATTCACGGAGTCCGCAGGTTGCACCAACATTTTCATTTTCGCCTCTATTGCCTATTTCTTCACCCCCAAGATGATGTTAAATTAAAAAGAAGTTCAGCAGAGGGGTCGGGCCATGTTGGTTTGGCCCGCACCCTCTGCGTTTAGGGTGGTAACAATTTGTTCTCAAGAACAAAGCACAATATTCCACCTGAAAAAGATAATCATCATCATTATTATTTTTTAATATAAAGGAAGAACATGGAACCTAAAAGAAACTAAACCCCTACCTTTGTTTTGTCATTCGTTGCTCATCGACGGAGTCGTGAAAGGAAGACAGAGGAGACTGTCATTCATTTCGTCCACCACACAATTCCAATCCATGCTTGTGCGTCGTTTCATTGAGGATGATGAGAAGGGAAGATTCTCTACATTGGAAGGTGTCAGGGGAATAAAGTCGAAGAAGAATCCTCACCGGTGTTCTTCGCGTTCTTCGTTGGGAGGGTAATTATTCATTGGAGAGGATATGTTTCTCCAAGTTCTCTTCCTCTCCCAAGCTTTCACCAAAATGAAAGTTCCCAAAATAATAGTTTTTCATTTATTTTATTCTTTGGCACAAAAATTAAAAAGGTGAATTAATTGAAAAGGCTCTTCCAATTTAATTAATTAGGTTGGAACATTTAAAAAACAATGGGAGGTGGAGTGGATCTCCCTCATTAATGAGGTAGAGTTGAGAGGTTATGCTCTCTTCCCATTAATAGGGGTCGAGACCCCACCCCTATTATTTAAATGAGAGGTTATGGTCTTTGGTGATCCCCATGTTGTAACCTCTCGTGGGAGGTTATATTTGGGTGGACCCCACAACCATAACCTCTCATAGGAGGTTAGGGTGTGGCGGTACCACCTCCAACTCCCAATTGGAGGTTTAACCAACAATCACACACATTACAGCTTAAAATAAAATAATGTGTTGTAAACTTTATTTTATTATTTTTTTAAAAATCCAAAAAATAACATTTATTCTCGACCATCTGCTGTCGAGGTGAAAGTCTTCTTAAGAGAATACCAGCGTTGTGAGTTCACCGGTGCCCTCATATTTCAGTTCCAGACAGCGGTTCAAAATGTATAAAATCACGCCCTTACGTTTACTGAGCGTACCCGAACAAAACATCAGAAATTGATTCTGGGCACACCGAGCCTCAGAATCAAGCGCTGTAAATTTTCACGGACTCGTAAAAAACCCATGTATTTATGGTAAAACTTTTCCATGGAATTTCTTGATCATTACAAAAAATTCCATTCCATAGAGGTGACCATTATTTGGTATTTGGATTCCATTACAAGCCGAATTGTTTTTAAAGGAAAAGTAAATACAAGATTTCCTTTTTAGGTATTTCTGTATTGAAAATGATTTTAATAAAAGATTGATTAGATCAATATCTTGAAATTATATCTTATGATTGCAATGTGTATATTTTTTTCCTTTATGTTTGTTAATGTATTATGATAATGTTATTGTTCTTGGGTATTACTTAACTATAAAGGTGGTTCTCTGATAAACTAAGGGTGGATGGCCTCATGATAGCTCTCCAATGCATTTGGTGATGAGACAAATTTAAATGATAATGTTTCTACTAAGAGATTTTGGGAATATACTATGATGGGTATTTTAAACGTAACTGTAAAGGTTACTCCCTATATATATTGGAAAGATACATGGTACGTATGATATGGATGCCACCATTTACCTTTATGATTTACAATTTCTATGATGTTTTTCAGGACTCATATGATTTCATGGGTTTATAAATATTCATGGACTCACATTTCTTTTAGTTATTTTATATCCTGTATTGATCTTTTTTTCTCATCCCATGTTTTTAGAATGTTTCCACATTGTTTAAGGATGGGTAAGATAAAGGAAGATGTCAATAAGAATTTTATCAAAAAAAAAACAAATCATGTTTACTTTTAAATGTTTTATATTGGGGAAGAAATGGATGTTGTTGTAGTTTTATCCACTTTGTATAAATTTTATTTTTTATGTATTAGTTAAATCCTAATTATCTAAAACTCCAAACCTGAAAAGATCATTAATCTGAATTCTTAACTTAATTGAAGATTATGAAATGTTTAAGGTTGGAGCCTTATATTGTGTATTAACTCAAACTTCACTTGCTACACAACAAAGAGGCCTAGCTACACACTTGTTTTAAAACTCCTTGGGTATATGATTTGGTTTTTCAAATTCTATTCATGATCCATTAAGAAGGATTTTTTAGGATAAGATGTATGAGAGAATCTAACATAAATAAAATTGAACCAATATTGATTTTTTTGAACTAAAATTTTTTGAATTTTTTTTGAAAAGTAAGACTCTTTGTAACACCCTGATATATTTTTTAAAATATTTTTTTCAAATAAATGTATTTATTTTTCAAATTTTTCTTTATATATAACACAGAGTTTTTTTGAATTACATACAACACTATGTTTAAAATAAAGGTGACATTCTATTAAAATATTATTATTTACAATGATTGTTATTGTATAGGATTTGTTATTATTGGTATGAATATGATTAACTAAATCATGAAAAAATATGGTTCATACATGTATATAATATGAATTATTTGTTTTCAAATTATTTACTAATGAAAACAAAAAAATATTTGAAAATAAATGAAATATTATTTTGAAAAACATTTTTATGCAAAAAATTACATTTTACTTCAATTAATTATAATAAACCTTTTTTGAATGATTTTAATTCTATTTATTTTTTATATATTAAATAAAATTTTTAACATTCATCATATGAGTTTTCCAAAAAATTAATAAGAATAAATCTAATTTTATGCTAGAAATGTATTATTCTAAAACTGGTTTTCTCGCCTTTTGCACACATTTTTTAAACTAATTATTGAACATTTTAGAAATTTTATTTGAAAAATAATTTTAAAATTTTAAATCATAATTTCCATACTATTTTGAAGCTAATTTTTGAGAATTTGATGAACAAATGAAGTTTTTGATGAATAATGAAATCTAATGGTTTTTATTAATAAATCTCATTAATTTTATAGATTTTAAAAACAAATAAATTTTTTTAAAATGTTTCAAAAAAATATTTCATTTTTATATCTATTAATCCAATTAATTTCATTTAAAATATTTAAATTTTAAATTTATATATATAAATTTTTTACACTTTGGAACATTTTTCTTTGAAAATAGGATTTCTCATCACATCCACTAGATTAATTTAGAATCAATATTTTAATATTTTGAGAAATTAATTTGGGAATTTTTTTTAGATTTTTTGAATAATAATTATTTATATTATCTAATAAGATAAACTAAATTTTTTACCACAATGAATAGTGAAAATCATAAAAATTATTTACTATGGTTATGATAAAAATGGGTTTCTTCAAGGGTTAAACAAAAAAATTAATGGTTAAAAATGAAGCAAAAAATTTTCAACACCCATTTTCTATCCATATTTAGACATTATAAATTATTGTTTCAATAAAGACCATTTTGGATCCTTGTGGCATGTGAAGACGTGGTTAACCCATTGTCTTTTAAAAAATTACAAATGTGCCGCTCACCTCACTTGTGAAAGGCCATCCATCCCCTCTCTTATGCATGCATCCAAATACATTTTTTTGTGGTCAGAAAATAGACATAAAAATTCTTAAATACGATAATATCATCTTTGGGGTCTTTTTTTCTTAACATAAATCAAACCTAAGAATCATTTCGGTGCAAACCAAAAGAAGTTGTCTGGAAAAGAGTTGACATCCCTAATCATGAGTTTTATTTTATTTCATCATAAAAATCATAAAAATGTTTTTAAACAATGATGATAAAATAAGTTAAGTATATTATTTAAACTTATATGTTATTATGTTGTTTTAGTGACCTAAATCCTTCCAATTTTCCATAAAATCATTTAGGAAATAATCAGTCCTGTGTACGACATATGACCACCTTGTGAATTGATGTTGTTAGATTTCCATCACATCCTATCAATACTGTATATAATTATGTATTTATTATTTATAAGTTATATTTATGATATTATTATGATTTTTTATTTATTATTTCACATTTTACTTATTAATTTCCATTCCCTTGGAATACGATAACATCATTTGTATGTGTGGGAGACAACTGTCTTACAAAGCAATGTTATTCATTCAATATTTACATGGAATTTAATAAAGATATGGTTAATTATAAATGTATATATGAAATAAAAATTATTCCATAATGATAATATATTATTTACATCTCCTTCTTTATTTTCATCCATAAAATGGACACAATGTTCATGCCTACGTACGACCTACCATCTATAGGAATTTTGTATTTCATTTTCCATATTTAAATTTTATGGATCACTCTTAATAAATTTATAATGAATATATAGTATATTTATATCATGTTTAAAATTATATATATAAGGGTACAATGATCAATGTAATCTGACCAAAGATAAAAAATCAAACATATAAGAAAAAAAGTAGTTTTTACCTGAAACATGACTTTAACATGGATTTGTTAATAAATAGGTAATAAAAGGTCATAAGTAAATCATATATGGTATGATATATAAATATTAATGGTTTTTAAGTGATTTATAATAAAATTATATTTATTATATATAATGTTTTGATGTGTATGAATGAGGTTGATACATAAGGTAAGGGATTCCTGTATCACTTTTTACTTTTATAAGGTACATACCATATTCACCACCTATTTATTTTATGTGGTGTATGTGATTAGCACAATTTATTTTATGATTGTTATCCTAAAAATTATTATAATTTACATATCCATTTTAGTATTTCCCTTTCATGGGGTTTACAGTATAGAAGTTAACAAAGTTGTATGAGTTTTATGACACAATATTATCTTTTATCAGAATTGTTTATTTTTTATGATTATGATGATATAAGTGTATAATCCATTTATCAATAAAATACTTAATTTTAATCTACTATGGTAATGTCAATAGAATACTTGTTATCCTTCACTTCCTCTATTTATTTACTCAAGAGTTTAAAAGGATTTTTTATAAAATTTGTCTATATTTCTCTCTTTAGTTGAAATCCATTTCCCCACAAAATAATGTTTTTTAAAAATGTTTTTGAAAATATTTTTAATATTTTGAAAATGAATTATTAATTTTTTTACAAGTTATTAAATTTTTAAATTTTTATTTAAAAGAATCATCATGCTATTTTCCAAACAATTCCCATTTGGATTTTTCCAAAAATATCGATTGAATATTTTTAAACATGTCTGATATGAATGTAATTTTCAGTCATCATGAACATAATTTTCTATGAGTTTAACTTTATAATCTTTCATTTTTATTTTAAAAGAAAATGATTTTAAAAAATTTATTTTAAAAATGTTTTTTAATGTGGAAACTATATTTTCCCGAAAAAATAATTTAAATTTTATTTAAATCTTCCCTTATAAGTTTTAAATATTTTTTTAAACAAATGGACTTGCAAAATGTTTTATGAATAGTTAGTTTTAAAAATTCATTTTCAAAGAAAATAAATTTTCCTCATGAAATATTCTATGTTTATTTTTAAAACCGTTTTACATCTACATTAACCACCTTTATTAAAACCCATTCCTTACCAGGGAGATGATCCAAGGGTACCATTCTTATTATTTATGTTAATAATTTATATATATGATGACATGATGTTTATGAAGCTTGTTTCTCTTCCACATGTTATACTGTGATGAAATTCTTATGGAGCTAAATTCTTTTCCATGGTTATTCTAAGATTAAATTATAAAATTGTTATGAAACCTATCTATTTTCTATAGGTTAAGATATGATAAAATGTCTATCAAACCCATTTCATTTCATGAATTATGGTATGATTAATGTTTTATGATCTTGTGGAACACATATGTATGATATTCATTATGTGATGGTTTGAACCTATATATCCCATGAATTCATTAGATAATGTTTTATATCTCATGAAAAAAGACAAGATAATAGTCTACGGGCTTGATATACTATGGGAAATACATGAGTCTTGATCTAATATATAAATTTTTTGAGCCTTGATCCACTGTATGAAAGGGGTGCATTCAAATACACTATGGTAAATAAGTTTTTCTTAATCTAAAATGGGAAATAATTGATAATTCTTTATCCACTATGCTTTTTTTGGTTAATATACATATGAAATGGTTTTCCCTATTTATTTTGGTGCCAAAATTTTATGACACGAGCTTAAGGTTCATGATTGATTTATGTTGATTCCTCAATCTTATTGTCCATGTTTTTTAAAATGATAAATTTTTATACCATGAATCATGTTTATGATATATGATAGGTTGGTTATGAACTTGATAAGTTCTGTTTATTATCACAAACTTTATTATTATCTTATTCTTTCATATGGTCATATATTGATATCTCCAATGTTCACCCTTATTGATCATTTGAGCTCGCCTTTTCTTAGATTTCTGTCCCCATGTTATGATGAAAGGTTTAGGTATCGTATTCAAATGATGAGTAATATTTGATAAGATATTTATAGGTTATTTTTATTATCCAAAATGAAATTAGAAGACTATGTTTATAGTCTCCAAAGAACCTAAAATATCAAAATCCTTAATGATTCATTTATGAAATTCATTGAATATTCATTTAAAAATATGTTATATTTATATATAAAAATTTTGGTTCTCTATATTTTCTATCATAGGAAATTTTTTAGTTAAGGATTCTAAACTAGGATAATAAATCTTTAGTGAGAACTATAAGGATATATCTCAGCCTTAGAATAAAGATGAGTTATTATATATGATATTTTCATGGAATTTTGTTAAAAGTATAGTTCAAGTTTATTCCAAGAAATTAAATCCAGATCTTGATACTATAAGTTGATTTCATTCTGGAAAATAGATATGAAGGGATAATAAATCTCAAAAGGGTTCATGGATATAGACTTGATCATAAAATGGTGTATGAAAATGGGCCATACTAGGCACTTAGGTTTTACACTCTCAAGGGATATGCATTGGAAATTAGAAAACACATTATGAACCATTATAAAGGATTTAAATTGATGAATACAATGAATGAACTAGTATAAACATAATATTTCATATATTAAAACAAGGTTTCATGATTTAATCACCATATAATTAATTTTTCCTTACCATATTATTCCTCATAATGATTATTATTTCTCAAAAAAAATTATTAGTTTTAGTCAATGGATCGAAATAGAAGGAATTACATTAACATTGAATGTGATAGAAAATGTATTGATCACAACCAAATGGTATGATGAATAGAATGAAGGATATTATGATTATTCTTAATTAGTTATCATAGTATATGATTAAAAACATGAACCTTAATCAACTCTCAAACTCACCATAGAAGAGAATGATATAATTTGATGAGATTTTAGGTAGTAGAGACCATATAAAAATGAAAAGTCAGTTTCCTATGTGTCAATAATACATGAAAAAAATACTCAAGACAACATATAATAGGGAAAAGAAGATGTTTTGGGTGTGAAAATGAATAACACAATAAATTTAATTTCAAAGTAAAAATCGAAACTTTCATTAAAGAAATGGATGATAATAATGGTCTCCCTTTGGTATCATCTACTATTCAATTATTTAAATATTGAAAGTATGTGAATTATGTAATTCAATGTCCTAAGAGGAAGTATCATGAAGAGAATATAAAAGTTTGTATGTTTAACGGATTTTCTATTATTAATAAAGAGACTACAAATTATATATGAATGGAAGGAGGTATTAAAAATGAGATTATGAAGCCGAGTTAATATATTATGGATGAGGTGGAATAATTAATGTATTTATTTATTAGAATTAAATAATTATGTTATATAAATAAAAATATATATAAGGATTGTTTGTAGAATATTTTCATTACGGATTTTCAATAACATATTGAATGGTACTGATGAACTAGAGAATTGATTTAATATAGAGGTTATATATTATGGAAAATAATTCATTTAGGAATGATAATAGTTAATATGTTCTAGATATTGAACAAATAGTGTTTAGTTTGTATAAAGATAAGATTACTATGGATAAAGTGAATCAGATAGTAATGATTACATTGGAAGTCATTAATTTTGTTTTCAAAAAATGTGGTTTATGGTGTCATTTATGGAGGGTAATTTTTTTTCATTAAATACATATAAAATAATATATTGTTTATGTAAATAATGAGGAACTATTTATATTTTGAATAAATCTTTATGGTAATTCATTTTATTACATTTTTTTAATGGAATACATGATGAAGGTATTCACATGTTTCGTATGTGACAATTAGGACAAACTTTATGTTGTTTGGGGGATTAATGATATGTTCATTTGGAAAATATAGTGACCTTCATTCCAATGTTTTGGATTTTAGTCATTTGGGAGGGTCATATGGTTTATCATTTATGAAATGGTTTTTGTTTAACTTTGGATTATGATTTACAGATTTATATATTACATCACTATATGATGATTTACTCACATTGGATGACCAGTTCTAACAATTTTTTATAACTAAAGATAGATGGAGTGAATTGAAATTATATTATGGATCTTCTAATTCATTTGTGGTGTAATAATAAAAAATCTTATTGGATTAAGAGATGAAATGGAAATTGATCGAAGCACAACCAAAGGATAAAATTGTTATTTGATACAAAGGAAAGCTATGCCCTAGGTATACTAGTTCTATTGAAATTATTGATCATATCGAGATGGTACCCTATTTATGGAACTTCCCCAAAACCACTCTTAAGTTCAATACATATTCCACGTATCTCTCTATAAGATTTACATACCTGATCTATCATATTTACTTAAATCAAATGTGACACTGTTGGAGAAAGTTATTTCTTACGAGGAACCACTAATAATAATCCTGCGTCAAATAGAGAAAGTTCTATGAAACAAGGAAAATAACCTGGTTAATTTTTTTTCAAAACCTCAACCTTGAGGAAGCTACATCCTATGTATGTAACGAGTAAGAAGTATCCTGAGTTGTTGTGACCAACATGGCATATTTCAAGGGATAACTTAATTTTACGGGTACGGGGAGGAATATAACATCCTGAAATTCTATGAAATATTATTTCAAATAAGTTTAATCTTTTTGATATTTTTCATTACACACAACAATGATTTTATCTTTCATTACAAAAAACACAAATTTTAAAATAAATGACACATTTTATTAAAATATTAGAATTTAAAATGATAGTTTCCACTTAGTCAATGGAATAGACAATACAAATATGATTAATAAAATTATGAAAATATATGTCTTCTAAATGTATATAAAATTATTTCTTTGGTGAAATATTAATTATAAATTAAAATGATAAACTATTTAATAATAAAAGAAATCTTTTTCTAAAAAACAAATTTAATGTAAATAATGATATTCAACTCAATAAAGAAAAAAAAATTATTTAATAATTACAATGATATTCAGTAATTACATATTCAATAAAATGTTTAAAATTTACCTTATGTGTTTTATAGAAAAAAGATAAGAAAAAAAATCCAATTTTACGCTTAAAAACTATATTTTTTTAGATTAAGATTATTTCCCTTAAACAGTAATTTTAAAACGAATTTCTGAAAATTTTGAGAATTTTTTTTGAAAAAATAATATTCATGTTTGAAATTAGAATGTAAAAATTAACTTAGGGTTAATATTTTCTAATTTTCCAAGAAGATAAAATTTTTCTATGAATGGTTAAAATATTGGGTGTTTTGTCACGAATTATCATTTATTTTAAATCTATTAAAAAATAAAAAAAATTTAATGTGGGTTTATAAGAAAAACAAGATTAATTATAAATATATTAATACAAATTATTTCATTGAAATAATTTTAATTTTTAATATTTATATAAATTATTTGTAATCTATTAATCATTTTCCCTTTGAAAACCTACTTTCTCATCGCGTCTGTATGGTTAATATTAAATTAACATTTTACACTTTTGGTAATTGAATTTAAATTAATGGATTAATTAATTTTAATTAGTATTATTTATGTTATAATTTATGGTTTAGTTATTTTTTTTCACATAATAAATTGTACAAACATTAGAAAACATTACTATGGTTAAGGTAAAAAATGGTTTTACCAAGGCTTAACTAAAATTAAAAGGGTTAAAATTACCCAAAACCTATCCAAAACCCATTCGAAAAAAATAAATTGACCACAGATCATATAGGATCTATAATGGCCTATTTTTTATCCTTTTTTAAAGTTAATAATGGGTGTATCCATTTTTCTTTTAAAATATTATATGTGTGCAACTCACATCACTTATAAAATACCACCCCACTAATCTCCCCTTAACAAATCCAAAAACATTTGGGTCATCCTATATCTACAAAAGTCATATCACTACATCCATCATATCAAAATATATCCCTTATTTTGTTCAGAATTGTAACTATGAATATATTTTTTGAAAACCAATAGAAGTTTTCCAAAGAAGTGGAAACATCCATAATCTAGCCTTTTATTTTATTTCTTTCTCCACATAATACAATTATTATTAAAACATTATGAAGTAATAAACTAAATATTATAGATATAAAGATATTTTATTATCTTAATTTAATAACCTATATCCTTCTCATCTTCCATAAAATTGTTTATTAAATCGTCATCTGTGTCTATGGTGGACTACAACCTCACGAACTGATGTTTCTTGTTTTCCATGACCTCCTCTCATGATTGGATATAATGATTGATTTATTATTTATATTTGATATTTTTATAATAATATTATTATTATATAATCATTATATCATATGTTCCTTCTTACTTTCCATTCTATGGGAATACAATAATGTCATTCAAGTTTACAGAGGACTATCGCCTCATGAAGCGATGTGATTCATTTACACTTTACGTGGAAGGTAATAAGGATGTATTTAATAAAAATAATTGATATAAATGAAATAAAAATGATTCTTTATTGGTAATATTTCATTTATATACCTTCATTTATTTTAATTGGCATAATGGAAATGACATTCATGTGTACATACGGCCTACCATCTCCATAAACAGTGATTTCATTTCCCATCTTTAACAATTCTGGATAACTCTAAATAAACAGGTAATTAATGGTCATAAGTAAATAATATATGGTATGATATATATTTTTGGTTATGTAATAGATATAAAAAAATTACATTTACTATAAATGAGATTCGAATGTGTAGGAAGGAAGTTAATACTTAAGGTAAGGGATTCCCATCTATCTTTTTAATTTTTATGAGACACATGACATATTCACCCCTATTTATTTTATGTGGTATATATAAAACAAAATAATTTATTTTATTATTATTTACCTAAAAATAATTTATATTTACATATCCCTTTGTGTATATATCTTTTATGGGGTTTACGGTACACAATTTATCAAAGTGGCAAGGGTTTTTTGATACAATATTGTCATTTATCTAGATTATTTATGATTACACTTCCAAGGATGAAATAATATAAACCACATATTAATAATATCATTAATTTTATTATCCTCATATTATTTATTGAGAATACATGATTCCCTCAATTTTTCTCTTAATTTTTTAAGGAGTTCAAAATAATGTTTTTAAGAAAAATCATCTATATTTCTCTCTACAGTCGAAAACCCTTTTCTCCCAAAAAACATGTTTTCTAAAAAAATTTAAAACATGTTTTTAAAATTATTAAAATGAATTATTAAAAACATTTTTATGCATTTTTTTCTATTTAATATTTTTTGAATGAAATATTCATGTTGTTTTCCAAACAATTCTAATTTGGCTATTAGCAATAATGTGAAAGGAATATTTTTTTAACACATACTGGTTAAATGTAATTTTCAGCTACAATGACCATTATTTCAATTGAATATTCCGTAATATGTATTCAAGGGTTATTTAAAAAAATGAGGTTTCAAAATGATTTATGAATGAAAATGTTTTTTTTTTCAAACTGGAAGGGATAATTTCCTCAAGGTATGTTTTAAATGATTTTTAAATCTTCAATTATAAGATTCAAATATCATTTCAAAGTAAAATGATTAAAAAATTATATTATTTTTATATTTAAAAATAAATTTTCAAATAATTGTTATTTTCTCCAAGAAATTTTCCAATTGTATTTTCTAAATCAGTTTCCCTATAAGATGACATCTATTTATATTACCTATGCCTTACTAGGGATTTGGTCCAATGATATCATTATAATTCTTTCTCTGAATGGTTTATGTTAATGATATCATTATTTTTATAAAACTCATTTCTATTCCATTGTTCATACCACAAGTAAATTCTTATGAAATATACTTCTTTTCATAGGCTGTGAAATAATGAAATGATGGAATGATTATGAAACATGCCAGTTTTTTACAATATATGATATGAAGAATTGTTTATGAAACCCATTTCATTTATCAGGCTCTGATACGATGAATATTTTATGATCTTATTTCCCAAATATACTTGATTTCAATTATTTTATATGTAGAACCAATATCCCCCTCCAATTTATTGGGTAAATATTTAAATCTCATGAGAAAACAATAAGATGCAATTTGATGGGTAGGATCACAAATGGGAAACATGTGAGTCTTGATCCACTATAGGAAATAGGTGAGTCCAGATCCACTATTGAATAGATGTGTTTCCTTATCAAATATTGGAAATATGTGAAACTATATACACAATTGGAAATAGGTTATAAGTCCTAATAAAATATTTTAATTCTATTAGTATTTAACGTTTACATATATAATGGTTTTCTATATTTATGATGGAGCCACATTAATATGATATGAGCTTATGATTCATGATTTATTTTTTATTATTTCTCATCTTATGACCAATGTTTTATAAAATGATATGGTTTTATAAACTCAATCATGGTTATGATATTTTACATGTTGAGTATTAACTTCATAAGTTATGTTCGTGATCACATAACCTTCTTCTTATATTATGATTTCATATAATCATAGATTGATATATATTATGTTTTACCTTACCGAACAATTGATCTCACCTATTTTTATGTTTCCTTCCCCATGATATGAAGAATTATTTAGGTAGGTTATGACTAAGAGGAATACTATACGAGTATATAATTGTTGGATATGTTTTATATCTTTCAAAAAAAATAAGAATATTGTGTTTCATGCCTCAAAAGACACTAAACTATTATGGTCCTTAGGATTTTGTTTGTGAAATAAATTGAATATTCATCTAAAAAGATATGATATTTATGAATGAAAATATGAGGTCATTATATATTTTTAGGTTTAAATTTTCTAATTATCTTATTGTATTTTTTATTCATCACTCACAATTGATACATTTTCTTATTATTAATGGATAACACCTAAAATAATGTAGTAAATATGTCAGGCACAATATAGATACTTCCCTAATAAATAATATAAAGTGACAAGAGTTAGGTTGATAAATATTGTGATAATTCCAAACCAGATCTCAGGAATTAGGATTAACAACATAAACCTAGTATTTCTTCTAATAAAACCAAATAAAAGAAAGACATCATAACATGGAAGTTTGGGTGATGAATATTATGAAGGAGAGAATTTTCAAATTCCATCATGTTAAAAATATTAGATGAATAATCAAGGGTAATGTATTAATTTAACATGGATATATTTTATATGTGGAAAACGAAGTGATTGAGAAACTAATTTCAAATGAAAATTTATGAGCTTAGTGGATACAATGAAAGGAAAAAATGATCATCATAATATACCGCTAATAGTTTACTATCATAAATGTGGGGAACTTGGAAATTATATATGTAAGCAATAATCCAATTCATATTAAGGATGATAAGATCCAGAAACATCCAAGAAAATGGAATTTCTATTAAATCACAACCATAGAAGTGAGTTCAGAAAGAAATTTAGAGTGAGGAACACTTTCTGTTCTCCCCGAATTGAAAGTGTTTTATATTTATCTTATTAAACCATAATTTTTTACATATATTGTTTTATAAGAAAATAAAATCACTACCCTAATCCATATATGTTAAATTTCAAATAATTTCATTTTTTAAGTACATAACTCCACTCAAAAAATTGTTTTTAGGAATATTTTTCCTATAACATCTTATAATCATTATTTCAATCAAATTAGATACAATATTTGGATTGTATTCAATATTTTGAAAATGATAAATCCCAATATTGGAAAATCATAACTAAAAGGCCCCCCATTATCACTTATTCATACAAGGATGAAAGTATACCTCCTTTTAGAAAAAACCACCCATTTTATTAGGGCATTTAGCCCAGGTGGTTAATGAAAAAAAAATTCATGAGTTATAATCATATTTTGAGGGGAAATATTTATTCACCAGACAGACCTGAGATAGTGAAGATGAAATCTCAGTGGAATAGAAATATTACATCATTTAATCCCTTGAATTTTTAATCGAATATTAAATAAAATTTTGAGTATAAATTTTACTTATGAAGGGATTGTTATACACCCTATGTTTTAGGTTACATTAATTTTTTCCCTATAATTATAAAGAATGTATCTATATTTGATAAAAATAATTATTAGTTTATTAAATATTACGACATATAAAAAATTGACCAAGGTAAAAACACTTTATTCAATTATAAAAGAACATTATATTGAAGGTATATGAAACCATGTGTCAAATACAATGAATTATTATAAATCAAGGATGATTACATCCATTAACTCTGTATAAATTAAATAGGGATATAAATTAAAAAGAACAATATATTTACAATTTAAATCTCCCCAAGACCAATAAAAGATTTAATAATTAGTATTAGTATAACAAACCAACAGTGAGAAAGAATATCATGAAAGGATAAATCATGTTGTAAGATATAAAATGGAAACTACTGAAATCATAAATGTGACTTAACATGTGATAAAAGAATAAATAGTTTTAGTGATAATATATATTTATATCAATTGAATAGTACTATTGGAAATATATCCATTACTAATATATTTATTAAAAATATGGTCGTTGCTGGAATGGTTATTTTATATTCATTTTTTAATTTGTTATACTAGAATTATTTCTTATTTGTAATGAGTTTAAATAATATATTTTATTAATAATAAAAATGAAATGAAATATAAAATCCAATTAAAATATTTCATTTTTATGTGATGAAATATTATTATTAAAATAATTATTTGATAAAATTCCAAGAAATATTTTTGTATAAATAGTTTGATAAAAGTAAATGATTAGAATGAGAATAATTAACTATAATAATATTTAGTTTAATCTCATTTTATTCTGAAAAATTCATTTTTCTAAAAATTTGGCATTTCATACGCTATTCCATTCTTAAGAGATTAAATTTATTACTGTAAAATAATTAAACAGTTTATTATTGTTTGATATTAACACTAATTAAATTTTTGACTGATATGAAATAATATTAATAACACATAAAGTCCAAAAACCCATTTTTCTATATTAGTAGCTTTATTTATATTTTTTAATGTCATATCCATGTTTATTAAAATATGGATATAAATTTTAAAAAAATAAATCCATTTTTGGATATATCTTTTAAATTTCATTTTGATTGGAATTGTTTGGATTTTTCGAAAATGATTGATTTTTTGGTGAATATTGAAGAGTACATTTTTTATGAATGACCTAACATTTTAGAAATTATTAATATATACATATGAAGTAGGAAATTAATTAAACACTTTTATAAGAGAAAATGATTATTTCTTAATGAAATTATAATTTTAATTATGTCAGTTTTAATTTTCAAATCCATATTTGAAATTTTAGAACATAAGTTAATGTTTTTCAAAAATTGTTTTTAATAGATTTTATATTTAGTATTTTAAACTTAATTATTATTGTTTTTAGTAAATAAATATAATATTTTTTTTTGAAATTTTGAATCATTATGGGAAAATTATATAATAATCTCCAATTTATTTTTTATACATAAATGATAAGTTATCTTAGGAAAAAATAGTTATTATAGTAAAAGCTAAAATGATTAATGTAAAAAAACTAACGCTAATGAGTTGGAAACCTATTTAAAAAATATGTTAGAATGGGTAGTATAGTACAATATAAAATTTATATATTTTCCTTTACATTATTTCCAAAATTTTGATATTATTTATTTGATAGTGACTTACCATTATTAAATTTTTTTTGGTATTTACACAATACTTTCAGTTTTTAGTTAAAAAAAGGGGAACTCCAATCCTCACTTAATGTTACACCAAAAGCAACATATCTAATCCCAAACTCTAGAAATAATTCCCCCAAACATTCATATACATCTTATATATATATATTTTATCTTCATAAAATATAATCACTAAAAGGATTAATTTATTTGGTAAAGGACATACTTTAAGAAGAGTGGTAAAAAATTATGACCGCTCCTTTCCCATTTATATTTCCTTATATGCACTTATTATTACAAAAATTTAATTAGAACAATTTCAATGTTATCTTAAGTATAATTATTATAATTCTATGTTATTATAATGGTTTAGGAAATAATAACCACCTATCCCTTTTCCTTTAAGAAAACAAATCGTCATTCATGAATTGTACCGACGACCATCACCAAGAAGTAACATGTTATTATTCAGTCAGCAACATACAAGGATAGTTATTATAAGGATTATAATATATAATTATGATAATTATAAGATATTTATATTCTTAAATTAAATACCATATAATTATTTTTTCTGTTCTATGGAAAATTAAATAATAGTCCGTGATTACATAGGGACTACCTCCTCTATGAAGCAATTGATTTCCTCTTTTCATTTCAGCATTTCCATACATGGATGGCCATGAGAATAATTATAATGGATTAATATTGGTTTTTATAAAATTTTTAGGGTTTTGGAAATAGAAATTTGATAAAATATTAAAAATATGATCAATATATATCTATAGTAAATTCAACCGTCAAAGAAAATGATTTAAGTAAAAAAATGATATCATTATAATATGAAATTAATTCATATAAGTTATCTTCATCATATAATTATTTAAAATTATTATATAACAAAATAATAAAACTAAAGTAAATCATTATACTTCAATTATAATTATATTACTACTAAATAACTTTATAATCATCCATTAAATATGTTATGTTACTATATTGGTTGGTGTAATGACCTACTTGAATAATGATATAAATTTATATGACCGATAAAATTGAGAATTTAATTTCATGTAATATGTGATAAAAATAATTAAATAATGATTTTTTTGATATGTAATGGTAATTAAAAATATTTACTCATTACTTAAGAAAACAGTATTAGTTCGTTAAGAATCATCGTAATGTGCTCATCGCAAAATTCCTCTTTAAGTATCCACTCAAAAAATCCAAAAATATGAAATTATAACTTTATATATATTTATAAAACATAAATTATAGTATATTTTATGATTTATTGATGATAAAATTTCATATAATAATGATGAACAACACAACTATTAGAAACTAGTTCGAAACGATCAATATTAGTTACAACTGATGTAATTATTAATGATGTTTATAAAATGTAATGGATACAAAAAGGTCTATGAAATGGGTTATTAATATTTTTAGTTCTTTTATACAGGTGGTTAGATCAAATATTTTTTAATCATTAATTTAGGTAGGGGTTTTTTTCTCCAATTTAATTTGTTGAGACATATTTATGAATTTCCACCATGATACTATTTATGTTATGATTACTACCTAAATAATATCTTTTTTATGTGTGAGATGGAAATATGGACAATGGCGGGGGAGTAAATATTATTTTTAATGATTTATTTAAATTAAAATTATTATATTAGTAAATAGTGTAATGTTATATAAAAATAATGTAGTAGAAAATAAAACAAACAGAACAAAATATTTAATAGTAGTTCTGATCAGCAAGATAATGCATATAATATTCAATTACAAACACTCAATGTGAATATTGGTATTCATTAAGTAAATTAATTTTTATATATATTGATAAACAATTTTAGATGTATCTTTTTATTATATGGTTGTATAACCCAACTGAGTTTTATAAGAGTCTTAACCCACAACCAACCTAACCTCTTTTTGGGATTAAAAACCAAAAATTTCTTTTGAATATGAGGAATAACCAAGACAAATAGATTTTATATGGGAATGGATTTAGATGAATTTAAAATAAATAACATAACAACTAAAATGATATAACAATTAAAAATCAAAATAAAATATGTATAATAGTGGGACATAAGAAAATAAATGTCGATGCAACTCAAGTACTTCAATAAATTCAGTATTATATGATCAAATGATGAAGTTAATTCATGATCACCCTAATGAAATAATAATCATAATTAGGATACATCACACAAAAATTATCATATGAATTCCATACTTTTTTACATCTCATTCATGAATAAATAATATAATGTTCATTTAATTATATTCCACATTGATCATGTTCTTATGACAAATGTGATTTTTCAATTAGGTATAGGGCCTCCAAAATAAAAGTTAGAATATGATAAAAAAATTGAAATAGTTTTGATAGGAGTTAAAGAAACTAGGGTTAAATGTACATATATATTCATAATTTTTATTCTAACTACCTTTAAATTTATTTCTTTTGGATGGGAATTAAATATTACACACATATAGATTGAAAAAATAATGTTATGCATTGTTTTAATAAAAAATGGAGGCTTCCTATCATTCCTCTATACATTTAACCATTCTAACATTTTAAATATTAATCAAAATATAGTTTATAACAATTTATCATTGGATTAATCATAGGCTTTTGTGAATAAATATTAAATTAATTTACCAAACTGTAAATATATTTTTTTATTTAATTTTTTTATATTTTATTTATAAAATTTAAATACTAAAGAAAACATTTATTAATCCCATTAATAACATAGAAAATTATTTTTTCATTAATTTTTGAAAATTAATAACTAAATAGATCATTTGGGGAACAAAATACAATGTCATAAACATATATTCATAAAAGTTAAATATCATTTGAACCATTCTTTATAAAAAATGTGTTGTCAAATTTTCCTTCGATGAAATCATTTTTCAATAAAATTATAGATAGATTATAATACTATGTTATTGAGGATTAATTAAGACCACAAAAATATTTATATAGTTTAGGAATTGTTTTTGGAAATTATACACTTTCAAAACTAGGTGGCTGATAAATATATAGCTCTTGGAAAGTTATACCATTTAAAAATGTAATTTTTAAATCCATCTGATTTTTTTAACATTAGGTAACAAGAAAATACTATTAGAATAAAATTTGATTCTATTATATAAATTATTAAAATTTTATGAATTTTATTTTTAAAAATAAAAATCATTTATAAATTCATAAATTCATAATTAGCTTAGGATGATTTTTTGGGATTTTTCTGAGAATATTCATTTTTTAATGAATAATGAAAATCAATACAATATAGTTTAAAATAAACTTTTAATTTAAATAATTATTAATCCTAATTTATTTTTTAGATTCGATTTAGAGTCAAATTAGATCAATTATACAACTATTTATACAATTACGTCCATTACAATCAATTTTATTTTCAAATTTAATATAAAAACTTAACAAACTTTTGAACATTTTCTATTATAAAAACAAGTTATTTTTCCCCATCTGTGGGATTAAGGTCAATCTTAATTTTATAACTTCTATGATATGAATTTTGAAAATACGACATAAAAATATGTATTTATTATGATATTTTTGGTCTAATAAGATCAAATTAATTTTTTATCAAAATGATTAATGAACGTGACTAAAATAAATTACGGTCATTATGGTATGATTAAGCTTTATAAGGGACTGAACCTTAATATTAAAGTGAAAAATGACTTGGAAACTTATCAAGAATCCATTGGATGCCAATAATTTGTCTATGTTCCTACTTGGTTAGAAATATATAGTTATTGTGATATTATTAAATGAATTTTCTCTATATAAAATTTCAAGTAAGGAAAAAGTCAAAAAGGTAACAGTCATTACCTTTAACATTTATAAAATTTATACATATGTAAAAAACATCATATTTTATTTTATACATACCATTTTTTAAAATAAATAGTATATTTTCATTATAATAATTTATCAATAATATTTAGAGATTATTTAGTCACATAAAATTCTTATGAAATGCCAACATATAGATTATTTAATTAATAATTAACTAAAATAAATGATTCTATAGATATTAAATGTGATGTTAATTGATTGAATTGTTGCATTTATTTATTTTTTATGATTAAAATATCATTTTTTACATTTTTAAAGCTAATATATTGGAATGAAAATATTAGATTTATATTTTAAAACTAACAATAAATAAATAATGTCAAAATTGATATTATTTTTATTTTACAATAAATGAATCTTATTAAATGAAATAAAATGAATAAAAATCCTATATTATTCCAGGATAAATATATAAGATAATATATATTAAATATTCTCTATTAATTAAATAATTAGTATTTAATTATTAACATATTTATCCATAATATGCAAATTAATTGTTAACATGGTCCTGGTTCAAGTTGTGTTTTTGTGCGTAACATGCGCTTCTTTTACAATTAATTTAAAAAATTGGAATTTAATTTCATAAATTTGATATAATATTAACAACTAAGTGGATTTATATTTTCTAAAAAATTTCACATTTATTTTGTCTTAATTGTTAAATAAATTAGATTAGAAAAGTAGATGCTTTAATAAAAACCAAAATGATAAAATTTTGGAATCATAGTAGTGAAAGATCCAAATAATTAAAATGAACATATTTTTGTGTGGTTGATATTTTTATCAACTATGATTCTCCTTAAATACATTATTTTTCAATTATGGGGGATCTTTAGGTAAGATAGACAACCCATTATTCAATACCGTTTGGTATTTACAAAAGTGCCACACCCCCTTCCCTATAAAAGGCCACCACATCTACACATTCCTCACACATATAAATCCAATTATGTTTGGCCCAGACCTACCTAAATTGTCTCCCTACATCCCAATACAGGACCTAGAATCCTACCTTTGGGCATAAAACGTTACATGGAAGCATTTTGGTTAAACCAAAATAAGTTACCCGATTAAAGGGTAATGTCTTTTATTATCTCTCTAGTTTCTTTTCTTTCATCGAACCAAAAAAATCTATTTATTCTATTGTTGTGTAATAACACCAGTATCATAAATATACTAGGATGTTTTTATTCAATTATTTATACCTATACTTACTCACACCACCATTTAATGGGTAACATACATAATGTTTCACTGTTCGAAGAACTTCTGCCTCATGAAACGATGATTGGTCAATTTTTCCCTACCGCCTTTCATGGTGGCGATTATGATGATAAATATATTTTATAAAATATATATGTCATTTATAATTTATTTATTCTTATAAAATGTTTATTTATAACATGTATCTATGCTTCCATTACGTGTAAATATGATAATTTCGTTTGAGGAACTCTGGAATACCACCCCCTCAAAGCGATATGACTCATTCATTACATACATGGAATGACTAATGGATGGTGTTAATAAAACTATGCAACATATATAACATACATATGATATTGGAAATTATAAAATACATTTGTATCATTTATATTTAATTCAGTTAATTTAATAATGTAATGGAAGTAGCATTCATGCATACGTACGACCTACAATTTATATAAACAGTGCACTTCATTTATAATCTCAAAATGTTATTAACTATTATAAATAAATATGTAATGAATATATATTATATTTTATATGTGGTCTGAATTATGGAGATGATGAATCCATGCTATATTTATTTATAATTACAAATAACAATTTATAACATACTTGAGAAAACTAGGCAATTAACACCCAAAAGAGTTAAAATAATGAATGATTCTTAACAAACGGGTAATAAAATATTTAAATAAGATGTATTTGATAATATAAACATGAGTTAGGTTAGATTATTAGTTAGTAACATATTTTAAACTAATATACTGTAGGATAAAAACCACACAACAAAAAGAAGGATAAGGTAAGATATTTTATCTCACTTTTTAAATATGTGAGAGTAATTTCATATTCACTGCTTAATTATTTTGTGTTCCATACCTAATTACCATTTTGATAGATTATTTTATGGATGCTATTATTCTCATGATATTATAATATTAAATTAATGACATACCATTATGGTTAATATGATTTAAAATTTTTCAATGTTGTACGAGACACATTAAAATGTTTAAATATTATTCTGCTCAAATGTTCCTAATATCACATCCTTTTATTATTATTAAATTCCATTAAAGAAATCAATTTATTGAAAAAAAGTCTTATTGTAAATTTATTTAAATATCCATATTCTCATACAATTTATATTAGTATTTCCTAAACCGTATACCATTATTCATATGAAAATTACTTTGACAATTGTTTGATTATTGGGGAATTATTGATAGATACTTATTTCTCATTAAATAAAGATATTTGATAAGGAATGTTAGTTATTTTTATTTTTAATATGAGTAATGATCTGTAATGGCAATGACAGGGGGATCCTAGAAATTATATATCTCATTGATGCATCGATAGGTTTTCATGAGAAAATAAGTTGGCCAAATCAAATGGGTTTCTATCTCTGTTTTAAAATGTCTTGTGAAGGTTATTGATAGTAATATGTTTTCTTATGCCTAAGGAAAATTTTTTGATAACAAATCAATATCCCCCATTTATTATTCGTTATTTTATTCAATGAGATTTTGTGCTGACATATCTATAGATGTAGTTAATTCTCAGTTTATTGATTTATGGAATGTGTTTAAGTTTCATACTGGACACATTATTTATTCCTTATCTTTTTATTATTATAAAAAGTGTACTCATATATTTACCTTTACATAAATATTTATTAAATTTTCATTATGCTATTCTTACCATTGGTGAGAATTTGAGATCACCCTTACTTTGTTTCTTTCCCTAGGTTATCAAGAAAAGAACTTGGAATAAGATTTTAAGGATGTGATTTATTTCATTTTATTATGTTGAATTTTTTATTCTGTTTTAAAAATTTATTTAAGGTATTATCGATGTAATATGGAATTTACAAGACTGCTAAACCTAACATCCCATCGATATTTTCTTCCTTGTAATAATTCCAATGTAATTTAGTAATGCACAAGCTCTAACCCTATGGGGTTAGGTCATCATATTTAATCAATGTATATACTATGGAAAATGGTACGAGTTTTAGCAACCCTTTTGATCATAAACATAAACCATCCCAAAAAACAATAATGATGGTTTCCTTGGATAATATCGATAGCAAGGTTTAACAACCTTCAAATTATGTTATATTAGATGGAAATGTGATTTTGAAATATCACATTTAATAATTATTTAGTTAAACAACGTTTCTATTTTAAAATCAATTATATTTTTAAAAACCATGAACTTATAAATGAATTGTTTTTAAAATAAAAATGTAAAAATTTTCAAGAAGACTCAAAGTATTTATTTTTAATGATTGATGGAAAATATACTCCTTTCATGTCAGTTAAAAAGACATACCTTATTTTTTTGAAATATTCACAAAGTATGTCATTTTGAAAAAGACTAAAACATTCCATTCAAACCATTTTGTAAAGAGTAACACATGGGTAAATTTTATTTCAAATAAATTCAGAATAATTGGTAACATTGTTTGAATTTTGTTTTAGAAAACATATATATTGAACATAAATATTCCATAGTGGTGACTTAAACATAAATCACGAATAATGATGATATTGTGAAATATATCCCTACCACAATGGTAAATTCTGAATCATAATCCCCATTAAATAAATAAATTTAAATGGATATTTATTTACCATAATTTTAATAAGAAGAATCATAAAATTCATTAATGCTTTGTATATACACCACAAAATGAAACAAGTAGTGTATAAGGTATATTCCCCACAAAAATAAAAGTGAGATGAAAATCCCTTTTCATTAGTTCTAACTTCCTTTGTATATGTTGGATACTCCTCTTATTAGAAACAACTCCTTCATATATCCTCTAAAGGGCACTATGGTTTATATTTTGGAAATACCATCATATTTAAAATGCCACTATGGAAGTTCAGAAGAGGATTTGGCAATGCATTTTTTATTTAGAAGGCTAAAAGTTAGATAAAGAATCAAGGGATGATATACCCTTTTATAATTGTGGTGAGGAGAAAATTTGGGACTTTTGAAAAGACAAAAATGTTATAATACTATTCTAAAGCCAAATGATTCAAAATTTCCTATAAATTCATATGGGATAGAATTTTCAACCATATCATATCCTTTTTTCATTATTTAATATTTTTATAATTTTTAAAAAAGTTAATAAAATATTAATTTTTAAATAAATCATTATTTCCAATTTTGACACGATTTATTTATTTGACTTTAATCACATCATGTAAACACATATATTTCGAAAACATTATTTTAACTCTTCCAAAAATGTCATGTTAATCTATAAAATTCAATTATCATCATAATTATCATAAAAAATAAATATTAATTATTTTAAATGTGATTTATTTGATTTTTTTATTAATTTAATTATTAATCTGTCAGCATTGTGAAAACATTTAATGAAATAAAATATTTAATAAAAATTAAAAATGAATTTTCATAATTAATATAAAACTTTTATATTTTTAAATAATTTTAATACTCTAAAATATCCTATGGATAAGAATACATTCAAAATAAAAAATTTATTAAAAACAAGAGTGTGACATGTTTTCCTTTTCAAGAAATAAAATACTATAAAGATCCTAATACCATCAAAATTGAAAATAATGACATATAACCCAAAACTGGATGATTATGTAAGAACATAACTCATATAATAATATTTAGTTAAGTGTGGGGGTAATTTAATAGTCTATATCATTTTATTTTCAACCTAAATTACCCGATTTAACCTTACCATAATAATAAAATTACTATAATTACTATTCATATTGATAAAAAATAAAAGGGATCAATTTATAAAATTTGGACCCATGTATTCCAAATTTGGGATCCATTATTCAGTAGTATTCTACTAATTTATTTGGAATATAATTTAAAATTAATCTCACAAAACAAAATGAAAAAGAGTTTACATGAAAAATGTTTTTTGAGCTCAAAAAAGTACTTATACAAAAAATAATGTATAAGGATAAATAAAATGTAATTAATTAAGTTATATATAAATAAATAAACATTAATTTATTTTTAGATAAATTTAAATGGTAAAGATTGTTTTTAATATAAAAAAAATGAGAGTTTGATAAAAATCTATATTTTCACTATTTTCCAAAAGCATTAATCTCTTTATAAAATTATCAAAAATATATCATAAGATAATTTTGAAAAACTAAATTCAAAAATAATATTTATGTTTCTAGATACATTTTATAAAATCTCCATAAATAATTTTAAATATTTACTCATAAAAATCATGATAACCAAATTTTTAATGAATATTTATCTTTGAAGTATAATGTTTTTTAAATTTGAGTGATTATTTAAAAAGAATATATTAATACATTTGTGATGAGTAGAACCATTATATGATTCATAGTTATGTTAATATATTTTGTTTCTAAAAATTTAATTTCTAGGTTGTAATGTCCATAATAATAATATTACATGGTTTGTTTAAGACTCTATCTTTCATATAATAGAATCTATCAATGAAATTAAATTCAATGGAAAAAAATATTTCATATAATGTTGGGGTGTTAAATTCTCCATCACTTTAATAAATTGTATCTTTGAAATTTTTAATTTTTATTATTAATCAATGGTTTGAAAATTCAACATTTATTTGTGGAAACCAACATTGTAAAAATGGGTTAATAAAACTACCTCTAAAAATAGGGAAATATATGTAAGAATGTCATCTAGAATGACACATAACTAGGTTTTCGAATAGGGTAAAATAGGTGGGATGTGAAAAAAGAACATGGAAGAAAAACTTAACTCCCAAGGACTAATAAATACTGATTGTGATCATGGTCTGTATAATTTTTACCATCGTAAAACCATAAATCTATGATGGGTTAAAGGAAAATTGATTTATCAGTAATAAATGTAAATAGATAGTGTTTTAATTTCAAGGACCTTGTCAACAAGTCAAGGGATTCATTTTTAATCCAGATAAAACACTCAATAAAATAATATTAAATGATTCTTTCTAGGTAATAATAATAATCTCATACTTCAGTTGTGCTTCGATCTATTTCAATCGGATCTCTTACTCCGAAAAATGGATATTCAAAATTGTTTTCATTCAACAAGAACTATTAATGAATCATAATACCTATAAGTAAGTCCTCCGACCTTTGAATATTTACCTAAACATTAGTTAGTATAGGTTATGATAAATCACACTTTTTACTTAAATAATAATATCCAAATTCTCAACATAATCCAATCCAAAAGTAATTAACCTTAGGACTCATCCAAAATATTATGAACCATATGAAAAACCTTATATTAATTTGATATCGTATCCTTCAATGATCAACATGAAATTAATTTTAATAACTCATAATATATCATACCAAAATATATTTAACTTGAACATACATTCTCCATGGTTTACAATTCATTTCTTTAATGGTCAAAATCAAATATTATTTTAAATGATAATTCAACCATTATTGTTTAAATAAGATCTTATCTTATCCAAAAATATTTCCATTGGAGGATTGGATTCATCCTTGCACTAATATATTGTTATATGTTATTTTTTAATATAAAATACAATCTATTTATTCTAGATATATATATATATATATATATATAGAAATATTCAAGGTGAGATAATCGATGCTCAGAATCACATAAAACTTCTCTAGAAAATAATATTTTCTTAGGGATTATTCATAAAAACATAAACATAGAGTCAACTATTCTATAGAGGAGGATATGTGTGACCTGACTAGCATGACTCACTTTATGTGTTATAATTTCATAACCATTTCTTTTTTCCATTGAATTAAGAGGTTATTCTGGCCTACTATCATCAATAGTCATTGGATTTAGGCATTGATTCACATAGTTACTGACTGAAAATTATTTTTTATTTCCAAACACATTTAGGAAAAGTGAGAACCGAACATGCCTTAACACAAACTAGAACAGAACTTGAAACATACATAAAAGGACATATGTCATACAACCACAATCCAACCAAAACACCATGAGACTACATATCATAATACCCGTAATCATCTCTGCATCCCACAAAAGAGTCCCCTTCTTCCGTAGCTATAGCCGATTCCCACTCGAGGCCAATTTATGTTGCCTCAAGAAGTAGTTACTTTGCTCAAAGCTCCCCGTCTCGTCCAGTAAAGGCTTCACTAGACAAGGTTGTTTGATCATGCTGTATTTTTTTAAGGCAATAATCACACCTTTGTCCCGCTTAAGGGAAGATCTAGTACACATCGATCGCTACAGGTAAGAGTATTATTTACTTGGTGATCTTCTTAGTGTAACAGATATAGGTTTTGCACACTCAGTCATTCTACCAGTCCCATTCTGGATGATGTCACTGAATGAAAGGAAACCTGGACCACTCAAATTTTCCTTATTACCCCCAGAAGCATTTTTCCCTTTGGTCTTCGGTGTATTACCCTTGCAACCTGATGAATTTCCCCTCCCTTTCACTGGTGTGTTAATATTAGTTGAGGCAAGACATTTCACCATAGAAGCATCCTCCTCTCCATCCTTAGGGACGTCTTCATGACCCAACCTGACTGAAATGTGCCCTTCCACACATGCCCCCTCAATATCACCACCGAGCACAGGACTAGAATCCAAGGAAACTTCAAAAATGTCTTCCGAATTCCCTTAAAACCTATTGATTATCATGAGGAAGGTTCGAGGTGAGGGGTCTAATCATCTAGAACCTCCAGTACCGTTCGTACTGGCCACGCCTGAGGTAGTTCCCTTTATCCCCACCCTCTGTTCCTTTCCCGAGATTTCCTTATATTTGTGCTGCACCAAACGAAATTCTTGGAAACCCGAGCCAGCCTCATCCTTTGCCAAGAAAGTATAGAAGCCCTCCAAATCCTTCCATAGACTGTTGAAAACCTCTGCAACCATCGGGTTAACCTGTGAGGCCAAAAAACTTTGATTTTTATTAGTATGAACTTCCACTGTCATTACCTTCTGAGCATCCTTCTGGATATCCTTAACCACATGACCCAGAGTTCCCCCATCCATGGGTCCCGAAGCCTCAATGACCAGACCAGACATCACAACTACCTCCTATGTTTCTCCCGATGAATTATTCTTTGCCACAACCTAATTCCCCCTGCGTCAACCCTCTAACGATGGATCAGTGCCACTCTTGAGGAAAACCTCCAAAGAGTGGCCCAAATGCTTGCAATATGGACCGAAATCAATCCAATTATCATATACCACCCACTGCTTCCACATGTAATCTTCTCCGATTGTGATCCAAATATAGTCGAAGGGAAAGCGAGAGGCATCCTCTTCGATACAGACATGAGGGTTCAGCAGATGACACACGACCTCAGTGTGGCTATCAGAACACAGAAATCGTTCTACGAGGTTTCCTATCATCTGAATCACTGAAGGGTTCTAAAAAGGTAAGGGATGATTTGGGAAACTTTCCCATAACTCATTAGAAGGAGAATCATGATTCATATGTAAATAGAAGGTCCACCATAGGAGGAAGAAGTGAAAACCGTTGAATCTACGAGGTGTTCTTGACCATGCCTTGATGAGGTCCGCTTCCGATTCAAACCGAATCATGATTTGTCAGCTGTCAAGAAATCCAACAACCACCCTTTCATTGAGATCCCAACTACCAAAGATGAACCAGTCAAAGGAGTCGATTGAAGGTCGTCTGTGCTGAAATCGAGAAACCAGTGTACGATTCCAGAGGGATGAGGTTTCTGTAAACTCAGAGGACGTGAGCTGAAGATTAGGAATGCCATCAAGAATGTCTAGAACCTTCAGGCATAGCGCAACTCCCGAGAATGGGGGAATAAAGTCTGGATTTGTGAAAGGTTGTAAGACCCCTCCTCGCTCGTTGAACGATGATTCTTCCTCCCCACCAAGGGGGGAGGAGCCGCTGACGGCGTCTTCGTCACCGAAGGGAGGATAACAACCCTGAATGGCTAGGGTTTTCATTACAAAAAAATAAATCTACAAAACTAAAGTTTGTGTGGTGTATTTTATTGATTTACATCTCTATTAATTTCATTGAATAGACTCTTTACATCAATCCAAATTTCTTTTTCTTGATTCCCATGATTCCATGTGTTAAAATTTTCTTAATCATTTTAGGCATTCAACTAAGTAATGATTCCCACATATTTGAAAATTATTAGGTTTAAACATTTTGGCCCCTCCATATGAAAAACACTATTGTTTCCATGATTCTGTATCTTAATTTTCTTATCACTAGAACCATGAGGGTTTCCAACATCTATTTCAACATTCAGTTCACATGAAATGATTTCATAACTGAATCCAATGTCCCTTATGGTTTATTACTTTCAAAGACTTTGTTTCAAACTACTAATGAATAGATCAATTTTTATTTCAAGGATGAATTTTAAATCTGAAGCAAGCCTTAAAAGTCTTGTAAATGTTTTCAAATAAGTTCCAATGGATTCATAATTCTTATACTTAATATCAAGAAATAACTTCCCTATTTTTGTACATAGAATATGAGGGAAGTACTTACTAAACAAATTCCATTAAACTCATCTAGTCCCTTAGATATAATTTCATCAACTTTTATCATCAACATAATATGGTTGGTCCATTGATATGTTTTCTCCATAAAAATAATAAAAAATGGGATAATTTTTCATTTATAGAGCATTGAAGAAAAAAATATCTTTTCCATTATATTAACCCAATGCTTAGTGACTAGTGGATATGAAGATCCAAAGAAGGATAGTGTCTGTTGTCACATAAATTAAAAAATATAAATTTTCTACCTTCTTAGTGAATTCAAAATTTTAACACGATTAATTATTCCACCAATATATTGAGAGAGTTTATTGAGCATATAAAATAGATATTGAATCCCAACTCCTAATCCATTTTATTTATCATGAATATGGTCATTGCATTTATTGTCACATTAATTGTTCACACAGATCCTTTGGGATCCAACCATTAAAAGAAAAAACAATAAACATACTGTGGGAATTTATAATCATAGTTAGAAACCACATAATCATGAAACATAATTCATTGGATTTTAAATTGAGACACATTATTTTCATTCTACAATACCTTAGGTTTAAGATAGGTTATCTATCATCAAAACATTTATGATGTTATCCCATTCATGGACCAATCCCTAAGGTTCTTACTAAATTCTTCTAATCCTATTTTATAAATATTAATAGAACCCTACTCTAATACCAACTATAGGGAAACCGATATTTGCATACATATATATTAAAATTAAGTAGATGAATATTCATTACATTACATTCTGATCCATTCTAGAATTTAATAGTTCTAATAAATTTAGAAACATGGAAACATAAAAAACTGGTTTATAAATGATCTATATAATCTCCCACTATGTTATTCATTACAAGAAATCATCTTAGAAACATCATTTATAAAACTTTATTTCATAACATAAGGAAATGAAACATAAGAAATAGTGATATTAGTTTTCGATTAAGGTAAAACAAATTAGATATCAGTGATCACAGAATGATGGAATTAGAATAACTATGTGATAACATGAACTCAACATCTAAAATCTACAGCCTTCATATCATTGATCATAAAATTGATCTTTTACATAATTATTGGTAGCTTATATGACAGGAATAAAAAAAGAATAAAATAACATATTCCGTGAGAGAATAACATTAACATAGTATAAAGAATTATGGAATAAACAAATATCGTTGTTAATATCTATAAGTAGAATTCAATACTATAATTATGTTAAGGACATGAAATCATGCCCTCAAATTAATTTATGTACATGGAACACAGTCCAATTTTGATCTTATGGACACGAAATCTAGGTCCATGAATAAACTTATGGACATCAAATTTGGTCCACACATACACTTACGAACATGAAAACTAGAACCATTCATAAGATTGTGAACCTAAAACATGGATCACACAAATAATATTTACCACATGAGTTATAAATATTTACATAACACTTTAGAGGGGGATATAGGTCCCACACATAATATAAATAAAATAAGATATATGTCTACCACAAGATCATCAATATTTCATTATCTCAAAACTCATGGAAAGATAAAATATTTATACGAATTTCATTAAAGTATAACTTTTGGAAAAGGGAATTGGTTTCATAAACATCTTTTCACAGTGAACATATAAGATCTATAAAAGTAATAAAGAGGGTTTCCTTGGATAATATCCCTAATAAAGACTAATTATTATTAAATTAGTTTACCATAGATTGAATTTTTTTGAAATATCAGTTTGAAAATTTATTAAGGTAAATATAGTTTCCATTTTTTTAAAAAAATCTCTTAAAAATTTACTAACATATAAACGAAACGATTTTCTTCAAGAATTAACATGTATATTTATAAATTAATCTTCAAATAACTGATTAATCTTTATATTTGGAAGGTATTCTCATTCTGAATAATTTATAAAAACATTACTTCAATATTATTGTTGGAAAAGTCACAATGTACATTTTTTGGAAAATGTAAAAATATTCAATTTAAACCATTTTTTAAATAAGTAAAACATATTTGATATTGATTTTAAAAACATATAGGATAATTGTAAAAACCTTTTTGACTTTTTTTTGAAAAACATGGACATAGAATAGAAATATTCCCCAATAAATACTAAAAGCTCAATCCCTAATAATGTTTAGATTGTGAAATAAAACCTTACTACTTTGGAGACTTTTGAATCATAATCCCCATAAAATAAATTACTTTATATGGATATCAAATTCCTATTATTTTCCTTAGTATAATCATAGAAGTCCTTTATGGGTAATATTCTTACTAAAAAAAGGAACATATAGTGTATAAGTAATACATACTATAGAAATAAATGTGAGATTAAAATATACAACATTATGTATAACTTTTTATATACACATTGAAATATCATCTTATAGGAAAAGACTCATTACAATCCCCAATAATGTGATATTGGGTTGATATTTTAGAAATATCAATAACATATAACTTAACTAAGGAAGTATAGAAGAGAATTTGGTAGAGTATGGTCATGTTAGGAGGCTTAATGTATTGTAATATGTTAGGGAGAAAGGTCCATTTTAAAATTTAGGTGAGGATTACTTTTCGAATTACTCAAAATAAAAAAATATAATAAGACTATACTATAGTAAAATTCTCCAAATGGCCTATAAATTTATAGAGGATGAAATTATTAACCATATATTATCATTATTGTCCTTATTTATGATTTTTAAATAATTTAATAAAATATAATTTTCATAAAATATTATTATTTTCAATTTTGAAACTATTCATTACTTTTAATTTAATAACATCAAGAAAACACATATAATTCAAAAAAATTATTTTAACACATACTGATATTTTCATTTTCATTAACAAAATTTATATATCACATCAATTATCCTAAATTATAAATCATTTAATACAATGTTTTTCAATTTTTCCATTAATTGAATAATATGTGTGTCAGCATTGTGTAATAATTTAAGGTAATAATCCAATCAATTAAAATTAAAAATAAATTATCATAATAAAGATACAAATCATATATGACAAAATACTATTTTTATTTGTACATATCGTTTGTTTAACCAAACATAAAAAATAATATAATTATTAAAATCAAAGTGTGACATGATTGAATTTTATTAGAAATGAATACTATAATCATAGTACAACGACTCGTTTACTTCTCCGCAAAAACAGCAGGTCTAGAAGCCACTCACGCTTGGGGCCAGTGCCAGGCGCTATCTACTCTAATGATATCGATAATCCTTTGGAACTCTTGAGGTATCAGGGCCATGGAAAAGATGGATTTTATCTCGTTTGGAGCGTCTCTTCATAAAGCCTCTATGGTGGTTATTCTCAAGCCTAAACATCCTTCATCGAAGATTAACATCTTTGCTAAAAGAATGGGTATGCAGTCCTTCTTGCACGATGAGCCTGAGAATCACCATATCTAGATATTATGGAAATCAAGAGTCAGTATTGTTTGGATAGCCACATCAGACCAACATCTTTCCGTAAGGATCTCACTGGAGGATCAAAAATGCTTGTGCTTCTTTGTATATGCTAAGTGTGATGCAGGCCTACGGGAGCAACTTTGGGCGGAGCTCATGGAATTTAATCAAGGGGGGCTCCCATGCATTATGGGTGGCGACTTCAACTCGATCATGCATCCCTCCGAAAATTTAGGCGGAAGTACCCATCCAAGGGCGGATAGACTGGCCTTCTCCTCTTTCGCATCGCAGGCTGGGCATCAAGATATTGGTTTCTCAGGAGATAGGTTTACCAGGTGGAATAACCAGAGGGGAAATAGGAGGACCTGGTGCAGGATGTATCGTTTCTTGGGGAATCACAAAGCTATTTCGGACTTCCCGAACCTGGAAGTTCACTATCTCACCCGTGCTCTTTCGGATCATTCTCTGCTGTTGGTGCACCTCATGTCCTGAACCCCGAGCCCTCACCATTTCTCCTTCCTTAAGAGCTAGACGCGACAACCTGACTTTGTCGATACGGTTCGTCACTCCTAGGATCTTCTTTTTCTGAGCGAGGGTTGGGTGCGTCTTTACCTAAAGTTTCATCGCCTGAAACATGGCATCAAAGCCTGTTCTGCCCTGCATGAGGCTGACTACTCGTTCATGGAGGAGGTGGCTCGGGACATTGAGCGAGCTAAAGTATCTCTAGAAGATTAGTAGAATGAAGTGGTTTTTGGCGAGCTCTGTCTCAAAAAGTAGCATCTGAGGGAGCTGATGATCGAACAGGAATGGCGGCTACATGAATAGTCTCGGACCCTCTGGCTCAAAGAAGGAGATAATAATATATCCTTTTTCCATGCATGTTTAAGGAAAAAGTGTCGACCACATGTTCCTAACATCTACCTCGAGGATGTCTCATTTTCCAATGACCCCAATCTCACTGCCAATATGGTTCATGCACACTTTAAATCTCTTATGTGTGATGCTAACCCGCGGGTCTCGAATGGCTATCCCTCTAGGGAGTTGGATCTTTTTGACTCAATCTCTAATTTTGTTCCAAGTCAGGTGAACAACCTCCTCGAGAGTGCCCCTGATGAGAAGGAGATTTGGGAGGCAGTCAACTTCCTTAACCCAGACAGTGCACCAGGCCCCGACGGTTTCCCGGGGTCTTTAATCATGTCGTCCTAGAGTATTATTAAAGGTGATATCATGCAGGATATTCACGATTTCTTTAGAGGGGGACATCTTCCCCGGGTTTCAAGTGCTACTACAATGATCCCAATCCCCAAGGTTGGTGCTCCTTCTTCTCTTTCCCAATATCACCCAATTAGACTTTGTAACTTTGCATACAAGGTCCTGGACACCATCATCAAAAACAGGATCTCCAGGTTCATTGGTGATTGGGTAGAAAATGAGCAACATGCATTCATTCTAGGAATATCTATTCAAGGCGTAATCAGGATAGCTCCGGAAATGGTCTAGGATATCAATCAGAAATTGACTAGGTCAAATGTGAGTATCAAATTAGACATGAATAAGGCCTACGATCGAATGGAGTGTAGCTTCATTATTCGGTTCCTGTGATGCATGGGGTTCTCCGAGAGAGCCATCAATATCTTGTTTAGCTACTTCAGCTCTCCATGGTTCAATATTCTATTTGCAGGGAGGTAGTGTGGATTTATCAAAGCAGTCAGAGGCCTGCGGCAGGGTGGCCCACTGTCTCCTAATATTTTCATCATTTCTCAAAATGCTCTTAGTAGGTAAATTTCTCTCACAACTCAGGCCAGGGGTATATGACCTTTTCATAGTGGCGCTCACTTCTCCAGGGTTTCTCATCTACTCTTCACGGATGATTCTATGTTCTTCATTAATGGAAAAACCTCCTCGATTAGGAAAATTGGCAGAATAATGGAGGAGTATTGTAAGTGGAGAGAACATATTATCAATAAGGAGAAGAGTGGGATCTTCTTTTCTTCTCACTTCTCGGGGCGACAGAGGAATAAAGTCAAATCTATCCTTTGAATCCATGTCATGCACTTTCCCATGACTTATCTTGGTGGTCCTCTAGCACCCGGAAGAGTTCGTATCTAGCACTTCGAGGATATATCGAACAAAGTGAGAGGGTACTAAATTCTTTTTTGTGGGATGCTCATAGTGAGGGTTGGTGCCATTGGGCCTATTGGGGAAGACTGTCGAAACCCCTGGAGCTTGGAGGCATTAATGTTAGGAACTTGGGAGAGTCAATGTTCTTTTTGCAGGGCAAGATGGACTAGGAGGTGATAGAGGGTAAATCTCTATGGAGCCACTTTATCAGATCAAATTATGGTTACAGATTCAGGGAAATGGGAAGGAAATCGTCTCCGTTGTGGGCCTCTATCTGCGGTTAGTTACCCCTCCTCCAGGACCGCTCCCTCTAGATTATTGTTCGGGTAACTCAAAATTCTGGTATCGCAACTAGGGGGATGGAGTACTGGGATACCCAGGATTGCCAACCCCCGATATTTCTTTTAAGGAGTCTAGCCTTCACCCCCCTTTTATCAGGTCAATCCTTGACCCCACCAAAAAAGATACCTTCGACAACATTTATCTGGATGGATCTACTGATAGATACATATTCTCGGCATCCCCGGATGGGAGGTTCTCATCCAAAGCGTACAGAAGGTCCATGAACGTGTGAACGGTTTTGGACCCCTGGGGTAAGATCTTGTGGTGCAAGTTTATCCCTGCCAGATACAACTTCATGGTTTGGAAGGCTCAATCAAAGGCAATCTCGACTGAGATGGATATCAAAGCCAGGGGCATTTCTATTATGTCGAGATGTTCCTAATGTCGTGACCCCCAGGAGGAGACCTCTTGTCATCTTTTCTTCTAGGGTGATTGGTATAGGTGTGTATGGAGTGCACTTGGTGAGCCCACCACTACCTCCAGAGGCTTTGTGATGCAGGAGGACTTCTTCCAATGCTGGATCATTGGAGATATGAGAAAACACGAGGAATTCGGCTATTTTATCCTCTTGGTAGTGGGCTTTTGGTGTATTTGGAAGGCGCACAACAGGGTGCAGCACAATGATTTTCGCACCTCTTCCCATGGCCTGGTCTTCAGAACCAGATGCCTTGTTGCTGATATAGATACCCTCCACAGTAGGCGTGAGGAGGCACCTTCCCTTAGGCGCTTTTCTGGCATCGCACAGCCCCCCTCCCGCCAATTATAGTCAGGGTCCTGGGTGAGATGGACTCCCCCTATTCAGGGCTTTAAGCTGAACTCTGATGGCGCATGAGGCTAGGGAATTATGAGGGGAGGTGGAGCAGTCCGTGACATGTCTGGTTCAGTTATTGTGCCTTTCAGCACTTTCTTTGCGAATGGGGATTCTTTAATGGCAGAGGTAGGGGCCTTACTTACAGGGCAGGAGCTCTGCAACTCACGGAACATCCCCCTCAATATGGTGGAGACTGACTCGAAAACCATATGGTACTCCCACAAGGGAATCTCCCTGACCCCCTGGCACATTTCTTATATCATTTGCATGTGCAGACCTCTCCTCCTAGACAGCACTGAGACTCTTCATACATGGTGTGAGGGAAATCAGCTGGCAGACTTCCTGGCCTCTAGAGCCCCCCTCCTCATCCTCCCCTTATGGTGTATAGTTCTACCAGTTCCCTCCCCGAAGGAGGCATGGAGGTGGCTCTAGGGGATTCCCTTGGCATCCACTTTTTTAGACCCCCATGATCCCCTTTCCACATGTTTACTATTTACCATTTAATGTTTTAAATAATAATATTCATTGATTATAGGATAAAAAATTACTATAATGGTCATAATCCCATATAAATTGACCCAAAAGATCGTATAACATAAAATTATACGATTATGAAAGAAATTAACCTATACAATAAAATTTTTACAGGTTTTTGGGTCATTTAATACTCCATATTATTTTATTTTAAACCTAAATTACCTAAATTTCCCTTACTATGGTAAAATAATTACTATTGTTATTATTCATATTGACCAAAAATAAAAAGGTCCAATTTAATAAATTTTGACCCAACTATTTCAAACATATAATATATTATTCAAGATTGATCTCACCTAACTTGAATAACGTTAATTAAAATTTTTTCCACAATACCGAATGAAAAATAGTTTTCTTGAAAATATATTTTAAGCCCAAAAAGATACTTATTTAGAAATAATCAATATGGATAATTAAAAGTTTATTAACTAGATTATATCTTACTATATAATATATAATTTAATTGGATATAAAATTAAAATCATAAAGGAAAATTTTAATATAACAACAATGAATTATAAAAATCAGTATTTTTCACAATTAATTAAAAAATAAATCTTATCAGAAAAATATCATAAAATGATTGTATGATAATTTTGATAGGATGAATTCAAAAACGAAACTTATGTTTCTCGATAAATTTTATAATATCTATATTAATTAATTTTTATATATACTCATAAAAATGAAGAATACACATTTTATAAGAAATGGGTTTTTGAAAAATAGAATAACACTAATAAAAATTGAGTGATTATTTAAAAATAATAAAGTAATACATTATATATGAGTGGGAGTAATCAATGTTTCATATTTTGGTTTATAGTTTTTATTCCCTCTAATTTAATAGATAGATTATGAATCCCATAATAATTGTATTTCATGGTTTGTTTTAGACTCTGTCTTGCATGTAACACATGGTATCAAAGAAATTAAATTTAATGTGAAAAAAATATTTAATAAATAATAGGTCGTTACAGTTATTCACATTTATAATTAAATAAAAACTCATTTAATTCATAAGTTTGTATTTTAGAACGTAATTTGTATCATCATTACTTATTAGTGTTTCTAAATCTACATCAGAATATTTACAAGGTTTTATCATGATAGCCCAAAATAGAAGAACTATTTTTATTAGAAATCAATCCATCCAATCCTTTTAGTATAGATAATCCCTTCCATTAAAATGAGGTTGTAAAATGGTATTTAACAACTCAAATTATTAATATTTCATAAAAAAATAGTTGATCCTTCCTTAGTCAGTTTGGTCGAGGATAATGGTTTGTAATAAAAGATCATGAAAGAGTAATATTCAAATTACTACCTAAAAGGAACCATGCACTAATACCAATTTTTACGTTTGATTGAGATTAAAAGATCGAATATGGGTGCATAAATATTATTTTATTAATTATTTAGTAAAAATGAAAATTTTAGAATAATAAATAGTCCAGGGATAAAAACAAATAATGTAGCATAAAAAAATTGAAAATGATATTTTATAATATTTTAGATTACAAATATCTTATATCTTATATTCAGTATCATATAATCAAAAGGAATACTAGTATTCACAAAGTGACTCACTTTTTAATGGGAGTGATAACCAAGATAATGATGTACCTTTTTCTCACCGAGTTATATGACACAACTCACTTTTACTAGAGTTATAACCCGGGGAAAACCTAACATTTTTTTGGGAGTCACAATTCAACCTACCATTTGAATTAGAGAAATAATCTATACCGAAAAATTTTAGATGAAAAAATATTAAACCGACTTGAAAATAACAATTATAAGAATGAAACAAATAATGAAAACTTGAATGTAATTGAGAATAGAGGTATAGATGATGAATATGAATGTATATGTAGCTTAAGAACATATATCAAATCATTATTATATGATCAAAGGATGATGTTTGTTTATGATATAAGTAGTGAAACCATAGTCACAAAGAGGATTCAACACTTCTCAAATTTTTTATGAATATCACATTTTTTTAACTTATCCTTGAAAAACTAAATTGGGTCTATTTAATTTTGTTTGAAATGGATTTAATTATAATGGATGATGACACATCATTAACTTTAATATCTTCCCATGAACATGGTTCATTATTGAGAAAAAATCTTGCAATTCCTTGCTATAAAATAATAAACATGAATATATACTTGTTACATATTATTTGAAATTTATAGATTATTATTAGATAATTATCATTACCTTTTATTAATACATGAAATAACTCCAAAAAACATTAAATATGATAATTTACACTGAGGTTAATATTTCAATTAATTAAAAATGAGGAATATATCGAATAATGTTAATGTTATTCAAAATTATAAAATAATGAAAAAATAGTGCATCATGAACTACATAGATGATTTAATGTTAAATAAATGTTTTGTAGATAAAAAGAAATAATAATTATTTTAATATTATTTATAAATATTTATGGATAAAATGTTATATTAAAAAATTAATTATAAAATTATAATAAAAAAATATTGAAAAATAAGAAAAAATAGGGTATAATGTGTGCAGAAAGTCTTATGACAGTGTGAAGTGTAGATAAAAATTACCATAAAAAGTGTGTGTGTGGATATTTAATTTAATTTAATATGGTTTCATAAATACTATATATATATATCACTTGGATGATGTGTGTTGAGGTACTACTCATTTCTTTCTTAAACATAAACCATGTATATATGTGTGATCATCATTATATGTTCATGGCCTTTTCATTGTGTGATTTCTATATAAACATATATCCTAATGTTTATATGCATGGAAGATGATATGAAGACTCATATTTGAATGTTGAAAATAAAAAACACACTTACACATAAACTAAATGCGATCTTCATGGTAAAAAGATGGCGAATAAGTATGAAAATCAAGTTCCTATATGCGAGTTTCCTGGTATGCATAACAAGATAATATCATTAATTGTTGTAAGTTTCTCTACATGATAATTATGCACACACAATATGAAAAATAAAAGATCCTTTACTTCATTTTATTCTCTATTATTCAGTCAGACGAGTTCCTATAAAACATTAATTCTGAAAATGAACATTTGTATGATGTTTTTTCATATAATTTATAAATAAATACTAATAATGATATTTGAGAAACATTTTTTTCTTCTTGAATCAAGATATACTATATATAATTACTATTATAATATGTGGATTTCATGTCAAATGTTAATCTCTAATAAAGTTCTATGAATGAAGTAGTACAATATTGGCAGGTCAAGTGCTTCATGGTCGATTAGGTATTTACAATGGGGTTAATACTTCATTTGGTAGGATGAAAATATAAGGTAATGTACATTAGTTTCACATAACAAGTTGAAAATATCATCATAAAAACTTGTGAGTATTTGCACAGTAGTTTCAATACATAACTAAATAATTGGAAAAGAAGCTTGATGCTCCATGTGACGTGTTTTAGGACCACCTTATGTTCAAGGATAACTTGATGTAAGTCTGATCATGGTATGTTCATTTAATATATATATATATATCCTAATATAGTCTACGTTATTAGATGAAAATAATTTATGTGACTATATGAAAAAATTATATATGACTATATTATCAAAATATTATGTACCTATATGAAAAAATAAGTGACCATGTTAATAAATACTTATGTGACTATATGAATAAAAATTAAGTGACTAAATGGTAATATAATTAAGTGAAAAAGGAATAAAATATATTAATGAATTTTAGAAAAAAAATATATTTTTTTAAAATATAAACACTGTAAATGTAAGACATTGTAATTTAATAAAACAAAAAATACAACAAATTGTGTGGAATTTTAATTTATCTAAAAAATAAAATAAAAAATTCATAATCCTTAATTTTAATATGAATTTTACTAGATTCATGGTGTTTGAAGTTCCATATTGTGTACTATATTTAAATTTTTTTTCAATTCAAAAGATACCAAATTTGAAAGGGGTTTTGATCCAAATGATACTCAAACAACAAGGGTTTTGATTGAAAATACTATTTTCAAATGGTGTTTGTCTTAGAATGATACATAATCTAAGAATTTCTTATTCTTTCTAAAACCCAGCTCATTTTCATTTGATAAAAAGGGGGATTTAAATGTACCCTAAAAAAATTATTTCCCCTTGACTCAAATTTTACCTAATGAGTTTCTTAAAAGTTAAACCGATTAAATATCTTATTCTCAAGCCTAAACTTCACCTTTTCCATTTCATTATTAACTTCATACAACGAAAAGTGTCCTCATACATGAGTCAATAATTTAATAAGTTTATTTTATACTATATTACTTTCTTTTAAATGTTTTAATGAAATTTTAATGTTTTCAAAATGGGTTATTTTTTTCAAAATGTTTAAAGATCCTGTTTTTAACATTTACTTGTACAAATTTCATTTCACCACATTTTTCATTTTATATGTAGAGTTATATATATGTTTTGAATGGTTTGGAAGAAATTATTTTCCCACTAGTTTTATAGAATATTTCTTTTCAAATTTATTCAATAGATCAATAATATTTCTTGTTTTCAATGTGGTTTTTTTAAAACTACAAAAAAATATTTTTAATCTAATTCATTATCAATTGAAATATATTATGATTAATTGATGAATCTCTTTAAATTTAACAAGACCATATTTTTATCTAGACGAATAATGTGATGTAATTCATTTTTTGATTAATAATCCATCATTGATTTTTTCCTTCATAATATTCATATTTGAATAATTACAATCGATCTACCAATGTTTTCCATATATGAATAAACTATTGTTCATATCATTTACTGAATGGTGTTCACCTATAATACATACATCGATTGATTAGGGAAATATTTGTCTTAACATTATACCATTTTTCTATACAGTGCAAATAACATATGTTTTATTATCTTGATTGAGTGACATTATCCGTTAAAGATACATTAGTTCCTCGGATACCCATTTATTTACCATGTTTTTATAGTTTAATAATTATTCATAGTTGTATTAATGATTTACTTATGTGAAACCATTTAAAAATTATATAAATATAATATTATTTCCATGGGTTCTTTATAATGTGTTGAATGAAACCCATTTTTTTCCAAGGTTTATTTATTATATTAAATGTGAATTATTTTTCATTTAAAATTTTCATGAAACCCAAGTTATTTATATGGATTCTTTATAATGTGATAATTTAATGAGTTTTATATGGAAAATGTTTTTAGAGATTATTTATAAGTGGGGGCCTATATCACCCTCTAATGCATTGGTTAAAAGGTTATATCTCGTGAGGTAAGTTTTCTTGAGTACATTTTAGTTTCTTGTAATCATGGACAGTAATGGTATTGATCATGAAGGTAATGTTCCCCTATAATAATGTGTATCGCATATTTCAAATACATTCAAAAAAATTAAACTTTTTCTCATAATTATTTTATTCTATAATATATCATGTTTATTGAATCAATCATTTATTATGTTATTCCAATTCTTATTTAATGATTTACTATTTCTTATTTATTGGGTATAAGTTTAATTTTATTTTGATTAAACTCATATGGTCGTATTATACTCACTAATGATATTAGATTTTTATCACTTACTAATACCCTTACTGATCATCTTAGCTCACTTATTTCCAAGGTTTCCATTTTCATAGGTTATAGAGATATGAAAAGTATGAAAAGTATAAATGAATTCCTTATATGAATAATTTTTGGGATATATTGAATAATATTTATGTATTAAGTAGTTTTATAAGTAATTGGAAAATATATAATTGATTCAATGAACATGTTTTTTGTTAGTTAATGTTTTTTATTAAATTTATAAAACACATAACCTAAAAGGTCTTGTAAATTTATTGTAATGAAATAATTTCTCTCTGTTATGAAAATGAGATGGTCACATTGTTTTATTCTATAAAAAACATAGATTGATGATTCTTAGGTTGTAGATAATTTTTTTAGGAATATATTATTTCATGATTAGAATATAGAAGGCCATCATTAGTGACTAGGGTTCACACTTTTTCATCCAAAATTTATCTTATCTACTTCATAATTATAGGATGAGACAGAAAAAATATACTCTGTACCATGAAAACAATGGCACAAAAAACGTTTAAAATTGGGTGTTGAAGTTTATATTGGATAAAACTATGTATCCATATAAAATAGATTAGATAAAGTTCTTCGATGAATCAATTTGGGCTTATAATATGACATAAATAATCCCATAAGTATTTCTGTATTTTGTATTATTTTTTGTATAGCCTTCCATTACCCATGGAAGTCAAGAGTCACACATTTTTGGTGATAAGTAAGTTTAACATAGATTTATCCCAATATTGTGACCAATGAATAATGAAACTTCCAGTGATAAAGGAAATATTATTTTCATTAAATGGGAACTCAATGTTTTAAAATTAATAGTTCAAGGAAACTGACAAAAAGATGATCTAGAAGAGGGAGTTTTATGTGGATGAAAAATTATTTTTCTACTGTTCACAATTGAATTAGTTTCCTAATAAGTTTCATTCAATATGGTTAAGTACTTATGTTGTATTTATTAGTTATTATTATGGTTCCTAGAGATAAAAAAAGAGGCCCCAAGAAGGATGATTACAAATAGGGGGAAGTAGATAAAGTAATGCATTGATGTAATTACCAAAATATCAGGTGATGACATCACACTTTATTACCCCATCATCACTTGAGAGCATCCTGTTGTCCCAAACCCTTTCACAATTATTTAATTTTTTCTTAGTCATAATTATATATTTCATAATCCAATACCATTTTCTAGGAAAACATTTACGAAAATGCAACATTTGAAGTGTGGGTTTTGGGAAAACATTTTATGGTAACTTCCTTAATATTTTTTGTTCTTTATGGGTTTTTTTAACCCCTCAAAACCATGATTTTGTATATATAGATGGTTAAAATGTTTTTGAGTTCAAGAATTTTTAGTATTTGTAATTAAAATATTTTTCTGAATTTCATATTCATGCATGTAATATTAGAACACAACATCTCATACACTCTATAAAGGCGTTTTTATCATTTATAGGGGTTGATAATGAATTTCAGGATTAAAATCATAGGATAAGGGGGTTTAATATATTTTTACAAGTATTTCAATTAAGAGAGCTATTTAAGAAAGGATTCCTTCTACAATTCCTTCTTCTCATTCTTCATTTTGTAACTTTCCTTTCATGCAAAAAATATCTCTATTTATCTTCAATTTTGACCATTTTTTATTTTCCTTTTATTTATTTAGTTTATCTAGTCTTAAAATAAAGAGTAGAAACATGATTGGGTTATTCCATTTCTCGACCATAGTATTTTTATTTCATTTCTATAATGAAAATTCTACCCACGTAAGTATAAATTTTCTTATTAATTGATCTAATTATATTTTTATTTATTTAGAATAAATAATCTAACTGAAATTTATATTTATATGATCCATAAATTTATTTATTAAATTATAATTAAGCATAAGAGTGATAAGAATTTTATAAGCGAGGTTGAGTATTGTGTATCATAAGATCATGAACTTAATCATCAAAAGTAAAACAAGTCTTATTTTTTCAGGTTTAAAAATAATCTCTAATATATTTTCATAGTCATTTTTAATATAGATATGAGACCAAATACACTATTGACCATGATCTAGACACATGAGGAAAATATAATAAGGGTTCTAAAAATACATATTCCAAAGCTACCCTATGGTTCTACTCATTTAATCTATATGGTTGAGGTGAATTATTTTAGGGTTCAGGGGTTAAAATAATGTGGAATAATATTTTATTGGATTTTAGTGTGACTGATATGATCAATAAAGAAGTAATTGATAATGTTAGATTCATAATTCCTTATAAAAGTATCTTGTAAAAATTAATATTTTCATTGTGATTTATAAAAAAAATTTCAAAAACAATAAAAATAAATAAAATATCCTTCTATCATATATCTTGTAATATAATAAACCTTGAAAAAAAAACTATATATTTGAGTAGTGATTTTAATTTATTATTTTTTAAAAATCATTTAAAATGTTATTTTACTTAATTACTCATTATATAACACCATTCTTCAGACAGTTATAATTGTCCAAGTAACAAAAAATTTTACACCTATTTTTAGACAATCATTGATAATTCCTTTGAATTTCATAGGATTTTGCTTTATAGTTTTTTACATATTGGGAAATCCAAAAATCAGAATTAGTAGGATCTCCAACTTGAAATTGATTTAAAATTATCATTTTATATATTTTGATAATCTTTTCATCCTTAATTCTCTTGATGACACATTATTATTTCTTGAAAATATTAGAATTTCCAAAATCTTATAGTTTCCTCACTCTTAAAACATTATATTTAAGCCTCTAAAAAATTATAATTTTTTTGGATTTATGATATTTTATATCAGTCATAGTAGTAGAAACACCTATTATTTTTAAAGATCCATCAATTCTGAAAGTCACTTACCCTCTATCAAACTACTAAATAATCATTGATATTTTTGTGTCACTAGTAATATGTGAGAAATATGCAGTATCCAAAACCCATGAATTAATTCTAATTATATATTTCAATGTACCCTTAGAAATAAAATACTTGTCATATTACTTCCTTTTTAAATTGTATATCCATTCTCATCATAGGTACTCTTTCTAGATAGATTTTTCATGGACTCTTCATCACAATGACCGTAGTAGTTGGATCATTAATATATTTCATTCAATATGTAAAACTAGTTATTAGTGTATTGTTTTATGACATTTTCTTCAGATATTTCTCAATAACTAAAATATTTTTCATATTCCTATAATTTTGTCTTTTCTTTTCATGTAACCCTATTAATTCATGCCTACTCAAAGGTAGTGACATGCTGTTTAAATATGAATAAGATTTTTTTGTGCACTATGTTGCATTTGATGTCAATAAGGTTTCATGGATTGAATGGCAGACAAGGAATGTCAATATGTGAATGACAGAATATGTGATGGTGATGGTTATGTTGTTAAGAAGGTTTCAAGGATTGAATGGATATGTGCATTACAAAGGATTTAATGGTTATGGTGATGATTGGAGAATGACCATGGTACTAAGAAGCATGTCACTTAGGAGAATCACTAAGTGGCATAGGAGGTAATGGTTGAAACACTCTCCATACTAAATCAGATGATTGTAGAACTGATCTTGAAGTTCCAAGACGTGTATCAAGGAGATACAATGTCACAACATTGTTAGAAGTCCATGCATTGTATTCACAATGCATGATGAGATAAAGAAGTGCCATCCACTATCACTAAGTGGATGCGGAATGAAGAAATGAACCATCCACAGCTATTAAGTGGATGAAGTGGTTTGAAGTAGACCATGAACTATCTCTTAGTGCATGTGGATTTGAAGATGATCCAACCTCATCTATGATTGGATTTAAGAACATTGAATATTAAAGTGATTTATGATTAATGGTTGATGAAGATACTGAGAGATCATTGGGAATTCCATTCTTTAATAGAAGAAGAAGAAGAGATGTTGAAGAAGATATATAGAGTTCTTAAGAATATGAAGAGGAGAAAAGTATGGTTTGACATTTTTTTACTTGGTTACTTCGCTTCTATACAAAGTACCAACTATGTACCTCAACAAAAAATAATCCAACCAAGGAGGCCAGCCGAGGTCCCTCACCTCAAGCACTTGCGGGTACCGAGGGTCAACCGCGCTCAAGGGAAGTCCACAAGGCCAAGGCCTCCCTGAGGCATGGTGCGGGCCGTGTGTAAGCCCACGGGTGCCACACGGTGATGAACTCGTGCAGCGTGGGTGCCAAGGGCGCGCCCATAAAGAGGCAGAGTGGGCGCTAAAGCGCGCCCAGAGGAGCAGAGTGGGCGTTAGAGCGTGCCCGAAGAGAACCGGTGCGAGGCAGCACCAGAGGGGGGAGAAGAGTATTTAGGGACGGTAGAGGCGGAGCATGTTTGTTAAACCACACAAAAATCACGGCGTGATTTGATGTGGGATGAATTTTAAAAACACAGATCTTATCATGGCCGTCCATCTGATCTCGCATCCTATCTCAGTCGCTCGTTTCATCACATGAGATCCTGGCTATACATCTGATATTCAATCGAGCCGCGAAGGGTGTGAGCCATCCGATTTCCGTGAGAGCGTTGTCTCCAACCTCCCGATGCCCTGCTACCGTGTCGGTGACCGTCGTGAGCCAGTGATTCTCCCGGACATCGATCTCCTCACTCTGGCCACTATTCAAGCTCATTCCGAGCACATTGAGATCATATGAAGGAACCGAATCTCTTGCATGCAGTTTCACTTGCATGAAAGCTTTCAAAGTAGAAACTCGAAGGTTGCCGATGCAAACGAACATGCGAGGCCATGCACGTCATGCATGTATAGACCTCAGACACATGAGGATCTTCTTGTGTGATCCTCATCACACGGATGAGAAGATACTACATAGAATCCTCTCATTCAAGAAGGGAAATCTTCCTGAGTTTTATGGTGCATTGTTTGAAGATTTTTAGGGAGAATATATCGGGCATTCAAACCTCCAATATTCACGGCATATTTTGATGATTTAAAACGCAGAACAAGAATCTATGATCATCTATAAATGGTAGAGCCAGACGAGAAGAATGCTGCTGCCTCCCAGACATTCAAGTGCTTCTATTTCAAAAAACAGAGCTTCTTCGGAGAGGAGAACCGCACAACCACTTGCGCGAAGGAGAACCGAACATTCCTTGCACGGAGGAAGAGGCCATGTCTAGCCTCTATGTGCGCTTCCTTGCACAACAGGGAAGAATTTGAGCCTTGCGCGCCTACTGCCCGCATTCTTGCACTGTAGAAAGTGGCCGCACCCTCTGTGCCCGCACACTCATGCGGAAGGAGGAAGCCACCACGCTGCCTTTGTACAGTAGGAAGCAACTGAGCTGCGCACACTTGCGCGCCTTCTCAGTCCGCTCACTTGCGCAGCAGGAAGAAGCCACCGTGCCACTTTTGTGGTAGGAGTTCCTGCGCCCAGCGTGTTTGAAGGCAGGAGGTGGCCGCATAACTTGCACGCCCTTCGTTGGTGAGGTGTTCGGTGCTCAAGTGGAAGGAAAAACGTTGGTGTGTGTGTTCTAAGTGGAGAGGAAGGCTTGTGCGCCCTCCTTTTAAGTGTGTGCAGGTGAAGAGAAGACCACACACGGTGAGTGTGTGAAAACAAGGAAGGCCACACCCATTTGGGTTTGGTTGCGTGTGCACGGGTTGAAGAAGGAGTGTGTGCACAAGTGAATTTTGCACACATCGAAGAAGAAGAAATAAAGAATCATTTGTGTTTGTGAAAAAGGAGAGGAAGACCACACCATCATTGAGTGTGTGTGTGAAAAGAAATAAGAAGGTCGAAGCCATAGTGTGTGCACAAGTAAAGGAGGTCATAACTCTTGTGTGTGCCCAAGTTAAGGAAGAAGACACATGCATGTATGAACAAGTGAACAAGTGGGTGAACAAATTGAGAAGAAAGAAAGAAGGGGAAATCCACACTAAAGAACAACAGACAAATTGGTGTGTGTGAGAAAGTATAAAAGAGTGTGACTAGAAGAAAAAGGTGTGTGTACTAAAAGAGATTACACCCTTTAAGGGTTTATCACACCAAGAAGAAACAGGGAGAGCATGCTTGCATGCATGCACATGCAGATGTAAACAAAGTTCAAATCAGTGTGTGTGTATTTTAGATGTCCGAGAACAAAGGTTCTTGAAGACATTTGAGATTCCATGCAATTCATGCATGAATATTCAGAGATGCCATGTAATCAGTGCATGAAGTTTAATTGAAGAGAGACTGAAGGTAGACTGAAGTTAAAGTCATCATTGATCTGAGTTTTTAGTAGTTGAGAAGACCAAGAAGATTGAGTGGGCATACTCAGTGTAGGAACATATTTTACAATCAAGATTCCTGAAGACAGTAGCCGGGTCATCCGTAGAAGAAGGAGACAAAGACCGAGCAAAGAAGAGAAGTCCTGGTCACCACCAGTGATCAGAAGAAGTAAGCAAGGCCAGCAGACCTTATCCAAGGCTGTTGAAGACTCTTGAAGAGCATAAGAAGAAGAAGAGCTACTTGTGTCACTCGAGGAGCCAGGAGAAGACCCCATGTGAGACTCAGGGTGGAGAAGTCTTTGGTGGAAGCTGAAGCAGGACAGTGGGACTCTGGTAACACTGTGGGATGCAGTATAAAGAACCTCATGTGTGACTCAGGAGAGATACAGTGTGACTCTGTATCGACCATTGTAATTACTATCCGAATTATAGTGGAGAAACCATGTTGGGTTTTTTAACCGACATGGCAAGGACGTAGGCCTTTGGAGTCGAACCTTGTAAATCCTTGTGTCCTGTGCCTTTACATTTACTGCATCACTCGAGGAAGGGCTGAGAGATACAAGAAGAGTGGATCGAGGCCTTAATAAGACATAGAGGTTTAATTGATAAAGAATCAATTAGTAAAAAGTTAAAAAGGATCACTGATTCACCCCCTCCCCCTCTCAGTGATCACAATGATCCTGGCACTTCATCCCACAGAACCAACAATAACCGTTAAATCCATAAATTTTTTATAGATAAAAATTTTATTTAGACTATTATTCTAAATTTCATCTGTAACATATGATTTCTTTTTTCTTAATATAGTATATCCTTTTGAGATATTATTTATTTCCATTGATATAGAAGGGACTTTCTCACTATTTTTAGCCCATTATTTATAGAATTTTAATTTGAACCTACAATGTAATAAGAAATTGATTTTCATTAAATTTTTATCTATAGAATATTTAACATATCCTCTTGTGGAATGAATCTTAGTAAATTGAAATGATTCAACTTTATTATCCACAACCTTGAATAAGCCTTTATTCATATTATTTAGAGATTTCTCAGCTTAAAATGACATGTATTATGTAAAATTAATCTTTTTTTCTTTATGGATAGTTTTTCATCTTTATCCTTAACTAATTAGTCTTGATAAATATCTTATGAGGTGGAATGGAACTGAGTGGCTATTGGGTGCGGTTTTCGGATGACCTGGTCAGAGAAGAGGTCTGTGGCGATCCCCCATCGGTGGATCACATTGATGGGGGTGGTGTTGGCTCTTCCATCGGGTTCTTGTCTGTCGACCTTCACGGGATTGATGATTTCGAGTTCTCTAGTAGTTTATCTACCCTCATGCCCATCTCTAGTGGTTTTTTATGGTCTCAACTCGATATGGATAGGTAGTCCCATATACGCCTTTGGTGCAGCTTCTAGAGGATGGGTGATGTGTAAGATGGCTTGATGCATTGCTGCACTTTGTGGTGTTTTTTTGGGAGGTTTAGTCCTGGGAATCATTCCTTGTCCGGTCTGCTTTTTTGTTTTGGTTTTTGGTTACTGTTATTTGGTTTCTCCTTTTGGGTGGGTATGGTATTGGGTATGGTTCCATGTCTAGCCCACTTATGGTTCTTTTTGTGCACATGGTAGTTATCACTTAGCCTCAATGTGTTTATATAAAAAAAATCTTAGTATCTTATAACATGAGTTTTTGGATTTCATCAATATAATAATCTTATATTTTGATTGTCTTTTCCTTTACTTGAATCATATTAACATTTTCTATCTTCAATAGACACATTTCCTACGTTATTTTGATGTTGTTATCAAGATAGGATCAATGTTCATATTTTAAAAAGTCCACAAGATATATTCTATCCCCTTATTAATCTTCAAATATTAAGGGTTATTAATATTTTCAATAAGATAAATGAATTTTTTAGAATGGTTCACTAGATTTTTCTTTTAATTATCTACTTGATGAAGATTCATCATTATGTTATTTTCTTATCAAAAATATTTTTTACTTTTGGCAAAATTATTCTTGATTTCAAAAAATATTTTCTCATATTTTGAAATATTATCTAACTTCTTATTTTAAGGATTTTTGTCCTATTAACCAACTATATACTCACCAGTTTTAATCTTTGTGTAGTCAATTACAATTTATTTAATTCTACCATGATTGAAACACTTAGGTGAGAGTTTCAATTTATAATTTCCATTGAAATAAATATTTTACAAAAATTAAAAATATATAATTCTATTTTATTCATTATCCCCATCCTCATAATCAAAATAACATGAGTATTGGGCGTCTTCTTATTTTTTTGAGTTTTATCCTAGCCTCAAAACCCTTGTCACCCCCGTTCCATTTAATTAATATAAGAATATATAAACTTTTACATGAAATAAAAATATGATTCATCAAATAAAATGTCATATCCATATTCTTATACTGATATTTTAAGATTAAATCTTCCTAAATAGTTTCTTATACTTTTTTAATCAATTTTAGACTCTTCCAACTTTTCTCCATAGCCTACGATATTGCTGAAAACATGATTGAATCTTTAAAATTAGTTTGAAATGTTATCTTCAATAGCCATATTCACATCATAAAATGTATTTATATATATTTTCATATTAGCATATTTTAATTTCACATTTAATTCGTAGTTAATTTATAGTTTTATCGATTCATTTTTAGATATCTAAATACCCATGAATTTTGTATATTATTCAACTAATAAAGACATGAGAATAATATGGTTTACATTTCAATCATCCTCTAGTTATTTGTTCTCCTTAAAAGTAATTGGATAATTTCTCAAAAATTCATGGAAACCCAACTATTGTTACATGTTTCACTTCCAAGCTAAGAGACGTAAGATTGGGAAACATCATGTTATTCCTAAAATGATATTTTCTCATAAAAGTGGGACACACCTAATATTTATAGAATTAAGATTATCTGCTTCAATGAAATTTTGAATCATAGAGAGGAAACCATTGTGTCTTAATACCTACTGAGGTATCCCATGAATGCGTTTTACCATAAGGAAAGGGGGTAGAATCAAGGATAAATTATTTTTATAATTTATTATTCTAAAATAAATCTTTGTGAAATATTTTAATACAATATAATCAGGTATAACTATAAAAACCACCAAATTTGAACATAAATGTATGGAACCTAGGGAAAAATCATGTTTAAAAATTTTGAATCCTAAGGTGGAACCTAATCCGTGCCATGATATGTTTTTGTCCCAAAGAACAAAATTTTCAACCATATAAATATATAAATTATAAATTGTATTATTTTAAACTAATAATTAATCACTCACTTACCCAACATCCCATTATGATTCATTGAATTTCTCTTCCAATAAAAAGATTTTTAGAATAGTATGAGAAAGATCAGAAATGTCTATTGGTTGCTTCAAAAACGGATGATGATGATCATCCCCATCAATCCATAAAGATTATTACAATATAATATTCTCATTTATTCATGATATTAAAACATTGAAAATAGCATATGAAATCAAATCAATCATAATTTTTTAATACTTTAAAATCTATAAGAATATTCTTCTGAAACACATATAGTTGAATACATAGAATCTGTAAGTTCTCTCATCTCTACGAGTAACAGTTCAAATAATATATTCCCACATAATGTGTAATATATAAATAACCATGAATAGTAAATGTTATTAATTTTTGTTTCAATCTCACATTCTAGAATATTATCATAATAGAATTATGCAACACGTCCTATAATTTTATTTTTCATTTGACCATTCATATGGGTATTTCTCAAATGGTCTTAATCATTAATTATTTAACTTTCCATTTACTAATTATCCATAAATACCCTTTGAAATATTTATAATAGATCAAATGTAGTTCCTTAAAATTAATCTATCTCTATCACTAATAATAATTCACAAAAAGTATCATTTTATAATTATCGAATGTTCAAGAAGTAATATACTATTTTAATTTCTCAAATTTTATTATAACCATGTTTCCATAGTCTCTCCCGAAATTCTATTTTCCTTGTGACACATATCATCTTGAAACAATATTCAAAATAAATATCTCGAATCACTGTATAGTCATCATTATGTTTTTCTATAATTTCAAAACAAAACAACCAGTTACATATTTATTTTTAGAAATATCATATGTTTTTAATTAGGGGCTTACTGTTATGATGAATCAAATATAGAAAAATTTATAAGAGTATAAAAAACTCTTAAAATTTCCTCCCTAGTTCCTTTGTATTTTTTTTCTATTCCATTTATATTTTGTTAGAGTAAAATTACTCTTACCAAGTCACCAAATAACCCATATGATTTTGTAGGTAAAATGTATGGATTTTCCAACCAAACCTTGTGTGCCTCCAAAATATTCTTAAAAAAATTCAAATAATGCTTATTGAAAGTAAAATGACACTTAAGGGGTGCTAATTACAACTTATGAATTCTCAAATGAACCATAGAAAAAATCAACAGATCTTTATAAAATGTTCCTGACTCTTACTAAATGTCATTCCTTTCATTTTTTTTTTCAATTTACCGTGATGGACATTATGAAATACAAGTCCCCTCAAATAATTTTTCACTTTTGACTCAAAAAACTAAAAAGTGTATCATGCCTGAATCTAACTGGGGTTTGCGGTGGAGGAACTGGATCGGAAAAAATAGGGAGAATACTAGTAGTAAGATTTCAAATCATGAAACCGTTGCTGAAATTGAGATCTCATTCAAAGAGAAAAAATATAAATATCTGGAGTTTCTTTTTGTATATCATTTAAAAATTATAAAATATATAAAAATAAATCTAGAATATATATAATTAATCATAGTAGCTCTCAAATTAGGTCAAGAGCATTATAAACAGTGTTTTATCATTCTAAATCATGGTTTATAATTAATAAAATCCTTTAAAAATTCTATTGGGTGCTTTAATAATGAATTGTGAAGGTGTAAACTGGGTCCTAGAAGTTCAATATTTAAAACCTTTACCATAACACATCAATTATATCTTAAAATATATCCATTTTCATAAATCAGATATGAAATAGAATAATAAATAAAATAAATAATAAACAAAAAATTTATTTTTATAGAGGTTCAGGGTCTATAATATAATAAACTAATTTAATCCAATAATAACAAATATATTTTTAGTTATTTTTTTAGTTTCAATTACATGAATTTTATATATGAGTTCAAGATTTTGATATTATCCTCTTCCAATATTAAAATATGTACTTTTAAAAGAAAATATTTTTCATGGATTGTCACCATAGTTACGCCCACCCTTTTCACAAGAAGTATAAACATATAAAGTGTTAAAATGTGAAGAAATTTATATATAATAGAAATAAATAGTTGTGTAGAAACATAACCAAATGATACTGAATCTCTTTCTCAAATCTATTTTAATTCTATTTTCCAACAAAAACCCACATTTTAGGTGGAGTGAAAATAATTATCCCCATAATCATGGAAAAATCACAACACCAAAAACCCATAAGCTAAAATTTAATTCTGGGACAAACCCTGTATTTCTATGATAGGTTCCTGGTGTCACAGTTGGGATGAAATTGATGGTTGTAATGGAGGATAAGGCACTTCACTAATGCACTCATAGACCCATTGAAAAAAGAAAAATACATTACACTCTATCATTGATACACATCCATAATAACAAGTTAATTCTATATTCACAACAAAATGAACTTTTTAGGCTTAGGGTTTTTGGGCTTTGAGAAAAATATTATTCTACAAGAACCAAAGTTCTCTGTATGAAAAATCACTTTTCTCATCATATATGAAATTTCTTAATATAAAGAAATATTCAATTTATATTTAAATTCCAAATAAAAAATATATTATTCTAGATATATGTTACATCTTAATTTTCATCACAACCTAGTGAAATAGGAAACTAAAAAAAGGGTAAGATCAAATACCTAATAAGGGAGAACCAAAATGATATGCCTTAATGATAATAAGTAACCATAAGATTTTGAAGTAGGTATAGTGAAAGTACATAATTTAAATAATACCAAATAAATAATAGATAATTAGTCATGATTTAAGATATATGTCTTGATTCAATAAATTAATTGAATCAAAATAGGGTAGAAAAATATAACAATAATAATAAGCCTTGAGAGAGTAACATCAACATAAGAATAATCATAAAAGTAGGAAATATAATGGAAAATAATATGAAATAAATGTTAAAAAAATATTAAAGTATTAAAATTGATAGAATACTCATTATTACAATGACTGTGGGAACATAATTAGTATGTCCAAGCTTAAAATTTTGACAAACTCATTATGTCCATACCTGTGTAAACAAAATCATTATGTCAATGCCTGACTATATCATGAGATATGAAATTAAACCAATTAATTGGAGGGATATATAGGACCACACCCATCATATTCTATTCATATGTGTTCCACATAAAATATAACATATACCTATTATAAATAAACCATGGAAATAAAATGGGGTTTTTATACATAAAAAAGGAATCACATAATAAAAACATTTATAATTCCTACAATAATCATAACATGATAAAACCCTGGAAAATAAATGGGTATTGAAATATATTTTGTAATAATTATATGTAAATGACATTCAATAAAGATAAAAGAACATATATTATTTACACTATATATATAAAGAGTACATGGTTATGTCAACAATTTGCCCAATTAATCAATATATGGTATCTTGAAGAATAAAATTAAATTAAAGGTATCAAAAAATGGGGTTTTTATAGATGGATGATGTTAAAAAAAATTATTAGTGTACAAGTAATATGAATAGGTAATGTAAAAAGGTTGTAATATATTATCTCTTATATCGATATTTAATATTTAACATTTATGAAAACCGAGGTAAAGAATCAACTGGTAGATTAAAAATATGTTTAAATGAATATTAGAATTTTAATTTGAAAATAATGATTAAAGTAACCCTTTTCATGAATAAAATTTTAAATAAAAATCATATAATAATGTAAAAATAATTAAAATCATGAATAATGGGAAATCATTTATTGTGATAATATTTTTAAAAGAATCTTCTTTAGTTATTTTTAAAAATAAAGTCTATGTGAAAAAGTCACCAATTTCAATTTAAAATTCATTTAAAAATGTTTTAAAAATAGAAAAAATGATATAAATAACATTATTAATTTTAAATAAATACCAAAAAAATGTCCAAAAAATATATAATTGTTTTGTAGAGGTAATTTTGAGTTCAAGATAAAATATTTTATTTTGAAAGGACATAAAAACTTTCTAAAATTTTTGAAATACCCTTATTGAAATCAGACATCATAAAAAGTGTATTAGGTATTAATTTTGAAAATATGTATATGTAATTAGGAATATAATAGTAAATAATGTAACACCCCAAGATTTCATAGTGTGTTATTCCTTCAAAATAATTCAATAACTTGCACTACACGCAACACTGAGTTCAATCACACCATGACTTACAAAAAAAAAGCCATTCAAAAGAGGTTATGAATAGTATTATCTAAATTTTAAACTTTATATAATCCTTATAATTTTAGAATCCATATTATGAGTTTCTTAGATATAATGCAAGAACAAATTCATTTTTAGTATTGAACTTTTATCAAATTTTAATAGTAAACCCTTTTTAAATACAATATTTTAAACTTTTTGACTAAATGGGGACATCAAAAATTTAAAATGAAACATCCCAAGCTTCCACGGTACACTTTCTTTGAATAATACAGTAGCGTGTGTTGTACGCAACCTTGAGTTTTAACACACACCACAACCAATCAAACTAGCCGTTATGAATAGTAATACCTACTTTTTAAAATTATATATATTTTATATTTTAAAATGGACTTCATCTTTGGATTCGGAATATCGAATTTAGCCTAAGGTGAAATTTTGGTACATTTCGGATAACTTTCATATTTTGATGAATAGTGAAAATTACTAAATTTTAATTAAAAACAACTTTTTTAATCAAAATAATTAATAGTGATAAATTATGAATTTTAGTGGTTTTAAAGTATATTTAGAATATATTTTTACCATTTAATATAATGATGGTCATTGGACATAATTTTACAATTAAACCGAACATAAACAAGTGTCAATCTTTTGATAGTTATTATCTCTTAAAAACACGCTTTTTGTTTTGACAGAGGGAATTAATTTTAAATTAATTTCTGCCACTTCTGTGTTTAGAATTTAGGAAAATGGATTCCATATTTGGAATCAGGATTTTCAAATTGTGTAAATAGGTAACTTTTATTTTTAGACATTTTGAATAATTACTGCGGTAAATATTTTATCTACCATGGTTAAGGGTAAATCCGGTAAATAAGGGTTAAAAAAATTATATTATAATAATACTAAATTACCCTAAAACGTGTCTTAAACCTATTGGTTGATACATGGTCGACCATGGTCATCTTTGGGTCGATTTTGGGACCCCATGGATCCACTTGTAAGTGATAATGACACTTTATTTTAATTAAGTTAAAATGAATACAAAAATGACACAAGCATATATCTTTTAGAAAAACAATTGATACATAGGGTTATATATGTTGGATTTTAGATTATAAATATTCATTAGAAAGCTAAAACGATTTCCTACATAATTATATTTTATTTATAATTTTTAGACAGTAAATAATTTATTTTATATATGACACAATGATGATGCAGTAATTACTATAATAGTGAACAATTAAAATAATTGATATTATAAATACCCAAATAAATATAATATGAAACTTTTAATGAATTAAACTAATTTTCTAGGATAATATGATATATTATAATTGATTTAATTGACTTTGTTCTAAGTAATAAATCTGTTATGAGTTTCAAAAAAATCAACTATTGAATAGTGTCAAAATTGACATAAAAGAGTTCTTAAACAAATATTATATTATTAATTGATATTAAATTCCTAAAAATATAAGGTTAGGCCAAGAGACTTATATCCTGATAGGTTCATCATTAATGTACCACTTGGGGGTCTCTTGGATGTATATAGTAAGTTTATTAACCATATTATATAAAAATACAAAGAGACATTGTAAAAGTGAAACTAATTAACTTAGAGTTAATACTTAAAGATAAGGTTAATATAAGTACCCAAACCTGTCTAAATTCTATTGGTTGAGTGGTTTTCGACCTATCCCCACCTTAACCTTTGAATAATCAACTTTGGAGCCTTTAGAAACCGAACATGAATTTATTATAAATTAATATTTCTAGCTTTTCCAAAGGTGCCCCTCACCCCTCTTATAAAAGGGCACTCCTCCTTCTCATTTTTTCACAACTTCAAAGCCTTTTGGTTCGGCCAAACTCTGCCCAAATACTCTCCAAATATCCCTCACTACAACCTAGAGGCATTAGTTTGATCCGAAAGCCATCCTATGGAGCCCTTTTGATCAAATCAAAAGGAAGAACCCGAAGAAGAGGTAATGATTTCACCACCCTTCTCCAAGTTCATTTCTTCTTCCACTTCTTATTCCTTTGTTCTTACCATTCTAAAATAATAACTCCAGTATCTCACATATACTGTGATGTTATTATAAATATGGTACAATCATTTTCAGTATTCTATCCACCCTTTGAATAACATGTCACCATACGTGCGTACGTACGGCTTACCGTCTCCACGTCGTGGTGTAATTGTTATTCAATATAATATTATTTGGATGGGTATAATAATGATGTGTAACTCATGTAAATAATAAATATAACATGTTAATGATTCTGTATATATGATATACCATCCATTTATATATTATTTTAATATCAAAAGAAAGATATTTTCGCTCGTGCGTACGTACGGACTACCGTCTCCACGAACGCGATAAGATTCATCTCCATCGTATCCATTCAAGTATAATTATCATTTTATGATTTAAAAATGATGTTTAAGGACTTGATATCATTATGGATATGTATAATATACAACCTATCCATTAAAAATATGTCTTACGTAACAAAACATATAAAAGAAAACGAGTAAGTTAACACCCGAAACGACGATAATTCTAAGATATTATTAACAAAGCAATTTTAAAAGATCATATATGATATAATATTAATGTATATGATTATTGAATAATTTAATAACAATTATTTCACCATTATACAGGAGGTTAACCTACCCCATCCAAGTAAAAGTGCAAGGTAAGGGTTTATTTCGCAATCCCTTCATTATTCGAGGTTGTTTATACGTAATAATCTACTGGGATTTCTTTATCATCCACATCCATGTTACTTCGAAATGTATTTCAAAACATTTTTACTATTTACAAAGAATATGGGTTATAGTCATTTATACCCTTATGTGTTTTTAATGGAATATTTCCATCGTTTTCCAAACAAGGCAATTTTTACCTTTTGACAAATTTAAGGTAAGAATGTTTTTTTTAACTTATACGGCAGGTGTAGCTATTTACCGCCGTTATAAAATCGTCAAATCTTCCCTTACAAGCTTAGAAGGATATTTTCAATGTAAATGTTATATTTTATAATTATGTGACTTTTAAATGATTTCAAAATGAATAATTTAAGAATTTCAGAAAGGTACACTTTATCAAAATCGGAATTTTAAATGTTTTAAAGATTTATCTTTATAAATCTTTTTAATTAATGTATTCAAAATGGTTTTTAAGGATTTATTTATATGGACATGAATGTTTTTTTAAAATGTTAATTCCTTTCAAAAGTTTCAAAGTGGTATGGGACACTTTGATTCAAAAATATCTTTTTAATTACTTCCTTTATAAATGTGTGACTTTTAAATTATTTCAAAAAAAAGAGATATTTCTCTCAAATAGTTTTGATTTCATCTATGTCAACATCCTTTGATGGATTTTAAGCTTATTTGAAGATGATTTATTATGATACAAAACTTCTATATTGTATTGAAGGTTTTGTGATATGTTTGACTGTGGATGTGCTATTTTTATACCATTCATAGTTTATGGTGAAAGTATTGACATTTCGTATGCAAGTTTTAATACGAATGTTTATGTTATGTTTAAACCTTTTCATATGGGAATGAATTGGACTTAATACATGACGGGTGGAGCCCGCTATAGCTCCTCGATGCATCGGTAGGTCTCATGAGACAAACTAGTGTCTTGGCACAAGGCCATGACAAAATCTTATTTGTAGTCTTGGCACGAGGCCTTGACTATGTGGTTATGATAGTCTGGCATTATGCATTCCAACATTATGAAAGTGGTTATTGATTTTTTCATGTGATTATTCGATTAGTAGAATATCCATGTGAGTAAGTAAATGGCATTATTTCATTTTATTTATGCCATACCATGTTGAAAGTTCATGTTTGAAAGGCTTTTGTTTTAGTTATACATTGCCTTAAAAGTTTATTCTTATTTATGAAAGTTTCCTCTATATTGTTATCCTTAATGGGCATTTGAGCTCACCCCTTTTCTATGTTTTATTTTTCCCAGGAAGTGAAGAAGTAAGTTATGAATGACCTACAAGGATATTATGTGGGGATATGAGTGTGGATTATGGAGACAATATGTTGTTGTAGTAGTTTTTCGTTTAATGATGTAATGTAAAACTTATGAATATATCTAGTGTTTCCAAGGCTACTAAACCAATCGGTCTTTCGAGATTTGATCTTTCTTGTGATCATGCCAATGTTACGAAGTAATGCACCGACTCTGGGTAGCTGGGGTCGGGGCGTTAAAGTTGGTATCAGAGGAAGTTTAGTACAAACCTTGGAAGCTAGATTTAGATAAACTCTGATTAGAGCACGTAGACCTAAGATGAACTATGAGGATTAGTATAGAAGAACTTCCTAGAATTTTGGTATTGTAGAGATTTTGTGAGTTTTCCGAGCAATACATCCCTGTCTGGATACGAGCAGGTAGAGGCGGCTCTGGCACAGATGTACCTAGGGGTAAAACCCGAAAACACCGCTTTGAGCTAGACTCGAATGGGAACTGGTGCACGACAACGGGCCTTGCTGCCCTCTTGGTTACGACACTCCCGGGGGATATGCTTAGGATAACTCTCATTTTCTTTACAAATCATTATGAAGGGTTTATGAGTATATACTTCCTCAAAGAAAACATTTTTATGATTATGGATTATATCCATAAATAGTTCAATTTATGTTAAGTGTTTTATAAGTATGGGATTATGTATTTTGATTCATAAACTGATCTAGTGTATGCCATTGTTTAGAAATGGCGCCCAGTAGAAGGAATGAGACCTCCAGAAATGCACATGATCCAAAGAGAAGGAAGGATCATATCTTTCCTGGTCTTAAGCTAGAATTTATAAGAGAAATAGTCTCCCATGTATTATCATCATATGAAGAAATAATATCATGTGTTGATAAGATAAGAAAAGAGTTTACTGAGTCCTATGGATTTGAAGGGAAGTAAGAGAAGAAAAGGATAGAAGAGAGAAAGATGGATAAAGGGAAGAGGGAAAAGAAGAATTTTCCCATATGTGGTAACTGTGGAAAGAAACACCCTGGAACTTGCCTGAAAGGAATGGGAGTTTGTTATAAGTGTGGAGGAAAAGGTCACAAAGTACGTGACTGAAAGGGTAAGAAAATGGTTTCAAATGTACAATGCTTCATTTGCAAGGAGTTTGGACACTACGCGAACCTATGTCCCAGTCAACAGACTATGCCGAAAATGATGTTATTGGATAATAATCATGTTATGATACTACCACAGATGAAGAGGAATGATTAGAGTTCTTATGTTGATTATGTCAATTGAGTGTTGTATCAACAATGTACTTGTTACAATAATCATGGAGTATATAAGGATTGTACTGCAGTACTATTTCATTAAGGACTTGAGATTGTGTGGAACAAAGAAAAGTGACTCAATAGCCGGATAAATTTTTGGAAAATATATGGTTGAGAGAATGATAAATCATAATATAGTTCTAATACTGAGGTAGTGATTTTGGAATAATATGTGATTGTTTTGGATAAATTATATTGGATATTCTTGACTACCCTGGAACTGATTAATGATTTGTATATTCCATCATTGTTGGGGTTTAAAACATTTTTGGATTAATGAAGTATATCCAACTTTCTATATGGAATAAGGGAGCATGAATGTAATCAATAAGGAATATGGTAATTCAGGATGTTTCGGTGTATTAAAAGAATACATGATGAAGGTATTCATATGCTATTACGGGGTAAAAAGGTTCTACATTATGTTTACCTTCCTTATAAATGTTGGACTGTGAGTTTGGACAGATGTATTTTGGATATTTCTAGTTTGGATTATTTTGGATTTCCATAAAAGGACAACCCGGAGGTCGGGCGGCAACCCGTCGCGTCCGGCAAGGCTGTGAGACTTGAACCCGCAACCGAAGGGCGACAAGGGTGTATCACCTACCACTGACCCAAGAGATGTCCTGGATTAAATAATGTAGTTTTTTTTAAAAGATCTGGTAGATGAATTATAAATTCGTTTATTTTGGAACCCTGTACGAATAATATAAATATAATTTTTTTTACGAGTGAAAGATGAGTTTATGGTAGAAATTTATTAATGGACAAAACTCTAATTATAAAGTAAGTATATCTCCTTATGATCTTAGACAATCTCATAAATAAATTCCTCAATATTAAGAAAAGTAACTTAGAACAAAAATGTTGTCCTAGATGGTACCTTAAATCATCACTAATTTATGGCTTTGGGATTTTTGGCCTTTTCATAGCCATGTTTTCTACCACTCTCCATCAGATAATTGATGGTTAGATTTCTCCTCCATATCCATATTTTCCTACATGGAACCCTAGTATGTGTTATTTTCGGTAATCTTCATACTTTCCACTCTTTATTTTAAATAGAGGCCTCATTAATTCATTTTTCGATGTGGGATTTCAACTAAGATATTTTGAAACGTCAAAAATGTGTTATCCCAATACCCTATATTTTGTTGAACCGATGGTACTTCAAATCATCATAGATTGATGAGTTTAAGGACCTCAATTTTATACTTTTTTGTGATTGATGACCTCAATCACTACCTATAAATATTTACGTTTTTCCTCCAATTATATGTCTCTAATTGCCACCAATGTTCTCCTAATCAAGATCATAATTTGGTGGTGACCCTTTCATTTCTCTTTTCCTCATATTAAGACTAAATTTTAGTAACCCAATTTCTGATGTGGGTTTTCCCACAAATATATGTTCTATTTTCAACCTTTTATTTTCGAAGAACAATTTCAAATTGCGAGGACTCAATTTATTGAAGGAGGGGAGAATGTAACACCCCAAGATTTCATAGTGTGTTATTCCTTCAAAATAATTCAATAACTTGCACTACACGCAACACTGAGTTCAATCACACCATGACTTACAAAAAAAAGCCATTCAAAAGAGGTTATGAATAGTATTATCTAAATTTTAAACTTTATATAATCCTTATAATTTTAGAATCCATATTATGAGTTTCTTAGATATAATGCAAGAACAAATTCATTTTTAGTATTGCACTTTTATCAACTTTTAATAGTGAACCCTTTTTAAATACAATATTTTAAACTTTTTGACTAAATGGGGACATTAAAAATTTAAAATGAAACATCCCAAGCTTCCACGGTACACTTTCTTTGAATAATACAGTAGCGTGTGTTGTACGCAACCTTGAGTTTTAACACACACCACAACCAATCAAACTAGCCGTTATGAATAGTAATACCTACTTTTTAAAATTATATATATTTTATATTTTAAAATGGACTTCATCTTTGGATTCGGAATATCGAATTTAGCCTAAGGTGAAATTTTGGTACATTTCGGATAACTTTCATATTTTGATGAATAGTGAAAATTACTAAATTTTAATTAAAAACAACATTTTTAATCAAAATAATTAATAGTGATAAATTATGAATTTTAGTGGTTTTAAAGTATATTTAGAATATATTTTTACCATTTAATATAATGATGGTCATTGGACATAATTTTACAATTAAACCGAACATAAACAAGTGTCAATCTTTTGATAGTTATTATCTCTTAAAAACACGCTTTTTGTTTTGACAGCGGGAATTAATTTTAGATTAATTTCTGCCACTTCTGTGTTTAGAATTTAGGAAAATGGATTCCATATTTGGAATCAGTATGTTCAAATTGTGTAAATTGGTAACTTTTATTTTTAGACATTTTGAATAATTACTGCGGTAAATATTTTATTTACCATGGTTAAGGGTAAATCCGGTAAATAAGGGTTAAAAAAATAATATTATAATAATACTAAATTACCCTAAAACGTGTCTTAACCCTATTGGTTGATACATGGTCGACCATGGGCATCTTTGGGTCGATTTGGGGACCCCATGGATCCACTTGTAAGTGATAATGACACTTTATTTTAATTAAGTTAAAATGAATACAAAAATGACACAAGCATATATCTTTTAGCAAAACAATTGTTACATAGGGTTATATATGTTGGATTTTAGATTATAAATATTCATTAGAAAGCTAAAATTATTTCCTACATAATTATATTTTATTTATAATTTTTAGACAGTAAATAATATATTTTATATATGACACAATGATGATGCAGTAATTACTATAATAGTGAAAAATTAAAATAATTTATATTATAAATACCCAAATAAATATAATATGAAACTTTTAATGAATTAAACTAATTTTCTAGGATAATATGATATATTATGATTGATTTAATTGACTTTGTTCTAAGTAATCAATCTGTTATGAGTTTCAAAAAAATCAACTATTGAATAGTGTCAAAATTGACATAAAAGAGTTCTTAAACAAATATTATATTATTAATTGATATTAAATTCCTAAAAATCTAAGGTTCGGCAAAGAGAATTATATCATGATAGTTTCATCATTAATGTACCACTTGGGGGTCTCTTGGATGTATATAGTAAGTTTATTAACCATATTATATAAAAATACAAAGAGACATTGTAAAAGTGAAACTAATTAACTTAGAGTTAATACTTAAAGATAAGGTTAATATAAGTACCCAAACCTGTCTAAATTCTATTGGTTGAGTGGTTTTCGACCTATCCCAACCTTAACCTTTGAATAATAAACTTTGGAGCCTTTAGAAACCGAACATGAATTTATTATAAATTAATATTTCTAGCTTTTCCAAAGGTGCCCCTCACCCCTCTTATAAAAGGGCACTCCTCCTTCTCATTTCTTCACACCTTCAAAGCCTTTTGGTTCGGCCAAACTCTGCCCAAATACTCTCCCAACATCCCTCACTACAACCTAGAGGCCTTAGTTTGATCAGAAAGCCAACCTAAGGAGCCCTTTTGATCAAATCAAAAGGAAGAACCCGAAGAAGAGGTAATGATTTCACCACCCTTCTCCAAGTTCATTTCTTCTTCCACTTCTTCTTCCTTTGTTCTTACCATTCTAAAATAATAACTCCAGTATCTCACATATACTGTGATGTTATTATAAATATGGTACAATCATATTCAGTATTCTATCCACCCTTTGAATAACATGTCACCATACGTGCGTACGTACGGCTTACCGTCTCCACGTCGTGGTGTAATTGTTATTCAATATAATATTATTTGGATGGGTATAATAATGATGTGTAACTCATGTAAATAATAAATATAACATGTTAATGATTCTGTATATATTATATACCATCCATTTATATATTATTTTAATATCAAAAGAATGATATTGTCGCTCGTGCATACGTACGGACTACCGTCTCCACGAACGCGATAAGATTCATCTCCATCGTATCCATTCAAGTATAATTATCATTTGATGATTTAAAAATGATGTTTAAGGACTTGATATCATTCTGGATATGTATAATATACAACCTATCCATTAAAAATATGTCTTATGTAACAAAACATATAAAAGAAAACGAGTAAGTTAACACCCGAAACGACGATAATTCTAAGATATTAATAACAAAGCAATTTTAAAAGATCATATATGATATAATATTAATGTATATGATTATTGAATAATTTAATAACAATTATTTCACCATTATACAGGAGGTTAACCTACCCCATCCAAGTAAAAGTGCAAGGTAAGGGTTTATTTCGCAATCTCTTCATTATTCGAGGTTGTTTATACGTAATAATCTACTGGGATTTCTTTATAATCCACATCCATGTTACTTCGAAATGTATTTCAAAACATTTTTACTATTTACAAAGAATATGGGTTATAGTCATTTATACCCTTATGTGTTTTTAATGGAATATTTCCATCGTTTTCCAAACAATGCAATTTTTACCTTTTGACAAATTTAAGGTAAGAATGTTTTTTTTAAAACTTATACGGCAGGTGTAGCTATTTACCGCCGTTATAAAATCGTCAAATCTTCCCTTACAAGCTTACAAGGATATTTTCAAAGTAAATGTTTTATTTTATAATTATGTGAATTTTAAATGATTTCAAAATGAATAATTTAAGAATTTCAGAAAGGTACACTTTATCAAAATCGGAATTTTAAATGTTTTAAAGATTTATCTTTATAAATATTTTTAATTAATGTATTCAAAATGGTTTTTAAGGATTTATTTATATGGACATGAATGTTTTTTTTAAAAATGTTAATTCCTTTCAAAAGTTTCAAAGTGGTATGGGACACTTTGATTCAAAAATCTCTTTTTAATTACTTCCTTTATAAATGTGTGACTTTTAAATGATTTAAAAAAAAGAGATATTTCTCTCAAATAGTTTTGATTTCATCTATGTCAACATCCTTTGATGGATTTTAAGCTTATTTGAAGATTATTTATTATGATACAAAACTTCTATATTGTATTGAAGGTTTTGTGATATGTTTGACTGTGGATGTGCTATTTTTATACCATTCATAGTTTATGGTGAAAGTATTGACATTTCGTATGCTAGTTTTAATACGAATGTTTAGGTTATGTTTAAACCTTTTCATATGGGAATGCATTGGACTTAATACGTGATGGGTGGAGCCCGCTATAGCTCCTCGATGCATCGGTAGGTCTCATGAGACAAACTAGTGTCTTGGCACAAGGCCTTGACAAAATCTTATTTGTAGTCTTGGCACGAGGCCTTGACTATGTGGTTATGATAGTCTGGCATTATGCATTCCAACATTATGAAAGTGGTTATTGATTTTTTCATGTGATTATTCGATTAGTAGAATATCCATGTGAGTAAGTAAATGGCATTATTTCATTTTATTTATTCCATACCATGTTGAAAGTTCATGTTTGAAAGGCTTTTGTTTTAGTTATACATTGTCTTAAAAGTTTATTCTTATTTATGAAAGTTTCCGCTATATTGTTATCCTTACTGGGCATTTGAGATCACCCCTTTTCTATGTTTTATTTTTCCCAGGAAGTGAAGAAGTAAGTTATGAATGACCTGCAGGGATATTATGTGGGGATATGAGTGTGGATTATGGAGACAATATGTTGTTGTAGTAGTTTTTCGTTTAATGATGTAATGTAAAACTTATCAATATATCTAGTGTTTCCAAGGCTACTAAACCAATCGGTCTTTCGAGATTTGATCTTTCTTGTGATCATGCCAATGTTACGAAGTAATGCACCGACTCTGGGTAGCTGGGGTCGGGGCGTTACAAATAATCCATATTATAGTTCTCAAAAATATAAGAGTAAATTTACACGATTGAAAATATAGTCATAGAGAAAAATATCTACAATAAAGAATGAGAGTTATTATTTACAACATAATGATTTTATTTCAGAAGGTATTCTATCCAGGAAGATGATATTGATGAAACGATATAACATCCCTATATAAAAAAATAAAATACCCCAAGGAAAATAAATTGAATGTATAAACAGCGCTATAAAGATCATAAATAAAAAGATAATTTAAGACTCAAGGAGAAAGAATTTGGGTCAAGAAAATGGTTTTTTCTTGAGTAAAATTTATATTAAAACGCATTTTATGAGAGAGAGAATGAAATTGAAATTATAATAATATAAATAAATTTTATTAAATGATTTAATTTATCAAATATGAACCATATACAAAATATAATCAAAATTAGTATTATAATAGAAATATAGCATGAAGAAAGTAATTTGGGACAAGAATCCCCGAAAAAATTATTAAATTAAAATTAAAAACTCTTTAGAGGATATTATTTAAAATTTAAAATTATATACCATAAATAATGAGAGTATAATCATATAAAAAATTTAGTGGGAAGTATATACAACTTTCTAAATAAAACATGTTGTTTAATAAGAAATATGTTTTAGGGTTTGAAATTTTGAGACAGGAAACCCTTACCTTGTTCCAAATTCATTTTTAACAAGTTCATAACTTCCTAGAAAATAAAATTATGTTTATTAGAAATGTTACATAGAACCATATTGGTAAATATTTCATATTATATTATTTATCTATTATCATATTTATTTAATTATTATACAGTATCACTTATGTTTATTACTCATGGTTATTTAGTCAATTTTTATGTAACTCTTTCTATATATAAAAAATGATCAAATATGTATTAAAATTTATTATAATCTCTATATTTATATATTCTATTTTTATTTATTCTTAAATTACTAAAATAGTTATATAATTCCAATGGTTTCAAGTATTGATACTATGTTTGAAAGGTAACATGAAAAGTTCCTTTTTTTTGATAAAATTTACTATGAATATTTCTTGTTAATATGAATTATTTAAATATAATATCACATTTTTTGAACATTATAATGTTATAAATATCATATTAATTAATTAGTGACTCTTTCAGGAAAATACATGTTTGGTGATTAAGAAAAATAATTCCTTCTATTCATCGATGTGATAGTCTGTACGTACGCATGATGATATATTATTTTTTTAATAGATTTGAGGTATTAAAGGTAAATATTAGGTTTTTGATCAATAATAATAAATATATTTCATATATGTTTTATTAATTCCATCATTATAATCATCCATGAGAGGTGATTATAAAAAATATGTTGATTCGTGAGGGCAGTAGTCCCCATATATGCATTATCGACTTCCTTTCTTATTATTAGTTGATAGAAATGAATAAATAATGATTTTTAATTTAATATAATAACATAATGGAATATTAATTATACTTATTTAACTATATTTATGTGGTTAGAAAAGGTTTGGAAGAGTAATATTAAGAATAAAGGATTAAGAAGGAGTTAATAGTTATATTAAGAGTTTGAGTTTTCCCATTGAAATATTCTTGAAAATGGTGCCCTTATGCTGAAAAATGTTGACTAATGTATTATTTTAGTGGGATAGGGTTCTCTTAGGGGAAAATTGAATATTTTTATAAATAAATTATAATTAAATTTCATTGAATAAAGGCGTGGAATGATCCTTTTTTATAAGTTAGTGGAGGTAGAATTTGGAAATATTCATAACATAATATTAAAGGCATACCATTTTAAAAAGAAAGTGCCTACTAAAATGGAAGATAATAGAGAAGATATGAATATTTAATGATAGAGATCTCTATACATATGTAATTGATGAATTTTTTTGACTCATTTAGGAATTTTCCACTAATTTATATTTTAACAGTAATGTACATTTACCAAAGTAATTATTTTTTATGCTTGGTAACTTATTTTTATGACCAAAATTAAAAGTAGGGTCGTTAAATAATTTTAAAATTCTGAAATAAAAAATTAAAATCATTTCATAAATTAATATTTCTAGCTATATGATATGTTAAATTTAAAATAATTGTACATACTTCATGAAAATTATTTCTAGGAAAAGTGTATTTGAAACCTAAACTTTTTATGTTGGAAAAAATAATTAATGTTTCTGATTTTGAATATATTAATTGGTTTATTATAAAAAATTATATTTTATTTGGAATTATAAACAAGATTTTTTTTTAAAGGAATGTTTAATTAAATAAAAAAATTTAAAACTATTTCAATAAAAAAATAAATTTATTTTATAAGGTAAGAAATGTTTTTTATAATTTTTATAAAATATATTTTAATTAATAAATATATCCCTTAAATAAATATTTGTTAAATTTAGAGGTTTTTAAAAATTCTAGGCTTTTCCTATATGATGGTAATGTAATAAAAATCATTGTTTTTTAAAAGCTTTATTTTGAACAATTTATCTAAAAATAATTTAACTCAGAAAAAATATCTAAAAATAATATTAATTCAATTTTTATAGGAATAATTCAAATATGGAGATCATTTTATGTAATTAATATTATAAAATGTGTAAATTATTCTTTTCAAAATATATTAAAAATTAGAAAGAATACTTTTTTTTGAAAAATAGAAGTTTTTCACACAAGGTGTCCTTAATGTTATTTCATACCAATTTCCATTTCATAGAATAAAAATATATTTGTATATGTATTTAAATATTTTATATTGTTATTTAAAAAAATTATATTTAATTTATATAATTCATTTAGAAATTATTTGAGAAAGAACAATCACATGTTTTATGTATCATCTCAATAAAAGCATTTGTAGTTGAATATTAACTTCTAATTTAGTATAAGTTTTATTTTTATTATAGTTTTATTAATTGGATTTATCTATTAAGTTGTAGATCATTTTATTTTTTTGGTAAAGAAAAAAAAGTTATAGAACATTCATTTTATTGAAAAGAACAAATATATTGTGGAATATTTGGTCATTACATTCTCCACCACTTAAATAAAATACATTACCATAAATGTTATTTATTACTTACTATTGAAAATATGTGATATTATTATTAATATATTTATCCTTCAGTATATAACTTCCAATATGACTTCTACCATACTCTCTTAGGATATATTATGTTACTTATCTTTACTCAAAAATAATTAATCATTCATAAAATCATATAATGATGTAAATCTATAGCTTAATCACACATTCTATCAAATATAAATTTCCCAAAAACCATTAGAATATCAATAAAATTAAATAATAAAGAAATCACATATTCCACTAAAAATAATTTATATCATTAAACATCAAATGTTTTAGCCACTACTTCAAAAAGGCACACACTAGTGAATATATATCATAATCCCAAAAATGTGATAGAATTCAACAAAAAATTTGGGGATAACTTTTTTTATTAGATAAATAATCATTTCAAAGTCTATAAATACTATTCAAATAACTTTCATATAGATAAATCAACATTTTATTACCTCAACATCAAGAATATATGAAATATAACATTTTCCATACATAAATCATATGTTCTTTAATATTTATACAAAAAAAATATTACCTTTTAATTAAATAACTATTAAAGGTTATTAATAAATTTTAATATATGTTCAAAACTTGTAAAGAAAAATTAATAAATAAAAATACTAATATGTTTCATAAAATTATATTAACATATTAAATATTCTGAAAAATAATTCATAAGGACCACTCACTAATGAAAATAATTAAGCATGTCAATATTTAATTTCTATTATGATATAAACCTCACTACATTAGGTAAGACTATAAAAATCACATATACTATAATAATAGTAATATACAAATATTTTTAACCATTTATGTTTTATTCTTTACATGGTTATAATATACACTTTATTCTCGATACATACCTTTCTTAGCATCATTTCTATTATCCTGTTTTGACCAAATACTAATGCCCAAATTTATGTTTCAATAAAATATTAGTATATGAGCACATGAATATGAAAATGTATTCTTATGATGTCATTTGTAAAAAAGAAAATAATTTTATCAAATTAGAATTTCAATTTAATATATTTTTCTTTATGTTAGTTTCTATTATAATTGATACCCCAATCCCAAAATAAACTTTCATAAAATTACCATAAACATTCATACAATATTATAAACTCTAAAATCATTGAAATATATGATCTCAATATTCAACATAACATTTATTTATAAAAGTACATATCAATTAATATATATGCTAACATTTGAGTCTCTATGTTTTAATATATGTTATTCATAGCCATTCCCAATTATGATTTCTAACCAAATGGTTTTAAAATAAAGTATAGTAGATCATAGAGAGTATGTTAATTGAAAATATCATAACCCCAAGGATTATGAAACTAGGTGTTCCATTAGGAGTCCTTGTCCTGCACATGGTGATGATTGGGTTAACACCCAACACACCATTTCCAAGTTTATTACCCTTAGTCACATCTTTTCTAGAAACAACATCCACTTTTAGTACCTATACATAAATTTGTTTTCAAGGAGAATCACACAATCTATAATTTATGAAAACATAATGATGTTTTTACACACCTAAATGTTCTATAGAATATTGACTAATGTAATCTCATTCTAATCTCTAAAAACAGGAAACAATTACTATAACCATTTTAAACTTTTTTCGATGCCTTTTAAAATGCGATAAACCTTAATTTATTAGTCCTTATTTGTATTTATAACCCTCAATTTATCCTTGATAGATAATATTCTAACATATAAATTTATCTAAAACCACTTTTTACACCATTAATGTCACCCTAAACCCATACACCCATATCCGGTGCTAAAACAATATACTATATACACATTCTATGTTACACATCTACAATTTCAATATAATGTGACAATTACAACCATATTTTCTTTTTAGTTTTATATATTTAGATAGGTATAAAAAATATTTAACTAGTATAATCCATGTTCTTTTTTATAAAATAGAAAATTTTCCCGATATAAAAGAAACCACATAATCCAAAATAATCTAAAAACATCTCCCACAAATCATACACGCAAGATAATTTTCTTGATACATCATACATATTACATTTCACTATGACCTGGGTAAATGGAAAGAAAATAAAGGGGTGAGATCAACCAATCAATAAGGGTAAATATAAATGATAATATTTAGTGAACATAAGTGAGAATAAGGTTAGAAAATGGGTATAATCAAAGAAAATAAAGAAATCATACTGAACAAATCATAGATCAATTTTTATCATTCATGGTATAAGGCTGACATATTTAATGAAAGGAATCAAAAAAGTTTAAAAACATATGGCAATAGTCATATTCCATGAGAGAGTACATAGTCATGACAATTAGAATACAAATATGAAATATAATGGAAAATGGAAATATGTAAAAAACAAACATAAGATAATAATTTAAAGAAAAATCATTATTCCCATGAATATTTGATCAAAATTGAATATTTGAATCCTAAAATTGTGAGTAAATTCATTATGCACACACTTGGGAAAAAAATTAACTTTGTCTATGCATGACTATCTCAGGATATATAAACACAAACCAATGCATTGGAGGGAAATATATGACCCCACTTACCATCAAACATTGATATGTATTCCACATGAAATAAATATTAATTTTACCATAAATAACCCATGAAATAAAAATGACAATAATGTCATTTTTAATGGAATCAGATAAAGAAAATATTTGTAATTCAATCAATAATCAAAACATCATATACCCTTGGAAAATAAATTGGTATTCAATGACATTTAGTTACATTCTAGGTAAATAACATTAAATTAACAGAATAGAGAATATGTAATTAACACCATATTGATAAATGTCAAAGTATTATGTCAACAATTTCCTGAATCAATCGATGTATGAATTCTGTGCGAGCACCCTTTAATAAAAGGAATAAAAGAATACAGTAATCATTGATGTATAGAATTGTCAGAGTAATTATTATTATACATCAAATATTTTCAGTTAAGGAAAAAGGAAGTAATGGATCATTTCTATTATAATTTATTTAATGATGCTCATTTGTGATAACCTAGGAAATTAATCAACCAATAGATTAAGAACACTTTCAGTATTATTATCAAATTTTACATTGAAATAGATGATAAAAATAGACCTTTGTTATAAAATACCTTTTAAATATAACACATAGAATAATGGAATACAAATTTAATTTAAAATCCATGAATTGTGGGAAATATATTATTGTGCAAAAATTTTAAAAAAAAGTTTCTTTTATTATTTTTATAAATTAAATTTAAGAGATTATGTTAATGTTTTATTTTGAAATTTCATTTTCAAAGTTATTGGAGATAAAAAATTTGAGATATATTAAGAAATTCATTTTTATGAAATCTATAATAGTAGAGTCTTAAAAATGATATAGAGGTTATATAGAAAAATTATTTAGTGGAGGATAAAACATTTTATTTTTTAATCGATGGAAAACATTTTTAAATATTTTAATAAAATATTTTTGAACAATATATCATAAAAAGTGTATTATATTTTACTTTTAAATACAATTAAAAGTAATTGTAAGGATCATTGAAAATAATTCATGTTAGAATACCTAAAAAGTGTGGAGAACTTATATGCGAAGGAAAATATGTACATAGTGGAAAAGTTCCATTTCAAAAAGATGAGTTATTATCTCAAACATAAAGATTTTATTTGATATTCTTTATTATGAAGTAGTATCATATTGATGAAAATAATTAACATACCCAGAGGAAAAGAGAAAATACCTTAGAGAAAAATAATTGGGATGAGATAAAGGACTCATAAGATCATAATCATGTAAAGATTATGACTCATGGTAAAACAATTTGAGTGAGTAAAACTATTACATCTCATGTAACAATTAAATCAAAACTAGTAGAATAAGGGAAAATGAAATTGACCTTATTAGACAGTGAATAGAAAATATTTCATGATGCGATGAATCAAATATGTAACATATAAACATAAAAAATTTTATAATATGGATTTATCTTAAAGAAAGGAATTTTTGGCTACAACCCCTTTGAAATATATTTCATTCAAGTCAAAATGAGGTTAATTGATCATAATATACAAAAACACTACACCATTTTAGATTAATATTCTCTACATTCTACATTAGTAAATTCCTAAAGACTATAAAGGTTTAATTTCATTAATGAATATACATATTCATCTTTTTTTGTGAAAGATATTAAATATATCTCACAATGTTATTCTCACATACTATACTTCTTTTTAATACCCTACTTAAAACCTTTCTAAATAACATGAGGAATGGAAGCATAAGAAAGGTAGATCCCAGATGCTTATTATATATAAAAATGGGTGATATCAATAATTGATAATATGTAAGATTATCTTGATAATACACATATGAGAATATTAGATTAACTTTTTAAATTCATAACCATCAAATCATAGATCATAATCATGGAAATTTTATTTGGAAGTCAATAAGACTTGAATTATAGAATAATCTTTATCAACATTTATAAAAAACAACCTTTATAAAAAAAATTCACAAGAGAGTGAGATAAAGAGTTATATAATCATAATAATTGAAATCATTTATCAAGGTTATCAACCGAGACATCAATCATACATTATTTTTTGGATAACCACCCTTGTACATTCTTTGAGGGATTTGGATAACCTCCCAGATACACACTATCTGGATTTAGATAACCTCACATATACCACTTGAGCTCATAAATATCAAACATTACTAAATTAGTTGGAGAGATATAACATATCCCCCCAATAAATAATAATAATACATTATTATATATTATGAATGATCATGAAAACATCTAATCACTTCTTCATAGCATACCCCATGGAACATAAAATGGGTTTCATCAAAATCCCATCATTATAATAATTAATCATCTTTATAATGAATTAAATATAGTATCATTGGATCATATATCCAGTGAAGCAGAAGTAACATCATTGAATTTTTTTATAGATTAAAATACCATTAAAATATCACAGGAACACTTGATATGGAAAATAAAATTTTAATTTCAAGAACACTTTTTTAAAATATAAAAATTTACTAAATATTTGGGAAATTTTTTATTAGAAATTAATCCTGAAACAATTTAAAATATTTTTTCATGAAAATAGTATTAATTATTATTGGAAAATCAATTTGTCTGGTATATATTAAAATAAGGGTTATGTTTATAGCATTGGTAAATAGTACATCACTTAGTAAATGATAAATATACCAATTTCAATTTTTTTGATAGAAATTCAAAAAATGGTTAAAAATGACTCTAATAAATCATCAGATAATATTAAAAAAATTATTTAATTTTTTAAAAAAAATATGGAAATGGATGAAAAATAATCCAAGTCAAATAAAAAATGAAATCAATTTTCTATGAAAAGATTATTTCATGATTTTGAGTATATTGAGAGAGAAATAAATAAAATAAAAAACTGTAATTTCTAGTAATAACCAATGAAGAAGAGAAGAAATATTATTTTTGAGTGATAAATCACATACATTCATGAGTATAATTTCAAGAATAAAAGCCCATCTAAAAAATAAATATAGTAAAATAAAATACTTATCTCAGGGTTGACTTTTAATGTATGTTCTTTTTAACCTTATGTATAACTAATTTAAATTTATTAATGTCCAGTAATAGAAAAATATTCAAATATATAATACTATATGTGGTTGACTAATAATATATTATAATAATTTCATTAATAATATTTCATTCTCATCATCATTTGGGGTGTTACCAGCTTTAATTTTTAGGGATGCTTATATTTAGATGTTATGGTCATTTCATCTTGATAATGTTTCCATCAACTCTATAATATTAATCATGATATAAATAATATATATACACACTCATTATATACATTATTAAAATCTTATATAAAAGAAGGAGATAGAAAAATATTATTTTTTTATTACATAATCAAAATTATATCCTAAATATCATATATATATTCCATACATCCATCATTATAACAATCAATGAGATGTGATGATGGAATATGAATTATATAGCTATGTTGTGGCAGCCATCCACACATATGGATGAGCTATATTTTAATTAATTATTTAAAAGAGATTAAGTATACAATTTTAAAACTATAAAATAATTAGGTCCTTGTATATTTAGGATATTATATTCATTATGTTACGATTCATATAAGTAATTTATATGTAGTAGAAGAAGAAATAAACTTTGAAAGTGTCGAGTAATAAAATTACCTCTTTTCAAAGATTCTCCATTAGATTACGCCTTAAGAAATATTAATTTGGTTTTTGTGTAATAAAATGGGATCTAGGATAAAAAGGAGGAATATAGAAAGGTGTTTTGATAGGTATTGAACAATCTTCAGGGCTTAAACAGTGTTGGTGAGGGAGGAGAAGAATATCCAGTTTATAAGTGACGGGAGGGACACACTTGTAATTACTTAAAAAATTAAAGTAATATAAACATATATTCTTATAAAAGTGGAACCAAATGGATATTAAATCAATGGTAAGATAATATTATGTATAAATATTTTTATCCAATAATATTTATAAAGGTTCATTTTCATTTTAACACTTATCTTTGAGTTTAACTACCGGTAAAACCTTATAACCTTATCCGTGGAAAGAAAATTTTATTGATTTCACTATTCTATATAAGAAATAATGAAAGTGTGGTAATTATCAATTTTTTCAATTTTGTCTCCAAATATTTAAACAATTTCATCTGATTCATTGTTAATAATATATATAAAATAATTTTAAATAATCAATTAAAACACCATGAAAACCTCCTTTAATATATTTTAAGCATAAAACTGAATAAAATTTCATTCATTGACAAGTAAAAACTATTATATGAATGAAAAGATATTTTATTAAGGTTATATTTAATTAATTTCATTAAATTAATTAATAAATTGTGATTTATTTAATTTATCAACATATATACACATTGAGTATATAAAAACTAGTTTTAGGAAAATTAACTCTTTTTATCAAAAAATGATTCTTTCTTCATTACTAACCAGTAGATATATAATGTAAAAATGATATAAATTACTAATAAATTTTATTATAATAAATATTCATTAATGAAAAAAATATTTATTTATATAATAAAAAAATTTATAGCACCTATAAAAATACATTTCTTCATGAAAATAAGACTTTTAATCGTGAATTGTTTCTACAATAAATTTCTTTATTATTTTTTTTGAATTAGTAAATAAATATTCTCTAAGGAAATTATTTTCAAATATATTTCATAATGTTTTTAATCATATTCATATATGATAACATAATCTATAAGTTATAAATGTTATAATACATCATGGTTCATTTTGACTCGGGGTTTTTGTAAAGAACGATATCAAACACATTAAACTTATTGAAGAGGAATACATATATAATCTCAGGGTTCCACATTCTACCTCCCTTAATATGATTTTCAGCCTCGAAGTCCAATAAAAACTATACAAAAAACTGAGGATAATTTTTTCTCATCACATCCTTTAGTTCCCATGTAGGTTTCTCAAATTTATTGTTTCACCATAATACATTGACCAAGTGAGTGGTCTTATTTCCCAATAATTTTTTTCTATAAGAAAAAATTACTATATATATATCCTCATAAAAATATCATTATCTATTAAAATAACCAATTTTTTATTACATTTGAAGGATCAAGTAAGTACTTTCTTGAAATAGATACATGTTACACATCATGAATGTAAGTGAGGTTCAGTAGAAGTAAAAATAAATGAGATACCATCCATATTCAATCCAGAATCGTAAAAGGGAGTATATACATAGGGATAACCATTTCAATTATTATTATTATTATCATAAATGTATCCCAAGTATACATTTGTTGGAATACCATCCCATGAAATTAAAATTCTAGATCTCTCTGATGATTATTGACATAACTCATACACCAACACTGAGATACCTTGATGTGAAACTAAATAACATTAAATTTATATTCCATTTTCTATGTTATCCCATGAATCAATAGCCATTTTTCTTAGAATTAATCAATTATTGATGGACTTTTACACTTTATTCTACGGATGGCTTTATAAGGTTCCATATTAATGCTCGAGTGAATGATATTTTAATAAGCGAATTGAACAAGGTAAAGGTGTTGATCACTACCACCATTTAAATTCTATGAATATGATCATAATGTATCCACTAGGGTTTGAATTGTTCTCTTAGACTAACCATATAATTTCGCATGATGTGTAGTGCTGAAATATGACTCTGTATATGGATATTGCTAAATACTTCTCTAGAATATTGATCTAATACCTGAATCTCAATCAAACACAATATAATGGGTAACCCTTGAAACCTAAAATCATTCTTAATGTATTTCTATAAAATATGACTAATAGGGAAGTATTATATGATAGTAATGAAATTTTATGACTTTTAATCGAGTTTGGCTATATGAAAAATAACAATTTCTCTATAAATGTCTCTGTGGATTAATATGAAAATACCCACCGTGAAATTTTCCAACTTCCATACAGGTATGAGTAAAGGTCGTAACATCCCTTTTGACTTTTTCTACTCAACCTTAACATGTTTTGTATACCCAGCATCAAGATACATACTCCACAATATCTCTCTTTATGTGATCATAACATATATTTTCTTTAAATTCTATATTATCATTTTTTACTTCCATGATAAATAAATAAAGATGATCTATGAGCATTATAAAATAAATAATTATTTAATTCTGGTATAACATGGACATATACTCAATTTATAAACATTATCATTCCATCACTGCCAAGGTTTAAATTAGGAATATTTTTCACCATATCTGGATCTATTCTTCATCCGTCTATGCCTATTTAATCTTTACATGGATAGATAAGAAAACCATAATTTGAGAAAGATAATATTTATCCAATTCCCTCATAGTTTAAAGGTACATGTGTTTAAAATTCATAAATATTGGATCTGTTATTCATTATTGAAAAAAGCATGATCCTTTTGAAAAAATGAATTATCAAACTTCTTAACATTCACAGGGTGGTACTCTATCACGCATTACTCCATATATTTAATGATGAAAACAATTCCTCTATATATTTAATGATGAAATTACCATTATCAACTCTGAGTTAATAGTTGGGTAATTTTACTCATGGACCTTTAATTAGTGAGACGTTTAAGCTATCACTATGTTATTATATATAATAAAAAACCCCACTCCATTTTTGACGAATCATTATAGGTCACAAAAAAATCCAACATAGGGTATAGTGAATATTGGTACACTGACCAAACTCCTCATTTGATCAATGAAATGTTCATCACATTCATCATTTTAAATGAACTTGAAAACCCTTGGTTTTTATATTGTGAGTTTATTGTACATCCTTATGAAATAGTCACCAAGATACTATAATTTATATTAAATATAAGAAAACTATATTTCTCAGTCATAGTTGTTGGTATAGGCCAATGTTTAGTGAATTTTTCCTGAGAAAGATATACTGATATACCCTTTCCTATGATCACATGTTCAATAATCAAAATTCATATTTAATTAAATGGGAATATAATATCACTTTACTTAAGGTATTCAATTCAATTCACAAGTGGCCTTCATGATTTTACCTATTATATTAGTATTTAGAAATATCATATAAAAATACTACAATACATTGATCGAGTTAATACATAATGACACTCTACATTAATTCATTAAATATAGTAGGAAAATTAGTTAGTACAAATGTAATAAATGTAAATTAATAGTATTTATACATCATATTAAAGGATTTAATAGTTATGTATTCACTTTTTTACCTAAATTGATAGTATGAATAAAAAATTTCAATCTTATAAAAGTTTTATTATCCTCAAAGTTGATACAAATCATAAATATGTGGTAAATGATTTAGGTTATTGATCATGATCATGTTAATTTTCTGATAATCTTGTTGGAGACAAATTGATCCATCTTTTTTCTTTTAAAAAATACCAAGAACTCCCCATGATGAAACAATTATAAAAATTTATCCATTATCAAGATTCTATTAGAGTTGCATCTTATAATCCGATAACCCAATTGATTATATTCTATATAGAGTCGTCAAAAATGTTGTACCACCTTGTATGAGATGTATTGTAACATCCCAAGTATGTAATGAATAATATATATTTTTATCTATGTCTATTAATGAATTATATAGTGCTTTAGAGGCTTAAAATGAAAATAAATCGAATCTCAATCATGGAATACACTAATATTTTTAAAAGATTGTTTTACTGCCTTTTGATGGAATTTTTTTTAAATATATCTTTTGAAAATTTTATAAGCTATGTTTGTCAAAATAAACTTATTCTTTTTGATTGGGACATCAAAATTTACTTTGTGTGAATTTTTGGTATTTTTCCGATAAAGTTCATTTTTTAATGAATAGTGAAAAAATGTTGTATTTTAATTCAAAACCTCTTTTTAATATAATTTAATTATATGATTTTATTTTCATTTTAATTGGTTTTAAACTTAAATTAGAATATATTTTTACCATTTAATCCAATGGTGGTCATTGGAATCAATTTCACTTTGAAATTGGACTTAAACTAGTGTCAATCTTTTGATACTTATTGTTTCATAAAAACACGCTATTTGTCATGACAGTGGGAATTAATTATCAAATTAATTAATGTGACTTATATGATTTGAATTTTGTAAAATAGACATCATTTTTGAATTCAGAATATCAAATATATCTTAGGGTGAAGTTTTGGTATTTTTCTGAAAAACTTCGATTTTTGATGAATAGTGAAACCACTAAGTGGTAGTTAAAGAAACTGATTTTTCGTTTAAATGAAACTTTGTCACTTATGTGATTTGATTTTCAAACATCCGACATACATTGTTGTCATTAAGAATTAAAATGTGATTCAATGAGATTAAAATAATTTTTTGTTGAATAGTAACTTTTAAGTTCTTACTCGCGATTAGAGTTAATTAGTGTTGTTTAAGGTCAAAATAATGTTTTAATACTATGATATGAGCTTGACACATGTCCTAACCTCATTGGATGTGTCATGGCCGACCAAGATAATCCATGGGTAAACTTGGGGACCCCATGGAGCCACTTTGTTTGGGAAATGACATAAATAACTTTTTATTAAATGTTAAAGTAAAAATGACACAAACATGAGATATTTTACTAAAACAATTTTTACATGGGGTTATACAAATCAGATATTTGACTATAAATATTCATTGGAAAGGAAAAAACATTTCCTACATCATAGTATTTTTTTTTAATTTTTAGACATTAAATAAATTAAATTATTTATGACACCATGATGATGAAGCGATTACCTCATTATTTAACGATTTAAATAAAATTGAAAGATAATGTAAATTATAAGACCTACACATGTCAAAAACCTATTGAATGGGTGGATTTAGAACCCTTATCACCGTACCCTCGAAACACATCAATGTGGGACCATTAAAATTCGAAACACATTCTAAAATAAAGTAACATTTCCTTACTTTCCAAGAGTGCCCCTCCTCTCCTCTTATAAAAGGCCCCCACCTCTACCACCGTACCCACACTTCCAAAGCCTTTGGCTCGGCCAACCCCTGCCCATTTGGTCTCTCCAAATCCCTCTATTACTCCTTGAAGCCTCAATTTGGGCAGAAGGCTTCCCAAGGAAGCCTTTGAGTTCAAATCTAAGAGAGTTACCCGATTTTCAGGTAATGTCTTCACTTGAGTCCTTTTGTTTTATTTTGCTCCTCCAACCCCCTAACTCTTTTTATTATTTTAGTTTGTAACAACTACAGTATGTTCAATATACTAGGATGTTGTTATAAGAAGGATTCAAGCTACACTTACACACACCTACATCTAATGGTTAAACAACATACTGTTTCCGTGGATGGTGAATTTCTGCCTCCCGAAACAATGATTGTTCAACATTCATTTAAAACCTTCAAAGGTGGCCATTAAGATGAAAATATATTTATATATTATATATAATATTTTTATGTTTTCCTTATGCTTCTGTATTTTTCATTTTGGGCATACCTTTATGGTTTCCATTATGGGTAAACGCAATATCTTCATTTAAGGAAGTGCGGACTACCGCCCCCTCAAAGTGATTTGATTCGTTAATACCATATGTGGGACGTATAAAGGATGGAGTTATGATATTTTATATGATATTACACTGGAATTATAATATACCTTTATATCATTATGATTCCATTCTATAAAAATACAAAATAGAAATGAAAGTTGCGTTCATGCGTACGTACGACTTACCGTCTCCATGAACGGTGCATTTCATTTATTATCCCCAAATGTAATGTACTATTATAAGTACATATATATAAGGGATATATATGATGTATTTTACATCTAAATGATTAATATAATTCAGGAATTATAATATAGATACCTCTCATTTAGTTTTAATTCCATTAATAAGACATAGAAATGAAAGTAGCATTCATGCGTACGTACGGCTTACCGTCTCCATGAACGGTGCATTTCATTTCTTATGTCTAAATGATTATGTGATATTATAAATACATATATATTCTAGATATATATGATATATATGATATCCAAATCAGGAATGTCATTCTGGATATAAAGAACCTTTGACCACACGAACAACATGTAATTGTAAGAAGTCCATTTTCGACATAAGAACCAAATATCGACAAAACAAACATTATTAACTTAATTGGTTAAATAATGCTTATAACATGGAAATATGTGATATAAAAGGAATAATTAACTTGAAAAATGTTCTTAAGAAAATAGAAATTAAATCAAGTTTATTATTCAGGATGTTAAAGAATGATCGAGTCAAGTCGGACCCGAGGTAAGGGACTTCGTCTCAATCTCCTTTCATTGAGGCATATTTCGTTTTATACACAACTATCTTTTATATCGTGTATAAGTCCCTTTGACTTTTACTTTTATTCAAAAGGAATCTTTTTCTACGAGGCGTTTTACTAAACGATAAAAAGGAATGTTTCTTTTAACGTACGCGGTGACAACGACTTTTTCCGCCGCCGCGAGTATTATTTGGTCCTTTGCTTCCTCAACAAGACATAATGTTTTAAAATAAAATAAATACCATACACTCTTTTATGTATTTTGGTATTCAAAATGGTTTTGATAAAGGATTATATTATTTCAATATATTTAAATGATATATTGTGATTGAAATGTGGAAATGTTATCATTCCTTTATATTGGTTTTATGTTTTATGATTTTATATTGGTACTTGGAAATTTGAAGGGTGGTTACGTGATAAACCATATGACGGGTGGTGCCGTGAATACCAGGATGGGTGGTTACGTTATAACCTCCAATGCATTGGGTATGGAAGTCGGCCGTATGGCTATTCCATTAAGTATGTATGGAAGTTGGTCGTATGGCTATTCCATTAAGTGATATGTGTGGAAGTCGACCGTATGGTTATTCCACTGAAGTATGTTTATGTCCCAAGTTACCTTTATATGTTATTTGTTCTTTTTATGGGTTTTATGGTAATCTTTTGGTTACAAAAGGGTAAGTAATGATCTTTTATTCAGTGAAGAGTTTTTACTGCTTCATAAAGGTGAAACGTATTACATTGATAAAGTATACATGGTTTACTTGTTGTTTTGATAAAATAATAGTTTTCATTCTTTGTGTATCCCTTATTGAGCTCTTTATGCTCACCCCATGTTTTTTTGAAATGTTTTTCATAGGACCTAATGTGGAATAGGGTCTAGGATGGGATCAAGGGAAAGTCATGCTATATAAAACTTGGAACTAGACATGTTTCTTTTTAAGAGTTTTTTTTATTTCTATGGAAACTTAGTAGAAGTGACTACCTTGTAATCTTTTGAGATGTAGTAGTTATGTTATAATTCTCTAAAACTCTAAACCTAAAAAGATCCTCAATGTGAATTATTCATTTAAATCAATATTAAGATATGTTTATGGTCAGGGCCTTATAGTTGGTATCAAAGGTCGGTTTAGACAACTTTAGGAGTTAGAAAATTGTTAAATTATAAGTTACTTTATGGTATGACTGAAATGATATAGCATTTAAAGATAACCATGTTTCTTAGCCTAATATATTTCTGTGTTCAAAATGGTTTTCCGCAGAGGAAACAAAGCAGCTATGTTGGGACGACATCAGGAGGAAGACAACCTTCCAAATCAGCAACCTGAGATGGTCGGAGTCGGAACTAAACAGTTTGTTGCAATGGTGACACAGTTGACTCAGGCTATAAATGGTGGTGGTATCCATGCACGAGATCAGCCAGATCAACCGCAGAGGAACATGTTAGTGGTGGAACATTTCATGAGGCAACATCTCCCATCATTCACAGGATCATCTGACCTCGTGCAAGATGAAGGGTGGATTAAGGCACTGGAAAAGATTTTTGATGTCATGGGGTGTTCAGAACATCAAAAGGTTAGTCTTGATGTTTACTGTTTTGAAGGTGAAGCTGATCAGTGGTGGTCGATGGTGAAAAATATCAGGGATAGTGATGAGATTGAGGATCTTCACTGGGACTAATTGAAAGGCATGTTTCTTGAGAAATATTTTCCTAAGGTTGTTCGTCTTAGGATGAAAAAACAGTTCCTAGAATTGAGGCAGGAGGATGATTCGGTGGCTGCTTATGAAGAAAAGTTCACTCGATTGGAAAGGTATGCTCCAAGCTTCATACGATATCTTGATAGAAAAATAAATCGTTTTTACTCAGGGGTAAAGCCAAAGTATCGAAGGGATTTAGCTTCTCATGAGTTCAAAAGTTATGAAAAACTTGTTCGATGTGCAGAGAAGGTGGAAATGGAGTTTGTCGATGATCAGGTGTTCTATGAAAATAACAGAATAAGAGGTCCGGTTTGCAGGAAAAGGGGAAGAATTCATCAAAGAAGCAAGGAGGTAAGAAAACCAAATATCCAATCTGTGAGAATTTTGGTAAAATGCATCCTGGGGAATTTTTATCTCGGTCTGGTATGTGCTTTCGGTGTGGTAAGTCTAGTCATATTGCTCGTAACTGTAAGGAAGATGATCAAGCAGGCAATGAAAAGCCAGTGGTAAGATGTTTTAAGTGTAATGAAATGGGTCATTATGAAAATGAGTGTCTAACGAAGAACTCGACTGGGGGAAAGCAGCCAGACTACAAGAAGAAAGGGGTGGTGAAATCATTTGCAACAAATTCAGCAGATATTGGGCCATCAAATGAAGTGGTATCAGGTACACTATTTGTTTGTTCATATTATGCCAATGTTTTGCTTGATTCAGGGTCTACACACTCATTCATTTCTGAGAATTTTTCTAGTAAATTGGAAATTCCATCTCAAGATATGAATCCTGAACTTATGGTAAAAACACTCGGAGGGAATGTTGAGACAAAAAGGAATTATAAGAACCTTCATATCCTTGTGTGTGGAAAGAATCTACCAGCAAACCTTATTGTTTTTCCTCTAGTAGAGTTTGATGTTATTTTGGGCATGGATTGGCTTTCTGTTTATCATGATAAGATTGACTGTGGAGCTAAAATGGTTTCTTTTCAGAAAGACTTTCATTTTGTGTACAAGAATGAACCCTTGATTTTGATAACATATCAGGATGTTGAGAAACTAATAAAAGATGGAAATGATTTTTACCTTAAACATATTGTTGAAAATAAAGGATCTTTTCATATTAATGATGTGCCAGTGGTAAATGAGTATCTTGATGTTTTCCTGATGACATGCCTGGTATTATTCATGATCGGGAAGTTGAATTTACTATTGACTTAGTTCCTGATTCTAATCCAATTTCAAAACCCCCTAATCGAATGGCTCAAGTTGAACTTTTAGAGTTAAAGAAGCAATTGTATGAGTTATTAGATAAAGGTTTCATTCGACCTAGCACATCACCATGAGGTGATCCTGTCTTGTTTGTTAAGATGAAAGATGGATCAATGAGATTTTTCATTGATTATAGAGCCTTGAATAATATTAGGGTTAAGAACAAGTATCCTTTGCCTCATATCGATGATTTGTTTGATCAGCTCCAGGGAGCTTAGTATTTTTCGATGATTGACTTGAGGTCGGGATACCATCAGCTGAAAGTAAAAGAATCAGACGTTCCGAAGACTGCATTACGTACTAGATATGGCCATTATGAATTTTTAGTTATGCCTTTTGGGTTAACCCATGCACCTGCTATATTCATGGACCTTATGAATAGAATTTTCCATGAGTTCTTGGATAAGTTTGTGGTTGTTTTCATTGATGATATTTTGGTGTTTTCTAAAATTAAAGAGGAGCATGAAAGTCATTTAAGGGTTATTATGAAAACCTTAAAAGAAACGAAACTATATGGAAAATTCCGCAAGTGTGAGTTTTTCTTACAACAAATTTCTTTCCTAGGTCACATTGTTTCAAAAGATGGCATAACTATTGATCCTGCTAAAACAAAAGTTGTTGAAGAATGGACAAGACCCACAAATGTAACTGAGATCCGTAGTTTTCTTGGTTTGGAAGGTCACTACCGAAGGTTTGTTGATATTTTTTCACTGTTATCTAGTCCAATGACTAAGCTAACTCGTAAGGGTGTTAAGTTCATCTGGAAAAAAGAATGTGATGATTCTTTTCATGAGTTGAAAAAATATTGTTGAATGCTCCAGTTTTGGCACTTCCTTCCAGGACTGGTGAGTTTGTTATATACAGTGATGCTTCGTTGAAGGGACTTGGCTATGTCCTTATACAAAATGATCATTTAATTGCTTATGCTTCACGTCAGTTGAAAACTCATTAGGTAAATTACCCTACAAATGATTTGGAATTGGCTGCTGTTATTTTTTCTTTAAAAATTTGGAGGCATCATTTGTATTGAGTAAAGAGTGAAATATATACTGATCACAAAAGTTTAAAGTATATATTCACTCCGAAAGAATTGAACATGAGATAGAGGAGATGGCAGGAATTAATCAAGGATTATGATTGTACAATTCACTACCATCCTGGAAAAGCAAATAAAGTGGCCGATGCTTTGAGTCGAAAAAGTAATTCTTCATTAACCATGCTATGTTTGGAACTAGATCCTTTGGTTTTTGATTTGATGAAATTTGGCATAGAAGTTGTCAGTGCAGGAAGTTATACTGTTTTGTTTCAGGTATTAGTGAGATCATCCCTATCAGACAGAATTAAGCAAGCACAGAGGGAAGACAGTGAGTTGCAGAAAAAGGTAGAGCTGGTTCAGAAGGGTAAGTTTCCTGAATTCAACATTGATAATGATTGTGTTTTGAGGTTTGGGAAGAGATTATGTGTGACTTTTGATTCAAAATTGAAGAATGAGTTGTTATGTGAGGCTCATAGTTCCCTGTTTTTAGTTCATCCTGGCAGTACTAAGATGTATAGAGATCTGCGGGAGTATTACTGGTGGGATGGAATGAAAAGGGATATTGCTGATTTTACTGTGAAGTGTTTGACTTGTTAGCAGGTTAAAGCATAGCGACAGTTACCGAAAGGGATGATTCCGCCTTTTCTAGTGCCAGAGTGGAAATGGGAAAACATATCCATGGACTTTGTTGTGGGATTACCGAGGACATCTCTAGGTAATAATGCAATCTGGGTTATTGTTGATCGCTTGACTAAATCTGCTCATTTCCATGCTATACGAGATACTTTTTCACTAGATCAAATTTCCCATTTGTATCTTAAAGAGATAGTCAGGTTACATGGATTTACTCTCTCCATTGTGTCCGATCGTGATCCCAGGTTTACTTCTAACTTTTGGAAAGGCCTTCAGAAGTCGTTGGGTACTGAATTAAATTTTAGTACAGCTTTTCATCCTCAATCAGATGGGAAATCAGAACGAACAATTCATACCTTGGAGGATATGCTACGAGCTTGTTCTATGGATTATCAGGGAAGTTGGGACCAACATCTTTCTTTGGTTGAGTTTTCTTATAATAACAGTTTTCATTTCAGTATACAGAAGGCACCATTTGAGGCATTATATGGGAAGCAGTGTCGAACTCCATCATTTTGGGATGAAGTGGGTGAAAGGAAGCTGATGGGACTAGAATTGGTAGAAGAGATGGCAGAAAACGTACAGTTGATTCAGAAACACATGAGAACAGCTCAGAGCAAGCAGAAGAGTTCTGCGGATAACCAAAGGAAGGATCTATCTTTCGAGGTAGGTGATCATGTTTTTCTCAAGGTTTATCCATGGAAAAGTGTGATGTGATTTGGTAAGAAAGGAAAGTTGAGCCCCTGGTTCATTGGACCATATGAAATTATGGAGAGAGTTGGATCAGTTGCATACAGAGTGGCATTACCTCCGAGTTTATCTCAGGTACACAATGTTTTTCATGTTTCGATGCTAAGAAAGTATATGCCAGATCCATCTCATGTTTTGAGTCCAGAGGTAGTTCAGCTGGAAGAGAACCTATCTTATGAGGAACAACCGGTCCAGATTCTTGACCAGAGGGAGAAGGTGTTATGGAATAAGGTGATTCATCAGGTAAAGGTTTTGTGAAAAAACCACATGATTGAAGAGGCAACATGGGAATCTGAAAATGCAATGAGGGATAAGTACCCCCATTTATTTGATAAGTAAATAAATTTTGGGGACGCAATTTTCTAAAGGGGGGAAGGATGTAACATCCTAAGTAAGTAATTAATAATAGATATTTTTATCTATGTCTATTAATGAATTAGATAGTGTTTTAGAGGCTTAAAATGAAAATAAATCCAATCTCAAGCATGGAATACACTAATATTTTTAAAAGATTGTTTTACTGCCTTTTGATGGAAAACCATTTTTAAATATATCTTTTGACAATTTTATAAGCTATGTTTGTCAAAATAAACTTATTCTTTATGATTGGGACATCAAAATTTACTTTGTGTGAATTTTTGGTATTTTTTCGATAAAGTTTGTTTTTTAATGAATAGTGAAAAAATGTTGTATTTTAATTCAAAACCACTTTTTAATATAATTTATTTATATGATTATATTATCTTTTTAATTGGTTTTAAAGTGAAATTAGAATATATTTTTACCATTTAATCCAATGGTGGTCATTGGAATCAATTTCACTTTGAAATTGGACTTAAACTAGTGTCAATCATTTGATACTTATTGTTTCATAAAAACACGCTATTTGTCATGATAGCGGGAATTAATTATTAAATTAATTTATGTTACTTATATGAGTTGAATTTTGTAAAATAGAAATCCTTTTAGAATTTAGAATATCAAATATATCTTAGGGTGATGTTTTGGTATTTTTCTGAAAAATTTCAATTTTTGATGAATAGTGAAACCACTAAGTGGTAGTTAATGAAACTGATTTTTCGTTTAAATGAAACTTTGTCACTTCTGTGATTTGATTTTCAAAAATCCGACATACATGGTTTTCATTAAGATGTAAAATGTGGTTCAATGAGATTAAAATAATTTTTTGGTGAATAGTAACTTTTAAGTTCTTAATCGCGATTAGAGGTAATTAGTGTTGTTTAAGGTAAAAATAATGTTTTAATAATATGAGATAAGCCTGAAAAATGTCATACCCTCATTGGATGTGTCATGGCCGACTAGGACAATCCATGGGTCAACTTGGGGACCCCATGGAGCCACTTTGGTTGGGAAATGACATAAATAACTTTTTATTAAATGTTAAAGTAAAAATGACCCAAACATGAGATGTTTTACTAAAACAATTTTTACATGGGGTTATACAAATCAGATATTTGACTATAAATATTAATTAGAAAGGTAAAAAGATTTACTACATCATAGTATTTTTTTATAATTTTTAGACATTAAATAAATTAAATTATTTATGACACCATGATGATGCAGCGATTACCTCATTATTTAACAATTTAAATAAAATGGAAAGATAATATAAAATATAAGACCTAAACATGTCAAAAACCTATTGGATGGGTGTATTTAGAACCCTTATCACCTTATCCTCGAAACAAATCAATGTGGTACCATTGAAATCCGAAACTCATTCTAAAATAAAGTAACATTTCCTTACTTTCCAAGAGTGCCCCTCCTCTCCTCTTATAAAAGGCCCCCACCTCTACCACCTTACCCACACTTCCAAAGCCTTTGGCTCAGCCAAAACCTGCCCATTTTGTTTCTAAAAATCCCTATATTACTCCTTGAAGCCTCACTTTGGGCAGAAGTCTACCCAAGGAAGCCTTTGAGTTCGAATCTAAGAGAGTTACCCGATTTTAAGGTAATGTCTTCACTTGAGTCCTTTTGTTTCATTTTTCTTCTCCAACCCCTAAACTCTTTTTATTATTTTCTTTTGTAACAAATCCAGTATCTTAAATATACTAGGATTATGTTATAATAAGGATTCGAGCTACACTTATACACACCTACATCTAATGGTTAAAGAACATACTGTTTCTGTGGATGGTGAATTTCTGCCTCCCGAAACAATGATTGTTCAACATTCTTTTAACACCTTCAAAGGTGGCCATTAAGATGACACTATATTTATATATGATATATAATATGTTTATGTTTTCCTTAGGCTTCTGTATTTTTTATTTTGGGCATACCTTTATGGTTTCCATTATGGGTAAATGTGATATCTTCATTTAAGGAAGTGCGGACTACCGCCCCCTCAGAGTGATTTGATTCGTTAATACCATATGTGGGATGTATAAAGGATAGAGTTATGATATTATATATGATATTACACTGGAATTATAATATACCTTCATATCAATATGATTCCATTCTATAAAAATACGAAATAGAAATGAATGTAGCGTTCATGCGTACGTACGACTTACCGTCTCCATGAACGGTGCATTTCATTTCTTATCCCCAAATGTAATGTACTATTATAAGTACATATATATAATGGATATATATGATTTATGTTACATATAAATGATTAATATATTTCTGGAATTAAAATATGCATACCTCTCATTTAGTTTTAATTCCATTAATATGACATAGAAATGAAAGTAGTGTTCATGCGTACGTACAGATTACCGTCTCCATGAATAATGCATTTCATTTCTTACCTTAAATGATTATGTGATATTATAAATACATGTATATGCTAGATATATATAATATATATGATATCCAAATCAGGAATGTCATTCTGGATATAAAGAACCTTTGACCACATGAACAACATGTAACTGTAAGAAGTCAACTTTTGACTTAAGAACCCAATATCGACAAAACAAAGATTATTAACATAAATGGTTAAATAATGTTTATAACATGGCAAAATGTGATATAAAAGGAATAATGAACTTGAAAAAGGTTCTTAAGCAAATATAAATTAAGTCAAGTTTATTATTCAGGACGTTAAAGAACGATCGAGTCAAGTCGGACCCGAGGTAAGGGACTTCGTCTCAATCTCCTTTCATCGAGGCATATTTTGATTCATACACAACTATCTTTTATACGGTGTATAAACCCCTTTGACTTTTACTTTTATACAAAAGGAAACTTTTACTACGAATCATTTTACTAAACGACAAAAAGGAATGTTTCTTTTAACGTACACGGTGACAATGACCGTTTCCGCCGCCGCGAGTATTATTTGGTCGTTGGCTTCCTCAACAAGCCATAATGTTTTTAAAATCAAATAAATACCATACACTCTTTTATGTATTTTGGTATTGAAAATGGTTTTGGTAAAGTATTCTATTATTTTAATATATTTAAATGATATATTGTGATTGAAATGTGGAAATGTTATCATTCCTTTATATTGGTTTTATGTTTTCTGATTTTATATTGGTACTTGGACATTTGACGGGTGGTTTGGTGATAAAACATATGACGGGTGGTGCCGTGAATACCAGGACGGGTGGTTACGTTATAACTTCCAATGCATTGGGTATGGAAGTCGGCCGTATGTCTATTCCATTAAGTATGTATGGAAGTTGGCTGTATAGCTATTCTATTAAGTGATATGTGTGGAAGTCGACCATATGGTTATTCCACTTAAGTATGTTTATGTCCCAAGTTACCTTTATATGTTATGTGTTCTTTTAATGGGTTTATGGTAATATTTTGGTTACAAAAGGGTAAATAATGATCTTTTATTCAGTGAAGAGTTTTTACTACTTCATAAAGGTGAAATGTATTACTTTGATAAAGTATACATGGTTTACTTGTTGTTTTGATAAACTAACAGTTTTCATTCTTTGTGTATCCCTTACTGAGCTCTTTATGCTCACCCCAACTTTTTTTGAAATGTTTTTGACAGGACCTAATATGGAATAGGGTCAAGGATGGGATCAAGGGAATGTCATGCTATATAAAACTTGGAACTAGACATGTTTCTTTTTAAGAGTTTTTTTATTTCTATGGAAACTTAGTAGAAGTGTCTACATTGTAATCTTTTGAGATGTAGTAGTTATGTTCTAATTCTCTAAAACTCTAAACCTGAAAAGATCCTCAATGTGAATTATTTATTTAATTCAATATTAAGAGATGTTTAAGGTCGGGGACTTATATGTATTGAAAATTAAACTTCTGGATTTGGTGCAAGACTAAGAAACTGTTTTGGAAATACATAAATAAAATCCCATACAGTAGGTACACATTCAATATTGAGTTTCTCCAAGAATATATAAGACTTATACACCTTTTGAATATAAATAAAGAACTATAAAATTAATATAATTATCATTGGATGCTCATACTCACCATCACATTGATAACTGATCACAAGTTCATTTGGAATATGTAATTTTTCTTCACTTCCTTGTAAATTGAAATGGGATCTATGTAGAGAGATCCAATCCACTCCCAAAATCATATCAAATTCAACTAATTTGAGAATAGACAAATTTTTAGGAATAAAATTCCCTCAAACATTAATTAAAGAATAATCCTAGACTTTTTATGTAATCAGCATACCATTAAGAGTTTTCACTGCTAATTAAACATCTACACTTGAATGTGGTAATATGATTCCCATATAAAAATATTTAACTATTAAAGTGATGGTAGAAGAAAAATCAAATAAGACATTAAAAGTTATATAAATGATTGCAATTGTTTCAATCACCATTCTGTACTATAACCCACATCAACAATAGTGATCAAATGAGAGTTACTATTATCTTTAGGATTAAGAGTTTGTTGATTTCAATCAATATCATTCATCCTCAACTTCAAGAACTGGTTATCATAATTCCCATACACATTACATTTTAAATACTGGAGTGTGGGTAGTGAATTATTTGTAGCTTTATCTCTATTCACATCATTTTATAACATCTTTCCATTACATTAAAATTCTATTGCTCGATGAATTTCCTTTTTACACATAATGTAATATCTAGTCCTCATAAGAAATACTTTCTTCTTGTTTATTTCTATAATTCAAGCATAAATGAACTGTCAACTTCATTAATTCATGGATTTAATTATTATAATTTCCATTAAATTTTAACATCCTATTCTTATCAATACCATAAGATTAATTGTGACAATGATCTTTATTTCCACCTTGAGAGAACATCAAATGATTTCTACAAAGTCACTAAAGTATCTTATAAATATATCCCTTTAAAAACATGGGTTTATGCCTTTGAATAATTGATCAATATTACTTTCACGATTAAAGATAATATTTCTAACATCCCACCCCTCCTCAATTGCTTATGTTGAGGCATAATTACTACTTAACCTTAAGAAAAATCCCCACGATGCTAATAGATAGTAATAAATTTCAACGGGTTCTTTAATAGATAGGGAATTATTTTCCCATGAAAATAAAACAACCCTACTAAATATTCTACAACCAAATAAGCACTACATTATGTATGATATCAATGTAAAACAACTCAATGTAATAATATATATTTCAAATTCAAAAAACAAAAATTACTATGATTGAATATAACTAAAAAAGTGTACAAAATATAAAAACCAACAAAACCTGAAGACTCAAAGGACATATCTCTTTAACTTAAAACATGCTTCATGCTCCAATACCACAAAACAACCCAAGAATAATGATGTAGTAGTAATAAAGTGTGATATTTACCTTTTAATAGGTATTGATGACCGATATATGTAAAAGAAATAAATTTCCAAAGCAGTATTGAGTAATGAATCTGAATATGTTTTCCCCAAATGACTTCCCTACTCATTTCACTATTATAGATCATGTTAGAACATTTACTTAAAAAAATTTATATAAAAAATTATATATAAAAATTTGAAAAATTTTATACCCAAATAAAAAAAAATTACTATATCTAACAAATTTCTAAGGAAAGAGATTAATTAGTTCATTTAACCATTTCTCAATTTCTATAGTGTTATAACCCATTTTATTCCCAAAATCACCCAAAATCAATTAACCCAAAAACAACGCAAGCTTAGTGTTACCATTTATGGTGGAACTTCTTGTCCATACTCCATCCCTTTGATAGTGGTACATTATGACCATTACCCATCCAATTATATCCATTATTAACCATTTAATCTAACCCCATTCCAATACAACAGTTTAAACTATTTAAATAAAATCACACATTTATTGAAAACCATACCAATAATCTATTTCAATAAAACCAACCATTTTATTTAAAAAAATTCTCCAAATAACCATTACAATAAAAACAAACACTATTTTAAACACTTTTCCATGCATAAAAAAACAACGATATTAAAATAATCATTTTAAAATCAAGTTTCTATTTTCACTTTCCACCAAAACACCAAATTTGCATAATTCCATAAACCACCAAAAAAGGAGGTTTCAATAAATAATTGAAATATATTTTAAAAATCAATATCATGAAAAAAACCAATTTGAAACCAGGACTTCTTGTTCTAGCAATAAGAGTATAGATTGGATACACCTTCCTTGAGAATTATGGTGATAATGAAGAACAACACTAAAATGCCATCAGAACTGGGTTGAATCTCCAAAAAACAACCTTAGATCTCTCCCCTAACATAAACACAGTCAAATAGAACCATTATTGTCATAAACGACCTTAGATCTATGTACATGGGAATGTATATTTGAAACAAATAGAGGGAAGAATGTAAATCAAATGAAGACTTAGAAAAACTAAGAAAAACTAACGTAATTAATGATTTACCAAGGGAATCAGGATTCAACACACCAAGAAAAGCCTCCCTACCACTTCCAATTTGATGGGGAAAGGTTCTATAAATTTTAGGGGTGAGAAATATTGAGTTAGGGTTGATTTGGATAAAAATAGGTGTTAAATCTTAATCCTGAACTAGATCCACGTTTTTAGGACCTTGTTTTTAAACTATGCATGGTTTGTCACACGGTTAGGAAACCCCATGCTCTAAACATGAACCAAACATATCCCCAAGGACAACCTTTTATGGTAGCCCACATGGTTTGAAAAAATGTGTTCCCACCATAAAAAATATCACTATCCCATTTTTCCCGATTTTACTAAGTGGTTGCACAGTTTGGAAAAACAATGCACCAAGCCATATGCCTTCCCCTTAGCCCCTATATCACTATGCACAACTTCTAGTAATAGTTTCACGGTTTTCAGAAAGTGTGAACCAAGTGTGAACCTTTAGAAAATTACAAAAAATATTAAAAAAGTCTTCCACACCCTCCCAAACGTCACCCAAATACATTACATACTTTGAAATAAAAAAAGAAAGGGTCACTTACTTAAAACTAGGGGTACTACATTCTACCAACATTTGGCATCTCTATCTTCATAAATTATAAAACTAGCATTTCCCTAGAAGAGTTTTGGCCATTTTGTGACCATTGTTTTCTCCCAATCCCTTGTCTCTTCCTGAATCCAGCCATGTTTCCACAAAAACATCCCTAGAAAGATGATTTCTCCAGGAAATACTTTCTACTGCCTATCCACAATCTGTATCAACACATGTTCAAACAAATAATTTGTATATAGGTCAATCTATTCCCATAGAATAACATGGAAATGATTAGGATGCTACTTTTTCAACAAATATAATTGATACACATTATACACAACACTAAACAGTAGTAGAAATGAAAACCATTATTCCATATCACAAATCTCTTCGTTTATCTCAAAAAGGCCTATGTACCAAGGAGATAACTTTCCCCACTTCCTAAAACGATAATGTGAAAGCCTTGTAAATATTCTCAAGAGTACATAATCTCTCATCTATAACAAAAACAGCTATCGATGATGATTTCCATTCAATTTTTGACAAATATTTATCGTCTCTATCCATTTCATGATCAACTAAATATTCTACATTGTTTGTTGGAGAAGGCTTAGCTTAACTAGTGAAGTCTCACCTATTTCCACCCAAAAAATTAGATAATGATATGGACACCCATATAATGAATCAAAATTAACCATATGTATAGATTCATGATAACTATTATTATATGAAAACACCACTAATGGTATATGATCCTCTCATGAGCCACCAAAATCCATTACAAAAGACCAAAACATATCTTCCAAAGATTGTATCAACTTTCAAGATCTCCCATCTATCTGACGATGATATTCCATAATCATAGAAAATTGAGTCTCAATGGATTTCTACAAGGATTTATGGAAATATGAAAGAAACCTCAAATCATTTCCTGATTCAATAAAAATGGGTACCCCATGCATCTTTACCGCTTATCAGATATTGATTTTTGACAAGTCCTCCACTGTATGAGATTCATGAATATGGATGAAATGAGCTAACTTTGTCAGACAATCCATTATCAACCTTGTATAATTAGGATTCCAAACCATTCTGGGGAGACCTGTTACAAAATGCATAGTTATTTATTCCCATTTCAAACATTTGTAGGTAAATACTAAAACATACTTACTAGTCGAGGATTCTATGGATTAACCTGTAGATAAGTTAAGCATCTCGAAATAAACTCAACAATTTTATTTTCATACCAACCCACCAAAAATGTGACTTCAATGCATTATACAAGTTCTGTATTCTAGGATGAATAGACCATATCAAATGGTTGTATGTATCAGAAAGTTGTTGTTGATATGACATAGATATGACTATATGATCACAAAAACCATAGAACTGAACTTCTATCTAGTTTCCATTTTTTAATGGTCCACCACCATTTTGTTTTGACCACATAGTAAAACATTCTAAATTGGATTTCTGTTTCTCCTTAACCATAAACGATGTATCTATAACCACAAAATCTATACTGAAAACCATTGTACTTCGTTAGCCATCACAATCCAAGTGCATTTTGGTTAGGAATAACATTAATTGGAACTCATCTAAATATGTTTATTCTATCTGAGCACATTAATTTCTAATTAATGAAACTTCCATTATATTTACTTTACCCAGTGTGAACATAAAGTCAAATTCAAACATTTGGAGAAACTCCATCTATATTCTCAGTCTTTGGTTCAAATAACTATGTGAGAAAATGTGTTTCAATATCATATGGTTTGTAAACACAGAAAATTTCTCACCAAATAGGTAATGAAATAATGTCTTCAAAGCACAGACTACATAAAATAACTCCAAATTTTGTGTCAGTTAGTTATTCACATGAAACCAGAACATTCTCAAGCCATACGAAACAACATGATCTCCCTACATGAGAACACATCACAACCCTGATCTCAAAGAATAACAGTACACTACTTACTATTTTCCTGATTCATGAAATATTAGGATAGGTGATGATGTAAGGAGAACTTTACGATATTGAAAAACTTAAAAATTCCTCAATCCATTGGAATAAAACATTATTCACCATAAAATCAATCATAGGTGACTCAAGTAGTAAAAAATCATGAAACAATTGTTGGTAATAACCATCTTGACCAATGAAACAATGTATATAAAAGACATTCTTTAGTGGTTTCCAAGAGATAACTACCTCTATCTTATCTTGATCCACAGAAACACATCATTCAGAGATTACATGGCCCTGTAAACATACATCATTTATCAAAAATAACACTTTGATAGTTTGGAATAAAACCGATGATCCCTCACTATTTCCAACACTGTCACCAAGTGCTGCTCATGCTCATCCCTTGTCCTTGAATACACCAACATGTAATCTGCAAACACAACCAAACAAGAATCTAGATATATCTGAAATATTTGATTCATAAATTCCATAAAGACTATTGGTGAATTTATTAGTCCAAAAGGCATTTCCATATACTCATAATGTCCATATGTACTTCTGAAAGCTATCTTTGGAATAACCTCCTTTTGAACCCACAATTGGTGATATCCTGATCACAATTAAATTTTATAAAACCACTTATCTACCCTCAAAATAGTGAATTGATCATCAATTAGTGGAATATGATACATGTTCATTACCATAATTTGGTTAATATTACAATAATTTACATATATCCTCACAGTTCAATCCACCTTTTTGACAAACAATAGTGGTATTGCCCCCAAAGACATTGTCAACCGAATGGACCCTTTTCTTTCTGGATCATCCAACTAAAAATTCAATTCCCATAAATATGTTAGTTCTATCTAGTAAGATTGAATGGAAATTAGAATAGTCTCCATAGGGAGATCAATGGTAAACTGTTTCTCTCTTGTGGGTGGAAACTCAGAGATTTTGTTTGGATAAAAAGCCTAAAACAGATCATAAATATATAAAAAATTATTCTTCTTGATATCTTCTATAAAATCTAAAGTCAAAGATACTAACATGTATGCGATAATTCTAACTATAGGTGTTGAGAAGCCCCTTTCACCTACCTTTACATTATGGTCTTCTTTAAAGAGATGCCTAACACCACCATCAGTTTTGAAACTGACCCTTCAGGTATAATAGTCGATGTGAGGCTTGAATATTTTCAAACAATCGATGACCATGATTACAACATAGACATACATCCTAAGCATAGAAAATTCCAATATTATCTCACCTTTATAAAAAAATTACAGTAAATATTTTACACATAAAGGCTCAAAATTATCTTTGACCAAGAGGATTATTTAGTTTTAACATATAAGACATCACCCCAACACTAAAACCTAGAAAATTAACATCACAAGAAGAATTAAATTTTTCATTTATATATAATTTCTTTATCATGACACATTGTTATTTATTTCAATATTGAGATTTCCTTTATTTAGGAGTTGTGGTATTCCTAGATTCACCATGGATTTCTCTCTTCTACAGATGATATTGATTCTGCTACCCTCATACCATCGAAGCGTACAAAATCTGTGACACATGAGAAGTGCCTTGGATGGCCGACCATGGAGTAATCTGATAATAGGGATGAATATTTCCCATATTATTTCAATTTTTACATGATATATATGGTTCTATAAACTCTTGTTTCATGTGAGTAAGATAACCACATTGGAAACATCCTGGGAATCTCTTAGGTCTTGGGGGGATATTTATCAATCCATCAATATAATTTTGAGTCATGCTACTACCTTGGAAATAGTTATCCCATTTTCCCTTATTTACAACATTATAGTACCTTCAATTTGTCACAGGTATCAACATACCTCATCCACCCATGGCTCCTGAGATTTCCCACTCTACAATAGTCACTCAATTGAACATATCTATGTAATATGATATATAGAGCATTACAATATTCGAGTGAAGCTCCTTCCCTAGACCCGATTCAAAAATATGTTCCTTCAAGGATGAACTAGTATCATCTTCAGGTACAAAGAAGAATAAATTCATGAATTTTGTCACATATTCTATCACTGTGAGGCTCTCTTACTTTAAGAAAGATAGGTACATCATTATTTCAATCTTGAATATTTGATGACAGAATCATTTGTTTAAAAATTATTCAATATCCTTCCAGGAATGTCATTGGCCGAATTTATCCCGAACTGAAAAATACCACCATTGGTGTGCAAGATCCTCTAAAATATATATCTAAGACTTTATTTCAGCTCTGTTGGTATTCCATGTAAATCTATGATTCTTTTCATCACATTTAAACACACTTCTACCTTTTCTATTTCTAAATCACCATGAAATATGGGTCAATTATACTTTTAGAACTAGATAGAACAATACACATTCCTTGGTTTATATATCTCGTTCCCTCTATCCAGAGTGTGAAAAGGTTGTACTATACTCTATTCCATCTGTCAGTTCACCTATGGCTCATGTGCAACAATATTCTCAGCAGTTTCCTTCAATTGGTTTCTATGAATCTACCAAGTACCATTTTCTATACATACATTAAACACTTTAAGTCACACTCTCTAGAAACTAAAGTCTTAATAATTACAAATTCTACAACATCATATTATCAAATAATTACTTTAAAAAATTCATCATTTACATATTAATCAATTTTTGAAAATGTCACCATAATATTGCAAATCAAACCATTTCAAGCCTTTTCAAATTATCACATTTGAAAACAACTTTAACGATTTGAAAAATCAATATTTTTGTAACAAGTCACATATTCTTTCTTAAATTGAGATATGCACTCCTTATGAGAATTCATTTCTACAATTCATGTCATTCTTACCTCATTGGATAAACCCTTAAAATGAGATTTCGAGACCTATATGTTTATCGAAAATACTTATATACCCTACTCCATATTAAAATGAATTTCAACATAAGAAAGTTAGATATGTATTTCTAAGCTACACATTCTAGGTCATGACAGTCTTATTCCTTTGTACCATCCCAATTATAGGAACAAACCAGAATGAATTTCAACTCTAATACCGAAAATCCTATTCCTTAAGTTACATCCAAAAAATACTAAAGGCTGGAAATAAATTCCATGAGATTCCTTAGAATATGGGGGACTATTTTCCCTTGAAAATAAAACAAGCCAACCAAACATGCCACAACAAAATAACCACTACATGGTGCATAATAACAATATAAAATAAATTAATGTAATGTGATTGATATGAAAACCAAACTAAAGAATGTACCACAACATAAGGTCACTAAAAAGTATACAATGGGAAATACCAATAAAAACCAATGACTCCAAGGACATTTCCCCACAACTCCAAAGATGCTCCATTCTCCAACACTATATAACATCAAAAGTATCATGATGCACCACTAAAGAAGTGTGATACATTACCTTTACCTCTTTCCCAATGAAAAATATTTTGAAATGAACTAAAGTGAAAAAGCATGGATGAGTAATGAAACGTAGTATATTTTGCCCCAAATTACTTCCCTATTCACAACACTGGGATAAAACATGTTAGTACATTTATAGAAAATAATTTGTATAACTGAAATTGAAATAGTTTATACACGAATATAAAAAAATTACCATATAAAACCTTTTTTTGAAAGAAAGAAACAAAAAGGTCATTTAATATTTCCTAAATTTATATGTAGGAATAAATCATTTAATTTCTAGATAATCACAAACGCACACACATATAACCACACAACTACACATGCTTGGTGTTTCCATTGATAGTGTAACTTCACATCAATACTTCATCCCTTTAATGGTGGTACTTCACAACTAAAATAAATCCCATTCCATCCAATTATAACCATTTGAGCCAACCACATTCCAGTGAAAATATTTCCTAACTAATTCAACCATTTCAATAAAACCACACTTTTATTGAAAAAACATACCAATAAAAAATTTCAATAAAACCAACCCTTTTATTGAAAAATTGTATCTAACTAACCATTCCAATAAAACAAACCTATTATTGATATTTTTCCGATGCATGAAAACTAAATAACACTTTTAAATTTATTATTTAAAAATCATGTTTCTTTTTTCACCTTCAACTAAAACACCAATATGAAAAATTGCATAAATCGCCACTAAAGGAGGTATCCATTAGGAATTTAACAAACATTTCAAAATAAATATCAATAAAAACAATCAATTTGAAATGAATACTTCTATTTATAGTAAGAGGAGTTGAGAGTGATGACACCTACCTCGGGAATTATAGAAAAAATTAAGAACTAAACAAAAATGCCAATGAAAATATGTTGAATCTATGAAAGCCCACATTAGATGTATTCCCCTCACATTAAAAAGGCTAAATATAACCATTATTGGAATAAATACCCTTGGAACTATCCAAAATTGACTAGATCTAAGCAACCGATAGAGGGAAGAAATTTGATCTATGAAAAAAAAAGAAAAACCACCATAAATGTGAACTTACCCAGGGAATTAGGCTTCAATACACCAAGAAACACCAACATATTTCATTCCATTTAATGGGAAAAGTTTAAAAATGTTTTAGGAGGGATAAATATCCTATTAAGGTCAATTTATATAATACAAGAGGGGTTAAAACTTAGTCTTGACATACATCCACATTTTAGGATCTTGTTTTCAAACAATACATGGTTAGTCTCGTAGTTATGAAATATTGTGTGCTAACCATGTTACATCCACTAGATAAAGGAGAATCTCATACATTTTTCCCACATGGTTAGAGAAATCATGCACTGAACATGAAAATTTTTATTATCCCACTTTATATGGTTTCTACTTGGTGGTCGCATGATTTGGACAAACTGTTCGCCTAACCATGTGACAGTCCTTTATCCCACATATCATTTTGGAAAGTTTCCTATTGGAGTTTCATAGTTTCCAAAAACCACACACGAAACACAAACCTTTATAAAATCCCCAAAAATATCCAAATGTCTTTCAAAACCTCCCAAACTTCAACCAAGCACTTTACATAATTTAAAATCATAAAAATTGTTACTTATATGAAACCATGGGTACTATAATATTGGAATAATACCTCAAAAGTATAGTGAAATTTACCTCAAAAATAAAAATTAATTCATCATCCATACGATTTAGGTTAGTGAATTACATATCCAAATTCATATAAATATTTTGAAAAAATTATGTATTTAAAAATAATCACTTAAACTCATATCACTATATATATTTAATATCTTCCCATGAAATTTTATTTTGGATAACAATCAAACAATGATATGTATCTATTTATAAATGATAAACCACTAAAATAACATTTTCATGATTCAAACATAAGAGAACCCAAAATATATTTTTAGTGGTATTAATCCATTACTCAAATATTTTTGTATTAATGGAACCATGAAAAGAATGTGGATATTTACTCATGAATAACTCAACAATATGTAGTTCCCTTATTTTCTTATTTATAATCTCAATATGATTTGAAGATTAAGAAAACTGTATAAGAATATCAAAATTAATTTTCATTCTAGCTCCAAAAACATTTGGTTTCTCCAGTTTAAAATTATTTCATTATATATTATAATTAGCATTAGCAAGATTTCTTATGATTTCATCCATTAACTAAAACATAAAATAATAGTGTGAGAAACAATATTCATTGTGAGAAATAATATAATTAGGGGAAATATTCATATGATATATAAATCATGATGTATTTTTTTCAATCTATGACATTGCAGGTTTATCCTATGTAATTTTTGGTTATTATCTTCTAAAGACTCGAAAATTTCCATGTAATGTTTTTTATTATCTGGAAATATTCGAGTCCACGAAAATTGACGGTGCATAATTCTTAGACCTGGTGTGCCTCGAATGAATTTCTAAACTTTTTTTATGTACCTTTCATAACCGTGTGAGCATATTTTGTTGACTATTGAACCGGTTCTCGGAATTGAAATAAGAGGACACCGTTGAACTCACAGCACTGATATTTGCTTAAGGAGAGATTCACCATTACCACAGAAGGTCGAATGATGATGTTAGTGTTTCTGTTTTATGTGGAAGAAGAATAAAATAAAATATTTGACATTTTTTTTGAAACATCTCTTTTAAAATTATGGAGGTGGGGACCACATGAGCTAGAAAACCCCCCAGTTTGAATAATTGGTGGTGGGGAACACACAAACCCCTCTTAATGGGGGAAAACCTCTCAACTCTCCAATTGATTAATTGAGCCAAGTAAAATTAATTAAATTTGTCAACTTTAATTAATTGTTAGACATATTTTTAATAAGTTGGAACTTCATTTTTTTTGTTGGGATAGAGGATTTCGTGGGAAAAGGAGCTTTGGAGAATTGTGGAGAAATGTTCTTTCCAATGAATAAATTTTCTTCCAAACGAATAACGCCCTCTCCAATGAAGAACATATTTCGGAATCAAGAATGAGGGTGACGCACGATCTCGACTTCGGAAGCGTATTGCAGAAGTGACAAACATTGGAACCATCATCGCCTACACCAACATCAACTCGTGACACCTCCAATGAACCTTCGATGTAGGGATTGTTGTTCTGAATACCCCCTTATGCGTTCTTCATGTTTTTCATGATTCAAGAATAAATAAGCTTCTTCCTACTATTCTAACGTTGTTTGTTTGGGACAAACGAACATGGCCTCACCTCTCCGCAACCACTGTGAATTTGGATGCTATTGAAATTATGGTGACATACCGAGAAAAGTGCAGAACTCTTCGGAAAGAAGAACGGGCCACCGGGCTATGCCAGGTGACCCGGGGAGCATCGAAGGCGACCCGTGCCGGCAACCAGCACCGAAGCGACTCGGGAGAGGCTGCTGGAACTCCGGATGGCCGAGGAGATGGAGGTGGAACCACCGCACCGCTGGAGAAGGGTCATGGCGGAGCTGGTGCGGGAGCTGACACACAGCCAGCTGCACGAAGGGGAGGCTACAATGCGCATTTGTGCCATTAAGCATGGTGGGCCGTGACCTTGTAATGCTGCAGTGAAGTGATGGTGTACGGCTCGCTATCGGCCACCGGTGATGGCACGGCGCGCGATCGCATTTTGTGGAGGAGGGGTGGCCGTCCGGCCAGCCACGAGCCGAGCGGGCCGCACCTCGGGCCTCCCCACATGAGACGGGTTAGACCTAGCAGGCTGGACCAGACCAAGCGGCCAGGGTTGGACCCTAGGCTAGACACGGGTCGGGCCAGGGTGACTCAAATTGGTTCAGGCCAGCCCAGGCCATGTTGGGCCGGAGTCGGACCAACTTCAACCCCCCTTTCGATATTTTCAGCCATATGCTGAGCTAAAGGCGTCCGTTTGATGAACCTTCTGCAGTGCTGAAATCCTTGGATCAAGAAAGTCCTTTTGGTACACCCACTTTCATTTTGGACAATGTTGGGGTATGGCCGGGTTGGATCGAGCATGAATCCAACCAGGTCCTACGGACTAAAAGGCTAATAACATACAGACCGATCATCTGATTTTTGCACATTCTATTGTGTTGAGACCCCTTTTATGTGGCGGTCCTTTGGGATACTTTTTCATGGGACTTCATGGATGTTGGAGTATCGACCTATGGCATGAGGTGCGGACCCTCCCGGAATCAAGCGAGCTTAGTGCGGGAACCCTATAGCTGGCTGTATCATGAGAAAGGGATCCTATATGGGTCTGTGTTTTGGGATCCTATGTGGGTCTGTGATTTGGGATCCTACGCGGGTCTGTGTTCGAGATTCCCACTTGGATCCACTCTAGGAATCCACGTGGAAGTACTCTAGGATCCTACGTGGGTCTGCTATACAAGGATCCTATGTGGGTATGATGATTCATGATCCTACATGGGTCCACCTCTTAACAGAGTAAGATGATTCATTAGTTACATCTAATAATCATTTCTACTATATCTAAGTTATACCTGACATGAGCATAATCTATACCTTCATGGTTTTCTTCTATGTGGCGATACCTTCGTGGTCCTTACCTTCATGGTGATACCTTTGTTGTATTCTTCTGTGTGGCGTACCTTTGTGGTACTACCTTCATGGGGATACCATTATGGTATTCTTCTATGTGGAATTACGTTTTTGGTACTTACCCTTGTCGTGTTACCTTCATTGTATTCTTTCCTTCATGGAATAGTTGTGCTTTGGGCTAATGAGTTGGACCTTGTGTTTCCTCATGAATGAGATGAGTATACTTGATTACTTAGGTATATGTATGGGCATATACCTAAGTAGTGTTGTCATTTGTTCCCATGCATTGTGGTTTATCCTTGGTGGATTTTTGGGATTCCTTTGAGGGTCTCGACGTCCCTACTGAGTATCTTTATACTCACCCCTGCATGGGCTATGCCCGCACCTTGTTGTGTATGGTGAAGACAACAGACAACGCTGATGGTGGATGAGGGTACCAAGAATCGAGGTAGCTTGGAGGTGGAAATTATATGAGGCACACCACAGAGATTACCATTCAACAGTTGTACCTACCCTTCAGGTTGGATCCTTGGCAGTTGTTCACAAGATCTGATTTAGTTTAATTGTATGTTTTAGTTTTCTTGTACATTCCAGTTGGGCATGTATTCTGGCCCCTTTTTCTTACTGTACACACTCTTTTTACTATATAGTTTACTTGTGTTTTTATCTTTCCATGTGAATGGTTTTGTGCGTTTAGAGTTCATAAATGCAATGCCTTCTCAGTTTTAGGGAATACTCCTTTCGGTTCTAGTCGCCAGACCCTCGGCTATGGAATGAAGGCTTGGGGTAGTCACAGCATGGGCCCCGAGGGATGATTCGTAAAATATTGGTATCAAAGGAGTCGGTTCTTCCCTAGACCATTGGACTATTATATTTTGAACAAAAATATTGTTAAGTGTAGTGAGTGCGGTTATCAGTTTAGGGAATCGAGTGTTGGTGCAACAGCCAACGTATCCTTGCACCATGAATCTGACATCTAATTTATGTCTCAGTGCACAAAAACACTAATTTCATGTGTGTTTCGTAAAGTTTTCTTTGTTATATTTTTGAGTCAGCTAACCAGGTTTAAATTTTGACCATGGAACACCTTTTTCTTTTCAGTATGTCTCCATGTAGAAAGCCAGCTAGGGTTCCAGGTATAGTACATGATGATATCCCACTGAGCGATGAGGCCTCAGTGCATGGCCCTTTATCAGTAGGGGCACCAGTGGAGGAACCATCGGTACCATTACCCGTTGGGCCATCGATGCCACCATCCATAGTAGTAGAAGGTTCACACCGCTTGAGCGCATTTTACAAGTTCCAGTACCAGAGGCCACCCAGGTTTAGGGGTGAGACGGACCCACATGTGGCTGCTGATTGTTTAAGGGACGCGGTGAGAGTCATTCGACTGGTAGGGACACCATCTGATCTCATGGTGATCCTTTCTACTAGTCTTCAAAAGAGAGACGCATGCTGATGGTGGAGCATGATGCTCCAAGTTCACGACGAGATGACCCTTCTCTGGACAGAGTTTGAGAGCCTGTTTTGGGCATAGTTTGTCCCAAAAACCCTTCGTGCAGTGCGTATACAGGAGCTTCTTCATCTGCACCAGGGTAGCATGATTGTGGATTAGTACTCATGGATTTTCACCGACCTCTCATGCGACCCCATTGATATGGTGTGAGTCCCATTCTTCATGGCCCAGACCTTCGAGCTGGGACTCAGGTGGGAGATCAGGGCTTCGATGATTTCTCTCAACATCTTGATGCAGGAGGGGGTGTTAGAGCGAGACCTCCTAGTGGAGAGTTTTCTTGCTGAGCAGTCACCAGCAGTGAGACCTACCACCAAGCATCACGTAGCAAAGTCTTCTATAGCTGGCAAAAAAAAGATGTTATAACGGTCCAAGGGGACCACCCCAACAGGTGGACGACCGCAGGATTTCGGGTCGGCTGTGTGGGGCACTGGAGACAGAGACAGTCATGCGAGGAGAACGCAGTGTTACGCATGCGGAGGGCTGGGTCACATGGCTCATTACTTCCCAACCCACCATACGAATTATTAGATGACAGTCAAAGGACCACCTAGGAAGAGACAAGGGATCAACCGAAGAGGTCTGTAGGGAGCTTGCAGACGTGGCAGAGGAGATGGTCATGCAACTGGTGGTGGGTGATGATTCGAGGTGTTACTACCACCGCCACCAGGTGGTCCACCTCGACCATAGGGACTAGGTTGATAGGAGCGAGCTCAGCTCTAGGAAGATAGGTCCTATGACCACGACGCTCCAGAGATGATATGTGGTACTATCTGGGTCTACTCCACCTTAGATGCAGTACATATAGACACAGGATCCATTCATTCTTTTATTGCCACTGCCCTCATTTGGAGTATGGAGATTCCGGTGGAGACATTAGCTCGATCCTTACATCTAAAGACTCATATGGGATAGGATTCGATGATTACACACTAGTGCCGGGAGTGTGAGATTACTCTAGGAGGTAAGATCTTCGGTTGGGATTTCCTAGTAGCAGCGTCGAGGCCATACGACGTCATCTTGGGTATGGAATGGTTATTTATAGTCCATTCTTAGATTGACTATATGAGGCACAAAGTGTCCTTTGTCCACACATATGGGTCTAGGTTTACCTTCACCGATAAGTAGGGTGCCTATAATGCACATGATGGACTTACCCAGAGGAGAGTGCAACTGATCACTCATCAGTTGGCTAACCATACCCTTGAAGCGGTTGATGTAGAGAGTCTGATCTATCCTGTAGTGGTGGACCAGTACACATATGTCATCCTTATTTAAGTTCTGGGTCTACCTCATCATAGAGAGGTAGAATTATACAATTATTTTTTTCCCTGGGACAGAACCAATATCTACAATGGCATATCAGATGGCTCTGGAAGAGCTTCGTGAGTTGGGAGTATAACTGGAAGACTTACAGGGGAAGGGGTTCATCTGAACCAGTTTTTCTCCATAGGAAACCCTGATATTATTCACCAAGAAAGAGGATGGGATCTTGAGACTTTGTGTTTACTATCAGCGCCTAATCCAACTGACCATGAAGAACAAGTACCCACTCCCGAGTATTGATGATCTCTTTGAACAACTGAACGGAGCACATTGGTTCTCAAAGATAGACCTTAGATCAGGCTATCACCAACTTAGAGTGTGAGACAAGGATGTGTAGAAGACAGATTTCAGATGTTAGTATGGCCACTACGAGTTCTTGGTTATGCCATTCTATGTGACCAACACTCCAGAAGTGTTCATGGGACTCATGAACAAGATCATTCAGACCTACCATGATCTCTAGGAATTAGTCTTCATAGACAACATTCTGATCTACTCAGATACCGAGGAGGAGCATGCCTATCATTTGCAGATAGTTCTGGACACACTTTGAGAGGACCATATTTATGGTATGCTCTCGAAGTGCCAGTTCTGGATTTGAGAGGTTTAATTTCTAGGGAATGTCATCTCATAAGCTGGATTTGTAGTGGATCCAGTGAATATTGATGCGGTACTTGCATGGGAGCCACCTCGGATTGTGACGAAGGTATGGAGTTTTCTGGGTTTGTCCTATTACTACCAGAGGTTTGTTCCATATTTCTCTATAGTTGGAGCACTTTTATCAGTGTCGATGAAGAAGGGGAAACCCTTCGTGTGGTCAGAGATATTCCAGCGGAGTTTTCAAGAGCTGAGGCAGAGGCTGACTAGTGCCCCCATCTGGAGGATTTTAGAGAAGGGTGTTGGGTACGTAGTCTACTACGACACATCAGGGACCAGGCTTGTGTGTGTCCTGATGTAGGAGTGGGTAGTTATCACATATGGTTTTCGACAGCAGAGACAACCTGAGCAGAACTACGCTACCCATGACCAGATGTTAGCATCAGTGGTCTTTTCCTTATAGATGTGGCGACATTACTTGATGGGAGACCTTTTTACAGTCTACTATAATCACAAGAGTCTCAGGTATATCTTCTCTCATAAGGAACTGAACCTGAGACAATGATGTTGTCTTGAGTTCCTCTAGGACGATTACTTCGAGATATTATATACTCTTGGGAAGGGGAACGTTGTAGTAGATTCACTTAGTAAGAGATCTGGTATACAACTACTAGATGGGGCAATGGGGTAACTGTCAGCTTTACATATATCCTTTCTAGAATAAGATGGAGCAACTTTTCTTCAATATCATACAATCACTCTCCCACTTCTTCATTAAGTTAAGGAGGTTTAGTGTGGAGACACTGACTGCGCGACTCGATGTGTTCAGATATCCATAGGTTCGAAACATGATGGGTTTTCTAAAGGTGGGGAGCACATCATTCTCTTTAGAGGATGTACCATGGTACTAGTTTCTCTTCAGGAGGATTTTTAAGGGAGTTCCACACATCTACTCTAGCGGTGAATCCTGGAGTGGAGAAGATTTACCGGGACCTCCGATGACAGCACTCGATATTGATAATGAAAAAAGAAGAAGCAGATTTTGTCTATCGATTCCTTACTTGTTAGCAAGTGAAGGCCGAGCATTAGGTACTAGCAGGCTTAGTTCAGACTTTAGAGGTCCCAGAGTGGAAGTGGGACATGATATCTATGGACTTCGTTAGAGGACATCCATATACATCCAAGGGTCATGATTCTATCTAGCTGATCGTTGACCGACTCAATATGTCGTCCCACTTCCAACCGATCATCGAGCAGGGTTCAGAAGAGATGTTGGGATGCCTCTATGTGCAGGATATTGTGAAACTACATGTAATACCCTCGATGATTGTCTCCGATCGTGATGCAAGTTTCACTTCCCGACAATGGAAGGGGTTCCAGGAGGCTTTCGGGACACAACTTCATTTGAGAACCACCTTCCATCCTTAGACGGATGGCCAGACAGAGAGGAACATTCAGACCCTTGAGGACATGCTGTTTTCATGCATCCTTGACTTCAGTCACAACTGGGATGATCACTTTCCCTTGGTGGAGTTTTCATAAAATAACAGGTACCACACAACCATTAGGATGGAACCTTTTGAGGCATTGTACGACCGACCTTGTAGATATCCCTTGTGCTAGACTGGCCTAGGGGATTCAGCACTAATGGGACCGGATATGGTACAAGCTACTAGAGAGAAGGTTTAGATCATTTATATGTGGACAAAGACTACACAGTGTATGCATAAGTCATATGTCGATAGGAGAAGGATACCTCTGGAGTTCGAGGATGGTGACCATGTCTTTCTATGGGTATCACCCCGATGAGGTTTGCAGAGATTTGGTCGGGGTGGAAAGTTATCTATGAGGTTCATCGGGACCTTTTAGGTCCTTAGAAGAGTTGGCGAGGTGGATTACCGCTTAGCTCTTCCACCTCTGTTGCACTGGGTGCACAATTGTTTCCACGTATCCCAGCTAAGGAGATACGTTCAAGACCCATCTCACGTCATGAACCATGGAGAGCTGGAAATTGACTATGGGGCAACGTATACAGAGGTTCTAGTAGATATTAAGGATCATCAGGATTCGGCCCTTCATGGGTGGTCGATACCTTTAGTGGGTATACATTGGCAGTACAAGAACCTCTAGGAGAGCACATGGGAGCGGGAGGCTCTGATTCGTGCTCAGTTCCCCCACTTGTCTTCGTAGTTTTGTGATGTGGATTTTGGGGACGCAATGCCCTGAGGTGGGGAGAAAGTAAAGAAACAGAAATTTCCATGTCAATTATTTATTATATAGAAATATTTGAGTCCTCCAAAATTGACGGCGCGTAATTCTAAGACCCGGTGTTCCCAGAATAAATTTGTGATCGTTTTTTATGTACGTTCGGTAAGTGTGTGAAAGGGTTTTCATAACTTTTGAACCAGTGCTCGAAATTGAAATCTGAGAACACCGTTGAACTCGCATTGCTGATATTCACTTAGGGAGACCTTCACCATGACCGCAGTAGGTCGAAGGAGGAAGTTAGTTTTTTTTAGTTTTACGTGGAAGAATAAGAAAATAAAATATTTGAAATTTTATTTTTCTTTTTGAAACCTCTCTTTTGAAATTATATAGGTGGGGTCCACACAAGCTAGAAAACCCCCCAATTTGAATTATTTCAGGTGGCGTCCACCCGAACCCATCTTAATGGGGGAAGACCTCTCAACTATCCAATTAATTATCTAAGCCAACTATAATTAATTAAATGTGTCAACGTTAATTAATTGTTAGACATATTTTTAATAAGTTGGATCTTTATTTTTATTTTGGGATCGAGGATTTTGTAGGAAAAGGAGCTTGGGAGAATTTTGGAGAAATTTTCTCTCCAACGAAGAACTTTTCCTCCAAATGATGAACGCCCTATCCAACAAAGAACACACTTCAAAATCATGAATGAGGACGACACATCAGCCTGACATTGGAAGAACGTTCCGGAAGTGACAAATGTTGGAACCCTCATCGTGTTCACAGACTTCAACTCACGACACCTCTGACAAAAAATTTATGTAGGGACTTTTTAATACCCCCTTACCTTTTCTTGACATTTTTCAAGATTCAAGAATAATCTTGACACTTTCTATAGTTGTAACGCGGATGGTTCGGGCCAAACCAACACAAACCAATCTCTCCAAAACCATTGTGAATTTTGATGGTCTTGAAATGATGGAAACATCCCAAGAAAAGTGAGGAAGTATTCAGAAAGAAGAATGGGCCATGGGGGCACACTCGGTGACCCGAGGAACGTTGTTGGCGACATGTCTCGGCAACCGACACCAGAGGGACTCAGGAGCAGAGACTGACACTCCAGCCAGCTGCGGAGATGGCAGTGGTGCAACAGCGCCACTGGAGAGGGATCATGGACCATTGGTTATGGCGGAGTAGGGCAGGCGGCTAGAGAACGAGAAGTTACATGAAGGGGAGGTGGTAGCACGTGTCTGCGCTGCCGGGTGTGCAGAAGCTGCTACCTAGTGCCATGACGGTGATGTGAGGGCAACTGATAGTGAGTCGGCCTCCGGGGATGGTGCGTCACACGACTGTGCCACATAAAGGAGGGATGACCATCCAAAATGATGCGAGCCGAGAGGGCCGCACCACGGGCCGAGCTGGTGGGATGGGCCAGACCCATCGTGTTGGGTCGGACTCAGGGCTGGACCCAGACTAACTTCGACCCCCTTTTTGATCTTTTATCCATAACATGTGCTACGAGTATCCATTTGATGAACTGCCTGTGAAGCCAAAATCCATGGATCGAGATGGTACTTTGGTATACCCTACTTGAGTTTTGGATAAAGTTGGGTTATAGCCGGATTGAATCAAAGACGAATCCAATCGGGCCCCTGAGACTAAAAGGAAAATAACTTACAGACTTGGTGTCCGATTGACACACAATATATTGCGTTGAGACCCCTTTTTTGTGGCAGTCCTTTGGGATACTTATTCATGGGACTTATTGGAAGTTGGAGTATCGACCTGTGGCATAAGGAGTAGACCCTCCCAGAATCAAGCGAGCGTAGTACGGGAACCCTATAGCTAGCTATATCATGAGAAAGGGATCCTATCTGGGTCTCTTCGTTGGGATCCTATATGGGTCTGTGATTTGGTATCCTATGTCAGTCTTTGTTCGTGAGTCCCACTTATATCCACTCTATGAATCCATGTGGAACTACTCTAGGATCCTATGTGAGTCTGCTCTACTAGGATCCTACGTGGGTCTGATGATTTAGGATTCTACGTGGGTTTGCCTCTTAATAGAGTAATGATGTTTCATTAGTCACATATAATCATATATTCTACCATACCTAAGTTATACCTGGTGTGAGATGAATCTATACCTTCGTGGTTTTCTTTTGCATGGAAATACCTTTGTGATCCTTACCTTCATGTGATACCTTTGTGGTATTCTTCTGTGTGGCATACCTTTTTGGTACTATGTTTGTGGTGATACCTTTGTGGTATTATTCTATGTGGCATTAACTTTGTGGTACTTACCATTGTGTTGTTACCTTCATGGTATTCTTTCCTTCGTGGAGCAGTTGTGCTTTAGGCTAATGAGTTGGACTTTGTGTTTCCTCATGAATGAGATGAGTATACAAGATAACTTAGCTATATGTATGGGCTTATACCTAAATAGGACTGTCAGTTGGTTTCATGATTTGTGGTTTAACCTTTGTCGATTTTTGGGAGAACATTGAGGGTCTCAGGGTCCCTACTGAGTATCGTTATACTCACCCCTACAAGAGCTATGCCCACACCTTGTTGTGTTTGGTGCAGACGACAGAAAGTGCTGACAATGGTCGAGGGTACCAAGACTGGAGGTAGCTTGGAGGTGGACATTAGACTAGGCAAACCATAGAGAAGACCATTAGAGAGCTATAAATACCCTTCAGGTAGGATCTTTGGCGGGTGTTCAGAGGAGTTGTTTCAGTTTACTTTTACTTTTCAGTATTATTGTACTTTCTAGTTGGGCTTGTATTCTGTCCCCTTTTTTCTTATTGTACACACTCCTTTTACTATAAAGTTTACTTGGGTTTGTATCTTGTTGTGTGGTTGGTTGTGTGTGTTTATAGGTTATAAAAGCAATTTCATCCCTATTTTAGGGAATACACCTTTTGGTGCTAGTCGCCAGCCCCTGGCTTATGGAAGGCAGGCTTGGGGTAGTCACGACATGGGCCCCAGGGGACGGGTCATGACAATCTACTCAAATCCTTCACAATTGTTCATAAAGAACATGTTAATTAACCAAACAATTTACCTTGGGAGTTTCTATCAAGGTGTTCAATCTTAGTACCACTCATCATGCACTAGTGATAGTCTTGTTAGTACCCAATCTACCCCTTTTAGAGGTGTTACCCCTAGGTGAATCTATTCAAAAACCATATCCTCTTTTCTGTATCAAGAAATGGATTTATTTTATTAAAAACCCACAACCCTTTATTTATGATCAATTAGAATATTATCCTATACTTAGGTTAATACTAATGGACTTTATTAAAGTTATATATTTTCGATCTCAAAAAATTACTAAATATTCCCTTAGATTATAACTAAGGCTACATGAGTATAAAATATATAAATATACATCAATTTAGAAGGACATTCAAAAAATTTAATAATTATACAATCCCTAGGAATATGAATTATTAATTTATTTTTGAATTAGGTATACTACCTTCAAATTTCATGAAATATACTCAACATCTTCCAAAGATATATTCTCACATAGTACAATTTGTAACAATACCCAACTTAAAATATATCCTCATAATAGGGGAAAGGTAAAATTAGAAAGAGTTGGATCAGATAGGATCAGATACTCAATAAGGGTAAACATGGGATATATCAGTAAAAAATCACATGAAATCATAAAATGAGTATAAGAGTATGATAATCTGAGTGTATCATTGAATATCATACCCATAAATTCATAAATTAAAATAACGGAATAATGATTTTTATTAATAGTACATAAATCATAGATAAATTATATTCATGATCTATGGCAACATAACATTAGAATATGATCATTTCATAAGATAGAGAAATGAAGTGTGTAATAATAACAATCATTAAAATCATCTTTCAAGGACACCTACCACGACATTCATTATATGTTGGTCTTTTGGGAAGTAGTTGTATACCATCTTTAGGCATTGGAAAACCTCTAATATACCCCCTTTTAGGCCATGGATAACCTACCATATATTCTTTGAGCTCATAATCATTAAAAATTTACCAATAAATTGGAGGGATATAACAAAACCACCAAGAAAATAATCATAATCCATTTATATCAGTACCAAAATATCATGAAAACATTTATCATTTCATCATAGCATAATCAATGGAAAATAAAATGGGATTTGTAAATATTTTATTACAATAATTATAAAGAATCTAAATAATAAATAAATAAGGTATTATAGGATTATATACCCACTGAATCATACGTATCATTAATAGAAATGTTCATAAATGAAAAAACTTTTAAAATAGCACTCGAACATTTCTTAAGGAAAATACTATTTTTTATTTTATAAACAATTATATATAATATAAAAACATACTGAATATTGGAAAAGACATTTTCAATGAAAATATCCTTGTAACATTGTATGGGAAGATTCAAATAAAATATTATTGATTTTGGTAGGAAAATTCATTTGTATGGTATATGTTAAAAGAGGGATTCTATTCATTCCTTTGTTTACAATTACCTCATTCGGTAAACAAAAACAAGTTCCCTTAAAAATTATTTTTATAGAAATTTAAACTTACATAAAAATTAAATTAATAAATCATTTTAGAGAATTAAAAACATTCTTGATAAAATTTTAATTACAATAAGGATATGAAAGGGAAAAAATCTTAACTAAATAGCGAACAAAGAAACTTTTCCTTAAAATAATTCTTTCAAAATTTTGATTACATAAATAGAGATAAAAATGAAAATTAGGTATGTAATTTCAATAAATTACTATATCTTAAGAAAATAAATTATCTTTTTAGGAGATGGATTATATAATTTCATCATAATATTTTTATGGATAAACAAATTGAGTATATAAGTATGATTGTTACATAAAACCCATACCTCAGGTCCGAATTTCCTCATAAGATATTTTAAACTAATTTAAGAATAATTTAAAAAATTTTAAAACCTTAAATTATAATAATATTTATAATTATAATACTATTCATGGTTTACTTATGACATCTTATGTCTCATTTATTAATAATAATTCATTATTTCAATCATTTTGGGTGTCAACTTCTTTATTTTTCACGTATGTTTCTCTTCAAAAATTATGTTCCTTCCATCTTAATCATCATTCGATCATATCCATATTTTTCATGATAAAAATACCATATATATTCATTATAAACATATTCATAACCATCCATAAATTATATAGATAGAAAAATTAATTAAATTGTTCATGGAGATGGTAATCCATACATACAAACAAAAAATGTGTTAAATTTATAAAAAAAATAATGAAAAAAGATGAATTTATTATTATTATTATTATATCATAATAATTATATCAGAAATGTTATATATATATAATATCCCACATTATAAGCATACATGAGAGGTGATGATTGAAAATTAATCATTTCACGATGTGGTGGTGGTAGTTCACATGTACGCATGATCGAAGATCCAAGGGCCCAACCATAAACATTAAATAATCAAGCATTTGTTTCAGTGATTCATTTTCATGAATTTGAACATATATTTTTTGTTTAAGGTTTTATATAATCAGGTCATCAAAGTCATATAAATATATATTATAACTTTGATTGTGGACTTCCACTTAGTATCCATTATCCTAAAATACAAAAATTTTAAGATTTAAAAAGTTTTATTTTTCTTGAAATATATCCCCAATTGTGATCTTAAACTCATCCCTGTTCATAATATTCGTTAAAAACCTTTTAAAAAATATGAAACATGTAATGAGAAAAAAAATCTCCATAAAGTATGTAAGGCCATAGCCTTAAACATTACATAATCTTGAGTTAAGCCAATAATTCCCATTGAGGATATTTTTAGGTTTAGAGTTTTAGAGAATTAGGCCAAAAATATTACATAATATACCCAGACATTATTTGTGGATAATTACGAATAATATCCTCTTTTTCCACCAAAGGAAAAACTTTAAGAAAAACTCGATTTATTTTTATTGACAAAAATCATCTTGAATTCTTCCTTTATATTATACATCCTTATAACCATTGGAAAACATTTCAAAAACATGGGATGATAATAAGAATCTCCATAAGGGATACATAATGAATGAAAGCTATTAGTTTTAAAAAAACAGATAAACCATTAATACATTATCATAAAGTAGTACTATTCACATTTAAGAAGTAGCAAAAACACTTTCCTGAGTATAATCTCATTGAAAACCTTTTTGTAACCAAAATTTTACCATAAAGCCCATATAAATCAACATATAAGATATAAAAGAAACTTGGGATATAAACACACTTAAATTGAATAACCACACAGTCGACTTCCAAACATATCACAAAATTGAATAGCCATATGAGCTACTTTCATACCCAATGCATTGGAGGTTACAACATAACCAGCCATCCTTGGTTTATCATGGAATCAATAATAATTTTTTATCAGGTAACCACCCATAATTGGTGTATCTTGTGACCACCTATCGAATGTCTAAGTACCATTATAAAATCATAACACATAAAATATTGAAAATATCTACATTTCACTCATGAAATTTCTTTAAAATAATAAATAATCATTTCATGATATTATATGTTACAATTAATTTTAAAAAACATTCAATACCAAAACACCCAAAATGTGAATAAGGGATTTATTTTCCTTTTAAAAACATTAAGGATTTTAGAGGAAGCCAATAATCAAATAACGATTACGGCAGCAGAGAGGCCATTTCCAGTACATACGTTAAAAAAATTCCTCTTTTAATTTAGTAAAACACATCCTAGAAAAAATATTACATTTGAATGGAACTAAAAGTCAAAGAGTTTCATTATACATATCATAAAAGAAACTGCATATATTATCAAAATATTCCTCAATGAAAGGAGATAGAGACAAAGTCCTTTACCTTGAGTCCGACATGTCACGTATGTTCCCTGTTCTTCCTGAATAATAAACATAAGTTAATTTATAATTTAATCAAAACCTGTTTAATTTTAATTTTCCATTTATATCACTTATTACCATGTTAAAAAAATTACATAATTATTTATGTTAGTATCAGTCCTTTTGCCGATATTCGGTACGTGAGTGAAAAATGAACTTGTTTTGATATGAATTTTACATGTGGTCACAAGTCTATTATCTCAAGAATAGTATTCATGATTTAAATACCATTTAAATCTAGTATATATATTTATTTATAAAAGTATATAACAGTTGGAGATAAGAAATTAAATTCACTGTTCATGGAGATGATATGTCGTACATACGCATGAATGCTACGTTGATTTATTTGTCATACTAAAAGAATAATAATAAAACTTTATAAATGTATATTATAGTATCAGTATTATATTTATGTCATTTAAATATCATATATTTAATAAAACCACCCTGTATACGTTCCATGTATAGCATGAATGAGTCATATGACTTTGAGGGGGCGGTAGTCCACACATCCAGAAATGAAATTTTCGTATTTACACAACATGGAAAGAATAAAAGCATGTTGTAAAAAAATAAATAATAATAGAGAAAATATAAATATAATATCTATCATATATAAATATAGGTCAATCATAATGTCCACCATGAGAGGTTGTAGGGGAAAATCGAACAATCATCCTTTCGTGAGGCAGTTGATCGACGTGCATAGAAACAATATGTTCTTATCCATTAAATGGATGTGTGTGTATGTGTAGTTCTAATACTATTAAAAAAATCCTAGTATATTTTGGATAATATTTTTGTTATGTAATCAAAGAAACAAAAAAGATCATAGGTAGTAAAGAAGGAAAGTAAAGGAAAGTAACTTGAGAGAAGACATTACCTCTAAATCCGATAAATTCCTTTTATTTGAGCAAAAATGATTTCTTGAATTGAATTATGACCACGGTTAGGATTATATGAGGAAGGGAGAGATTTTGGGAGCTTACTTTAGCATAAGTTGGATGAGATAACAGGATTTAGTTGTGTTAATTATGTGGGTAGAGGTGGTGACCTTTTATAAGAGTGAGGATGGGAACTTTTGTCCCAAACTCATTTAATTAGAATATTATATGATGTTATTTTGAATACCCATAATCCAATAATTTTTAAACAAGTATTTAATATTTATTTATCCTTATATTTTTTTATTAACTCTTATTTTACCCTTTTTAATGTTACAATGATATCATGTTATTTACATATTGTGGGTTAATGTAATTCATATATAATGTTAAAAGAATCCCAACAATACATTTATTACATATTTGGACTTATATTAACCATTTGGGAAAATATTATATTTTTAATAATTTAATATAATTTAATATAATATTTTATATTTGAAGTTATGAATTGGGTCAATTTTGGACACTATTCATACATGATTTTTTGATAAATTCATAACAACTTGATACCATAAAAATGGAACTAAATAAAATATAATAAGTTAATAAAATTGATAAAATTCATGGATTAAATCAAAATAACCAAATTACATTTATTTTAACATTTATAATATCATTTCTTTGAATCATTTATAAATGAATAAATCACTTCATCCTCATTGTGTCAAAATTTAATTTATTTATTTAATTTATAAAAATTATAAATAGAAAAACATGATGTATGGTATCTTTTTATCATTCTAATGAATATTTATAGTCAAATATATCAATTATATAATCCCATATAAAAATTGTTTTAGTATAAGATACATTTTTATGATATATTTCTCATTACATTAAATTAATTATTAAAAAATGTCATTTTCACATCCAAGTGGCTCCATTGAGTCCAAATATTGACCCACGTATACACATGGGTGGAAATATCTCATCCAATAGTATTATGACACGTGTTAGGTTAGTTTAATATTATTACAACAATATTTTTTACCCTTATTTAGATGATTTATGCCTTAATTGTGGTAAATAAAATAATTACTAATGTTACTATTAATAATGCCCAAAAATAAAAGGGTTTGATTTTAAAAATTTGGACCCTATGATTATAAATATGGAAACCCTTTTTTTCTAATTAAAACCTCATAATTTTTATAAAATAATTTAAAATTAATTCTCATTGTCGAAACAAATAATCGGGTTTTGAGGAAGTAATAACTATCAAAATATTGACATGTGTTTATGTCCAATTTCAATGTGAAATAACTAACAATGAACAACATTGGATTAAATGATAAAAATATATATTCCAACTATAATTTAAAACTATTAATTAATAATATTTAACCATACAAATTATCTCTATGGAAAAACATTGTTTTCAAATAAAATTTTTCATATTTTTAATATTAATCAAAACATGATAGTTATAAAAAAAATCAAAAATTAATCCCAAGTAAATCTTAACACACCAATTCTAAAGAGAATGTTTATTTTTTCAAATAGAATATATAAAGGTGTCAAGAACAAAATTTATGAATGGTTTTCCATCAAAATACGGTAAAAGTGAATTTTTATAAAAATACTTCTTTTATCCAAAAAAATTAATTTGTTCTCATATCATATCTAGAAAACATATAAGATTAATTTACAACATTACATTGAATATGTAACATATATTTTCATTAAATAAAATATACATAAATATTGATATGATTTTATAAACACAATTATTTTCTTTTAAATAGGTTTTCATAAAAGCACATCCTTTATATTCAATTTGTTTTTATTTTCATTTCTAATACATTCTGTAACCAATGAATTATTATTTTATCATGAGTAAACCATATTTCAAAATTTAATTTATACTATTAATTCCCTCCATTCCAATTTATAGGTGTTAACAAACATTTAGAATAACAATATAATCATTGTATTATTTTTCAGTATAACTCAATTATGTGTGCAACATAAGATTTATGATAAAACTCATTGTTTCATATCAAGTATGATATCGGAAAATAGATTCCCATTTAATGTAAAATTTTTATATTATTCATAAATATTTATTGAAAATAAAATTATTATTCTCTAAATACATAGAGAATTACATCATTCCCCTATTAGAAATTTTGTCATCACATTTTTAAAATTGGGCTTGGAAACTTCATTGAAAATATCACATCACAAAAAGAGTCAGCAAAAATTAACATTAAAAGAAAGAAATAGAATTACAAAGGTCACCCGAGGTAATACTTACATGGATTCCAAGTAGGAAACATGGATATGTGAGAGAAAACTAACCGTCATGTTTTGATGAAGAGTGATAGAAAACATGATCAGGATAATGTTAACAACAGGAAAACCATAAAATTATTATGGGTTAAATAATCTTTGATTTTCCAGTTGGAAAAGTAAGTGGAAAACGTTTTTGTTTTAATATCATTTTCATTATTTTGAATAATTTATTTATAATATTGACTAAGAAAATAAATAAACATACATACTTTTCAAATATAGATTCATCTATTAATAATATTTTACCACAAACTCATCTTTTCTCCAAATGACGAGTAATCAAGAAGACTTTGTCACACCTAAAGTTCCTGAATCAACTTCTAGAGAATAACATAATACTAAAAAGGTTAAATATATATTCATCCTATCTTGAAACATTAACCAAAACCAAAATTTTTAGTACAATATTGGATAATCACCAAAAAGGATAATCCTTTATAAAAAGAAATGCTACTCTTAATCTCCAATATTCAACAAACAAGAACCAAAAGGTCAACACAGACCATTCAATAAAATAATTTCCATAAAATTCATCAAAATAATCAAAAATAATATTGAAAACCAAACATTGAATAATTTGATAACATAGTATTCCAAGATACATTTTATCATGTATCTCTAAAAAAATTGATCACTATTAATGTCTCATACTGAGAAGTAATTAACCTAATCACATATTCTCTATGATAGGTTAATCATTTCCATAAATAACCCAAATATATATTCATCCAAAATAAAATCATAGATTCTCCCAAAATAAAATAAAACCATTACTCCTCAAATAAAATCCCATGGTTTTATATATTCTTTAGTTATGTAGTGTTCCTAAAAGAGAAAACGTCTTCCAAAATAACATCTATCACTTAATCACCAATTTTGTTTCTATACTATGGATATCCAATTGATAAAGCATAATTTCACAAAATCAACTTATTATTTTCCATAAAATAATTTATCTAAATATTATAAGTAATGATAACCAAGGACTTCACATAGGTCAGTGGTAAGCGATAAATCCCAGTCGCACATTGGTTGTGGGTTCAATTCCCATAGCTTTGTCCGAAGCAATGGGTTGTCACATGGTATGCATGTTGTCCTTTTTCAAAAATTGTATAATTAAAATAACACTAAAAATGAGATAAAATCCTTAAAAATAACCGTAACATTTTTTAACCTCAAAGGTTATTTCATACCTCAAATTTTTCATACTAGAAAAAATAACCTATAATTTCATCAAAGATGAATGTCTCAAAAAATACCATTAATTGCCTTGAAATAACATAATCCCTTAAACGAGTTTCTATTTCATTTCACTTATTATATACCTTTTAATTATAAACCCATGAGCATATCCCCAACACCTAAAAAACATCATAATATCCAAATTTGTCTAAAAATTTCCTCTCATACCAACTATAAGGATCCACATTAAACCATTACATAATCTTGAGTTCTGTAAATAATTCACATTGAGGATATTTTTAGGATTATAATTTATGAGAAATAGTCCATAACTATTACATAATTTACCCATTCATTACATGTGGATAGTTACACATAGTATCCACTTTTTTCACCAAAGGAAACCATTTAAACACAAGATAAATTCTATTTCATGATAAAAATCATCTTGACTTATTTGTTTCCCTTATCCATCCTTATACCATGTAGAAATTATTTAAAAAACATAGTATGAGAATAAAAAGATCAGTAAGAGATATATAATGAATAAAAATTGATAGTTTTGAAAAAACATGTATACCATGAATACATTATCATAAAGTAATACTTCATGCTTTAAGAAGTAGAAAAACGCTTCACTCAATATAATCTCAATGATTTCCCTTTTCTATCCAAAATATTACCATAAATCCTATAGAAAAAACATATAACAAATAATGGTTACTTGGGACATGAACATACTTAAATGGAGAAACCATACGGCCAACTTCAATACATATCACTAAATGAAATAGCCATACAACTGACATACATACCCCATGCATTTGGGGATATAATAAAACCAACCATCCATGGTTTATCATAGAACCACCCATAATTTTGTTTATCATGTAACCACACATAATTGGTTTATCACGTAACCACCCATCAAATGTCTAAGCACCATTATATAAACATAACACAAAAAATATTTCAAATATCAACATTTCACTAATAATATTTTATTTTAAATCACAAATAATCATTTCTAGATATTGAAATATTCAAACCATTTCAAAAAACCAATTTCAATACCAAAACACCCAAAAAGTGAATAAGATATTTCTTTTCCTTTTAAAAACATTAAGTTTTATAGAATAATCCAAATATCAAATAATGATTATGATGGCAGAGAGGTTGCTATTGCTGTATGCATTAAAAACATTCCTTTTGTCATTTAGTAAAATGATTTGTAGAAATAAATATTCCCCTTGAATGGAATTAAAAGTCAAATGGTTTTATTATACACCTTATAAATGAAAAAGGTGTATATTATGAAAATATGCATCAATGAATGGAGATTGAGATGGAGTCCCTTAGCTTGAGTTTGAATCATCACATATGTTCTTAGTTCTTCTTGAATAATAAACAATTGTTAATTTCTAATTGATTCAAAACCTTTTCATTTATAGCATTCATTTTATATCACTTATTACCACATTATAAAAATTATATTATTATTTATGTTAATATCGGTCATTTTATCAATATTTGGTACTTGAGTCAATAATGAACTTGTTTTGATAAAAATAGTACATGTGGTCAAAATTCCATTATCTCCAAAATAGTATTAATGATTTAAATATCATATATATCATGTATATATATATATATATTTATAGTAGTACATAACATTTGGAGATATGAAATTAAATGCACCTTTCATGGAGACGATATGCCGTATTTACGAAAGAACTCTACATTCATTTCTTTGTCATACTAAAAGAATAATAATAATATGATAGTAATGTATATTATATTATCAGTTTTATATTTATGTAATGTATGTCTCATAGATTTAATAAAACCATCCTTTATATGTTCCATGTATAGCATGAATGATTCATATGACATTGAGGGGGCGGTAGTCGACACTTCCTCAAATGAAATTATTGTATTTACACATCATGGAAAGAATTAAGGTATATTGTAGATAAAAGTTAAATAATTATAGATAAAATATAATTATAATATATATCATATATTAATTCATTTCCATTATAATGGACACAATGAGAAGTGGTTGGATAAAATTGAACAATCATCATTTCGTGAGGTAGTAGTTTTCTGTATAGAGAAAAAGTATGTTCATATCCCTTGAATGGAGGTGTGTGTAAGGGTATTTTGAATAACTCTCATAAAAACATCCTAGTATATTGAGTATACTACTATTGTTATGTAATCAAATAATAAGAAGATCACAGGGAGTTGATAAGGAAAATAATGGAAAGAAACTTGAGAGAAGACAATACCTCTAAATCGGGTAGCTTCTTTTGATTTCTGCTAATATGATTTCATGATTTTACTTTTGACCAATGTAAGGATTTTTGGAGATTATTTTAGCAGAATTTGTATGATCCAAGGGGCTTGAGATGTTTTAGTTATGTGGGTAGAGTTTGTGGCCTTTTATAAGAGCAGGGAGGGGTATTTTTAAAAAGACAGAAAATATTAATTTATTAAAAATTAAATTTTACATAAAAATGGTTCTAAATTCACTTATTTATAAACTAATATGATATTTTTGAATACCCATCTTCCAATAATTTTTATAAATGTATTGAATATTTTTTAACTTTATCTTTTGGGTTTAACCCTTATCTTACCCTTTTAAATCATAGAGTGATATCATATTATTTACACATTGTGCATTTATACGATTACTATATCATGTCAAAAGACCCCCAAAAAAGACATTTAAAACATTTTAGGACTTATATTAAATTTTTTTTAATATTATATTTTTTAGAACTTAATAGAATTTAATAAACTATTTTATATTTAAAGATAATACTTTTGTCAATTTTGGACAGTATTCATAGTTGACTTTTTAAATAATTCATAGAAACTTTGTTTCTTCTAACCAAAGGTATTAATTAAAAAATAAAATGTCAATATCGGCCAAAAAATTCGTGGACAACATAAAAATAACCAAATTATATTTATTTAAACATTTATATTATCACTTATTTGAATCCTTTTTTATGAAGAAATCACTTCATCATCATTGTGTCATAATTAAATTTATTTTTTTAATATGAAATAATTATAAATAAAATATCATTATTTTGAATTTTTTTAGAATTATAATGAATATTTATAGTCTAATATATCAATTATGTAACCCCATATAAAAATTGTTTTAGTAAAAGATACACGTATTTGTTATATATATATCTTTACTTTTTATTAATTCTCATAAAATGCCATTTTTACATACAAGTGGCTCCATGGGGTCCCAAAATCAACCCAAGGATTACCATGGTTGTAAATATCTTATCAAAGGGGATTAATACATATGTTAGGGTTGTTTAATATTATTATAATATTATTTTTCCCAATTATTTACCCTATTTACCATTTAACCATGGTTAATAAAATAATTACTAATGTTACTGTTCATAATGATAAAAAATAAAAGGTTCTGATTTTAAAATTTTGGACCTTATGATTCAAAAAAAGAAATAATTTTTTTTTCCAAATTCAAAAAACAAAATTGGAAGAAATTAATTGAAAATTATTTCCTGTTATCTAAACCAAAAACTGGGTTTTTAGGAAGTAATAAATATCAAAATATTTACATGTGTTTATGTCCAATTTCAATGTGAAATTACTTCCAATGAAAAAATTATATTAAATGATAAATTGATATTCCATTTATACATTAAAACCATTAATTGACAATATTTTATCATATAAATTATCTAGATAAAATTTTTTGTCTTCAATTAAAATTTAGCGTATTTTTACTATTCATCAAAACATGATAGATATCAAAAAAATATCAAAAATTCATCCCAAGTAAATATTTATGCCCCCCATATAAAGAAAAATTTCATTTTTTCAAATAGAACATATAAGTGTGTCAAATAATAAATTTAAATATAGTTCTCCAACAAAATGTGGTAAAACTATATTTTTAGAAAAATAGTAATCAAATCCAAAATTTGTATTTGTCCTCATATCATATACAGAAAACATATAAGATGAATTTTAAATATTAAATTGAATATATAACATATATGTTTCATTAAATAATAATCTATACATTGTTACATTATTTTATAAACACAATTATTCTCTTTTAAATAGGTTTTTATGAAAACACATTCTTTATATTCAATTAGTTTTTATTTTAATTTATAAAAAATTTGGTAACCAATGAATCATTATTTTAACATGTTTAAACCATATTTTAAAATTTATTTGCTACCATTCATTCCCTCTATTCCAAACGCTAGGAGTTTCTACCATGTAAAATAACAATATTATTATTGTATTATTTTTCAGTATAACACAATGTTGTGTGAAAAGTATGATTTTGGAGAAACCTGTTGTTTCGTGTCGAGTATGTCATCAGAAAAATAATCCCATTCAATGTAAAATTAATATATTATTTATTAATATTAATTGATAATAAAAAGTATTATTCTATAAATACATGGGTCATTAGATCCATCTCTCAGGATGCACATATTTATGATAGCCTCATTGACCATTTTAGAGGAAGTAGATCAAATAAAGGCATTCACCTATGTATTGATGGAATACATGAGCCCATCCTTGGAGTTTCTAGCACATGAAAACTCATAACTATCTATAAGTGGTGAAAAGAACTACAAATTAGTGAAACTCTCTGAATATTACAGAATTGAAATAGAACCCTACTTGAGATGCAAGAACTATTCGGCTCAGTCAAATCTCAGCATCTAAAGAAAGAACTGATCATAGTAGGTAGTCAAGAAATCATTCCATATCATCCCCTGATGGTGTCCATCCGGGGTAGATACATCCTAGCTGTGCTTGTCCAAATAACATAACATGCATATAGAAATATTGACCCTCTAGTTTATAGGAATATATAGATGCTCAAATATTGAAATAGTTTCATATAGACAAGATTCAATAGCATGTGGGACACCATCCCCCGAAAAGATTGAAGGATGGTACTGCAGGAACACACATGTCATATCATCAATCATAGGTGGAGCCGGGGAACACCTTGCATAGACTACATCAGATATATGAAAATATCAAGAAGCTAATCATTAGTGCCAAAATATAGTATAATAGACGGTGCCGCAATTGGAACTCTTAATGGTAAGAATTTTTGGCATAGGGAACACCATGTCTAGAGCTTGTTCATCACCACCCCATGGTGCACAACAGGAGGAAATCATTGTGACCTTATTCTACAAATTCCATGAAAACACCTCAAAAAAAGCATTACGTAGATAGATAAAATCACTAAAAGAATCAGAACAAAAGGAAAGGTCCTACCACCCATGTCATACTACACTAATAGATTCTTATAAGGAAAAGTATTGGTATGTGCTAAAGAATATATTACTGGGGTTCCAAAAGATGATAGGCCAACCATACATTACCTCATCATTCATTGGTATCCATTTAATTTTATATGTCAAGTTTCTCTTTTTTTTGTTTCAATTGTATTATTTCCATATATCATGGTTCATTTAAAATGGATTTTTGTTCCTAGTGAATTAGGGCCCATACTACTTATCACTAAAATCGACACCCATTTAATTTCATTATTATTGCTCAACATTAAAATTACTAATTCCAACCCCTGAGGGAACATAAACCACATGAATTAAAACTATAAATCACTCAATCACAAATATAAAGAAGCCAGAGGATATATGGAAATAAGGCTCAGTCAATAATCCCAATCAAATCGAACAATGAAAGCTGTGAAATGAACCTACATGGCATTTAATTTTCTTGGAATATGAATTCTATGTTTCTAAAAGGATACATTCAACCCTGATCCTTGACCACATATCATCGAGCCAAGGATGAATTGTAATTATCAATCAATATAATCAAAACAATGAAAAAAAGAATTTTCATAACCAAATAGTGAAACGATATCAGTTGTAATTGTTAGAATAAGGACAAAAATTTTAATTCAAGAATCCCAGCATTTTTCCCCAAACATGGGTTATATATTCCCTATCACGTCTTCTGACCAATTTCCATAGGATTTCAAATATTAAGAATATTGTATGCAAATAAAAAATCACTAATGGAACCACTTTGATACCACCTTGTGGAATCCTTGACCCAGTTTCCTCTTAGAGGTTCCTCAAGCCTGGTTGGCTACATGGCCCCATGGACATCTCCTCAAATGCCAGAGCCTACCGACGAGTAGTAAGGGATTAATTTGGGCCCATTGGGAGACTATTCCCTTATTACTAGAGTGTAGCACATCTGATAAATATGAAAATAGAAGATAAATATTAGAAGTTGTAATAGAAATCAGAAATGACAATATATGCAGACTAAATAAATAAATTACTGAAAAAGTGATAATAATTTACAAAATATGATGATACATGTCAGGTGTCTAGAAATATGGAAATATAGATACAAATTAGAAGAAAATACATTCTATAAAACATCATAAAAAATACAAAAACTATCCATGAATCCCGATCTTCATCATTTTCATCTTCTACTATCTCTATCCCAAGAAAGAAAACAATCAATTTTCTAGATCAGTACACTTCCCAATGTCAACACCAGCCTACATGTAATCTTATTGGTTCTCAATGGTAGCATGGATAGTGTGTGATATGAATCTTAGTATACTTCCACCAATAGTTTATATATCTTATTTTCAATGTAATATAAACTAAAATAGTATTCAATCAAGTTTATATAAAATTAAAGTAGTATAATAATTAAAATACCCATTTATGTGATTCAACTTGTGGCTAGTGTCTGAACATGTAACCAAATCATTAATTAATTCTGTAGCAATTTATATACATAGGACACATTAGGTAATACGAGGACTAACATTCTAGCATGATAATATACTGTAGGATCCAAGGTATAACAAGGAATTCTAATGAAATTAATAATGAAGAAGCTCTAAGGTAATAAACGGGGAAGCATATAGCTTAAGGGACACCAACTTAGTAGTAACTGTATCATGGATTATAGGTAAGAGTGTATTACATGGAGCGTCCTCCATGGAATTCCAAAATAATGAGTTTTATTGAGTCTAATGAAAACATCCATGGTAAAAGAGGATAAGAAATGGAAATTCCCAAGAATGTAACAAAGGTGACTCCTGGCTTTAGAATCCATTTTGGATCCAAGGACTATATCCAAGGAATCCTGAAAATGATATAGAACGTATCCTTTGGTTTCATATAAATTATTCACTAATATATTATGATCCGGTTCCATGGTGTTTCTTAACCATGGAAAACAGAATCCTTTAATCTAAATAGATTCCATGAGTGCTCAACTAATTCCCTTGGGAGTCCAAAAGCAATCTCTAGTCTAACCACTCCTATATTGATATCAACATCTATATAAAGGGATCCTTATATTCATTTAATTTAATTAAATAAGTCATGTAAGTCTCATATCATTTAGTGAGTTAATATTGTTTAAACCTTACCTTTCTTTAGTGTGACACAACTAAGGGGAAAGCAACCCTGTAATCCATTTCATATTATATAACTTAGTCATCTTATTTACCTTTCATAACATTATAATGTTGGGATAAGGATGATCAACAATGATAAATTTATTTAGTATAAACTAAGCCCGGTGATATCAATACTATACTTTCCAATTGAACCATATAATATTTTATTAATCATGTTGAAGAACATTCCTTAGGCAGGTCATGTGATTAACATACATGGTATATTCCATTTATTGATTCATTGATTCCATCAAGATTATACCTTTAAAAAGGTCATGTCATAGCTCACCAGAATGGTGGTACCAACTGGCTAAAACTGTACTAAAAAAATATACCTGGAATTCATAACAGGGAATGGTTGGTGTTGTGGACTTAACCACCAATGGTGAAGAACATATATGAAATGGGTCTCAGAACATGATTAGATCGACTACATGCAAGGCTTAACAATTAAAAAGGTCACTCCCATTGATATTGGTGCACACACATGACAATTTATAAAATGATGATACTTGAGGGATGTGTTATATACCATGCACCTTATACTCATATGAAACTCGTCATTTACTATCAACCTCTATTTTGGCATGGATTTTAAGTGATATGAAGAACAGATAAATTCCTGGAGTAGATACAATGACATGAACAATGCAAAAAGCACAATCTAGAAGTTTGATTGGGATCAAAGACTACTGTTGAGGGGTTGAGAGCTCAAAAAAATGAAGAAAAAGACCCCCTGGTGATGGAATGAGAAATGGGACAGGATAAAAGGTTTAAACATTTCAGTTAAGGTAAAATCTATAAAATAATTTTAAAATAGCCGTCCCATGGTTTGGCCGTAATGTCCTCTAAACCATACTCCAAAAGTGAATGTTCTACTGAAGGGAGGGGTCACATGCACAGTTAGGTTTATTGGTTAGGGAAACCATGTGACAACCATAGCCAAATCCTCTATTTAAAAATATAGACCTTTTTGTGGTCGTGCGCCCCCTAGTGCATGGTTAGGGAAAACTGTATTCCCCATACCACTCCAACATCCAACCATTCATAGTTAGAACTAACCACATAACCTATCCCGCATTGTTTCTTTAAAAAATGTGACATGCATTTTTCTCCGAGAAACTACTTTCCATGCACCAAAACCCCAAAAACCCATGGGAAATTCATAAAGTCATTTGGAATTCATATTAGGTCTATAAAAGTTAATAAGAATTTTTTTAAAGGATCCATAATTGAGTGAAAAAGCTAGTTCTTACAACTTTTAATATTTTTAAAATCATTTATTTTCTTTTATATTTAATTAAATAATTACTATTTTGACTTTGCGTAATAATTTAAGGTAATTATATTATCTTTAAAAATTATAAATAAATTACATCGTTAAAAAATTATTTATTATTCAAATAAATATTTATAACCAGATATACCTTCCTTACATAATGTATTATAATGGTCAAAATTAGTCATATAAAAAAGTAGGTCATATATTCAAATCTTGGAAGATTATTGATGAAATGTTATCATTAAATAAAATTAGTTAAATTGTTATGGTTAATTTTTAGTCCTTCTAAAATTATTCTTACCCATAATTAACCCACCTTAACTTAACTATGAGAAAAAGTATTTATTACGGTTAATATTTATATCAACCAAAAATAAAAAGAACCCATTTACCAAATTTGAGAATTTTGATTCAAAATATAGAATCCATTTTTCAAGATTGATAACATATAACCAGATGAATTTATTTTATAATTATAACAGCAAAACATGAAGAAAAACCGTTTTTAAAAAATATGTCTTTTATGTATAAAAATAATTTTATTCCAAATTAAATTTTAAAATTAAGTAAAAATACTATACTTGGATTGGGTTTAATAAAAAATAAAATTTTAAATTTTAAAACTAATCTAAATTATATTTTTTTATAAAAACATCAATAAATAATATAATTTTGAATAAAAATCATTGGTTTTCCCTATTCATTGAAAAATCAAACTTATCAGAAAGATATCAAAAATTCGCTGTATGAAAATTTAAAAATGTTGATTTCAGAATTTTCATCCTTTTATTTAAATTTCATTTACAAAATTGGAATAAATTCATTATGTTATCCACTCATAAAAACTATTAAAAATCATTTATGAAGAGAATTTCTTTTTGATGAATATAAGGTCTTTACTAACAAATGAGTAATAATTTACTAAATATTTCTAAATATATTTATATTGACAATGAAATTTATTTCTTTTTCATAAATCAGTTAACCCTATTCATACAAAATAATTTAACAAAAAGGATTTAAAGGTCATATTCAAATATTTCACAGTTTGTTTAGGCTTAGTGTTGCGTGTTGCATATGCTATACAAAATAGTTAATTTTTTTTAACATGGGGTGTTCTATTCTACACCACATTAATTAATATAGTACATTATATTTAAACATGACCTCCATAATAAAAATCTTGAAGTTTGAGAATAACTTTTTCAAATTACTACATTCTAAAAAGGATTAATAAAACTTCCTCTAGATAAGGGATAAATGGAAGTATGAAGGTCATCTAGATTAACACATAACTATGATTAAATATAGGAAAAAATTAGTGGAATGTGGATATATAGGCATGGATGAAAATAATAATTCACCAATAATAATGGAGAGTGAAAGTTATCAATGATAAAAAGAAGTTGAATGACAATGATAATGTTTTTGAGCACAAAACCATAAACCAAAGAGGTGTCAAAAATACCGTTTATTCATTATAAATGAAGGTTATATGATAAAATTTTAAATTCAAGATCCATTTCCTAGAGTTGAAGAATTATTTACCACCAAGACTAAGACAATCAAGAATATATACTTACTTGGCAAGTATAGTTTCATGCTCTAATAAATTTATACCATAATATCATCTTCATAACAAAAAATGTGTACTAAAGTTGATTTTTTATTACCTAAAGCACAAAAATAAACGTTGAACATATCACATAATTTCAAAAAAGGATGAAACACTATTCATACTATCTTTAGATATTAACCAAAATTGAAAATTGATCATAATATAAGATAATTAAAAATGTTAATAAACCTTCATATTATGAAATAATACATTAATATTTCAAATACAACACTAATACACAATGCTAAACTAAAATCAATATTTAAATATATGTCTTCAAAATTATTCAAAATATTATATATTGAGATTGAGAACCAAGGATTATAATTATATTAAAAAATATTATTCCCAGATTAATTTATCATTTAAATCCAATAACTTCAATAAATATTAATGTATTATACAAAAACAAAATATTCCCTAATCATGTAATATCCAAGACATGCAATTCATTTCCAAAAACAACTAGAATCATCATAAGGAATAATTAAAATCATACATACTTTTGAATGAAAATTCAACCTTTACTCCTAAAATAAAATCCCATAAAGTTTTATTTTATATAATCATATATGGATTCCAAAATGATGAAATAATTCAAAAATAAAACGAATAATGTAATCACCAAATATATCTTCAAACACATGGTTTTCAATATGATAAAACAAATGTTCCCAAAAAAAACTTAATATTTATCAAAAAAATATGTAAAAAAAGAAAATTTCCTAAAATTATATTTATATGTTAAACGTACGTGTTATATATACATAAAATGCATTTCAAAATTTAATAAATCTCTCCCAAATCACATATATTACAAAGAACATAAAAATTGTGATAATCATTTTAAACAAATGATCATCCTTAAATCTAATAGCACATCATAACTATTGAATCCTAATACGAATACACCTTAATCATTCAACTTATTCATAATTGATTAACCATTATTTTCCATATAATTACATAATAATTTATTCATATAAACTAAATTATGAATTATTCCCCAATATTCAACAATATCAAAAAATAAATCAATATATAATCCATGTATTTTATTTTTAATTTTTAGTTTCATCACATTCAATAATAATGGAAATAGGAATTAAAAAAAATTTATATATATAGTCTTTTTTATCCTAATCTTGATCCTTTCCCCTAGGAAATTTATTTACCTATTTTTTATAATCCCAAAAATTTAAAATTCCAATTGATACTTGGGAAGAAATTTCTTCTACTACATGGTGTTAATTTAATGCCTCTATTTTCTTGGGAAGAGTATTGCTTTAATCCCTCCGTTAAGACATACAGAAGAGCATACTATTATTTTGAGACATTTTATTGGGTTCTTATTCCCACATTCTCGATACATATGTAGTTGACTATTTTTATCTTTATGATATATATGACACAAACATCCAAGGATCTTCATGTATCTCTTATTATATGTGTTAAGAAACTAACGAGGTTTCATGTTGTTAATCAAAACTCATGATAGCTAGTTAAGAATTACCACGATTATTTTCACTATATCTCCCATTCAATTTGGTTTCTTATTCGAACAACTAAAAAATCTTCCATCATAAATATTTTTAATTTGGTTCCTTCATTATCTAGCCATTAACTAAAACCAAAATGGTTTGTGTGAGTATATCAATAAATTCATAATATTCCATTCTACAAAGAGGATAGACACTATGATATCCTTAACCATGTTATTCTAAAATCATTCATTTCATCCAAAATAACTAAAACCACCCATAACATACTAAACATTATGGTTATAGATGAATTTTATATTATTATCATAAAATATAACATCGTCCAATGTTATTTAAACATTTAAAATAATACCATCTATAATACTAAAGCCAAAAATAATACATAATACCATGTTTTTATTAATGGATTCATTTTATGGAATTCACAAAGATCTTTTAGGTTCATAATTTTAGAGAGTTAAGTTATCACCCTTAAATAAATAAATATTAAAATCTTGGGAGGAAAATTCAAAATATTACACATTTTCCCCCAAAAAATGTTTAATATATAACGAGTTTTATATTCATTAAATATCGTGACAATTTAGATATTGACTCATCCTTGTATCTACCCATCCTTAAAACCCAGTGAAAAACATTTTAAAACATGTAATGAGAAAAAAAATCTTATTTATGGAAATTAAATAAGGAAATAAACTGTTAGTCCATGAATATTTAAAGTTTTTCTCCATTTTCAAGTAAATCATTTTGTTGAAAATAAGTATTTTCATACCCAATAAATCAACTTCTATTCCAAAATAATTTTATTAAACATTTCATATGAAATTTATTTTGAAAAACACTTACGTGCTTATTTTAAAAAATGAAGATATTATAATTGTTTCTCAAAAAGTTATATTTTCAAATTTACAATGTAGCATATACGTTCCTTTAAAAATTAGATCATTGAATAACTTTTATAAATAATTATATTTCAATGAAAAAATAGAAAGAATAAATAAATAATATAGGTATATTTGGGAATAATTTTCTTACCACTATTACATATGGAAGAGATTCATTGTTATAAATGGAATAACCTTCATGTTTACACACAAAATCACCAGTACAGTTACACTTGGAATAAAAATCATGGATACACATAGAATAACCATTATGATTACAATTGGAATAACAATCATGGTTAGACATATAATAACCCTCATTATAGAATTACAAACATAAATATTAATTAATAGAATATAGGTCTATCGTAGTAATACCCATACTTAGTTAATAAAGGCATCTCCCATCATAATAAAAAATTCCCAAGAACCATCACATAATAACTACAAAAAAACCCATGTTTTTTCCAAAATATTATTATAACTCATAAAAAAATTTCTAAATATAGTGATATAACATTATTTTTAAACCCAATTTAAAAGAATTACAAATAACAAATGAAGGATTGTTTTTTTAAATATATTCTTATAAATTATGTTAAATATAAAATAATGAATATGGAATTGAGAAAATTATTTATCACATTATACATTAAAATAGAACATTATTTTTTTACTTTAAAAAAGAAAGTGAAAAAATTCCATATAAAATATGTAAAACAAATCCATTGGAAAATATTATTATGTAATTATAAACAGAGATTAAATTTCGTTTTTAATTAATTTATGTTAATATAAATGAATCCATAAAATAATTTCATAAATATGTACATGTAGGAAAGGGGTTGGAAGGAAATCATTAAAAGAGGATTTTTTTAAAATAATGTCTTTTACATTTTGTTTGAATCCTCTCACACATTATTTATCTTCCTAAATAATAAAATAATGATAATTATTTAAATTATTAAGAATATTTTTAATGTTAATTATTTCTTTAACCATGTAATAAATAAATAATTATTCTATTTTTTAGAATAATGTTTTGATGATATTTGGATCGTATGTCTAAAATTAATTTGGTAGGTTGACTGTGGTTGAATATGTTATTATTCAAACTTATCCATAATAATAATAAAACAATTATATTTTTTATACATAAATTGTAATTTTTAAATTACGATGAGAGATGATAATAAAAAATAAACTACGTTAAAATCATGGAGACAGTATGTCGTATATATATAAGAATAAAATTTCAAATTTTCATCTACCATTATGGAAATGAAAAATGTATTAATTTATCTTTAATAAATGTTGATCATATCATAAATAAAAATTTAATTTTTTTAAATATTCATTATATATATATCATCCAAATGAGTCGGTGATGAAAAATGGATCAAATCTCCTTGTGGAGAAGGTAGTTGACACATACACATGAACATCGTCATCATTTTCAGTGAATGGAATGGTAAAAAAGAAATTGATTTGATATAATTTAAAAATGATAATTAGATAATAAATATCATATATATACATTAAATAAATCATTATAACTAGACTTAATAGAAGGTGATGGAAGATGAACTAAATTAGTTTGTGTGTTGGTAGTCTGTCACACACACGAACATCAGTTTCATTTATCATTTGATGGAAAAGGAGATGGATATAAGTTATAAAATTATCATAATAACATCTTAATATATAGAATAAACTATTTTTGTTATTTAATAAAAGATTAATATCATTTTATGGATGTAGAAAAAGATATAAAATGAAAACACTAGGTTTAAATATATATCTCTTTTTCATACAACCTATTAATGTTTAAAGAAAAATCATTCCTAATATGAATTTATGATCCAACTAAGGCCTCCAGGATACAGGGAATAATTTTATTGAGTGATTAAGGTTGGTAATGGCTGAAACAAATAGTTATTGAAGTGTTAAAAAGGATAATAATATGTTCCATTTTATAAGAGAGGGGAGGCGCACTCCTAGAATTTCTTAAAATATTAAACTAATATAAATTAATTCTCAAATTTGAATGGAAAAAATGGAAAATATTTAAATATAATAAATGTTTTAGTCTATATAATATCATAAAATTAATGTTGTAAATTTTTATGTGATATTCACCCTCTTATAATTTTGTTTTAAACTAATTTAACATGTTTTAACAATTACTGCTGTATTAACGTTTGTATAGTTTATTAGTCCATAAAGACACTATAAAAATTGTATATAAAGGGAAAATTTATGTTATTATCAACCATTAAATATTCACATTTATTTATATAATAAGTTTTATATCTTTAAAAAATTTAATAAAAAATGATTTATTATAAAATACTGTTAGCGTAAATTTTAAAGATACTCATTTAATTTAACTATAAAATCATATAGAAATAGTTATAATTTGAATATATACCATTAAAATATAATATAAATTTTATATTTGTCAAAAAAAAGGAACAAAATATGTTATTGAAATTATATTAATTTTTATATTTTTGAAATCATTTTTTGTTTTCGTTTTAATTAAGTATTTACTACATCAACATTTGTAAGCATTTATGGTATCTATTTCATCAATAAAAGCTATGTGTAAATAAATTTTTTTAAAAAATGAATTTCATTAGAAAAAACATTTAGAACCAAACAGGATTTCTTTTAATCACTATGTCAATAATTTAAATATAAAAAAACATTGAAAATGACATTTTTGAGTTTTTATTTACTAAAAATATTATAAAGGACATAAATATTGCATATGTCAAAATGTAATATTCTAAAATCATTGATGATTATGTATGAAATATTATCATCAAATAAAATTAATTCAAATTTTAGGGAAAAAATTTAGTCTTTATCACATTTGTTTACTCTTAATTAACCCATTTTACTATTACTATAATAAAAAATATTTACTATGATTATTATTCTTCAGGTTAAAAAATAAATGGGAAAATTTCAAAAAACATGGAAATCAAGATTAAAAATATTTAATCTATTTTTAAATACTCAAAACATATATATTTTATAATTTAATTTCAAATTAAATTGGAATACATGATGAAAACAGCTTTAAAAAATCGCTTTTATGTATAAAAATATTTCTATAAAAAATTAAATAAAGAAATTCATTAAAAAAAGGCTATAATTGGATTATGATTTTCCAAAATGAACAAACTAAATATGGAAAATAATAGAAAATAGAATTTTACATTATAAATATTGGAAAATAAAATATAATTTTCAATAAAAATAACTATTTTTCACCAATCATTGAAAAATCACTCCTTTCAAAAAAATATCAATAATAAATTATAAGCTAATTTTAACATGGTAATTTCAAAAATTACATCCTTTTTATAAAATAATAGTTTACAATGTTTTAAAAATTAATTATATTATCCACTAATAAAATGTTTGAAAACCATTTTTGAAGAAATCATATTTTTTGAAAAAAAATGACTTTAAGAAAAATTAATTGATTAATTGACAAACATTTATCAATACATTTATATTGAGCAGTAAATTTATATATATTTCATAAATTATTTAATAATATTCGTTCAAAAAAAGTAATGGTTAATTTATAATGGTCATATTAAAATAATTTAGGTTTCTTTAAGGTTTAGTGTTGTGTGTTGTTTAAGATATAGAAAATAATTTTTTAGATCTTGGGGTGTTACAGAAACATTAATTTCTCATTTAATGAAAATTTTATGGGGAATGATTTTCCCATAACCATAATAAAATATTTTTACTTTTATGATATTGAATTTTTTATTTTAGGATGGATACAATAGGATTATAAGAAGTAGTAGGAGAAATAAATATTAAAAGAGTTGGGTAAGATGATTACCTCTTATTTGAGATACCTCCTTTGTATTACACCTTAAGCCTTCTTAGGATGGTATTAGGTTAATAATAGTAGATCTAGGACATTAGGAATGAATATATTAATGTTTTTAGAACTCTCTTGGTAATGTTTGAGAGATCAAATTGTGTGAAAAAGGGAGGAGAAGGAGTTCCATTTTATAAATGAGGGGATGGACACACATGGAATCACTTAAATGTTTAAAATTATATAAAGAAAATTTCTAATTCAAATGGAAAAATATGACCAATAATTATAATATATGATAATATAATGTCAAAATAACTTCATCAAATAAGATTTGTACAAGTTTAAGTGGGATATTTACCCTTTTAACTTATTTTAACCCATGATAAACCATTTTAACCTTAACCATGGTTGAAAATATTTTATAATTTTACCATTCATTATGACCAAAATGAATTTGGTGAAATTAAAAAAAATTATATTATGATAAAAAAAATTGGTTTCTTTTTTTCAAATTGAATTTCTATAATTTTTAGAAATTATTTTTTATATAATATCATAAAACACAATGAAAAATCCATTTTATTTTAAATTTAGTTTCAAGATTAAAATTTAAATTACATTTATTACTATCAAATTAAAAACAATTATATGAATTTAACAATATTTTAATTAATAAATATTCTATAGATTTAGTAAAAATTATTAACCAATATTGATTTATATATTTTATTATTATAAAACACATTGGGTGATTTTTTTTAAATAACTCTTTTTACATTCAAATGATTTCATATTCATTTATATTCATTTGATAAATAATATATGATTTATTATTAATTAATAATAAGTTACATTAAAATCACTATATAAAAATGAATACTATATTTTTTATATAATAAAAAACAATAACTAGAAGAATATATTTTATTAGAAGAATATGTATTTTAATAATGAAATGATTTTTTTGAAAGGATAAAGAAAATTTATTAGAATGTAATTCATATATTTGAACATTGGAAAAAATATATATATATATATATATATATTTCATATTTTTTCTAATCTTATACATATACTTCAATTCAATGGATATGTTATAAACTTTATAAAATGTCATGGTTAATTATACTCTAGGTTATGTGATATTTCCAATTTGTTCCAAATGAATTCATATAAAATATATAGGTGTTAAAAAACCATTGGAGTATATGATATAAAACAAAACATTAAATAACATTAATCATATTAGGATCGTGATAAAAATATTAAATGGGTATAATATTCCTCATTCTAATGAGTACATGGTGCATAATATGAAATTTATCTCAAGGTGTGAAAATTTGGGACAAGAAATGGTTACATTGTCCCCACTTCATCTTGAGAAATCACTCAAGTTAATGGATAATAAAATTTTGTTTTTTAATAAATTTATTTAGAAAATTATTCTTTAATATTTCATATTCAAAGGATTATCTTTTATTTTATGCATTTTAATTATTATATTGTTTATCTAATATCGGTTACTCGGGTTTGTTTGATGATTTTTTCAATAAAACAATCTATATATTTAAAAAGGTAGTATTAGTTATAAAATTTATTTATAAAATACATATTAATATAGTTTCATGTCCTCTATTATTATATTCCATTAAATCTCATATTGTTCCATAGGTTTTCAGAAAAACTCAATATATGAAATGTATCTTAAAAACCTTCATTTTGGAAATGTTTATTTATCATTAATTTCAACTATAGAATTTAAAATATTATAATTATTGAAACTCAATGATGTTATAAATATCATATTATTTAATTAACTTATCTTTTTGGAATATCCATTTTAGGTTATTATGAAAAATAACCCACATTGTTGACGGAGGCGGTAATATGCACCAACACATGAATTTTTTTTTAATTTTTTTCAATGAATTGGAGGGTTTCAAAAAAATATTTATTTGAAAATTTATGATCATAAAAATATTAAATTTATAACATTTATTCATCAATAATATAATTAAAAATACCCATGGTAGGATGACATTTAAAACAGAGGATGTCAGTTCATAGAGGTGGCAGTCCCCTCTTAAGCACAATCATCACTCCATTACTATTCTTAGTCGGTTGAAATGAATAAATAACGGTTTATATTTTATTATAATTACAAATTTTTATATTAATTATACTTATTATAATATATTATGGCTTTCATAAAGTTTTTCTATAGGAAATTGAAGATGAATCGATTATGTAAGAGGTAACACTTACATTGAGAGACTACATTTTCTCATAAAAATATCCTTGGGAATTGAGGCCAATAGCTTTCTAATAATGGTAAAATTATTAATAAGTTATATAGATTTATATTATAAATAAAATGGAATATTTTTAAAATATAAATTTATATAACGGTTGTGACATGAAGGGGTAAAATGAACCCTTTTTATAAGTGATGTTAAGGTGAATTTTGGAAATATTCCTTACATAATGTTAATGGCATGTCATTTTCAATGGAAGGTTCCTCATAAAATGGAAAATAGAGATAATATGAGTTTTTATCAATCCATATCTCATCCAACTATATAAGGGATTATTATTTTTTGATCTTCATGAATTTAACATTAAATATATATTTTTACTATAATTTACTGTCAACACGGTAAATATTTTTTTACACTCAGTAACTTATTTTTTTGTGATAAAAAATAAAATTTGAATTATTACGTAATTTGATTATTCTTATATAAAATATTAATATCATTTTATCAAATAATAATTATATCTATTTGATATGTTAATTTTAATTTAAATGCACATACAACCTATAAATAGTTTTTATTGAAAAGTTGTTTTTCATATTATATATTATTTTTATAATACAATTAATTTTGTATAATATTTTCAAAATGAAAAATAGGTTATTATGAAACATGTAAATTTGGAGTGACTATCAAATTAATCAAAAACCTAATTTTATGAAAAAAATGTTTAATAACTTAAAAAGAGTAATTTATTAAAAATTAAAATATTACTCTTGTTTTATAAGGTTTGACATAGATTTTATATATTTTAAAAATTATATTTAAAATTAAAAATTTTATTTCATAAATAAGATTTGGAAAATATAAAGGTTTTATTAAATTCTATTTCTTTTTAATATATGTAAAGACCCGTAAAATTCAAGGGAAATTTTTTCTTATTTTTCTTTGGGATTTTACAAGAACGCGGTTTCTGACGGCACCTGATTTCGAGGCCTGGTGTGCCTGGAATCAATTTCCAAAGTTTGGCTTGGGTACGTTTAGTGAACGAACGAGCGGGTTTTTCTAACTTTTGAACTGGTGCCCTGAATCGAATTCTGAGGGCACCGATGGAACCGCATCCCCTGTAATTGCTTAGGAACTCCTTTTCCGGAGTTGCGTTTACACGAGTCTTGATAATAAAAATTGTGGAAGTTTATTTTATAATTACACTACAATTTTTATTATTCTTACTCTAAGTGTTGTTCTTGATGGAAGTTGGGTAACCACCCAACCTCCCATCGGAGGTTATGAGGGTGGTGGGGCCCACACGAACCCCACCCCTTCATATCCTCTAACCCCCCTCAACTCCCACTTTAATTTTGTTAACCTAAGTTATAACTTATGACTTTAATGTAATATGTTTAATGAGGTTTGTTGTGTGTGGTTATTGAATTTCAAACTCTTGAAATTCAAAAGAGTTGTTGTGTTAATAAAATAAGAAAGGGTCTTATTTTATTTTTGTTAGAGTTTTGTCACCTTGAGAGGATTTGGGAAGCATCTTCTTCTTCTTTAACCTCGACGAAAAGACGCGAAGAACACCATTCTTCAACGAAGAACTTCTCCGCCAAAGAACACGGTTCTTCTGCGACGCCATATCCACTACACGACATTCTTCTTCCGCGTCGTCTCTTCCGCGACGGTTTTCTGCGACGAAATCGCTGTCAACGACTTCGAATCCTCACTTCGCGACGTCGACGTTCTCCCACGAGGCCCGACCTCCGTGACGCTCGTCTTCTGCGGCTCGTTGACAAACACCGTTCCTGAACCGAGGTAGGGGATTATTTTATTTAATTATTTCCGTTGATAATTCTAGTTTATTGATTATCGTGGATTTTTTACTAGATGATATCATTTAACGAGAGGGGGGCCGGAACGCACTAACACAGCTGAACCCCCCTTCTATGTTCATGTATGATTCTTTGCGGATGGAACGGGATGGCGTGGTGCCGTCGCACCACGTGGAAATCACACAGCAAGTATTGCGTGATGCCGTCGCGCCGCGCCATGGAAAGAAGTTTAAGAACGCGATGCCATCGCGCCGCGTCGAAGAAAATCGAAGGCGCCGCGGCCCGAGAGGGGCCGCGGCGGAGGGGTGCGGTGCCGTCGCACCGCGTCGGACGACAAGGGCCACGGCCGGTTCCGGGCCACGGCGGAGCAAGGTGACCGGCGGCCTGACCGGGCTGCCGGTGTCAGCGAAGAGGGGGACCGGCCGTCGCCGGTCCCGTGGAGGCCGGAACCGGCCTGCCAGGGCGGGCCGGCCGGACCGGTGTGCAACCTGGGGTTCAAACCCCCGGCCGGCTGGCCTGCTGGCCAAAACGTCACCCCTTAATTGTGAAGGGTCGCGGTTACACAGGGGGGCTGGCGCCCCCCCCCATTGACGAACCGGCTCGGCCAAAGGCCGAGCCTGACAGCGCGTTGGGCGCACTGTCCCCAGTCGGACAGGTGCCTGGCCGGTCGGCCAGGCCGGGCCGGGCCGGGCCGCGCCCAGCCGGTCCGACCCTGTCCGGGGCGGGTCGACCCGGTTGGGGCCAACCGGGGGGTCTCGGGCCGGGTCAGTCCGGGCCCGAAACCCCCGTTTTCGGACCATTTGTGTTCAATTGCCCATAACTCGGGCTACAGACCTCCAAACGACGCGCTGTCAGTGGAGATGCGATCCTTGGATCGAGACGGTTGTTTTATAATATCGCACTCAAGGTTTAGGAATACTTTGAGTTCGGCCGGGTTGGTTCGTACATGAAACCAACCGGGCCCTCGGAGCGGAAACACTCATATCTTGAGCTACGGACGTCCGATTGACGTGCCGTTGACTTTGTTGAGTTCCTCTTAGTGAGACTGATCTTTTGGCATACTCCGCCCGAGGTTTGGACATAGGTGGAGTACGGTCGGGTTGGTTTTTCCTTAAAAACCAACTGGGCCCCTGGGACGAAAAGGCCAATAACTGTCAGACCGGGCGTCCGATCGACGCGCCGTCTGCGACGCTAAGTTCCTCTTGACGATACGGATCCTTTGGATAAATCAACTCTGGACTATGTGACATTTGATGTATCAGCCTCTCGGCTCGTGGAGCGGACCCTCCCGAACGAGCTTGCTGTGTGCGGGAACCCTAGAGCTGGCTGCGACTGCTACTGTGACTGCAACGACGTTTGTGCAGAGATCCTCAGTGGATTCAACGACGAAGACTACAGAACTCAGCGATCCTATGTGGATCAGTGCTACCGATCCTATGTGGGTCTAATCCTGTGTGGGTCATCTCTCACCGGTTCTGTGTGAGCCAGCACCTACAGATCCTGTGTGGGTTCGATCCTGTGTTGGTCTTTGCGGGGGTTAGTTTCCTACCGATCCTGTGTTGGTCTTTGCGGGGGTCAGTGCCTATCGATCCTTTGTGGGTCTGACGACTTAGATGGATCAGTGATCATCTCTATCGTCTTCGAAGAAGTATACCTGTATGAGCTGAAACATGTTTTCTTTCCAGTGTGGATTGTGTTGTGCTATCCTGTGTGGATTACGTTTTCCTTTCTTGTGTGGAATACATATACTTTCTTGTGTGGACTGAGTTGTACATGGGCTCAGAGGTTAGAGCGTATTGAAATTGATGACTTAGGTATATGTATGGGAATATACCTAAGAAGTGTCAGTTGTTACTTCGTGATTGTATCTTTCCTTTGTGCTTTATCCTTTCTGGATTTTGAGAGACCTTCGGGGGTCTCGGGGTCCCTACTGAGTAGCTTATACTCACCCGTGCACGGGCTACGCCCGCACTATGTTGTGTTGGTTGCAGACGATCGACATCGTTGATGGTGGTGGAGGCTCGCGGAGGAGGACGGTACCTGGAGGTGGACCACTGGGCGGAACATACATGGAGCGGACGGCAGGACCCGAGGAGCAGTGGAGCTATCTGTACCCACCCTTCAGGTGGGATTTCAAGCGGACAGCTCGGCATAGCGGCTTTTACTTTTCAGTTGTTGTTTTCCCTTTCGAGTTGTACTTTACTTTCAGTTTGGGTTTGTATACTGGACCACTTACTTTCCGCACTTACAGTTGTACTCAGTTTTTACTTAGTGTTTATTTTTTCCGCTTTCTTACTCTGTGGTGCTTGTTTACTTTACAAAGGCAATGCCTTCCCTCTTTACCGGGAGTTATGCATTGGTGCAAGTCACCAGCCCCTGGCCTATGGAAGGCGGGCTTTAGGTAGTCACGGCACGGGCCCCGAGGACAGGTCATGACAAATTGGTATCATAGGAGTTCGGTTCTACCGCGAAATCTGATATTTTCTATGTGAAGCAATAGTGTTTAGCGTATTGAGTGTGGTTATCAGTCCAGGGAGTCCAGTGTTGGTGCGGCGGCCAACGTATCCGTACACCAGGACCCTGACTTCTGATTTCCGACTTAATGCACGAAAACATTGATTGCATGTGTGTTTCAAGTTTTCATTGTGATTACTTTGTATCAGCTCACCAGGTATACTATTCTGACCGTGGCGCACCTGTTTCCTTTTCAGGATGGACCCACGACGGCATCCAGCTAGGGTTCCGAGAGTCGAGCGTGACGACAACCCACCGAGCGATTAGGCCTCGGTGCAGGGCCCTTTGTCAGCAGTGGCACCGACGGTAGCTCTATCCGCCGAGCCAATGATGCTTCCAGCACCAGCCGCTGAGGATGCCCATCGCCTTAGGGCACTGCATGAGTTCCAGCGCCAGCGACCACCCAGGTTCTGTGGGGAGATGGACCCCCAGGCAGCCGAGGACTAGCTGGAGGTAGTCGTACGAGTTTTCAGGCTAGTGAGGACACTAGCAGACCTCATGGTGATCCTTGTTGCGAGCCTACTGCACGAAGCATCGGGCCGATGGTGGAGCTTGATGCTCTAGATGCACGATGATGCATCTCTACTCTGGACAGACATTGAGAGCCTCTTCTGCTCCGAGTTTGTCCTAGCCACCATCCGTGCGGTGTGCATTCAGGAGATTATTCAGCTGCGGCAGGGCAGCATGACGGTCGCTCAGTACTTGGCGAGATTTACCGATCTCTCGCGCTACTCGACCGACATGGTACAAGAACCATTCTCCTGGGCCCGGACCTTTGAGCAGGGATTGAGACACAAGATCAGGTCATCTCTAATCTCCCTCAGCATTTCCACTCAGACAGGAGTACTGGAGCGAGCCCTTTTGATCGAGAGCTTTCTTGCTGAGTCTACACCAGTGCTGAGACCCACTGCAGGGCGGCACGTAGCAGAGTCTTCTGCAGCAGGCAGTCGATGGATGACTTAGGGGTCCAGGAAGACCAGACCCTCAGGCAGACGACCTCAAGACACTGGCTTAGTAGTGCAGGGCACACAGCGTGAAGCCAGTCTTTCGAGAGGAAGACAATGTTACTCGTGCGGCGGGCAGGGCCACTTGGCTCGTGACTGCCCGACCCGCCGTGCCGAGGAGAAGCAGACGGTTGAGGGACCACCGAGGCAGAGGCATAGGGTCGACCGTGGTGGTCCGTAGGGTGGAGGCGGACGAGGCAGAGGAGCTGGCCGAGCAGCAGGTGGTGGGCGACTCTTTGAGGCTCTACGACCACCACCACCAGGAGGTCCACCCCGACCACAGGGAGCTGGCGGGCAGAGAAAAGCACAGCTCCAGGAAGTAGAGGCCTACGACCACGGCGTGCCCGAGATGATTCGAGGTACTATATGTGTCTATTCCACCCTAGCTGCAGTAATTATAGACACAGGAGCGAGTCACTCTTTCATATCCGCTGCACTTGTTCGGATCTCGGAGATTCCGACAGAGCCGTTGGATCGATCCTTACGGCTAGAGACTATTACGAGAGCAGACTCGACGATTACGCACTGGTGCCGGTAGTGTGAGCTTATCTAGGAGGTGAGAGATTTGGCTGAGATCTTCTTGTAGCGGTGTCGAGTCCTTACGACATCATCTTGGGCATGGATTGGTTATCTACGGTCCATGCACAGATTGACTATTTTAGGCGCAAGGTTCGATGTGTACGCACCGACGGGAGCAGGTTCACCTTCACCGGCGAGAAGGGAGCCTTTGCAGCACAGGATGGACTTCCGCGGAGGAGAGGTCATCCCATCACTCATTAGTTGGCTAGCCTCATCCTAGGAGCAGTTGACATGCAGAGTCGTGGTTTTCCTGCAGTGGTGGATCAGTTTGCAGACGTTTTCCCCGACGACGTTCCAGGGTTACCACCTTGCAGAGAGGTAGACTTTTATATTGACATGTACCCCGGGACAACCCCAATATCGACTCCAGCATATCGGATGGCCCCCGCTGAGCTTCGAGAGCTATAGGTACAGTTGGAGGACTTGCAGGGCAAGGGGTTCATCCGACGTAGTGTTTCACCCTGGGCTTCCCCGATTTTGTTCGCCAAGAAGGAGGATGAGAGCTTGTGAATTTGTGTCGACTATCGTCGCCTGAACCAGGTGACAGTGAGGAACAAGTATCCACTTCCGAGGATTGATGACCTCTTTGATCATCTCAAGGGAGCATGGTGGTTCTCGAAGATAGACCTCAGGTCAGGCTATCATCAGCTCAAAGTTCGAGACGAGGACGTACAGAAGACGGCCTTCAGATGTCGGTATGGCCACTATGAGTTCTTGGTTATGCCCTTCAGTGTAACCAATGCTCCATCAATGTTCATGGCCCTCATGAACAAGATATTTCAGCCATACCTCGATCGATTTGTCTTGGTCTTCATCGATGACATTTTGATTTACTCGACGACTGAGGAGGAGCACGCCTACCACTTACAGGTTGTGCTAGACACACTCCGAGAGCACCAACATTATGGTAAGCTCTCGAAGTGACAGTTCTGGATACGTGAGGTCCACTTCTTGGGTCACGTCATCTCTGATGCGGGAGTTGCAGTGGATCCTGCGAAGATCGAGGCAGTACTAGCTTAGGATCCACCCAGGAGCGTGACGGAGGTGCGGAGTTTCTTGGGTCTAGCTGGATACTACCGGAGATTTGTGCCAGACTTCTCCAGAGTTGTGGCACCACTCTCAGCTTTGAAAAAGAAGGGGAAACCCTTCGTGTGGTCAGAAAGATGTCAGCAGAGCTTCCAGGAGCTGAGACAGAGATTGACCAGCGCACCTATCTTGAGGTTTCCTGAGGATGGAGTAGGGTACGTAGTCTACTGCGATGAATCAGGGACCGGACTCGGATGTGTTCTGATGCAGGAGCGTGCATTGATCGCCTATGGATCACGATAGTTGAGGCCGCATGAGCAGAACTACGCTACCCATGACCTGGAGTTAGCAGCAGTAGTCTTCGCTCTGATGACATGGTGACACTACCTGATGGGCGAGCGCCTTACAATCTTTTCTGACCATCAGAGTCTCAGGTACATCTTCTCGCAGAAGGAACTGAACCTGAGATAGCGGCAATGGCTCGAGTTCCTCCAGGACTATGACTTTGAGATAGTCTATACTACTGGGACGGGGAATGTAGTAGCCGATGCCCTCAGCAGGAGGATGGGAATTCAGCTACTTGAGGAGGCGACAGATCAGCTAGCCTCTTTGCAGATATCCTTCGTGGAGAGAGATGGAGCAGCATCCTTCAGTCTCTCACAGTCACTCCTCCACTTCTACAGCAAGTCAGAGAGGCACAGCGTGGGGATGCTGACTATGATACACGGTGTGCACAGATATCCTCAGGACAGGCACCTGATGGTTTCTCCTTTGGAGCAGAGCACAACATCCTTTACAGAGGACATACCATGGTACCAGTCACTTTACGGGAGGAGGTACTGAGAGAGTTTCACACTTCTCCTTTGTCAGTACATTTTGGAGTGGCGAAGATGTACTGGGATCTTAGACGACAACACTGGTGGCTGGGCATGAAGAAGGTTGTGCCAGAGTTCGTTTCTGGATGCCTCACCTGCCAGCTGGTGAAGGCTGAGCACCAGGTACCAGCAGGCTTGGTACAACCCTTGGAGGTCCCGAAGTAGAAGTGGGACAGGATATCTATGGACTTCGTGACTAGAATTCCACGCACTTCCAGAGGTCATGACTCCTTCTGGGTGATTTTCGACCGACTCACCTAGTCGGCTCACTTCTTACCCATCAGAGAGCAGGGCTCAGTGGAGATCTTGGGACGAATTTACATTCAAGAGATTGTTCGACTTCACGGTGTGCCATCATCTATCGTCTCTGATCAAGATGCTCGCTTTACTTCCCGTCTTTGGAAGGGGTTGTAGGAGGCATTCGGGACGCAACTACGTCTGAGCACAGCCTTCCACCCTCAGACGGATGGTCAGACGGAGAGGACCATTAAGACTCTCGAGGACATGATCCGCGCATGTGTCCTCGACTTTGGTCGTTGCTGGGAGGACCACCTACCCTTGGTGGAGTTCACGTACAACAACAGCTACCACTCCACCATCGGGATGGCACCGTATGAGGCGTTTTATGGCTGACCTTATAGATCTCCTTTGTAATGGACAGACCCTGGGGAGTCAGCACTTGTGGGGCCGGAGATGGTCCCGGCCACGACAAAGAAGGTCCAGGTCATCCAGGAGCGGATGAGGACAGCTCAGAGCTGGCAGAAGTCTTACGCTGACAAGAGGCGGAGGCCACTAGAGTTAGAGGATGTCGACCACGTCTTCTTGCATGTCTCTTCTCGACGTGGATTACAGAGATTTGGTCGGGGTGGGAAGTTATCTCCGCGCTTCATCGGACGATTCCAGGTCCTCAGCAAGATTGGCGAGGTGGCTTATCGTCTGGCTCTACCACCTCAGTTGCACTGGGTGCACGACGTCTTCCACGTATCTCAGCTGAGGAGATACGTGCACGACCCGACACACATCATTGACCATGTGGAGCTTGAAGTTGACGATGGGGGGACTTTTACGGAGGTCCCGGTGGAGATCGAGGATCGACAGGAGCGGGTCTTACGTGGATGGTCGATTCTTCTAATGCGCATCAGATGGCAGCACAGGAACCTCCAAGAGAGCACTTGGGAGAGGGAGGCTCAGATGCGTGCTCAGTACCCTCATTTGTTTCCCTAGTTTTGATGTATCTTTACGGGGACGTAAATTCCTGAGGTGGGAGTAATGTAAAGACCTGTAAAATTCAAGGGAAATTTTTTATTATTTTTCTTTGGGATTTTACAAGAACGCAGTTTCTGGCGGCACCTGATTCCGAGGCCCGGTGTTCCCGGAATCAATTTATGAAGTTTGGCTCGGGCACGTTTAGTGAAAGAACGAGCGGTTTTTTCTAACTTTTGAACCGGTGCCCAGAATCAAATTCCGAGGGAACCGATGGAACCACAGCGCCGGTAATTTCTTAGGAACTCCTGTTCTAGAGTTTCGTTTACATGAGTGTTTCTAATAAAAATTGTGGAAGTTTATTTTATAATTACAATACAATTTTTATTATTCATACTCTATGTGTTGTTCTTGATGGAAGTTGGGTAACCACCCAACCTCCCTTGGGAGTTTATGAGGGTGGTGGGGCCCACACGAACCCCACCCCTTCATATCCCTTAACCCCCCTCAACTCCCACTTTAATTTTGTTAACCTAAGTTATAACTTATGACTTTAATGTAATAAGTTTAATGAGGTGTGTTGTGTGTGGTTATTGAATTTCAAACTCTTGAAATTCAAAAGAGTTGTTGTGTTAATAAAATAAGAAAGGGTCTTATTTTATTTTTGTTAGAGTTTTGTCACCTTGAGAGGATTGGGGAAGCATCTTCTTCTTCTTCAACCTCGATGAAGAACGCGAAGAACACCGTTCTTTAACGAAGAACTTCTCTGCCGAAGAACACGGTTCTTCTGCGACGCCGTATCCGCAACGTGACATTCTTCTTCCACGTCGTCTCTTCCGCGACGGGTTTCCGCGACGAAATCGCCGTCAACGGCTTCGAATCCTCGCTTCGCGGCGTCGACGTTCTCCCGCCACGCCCGACCTCTGCGACGCTCGTCTTCCACGGCTCGTTGACGAACATCGTTCCTGAACCGAGGTAGGGGATTATTTTATTTAATTATTTCCGTTGATGATTCTAGTTTATCGATTATCGTGGATTTTCAACTAGATGATATCATTTAACGAGATGGGGGCCGGACCGCACTAACACGGCCGAACCCCCCTCCTATGTTCATGTTTGATTCTTTGCGGATGGAACGAGATGGCGTGGTGCCATCGCACCACACGGAAATCACACGGCAAGTATTGCGCGGCGCTGTCGCCCCACGCCATGGAATGAAGTTTAAGAACGCAACGACGTCGTGCCACGTCGAAGAAGATCGAAGGCACCACGGCCGGAGCAGGGCCACGGTGGAGGGGGGCGGTGTCGTCGCACCGCGCCAGACGACAAGGGCCGCGGCCGGTTCCGGGCCGTGGCGGAGCAAGGTGACCGGCGGCCAGACCAGGCTGCCGATGTCGGCGAAGAAGGGGACTGGCCGTCGCCGGTCCCGTGGAGGCCGGAACCGGCCGGCCAGGGTGGGCCAGCCGTACCGGTGTGCAACCGGGGGTTCAAACCCCCAGCCGGATGGCCTGCTGGCAAAATGGCCCCCCTTAATTGTGGGGGGCTGCGGTTACATAGGGGGGGGAAGGCGCCCCCCCCCCCCCCTTTCCAAACCGGCTCGGCCAAAGGTCGAGCCCGACAGCGCGATGGGCGCGCTGTCCCCAGCCGGACCGGCGCAGGCCGGTCGGCCAGGCCGGGCCGCGCCGGGCCACGCTGGGCCGGGCCACGTCCAGCCCGGCCATGCCGGGCCGGGCCAAACCTATCCGGGGTGGGTCGACCCGGTTCGGGCCAACCGGGGGGTCTCTGGTCGGGTCGGTCTGGGCCCGAAACCCCTGTTTTCCGACCGTTTGGGTTCAATTGCCCATAACTCGGGCTACGAACCTCCAAACGATGCGCCGTCAGCGGCGATGCGATCCTTGGATCGAGAGGGTCGTTTCGGAATTTCACACTCAAGGTTTCAGAATACTTTGAGTTCGGCCGGGTTGGTTCGTACACGAAACCAACCGGGCCCTCGGAGCAGAAATGCTCATATCTTGAGCTACGAACGTCCAATTGACGTGCCGTCGACTTTGTTGAGTTCCTCTTAGTGAGACAGATCTTTTGGCATACTCCGCCCGAGGTTTGGATGTAGGTGGAGTACGGTCGGGTTGGTTTTTCCTTAAAAACCAACCGGGCCCCTGGGACGAAAAAGCCAATAACTCTCTGACCGGGCGTCCGATCGACGCGCCGTCTGCGATGTTGAGTTCCTGTTGACGATACGGAACTTTTGGATACATCAACTCTGGACTATGTGACAGTTGATGTATCAGTATCTTGGCTCATGGAGCGGACCCTCCCGAACGAGCTTGCTGTGTGCGGGAAACCTAGAGCTGGCTGCGACTGCTACTGTGACTGCGACGACAACTGTGCAGATATCCTCAGTGGATTCGACAACGACGACTACAACACTCAGAGATACTATGTGGATCTGTGCTACCGATCCTGTGTGGGTCCGATCCTGTGTGGGTCAGCGCTCAGCGGTTCTGTGTGAGCCAACACCTACAGATCCTGTGTGGATCTGATCCTGTGTGGGTCTTTGCGGGGGTTAGTTTCCTACCGATCCTGTGTGGGTCTTTGCGGGGGTTAGTACCTATCGATCCTTTGTGGGCCCGATGACTTTGATGGATCAGTGATCATCTCTATTGTCTTCTAAGAAGTATAACTGTGTGAGCTGAAACCTATTTGCTTTCCTGTGTGGATTGTGTTGTGCTATCCTATGTGGATTACGTTGTGCTTTCCTGTGTGGAATACGTATACTTTCCTGTGTGGACTGAGTTGTACTTGGGATCAGAGGTTGGAGCATATTGGAATTGATGAATTAGGTATATGTATGGGCATATACCTAAGCAGTGTCGGTTGTTACTTCGTGATTGTATCATTCCATTGTGGTTTATCCTTTGTGGATTTTGAGAGACCTTTGGGGGTCTCGGGGTCCCTACTGAGTAGCTTATACTCACCTCTGCACGGGTTACGCCCGCACTACGTTGTGTTGGTTGTAGACGACTGACAGCGTTGATGGTGGTGGAGGCTCGTGGAGCAGGATGGTACCTGGAGGTGGACCACTAGGCGGAACATAATTGGAGCGGACGACGGGACCCGAGGAGCAGTGGAGCTATCTGTACCCACCCTTCAGGTGGGATTTCCAGCGGACATCTCGACGTAGTAGCTTTTACTTTTCAGTTTCTGTTTTCCCTTTCGAGTTGTACTTTACTTTCAGTTTGGGTTTGTCTACTGGCCCACTTACTTTCCGCACTTACAGTTGTACTCAGTTTTTACTTAGGGTTTATTTTTTCCACTTGCTTACTCAGTGGTGCTTGTTTACTTTACAAAGGCAATTCCTTCCCTTTTTACCGGGATTTACGCCTTGGTGGTAGTCGCCAGCCCCTGGCCTACGGAAGGTGGGCTTGGGGTAGTCACGGCATGGGCCCCGAGGACGGGTCGTGACAATATACTCATATATGAATAAAAACCAATGATTTAACAAACCAAATATTTTTAACTATTCCACTTAAAATCACTTAAATTAGAAAAATACAAAAATTTTCTACTAGGTCAATTTTGATATGAAGAATTAAAGTGATTATTATTTTATAAAAATCAAATTCCAATATTTTTAAATTTATTTTGTTTGAAATACGATAAAATTATATGGAAAAAATTATTATCATAAAATGACCTTTTTACACACTACTTGTCCATATTATTATTTTTTATATTTTAATATAATATAATATCATTTAAAATTGGTATATTTAATATATATGATACATTTTGAAATTATTTTATAAATAACAATAAAATTTATTATATATGATCTAATGGTAAGATTTTTTAGATGAATATTAATTTTTTATTTATGAGAGATTTCATTTTCTTAAAAAAGTATTAATAGTACTTATCTAAAGATCATGGATTTGGTTAGTTTGGTGGCGTATATAGAACATGTTATGAAACAAAATGTCAATTTAAATTAAAATTTTAATACTAAAACCATAGGTTATTACATTAGATCCCATTAATTAAATTGAATCCCCAAAATTTTTAATTATTACATACAAATTAAATTAGGTGGGAGTATTATTAACATATTTATCATTAGAGATATAAAGTTTAATATATCCTCTAGCATTCTCTATTATAAAATATTATGTTAATTATCGTTCCTCCAAGAGTATTAATCATTCATACAACCACATAGTCAATTATGTATATTACATAAATATATATTCCCCAGAATATACCTTTCCAAACCCAATTATAATCACTAAGACATTAAAACAAAAAAATCATATATTTCTTCAAACGTGTACACTATATTTAGACCTCAAATATATTAATCTATGGACCATAAAATCACACAATATTCAATATATATTATAATACCAAAAATATGATAATCTTCACAAAACAATATCATGGATAACTTTTTCATATATCAAAAATAAATTACAAGGCTATAAATACTATATAACTCTCTTTCCTCAAAATCTATAAACCCTTACCACCAAAAAATTAAAAATATATTAAACCACGGAGTTACCCAAACTATTATATTCTGTTCTTTAATAGTAATCTCAAAAAATATTACCTTTTCCTAAAATCAATTTTCATGGTTATTGATAGCATAAAATATATATTTTTAAACCATTAAACTAAAAATATTAAAGAAAAATTATTAGATGTTTCGCATAATCCTCATAAATTTTAAAATATATTAGAATATCAATGAGAAATATCACTCATTAATGAAAACATATAAGTGTGTGAAAAATTAATTTTTAAAATGTGGTCAACCACACCACCTTAGGTAGGACTTGGAAAATCAACTTTTATATAATAATAGGTATATACTAATATTCATAGCTATTTAAATACGATAAATTATTTTGTGATAAATTATATTTATTTCTAGATACATACCTTTCACAGAATCATTTATGTGGTCTTTTTTTAACTAAATAATAAAATCCAAAATACTTATCAATAAAATAAGAGTAAAATATCATAATAATATGAAAAATAATTCAAAAAATATTATATCTAATTTTATTCATCATATGAATTTTTTTTCAATCTAATTTGATTTCAATTATGTCCTCTAATACATATGACACCAATACAAAGAATAACTATCCCAACATTATCATTAAAATTCTTACAACATGAAGAAGAAAAAAAATCAATGAAATCTATATTGAAAAAGATCAACTTATCATTTATCCATTAAATAACCTATAAATTAATATGTACCTAGAATTTTGAATCACTAATTTTTAATATAAGTTATCCATATTCCTTCTCTATTAGGGTTTTCAACCAAAAAACATATATTTCATAAAGGTTCATAAAAAAATGTGAATTGACTATATTATATCCCCCAAGAGTTTAAAACATAGTGTATTGTTAGGCATACTATTCATTAACCATGTAAGGATTGAGTTAACACCTAAGAAAAACTTTCAGTGTTATTTATCTCAGTAACATATATGAAGAAACCTACATATATTTGTAGTGTCCACACTAGGATAATATTTTCAACATAACCACAAAATTTCTATTTTAGAAAAATATCAAGCTATTTTCTTTTACATACACTAATGGAAATGGCGGTTATCCCAATGAATATATACCAATAGTTTGAATAAACCATTAGTATACTGTAAACAAATACACATTTGTCCACTGTTTTCTCAATCCATTATCAAATGTGATTATATATTTAAGCTTTACCAATGGTTAGAAAAAAATACTTGGAAAGATTTTGATCCTCTAAAATATAGAAAAAGTATTACTAAACCATTGGCAAAGATAGTCTTTCCCAAATTTTTTTAAAAACTGTTGGGAATGTTTTCCCAAAATACCCAGCAACCCATGGCCCAATTGCTGACCATGCAGAACCTAATCCACAGATCCTCTAGAAGTTTTCTATGCTGTGAAACTCCTTCCAGTAATAGATCCGTCTTCAATAAATGAATTTTATATTTCTACACATAAAATTTGTAATTTTTACCTTAGTTTTAAAATTCTCCCTCTATTTTTTTGTTTTCCATTTTGATTTGGGTGAAATTTTAGTTTGTGTGGTCTGTATAATACTAAACCCTTTTATTTGTTTTCTATTTTTTGTTGAACACTTTAAACATAGTAAAGGGTTTTTATAGTGGGGTTATATGTTATTTTATATAGACCTTAGTTTAGTTGAAAATTGGATTTGGATTTTGTATTTACATTTTTTTTTCAAGGAATAATGGGAATGGCATTGATATTGAGGATGAATTGGTTGTTGGTTGGGTGATGTATTGGAATTTTGATGTTGGTTGGATTGGTTTTAGGTAATTTTTATTGTATTATATGGGTATTTCCACCCTTGAACAACCCCACCCCCACCCCCCGGTATAGTCTCCCCACCACCCCCTGGACACCCTCCCCCCATTGGACAACCCCCACCCCTGCACCCCCACCCCTTGGACAACCCCCCTCCCCCACCCCATACACCCTAACCACCTAGACATGCCCACCCCCACCCTCCCAAGACACCCCCACCCCACCCTCCCTGGTCACCCCTCACCCCCCATAGACACCCCCCTGGACACCCTCCAACTGATTGGATACCCACACCCACTTAGACACCACAAACCTTTGGATTCCCCCTCCCCCACTTCTCTGGACACCCCACCCCACCCTCCCTAGACACCCCTCATCCCACATGGATAACGCCCCCCTGCCCCCCCCCCCCCCCACACCCCATTAACAACCCCCACCCCACCACCACCAGCCACCTAGACACCCCCACATCTATAAAAACCCTCCACCCCCTAATACATCCATCACCCCACCCCTCTAGACAGCCCCCCAGGACAACACCACACATCTTAGACACCATCACACCTCCTAAGTGCTTGGCCCAATTTTTAAATTTGAATTAACAATGTAGTTGATTTCCCCTTTCCCCAATGACATTTCCTAAGTGACCCATAGATCTTTATAAATTAAATTTGTCATGTTTTGATAAATTGAATTTATTATGTTTTGATAAATTGAATGGGTTGTTTGGAATGAATTGGCTAATACATGATGGTTTTCCTTTCTTAATGAATAAAATGATTTTAACTAAAAATACCTTAAGGGGGATACATGAGAGGTAGGGGCAATCCAGGTGTGGGGGGATATCCAATTGGGAGGTGGGGTGTCCAGGGCTAGGGGCTGCAGGGTGGGTAGGAGGGCTACAGGGGTGTGGGGGGAGGGGGTATGAGCTACCCCAGGAGGGGTGCGGGTTGTCCAGGCGGTCAGGGTGGGGTGTCCAGGTGGGGAAGGGGTGTGGGCTGTCCTAGGGGGTGGTTTGTCCAGTGGGGTGGGGTTGGGCTGTCTAGGTGGGGGAGGGGTGTGGGATGTCCAGGGGATTGGCTATCTAGGGGGTGGGGGTGGGCTATCCAAGTTGGGAAGGGGTGTGGGCTGTCCAGGGCGGGGGGGGGGGGGGGGGGGGGGGGGGTTGTCCCGGGGGTGGGCTGTCCAGGTGGGGGAGGGGGTGTGGGGTGTCTAGGGAGGGGGTGGGCTGTCTAGGAGGGAGTGGTGGGGGTAGGCTATCCTAGTAGGGGTGGGGGGCTGTCTAGGTGGGGGGTGGGGGCAGTCTAGGTGGCGTAGGGGGGGGGTGGCTGTCTAGTGGGGTTGGTGGTGGGGGGGGGGGGGCTGTAGGGAAGGGGGTGTGGGCTATCCAGGGAGGTTTTGGGCTGTCCAGGTGGGTTGGTTCGTGGGTGGGATGTCCAAGTGGGGGAGGGGGTATGGGCTTACCAAGGAGGGGTGGGGTGGGGATGTATAGTGAGGGGTGTGGTATGGGTTGTCCAAGTGGGGGTGTTTAGGGGTGTTGTATGGGGGCTGCAGGGGTGGGGTGTGGGTTGTCCAAGTGGGGTGTGGGCTATCCAAGTGGGGGGTGGGGGGTTTCACCAGGGGAGGGGGTGTGAGGTGTCTAGGGAGGGGGTGGGTGGGTGGGCTGTCCTTGTGGGGAGGGGGTGTGTGGGTGGGCTGTCCAGGTGGGCTATCCAGTGGGGTGGGTTGGCAGGGTGTCCTGCGGGGTGGGTGTGTGGGATACCCCCTTGGACATCCCCCAGTGGATAGCCTGCCCACCCCATGGAAACCCCCTACCCCCATGGACAGCCCCCACCCCCATGGACAGCTCACCCACCCCTTTGACACCCCCTACCCCCTTGGATAGCCTTGTCACCCATGTGGAAAGCCCTCCCTCCCCCTAGACACCCCAACCCCCGTGGACAGCCCCCACCCCCTTACACAGCCCCACCACCCTCATGGATAGCCCACCCAACCCCTGGATAGGCCCCACCCTCTTGGACAGCCCCCACCCTCATGGATTTCCCACCCACCCCATGGACACCTCCTACCCCCGTGGACAGCCCGTCAACCGCCGCTGGACACCCCATACGCCCTGCATATCCCCTCCTCCCCGTGGGCAGCCCACCCAGCCCCTCCTAACCCCTACCCCTTCAATAGCCTCTACACCCATGTACAGCCCGCCCACCCCTGTAAATCCCCTCCCCCAATGGACAACCCCCCCCATGGACAGCACACCCACCCCTTGGACACCCCCTACCCCCTCGATATCCCCTACACTTATGGATAACCCGCCCACCCTCTGCACACCCTCTCCCCCATGGACAACCCCCCCCCCCCCCCCCGTGGATAGCCCGCCCACCCCCTGGACACCTCGTACCCCCTGGATCTCCTCACCACCCCCGTGGACAACCCACCCACCCTGTGGACACCCCGTACCCCCTAGATAGCCCTGCCCACCCCCTAGACACCTCATACCCCCCTGGACTACCCTGCAACCCCCGTGGAAATCCTGCCTACCTCTTGGAATGCCCCTACACCCAAGGATAGCCCCCACCCCCTGCACAGCCCCACCACCCTAGTGGATAGCCCACCCACCCCACTGAACATCCCCACCCCATGGACCACCCCCCACCCGGTGGACATCCCACCCACACCCTTGGACACCCCTACCACCGTGGACAACCTTCCCACACCTTAGAGACCCCCTACCCCCCTGTACAGCCCCGCCACCCTCGTGAATAGCCCGCCAACCCCCTAGAAAACCACTCCCCCCATAGACAACCCCCAGCCCCATGGATAGCCCGCTAACCCTCCGCCGACCCCCTTCCCCCTTGGACAATACCCCCAACCCATCCCACCCCCATGGACAGCCTGCCCTGCCCAAAGACATGCACTACCCCCTGGACAGCCCCGCCACATCCTTGGACATCCCACCCACCCCCCTGAACACCCCATACCCCCTTGATATCCCCGACCACCCCCTGAACACTTCATCCCCACCTTGACATCCCCCACCCATGTGGATAGCCCGCGCACCCCCGTGGACCGCCTTCCCACCCTCGTGGATAGCCCGCCCACCCCCTTGGATGCCTCATATCCCCCAAGACAGTCCTTCCTCCCTCGTGGACAGCCGACCCACCCCTTGGACACCCCTAACCCCTGGACCTCCCTACAACCCCGCAGATAGCTAACAAACCCCCTAAGCACCCACTAACCACCTAGACTACCCCGCCAACCCCATGGATAGCCCGCCCACCCCTGGACTACCCCCAACCCTATAGACAGCTCCCACCCCCGTGGACAGCCCGCCCACCCACTGGACAACCCCAACCCCTGTGGACAGCCTGTCCACCCATCTTGGACACCCCCACCCCTTACACAACCCTGCCACCCCCGTGGATAGCCTGCCCACCCCCTGGCACCCCCTAACCCCCTTGACAGCCCGAGACCCCGTAGAGAGCCTGCCCACCCCTAGACAATCCCTACCCCCATGGAATCCCCCACACCCCCAGGGACTGCCGCCCACCCCCTGGATACCCCTACCCCCTAGACAGCCCCGTCACCCCCGGGACAGCCCACCCACATCCTGGAAACCCCCTGCCCCCCTCGATGGCCATGCCCACCCCTTTGACACCATTATACCCCATGGAAAGACCCTCACCAACGTGCATAGCCTACCCACCCCCATGGACAGCCCCCCAACCCCGTAGACCGCCCACCCACCCTCTTGAACACCCCATAACCCCCTGGACAGCCCCTCCACCCTCGTGGATAGCCGACCCACCCCCTAGACACCCCATACCCCCTGGACCACTGCTCCACCCCCTTGGATTACCGACCCACCCCATGGACACCTCCTACCCCCTGGACCGCCCCGTGACCCCCGTGGACAACCCTCCCACCCCCGTCGACAGCCCCTACCCCCGTGGATATACCCCAGCCACCCTGAATAGCCCCCACCCTTATTGAAAGCTTGCCCACCCCCTTAAACACCCCTACCCCCGTGGACAGACCGTGAACCCCCTAGACACACCCACCCCTACACAGCCCTGCCACTCCATGGATAGCCCACACACACCCTGGATATCCCCTACCCCCCTCAACAACCCCGCCACCCCACGTAGATAGCCCCCACCCCTGGACACCCCTACCTCTTGGACCCCCACCCCTGTGGACAACCCGCCCACCCCATAGACACAACGTACCCGCTGACACCCCCCCACCCCGTGGACATCCCTGTGACCCCCTAGACACCCTCTACCCCCTGGAAAGCTCCTACCCTCGTGGAAATCCCGACCACACCCCTAGACACCCCTACCCTCAAACAGCCCCGCTACCCCCATTGACAGCTTTCCCACCACCCGGGACACCTTGTATACCTTTGGATAGCCCCGAAACCCCCTTGGACTGCAAGCCCACCCCACTAGACACATTGTACCCCTAGAGATCCCCCCCACCCCGAGGACTGCTCGACTATCCCCTAGACACCTCCTACCCTCTAGATAGCCCCGCCACCCATGTGGATAGACCGCTCACCCACATGGACACCCCTAACCCCCTAGACAGGCTCCCACCCCTCTGGACAGCCCGCCCACACCCTTGGAAACACCTACCTCCTGGACAGCCATGCCACCCCCGTGGACTGCCCGACCACCCACCTGAACACCCCTACCCCCCTCGACAGCCCCGACCACCCCATGGACACTTCATACCAACCTGGACAGCCACCCACCGATGTGGACAGCCCACCCACCCCATGGACAGCCGACCCACCCCCTTGGACACCATGTATCCCCCTAGATAGCCCCACCTCCCTCTTGGACATCCAACCCACACCCTGGAAACCCCTACCCTATGGACCGCCCCGCCACCCCCATGTACTGTCGACCCACCCCATAGACACCCCCTACCCATATCGACTGCCCTGTCACCACCTTGGATAGACCGCCCACCCCCTGGATAGCCCCTACCCGTGTAGACAGCCCCCCACCATGCATAGCACCACCAACCCCGAGGAAAGACCGCCCACGCCATGGACTTCTCCCACCCAGTGGACAACCCCCACCCCCGTGGACAACCCCCACCCTCGTGGATAGCCCGCCCACCTACTTGAACACCCCCTTACACCTATGGATAGCCCATCCACCCCTAGACCCCTCCACCGTATATACAAACCCTGCCACCCCCATGGATTTCCTGCCCACCGCCTAGACAACCCCTACCCCCCTCGACATCACTTCCAGCCCCATAGAGAGACCGCCCACACCCTAGACACTCCCAACCACTGTGGATAGCACCCCACCCCACCCCATGTATTGCTGCCCACCCCTGGACAACCCCTAGACACCCCGTACCCCCGGGACAGCCCCGCCACCCCCATGGACAGCCTACCTACCCCCTAGATAGCCATACCCCCCATAAAAGCCCATACCACACCCTTGGACACCGTGTACCCCCTGGATAGCCCCCACCCACATGGATAGCATGCACACCCCCATGGACAGCCCGCCCACCCTCGTGGATAGCACACCCACCCCCTTGGACACCCTGTAACCCCCTGGACAGCCCCACCATCCTCATGGATGGACGACCCACCCCATGAACACCCCATACCCCCTAGACCACCCTCCAACCCTGGACAAACTGACCCACCCCATGGACTCCCCCTACCCCCCCCCCCCCCCCCCGGACCGCCGCCCGACCCCCGTGGACAGCCCTCCCACCCCCTAGACAGCCCCTACGCCCATGGACACCCCCCTGCACAGCCCCACCACCCCTATGGATGGCCCGCCCACCCCCTAGACTGCCCCCACCACCATGGATAGCCCCCACCCCCATGGACATCCCACCCACCACTTTGACACCACCTACCCCCATGGAAAGCCCGTCCACCGCCCTGGACTCTCCCACATCCTACACAACCCTACCACCCCTGTGGATAAGCCGCCCACACCCTGGACACCCCCTACCCCCACGACGGCCCCACCACCCCTGTAGACATCTAGACCACCCCTTGGAAACCCCTCCCCCACCCCTGTGGATAGAAACCCTGTAGATAGCCCACCCACCCCTAGACACCCCTACCCCTTGGACGACCCTGTCCACCCCATAGACACTAGGTACCCTCCATAGACACCCCCACCCCCATGGAAAGCCTGACCACCCCCATCAACACCCGTACCCCCTGGATAGCCCCCAACCCCGGGGACAGCCCGCCCACCCCTAAACGCCCGTACCCCCTGGATAGCCCTGCAACCCCCATTTACAGCTTTCCCACCCCCTGGACACCCCGTATACCCTTGTACAATGACGACACCCTCGTGGATGTCTCATCCACCCCGTTAGACACACCGTACCCCCTGGAGCCCCCCCACCCCTGAGGACTGCCTGACAACCCACTGGACACTGCCTACCCCTTGGATACCCCTACCGCCCATGTGGATATACCACCCACCCCCTTGGACACCCACTAAACCCCTGGACAGGCCCCCACCCCTAGGGACAACTCACCCACACCCAAAAACACACCCTACACCATGGATATCCCTACCACCCCCGTGGATTAGCCCGCCCACCCCCAAGCCCCCCATACCCCCCTAGACTGCCCCCACCCCCGTGGACATCCTGCCCACCCCATAGACACCCCTACACCTCTGGACACCCCCACCACTTGGACAGCCCACCACCCCCCTAGACACCCCACCCGCATGGATAGCTCACCCACCCCTAGACACCACCTACCCCCTGGAAAGCCCTCCCACCATCATGGGATAGCCCGCCCCACCACCTGGACACCACCCCACTAGCTGGACAGCCCCACCCCCTGGACATCCGCCACCCCCATAGACAGCCCCCACCCCCTTCGACAGCCCCACCCCTGGACACCCCCAACCCTTTGGACACCCCCAACCCCTGGAAACCCCCCCATGGACCGCCCCCACCCCCATAGAAAACACCCCACCCCTTGGACACTCATACCCTTGGATAGCGCCCAACCCCTGGACACCCCACCCCCTAAACCCCCTTAGACACCTCATACCCCCTTGGACACCCACCCCAACCTGCTAGACACCCCCAACCCCTCTGGACAACCCGCTTACCCCCCCCCCCCCCCACCCCCCAGGGACACCCCCCTACCCCCTTGGACAACCCTCAAGGTGGGGTGTCTAAAGGGTAGGGGGATGTAGGGGGCGCGGATGGGGAGGGGGGGATACAGGGCTGTGGGGGAGGGGGTTTGAGCTACCTAAGGAGGGGTGTGGGCTATCCAGGGGGGTCAGGGTGGGGTGTCCAGGTAGGGGAGGGTTGTGGGATGTCCTTTGGGGGTGGGATGTCCCGAGGGTGTGGTTGGGCTATCCAGGTGGGGGAGGGGGTGTGGGCTGTCTAGGGGGTGGGCTGTCTAGGGGGTAGGGGTGGGATGTCCAGGTGGGGTAGGGGGTTTGAGCTGTCAAAGGGGGCAGGGATATCAAAGGGGTGGGTTTTCTAGGTGGGGGAGGGGGGGTGTGGGGTGACCTGGGAGGGGGGGGTGGGCTGTCCCGGTGGGGGTGGGATGTCTAGGATGGTGGTGGTGTGGGGTTGGGGGGGGGGGGCTGTCCAGGTCGGTCGGGGGGTGGGGGGCGGGTTGCAGGGGAGAGGGTGTGGGTTTTCCATGGTTGGGGGTGGTCTGTCCTAGGGGGTGGGTTGGTGGGTGGGATATCCAGGCGGGGGAGGGGGTTTGGGCTGTCCAAGGATGGTGTGGGTGGGGAAGGTCCAGTGGGGGGTGGGGGCGTGGGCTGTCTATGTGGGGGTGGGGGTCTGTATAGGGGTGTTGTAGGGGGCTGTAGGGGAGGGGGTGTTGACTGTACAAGGAGGGTGGGGGGGGGGGGGTTGTAGGAGAGGGTTGTGTGTGTTGTCCAGGGAGGGGGTGGGTTGGTGGGCTGTCCTGGTGGGGAGGGGTGTGTGGGTGGGCATTCTGGGTGGGCTATCTAGTGGGTGGGTGGAGAGGGTGTCCCAAGGGTGTGGGTGGGTGGGATACCCCCTTGGAACCCCCACCCCCAGGACACCCCGACACCCGTGGATAACCCCCCCACCCCCATGGATAGTCGGCCACCCCCTAGATAGCCTCCACCCCCTTAAACACCCCCCCCCCCCCCCCGCACAGCCCTGCCACCCCCATGGACAGACCACCCACCCCATGGACTACCCACACCCCCATGGAAAACCCCCACCCCCTTGGCCACCCCTACCCCCATGGACAGCCCGTCCACCCCCACGCCGTACACAACCCCACCACCCTTGTGGATAGCCCGCCCACCCACTGGACACCCCCTACCCCCCCCTCGACAGCCATGCCACCCATGTAGATTGGCCGCCCACCCCCATGGACACCCCTACTATAGTGGAACCCCCCCGGAACCCCCCCCCCCCCCATGGATAGCCCACCGACCCCCATGAACACCACCTACCCCATGGATGGCCCCGCCACCCCCGTGGATAGCCCACCCACCTCCTGGACACCCCCTACCCCCCTTGACAGCAATGCCCACCCCCATGGACACCCCATACCCCCTTGGACTGCCCCCACCCACGTGGACATCCCTCCCACTCCCATGGATAGCTCACCCACCCCAGTGGACCGCCCACCCACCCCCTTGGACACCTCGTATCCCCCTAAATCGCCCTGCCACCCTCGTGGACAACCGGCCCTCCCCCTGGACACCCCCTACCCCCTAGACCGACCCGTGACCCCCGTGGACAGTCGTCTCACCCCCGTGGATAGCCCCTACCCATGTGGACAACCCCCCCCCCCCCCCCACACTCTACATAACCCCACCACCCCCATGGACAGCATGCCCACCCTTGATTTCCCCCACCCAGGGGGACAACCCCCACCCCTGTGGAAAGCCCACCCACCCCTTTGGACACCCCTACCCCCGTGGAAAGCCCGTCCACCCCCTTGGAAGCCCCACACCCTACACAACCCTACCACCCCCCTGGATAGCCCATCCACCTCCTGGACAAACCCTACCCCCCTCGACAGCCTACCCACCCCCTTAGACAGCCTACCCACCCCCTGCACACCCCCTCCCCGCATGGACAGTCCCCCCCAGACCCTTGTGGCAGCCCACCCACTCCCGGGAAACCCCATACCCCCTTGACACCCAAACCCCCGTGGACATCCCGCCCACCATGTCAACACCCCTTACCCCCTTGGACATCCCCCACCCCCATGGACAACTCGCCCACCCCCCTTCACACCCCCTACCCCCTAAACAACCCCGCCTCCCCCGTTGACTAGTTTCCAACCCCCTGAACACCCCGTACACACATGGACAGCCCCGAAACCCCCATGGACAGCCCGCCCACCCCGCTGGAAACAACGAACCTCTCTAGAGAGCCCCACCCTAGTGGAATGCCCGACCACCCCCTCGACTCCCCTACCCCCGGGACATCCCCACCATCCATGTGGAAAACCCACCCACACCCATAGACACCCCTAACCCCTAGATATGGCCCCACCCCCGGGGATAGCTCACCCACAGCCTCGACAACCCCTACCCCCTAGATGGCCCTGCCACCCCCATGGACAGCCCGCCCAAGCCCAGAACACCCCCGTACCCCCTGGATAGCCTCCCATGCTCGTGGATAGCCCGTCCACCACTTGGTCACCCCTACCCCTATGGACACCCCCAACCCCGTGGACAGCCCGCCCACCCCCATAGACACCACTATGCCCTAGCCACCCTGTACCCCCTCAAAAACCCCGCCACATGCCTGGATAGCCCACCCAACCCCTTGGATAGCCCATACCCCCCCCCCAGATAGCCCCCACCCCCGTAGAAAGCCTGCCCACCCACCTTGGACACCCTCTAACCCCCTTGGACAGCCCTGTGACCCCTGTGGAAAGTCTTCCCACCACCTAGACACCCCCTACCCCCATGACAACCCCACCCTGGAAGATAGCCCGCCCACCCCTAGACAGACCCTACCCCATGGACAACACTACCACCCCCTGGACAGCCCTGCCACCCCATGGACAACTCTCCCACCCCTAGACACCCTGTACCCCCTAGAAGGCCTCAACCCCAGCGTGGACAGCCCGCCCACCCGCTGGACACCGCATACCCCTGGACATCCCCCTACCCCCAGAGACAGCACACCCACCCCCATGGACACCCCCTACCCCCACGGGATAGGCCCCACCCCCATGGATAACCCTCTCACCCACCTCGACATCCCCTACCCTTGGATAGCCACGCCACCCCCGTGGACAGCCCGCCCACCCCAGGATACCCCGTACCCCCTGGACAGCCCCCACCTCAATGGACAGCCCGCCGACCCCTTAGACACCCCTACCCCTCTCGACACCCCCACCGCAGTGGACGAACTGCCCGCCCCCCACTGACACCCCCACCCTCTAGACATACATACCCCCTTGGACAAGCCCTCCACCCCCATGGACAGCTCTTCCACCCCCTAGACTCCTCTATCCCCCTAGAGAGCCTCACCACCTACATGGACTTCCCGCCCACCCCCAACAAACCCCATACACCCATTGAAATCCCCCACCCCCGTAGATAGCTTTCCCACTCACCACAGATACCCCTACCCCCTGGACGGACCTGCGACACCTATGGACAGCCCGCCCACCCCCTGGACACCCCCTTCCCATAGATATCCCCCACCCCCCATGTAAAACCCGAGATTTTATGAAAAATATTCTTTTAATTTCATTAATGTCTTGTGTTTTACTCTGCACCAAGATTACCTTGCGCTATACGCAACACCGTATTAGCTTTCAGTATACGCAACACTATTCTTGGATCGTGTTACACACAATTTTGATAATAGTTATTCTACACAACATTGAGTATATATATTTGTATATATTCAATGTATAAATGAAATATGGTTGGATTATGTTATACGAAACAACGAAGGATTCTTTCACAACATGCACCCCGGACTTGCTTGCATTACACACAATCGCGACCTTCCTCGATAGCGTGTGTTGTACGCAATACCAGGTTTTAATAAACAACGATATATTATTATAATATTGTCATGAAATAGCCTTTATGAATAGTATTAACTAAATTTTGAATTTTATAACATTATTATTCATCTTAAACATTTTTTAGAACATGGTATAAGAACAAAATAATTTTTTCGGGTAAAATAAGTATTTTTCAAAAAATGCAGTTTTGCAGCCTTTTGATGGTGCACCCACTTTAAATCTAGTTTTTGACATGTTTATATGTTCAATTTGACAAAATAAAATTCTTATTTTGAATCAAGATATAAAAATTTACATTAGATAAAGTTTTGATATTTTTCCGATAACATTCATATTTTAATGAATAGTAAAAACACGCTATATTTTAATTAAAAACAACTTTTTTCATCATAATATCTTATGTGGTTAAATTATAATATTTAATGGGTTTAAAGTATAAATAGAATATATTTTTACCATTTAATATAATTTATGTCATTATCATTGATTTTACCTTGAATTCGTAGGTTAAATCAATCCAATCTTTTACAATGTTTTAAAGAGAAATCCATTTTCTTTCGACAACGGGATTAATTTTAATTTAATTTCTGCATCTTTTTTGTATTGAATTTGGAAAAATGGATTCCATATTTGAAATCAGTGGGTCCAAATTATGTTAATAAGGTACTTTTTATTTTTGGGAATTATGAATAGTAACTACGGTAAATTTTATTTACCATAGTTAAAGGTAAATCAGGTAATTAAGGGTAAATATAATATTATACAATTATCCTAACACATGTCAAAATCCTATTGGATGAATAAAAGTCGAACCATATCACCTAAGGGTAAGATTATATTCATTTAATGGACTTTTGTCCATGAAAATAATTTAATTATTATTAAAACCAAAGAATGTGACAACATGTCACTTTCTTAAATATTATAAGTATAATAATTTTACTCTAGTGATAAACTTCATGAAACATCGAAAATGAATAGTCTTCAGAAATATAATACAATTATCTACATCATAGGAATTTATTTAGAATTTTGAGGGATTAAATAATTGTCATTTATTATGACACAAAGATGATGCAGTAATTGTCTTATTAATGAAATATTGACATAATTGATGTTATAAATGCCCAAATAAATGTAATTTGAGAATTTTTATGACTTACATTAATTTTATAGGTTAATATGACATGTTATTGTTGATATAAGTAACTTGGTTCGAACTTATCATTCTGTTATGAATTTCATTAAAATCATGTACCAAATTGTGTCAAAATTGACATAAATTTGTTTTTAAAACAAATATTATATTATTAATTGTTATTTAATTCCTAAAAATCTAAGGTTCTACCAAATGACTTATATAAGAATATATATATTAATAATAAACAAATTGGGGTTCTTTTGGCTTGTTATGGTAATTTTATTAACCATATAGTGTAAGAAAACAAAAAGACACGGTAAAAGTTAAATTATTTAACTTAGAGTTAAATCTAATTGATAAGGTTAAAATAATAAACTAAGCTTCTCTAAATACTATTGTATGAGCGGATTTAGACCCATACCCACTTTATCTTTGATATAAGACCCTTTGGAACCATTATAAACCTAATTTGACCTTAATATAAAATAATATTTTGAGATTTTCCTAAGGTGCCCCTCTCCTCCCTTATAAAAGGGCACCTCATCCCTCTCCTCCTCACACCAATTTGAGCATTCAAGTTCGGCCAACAGCTGCCCAAATATCCTATCCACTTCCCTAGTATCATCATAGAGGTCTTGGTCTTCTTCAAATACCATCCTTAGTTCTTTAATTGGAGGTTAAGTGAAGGCGCGCCAAAAAGAGGTAATATCCATTACCGATTTTTTCAATTTCTTTCTTCTTCAAATTCTTATTCTTTAGTTGTTTAATGATAACGTAATAACATAAGTATTTATTATATACTGATATGTTATTATAAATAGTAAACAACTTTAATTAACCTTTTATCCATCCTACGGAAAAAGGAAATCACCGCGCGTGCGTATGTACAGAATACCGTCTCCACGCCGTGGTGTAATCTATTTTCCACCACAACCTAACTTGGATGGGTATAATGGTGTAAATAATGACTATATATGACTATTATATAGTGATACTGATTCTGAAATAGTATACATACACTCCAATACAATTCTACAATCATAGGAACGATATCATCACTCGTGCGTACGTACGGAATACCGTCTCCACGATGTGATGTGACTCGTTCTACATGATCTTCATTTCATAATGATTATATAAATGAATTGAATGAATTAATATGTTATATATTACAATAATACCATTCTGGAAAAGAGGTATCTATAACCTAAATATAAGAATAAGAATTTATTCGACAAAACACGCATAAGAACAAAAAGTTATAAACACCCGAATAACAAGTAGCAATGAAATATTACTACTAAGAAGCTAAGAAAATGACCATATATGATATCATTAAAATAATTATGATTCTGGAATAAGTCAATAACATTATTTAAATCATTATACAGGAGGTTCAGACACTTACGAAGCATAACGGACCTAAGGTAAGGGAAATATCACAATCTCATTTTTATCCGAGATTGTTTATTCTTTGGTATTTACTGGGGTGTATTTTATCATCCACATCCATATTTCCTCAATATGTAATATTTAAATCATTATAAAATAGTTTAAATCCAATTTTACCCTTCGGTTAGTTTTTAGTAAAAGATATGAAAGGAATCTTTTGTCTTTTTTTCATACGAGGTACTTTTTGACTTTTCCGACAAAAGTATGAGAAGAATGTTTTTTTAACTTATACGACATGAATGGATTTTTAAAACATTATTTACAAGAAGATTCCTTTACAATTTTTCAAGTGTATTTTTAATCAAATTTTTTTAGTTTATAATTGTACGACATTTTAAGAAAGGAAAAGTGTTTTTGAAGCAGAAAGGATATTTTCCTCAAGAATGGAGTTCAAGTGTTTTATCAAAATTATTTTCCATCTAAGATAATAAAGGGTTCTGTTTTTATCCCTATTATTACATTGATTTGATTATGTTATGATGGATTTATATTTTTATGAATTCCTTTATCTTATATGAATTGTTTTATGATGTCACGAAGTTTAAGATTCCCATTTTTATTACATGGGTTATGCTATGATGAATGGTTTATGATTTTGTGGCACACATAAGAATGGTATCATTATGAGATGGGTGGGACCTATATCTCCCTCCAATGCATTGGGTAAAGATTTTATATCTCATGAGATAGACATGGCTGGAATGGCAGGTTATACCGGTTCATTGAAACAGGACCGAAACGAGGAGTGAACTCGGTTCAGAAATGGACTTTGTCCACTAAGATAGTCTTGGCAATGAGTCATGACTAATAAGAAATGAGTCTCTATGATTATGTGTGTATGCCACAAAGTTTCATGATTTAAGTTATGATTATTGGGATTACATTTCACTACTATGATTTATCCCATGTTATGAAATTATGATCTCTTTTGCTGGTTAAGATTTCCAAAAGATATGTTTTTATGAATATGATGTGATTGATATTTCTTTTGTTTACCCTTACTGAGCATTTGAGCTCAACCTTTGTATGTTTTATTTCCTGATGTTAGGAAGAAGGATATTAAGTGGAATATTCCAAAAAGGGACTCTAGATATGATGAAATAAATGGGAGGCAAAGTAGATGCTTTATGAACCAGTTGTTTATGTTTCCCAGTTTCCAAAGACACTAAACTATTACGGTCCTTGTGTGTGTGTTTATGTTATGTACTAATTATTCCACAAAAGTAATGTAATGTCTATGTACGTTAAGCTTCAGGTCTCTACAGTTGGTATTAGAGGAAAGGTTTAGTCAACCTTTGGAAACTAGGATGTGAGAACGTTAGTGAGATCCCTAGAGATATTTCTAAGGTATGTCTAGGGATGTCCTTAAGGATAAGCATACGTATAGGATATAGTCCTAGAACTATGGTAACGATCTTAGAATTTAACCTAAGATGTTAGATATTGAAGTTACTCCCCCTTTATTATGATTTTTTCCTCTAACACTATTCTTTTTGAGTTTTAGAAAATGGATGGAAACAAGATGATTCATGATAATGGAGGATATTATGGACAATGAAATGATATTATTCATGATAAACCAAATTAAATGGGATTTGGAAGTCCAACCATCATTATTATGCTGAATCAGCAATCTCATAATATGATCAATAAACTCAAATTTGGTAAGTTTCCTGACTCGGCTAATAAGAGAAAGATGGAGTTTCATGATGATCATAGAGGAAAGAAAGTTAAATTTACCCTATGTAAATCATGTGGGAAGAGGCACCAAGGAGAATGTTTCAAAGGAACTGGAAGATTCTTTGGGTGTGGAAAAGAAGGACACAAAGCCAGTAAGTGCAAAGGAAAAGGTTCAGTTAACACTAGGGATGAGGATAATGGTATTGCTACGACATCAACAATGGTTAAATGTTTTAAATGTGGAATGTACGGGCATTATGCAAACCAATTCCCTAAGGTAAAGTCTCATGAAGAGAATCAGTATGGTCGTATGGGTAATATTTATGTTGATGATGATGAAGAGACTACAAATAATATGTGAGATGAAAGAATTGTTGAAGCTCGGTCAATGGTTTAAGAATGCAGTGGAATGATTACATGTTTATCAAGTGTAATGTTGTATAAGTAATCTCATGGTACTATGGAATAAAGAGACATCTAAGGATTGTTACACTGTTGTCTTTCCTTGAGTTTTGAAAGTGTATGATTAATGGTACCAATATCCATGAAAGGTTATTCAGATATTTTTGGAATGTAGATGATATGCGCATAATGAAGGGATAAGGAGAAAATTAAATGTTTGATAGTATTCATGAGCTCATGACTGATATAAGGAAATAGTTATATCATGGTTTGAGTATATATAATTTTGGGTTTTTGGTATGTGGAATGCGTTAACTTTTGACAACACACGTGTTTTTACTAAGATTCAATGGGTATTCATTTTTCAAGAGATTACATGATTATGGTATTCACATGACTGGAATGTGACGAACAAGATATATGAGGGATAAATGATGGCATTCACGTGATCATTTTCTCTATACTATGAGCTTGGACCGAAGTATTTTGGATAAGCCTAAAGATTGGAATGGATTATGTTGGACATAAGTTAGTATTGTTTAAGGATAGAACCTTTTTTCGATATTATTGATGGGATGATATAGTAATGTAGTTTTAGAAAAAGGACAACCTGCAGGACGGGAGACAACCCATCACGTCGGACAAGGCTCTGGGAATCCAACCCACAACCAAAGTGCGACTGGCCTTTATCACCTACCACTGGCCTACAGGAAGTCCCTATTTAATAGAAACTAGTTTTATTATATTAAGTAGTATGATATATGAAGTATACGTCCATTTTAGGAACCATATATGATTAATCTCACTATTGATGGACTTATGTATTTTTTGATAACTTTTCGAACCTTTTATTTGAGACAGATGGAATGACCCATCATTCTATCACATGATCTGTTAACACTTCATGAATAACAAATTCAACTTCATTTCTTTAAGGGATGAAGTGTAAATTGTTCAATTCACGAACAACAGTGAGATTGTACCAAAATCGTGCAAGTATTTCTTTTAATTCATCAACTTTAGTGAAATGATCTTGAAAACCAAAAATGTTGTCCTAGTTCCCTTATATCCGATTAATCAGATAGTACCTTAGATCATCAAAAATCAATATCTTTGTGATTGTTGTCTTTTTCATCGCCATGTTCTCTACCACTCTTCATCAGAACATGATGGTTAGATTTTTCTTCCATATTCATATTTTCACCTATGTTCTCCTACGTGGAAACCCCGTGATGAGTTAATTTGGGTAACCGTTACATTTAATACTTTAGTTATTAAAATCCATGTTTTGGTATTCCTTTTTACGATGTGGGTTTCTATTAAACAAACTTTCGAGTAGTAAACCGTTTATAACCCCGATGAATTTCGAGGGAGAAATTCATTTTAAGGGGGGTAGAACGTAACACCCCGAGATTTTATGAAAATTATTCTTTTAATTTCATTAATTTCTTTTTTTGTATTATACACCAAGATTACCTTGCGCTATACGCAACACCGTATTAGCTTGCAGTATACGCAACACTGTTCTCAGATCGTGTTACACTCAATTTTAATAATAGTTATTCTACGCAACATTGAGTATATAAATATATATATGTATATATTCAATGTATAAATGAAATATGGTTGGATACTGTTATACGAAACAACAAAGGATTCTTTCACAACACACAACCTTGACTTGGCTTGCATTACACGCAATCACGACCTTCCTCGATAGCGTGTGTTGTACGCAATACCGGGTTTTAATAAACAATGATATATTATTATAATATTGTCATGAACTAGCCGTTATGAATAGTATTAACTATATTTTTAATTTTATAACATTATTATTCATCATACACATTTTCTAGAACATGGTATAAGAACAAAATAAATTTTTCGGGTAAAATAAGCATTTTTCAAAAAATGCAGTTTTGCCGCCTTTTGATGGCGCACCCACTTTAAATCTAGTTTTGACATGTTTATATGTTCAATTTGACAAAATAAAATTCTTCTTTTGAATCAGGATATAAAAATTTACATTATATAAAGTTTTGATATTTTTCCAATAACTTTAATATTTTAATGAATAGTAAAAACACGCTATATTTTAATGAAAAACAACTTTTTTCATCGTAATATATTATGTGGTTAAATTATAATATTGAATGGTTTTAAAGTATAAATAGAATATATTTTTACCATTTAATATAATGTATGTCATTATCATTGATTTTACCTTGAATTCGTAGGTTAAATCAATCCAATCTTTTACAATGTTTTAAAGAAAAACCCATTTTCATTCGACAACGGGATTAATTTTAATATAATTTCTGCATCTTTTGTATATTGAATTTGGAAAAATGGATTCCATATTTGGAATCAGTGGGTCCAAATTTTGTTAATAAGCTACTTTTTATTTTTGGGAATTATGAATTGTGACTACGGTAAATTTTATTTACCATAGTTAAAGGTAAATCGGGTAATTAAGGGTAAATATAATATTATACAATTATCCTAACACCTGTCAAAATCTTATTGGATGACTAATTGTCGGCCCATATCACCTAAGGGTCGGATTATATTCATTTAATGGACTTTTTTCCATGAAAATAATTTAATTATTATTAAAACAAAGAATGTGACAACATGTCACTTTCTTAAATCTTATAAGTATAATAATTTTATTCTAGTGATAAAATTCATGAAAAATCGAACATGAATAGTCTCCGGAAAGATAATACAATTATATACATCATAGGAATTTATTTAGAATTTTTAGGGATTAAATAATTATCATTTATTATGGCATAATGATGATGCATTAATTGTCTTATTAATGAAATATTGACATAATTGATGTTATAAATGCCCAAATAAATGTAATTTGAGACTTTTTATGACTTAAATTAATTTTCTAGGTTAATATGACATGTTATTGTTGATATACGTAACTTGGATAGAACTTATAATTCTGTTATGAATTTCATAAAAATCATGTACCAAATAGTGTCAAAATTGACATAAATTAGTTTTTAAAACAAATATTATATTATTAATTGTTATTTAATTCCTAAAAATATAAGGTTCTAAAAAATGACTTATATAAGAATAGATATATTAATAATAAATAACTTGGGGTTCGTTTGTCTTGTTATGGTATGTTTATTAACCATATAGTGTAATAAAACAAAACGACATGGTAAAAGTTAAATTATTTAACTTTGAGATAAATCTAATTGATAAGGTTAAAATAATAACCTAAACTTGTATAAATCATATTGTATGAGATTATTTCGACCCATCACCACTTTATCTTCGAAATAAGACCCTTTGGAACCATTATAAACCTAATTTTACCTTAATATAAAATAATATTTTGAGATTTTCCTAAGGTGCCCCTCTCCTCCCTTATAAAAGGTCACCTCCTCCCTCTCCTCCTCACACCAATTTGAGAATTCAAGCTTGGCCAAACCCTGCCAAAATCTCTTCTCCACTTCCCTAGTATCATCCTAGAGGTCCTGGTCTTCTTCAAAGACCATCCTTAGTTATTTATGTGGAGGTTAAGTGAAGGCGCTCCAAAAAGAGGTAATATCCATTACCGATCTTTTTCAATTTCTTTCTTCTTCAACTTCTTATTCTTTAGTTGTTTCATGATAAAGTAATAACATCAGTATTTCTTATATACTTAAATGTTATTATAATTAGGAAACAAATCTAATTAACCTTCTATCCATCCAACGGAAAAAGGAAATCATCGCGCGTGCGTACGTGCAGAATACCGTCTCCACGCCGTGGTGTAATCTATTTTCCACCACCACCTTACTTGGATGGGTATAATGGTGTAAATAATGACTATATATGACTATTATAAAGTGATACTGATTCTGAAATAGTATACATACACTCCAATACAATTCCATGATCATAGGAATGATATCATCACTCGTGCGTACGTACGGAATACCGTCTCCACGATGTGATGTGACTCGTTCTACATGATCTTCATTTCATATTGATTATATAAATGAACTGAATGAATTAATATGATATATATTACAATAATACCATTATGGAAATGAGGTATCTATAACCTAAATATAAGAATAAGAATTTATTCGACAAAACACGCATAAGAACAAAAAGTTATAAACACCCGAATAACAAGTAGCAATGAAATATTACTTCTAAGAAGCTAAGAAAATGACCATATATGATATCATAAAAATAAGTATGATTCTGGAATAAGTCAATAACATTTTTTAAATCATTATACAGGAGGTTCAAACACTTACGATGCATAACGGACCTAAGGTAAGGGAAATATCACAATCTCATTTTTATCCGAGATTGTTTATTCTTTGGTATTTACTGGGGTGTATTTTATCATCCACATCCATCTTTCCTCAATATATAATATTTAAATCATTATAAAATAGTTTAAATCCAATTTTACCATTCGGTGAGTTTTTAGTAAACGATATGAAAGGAATATTTTGTCGTTTTTTCGTACAAGGTACTTTTTGACTTTTCCGACAAAAGTACGAGAAGAATGTTTTTTTAACTTATACGGCATGAATGTATTTTGAAAACATTATTTCAAAGAAGCTACATTTACAAGTTTTCAAGTTTATTTTTAATCAAATTCTTTTAGTTTATAATTGTACGACATTTTAAGAAAGGAAAAGTGTTTTTGAAGCAGAAAGGATATTTTCCTCAAGAATGGAGTTCAAGTGTTTTATCAAAATTATTTTCCATCTAAGATAATAAAGGGTTCTGTTTTTATCCCTATTATTACATTGATTTGATTATGTTATGATGGAATTATATTTTTATGAATTCCTTTATCTTATATAGATTGTTTTATGATGTCACGATGTTTAAGATCCCCATTTTTATTACATGGGTTATGCTATGATGAATGTTTTATGATTTTGTAGCACACATAATAATGGTATCATTATGAGATGGGTGGGACCTATATCTCCCTACAATGCATTGGGTAAAGATTTTATATCTCATGAGATAGACATTGCTGGAATGGTAGGTTATACCGGTTCAGTGAAACATGACTGAAACGAGGAGTGAACTCGGTTCAGAAATGGACTTTGTCCACTAAGATAGTCTTGGAAATGAGTCTTGACTAATAAGAAATGATTCTCTATGATTATGTGTGTATTCCACAAAGTTTCATGTTTTAAGTTATGATTATTGGGATTACATTTCACTACTATGATTTATCCCATGTTATGAAATTATGATCTCTTTTGCAGGTTAAGATTTCCAAAAGACATGTTCTTATGAATATGATGTCACTGATATTTCTTTTGTTTACCCTTACTGAGCATTTGAGCTCACCCTTTGTATGTTTTATTTCCCCAGGTCAGGAAGAAGGATAATAAGTAGAATATTCCAAAATGGGACTCTAGATATGATGAAATAAATGGGAGGCAAAGTAGATGCTTTATGAACCAGTTGTTTATGTTTCCCAGTTTCCAAAGACACTAAACTATTACGGTCCTTGTGTGTGTGTTTATGTTATATACTAATAATTCCGCAAAAGTAAATTAATGTCTATGTACGTTAAGCTTCAGGTCTCTACACCCCATGGTCTACCTGCCCGCCCCCTAGAAACCCCTACCCCCTAGACAACCCTTCCACCCCTATGGATAGCCCACCCACCCCCTAGAACCCCATACCCACCTAGATAGTCCCCCACCCCCGTGGATAGCCCGTCCACCCCCTCGACACACCGTACACACCCTAGACAGCCCCGCCACCCCCGTGGACAGCCTTCCCATCCCCTGGACACCCCGTACCCCCTAGTGTCTCCCCCACCTCCGTGGACAGCCCTCCAACCCCCATGGACACCTCGTACCCACCTAGACATCCCATCCACCCCTATGGATATCCCTCCCACCCCCTGAACACCCCGTACCCCCTAGAAATTCCCTCCACCCCATGGACTCCCTGCCCACCCCCCCTGAACACCATGTCCCCCTAGACAGCCCCCCACACTCGTGGATAGACCGCCCAACCACTATAAACCCACCCACAACCCCCGAAGATCCCATCCCCTGAATACCCCATCCCCCTGAAGACCCCCACCCCTAGAAACCCGACCCCCTTAGATATCCCCAACCCCCTGGATAGCCCCCCCCCATAGACACACCCCCACCACCCCCGTGGACACCCCAACCCCTGTGGATAGCCCCCCCCCCCCCCACGCTGTTGGACCCCCCTATCCCCTTGAACACCCCCACCCCCATGGAAACCTGCCCACCCCCGAAGACCCCTACCCCCAGGGACATCCCCCCTACCCCTATCGATGACCCCCAACCCCCTTGAAAACCCCCCCAGACACCACCTCACCACCTAGACACCCCCACCCGCATGGATAGCCACACACCCTTGGACAGCCCCACACCCCCTAGACACCACCCCACAACCTGAACACCCCGAACCCCCTGGACACCCCTTGGACCGCCCCCACCCCCCTGAACACCACCCACCCCTAGACACCCCTTACCCCTTGGACAACGCTATACCCCCTAGACACGCCGACACTTGGACCCCCCCTGAACACCTCCTACCCACTTGAACACCCACCCATACTCCCTGGACACCCCAACCCCCGTGGATAGCACGCCTACCCCCTGGAAACACCTACCCCCTTGGACACCGCCCATGGACAACCCGAACCCCTTAGACACCTCTACATCCAAGGACATACCTTTACCCCCATGGAGGTCCCCCCAACCCCCTAGATGACCACCCACCCCCTGAACACAACCCCACCACCTGGACACCACCACCCCTAGACACCCCCACCCCCATAGAGACCCCCACCCCCAGGGACTGCCCCCACCCCCATGGACACCCCCACCCCCTTGGACTTCCCCCACCCTCTTGGACGACCCCCACTACCTTGGACACCACCCCACCACCTGGACACCCTTCAACACCATGGAAATCCCCCACCCCCTGGACGGCCCCCACCACCTGGACATCCCCTACACCATTGGACAACACCCCCAACCCCCTGGACAACCCCTCCCCCCTTTACATAGATATCTTATTTCACTCCTCATCACTATATCTTGACCAAATAATTTATAAAAAATACATTCCAATCCATTAGGACATTAATGTCCCCCTTATTATTTGTTTTATAATACCAACAAACAACTCTTATACCAATATGATTGTATATTTTTCTATATTATTGAAAATAAATACAAAGGATATCTTGGGATATTCTCATTTCATTTAACTTCTCTAAAAAATTACATCTTATCCATATTATAATTATAATTAATTCTTGCATCACCTTTTGGGAGAATGAATGTTTCAATGACAACATACCAAAGAGACTTTGGTTAATATACTATATATCTATTTTGGATAACATAGAAAATAAGAGAGAATTAACCAAGACAGAAATGATGTACATTAATAAACTCAACATGTGATACCATTTTTAAATAACTCAAATTAGGATTTTTATAACATATCCCTCATTAAGATATAGTCCACATTCAACTCAACATATAGATTATAAAATTTAAGCATAATACATAATATGATATTTTATGATTTTGAATGGTTGAGATCATTATAAACCATAGGTGCATTTATAGACCAGTGGTATAGAATGAAAGGTATTATATATTGTTAACTATGTGTTATTCTGTAGGTAAATTCATAGGGAACCTTCTTGCTTCTATACAAATTGTAGTTATAGGGGAGCTGCTTGCTTCTGAAAAAATTATAGGCTCTATACCAATGGTTTCCAAAACTGTTGGTAATGAATTGAATAATCCACTCTTAACCAACAGATTATAACCATTTCTAAATGTCTTAGTTCAGGATTTACCAACGATTTCTAAAACTGTTGGTAAAGTCCTGGTATTCTCAATCTTTACCAACAGTTTTCATACACCACTTGTAAATATCTATTGCAATGGTTTTGAAACAATTGGGAAAGATAATAAGAATTATGGTGTATTTTCCCAATGGTTATTTGATAACTAATTGGTATAATCATATACCGATGGATTGATTTCCAATGGTTGGCAGAACCATTGGTATAAGTGTTACCAACGGTTATACACGCTTTTCCAATGGTTTAAAACAGTTGGAATATACTAAATTTCCAGTAGTGTTAATCTTATCCTTAGTGTTTAAAATATATATTTATCATCTTAAAATCCAAATGTAGAAAATAATCAAAATAAAATACATAAAGGATTAATTATTCCTTTTAAATTAAGATAAAAATTAAGCAATCAATCCTTAGTGACCATTGAAACTCTTAATTTATCTTCAACTGATATAGTCCAAACCCTAAAATTTATATTATCCCTACATTGATACCAATTCATGTTCCCCAAACTCCCAGTCCCATATCTGATTCTAAAAAATTATATTTTACACATTTGATTTTAGATACATCAATATTTATGAGATAAATAATTATTTGAAATCAAAGGACCTTTTTGGGAATATATTTTTAGGGAGTTAGGAATACTATTTAATTTATAGGACCCATATTCTTTCTATTAAAAAAAACATTTCCAACTCTATAAAAAAACATAATCCCAAACACAACTAAAAAAATTCTACAAAAACACCATATATGATACTATTATACACATATAATTTGTATAAAACTTCATCATAATTTGGGTAAATTAAAAAAAATGTCCTGATTTCATACACTTTGTAAGGGTAAACCTAAATGATAAAATTCAATGTTCATAAGTGGGAATATGAATTAAAAATGTGTATAGGAAAATTACAAAAGGAAATTATAACCATCAAATAATAGTCATGGGAAATTTAATAAGTCTCATTATATAAAAAATCATGAATCAAAAGAGTGTGAAAGAATATTCCAACAATCATAATTCAAGCGAGGGTAAATTTAGAATAAGAATAAGAATAAAAGTATAAAATACCATGTATAATAAAATATATATTCAGTAGAACCATAATCATAGGTAATTTTTTTTAATAAAACTCATTATTCACATTCCATTGTGAACATACTCATTATTATTATGCGTATAAATCTATGAAACCTAATTATATCCATTCTTATGTGAATAAACTCGTTATATCCACGCCAGACTATCTCAAGAGATATAAACTTAATCCAATGTATTAGAGGGTGATATTATTCCCCAACTACCATAATCTAAACATTTTTGTTCCCACAAAAGAAATCATCATCATATCATAAAGAAATCACAAATAGAAAATGGATTTCATATATATTTCATATGAAATCACATAATGAATACATTTTATATTTCCATCAATAATCACAAAATTGTACACCATTCCTAGATAAAGGGATTGAAAATTATATTCTATAATATTCTACGTAAACATAATTAAGTCTATATAATATTGTATGATGTATTTAAATGGAAAAGATAGAGAATATACTATTAAGTCAATAATTTCCCCAAATTAATATATGTATGGTATCTAGGTAAACACCATAAAATAAATGGAATAAAAAATAGGTATTAATAGTGGGAATATGATAGAAGATTTATTATGTTAAAACACTTATGGTGATTAAAAAAGGAAGACGTTTAATGATGGATCATTTCTTTCATTTATATTTAATGTTTCTTATTTTTGAAAATAGAGTTAAATAATAAATCCATATATAGAGAATAATATTAGATTAATGATCAAATTTTACATTTAATGAAATAATGAAAATGAAACATTTTACTTGAATAAAATATTATTTAAAACTCATAAAATAATTAAAAATAATTTACTTTATAAAACTATTTATTATTTGAAATGTTTTCTTAGGATAACATTTAAAAAATAAATTTAATGAATATTTTTTTAAAGAATGTATAAGAGAGAATTTCACCAATTTCTTTTAAAAATAAATATATAAAATTAATGGAATGGATTTTTCAGACATATTAAAAAATTTGTTTTTAATAAATCAATAATAATGGATTAATGGAAATAAAAAAGTGTTTTCATTTATAAAATGTGTTGTGGAGGTTAAATAATTTTATTTTGAGGGGATGAAAAATGAATTTAAATATTTTTAAATACCCTTGTAAAAATCCCACTTCATAAAGAGTATATTATAGTTTTGTTTTGAAAAGTAAAAAAGGGAATTATAAGGACCAAATATTATACAACACATTATATTTTCCAAAAATAAGAGGGAATAATGGTGAGAAAGAAAATATGGACATGGAAGAAATGATCTGATGGAAATAATGAGAGTTATTATTTTAAAAGAAAAGATGTTTTCTGAGAAAATATTTTATCAATGAAGATGATATAGAGGAAATTAAGTATCATCTATGGGAAAAAATAGAAACTTTCATATAGAAAATTAATTTATAGGATAAAAGGGTATTATATTATTATAATCAATTAGAGAATTTATAACTTTAGAAGAAATAATTTGAGTCATGATAATTATTACTGATTGAGTAACATTTTAATAAATACCCCATGAATGAGTGATAGAATGAAATTTAAATTATAATAACATTAATGAATTTGATTTTATAATTTAATTATAAAAATAGGTAGGATATAGACCATATAAAAAAATTATGTTCATAAAAAATGAATCTCAAAAAAGAAATTTGAGTCAACAAACCCTTACATCCTTATAGACATTAAATTCAATCCCCTTAGATGATATAATTAGAAACGAATCATTAAATATCACTAATATTTTTAAAATAATTATAAAAATAATTTAAGGTTATATATTTATATATTATTTAGGAGAATATGTTTTATAAATTTTTAATTTAGTTTTTTGAATATATTTAATAATTATTTGAGAAAGAACAATTTTGATTTATTATTTATCCCTTGAAAGTAATAATATTTACTTTAATAGTATATTTTTATCTATTATTGTTTACTATTTTTTATATTCTTCTTAATAATATTTCATTATTAGTTCATAGATAATATGTGCGGTGGTGTATATAAATTATTATAACAAAATGTTTAGTTAATTGAAAAATTAAATTAGGAAATCTTGGGTCGCTACAGATGATGAATCTAATTCCCAAACCATCAAAATGTCAACTGAGGAGTAGGTAATAAAGATAAATTCTAAAATAATGAAATTAATATTTTAGATATTATATATATAATTATTTTTATTGTATACATTTATAGGTATATTCGTAGTCATATAAATATATTAAAGAACACAAAGGAATAATATTTTTTGTTATTATTTAATCTAAATCCTAATGAAAAAATAATAAAATCATGAATATGATAAAATATAAAATTAAAACTAGTGAGAAATTTAGATTTATTAATGAATTTATTTTAGTTTTAGTAACGATCTTGAAGGAAATTGGGTGTATATATTAACTATATCCTTCGCTATCAAGATGAATTTTTTAAAAACTAATTTTAATTGAATTGATTCAACTGAGTCCTTTGTATTATAATATAATGTAGTTGAACAAATACTGTGGAACTATGAATTAAATATATGATATGGGGGTGAATTTCTGAGAACCTAGTTTGTCAAATTTCATTCTCTCTTTCACATTCTCTCTTAATATTTAATCATATCTATAAGTTAAGAAGATTTGATATTCTTATTAATTCCAAATATGAAAGACATATTTTATCATAAGAATAGAAAAGTGATAATTGTGGTTGAGAATCTATCATCATTAAATCAACACTACTATAGATGATTTTTAGAGTAAAGGAAACTATTGGTTAGGTCCCACTTCCACATACATTGGAATATAATTAACTCCCAATATGTTCTTTAAAATTTCTCCCATCGGTACATAGTCTCCGAACTAATGTTTTACACTGATTACAACTAGTCCAAAATGGGTCCTCCATAAAAACTTGTCCTTAATATGTTCAAAGATTCTCTGATATTCCACTGTGTCAATTTGTGAAATATTTTTCCTCAACAATTGATCTTTAACTACTAATGTGTTTTATAACACAACCATAGTTATGTAAGTATTATTGTCTAAAATCAATATTATAATTATCAACCCATGAAGAAATTATGTTTCTTTAAATGGTAATATTCCCAAGTAACCTTCTTCTTCTTCTTTGGTAGTCTTGAAACATAGATCATGAACATCCAAGAGAAATATCAATATTTCTTAACTCTCATCCTCTTCTTAATATTTTTTCTATTCTAGCTTCAATGACAAATTTATATTTTATATCCATAACTCATCAACATAATAATTTTTTACCATCATATTTTTCTTCAACACATGGTATTTTCTTTATAGAGTATCATAAAATAGTCTCCCTAATTAATAATCAGAATTATCATCATAATTATCTATAAATATCATTCTAAAATCTACCAATTTAAATCTATTACTCAAAATTTTTATATTTAGAGAATCTCATGAATATAATTTCTAGATTTTGAATATATAAATGTGATGATAATCAAAAAATATAGATTCTCAATGTTTTATTCTTATTCTCGTTCGAACCCATTAAAAGATATATTCATTTTATCTTCAAAGATAAATGGAATTTTTCTACTAAAATACATCGAAAAAATATATTATTATTTAATATAAACCAGAATTCATATTCATATGAATGAATATCATCAAAGTATGATACATTTATTCATTTCATCATCAAATGTTTATCCAGTTATTTCTTAATCGGTGTATGGAACTAATTTTCAGTATGTAAACACTCATCACATCACAAATCTGTTATTTAATCATCAATTACATTATTCTCACCAAGAATAATTGATATTAAATTAATAATTATGTTTATGAAATAAAGATTATTAAAGAATTTTATGACCTCAATTCACTAGAAAAATCTTTATTTTCTAAATGGAGCCCCTTATGTCCCCCACTGAGGCTTCTGGTCACTCATATATACTATCCATAATCTCTAGAGAGATCATTTTAGGATAATATTAACTATTATGAATACATAAAAATGTTGGATTCACTCATATGTATTAGAGTGTAGCTCAATAATTTTCTATATTCTTAATTTTTATTCTCATTACTCTTTCATATAAAACTATATGATTTCATGTATCACAATGTAGCTATGATACTTTGTATGTATAACATCTACCGATCTGAAACTCTATCACCTTGTGGAAACAAGTTTGTTATGACACCTCTAGAGTGCATCCCCATATGTCAGAGGAAACCGACTAGCAGCAAGGGTGTGATACGTATATAGGGTAGACTATACCCATGGGTGTAGAGTTATATCACACCGAAAATAACTAATAATAGAGGTAATAATATACGTATCAGAGTTTCCAATGAATTGAAACAATAAAATAAATCATAAAATTAATAATAAGAGCAAACTGAACAATCTAATAAATAATAAAGGAATAATTAAATTACATTCTAGAATGTAACTAAATTTCATTCGATAATAAATAAAAAATAAAATACCAAAAGAATCAAAAAATGACTAAAAATTCCACAATCGCTAACCACGTATCGATCCCATATCCAAAGTTTATTGCATAGAACAAAGAAAATCAATATAAAGTTACCATTCCCTTATCCAAACATGAATCAATATAATCTTTTCCGGAAAATAATAGTGGCCTGAATCAAATGTGAGTATAACTCAATAGGTCAACACCATTGTGTCTAAAAATGGGTATAATAATAAGTGTATTTAATAATAAAATCAACAAGTGTATTATTTTTTTTTTAAAAATTAAATAAATACTACACCAACCTTCTTTGACACCAATACGGAATGCCTCTAATCATGTATAATAACAATTAAAACCATAACAGTATAACCATGGTGAAACATAACCTTCCCTAGAATGATGCTAGAATATATCTGAGCATGTCTTCATTCCTTGTGGACCACAAACTTATTACATAGTTATAAATTAAATAAATATTGGTCAAAACCCCTTACATAAGAATTTTATAAATCAATCAGTGTTGATCCTGGTATAAAATAAATTCATCATTCATCAAGGAAAAATGTGTTATATAATCATTTCATTATGGTTCATGGGAAATATCCCACTATATAACAAATTTAGCTTGTCTTAGGTCATAACCTAGTATATAATCATTTCAACATGTTTCACTTGGAATAATCCATTATATAATAATTTTAGTATTTATCAACCAATCCAACACCCCATATATGTATTGAGGAATTTACCACTAGAAACTTCAAAACAAAAGTAAATAACATTGTCACATCATTAGGTTAAATGGTTAATGATGGGAAATAAAATTTGTATTTCAAATAATCATTTCATATCTCAATTATCCATAAGACATATCATGAAATCTATCAAAATAAACATTACAAGTCAAGGTGAACATATATAAAGAAATCTAACACTATCCATTTCATAAAAAACACACTATATTTCATCAAATAAATCATTTATATTAAAGGGTTTTCTATCTCAAACCTAATCCAAATTCAATGTCAAATAACAAACTGGAACCAAGTGGACTCCAATGAATATTCCAATACAAAATTTAATTTATTATGTGATTGATATGTTGGTGAAATATCAATATTTCATATACAAAACAATTATAAAACCACTAGATTAAGGTTTAGGCCCCCATCCTTTAACTCATGATCAAAAAATGCTTCCAAAATCCAACACCCATGAGCAAGAAGGTGTAGATTATAATTAGAAGGTTCCAAGATAAAAAACATTCATAGCCAAAACCAACAATGGATGTGGTCAAAATATTACACTATGAGGGTCGAAGAAAGATGTAGAGAGGAGGGACCCATGGTAGAACAACTTATATGGGGATAAATTGTAAAAAAAGTATATTCAAAATCAAGAGATGAACTCCAAAAATTCTATGACGGTGCCCTAGGGTTGAGAGGGGAATGTTTTTTTTGTTCTAAATAAAATTTAAATCATAAAATTCTTTAAAACTGTAGGTCGGGGAATTACATGATATTTAATATAGTGACACATCAGGTAATTTTTTTAAGATCAATTTACCGAAAATCCCACTATCTAAGATTATTATTTAATAATTAGGAACATTAAAAGACGCCTGACCACTTAAAGTCATGAATCAGCTCAAAATATGAGTCTAGTCACTTTAAAATGTTATTTAATTCATTTAAATGATGTCTTAGTTTCATTCAGATTTATTATAAGGCCATTTTATTATAAAATCCTAAGCCAAATTTAATGATTCTAAACTTACCAAGAAACCATGGAAACACATGACACATTTATATCAAGAATCCAATATATCAAAAAGAAACCCCAATCTTCTCCCTATACGGATCCTCTCTAGCTTTCTCAAGATTCCACACAACCCAATAAAGTATTATTTTCAACAAGAGTCTTCAAAAAACATTATTTCACTTTTTCCAACAAAATATCCCTATATAAAAACATTAAACAACTACACTGGGCCAAATGAAAAAAATCATGGAGGGACATACCTGGAAACTGATGTTGTATTATAACCTCCCCACCATATAATAGTCTTTCATTGAGCTTCTCCAAGAATCACTATGGTGTCTCGGTTAAAATATTTGGCAAATTTTCTCTAAAATCAGACTCGCTCTCCCATGTCCCATCTTGAACACATGCATGTTTGTAGTTCACTCGTACTCACTCAATAGTCCTACCTCATAGGTACTTCTCACTTCAGTCTAGAATCCGTATTATATGCTTCTAAAGGACCAATCAGCACCATGATCAATGTCTATTATGATAATCACAAAACAACCACATGGATAATATCTATGAGGTTGTGACTTGTGGATCATGTAGTGCACAGAACTATAGTTTTTTGGATGGTATAAATGACATTCCACTAGACCGAACCTATCTACTATTTCCAATAGTCAAAAAAACCCAAGAACTAGCTTTCACTATTTCTAGATATGAAATTTTCCCAAACTAGGAGACACCAGAAAGATAACATGAGGACCAACCTTGAACTCTAGATCTCTTCTCCAATTCTCAACATTATATTTCTACCTTATCTATAGAGCCAAAAACAACTGTCTGATCAACTGAACAATCTAAAACATCTTCAATATGAGACAAGGCCCAACAAGCACTAACTAAACATCCTCAAACCAATAAAGAGACTTGTGGCACAACCTACCATATAAATCCTCATAATGTTCCATTTCGATGAATTTCTAGAAGATATTGTTATATTTAAAACTCCACGAGTTTCATATGATACTCCCATGAACAACCAAAATAAAAAAAACATAGGCTTATAACATATAATCCAAAACCCGAATAGTCCACTTAGATTGACTATTAGTATTAGCATAATATTCCATACTCAAAATAATCTGTGATCCCAGAGCCTTCTATATACCTCTCTAGAAACGTGATGTGAAACCATGATCTATATCTGAAATGATACTCCTTAGAACACCATGCAACATAACTAAATCTCACACATAAATACAACCCATATAATCAATTTTTAAGGTCTCCATGATAGGAAATATGTGAGATAACTTCACCAATAAATACACAATCAACCATAACAAATCATTTGTATGGGTTATTCTAGGTAATCTTATCAATGTAATCAATAATGACATCATTTTATTTCCACTCATGAATGGGAATAGGATAATAAAGAAAAATGTGACTTTAATGATCGTCTTTAACCTATTGTGAAGTGAACAATATATCCACAATTAGTATTATGTCCTTCTTTTTTTAGAACATCCAATACTTTATACAATTATCATGATACTTTATTGTTAATACAGGATTTACCACACATCTAGAATCATGATACTCTATCATCATATCCTAAAATAAACTTGTATGAACCCATACTCTACCATGTAAAAGTATAGAATTTTCAATTCCAAGTGACTATCCTGATGGTTTATCCCAACTATATATGTTTTCCCATAGAACTAATACCTATGAATTAGATAATTGATCTATCGTAATCTCATCCAAAATCATGGGTATAAAAATTATCAAAGTAAGAACTAATGATCCCTAACACTACTAAAAATCTAGGTAAATGTATTCAAAGCGGGACATCACGTGCCACTCATCACAAGACTCTCGTACTTCCTCTTCATTCATATTTATACTCAATGCATATGAAACAATGTTTTTTTCCTGGTTTATAAGACTACTTGATGTTGAAAAACTATAGATACTCGACCTAACTCCTCTACTAAGGGTTTAGGTCCTACAGAGAAAATATATACATAAGGATCTTGTGGTCTGTGTATACCACAAACCTCTCACCCATGAGATAATACGTCCAGAATCTCATGGAATGTACTGCTACTTCTAACTCCAAGTTGTGAGTGGGATAATTCCACTCATGCGACATCAACTGTATAGATCCATAAGGAACCACTTGATCCTATAGCATTAGAACTAATTTGATTCCAACATCAGTTTAATCATTGTATATAGTATATTATTCACCTAAAAAAAATGTAATGTGTGTATAACTGTTGAGGTTATCTTCCATTTAAACTCATGAAAATATCTCTTTTAAGCATCTGACCAAAATATTTCACACCTTTCTTGGTCATACATGATCTCAATACTTCTAAATTGAATGATTCATAGATAATGAACCGATAATAACAATATAAACCTAGAAATATAGGGATTTCAAAGAAATTATTATGATTCTCCTAGGATATCATGTCTACAACCTTCAATATATCCAAATACAGTCATTCCAAAGTGATTACATGGCCCAATAAGTGCACTATACTAATCCAAAAACTATATTTAGTATATTGGATTAAGATGATTCTATATCAATGTACTCAAGATGATATCAAGATGTTTGACATGATTTTATACTGAATGGGAGTTAAAAAAGATGTCTTCAATAGAAACCAACACAAACAAGTCCAAAAAATGATGACAAATCATATTCATCATGACTATGAATTCCTATAGTGTGTTGGTTAAACCAAAAAACATCACAATAAACACATACAATCCATACATTCTCCTAAAATATGGTTTAGGTGTGTACAAAGGTCTTACCCTCAACTAATGGCATCTTGACATAAAATAGTACTTTGATAAGTTCTTAACACATCTCAATTGATCAAAGAGATCATCAATTCATGAAAAAATATACTAGTTCTTGACTATCATCTAGTTCAATCATCGATAATCAAAACACAAATGCTCAGTCCCCTCAAACTTCTTGGTGAATAGAATTAGAGTACCCCATGGAGATGTACATGGTTTTATGAAACCTTTATCTTTCACATCTTCAAACTAGACATTATACTCCCAAAGAATTGCTGGTACCATTTAGTAAGGTGGGATAGAAATTGGCTATGCTCATTGAACCAACTCAATTGTAAACTCAATCTATCTCTATGGTGGTAATCTGTCAAAATCGTCAAGAAAGACATCCTGAAAAAATTATACCACTAGATGAATAGAATCATGTTGCATTCCACCATTATATAGAGAATGACCGGCCATATGAGGAGTGAGACAATCCAAGATACACAAAATTGGACCTGTACAACCAGCCTAAAAAACCCCATTGAACTTGGTTAGAATAGAGGCTTCCTTCTTGAGAAAAAAAGGTAAATAACATCTGTTAACAGTCAAAATGAGCTATTTATTGAAAAATTCCAATTCCAAAAAAAACATAAAACCTACCATTTAAAGACTAAATGGTTACCAAAATAAATGATAACCATAAATATCTTTATAAAATTCCTTGAATCATATTATATTCATTGAAAAAATTCTTAATGGTGTGTTGATTGTTAAAATTCCATACAAGATTTCAACATCTAAGCCCAAAAAATTCACAAATAGAGGGAATACAATGGAATGGAATTATAATTTATTAAACAAATAACAGGAAAGGGTGTATGATACACAAATTTTATATCTGAATATAAGTAGTTTTCCATCCACAATTTCTCAATTATTCTGAAAAATATTAATCTAACCCACCCTGATGTATTGGGAACTTGCCTGACTCACCTAAAAAATACCCTCAACGCAGAACATCCATCCTCGAATTGTGGTTCCACATACCCTAGATTGACCAAAACTTACTACGGAACTATATATACATATCCAATGAAGCATATATGGGTCCTTTCTAGACTCTAGTGCCGATGATGTTACCCTTCCACAAATCTGATACTGCATTCCCCTACAAAACTTTTGTAGTTAGATCAATATTCCTCATGAATAACACTCAAAAGAGGGGTATGAAAACTGAGGTAGTTTATTCTAAATGTTTACTCAATGATATTAGTACAATGAAACACAATCCTAAGATAGATTCCAACATACATGACTGATATGATCACATCTACCTTAGGTAAAATGGTCACAGTGACGCTTCATTCCAATAGAAGAACATTTCTACATTTTATCTACCGAAAAGCATAACTGCAACTTGGGGACACTCTCATATTCTCTTTCATGATGAGTGTATAATTCATCACATATTCAAAACATCTTAGATGGACCATGTTCACATGTGTCCAGATCTCATAGAGAATCTAATCTTATAATCATCTCCCCTAGAGATATCTTCATATACCAATGATGGAACAAAGTTCTACAGGTCGGTGAAACATTCAGTGTAGTCTAGCAGAAACATTCCATCATGTGTTAAGGTAATGAATTCATGGGACTTCCTATCCCTCAACATATTAGGATAGAAATTACTCATGGAAATTGTCCAAATTCCATCCAGGATAACTCATCTGACTACCCTTCCCGCTCTATAATTTCCAAAAAAAACACAATCTTGGCCTATGAATCATATACACAAAAGGATTCACCCCACTATATGTGAGTGTCTCTAGATGCATAAAGAGAATTTATAGTGACTGGACCCAGATCTTGGCTGCCTGGTGGCCTCCCTCCCTAGTGAAATAGGTGGATTCTATAGCTAAAACACTCTAACATCGTAGAAATTAAAGGAACACTGAAAGTAGTCTCTCTTTACTTGGATCACATAACCCTTAGGAAGATATTGTTATGATGAACATCCATATAATCCGTTGAAAATCCAGGAATTTCAGTTTTTTCTATATTAAGAGTGTATTAATTTTCACTCTCTTAATTCACAACTCAAAGATGGTAATGATGTATTTTTTCTACAAGAAAAGTAGAGTCCTCATAATATTGGTTATACCTGTATTGTAAACGTCAATATGTGAAAAACGAGAGAACTGCTGACTCTTGGCCTATCTAAATAGGTTTTACAAGATTTTTACCATGGAAAATTAGATCATTTATATTATTTACTAGCCATAATAGGTATATCATATCACATTTATATAAGACATTAAATTTCACATGAAAAATAAATATGTATGTGATATGATAGATGCATGTCAATATATATCCTTATGATCTTGTTACAATTCTATCCTACTCATTTTCTGTCGTACAGGGCTACGAGACCAATAAAATCATAAAACCAAAAACCTCACACAACATTTGAATCACTTTGGGTGAATAAACATAAACTATAATATGAAATAGTATAAACCATAATCCTCCCCCGAGAAATCGGGGTTACCCCCATAAATGGGTCAACTACCACCACACACAATCTCATTACTAAGCCAAGAAATATCCTAGTCTCCTTTATAACTTTATGAAATAATAAATAAACTGAAAAGTAACATTAACCAATTATAAGAACCTGAAACTTAATTTCAATTATGGATCTTGATTTCATGTTTTTTTTGGAAAAAGAATGATTTTGGGAATTTTCTATGTACACAATGTGTACTCTTGCCTACATGTCGTGTACCTGGTTTCCGCGTATAGCCATGTAATAGCTGTGTAACATCTGAGTACATGGACTTGTGGATAGCCTAATGTGGGGGCCAGAAGAGGCATGTACACAACATGTACATTTAATGAACAAACAATGTACTTTTCTTTTTAATTGATTAATCGGACCGGGGTCATGTCTCATCTCTAGAACTTGTTTCTTCTTCCCGTGTCTTGTACAAGATAGAGGCGTACAACCAATAATCTTAGAGAACCTCCCATTCCTCCATCTGAGAACTTATTGTGGCACCACCAAGTATGTTGGATTTCTACTGGTGAGTTGTACCTTTCCGTAGAGTCTCTCCTCCTAATTTATTCTCTCTCTCATGTTATTCATGGTTGAAATTTTTTGACCTTTTTGTAGATCTGCAATTTCCTTGGATTATTCAATGGATGAGGTTCGACTATATCAATTGTGCAACATCGAGGTAGGGGGTTTGTTTCCTTTCAGAGATTGTCTTTAAGTTATATTTTCGTAAGTGAAAATTACCCATGATTCAAGTATTTCATGTTAAGTAATTGAACTTTGTTTTCATTTGACTTAGATTGATTGATAAATTATAGGTTTTCATTGATATATTATTCTAGATTTAGTGTTTAGGGGAGACCCCATGGGTGAGTTTCCTTGTTTGAATGTTTATGTCTGTTTGGTTGAGGTTTCCAATGAGATAGACCATGATTACCTACCTTACTTGTTATGTTATAATTGATTTCTTAATTTCTAAATGCTAAATTCCATTGTTATTAATTGTATCTACTTATCCTTATAGTAGCTGAGATTGAATTGGGGTGATTGATATCATTTGTTCATGATTGCATTACACAGGGTTGTGAGAACCTAGTGTAGTTAGACCATATGGGGAATTGACGCAGAGGGATTCCCTAGTATGTCTGTTACATTTATGCTGCGAGACCATATGGGGGATTGATAGTCTGTTATACTTCAAAGTGTCTATAGTATACCATTACAAGACCATAGAGGTAATGGACATTGAGTGCTTCCTCAGAGAGTTTGTAGATTATCATTAAAATACCACAAGTTTAATTTAAATGGAGTACTTCCTCAGAGAGTCTTTATTTTTGTTGGATAAGTTGATCATAGGGGCCAGACTCTGTGAGCCACCCAGAGGGTCAATTTGATATTTGAATGTTGGTGATGCGTCTTCCAAGACAAAACATAAGATTCAATTTGGTCTGGTTCAGGAAGTCTTCTGAGATACTGTTTTTTGTATTCTCTTGATTAAATAACAACCATTAAAGGTGAAATGAATGTAAATGGAAATGGTAGAGTTGTTTAGTTTTGTATACTATTAGTTTCTTGCTTATTTTTCATTATTGGGTACTATAAATATTCACTAAAATTTAGGTACAAATCTTTTCGTGGTTGTCTATTATGATTAGTCACACACCGTTATTGGGTCATGCTTTTGGACCAAAACAGATTATATGGTTACAAGTATAGACAAGGGAAATCACCCATCTACATCAGGTACTTGATTGATGTGGAGCTGGAGAACATGGGACCTAGATGAGGCTTGTGATGTTGTTGGAGTTTTCTTACTCTTCATTACCATAGTTTTAGTATTGTTTTTCTAGCATTGTGACTTTTTTGGATTCTTTCCAAGATACATGCGACATGCTTCTTTTATATTTATATATGCTCTAATTGTTATACTATCAGTCTGCCCCTGTTTACATCTTGTGTGTAGTTGTACTGATTATGCTAATATTTTTTATTTGTTTTAATTGTGTTACTCTTCCAATGAGGGAATACATTCCACACTATCACACTCAAGGCCCTCTATTCTAGTCAGCAGCCTCTGTCATTTGGGGAAATGCGCTTGATTCCATGAGACCCATCGGTTATAGTGCACCTTTTGGCGGCACCAAGAACTGGGATGTTAAAAAGTGGATTCAAATGGAAGGTTTTTTTCTACATTGTCTTAATGTTTGGAGCTTATAGACAAGGATATGAAGGAAAATGTAGTTGGTCATAATCTATGCCCAGGAGTACCTAACACATGTACAAGGAGAATCCAATTTAGCTCAATTATTGATTTTTTTTGTTTTTGTAGTTATTATAGTTGATTTGATTTCAACATTGGGTGACACACTTACCTTGGGTTGTTATTGTTTATATCATTGTGGTTCTATTTCTATTGCAACCTGATTAGATGAGGGTATGACAACTCATGAAATATATAGGAACTTGCTAGAGATCACATGTCAGGCATTCTTGTCATGCCATTTAGGGTGCATTACTTATTCATTTTGTTATGATAGATGTTTTGCTAGATATGAATGATTTTGTGATATATTTCATGATAGAACACCTGCTATTTCGATAGGGTATTGTATTGTGAAAAGTTTCAATTGGATGAATGCTAAACTATGATCTCTAAGGTGTTATGGTCCCTCTTGGATCGTAATTTGGTAGGTCATGTTTTATATTTTATTTAATTTTGTCATTTTATGATATGAATAAGGATTCCAAAAATTGATTTGTGGTAATACAGTCTCTCACGGGTCGTAATGTTTCATTACTTGGACAACATTCTAAATTTTTAAGGGTTCTGGAGGAGTTTTAGTGACCTACTTTCTAGAAACCCAGACCACAAAACTTGTGGTGTTATGAAAACATTCTATGTGTTCTTATTTTCTAGAATAAACAAAATTTCTTATGTAAACTCTGAGTACTGAATGTACATGATGTGTAGAATTTAATCGTGTGACTGACTGTGTGAGAAGAGACACAGGGTTGGGAAACATGGGAAGATCATGCTGTTACTATGAGTACACGCCATGGAAAAAGGACCATGTGACTAACAAAATGGGTGGATGAAACTAAGGGTGTACACGTCGTGTCCCATTCATGGATTCCGTGTAGATTCAATTGTGTCTCCGACCGTGTCACCAATGACATGGGTCAATTGAAGTTAACCCATACACACTGTGTCTAAGGTGGACATTCTGTGTAGTGTTGCACTGTCAGAACCCGTGTGGTTTAGATGTGTATAATAACATGGGTATGAGAGAAAATTAAAGTACACACCATGTCTTGAGGAGGATCACACTGTGTGTAGGGGTGATACTTGATCATTTTTGGAAGAGGTACACACCCTTGATAAATGCTTAAGGGAAAATTATGTGTAGGGTCATACATTCCTCATACCCCTATCTGGTAAAAATTGATTGTATATATTATCATTTTATTTTCTTGAACTTCTACATTTTAGTCCTTGATGAGCTTGAACTAATGTGTGTTATTGAACTTGAAGATTCATGCCACTGAGAGGTCCTATGTTTGTACGCCAGATATAGGGTAATGATCAGACACCAGAAATTATAGATCATGGACTACCAACAGATCCTCCCATTGTACCTATCTTGGATATAACGATTATACTAGACATAAGTGAATATGAATAGTTCTGAGAAGGCCTCATGAGGCTTAAGAAGAAATACGAGGGAACACTGCATCCGATCCCATCTATGGAACATTTGATGTGGGTTTTTAAGCAGCAAAATACACCCACTTTATCAGGGTATGGAGGACCTCAGGGTTTAGAGTCATGGTCAGTTTCCATGTTGTCTATCATCAAGCATCTCTAGACACCTCTTGAGTGGGCGGTGAAGCTCAAAACCTACATGCTTTGAGATTCCACCAATAGATGGTGGGATGTGATATCATAGGCGGGATGTCATCTCTTTATGGCTTGGGATAAGTTCTAGTGGGCCTTCTTCGACTATTCCTACCTGGAGACCTTGAGGGTTGACCAAGCCTAAGAGTTCATGGGTCTAGAATAGGGTACTCTTTCATTCATGGAGTATTATTCTCACTTCATAGAGCTACAACAATTCACACCTATTACGGGGTGTGATGAGTTATTTCTATCCAAGAAGTTTGAGGATGGTCTAAAACATGACATTTGATCCTAGGTGAAAATATTTTGGTTGTATTCCATATCTTTTATTATAAACCAAGAACTGATCACCAAGGGTAATCTAAGGGAGTCTGGAGTTGTGATCCAAGGTGGTTCGACATCCAGAGTTGGTACTCCTCCGACTAATAGTAGGAAGTTCCACAGAGAGCCTACATGTGAAGATCTGAGTAGATATGTTACTCCTTCAGGTAGCTAGTTGGTATGAAACTAGTGTGGGAAGAGTGGTAACATGATACCTTAGTTCCCGAGAGACCCATTCAAGTGCCAAACATTCTACAAGATGGGTAATCTTCCACATTTTTGTCGGTTATTCTCACCAGCATCTACTGAGGGGGGATCAGTTATTACTCCACATTCAAGAGCAGGACCACCAGTTTCTCATTAGCCAGGGAACTGGAGTTCGTCCGACCATTCAAGCCAAGGAGGTGGTCATTTCCATAGTAGCCAGTTGTCAAGCATGTAGCGACAATAGGGTGGATCGGCTCAGGGGAGTCGGGCATGGTCGTAGGGCCACAATACATGTCATAATGTTTCAGTGGAGTAGACCCAATATGAGCAGGATCTTAGACCATATATAGTTAGAGGTAGAATTGTAGCTGCCTAAGTTTTCTATTCTTCCCTTTTTGATACATGGGATTCCCATAGTTTTATATATGTTTTTGTTGTGGAAAGCCTTGGGCTCTGTATTTTTATATGTGATGATGTTATGACACTAGACACTCTATTGTTGAATATGATGGATAGTGTACATCAGTTCAAAGAGTTCCCTCTTGAGGTTTGTGGGTGTCAATTTTTATTGGACCTCAATGCATTAGAGATGGAGGGAATCAATTTCTTTCATAGAAGGCAATGGTTAGTATCTTTCCATGCCTTTGTTCACTTCTATCTCTGTAGGGTTAGTTTCACGTCACCAGTGATAGGGTCTTTTATACAAAAATGAGAATGGGATGTATTGGCGAGTAGAGTTGCACCCAAGCATCATGTGTTAGGAGGAATTACAGCCCATATTACTTGTTTCTATCTGGATGACTAGGGGACATCATAGATGGACTTTCCTCCAGTGGTGGATCGTTTCAGAGATGTGTTTATAGAGGAATTTTCAGGTTTACCTCTGAAGCGGGAAGTAGATTTCTATATTGAGCTTTTGCTAGGAATGAAACCAGTGTCTATTCCTCCTTATAGAATGTCTAAAATAGAGTTACATGAGCTGAAGAAGTAGTTAGAGGAGTTGCAGGTGAAGGGTTTCATCTGACCCAGTAGTTCTCCTTGGGGTTCACCAGTCCTACTTACGAAGAAGGCAGAAGGTACCCTTAAGATTTTCATGCATAATGAGAAGCTGAACCAGTTGACATATAAGAACTGATATCCCTGACAAAGGGTTTATGATCTCTTTTATTAGATTCAAGGAGCTCTGGTGTTCTCAAATATTGACATGAAATATATTTATCGTCAGTTGGAATTAGTCCATCTTATATACATCTTACATCCTTTTAGAGTAGGTACGGTCTATATGAGTCTGTGGTTATGACATTTGGTCTCACGAACACACTGGCAATTTTCATTAAACTGATTAATCAAGTGATATATCCTTACATACATTCTATTTTGGTAGTCTTCGTGGATGATATCTTGGTGTAATCTCACTCTCGACATGACCATGACCCCCATATTGAGATCATTTTGAGTTCACTAATAGAGCAGCAGTTATATGCCGATCTCTCAAAATGCCACTTTTTGATGGACCAAATTCAATTCATGGGTCATGTTATCTTAGGGAAAAGTGTATCAGTAGACCTAGAGAAACTGAGGGTAGTAGTTTACTGGGAGAATCCAAATAATGTATTTGAATTAAAGAGTTTTTTTAGGGATGGATGAATACTATATACACTTTATACAAAACATTTCATGCTTAGAAGCTCCCCTGATGGGCCTGAATAAGAAGGGTCCAATGTACTAGTGGAAAATTTCATGCGATTCAGCCTTTCAAAAGGTAAATAGGAGATTAGAATCACCACCGATACTAGTTTTTTGTAGATTCGAGAAAGAGATACACTTTTTACAGTGATGCATCAAGTATTGGGCTGGGAGTAGTGCTTATGCATGAGGAAGAGGTCATTGCATACTGGTTTCGGCAGTTGAGGACACATGAGTGGAATTACATGATTCATGATCTCGAGTTATCTATAGTTGGGTATGTTCTATGTTGTTGGAGAACTTATCTTTTGGGAGATCATTTGGTGGTTTTCACTACCAAAAAATGTCTCAAGTATATCTCTACTCAGCGTGATCTGAATTTGAGACAGTGAATGTGGGTTGAGTACCTTTAGTATTTTTCCATTGAGCTTGCCTACATGCCTTGAAATGGAAACGCTGAAGCTAATGCGTTGAGGAGGACTCAGACATAGGTAGTTCAGGAGGCCAGTAGTGAGTGGAATATTATGTCTTTGTTGTCTTAGATTCATTTGGAGAAGCACGATAGATATGGGAAAATGTTTCTTTCTTCTATATCTATTACCACTTATCTAATGGATCGAGTGCGAATGAGGCAGTTGTCAGATTCTGTAGGCCTAGTCCTATAGGAGAGTGTGTCTGGAGGGGACTCTACTCTTGGGTGGACTGTTTGTGAGGATGTAGTCTTATGTTTTCATGGATGTGTATGGGTGTCCGCAAACATACATGAGAAGTTGATGGGGGGATTTTCATTCCTCATTTTGGGTAGTTAATCCTAGAGTCACCAAGATGTATCGAGATATACAGTGTCAGTATTGGAGGCCATATATAAAGGTAGATGCTTCTATTTTGTGATGAGATGTTCCCCCTGTCAGTAGGTGAAGGCAGAGCATCCACGACCAGTATGGCTTTTATAGTAGTTATGCATAGCTGATTGGATGTGGATTGATGTTGTGATGGATTTTGAAATGGTTTGACCGAGGTCACATTCAGGGAATGATGCGGTATGGGTTTTTATTGAAAGACTAAAAAATATTTGACATTTATTTCTAATCAAGGTAGCATTCACTATTGATGAGCTTGGAAGGTTGTACATCTAAGAGAATGTAGGGTTTTATGGTGTTCCACACTCTCTCATTTTATTAATGGACTACCATTTTACATCTCATGTCTAGAAATGACTACAATTGTCTTTGGCTATACATGTACTTATAGGTAAAACTTACCATACCTAGATAGATGGCCAGTTCGAGTGCACGATTCTGGTTATGTCGGACATGCTTTGAGAATTTGTCCTAGATTTTGGGGGCTCTTGGGATTGACACATACCCCTAGTAGAGTTTTCCTAAAATAATAGTTCTCAATAAATGATTCATATGGAACCTTATGAGGGATTGTACGGTAGGACATCCCGATCACCACTATGTTTGCTGGATATAGGAGAGGAAACTATGATTGGACCTCTTCTTGTCTAGGAGACCACTGGGAAGGTGGTGTTGATTCAGAAGCGGATGGCTACTGCACAGTTGCACCAAAAATCTTATGTTGATCAACGGATACAAGCTCTAGATTTTGAGGTCAGAGATCTAGTTTTCTTATCTGTCATGTCGAAGTTGGGACACTGGATGATTATGAGGTAGGGGAATCATTCACCAAGATACTTCGGGCCATTTTAGGTTTTGGATAGATTTGGGTCAGTTTCCTATCGATTGCAGTTATCTTAGAGGTAACAGGTTATGCACAATGTATTCCACATTTCTCAGCTACGATATTAATTTTCGCACTCGTCTCATGTTTTTTAAACTGAGTAGGGTGAGTTGGAGGTGGATGCATACTTTAAGAAGAACCCAATTTGGATTGGGTATCATAGAACAAAATTTCTCCATGGACAGTATGTTCCTCTTTAATGGGATCTATGACAGCACAGATGATTACAAGATGAGACATGGGAGAGGGAGGATGACGTATGATCATAGTGGCCAATGTTGTTCGATTTTTTTTCATCTGCACCCATCAAAGGGAAATTTATGTACTAATTTCTTTAATGGGGGAAGATTGTAAGAACTTGTATCTTCATTTTAGGTATGGATCTTGATTTTGGGTATTTTTGTGGAAAAAAAGGATTTTGGAAATTTTCAATGTACACGATGTATACTCTTGCATACACGACGTGTACCCGGATGCTGCGTGTATTCCTATTTTACCCATGTAACAACCGATTAACCGACCTCGTAGACAGCCTAAAGTGGAGGATGGATGAAGAATGCTCACAGAGTGTAAATTTGATGAACACTCCATGTAATTTTCTTTTTATTTTATTAATCAGAAAAGGGTCATGTCTCATCTCTAGAACTTGTTTCTTCTTCCCGTGTCTCATATAGGAGAGAAATATACACCCAAGAATCTTCAAGTGCCTCCCATTACTCTATCTGAGCTCTGACTGAGCCGCTTCATTGTGGGTTGGATTCCCACCAGGGATTATCTCTCTCCCAACAGAATCTCTTCCTAATTTATCCTCTCTGTAATGTTATTAAGGGTTCAACATTTTTGAAATTTTTTTAGGCCATCAATGTTCAAGGATTATTAAATGGTTGAGGTTTAACTATATCGATTGTGAAAAATCGAGGTAAGTCGTTTGTTGAATTTAGTGTTTTTCTTTGAATTGTATATGACTAATTGTTGATTACCCATTATTCAGGTATTTCATGTTAAGGAAATAATCCCTGATATCATCTACATTATTTTGATTGATAGATTAAGGGTTTTGTTGCTATATTATACAAGATTTCAGGTTTATGGGACACCACATGGGTGTATTTCCTTGATTTAATGTTTATGGCTATTTGTTTCAGGTTTTCTATGAGGAAGACCTTGTTTCCTTGGATTTCTTGTTAGGTTGGAATTGATTTCTTAATTTGTGATTTTTAAAAGCTTGTGTTATGCATTATAGAGGCTTATCCTTGTATTATTTGATATTACATTGGGCTGTTGGGTACCATTTGTGCATGATTGTATTACAGAGGGCATTGAGAACATATTGTAGTTAGACCATAGGGGTAATTAACATTGAGGGCTTCCCCAGAATGTCTGTTATATTTACGTTATGAGACCGTAGGGGGGATTGACAGTGAGTGCTCCCTCAGTGTGTCTATTTCATACCATAATGATACCACATGGAGAATGGACATTGAGTTCTTCCTCATAGAGTCTGTAGTTTATCATTAAAAGACCACATTGGGAGTTGAATATGTGTTCTCCCTTAGAGAATATTTTTTTGAACACTTGATCATAGGGGTTAGAGTGTGTGAGACACCTAGAGGGTCAATGTGATATTTTAATGTTGGTGAAATGTATGCAAATCCATAACTCAATATTGTATTTGATCTGGTTATGGTACTTTTCTAAGATACATGTTTGCTGTAATATCTTGATTAAGTGATGCACATTAAATGATAACTGAATGTAAATAGAAATTGTTGGATTTTTTTATTTTGACTACTCATAATTTAATGATTCTTTTCCATTATTTTCTTCTATAAATATTCACTGACAGTTTGGCATAGATTTTTTGGTTGTTTCCTAATAGGATTAGTCTCACACCCTATTTGGGACATGCTATTATACCCAAGAATATTACATGGTTGCAGGAATAGAAAAGGTAAAGTTCCATATCAGGTACTTGATTGCTTTAGAGCAAGAGAGGATGATACCAAGACGAGGCTTGAGATGCTTTTGGTGTTTACTTACTCTTCATTAATTTGGTTTTAGTTTTTTATTTACAGCATTGTAACTTGTTTTTTAGCTTTCCGAGATACATGTGACATGAATAATTTATTTATATATACATGCTACAGTTGTTATGCAATCAGTCTTCTACTATTTACTTCTTGTGCATAGTATTATTACTTCCACTACTGTTTATGGTTTGTTTCCACTGTGTTACTCTTCTAATGAGGGCATAGTTTTCCCCATTATAACAAAAAAGACCTATCTCCTATTCTACTACCTCTAGCATTTGGGGAATTGCACTTCTGGCATTATGGACCACCGGGTAGAGGTCACCTTTAGGTGTCACCCAGATCTAGTACATTACACTAATACTACTTTTTAATGTCCCTTGATCTAACACTCTCTCACATGGTCGAGACAGGTTGTTTATGAGATCTTAAGAAAACATCCTTATACGCTAGTGGATGTTAACTAACTGTATTGGTATTATTAGTATAAGTTTTATACTATAACCCATACATACATAGTTAAAACAAGTAAAATGATCAAATACAAGTGGTAATAATATAAATTCCATAGTGTAGAAAAAATGGAAACATTATAATACAGTGAAAAAACAACAATAGGAAACTGGAGAATCTAATAAATAAAAAACGAATAATGTAATGACATTATAAAATGATACCAAATGTATTGAATGAAGAAATATAATGTAAAATACCTGAAGACTCAACAACAAACTCAAAATTCCTCAGCCCAAACCCCATACAAGACCCATATCCAAACACTAGTACATATAAGGAAGACAATAAACAGAATGATCCCTTTCCCATTTCCAAATATGAATCCTTATAATCTTCCGAGGTACCAAATTTTGTCCCAAATAGGGTGTGAGTATAACTTAATATGTCAACACCATAGTGTATAAACAAACAAGTTTACCAATAAGTGTATATAATAATGTAATAAATAAGTGTACTGATTTATTATACAATTAAATTATTGCCACATCAACCTTCTTTGGAACTATACTGAAATATAAATAATCATGTATCACAACCATGACAACCATAACCATATTACAGTGGTAAAAGATAACCTTCCATGGAAGCAGGTCAGAATGTCTTAAAACTATGCCAACCATAACCTTATAACCAAGGTATAAATTAAACAACTATGTGTCAAAACCTTATATATAATCATTTCAGCAATAAATCACCGTTGATAATGGAATATAATGATTTCATAATTTATCAGGTCCATGCCTGGTATATAATAATTTCATCATGTTTCAATAGGTATATCCCACCATATAAGCATTTCAGTATGTCTCAAGGAAAATCCCAATATATAAGAGTTTATGTATGTCATTGGGAATAACCCACTATATAATCCCTTAATCTCTTATTAACCGGGCCAACACTCCATATAACCATTACAACATTTATCACAATATCACATCATGAAAATGGATATCACAATGTTACATTATCATGCTCAATGTATAATTATAAAAATTACCATTTATATATCAATTACTCATTTGATATATCAATAGGTCATAACTAATAACTTGATAGTTATCTCGATAAACAATCCATGCCAAGAAAAATCTATTTTAATAAATCATGCACAATCGATGTCATACTAAACACACATTAATCTATTAAACAATTAATTTATATTAAAGGGGTTCTCACTTGAATGGTAGCCACAAGCTTGGTCAAATTAATAATTAGAATGAAAGGTACTCCATGGAATATTCTAATTCAACATTCAATTTATTCAGAACCGAATATGTTGGTGTATTTTTTGTATTGAACATTAATAATAATTATCAACACATAAGGTTATGTTTTAGACCCCATACCTTTAAATGATAATCAAAAAATGATTCCAATGGCAAACGCCCATGCAGAAGAAGGAGTAAATGATCGTATGAAGGTTCCTAGATCAAACCGATCATGATCAAAACCAACAACCTACACGGTCAATGGATTACACCATGATGGTTAGAGAAAGACGAAAGATAAGAGGGAATTAAGGAAGAACCACTTTCTTGTAGATTGATTTCATAAATGGGATGTCCGTAATCATGTGTGAAACTCCAAAAATTCCTAGAAGATTCTGTAGGGTTGAGAGGAGAAATATATACATGTGTTCGAAATAAAATTCAACTACATGGTACAAATTAATACTATAGGGAAATTAATTAAATGAATTACAATATAGATACACGTCGTGTAATTATTGTTACTGGGATATTCCAAATAACGCTTCATCTTAGATTATTGTTTAATTATATTGTAAGTGGATTACACATCATGTGAAAGACTCCAAACTCATGTCAGGAACTAATTCATGTCATGGAGTAGTTACATTCCATGAACCAGTTACATGTGTTCGAAATAAAATTCAACTACATGGTACAAATGAATACTATAGGACAAATAATTAAATGAATTATAATATAGATACATGTCGTGTAATTATTTTTAGTGGGATATTCGAAAAGACCCTTCACCTTAGATTATTTTATAATTATATTGAATATCACATGACATGTAATTGGTTCACGAAAAGTAACTACTCCATGACATGAATTAGTTCCTGACATGAGTTTGGAGGCTTTCACATGATGTGTAATCCACTTACATAGTCTCTAAATGTCTTGTAGAAATTTTCACATCCAATTTCCTTAAAAAAACATGAACCCCCTTTAATGATTACCAACATAACAAGAGGCCATGGTAACCATTGACCCATTTGAACCGAAACTCCATTAATTCAAATAGAAACACCAATCCAATCCCATCATGAATCCTTTACAGATTTATCATGATTCTTCAAAACCCAAGACTTTATTTCTTCAGTCAACATACATTCAAAAACTTTACATCATCTACAATGAAGGATCTCCATATCCGAACAAGACCCAACCAATTAGCATCAAACGAAAAAAGGGGGACGTACCTAAAAAAAGATGATATCTTACAATAGGATCTTCTCCTGTCTATATACTAGAATAATATTCCATTACAGGAATTTTTTTACCTTAAGTATAGACTTGTGAACTATTAAATATGACAATATATCATAGGTAATTTATAAAATATTATCCCTTAAAAACCAAATGATGTGACTCCCAAGACGGTGATAACCCTTATGTATCAAGAAACTAACCCTTATATATCTTTGTTACTCTGGTACTATTCCAAATATAATTCTACAATATATTACATAGAAACTATGTTGCTTAAAATATCATATGTATCATAATATTTCTTTTTATCCTCTTTTATATTTTAATAGGCACTCTAATATATCTTATGTATCAACATTATGTATTTTTATTTTTTATATTTATGTATATGATGCAAAAAATATCATACATTTAATCTAAATATCTTATGTATCAATATAGAATTTTCTTTTTCTTCATTACTGTATGAGCCTCAACATATTTTTTTTTGATATAATCATGTGTTACATTCCACTGTATGATCATTACACTACTAAAATATACACACACTCATGATATATCTTTCATGAACACTAATATACATTATATATAATTAGTAAAAACATATATAAACATTACAAAATGAAATGTATTATAGTATAAATCCAAAAAAATCTATAGGTTTCATCTTTATAGTTTTATATATAATAGTGAGATCCATGTCATTGTCAATATTCACCTGTTGAGAAAGCCATTATATATTCTATGACTGTTCAATTTTATATATCTAACTCAAAACTATAATACATTTTGAAATTATCTCATAACCTCATCAAACATTATAAGGGAATCTCTAATCACACCATTTTGTCTAAAAATACTTAAATGACTTTAGGAATTTATCAAATATCACAAAAATATCTACATCATAATTCATATATCTTCATGTAATATATAAATATGCATTTTAAGTATTTAAGTGAATTTTCACTACTTTATACATTTTAGCTTCAAAATAAGAATTATTAAATCATCATTTATGTAATATTGTACATTTATTAAAACACCCTTCATTCTTGTAATCTAAGGATAGATTCTAACTCTTTTGGCTAGTATGATTCTTCAACAATATAGATAAATTATTGACCTCTATTTATCTATCATAGATTGTACATACTTCATCCATCCTAGAATTTTATTAATATCACATAAAATACAATCTTTGTAATCACCAAATGTATCAGGTTCTTTCCACCAAGATTCTTAATATTCTACTTAATCTGATTATCTAAATATTAAATAGATTTCCCTATACATATTCAATGTAACTAAGAACATATAAGGATCATAGAAATTACAAGATACATATCAGTATAAAACCTATTAATTCACTAGAAACATAAAAATATCCTAAATTCATCAAATATTTAATTTAATGATTATTAATATACTAAAATATAAATCAAATTAAACTTTCTCCATTAAAATCCACTTGGAGACTTCTTTTTCCATTTTTGGATTTTTTATCAAAAACTACTTAAATCCTAGCAATTTGATTTTTGATTTAAATATCATTCTCCCCCGTATTTGAAATAAATGAAAAGGTTCAAGGGTAATAGAAATCCTTACTCATCGTATTCATATCTTTTTATTTTAAATTTAATCTTCCCCACTTTAATAAAATGTATCCCACATGAGAGAATTCTGGAGTCACATTTCTCTAACCATTGAGCCAATAATTAATCAACACTATTATTCAAGTTTTACTATCAAGGTATAAAAATATAATGGTTTACATTGACATCAAACATATTCATATGAATTTCTAGTGCATGATATCAAGTTAGATTTTTATTATGAGGGGTTGTCGACATAGATTTTCAATGAATTTGTTATGCACATGGAACTCAGAAAACATATCAAAAGAATTTGATTACAATAATATTACTTTACCTTAATGCTACCTTATATTTTAATATATACTACCCCTTGAATAATCATATTTAACATATAAATATATGGATGTGAATGCTGGACTACCAAACATCATCTTTAATATTATTTATAATTTTCAGGATTTCAAATCCTCATGTTAGGATGTTATCTAGTATGTTTATAAACATATTAGATTCCAAGAAATTGATATAATACATCCTTAAAATTCTTGGATTGTATTATTTATAATGTACTTAAATAATATCCTTTGTGATATAACTTCGTATTTTGTGCATGAGTAATAGTCAGAGAACTCCATGATAGAAAACTATTTTAATTGTATAATGTTCACAAATTTCATCAATTTCTCCACCAATTTTTTTGAACATAAATTACCTATATAATGAAACATAAATAAACACATATATGGTAATTAGGTGTGTTCCTATAGCTACATAGTGAGATAAAACATACTGATATTTTATTGTCAACCTAGAAACCTTTCTCTTCATAACTCTAGTTTTATGAGAACTCTCAATGCTCTCCCATCAATTGATTCTCCATACAAAATTATTCATGGAAAACATGGTATTTATATTTTTAAATATTATTTATTATATGGAATTTAAAATTTAAAATTATCATATAAATTAAATTCATTATTCTTTTATCTCTCCATTTTTATATCCAATTCTGACAATGCCACCAATATGATCCTATATTAATTTATATCAATATTGATTATGTTTTAAATAGGGTTTAAATAGTGCTTTTATATTATTTCTCATTACATCTATCGATCCTAATATATATTTAAGGAATTTATTAAATGCATATCCATTTTTTATATATTACATAGAACGTTTATTCCATATCTATGTTAATTGTTTTTAAAAAATGTATCATGTTCTTCTTGAAGGATGTCTTCCAACAATCCAATCATTCTAATTCAATCATAGACTGATTGTATAAGTATATCAATATTTAATTATCTAACACTAATATTCATGGATAGTTTGTAATGGTCTGTGATGTGGAATTTTACCCCAACAGAATCAACTATTATTTCATGTACCTTCCTTGAAAACACTCTTCTTGGGTGTACTTGGTTTATTATTCTTCTTCATTTAACACCTTGTAGCGTGATCTAATTCTTTTATCTATTCATGATTTAAATTTTAGGGAATTATTAGTCCCAAAATAGGTAAATTATATCAAGAATATTTAATCTATCAATCATTATCAAGATGACTAATTCATTTTCAATTTACTTATATTTTTTTGAAGACATTAAAATATATTTAAAGTAAATTAATTTCTCTTTTTATTATGCTTTGTTTCTATATAACAGGATGTTTCATAACATCATATCTTATCCTTGATAATATGGGTATTATTTTAATTTTTTTAAAAATTATTTATGACAATATTCAACTACCTTTAAAATAACCTTCTATATCTCCAATAATGCCAAGAATCCATTATTTTTTATCTTTGTATTGTAATCTCAACAATATCAAAATATATCTTTTTTGAGATAAATAACCATTATTTTGAGCATGAATGGAGGAGATAATATATTATTTCACATGATTATCTACACACTATATTGAATAGGGTATTTATTATCATTTCCCCTTAATTTTCTAATATTTTGATTTGTAACCATTACTTGAAAGTGAAACATTATTAGTACAATAATATTATTCTCAATTTTTTTTATTTATTATTAGCTTACGATGAGTAAATTAAGATATTTTTACAAGATTTTATAAATAAAAAATTGATTATTTTATCATAAAAAATATTATCTTAACCTTTCATTAAAACAATATTTCTTTTACCAGTTTGGTAATATTTTATTAAGCCTCTCTTAGTATTCTCAATTTTACTTCAAATTAAAGGAACTTAATGTTAGGGCTATTAGCATAAAATAAAATAATATTTCCCAACCTTCATATTATTTTATCATCATTGTAATTGAATATTCATGAATCCATTAATATTATAGTGTGTATTTTTCAAGATCCTTTATTATATTTTCCTTGATTTTCAACTAATCATATCTTACATACATGGATGATATTTGTGTTTCTAATAATACATTGATATTTTATTCAAATAATTTACATATCACAGATTTATCATTATTTTATTTTTAAATATTCATCATCCATAATGAAATTTTCAATACAAAACCATAAATGTTTTTCCATTAAATTCATATATTTGATGATAGTGTTACAAATTCATAAGTTTTTAGCTAATTCTTCTTTCACATCTTAAAATTATAATTCAAAGAGTGATTTCTCAACCTATAAAACATGATAAATTATAATTTATATGTAATAGACTCAAAAAATATTATTTAAAAACATTCCTAAATTTTAGAATAAAAATATATAACTATTTTACTGTATAGATTATCATAAAAAATCAATCATTATTTTACTGATCGATCAATATAAATTGTTATAATTTTTATCACCTTCTATTAGTGTGGTGTTTCTCCTTTGATTCCTTTATCAACTTCTTTGTCTCTCTATTATTCATGTTTTCAAGGGGTTTTCCAAAAATTATTATACTGGTTTTAATAAGTTTAGAAACTATATTCTGTAACTAATTAAAATCTAAAACTTATTCAAGTATTCACTTCATATGATAACAATAAAAAAATTGGTAGAGAAAATATCCCAAATTAGTGTAATCTTAGATCGACACTAATACCACTTGAAGTTTCTAGTAGCATGGATATGGAATAAGTAGTATTAGTATTGAGAAATGGCAGATCATGAATGTGTTGGGAAAAAACCTTTGAGTCAATAAAGAAACAAATTAAGTTAAAGAGGACAGGGATAAGAAGGTACATCTATTTCATACCTAGTTATCATCGAAGGAAGAATAGATAAAATAAGAATAAGAAGACAATATTTGAGGAAGTCTAAAACTATATCTACATATTTATGACTAGCCAATGTCATAACATGATACCTGGAATGCACAAGGGAAGGTAGTTATTCCTAGTTCTTGAACCACAGGGAGTACTAAATTTAGTTTTAATTGTATATGCCTTAGTGTTACCTAAGTGGTTCAATCCCTTTCAATGCTCTTTAATACTAGCTATATGTCTGACCATACCACCATTCTTGATATGTTCTACTTTTTTATACCAACTAACATCTTATAAAGTCATTGTAATGGTCGTATATCCCCATATAATATTTATTTAACATATTAAATCTATCATCACTCCATGTGGGACAAACGACGTATCCTCATGATGTTACCAATCAGGGTGATAGTGTTATGCTTAGTAGCCACATGAGAGGATGGTTAGTCCTATGAAACATTCCTCAAGTAGAATGTAATTTCATTCCAATAATAAGTGACATCATATTATTCCTTTTCCATAGGTCTTTTCATCAGTCCATTCATGATTGTACCCATTTTTTATTCCCACTGTACAACTTTAAACAACCTCCTGTAATGGGAGGATTCACAAGTGATATTTATTTAGCATATGAAACCCCAAAATATACCATGTTAGAGTCTAGACATAGAAACATGGTGTGACCTTTTTGGTTCAAGGAATGATGAATTCTAAACATATAAGGGGGAATTTAATCCCATCCCATGAAACTTGAGGAGTTTTTATTTCTTTCCAATAACATTTGATACACAATATGTTCAATATTGATTTTGTATTGAAATTATTCTAGATTATTAGACAGTAAATATCTTATTTTTATTTTCTATATCCATTGAATAATGTGAATAAAATTTCAATATTTTAAACATATAAATTTCAATATTGTCATCACCATGATCTAGAAAACCTTTATTTATGGTCATTCAATCATACTGTAACATCCCAGGTAATTATAAATGAATAAAATTTTCAAATATATTAATATTTATGAATTAGATATTAATTTTACATAAAATTGGATTCTATTTTTGATAGCGGACTCAACACACAATAATGTTTTCTCTAAAATCTCTTTTTTCACACAAGATTGAGTTAGAGTGAAAAATAATACATTATTAGTATGATTATTTTAAATGATAGTTATAGCCTTGCCATTTTATTGGTAGGAATGATCATAATTAACTACATTATATTTAAACATGTCTATAAAGTGTTTTTACTTAAATATAAGAACTTTTATAGGCTTAAAATGAGAATAAATGTAGTTTTAAGCATAAAATTCTCTAATATTTTTAAAAGGTAGTTATACTGCCTTTTGATGGAGAAATATTCTTAAATCTAAGTTTAGCCACTTTTATAAGATATATTTGAGAAAATAAAAATTTTATTAGAAATTGGGACATACAAATTTACATTAGTTTCTTTTTTGGTATTTTTTTGATTAAATTTATATTTTAATGAATAATTAATAATACAATATTTTAATTAAAGTCCAATTTTTGTCTAAAATATTTGTATTGATAGATTATATTTTGAATGTGGTTTAAAGTATATTTAGATTATTTTTTTATAGTTTAATCCAATTCTGGCCATTAGAAGTTACTTCACATTGAAATATGATATAAACACATGTCAATCATTTGAAAGTTTTTTACTTTTAAAAAAATGTTTTCTCATTTCGATAATAGGGATTAATATTACATTAATTACTAAAAATTATGTATTTATAATTTGTAAAATTTGATTCCACATTTAGATTCAGAATTCCCAAATTATTTAAATAGGCCCCTTTTATTTTTTGACATGCTGAATAGTAAAATTAGTAATCATTTTTATTTACCACAGTTAAAGGGTAATACAAGAAAATAATGGTATAAATAAATATATAATAATATAAAACTACCCTAAAATTTATAATAATCCTATTGGATTATATATGGACGACCATTAAAACCCTTGGGATGAAATGTTTTCCAGTTTAAGCTACACGAGTGTGATTATAACACTTGTAACTGTTCATTTAAATTACGGGAAAATATATTATAAACATATATCTTCTTAATAAATAAATTGTATGATGGTATTATATAAGTAATCTCCTATACTATAAATTTTAATTTGAAAGATAAAAATATTTTCTATATAATGGTATTTTATTTATAATTTGGAGACACTAAATAATCAACGTTAATTATGACATAATGATGATGCAGTGCATGCTAAATTAATGGAGAAATCAAATAAATAATGTTATAAATATTAAAATAAACATTATTTGACATAATTTATTTCATTTAAGATTTTTATAGGAGTATTACATATTATATTACTATTCTATGGTTTGGTTCAATGTTATTGCTCTATTTAGATTTTATTTTAATGTAATAAAATCAATAGTGAAAAAATTGATATAATTGATTTTTTATAAAAATAGTAATTTATTAAAATATTTAATTTTTTAAAAAATATATCAAAATGACAAAGTGAATATATTCAGTTCTATAAGTTAATTTTTTGTCCAATTATACAAAAACTATATGTCATATAATTAAAATTAATAGCCTGTAAATAATTAAAATGATGTTACGACTTTTAAAATTTATAGAGAATAATTTAGGTTAAACTGAAAAGATATGTTTTAAAATAAAATCAATAAATATATAAAAATTATTGTATTAGAGAAATTAGAACTATTTTTATATTATCTTTGATATATTTTAATTAGGATGATTTTTTATTAAAAATAAATTTATATGAATTTAATATTTTTAGAATTTCCATGGGTGCCCATCCCCTCCCCAATAAAAAGGTACACACTATTCTCTAATAATCACACTTCCAAATCATTTTAATTCAGAAAATATCTACCTCAAACTATTAATATAACCCCTATACACATTATTGAGGCCTCATTTTAGGAAGAACAACCTTATTAACGGTGTTAAGGTTTTCATCAAAGGTGACCAACCAAAGAAGAGGTATCGTTTTTAAGAGTTTCTATGTTATTTCTTCTTCGACGTACTTTAAATATTCTTCTTCCATTATGAAATAATAACTCCAATATCCTTAATATTCTGAGATATTATTATTGTAATTTCATACTCTAAATATATCTCTAATTCCATCAAATGATAATGTAATTAATTATTCGTCCGTAGTTGTGAATTATCACCTCCACGAACAGATTTAGTTAATTTTTCATTTTTTATATCAAGATTAGTCATAATGAAAGAATTAATATTCATATGTGATTTTCATGACATATTTATAATTCTAAAATAAAAATAATTCAATTATGTTTTTACCTTCCATGCACATAAAGACAATAACGTCGTTCGTGCGTATGTGTGAACTATCACCAACACGAAGAGATGTGAATCAGTTTTATTCACCACATCAATTATATGATATATATATAAGTATATTTAAATTATTATTATGATTTTAATAATATTATTATAACTATGCAATGATAAAATAACAATTACCTTATTTCTATAATGATTAATCATAAGTGAAAACTTTACTCATTCACACGTACAACTTACCATCTCTAAGAACATAAAATTTTTCATTTTTCATAACCATGATTAATTTTTTGATATAAAAACTATTATTAATTTATAATAGTTATGATTATGAAATGCATAATCTTCTAGATATTATGTATTTACAACCACATGAACTATTGACATCAAAACCATGTTCATTTTCGACTCAAGTGCCACATATTGACAAAACATCTGATATGAACATAAATAACTATAGATTTATTATAAAATGATAATAAGTGATATTAAAGAAATAATATACATGAAAATTTTTCTTAATAAACTATAAATTAACCTACATTAATTATTTAGGAACAAAAAAATTGTATGTGATGAGTCAGACTCAAGGTAATTGAATTCGTATCATTCATCTTTCATAGAGGCATATTTTGAGGTTATAAACCACCATTTTTTATATATTGTATAACTATCACCTATGAATTTTAATTTCATTCAAATGTTTTCAAAAAATAATATTTTTCGATGTATCGTTTTAATTAATTAAAAAACAATGTTTTTAAGTATGTGGTGACTATGAGTTTTCCACCTCCATGAAAATTATTTGGTATTTGGATTACTCTACAAGACAAAATGTTTTTAAAAGGAAAATAAATACCACATTACCTTTTTTGGTATCTTGGTAATGGAAATTGTTTTGATAATGGGTTGGTCATATTAATAAATTCAAATGAAATATTATGATTTCAGTGTGGAAATGTAATTTTTCCTTTTTTCATGTTTTATGTGTTATGATTATGTTATTGTTCTTGGGAATTTGTTATGTATACAGGTAGTTTTGTGATAAATCACGGGCTGGTGATCCCATGATAACTCTCAAATAAATTGGATAATGAGATGGAATTAAACAATAAGGTTTATCCTTATATATTTAAGAAATATATTGTGATGTGTAGTCCAAATGTTACCATGGAGGTTACTCCCTATATTACTACAAAAGATATAATGTAATTATGATATGGATTCCAAAAGGTACTTTTATGATTTATTGTTACTATAAATTTTTTCTGAGGATTCTTATGATTTCATGGGTTTATAAATATTCATAGATGAATGTTTTCATTCATTGTTTGATATTCTTTACTGAGATTTTTGTGTTCATACAATGTTTTTAAAATGTTTTCATAGTGATAAGGATGGGTAAAATAAATGAAGAAGTCAAGAAGATTTATATCAAGGAATACAAAACATGTTAATTTTTATATGTTTTATCATATGGAAAAAATGGATACTATTTTACTAGTATCAACATTGTATATATTTGAGTTATTATGTATTAGTTGTGTCATAATTATCTAAAAATATAAACATGAAAAGATTTTTAATGTGAATTCGTGACTTAACTTAATATTATGAAAAGTTTAAGGATGAGGCCATATATTTGGTGTTAGAGATCGGTTTAGAAAACATAAGGGTTTAGGATATTTTTAATAAAATATCCATAACTTATTTTTTACTTTATTGTCAGATTGAAATGATATATAATTTAAATATTTCCATTTTTCAATGTCTAAGATATGTTGGTTTAGAATGGTTTTCTGTAGAGAAAACATAAGAGCTATATTGGGATGACATCCAGAGGAAAAAACCATTCCAAATAAACAACATGAGATAATCAAAATCTGAACTGGATTATTTGTTGCAGTGATGGAATAGTTGAATCAGGCTATAAATGGTGGTGGTCTCCATGCACAAGATCATCTAGATCAACCATAGAGGAATGTGTCAGTAGTGGATCATTTCATTAGGAAACATCCCCATCATTCAGAGGATCATCTAACCTTGTTCTAGTTGAATGGTGGATTAATGCACACAAAACGTTTTATGATGTCATGGGGTGTTCCGAAAATAAAAAGGTTAGTCTGATCAATGGCGGTATATTTTTAAGAATATTAAGGACAGAGAGGAGATTAATGCTCTAATTTATGAATAATTCAATGGATTTTTTGTTGAGAAAAAATTTCCTAATGCGGTTTGACTTTGGATGGAAATAGAATTCTTGGAATTGAGGTAGGAGGATGAATCTGTGGCCTCTTATGAATATCAACTCACTTGACAGGCATGATATTCTCCAAATTTTACCTGATATCTTGATAGTAAAATCAATAGTTTTTACTTGGTATTAAAGACAAAGTATAGAATGACATTGGATTATTGTGAGGTCAAAGGTTATGAATATATTGTTCAATATGCGGATAATGGGTAAATATATTTTTCTAATGATCCTGTGTTCCTTAAAAAAAACTAAATAAGAGGTCGACGTGGTAGGTGAATGGGATGAATTCTTTGAAAAATTATGATGGTATGAAAATTATGTTTATATTTTGTGAAAATGGTTTTAAAAAGCACACTAGGGAATGCATTTTGAATTATAGTAGGTTCTTATGATGTGGTAAACTAGGACATAAGGCTCATAACTACATAAAAAAAGATCAGGGTAATAGTAATAAAAAATGATTTATAGTAAGTAATATGTTTTATGTGAAATTAGATGGGACATTTTTCAAACGAGTGTTCGACGAATAACTGAAATGACAGGAAGAAGACAGAATATAAGCAAAAAGGTGTGGTGAAATCCTTTGTAACTGCTTCATCAGATGTTGGGCCATCAGATGAAGTGGTATCGAGTACATTGTTTATTTATTTAGGTTATTCCAATGTGTTATTTGATACCATGTCTACACATTCATTCATTTCTAATAATGTTTCTAGTAAACTAGAAATTCCATCTCAAGAAGTGAATCCATTACATGTCGTAAAAACACCTAGGGAATTGTTGAGAAAAAAAATAAATTATAAAGATCTTCTTATCTATATATGTTAAAATAATCTACCTACAAACGATATTGTTTTTCCTCTAGTATCATTTTATGTTTTTCTTGTTATGGATTGGCTTTCCATTAGCATGCAAATATTGACAATACTGATAAAGATGTTTCATTATAGAAATACTTTCAGTTTTTGTGTAAAAATGAACCCTTATAATTGATAATATATTAGGAAGCTAACAAACTACTATATGACGGTAGTATATGCTACCTTTCACATATTTTTGAAAAAAAGGAATCATTCAGATTAATGATATACAAATGGAAAATGAGTATCTTGATATTTTTCATGATAAGTTTATTGGTATTATTCTGGATTAGAATGTTGAATTTACTGTTTAATTAGTTCAAGATGTTAATCCATTTTCAAAACCCATTATATAATGGATCAAATTGAACTTTTAGAGTTAAAATAGAAATTGATTGAGTTATTATATAATGGTTTCATTCGACCTAGCACATCACCATGGTGTGCCCCTATCTAATTTTTAAAAACGATAGTTGTTTCAATGATACCTTGCATTGATTATAGAGCCCTGAAAAACATAACTATTAATAAAAAGTATCATTTTCCTCATATCGATGATTTGATTGATTATCTCTAGGGAGCTCCATATTTTTTGAAGGTTGAATTTTGGTCGGGTACCAACAAATGAAATTTAAGTAAGTAAAAATTCTTAATACTATATTTCGTACTAGATATGAACATTATGATTTTTTAGTTGTTCTATTTGGATTAACTAATTCACCTTTTGTATTCATGGATGTTATGAATAGAATATTCTCTGAGTTCTTGGATAAGTTTGTGGTTTTTTTATTAATGAAATTTTTGTATATTATAAAATTAAATAGGGGAATGAATGTTACTTAAGTGTCGTCATTCAAACATTAAAAAAAGAAATTTTAAGGTAAATCTTGAAATTATGAGTACTGGTTAGAACAAATTTCTTTCCATAGTCACATTGTTTATAAAGATAGAATAACTATTGATCCTGCTAACAAAATTTGTTGAAGAATGGCTAAGACACACAAATATAACTGAGATTCATAGTTTTCTTCATTTATAAGGATGTTATTTATGGTTTTTAGAAAATTTGGCATGGTTATCTAGACTACATACTATGTAATCTTGAAAAGGTGTTAAGTTCACGTGGACAAAATAATGTGATGATTGTTTTTAGGAATTGAAAATAATATTAGTGAATTGTCCAATTTTGGATTTACCTTCCAGGAATGGTGATTCTATTATCTACAATGATTCTTCGTTGAACAGACGTGGTTGTTTTTTAATATAGAATGATTAGGTAATTTTTTATGCTTTATGTTAACTGAAAACTCATAAGTAAAATTACCCTACACATTATTTAGAAGTAGTTACTATATTGTTTTCATTAAAAAATGTGGAGGCATCATTTGGATAGCGTAAAATTTCAAATATATAATAAGAAATGAATTTCAAAGTATATATTCAGTAATAAAAAATTGAACTTGAAATAGAGAAGATGGTAGGAAAAAATCAAGGATTATGATTATGTGATTCATTAACATCCTAGGAAAACAAATAAAGTGGCAGATTCTTTGAGTTGGAAAAGTAATGTTACATTAACCATGTTATGTTTGGAATGTGACCATTTGGATAATGATTTCTTTAATATTTACATGGTAGTTGTTGGTGCTGGAAATTTATCCATTTTGATTTAGTTTTTAGGGAAATAATCTATATTAGATATAACTAAGAATGTGTAGAAGGATGAAAATGGGTGGTAGAAAACGGTACAATTGGTTCAGAAGGGTATGTTTATTGAATTAAACACTGATAAATATTGTGTTTTGAGATTTAGGAGGATGCTATGATTGCCTTGTGATTCATAATTGAAAAAATAGTATTTAGGTGATGCGCAGTTCTCTTTTTTAGTTTATACTATTAGTAATAAGACATACAGATACCTTCAATAGAATTACTGGTGGGATGGAATGAAAAGAGATATTGCTGACATTACTATGAAGTTTTTGATTTGTTAGAAGATGAATGTAGAATGAAATCTTCCAAAAGGGTTTCTTTATCATTTCGATCTACTAGACTCAAAATTTCAAAATATATCAATGGTTTCATAGTGGGATTACCAAATATTTCTCAAGGTAACAATATGATTTGGGTTACTGTTGATAGATTGATGAAATATTATTATTTTCATCATATTCGAGATACAATATATCTAGATCAACTTTTAGAGTTGTATCTTAAGGATATATTCAGGTCACATGGAGTTCATCTTTATATTATATTTGATCATGATTCTAGGTTCAGTTCTATCTTTTGGAATGGAATTTAGAAGTCGTTGGGTACTAAATTAAATTTTTTTACAACTTTTCGTCCTCAATCATATAGACATACATAATGATCAATCCTATAATGTGAGGATATTCTACATGCCTGCTAAATGGATTACCAGGGAAGTTTGGACCAACATCTTAATTTGTTTGAGTTTTATTATAATAATAGTTTTCATTACAATATATATATGAATCCATTTGAGATATTATCTGGAAAACGGTGTTGAACTCCAAGTTTTTTTGATGAATTAGTAGAAAGGAACTTTATGGGACCATAATTGGTAGAATAGACAGTAGAAAATGTTTATTTGATTAAAAAAACATGATAAAAACATAGAAAAGGCAGAAATGTTATGTACAAAACCGAAGGAAGGATATTTTTTAGGTAGGTTATCTTGTAATTTTTAATTATTTGTGATCGAAAAAGTGTTATGTGTTTTGGTAAGAAGTGAAAGTTGAGTTCACGGTTCGTTGGACACTAGGAAATATAGGAGAAAGTGTGATCCATTTTTTAAATAGTGGAATTACCTCTGAGTTTATCCAAAGTACATAATTGTATTTTGTTTCAATGTTGAAAAATTATTTGTTGGATCTATCTCATGTTTTGATTCCAAAAGAAGTTAAGTTGGAAGAGAATCTTTATTATGAGGAATAACCCATCCAAATTCTTAACTATAGATTGAAGGTGTTGTGGAATATGGTGGTTCATTAGGTTAAGGTTCTATGGAAAAACCATATGGTTGAAGAGGCTGCATGGGAATCTAAAAATTATATGAGGGAGAAATAACCCCACTTATTTGATAAGTGAATAAAATTACGGGGACACAATTTTCAAAAGGGGGAAGGATGTAACATCCTAGGTAATTTTAAAATAAGGAATTTTCATATCTATTAATATTTATGAATTAAATATTATGTTTACATAAAATTGTATTCTATGTATGACATCGTACATGACAACCAATAAGAGGTTAATCTGAAATCTTATGTTTTACACAAGGTCGAGTTATACCAAAAAATAATACAATAATAGTATTATAATTTTAAATGGTAATTATCCCCTAGTCAGTTTATTATAAATAATGGATGGAAATAATTATATTATATTTATACTTGTTTATTAAATGATTTTAATTTCATCTAATAAATATAATATGCTTAAAATGAGAATAAACCCATTTTTATGCATAAAATACTCTCATAATTTTAAAAGGTGGTTTTATCACTTTTTGATGCTGAACCATTTTTAAATATAGATTCAGGCACTTTTAAATTTTTATTTGAAAAAATAATATTATTCTTTGGAACAGAGACATCAAAAATTAATCTTGTTGAAATGTAGGTTTTTTCCAATAAAATTCATATTTTAATAAATAGTGATAAATACGAAATTTTAATTCATAACTACCTTTTAGTCTGATTTATTTGTATTGATGTATTGTATTTGGAATTTGTTTTAATGTATATTTATATTTTCTTTATCATTTAATCCAATTTTGGTCATTGGAATTAAATTCATAATGAAATTTGATATAAACAAATGTTAATATTTTGATGGTTTTTAGTTTAAAAAACTCATTTTCTCATTTTGAGAAGATATATTAATTTTACATTAATTATTGAAACATATATGTTTTGATTTAGAAAAACGTATTCCATACATGGAATCATAAGGTTTAAATTATTTAAATAGTTTCCTATTAATTTCAGACATGATGAATAGTATCATTGGTAAATATTTTTATTTACCACAGATAAAGGGTATATTTGGTAAATAAGGGTAAAAGTAATATTATAATAATATAAACCCATCCTAAGACATGTCCCAATCCTATTTAATGATATATCACGACCTAGAAAACCATTTGGATGAATGTTTTTCCTTTTTAATCCACTTGGGTGTGATTATGATACTTATAAATTTTAATTTAAAGTAACGGAAAATATGTAACAATCATATATATTCTTACTAAAACAATTGTAACATGGGATTATATAAGTGATATTTTCACTATAAATATTCATTATAAATATCATAATATTATCTATAACATGGAATTTTTTTATATTTTTTGACAATAAATAATTTAATTTAATTTTGATATAATAATGATTTAATGATTGATTTATTTATGAAAGAATCAATTAAATTATGTTATAAATGTTAAAATAAATTTTATTTGACATAATTTATGCCATTAACGATTTTTCTAGGTGAATATGACATTTTTAAGATAGTTAATTGATTTTTTTAATTTAACACTCTGTTTTGATTATACTCAAGTTTAATAAAATTAATATTGTAAAAAGCCACAGAATTAATATTTTATAAAATTAGTAATTTATTAAATTATTCAAAAATACTAAAAATATATTAAAACACAAAATGTGACTATTATAAGGTTTAAAAGTTCATTCATTGTCTAATTATGTTAAATTTATCTCATATAAGTAAAATTAATAGCCTCTTAATAATTAAAATGTTGTGAACACATTTAAAATTAAAAGATAATAATCAAGGGTAAAAGAAAAGATATTGTTCAAAATGAAATCAATACATGTATAAAAATTATATCATTAGTGGATTTCCTGGTATCCCTATCTTAAATTCTATATATTTTAATTTTGAATCTTTTGGATTAAAAAAATGATTTATATTAATTTAATATTTTAAGAATTTATAAGGGTGCATATACCCACTCTTATAAAAAGTTACCCTCTCTTATTCAACACTCACACTTAAAAAGCCTTTTTATTCAGAATAAATCTTCCCAAAACTATTCTTATAATTCCTATACACATTCTTGTGACCTAGGTTTAGGAAGATCACCCTTTTTAGCAATGTTAAGGTGTTCTTCATAGGTGAAAAACTGAAGATGGTGTATCATTTTTAAGGGTTTCTATTTTATTTCTTCTTCCACATAAATTAAATATTCTTCTTTCAAGATGAAATAATAACTCCCATATCCTCAAAATACTGAGTCAATATTATGTTTATATAATACCCTAAATGTATCTCTAATTCCACCAAATGGGAATGTAATTAATTGTTCATGTGTACTTGTGAATTATCACCTCCAAAAACTGATTTAGTTCGTTTCCCATTACCACATATCAACATTAGATATAATGATATAATTAATATAAATATGGGATATTAAAGACATAATTATCATTTTCAAATAATAATATTTCAATTATTTTTTACCTTCCATGCACATAAAAACAATAACATCATTCATGTGTAGGTGTGAACTATCACCAACACAAAGCGATGTGAATTGTTTTTATACACCAAATCACTTTTATAACATATATAAGTATATTTAAACTATTATTACGATGTTAATAATATTATGATAATTTTGAAAGGATCAAATAATAATTACCATATTTACATAATGATCAGTGAAAAATGAAAATGTCACTCATGCGTACGTACAACCTACCATCTCAATGAATAAAATATTGATCATTTTTCATGAAAATAAATAATGGTTTGATTTAAAAAGTATTATTAATTTAAAAAAGTGATGATTATTCCATGCATAATTTTATAGACATGATGTAATTATGACCACATGAACTAGTGACATCAAAACCAAGATCATTTTCGACTCAAGTGCCGAATATCGACAAATCATATGATATAAACATAAATAATTATATAATTGTTATAACATGGTAATAAGTGATATAAAATAAATAATAAACATGAAAATTTTATCAAGAATGTATAAATTTACCTATCTTTATTATTTATGAAAATAATGATTGTATGTGATGATTCATACTCATGGTGAGAGACTTCATCTCAATCTCGTTTCATTGAGTCAAATTTTGAAGTTATACACCACCTTCTTTTATGTTGTGTATAATAAACCACATTGACCTTTTAATTTCATTAAAATGTTTTCAAATGAAATAGTTTTCTTGAATAATTTTACTAAAAGAATAAAGGAATGTTTTATATATATGCCGACAAAAACATTTTCAATATCATGACTATTGTTTAGTATTTGGCTTCATCTACACGAAAAAATATTTTAAAAAGACAAATATATAAAATATTAAATTTTTTAGGTATTTTGTTATTAAAAATGGTTTTGAGAATGGATTTATTTTGTCAATATCATTATACGATATCTTAAGATTTCAATGTGGAAATGTTATTTTTACCCTATGTGTGTTCTATGTGTTGTGATTTATTTAGGGTTCTTGGGAATTGCTTATGTATATAGGTGCTTACATGATAAACTGAGGGAAGGTGAGGTTGTGATAGCTCTACAATGCATTGGTTAAAGAGACTGCATTAAAAAAATATGTTTTCTCCAAGTAGATTTATGGAATATACTATTATGGGTACTCCAAATGTAACCATGAAGGTTAATACCTATATAGTTTTGAAATATAGAATGTAAGTATGATATTTTTTCCACATGATACCGTTATGATGTGTGATTTTGTAACATCCTGGCCTGGCTCACCAATAAACTGGAGGCCGGACCGGTCACCACATGACCTCAAGTGTGCCTCCCCGTATGCCAGCAGCTGCCGACTAGAAGTGAGGGTCTAAGGATAGTCAGTGGGGAGACTATACCCTCATTTTAGTGTTAAAAAATAGACAAAGGCAATAAATAGAGGAAATGATATAATAAATGAATGAGAAGCAGAAGGTATATTTTATTAATCTTGTACAAAACAAATGACTAACACCAAAGTATACAACGGATGAATGCATGACATGCTCAGGATAAAAAAGTAGAAAACAGTGAACAAAACAACATGCTTTACATTTCAATGCATAAGTAATAAATAATGACTCAAAGACCCATGACCGATCTCCTCGAGTATCCCGAGCCTCTGCTCGGTCCTGTGCTCCTAACTCAAAAGTAAATGCAAATATCACAGTCCTGCAACCAAATAGAATCTACTCAGGTACCCAGTGTAATGGAAGCCTGAGTAGGGTGTGAGATATAAATCTCAGTAGGTCAGGACCACCGGTGTCTACCCAAAACTAGACATTTAATAAAGAATGTATAAAATGTGAAAGCATGCATAAATTAAGTAAACAGTACAATGTCACTATATACCCAAGTACGTGCTTCATCCCTCAGCTGGTGTCTGAACCTGCATTATACATATGTCATACATACTTAATATTCCTTACATAATCCCTCACTGGTTATTAATTATTCTAATCTTAATAAATTATGAAAGTCTTGAGATTCGGCCTATGCCCAACATATCTCATATAAATCACTCACCACAGATGTCTCTAAAGACCATATATGTAATCAAAGTAAAGACTAATTCCTACCTTGTTCTTTGGCTTGGATAATACATCATAAGTTATTCAATTCAACCTTTTAATTTCTATGTCTGAGCCCACCCACTAAAAGTGGTTCACTCAATTCATAAATAAGTCTGAAAACTTCCTCATAAACAATTCACAAATCATCATGTCTCAACAGCCTTCATTAACCATTAACACATTTCATGCATGAACAATTGGACCCACAGTCTAATGTTAATTAATGGGTGTAGAAAATCATGCCTAGAACCCTCGTGAGTATTTGGAAAATGTCCTTATCTCACAACCCATGGGTATTTCGAGCATCAGTCCCAGACCCATAAAAGAATATTTTCTTGCAAGATGGGTGTAGAACGCCATGTCTAGCACCCTGTGAGTATTTAGAGCTTCAGTCCTTGTCTCACAACCCATTTTTCAATCATATGTATATATTTATTATTGTTTTAGAACACCATGTCTATCATCCCTTGAGTATTTGGAGCTTCATTCCTTGTCTCACAACCCATTTATCAATCATACATATATATTTATCGTTGGTGTAGAATACCATGTCTAACACTCCAAAAACATCCATTAATTAATCCATAAATTAATTAATCCAATACGTTAATTAATTAAACAACTAATTAACAACATAATTCACCCGTAAAATTTCAACCCTTCAATAACCATTTAATATCTCAATAGTAAATAATTAATTAACTATTAATTGTTCTTAGCAATCCATATAAATAATTAACTCAACATTTAATTATCCAAATTCGTTAACAAGTCTGAACATGTCCACTCAAACAGTGATTCATCCAGGACTTTAACTATTTACATGCACATAATAATCATCACAAAACATGCTGAACAAGACCATATATTTAGAAACCATCTCACGCATCATTCCATAATATAGAACAACTACATCCAAGACAACTTAATTCTTGGAAATCAAACAAGTATCAAAAAGTACCCTTGCCAACAGTCATAACAAACAATCAATTCCCAATATTAATTTAATGCATGAAAATTAATTAATTCAAAAATTAATTAATTAAATATTATCTCTTAAACCAATCATAAATTAATTAACCATTTAACATTTAACATGTAATAAATAATCCATCCATTAATTATTACCAATTTCCAAATTATACTTTTGAACATGTGAAATATTCAATATTCCCAATCATCATTAAAGGCCACACATTTTATTCCAACTCATGACTTGATAATTAATTCTACAATTAAATACCGTATTATACATTCTTCCCATTCAAATCATTTAACCTTTTAATCATATCACTTTAACCAAATTAGCAAAACATGATTAAAAACAACAGAAGCTCAAGCCCTCATTTATCTTAGGTGGGTGGCCTCATTTAATAACTTCAAAAGTGTCATGCATCGACATATCATAATCAAGGAAATATACATTCTCAATTTATTTAAAGAAGCTATAATTCTTAAAATAAAGTGTTAAGGATTTGAGACCCTACCTCGGGGTGGCACCATTTTAAATCCGAAGTGATTTAATGTACTTGGAAGCAACAAGTCCACAACCCATCCGTAATCGCACATGCGCACACTATTATATATATATATATGTGTGTGTGTGTGTGTGTGTGAGTGCGCGCTTTGACTATATTTATCAATTAAAATTACATATATTAAACCAGTAACCAGAATCAAAGTTGTAATGAACAACACACCTCTAACTTGGTACCATGAACTCATAAAAAAATTTACCGGCCTTAATATAACCGGTGCAAAACCAAACCGCAGGTTTAGAAACAAACCAAACCAACGATGAAAAGAAAATTTGAGACCATCTGCCACACCCTTGGTGGAATATATCGGATTATGGACCAATGGGTCCCGATTCAACATTTGCATATCCTAAAAATAGAGGAACACAATGATCAGATTAAACCCGAACCTTTTGGTTTTAGCTGAGAAAACAAGGAGAGAGAGAGGAGTCAAATGATCGATATAAATCACCAGTTATACAAAGACAGAATCTCCTTGATGAGTCAGATAGGATTCGTGAAGAGTCTGAGTGGAATCATCAAGCACAAAGTGGAGTCCGGGAGAGGGGTGGTGCGCCTCTAGGTTTTTCCCGGAGGGGGGTTGTGCCACGGTGGTCGCGTGTTGTAGTAGCTCCGCCCGGGTGTCGCACTGGTGCATAGTGGGCCGCTCGGGGGTTCACGTGCCTCTTGGTCACACCACAGGAAGGAGCTCAATCCGAGGAGGGATCTCAAAGGAGGGAGGAAGGGGCCGCATCTTGGGGTGCGCTGCTGCGTGCATGTTGCACCTTGTGCGTAGAAAGGAAGAATATGGGAATTAGATTCCCTTTATTTCCTTTTTCAAACCCCTAAATTAATTTCCATTAATAATAGTTATTATTAAACTCTTAAAACCCAATAATAATACTACCATTAAGGTGATAATAATAATAATAAAAGATAATAATAATAATCATTTTATTATTATTATTATACACATTAAACAATTATCTAAAGTGTAAAAAACACCCCAATTAATACTTCTTAAAGGAACCGTTTCATTGAGAAAATAAAACTCCCCTTTACTACTCAATTAAATTAAAATATCTTTGACTTAAAAGTAAAAAAAATAACTCCTTTCCCACAATTATCAAAATTAGTTTTTCATTAAATTTAATTAATCAACAAAATAATAATAATAATAATAAAATCATTATTATTATTCTTTTTAAAACTTTCATTTTTTTAAATTCCAACCAAAAATCCCCAATTCATTACTATTATTATTTATGATTATAATATCCACAATGATCAATAATTATGACACCCATAAAACCATAATAATAAAAATATAATTATTATCACACAAACCATTGATATAACCCAACAACTCTATTAAATAACCACACTCCTTCATTAAATTCAAAACTTCTTAATTAATTAAGCGTTTCATCGAGATACCCAACATCCTTATTACATTAAACTATATATTACACCGAATTAAATAATAAAAGAACTTTGAAAAACCCAATAATTAAATTGTATTAAAAGAAATAATAAAACTCTTATTTTAATTATTACCAACCTCCCCATTTGAATCCAAATTAATTATCTAATTATTTTTTAACCTTTATTTATTATTCGTGTAATAAATGTTTCGTAATTAATTATAAAACTCAATATTTATCATTAAATTATTTTAACATTTATTTAACTAAGTAACCACAAAAATAATAAAAAAATTATTATTATTATTATTCATATATTCATTTATTTAAAAACCCAAACCCCCAATTTATTACAATATCATTAATATGATAAAAACTCCAAACCATAACCCCTCATTTAATTAATAGATTCTTTAAGAAGCTCAAAATCCACATTTAATTCTCATAAATGATAAAATCCTTTAACATACAATTAAAATCTCAAAGTATCAAAATAATATATGACTCCGTAATAATAACAATGATATTATTATTATTAATACATTCCTTCATTTAATAAAAAACAGTCCTTTAATAATTCTGAAACTCTTCATTTAAATAAAACGGTTCTTTTATAAACCCAAAAGCCACATCAATACCTTCAACTTCCATTTAATTAATTCTTTAACATTCAATAAATTTAATAACCACAATAATAGTAATAATAACATTATATTATTATTATTACTAAAAATGTATTTTAATTAATCCAAAATACTCATATAATCATATTTAAATAAAATAATAATAATAATTTATTAAAAAAGATAAAAATGCACAGGTTGGACTGCAACCATGTGCTGCCCATGCAGATCCATTAAAGTGGATTTTTGCGGATCCGGTGCACTCGAGATTCATTGGAACACCTACTAAAATTTATCTGGTAATTATGCAATTCTAGAAATGACACCATTAGGTGTTTCAACACTCAGAATAAAATTACAGAGCTCGGTTTAAAAAAAATGAACCATTGATAAATCGATTCTTTTTTTAAAAACATTAGTATTTTAACCCGGTTCAAAAACATGGAACTTTACAATATACCCACCTTAAAAAATTCTCATCCCTAAGAATCCATTTGGAACCACTAATATATCAACCGGCCATCCATGTTCATTTAAGAAGATCAGTCAAAAAATTATCGAACAACTCCATTCTAAAATCTCGACATCACCTGCTGACACATTTATTAAAAAAAAATGAAACAATACCCACCTTAGGATTTTCCTTGACATCTCATGAAAAGATTAGCCACTCACCATCTTGTGTTTTTAGGATACATTAATTCATGTGTCTGACACTCCTCGAACCATGTTCACAACATTAATCATTGATCATAAAAATCCGTATCATAAACCTATTGGCATGCCAAAACAACCGAGTCCCAAGAAGTTGTCCCAAGTAGTGGGACACACTTACTTTAATAGCTGAGAACATTATATGGGTACTACCTACCACGGGTTATCCCCTTAAAAAACATAAACATTGGACCTATCTCTTGGTCACACAAAACTGAAATCACATGATTCAAAAACCCCTTTTTCTTCTAGGAATTTTCAATTAATTCATTTCAACCTTTTAACATTTGAATGAAATTCATCATACACACAAGTACATATTCACAAAAAGTCACTTGGTTTTCAAAATAAGAACCAACAGACAAAATAGGCATGTTATCACAAAAATCCTCTTTAATCATCATTCAAATTTATTCAAATATAAACAGGCAATTTAGCATCTAAATTCCTTTTACAGAAAAGGCAACCTCCAAAGTTCAAATTTATTCATTCTGGGTTTGTCCAAAAGAAACCAATAACAGTTAATTATAATCAAAACTTAGTATTTTTACATTTGTAACCATTTAAAAACATATTATGGCTATATAAGGTTCAAACACATGGGTGACCATCTACCAATCGATAAGGCGCCCATACACCTTATCGCTGGAATTTGGCTGCCATTTATCACAATCAACATTTATTTAACAGTTTATCTTTATCACACCATTCATATATCCAAAATATCTCTAACATGTTAGCATAAGAAGTAACACAACAACATGCTATAACACAAAAGCATGACACAAAAACAAAACATGCCAGTAACTGAAACAGTATGGAATATAATCACTCAAGTATGTTAAATCTATTACAGGAACAAGCTATCTAGTGAGGCATGCTAAAGCAGATCAAAACATGGAATTACACCCAAGGAACACAATAAAATTTGTAGGAATCATACTAATACAACTACATGGAATGTTATATGCATGACTTGTGAATCTCTATGTGACTAAGATGATGCATGTACAAAACATCCTTTCCATATCAGGCCAAGAAAATTATTTTTCAAAATTCTCAAAATCATCAAACAGTAGAAAATACACCAGTCAGTCAAGGTGAAATCATATCAACTGTAACCTCTAATAGTACAAACATCAATTCCCATCCATGGCCACTTGGTCATTTCCCGTACATGAGGTGATCAGTCCCAAGGATGGCTATTATCCCAAGCACTGACACATTCCTAGTCTCCTGTCTACAAAACCCCAAAACAGAAAGTAAAAGGAAATGAAAGAAAACATAAACCTCCCTCTGATACCACATTGTAACGTCCCGACCCGGCTCACCACTAAACCGGAGGCTAAACCAGTCACCACATGACCTCAAGAACACCTCCCCATATGCCAGAGGCTGACGACTAGCAGCGAGGGTCTAAGGATAGTCAGTGGGGAGACTATACCCTCATTTTATTGTTCAAAAATAGACAAAGGAAATAAATAGAAGAAACAGTATAATAAATGAATAAGAAGCAGAAAGTATATTTTATTAATATTGTATAAAAAAATGTCCAATGCCAATGTATACAACGGATGAATGCATGACATTCTAATGATACAAAAGTAGAAAATAGTGAAAAAAAAACATGATTTATATTTCAATGCATAAATAAATAAACAAGGACTCAAAGCCCCATGGGCGATATCCTCGAGCATCCCGAGCCTCCTCTCAGTCCTGTTCTCCTAACTCCCAAGTAAATGCAAACATCATAGTCCTGCAACCAAATAGAATCTACTCGGGTACCTAGTGCAATGGAATCCTGAGTAGGGTGTGAGATATAAATCTCAGAAGGTCGGGACCACAAGTGTCTACCCCAAACTAGACATTTAATAAATAACTTATAACATGTGAAAGAATCCATAAATTATGTAAACTGTACAATGTAACTGTATACCCATGTATCTGCTTCAGCCTTCAACTGGTGTCTAAACCTACATTATACATTTGTCATACATACTCAATATTCATTACATAATCATTCATAGGTTATTAATTATTCCAATCTTAATAAATTATGATGGTCTTGAGATTCGACCTACGACCAACATCTCCCATATAAATCACTCACCACAGATGTCTCTAAAGACCATCTATGTAATCAATGTAAAGACTAATTCCAAGATTGTGCTTTGGCTTGGATAATGCTTCATAAGTTATTAAATTCAACCTTTCATATACTAAGTCTGAGCCCGCCCACTAAAACTGGTTCACCCAATTTATATATAAGTCAGAAACCTTCCTCATAAAAAATTCAAAAATCATCATGTCTCAACAGCCTTTATTAACCATTAACTCATTTTATGCACGAACAATTGAACCCACTATCCAATGTTAATTAATGGGTGTAGAACATCATGTCTAGCACCCTCGTGAGTATTTGGAGCATCATTACTTGTCTCACAAAACATGGGTATTTGGAGCATCAGTCCATGACCCATAAAAGAATATGTTCATGTAAGCTGGCTGTAGAACACCATGTCTAGCACCCCATGAGTATTTGGAGCATCAGTCCTTGTCTCAAAACGAATTTATCAATCATTCGTATATATTTATTGTTGGTGTAGAACACCATGTCTATCACCTCATGAGTATTTGGAGCTTAAGTCCTTATAACACAACCTTTTTATCAATAAAACATATATAATTACCATTGGTCTAGAACACCATGTCTAACACCCCAAAACCATCCATTAATTTATTCATAAATTAATTAATCCAATCCGTTAATTAATTTAACAACTAATTAACAACATACATCGCCCGTCAAAAGTCAACCCATAATTAACCATTTAATATGTCAATTGTAAATAATTAATTAACAATGAATTGTTTATAGAAATCCAAATAAATAAATAACTCAACATTTAATTATCAAATTTCGTTAACATGTCGAAACCGTCCACTCAAACTTTGATTCGTCCAGGACGTTAATAATTTACATGCATGTCATAATCATCACAAAACAAGCTTAAGAAGCCCATATATTTATCAACCATCTCACGCATCATCTCATAATATAGAACAACTCCATCCAAGACAACTTAATGCATGGAAAACTAACAAGTTTCAAAAAGTACCCTTGGCCAACAGTTATAACAAACAATCAATTCACAATCTTAATTTAATGCATGAAAATTAATACATTCAAAAATTAATTAATTAAATATTATATCTTAAACCAATCATAAATTAATCAACCATTTTACATTTCACATATAATAATTAATCAATCCATTAATTATTAGAAATTTCTAATTTATACTTTTGAACATGTAAAATATTTAATATTCCCAATCATTATTAAAATCCACACATTTTATTCCAACTCATGACTTGATAATTAATTCTACAATTAATTACCCTATTATACATTCTTCCCATTAAAACCATTTAACTGTTTAATCATATCACGTTAACAAAATTAGAAAAACATGCTTAAAAACAACACATGTTCAAGCCCTCATTTATCTCACGTGGGTGACATCATTTAATAACTTCAAAATTACCATGCATCGACATATCATAATCAAGGAAACATACATTCTCAATTTATTTAATGAAGCTATAATTCTTAAAATAATGTGTTAATGATTTGAGACCATACCTCGGGGTGGCACCATTTTAAATCCAAAGCGCTTTAATGTACTTGGCAGCAACCAGTCCAGAACTCGTTCGTAATCACACATGCACACACCTTTATATATATATATATATATATATATCTGTGCGTGTTGTCTACATTGATCAATTAAAATTACATATATTAAACTGGTAACCAGAATCAAATTTTTAATGAACAACACACCTCTAACATGGTACTAGGAACTCATAAAAAAAATTAACAGGACTTAATATAACTGGTGCAAAACCAAACCGCAGGTTTAGAAACTAACCCGAACCAATGGCGGTAAGAAAATTTGAGACCATATGCCTTGCCCTTGGCAGCAGATGTCAGATTATAGACCAATTGGTCCCGAGTCAACATTCACATATCATAAAAATTGAGGAAAACAACGATCAAATTAAACTCAAACCATTAGGTTTTAGTTGAGAAAACAAGGAGAGAGAGAGGAGTCAAATGATCGATGAGAATCACCAGTTATACACAGACAGACTCACCGTGAAGAGGCAGACAAGATTCGTGAAGAGTCCGAGGGGAATCGTCGCTCGCAAAGTGGAGTCTGGGAGAGGGGTGGTGCGCCTTTAGGTATTGCCCAGAGGGGGGTTGCGCCACGGAGGTCGCACACTGCAGGAGCTTTGCTCGGGTGTCGCGCTGCAGCAGGGAGGGTCGCTCGGGGGTTCACATGCCTCTTGGTCGCACCGCTGGAAGGAGCTCATACCAAGGAGGGAGCTCAAATGAGGGATGAAGGGGCCGCGTCATGGGCTGCGCTGCTGCCTGTGTGTTGCACCATGTGCGTAAGAAGGAAGAAGAGGGGAATTAGATTCCCTTTATTTAATTTTTCAAAACCCCTAATTTAATTTCCATTAATAATAGTTATTATTAAACTCTTAAAACCCAATAATAATACTAACATTAATGCGATAATAATAATAATCATTTTATTAGTATTATTATACACATTAAACACTTATCTAAAAAGTAAATAACTCCCCAATTAATCCTTCTTAAAGGAATCGTTTCATTTAGAAAATAAAACTCCCCATTACAGCTCAATTAAATTAAAATCGCTTTGACTTCAAACTAAAAAAAATTCACTTCCAATAATTAATAAATTTTTTTTTCTTTGAATTTTATTAATCAACCAAATAATAATAATAATAATTAAATTATTATTATTATTATTATTATTATTAAAACTTTCATTTTTTTAAATTCCAACCAAAACTCCCCAATTCATTACTATTATTATTTATAATAATAATATACATAATGATCAATAATGAAGACACTCGTAAAACCATAATAATAATAATATAATTATTATTACTCAAACCTTTGATATAACCCAACAACTCTATTTAATAACCACACTCCTTCATTAAATTAAAAACTGCTTTTTTAATTAAGCGTTTCATCACGATACCCAACAACCTCATTAAATTCACTTAAATATTACACCCCATTAAATAAAAACTAAACTTTTACAAAACCCATAATTAAAATATATTAAAAGAAATAATAAAACACCCATTTTAATTATGTCCAGCCTCCCTATTTAAATCCACATTAATTATCCAATTCGTTTTTAACCTTTGTTTGTTATTCGTGTAATAAATGTTTCGTAATTAATTATAAAACTCCATATTGATCATTAAATTCTTTTAACATTTATTTAACTAAGTAACCACAAAAATAATAATAACATTATTATTATTATTATTATTCAAACTTTCATTTATTTAAAAACCCAAACCCGCAATTTATTACAATATCATTAATATGGTAAAAACAGAAACCCATAACCCCTCATTTAATTAAAAGTTTCTATGAGAAGATCAAAATCCACATTTAATTATCATAAATGATGCACTCCTTTAACAAGCAATTAAAATCTCAAAGTATCAAAATAATTTATGACTCCATAATAATAACAATGACATTATTATTATTACCACCTTCCTCCATTTAATAAAAAATAGTTCTTTAATAATTTAAAACTCTTCATTTAAATAAAACGGTTCATTGATAAACCCAAAATCCCCATAAATACCTTCAACTGTCATTTAATTAATTCTTTAACATTCAATAAATTTCACAACCACAATAATAGTAATAATAACTTCATATTATTATTATTATTATTAACACTTTATTTTAATTAATCCAAAAATCTCGTATAATCATATTTAAATAAAAAATAAGAATAATAATTTATTAAATAAGATAAACTACAAAGGTTGGACTGCAACCATGCGCTGCCCATGAAGATCCATTAAAGTGGATTTTTCCGGATCCGGTGCACCCGAGACTCATCGGGACACCCGCTAAAATTTATCGGGTAATTACACAATTCCAGAAATGACACCATTAGGTGTTTCAACACTTAGAATAAAATTCCAAAGCTCGGTTTAAAAAAAATGAACCGTTGATAAATCGAATTTTTTTTGAAAAAATTCGTATTTTAACCCGGTTAAAAAACACAGGACTTTACAGATTTATATGATGTTTATCTGTGATTCTTATGATTTCATGGGTTTATAAATATTCATGGGCTACCATTTTCTATCCTTATTTTATAACCCCTACTGAGATTTTTGTGATCATCCAATGTATTTAATGAAATTTCAAAGGGTATAAGGATGGGTAATAGAAAAGAAGTGGTCAAGAAGATTTTTATCTATAAAAACAAATCATCATTAATGTTAAAAGATTTATATTCTAGAAGAAGTGGATATTGTTGATGTGGTATCCATAATATTTAAATTTCTAGTATTATGTATTTATTATCTCATAATTCTCTAAAAATCTAAACCTAAAAGGATACTCAATGTGAATTATTGGCTTAAATAAATATTATGAAATGTTTAGGGATGTGGCCTTACACATACTCAATGATGTCTTTATTGAATTATATATGAGTCTAAAGATTTTGTTCTTCAAAACATCCAAAAAACAAGACATAATATATTCTATACTAAAATACATTTATTATTCAATAATATTATTAAAACCTGATAATTGCATTCATAATATCAACTAATCATTATTTTCATATAGTTCATTCTTGGTTATGGGGTGACACTCATTTGTGACATGAAAACGCTCATCAAAACACATCATTATTGTACAATTGTTTTCTACAATGTCCATAGAAACAGTCATGGATATTAAAATAATTATGGTGCTTAGGATATTAATATTACCAGAGAATCACATGACATTAAATCCCTATAAGTATAAATTTGTTTATAACTGGTAACCCTTACATTCCACTTAGAGTCATCAGGTCACCTTTAGATGTCATATATAATCTCTAAATGTATATTAAACATTTTTATACTAAATATTATATGTGAATTATAAATTATGATTCCTACCTACATATCATAGTTAAACACATTACTTTTTTAAGATATTAAATATATCCTTTGAGTCCCCTTATGTATACACTCTTTAACCCTTATATAGCACAGAATTGTTATCGTATATTTTCAAATAGTATGCTCTCTTACTACGCTTATATATTTCCTCCAAAAATTATGATAATACTTTTTTATCTAAAATAAACAATTACATATCACAATATAGTTATATTACATTTTAAAAACATCTTTTTAATGGGAACTTACATATTTCCTCTTAAGACTGTGCTAATCTTTATGTGTCAACAAATTAAAAATTACATATCACAATGTCTCATGTTTCCAAATTTCATTCTGTAATATCTTACATACCAACAATGATATATTGTGAATGATCTAAATATACTATGTACATTTTTTTACATTTTCATATTTTAGTGGAAATTATAAACTATCTTACCTATAAATATAATGTTTTTCTTTTTCCATATTTCATTATGAATTATGCCATGTGTCTTAAAAATTTTCAATAATTATTACATAATAATTTATAGTTTTTTATTTTTTATGTTATATAATGAGCCTCAACATATATATTTTGTATGGGTTTATCATATTTTACATATTAATATAGTATAATTAATATAATAACCTAATATATTAAAATAAATTATGTTCAATATCTTAAAAGATATGCAACACTATACTTAAACTGACCAAAAAAAAATTATTATTTAAGTAAGACTGTTATAGTGTAGCCATTGATTTTTTTGTCTTAATATTATTATCTAAATTATGAAGTATATATAATACATATTCAATAATAATTTACTGACTAATTATTACAAAATAATCAACTAATTTTTATTAAAGTCATTTTATTCTTAAAAAATATGTTTTCTACAAAAGGGGCTTTTATTTCTTTTTGATAGTGAATATTATAATTAATTGATGGAATATCTATAAATTTTATTTTAAAAATTATTTGTTTTTAAAAATCACCATTTCAAGAATTATCATCCAAATAATTATTGGTGTGTTTTTGAAATGCTTGATTTTGTATTGAATAGTGAAAAATATATATTTTTCAAATACTATCATTTAATTATATAAAATCATGTAAATTAAAATTCCTATTATATTTTGGATTTAGTATTAATGTATCATATAATCCGTTGTATTTATAATAATCTAATTTGAATAAAAAAATCATGATATTGATATAAGTGAATTTTTATGCTTAAAAATACATTCTTCTAAAAATAATTTTTCATTTATTGTTGTTTGATTATATTAAAATTAAATTTTCCCACTTCTATAAAATAAATATATAAAAATATATTCAATATATGGATGCAGTGGTATAAAATTTGTTAAATAGATTCCTTTTATTTTTATTTATAACTAATAGTAACATTGGTAAATATTTGTCACCGCTCTAAGGGTAAAATGGGGAAAATAGTATTAAAACCATTGGATAAGACTTTTATACCACCTGAATTTATCAATTTGGATGAATTTATTTTATCCATTACTATAAAAGAATCAAATATATGGCCACTTGATACAATTTTCTTGGATTATTTCTTTTATATAAATTAAAAAAAACTATAATTACAAAATGTCACAATCATCAATTTAATAACTCAATATTTTTATTATAATGATGTAAATATGTTATGTTCGCTTATAAGTGTTTATATTAAAGAAAAAATATTTATTTTTCTTTGTTATTAATTTATAATTTATAGTGATATAATAATTACTTTACATGTTTGCGAAATAGTAGTATAAGATTTATTCAATTAAAAAAATCATTTTTTTAAAAATACTAAAAGTAATAGAATAATTTTCTATCTTTACATAGAGATATGATTCATTTTTCATCACCATTTTTTATGGATATGTATTTTTATGTTTATAATATTTATATATTATATTTAAAAAATAATTACATGTATTTAATTTTAATATCATATGTACCATCTTACCCTCCAATCCATTGGAAAAATCATTATGTCGTAAATGTGTATGTGTGAATACCCCCTCCACGAAGCGATGTGATTATATGGCCACTTGATACAATTTTCTTGGATTATTTCTTTTATATAAATTAAAAAAAACTATAATTACAAAATGTCACTATCATCAATTTAATAACTCAATATTTTTATTGTAATGATGTAAATATGTTATGTTCACTTATAATTGTTTATATTAAAGAAACAATATTTATTTTTCTTTGTTATTAATTAATAATTTATAGTGATATAATAATTACCTTACATGTTTGCGCAATAGTAGTATAATATTTATTCAATTAATAAAATCACTTTTTAAAAAAAATACTAAATGTAATAGAATTATTTACAATTATTGTGATCCAATAATTTTTTAGATAAATAAAACTTATTAGGTATCTGTGAATGGTTTATATTATAGTTCCATCTCTTTATTGATATCTTTAAAGTCAAATTAAATGAGTAGTGTCAAAAATTTCATTACTGAAAATTTTTGAAAATAATACTTTATTAATTTTTTTAAAAATCAATAAAATATTGAATAATGATAATGATGATAATGTATGGTCTACAATTTTACCTTTTTTCCATATATGATACAATGATTAGGTTATAAGTAAAATTATAACCCTTTATGATTGAAAAATGTAATTACCATGGTTAAGGTTATGATTGGATTACCAAGGGGTTAATCTGAATGATAAGTTATACAATGAATCCAAAACCTATCTAAATTTAATTTAATTATGATATTTATACCTTGCAATATTTTTCTTCTAATGTATCACCATATGCAATCATTTTTCTTGAGAATGATTTAATTATATTTTAATCATTTTTTCAATTCCATGTGTGTCATTTTCCATCATTATAAATGGACAGCCATTCCCTCTCATAATTACACCACTTTATTAACCCATATAAGAAAAAGCCTAATAATTTACCTTTTAATCATCCTTATCTAGGTTTTGGATGTGATATTATTCCTCAAAAACCAACCCTATATTCATTAAGAAATGATCTAAAGGAGGTCTCCTAATATTTTATGGATATGTATTTTTATGTGTATAATTTTTATATATTATATTTAAAAAATAATTACATGTATTTAATTTTAATATCGTATGTACCATATTACCCTCCAATCCATTGGAAAATCATTATGTCGCACATGTGTATGTGCGAATACCCCCTCCATGAAGCGATGTGATTATTTTTTCAGTCCACTTTTCATTGATTGAGATAGGGATAAATTCAATGAATATATATTATATATATTATATAATAATTATTATGTTATGGTGAATTATTATTTATCATTGTTTCATTCTATCCATCAAAATCTGAAAACAATGTTAATGGTCATGTACGACCTATCGTCTCCATGTAAAGTGTAATTCTTTATTTTTTTACAGATTATTATAAATATAAATATTGGGAATATATATTAAATTTTAAATCATGAATAAAATTATTCATAATATCTATCCATGATCAAATTATTAAATATTTTTGGGGTTTAAATATTGGTTGGAGGAATTATATGATCATTATATATTATAAAATATATTTTATCATCCTACAATTAACAAAGAAAATTTTAAATTTTCTATTAATTTTCCTCTTTCAAGTACTCAAGAGATCAAAAGAATGTTTTAATGGAAAATGAATTTATTTTTTTTAGTCAGGAATATTTAACTTTAATGATTATATTTTCAATAAAATAATATAAAGATCATTTTTACTATTATACCATTATTTCATAAAGTAACATTTTCCATTTTTTTATTTTAAATAAAAACATTCAGAGGAATCTTGTTTTTATTTCCAAAATGAGGTGACGTTTTAATTTTTACTAAAAATGTTTACATAAAATTTGTTTTTTAACATACTCGACATTTATATAATTTTCCCATTACCATGTCCAATCAATGCATTTAATTTTATTTTATAATTATCCATGATTCTTTTTAAATAAATTGTTTTCCTAGTATTATGTATATTTTTAGTTTTTAAAAAATAATTTAAAGTAAAAAATTGTATTTTCACAAAAATGATTTCATGAGATTTTTAATGGAATTTATATTCATCCCAGACAAAAACCATGTATATTAATTATTATCAACTTGGGGTATATCTTAATGATACCATTAATATTCTTTTTATTTGATGATCTATGATTTGTTTGACTAAGGAATGTATTTATATTCTGTATATTATTTCTTCATATGCAAAATGTTATTGATTATTAAGAAATATTGATTAAGTTGTATTTTTATTCATATAATTATTTTATTGGACTTTATATGTGATTGATGTTTCCCATTATATACCCTTTATACATCAAAAGGTCTCAGGTGTCAAACAATTATGGGTATTTGGATGATGCCTTACCAATTTAAATTTTTTTTATTCACACGAGGCTTTGATAATATGTTTATAATTACCGACTTTATTCATTCCATCATTATGAAATTAGTTATTAATTTATATGGAATTATTTTACAATTTTTTATATTCATGGATAAATTAAATCTCAGTTTATTACTAATATGGAAATATTTTTTCCTCATTTATTCCTTCCATGTTATTGATACATTATTCATATTCAACTGTATGCATTCCATTACTGTGCACCTTATCTCACAACTATCTCATACTTATATTCCCCAATATTCTAGTAAGTGTATTATGATTGATATGTAAGGATATAATGGAGGTACTAGAGATGTTATGAAATAAAATTTTATATTTTATTTTATTGTTTTCAAGTTTAATTTCTGATTAATATATGTATCTTGTTTTAAAATACTACTAAATTATGCAGTAATTTTGGATTGTGATCACTTATATCTATTACCTATGTAATAAATTAAATTGTATCTACAGTCCACTAGGTCCGATTTATTTTCAATTGATATCAGAGGACATTTAGTTGATTCTTTGGGAAATAGATTTAGTGAAAAATTGAATAGGGAATATAACCCTTAAAGACCGTGAGGATTTGTATAACTTTTGAATAATATCATATTTTATTTGGTAAGTTAGAGATTTGATGTGTTTATTTGAAATAAATCGCATTATAGACACTAAATGTAGATTTGATTATATAATAGATCTATATAGGGGTGATAACCCTAAAAGGGTTCTTCAGATATATCATGATAATCATTTTAGTGCATGTTGAGTGTGCCCTTAATGCACTCATAGTTTAACATTCAGAGGGTATATATTTGAGATATCTCATTGTTGTTTACAAATCGTAACAAAAAATTTAAGAAGATGATAACAATGTATGACCAATGGTAATCTTATGTTGTGTTTTATTGAAAATATGGTGTCATAATTTTGACAAAAAATAAATGATTCTTAGTATTGTATGATTTCCCATTATGATTCTAATAGATCATATTATTCATTTGGGTTTCAATCATTTTATGGAACTAGAAGAAACTATGTTAACATTTAATGTGTTATAAATTGTGGTGACTATGAGAAATAAAAGTAAAATCAGTTGAGAGAATGATATTGTAATTTTTCATAACCAGTTTTGAAGATATATGATTAAAACATTTCACCTTAACCAACTATAAGACTCACTAAATAAGATAAGGATATTGTTTGATAAGATCTTAGGTGGTGAAGACCATGGAGGAAAAAATATTATCTTTCTACATGTCATGTTTTTGGGAAGAACAACTATTATAAATATCTCTAAGAAATATTAAAATGTTTTTTTGTAGAAAATAATGGAACAGATGAATGTATTTTTGATTAAAAAGGAAGAATATAACATATGGAAGTAAATTTCATCATACAACAGCATTTATTTTTCAATTTATTATATTTCTAGCACAAGAGATTTATCTGGTTCAATTTACTAATCAAAGGGATGAATCCTAGAATAAATACCTATGATATAAATATAATGAAAGTAGGATAAATGAATTGATTTTGTATTATGATTTGAGAATTATTTTTTAAAAGTGATATACAAATTACATTTTGTTTCTAATAATTATGAAAATTTTAAGGATTATTTTAAATTAAAATCTATTTAAGGATTTGAAATCATAGTTCTAATGGTACCAATTAACAAGAAATGTGATATATTAGTAATGTGATATTTTTGGAAAACACATGATTGAGGGAAAGGTAACTGTTAAAATGTTATTAATGTTTAGTCAACAATGCTTAGTTGGTATAATTAAGAGATTTAAATTTATGATGTAAATATGAATGTTTTAGTAACCTCGAAATTGATTTTTGATTTTGTGAAAAAATGATTTAGTTCTTCTTGGATAATAATTTTTTTTAATATTTTAGGAATATATTCAATAGAATATGATTTTAATTTAGGAATATAGATTATATTAATTTTTGATGTATATACATTTTAATTGATTTTTCTTACATTGATTAAAGTTATAAGATTATTTTAAGATAATATATGATCAAGGTATTCACATGATTGGTATGTGACATTATGAGAGTCTTTATGTTTTCTAGATTAAAATATTGATCAAATCATTCATATTTTTATGTTTTGAATTTGGTCAGACATATTTTGGAGGATTATTTTTGATAACTATATTTGGAATGGACTAAGATGATCATTGGGGATTTTGGGTATTGTTTTAGATATTAATGTATTATGTTTATCCATATAGGATAACTTTTGATAACCCATTTGAATTTGATAAATATATAGAGAAATAAGAAAATACTTATAGTTATTATTTGGATATTATAATCTCTGAAAATCTAATTTTATAACTTCAGGCATGAAATTTTTTATTATAGAGTATTCATTTCTAGAATACAGTGATGCATGATTTTTCTAAAAGAATATCAAAAGGATAAAACTGTGATTTAGAAATGGGTTGAAATCAAATAAGTACATTTTATATTGTTCCATATATTGGATGTAAAATAATCCCTCATCTTTTGGAAAATAATATGGAAATTAAAATCATGCCATTTTCCTTCATTTATGATAAATGATTGTCTTTTCACCCCTCACTGATTAATTTTTTTGTGGTTTTTATATATACCATGACTTTAATGACATGAGTCTTTAAAATAGAAAATTAGGTTTCAATGCCTCTACAATACACAAAACTAAACCAAAATAATAATAATTATTTAAATATGATAATTTTTAACTTTGACATTAAATATTAATATATGATCAGTATAATATAATTTATGAAATATATATATCATAAATATATTAATAAATTATTATTGATTATTCAAGTATATTATTATAATGCATTTATATTTTCCAAAATATGTTTTCATTAAAAATTATTTTTAATATAATAATTTTATAAATCATATGTAAAATTTATTTTATAAATATATTTTTTTTATCATCATATCAAAATTAACTAGGGGTAACAATTTGGTTTTTTTTTAAAATATAGATTTTTTTTAATTCTTATAAAATATAGTTTTTAAGAAAAAATGTCATTTCTTTTTATAAATGATTTAATTCGATTTCAAGGTATTATAATATATTTTTATTTAATTTAATTTATTACATGTAAATCATATTTATACTGGATTTTATTATAAGATTTTTTAGGTTTAAAAATGGATATTTCTGAAAACTAGTTTCAAATGCATAATGTATCTCCATTTTTAATTAATTAAAATAACCCATAATGATAAATGAACTAAATAAATTTAGTAAATTTTATATCTATATTCATGTATTTAAAATAATTAAATTAATATTATTAATTATAGAGTTACTGTGATCTCATATTTTCCTTAAAAATGTATATTTAGGAAAACTATTTTCTATAATACATACATAATTTATATTAAAATAAATTGATTTTTCTAAAATTTATTACATATTTTTAATCATCATAATTAATATTAGAATATAATTTTAACTTAATATTTAAAAAATATGATTAGTAACTCTAGTAAATATTAATTATCATGATAATAGAAAATTTGGATAATTAACAGTAAAAAATAATTTCACAAAAAAGAGAATCAAAGTAACCATAATAGTTCAAATATTTATATTTAATTTTCATTTAAATTATTAATGTAATTATTTTTTTAAATATATTGTTTTATGTAATCAGTTTGAAAAAATATTATATTTTGATATAATAAGGCACAAATAACATTTTTGGTTAATATTCAAATTCTATTAAGAAATATATTTTGATGAATTAATTGATTTTTAAATAAATAATATTTTAACGAAATATGATTATAAAATTATATTTATTAAATACAAATGATCATATATTTTTTATGAAGTCAATTGTAATTTTTATTAATGCTTGAAAACTGTTTCTGTCAAAACCCATCAATTTTTAATAAATGTCATTTTTTATTTTAAAAGTTTATATTAAAAAATTATAAAATTATTTATATAAAATGAATATTATTTTTTGAATTATTATTTTTAAATTATCCAACTATGAATGTTTCATACTTTTCGATGATAATCAATATTTTAGGTAAAAATTAAATACCGTATAAATATATAATGTGTTTAATGTGATCATAATAACCCAATAGTAATGTAAAAAGATTCTATAAAATTGATATTCCGAAAATATATGTTTTCAATTTAAAATAAAATGATTTTATATATGTGTTTTAAATTTTATAATTCCTTAGTGGACCCTCCAAGACTTATAAATATTTTATCATTTTAAAATGATTTCTTTGAGAGTGTGAGTCACCTCCACATAAAGAAGCCTAAAATTTTAATTTTTTCGACCATTGGCCATATAAAATAATTTTTTCCACACCCCTTTTCCAAAAACTATAGTAAAAAACCATGGGTTGGTTTGTGGTTTTGAATATTTTAGTGTGTAGTGTCCAAAAATATATATAATAATGAAATCCTTCTCCTTTCCCATATAAAACCACCCAATCTCCAATTACTTTTCAATAAACCCACTTATAGCTCATCCTTAATCTGATATCCACTTCCAAGAGTCATACCAAGGTTCGCCTAAGCTTCCATGAATCCACTCCCAAGATTTTGGGGAGTCACACATCCAAGTAAGGAATCTTCAACACTCTTCTTTTATCAGGCATTTTTTACCCATTATATATTATAATATCTTATATACCTATGTTGGGATATGTTATTAAATATCCTAAATACTTAAAAGTTGATGTGTAAATGATTATATCCCTTTTTAATCTCATTTATGACTTTTTATGAATGCTTATGTGTACTCGTTACCATGCTGAATTTTAATATGTGATCCTTACTTTCCTTCCTTTCTAATTTTAATCCGAGTTTCATTATATTTTATAACCATTTATATTCAATTAAAAATGGGGGGTTATGATTTATAACCCCTCCCAAACTTCCCTCATTATGTCTTAATGATGATATACCCCTTTCTCTCTCATTAATGCCTTTCGTGTACACCCGTTACCATGTCGAAATTTATTATGGGATTTCACTATTCTTATTTCCATTCAAGAAGTTATTTGATTTTATGTTTCTAAATTCCATTTAATATTTTGGGATATTATGTTCTATGAATCTCTTACTATCTGTTTCATTTATAAATTATGAGATACCCCATTCTCTATAATCATCCAATTTATGAATTTCCAAATGACGCTGTAATGCTGGCAAAATTGCAGTGCGATTTTCCAAGCCAAAATCATCATGTAGTGAATACTATACCCATTTACCTATCAGGGTATTCAAATTTATACACATGTAATTATTTAAGTCTAATTAAAAATATGTCTTCCACCTTATTTTATCGTGTAATAAATTATGGTGTTGAATGAATCTAGGTTATATGATCTATGTGGGACATATACGCATGAGATTGAAATTATTATAAAGGGTGCACCGTGATAGTACTCCAAAGAATTTATTAATGTTTAGTATCATGACACTGTATGTTCAATGAGGGTTTACTCATGATAATTCATGTAAAATTAGGGGCTATCCATGATAATCCATGTGAAATGAGCCTTGGATCATGCTAATATCGTGTTATATGTTGTTGACACATTCCCATGTTTTGATAATCATGTTATATGATGACTTTTTGTTCATGTTTGTCTTATACACTATTGATATTAATATTTCCTAACATGTATTCTAATATTAATTTTATTTCTTTTTTAATCCATTAATGGGATTTATAGATCACCATTTTCTTATATATGTCCTTAGGTTATCCCATGAAATGCTATGTATGAAAGAATGTTGAGGTCATGTAAGAGAAGTTTTCAATAAAGTTGTTGTATTTTATGTCTTAAGTAGTTATGTAATGGTCATAACCCCTAAATATAGTAGACCTCATGATCTTATGGTTTGTATAATGTGAATTTTTATGTTAAATAATAATTTTTAAGTGTGTAATAAAGAGAACGTTTGTTATAGTTGGTATCAAAGGATAGGTTTAGTTATTTTGGGATTAGGATTTTAAAGCCCCATTGAATTCAAGAGGGATAAGACTAAGTATAAGAAAAAAATCACTAAATTTTTTTGAGTGTAGTTTTAGTTGTTTATCAAGAAAATACATCCTTATTTGGATACGAACAAGTAGTGGTGGATTTGGAAAATATGAATCTAGGGGTAAAACACATAAACACCACATTGAGCTTGACTCAAACTGGAACTGGTGGATGACAACGAGCCTTGCTGGACACTTGGTTCGTCACTCCCATTGGATATGCTGTGGTAAATTCATACGCTTAGTATGAACTACTATTAATGGAGAAAGAAAATAAATCCCATATGAATATATGTTATGAAGTAGATCATGTATAACTTAGATTGAAGCCTACAAATTCATAAGTTAAAGAGATAAATGTAATTTATAAGTTATCCCTTTAATGCCAGTAGATTATCTTTTTAGTGTTTAATAGTTTAAAAATACTCATACATAATTTTTCCCATTATTCTAGACAATACATGGAAATATTAAGAGGTGTGTTAATGTTTAAATTGTGAGGATGAAATTTAATAGTGGGGGAATAGTATAATGACATGAGATTTTAAAATAAACATTTATGTTCGATAGCTGATCCAATACACAAAAATAAACCCAAAAAACAATTATTATTTAAATATGTCCATTTTAACCTTGAAAATAAATTTTAAGATCTTATTAGTTTGACCTTATTTAAGATATACATATTTTATAAATATATTAATAAATGATTATTAATTATTCAATCATATTTTTGTAATGTCTTTATATTTTTCAATATATGGTTTCATTAAAAAAAATTTATTATAATTATTTTCCATAAAATAAATAAAAATTTCTTAATAAATAAACTCAATTTTTATTCTCATAATAAAAAAAATAACTTAGGGTAATAATTTGGTATTTTTTTTGTAACATATAGATTTTTTTGAATAGTGAAAATATAGTTTTTACGTAAAATTGTCATATATTTTGTTAAATGAATTAATTTGATTTCATGTTATAACAATTTAATTTTATTTAATTCAATTAATTACATGTAAATCATATTTATACTGTGTTTTATTATAAGTTTATTTTTAGGATAAAAAATACATTTTTCTGAAAACTGGTTGAAAATGCATAATGTATCTCTATTTTTAATTAATCAAAATTAGCCCTAATGATAAATTCTCAAATTAGAAGATTCATATTATATATATATATATCATTATTAATTTAAAAATAACAAAATTAGTATTGTTTTTTATAGAGTTACAGTGAACTCATATATTCATTGAAAATGTGTTTTTTAGAAAACTATTTTCATTATACATGAAGATTTTCTATTAAATTAAATTGATTTTTATAACATGTATTCTATATTTTTAATCTTAATAATTAATATTTAATAATTGGTTCAACTTGTTGTTTAAAAAAATATGATCTGTAACTATAGTAAATATAAATTTTCACGATAAAATGAAAATATGATAATTAACAATAAACAACTAATTTGACAAAAAAGTGAATAAAAGTACCCCTAATAGTTTTAATATTTATATTTTATTTTCTTTACATTCTTAATATAATTATTTATTATTTCTTTCACTTTATAATTTGTTATGTAAACATTTTGGTAAAAAAAATATTTTGATACGATAAGGAATAAATAGTGTTTTTGGTTAATATTCAAATGCAATTAAGAAATCTACTTTGATGAAGTAATATATTTCTTAATATAATAATATTTTAAAAAAGCATTATAATTAATTCAATTTTAAAAAATATAAATGAGCATGATTTTTTATGAAGTCAATTGTAATTTTTATTATGGTTGGAAAACTATTTCTAAAATAACCTGTTAATTTTCAATAAACGTCAGTTTTAAAAAATTGAGAATTCAAATATTTAGAAAATTGTTTAGATAAAATGAATATTATTTTTGGAATCAGTACATCAGAATTATTTAACAGTGAATTGTTCTTAATATTTTAAGACAATCGAATTTTTGGGTAAGAATTAAATACTGTATAAATGTATAATGTGTTTTATGACATCATAATGACCCAATAGTGATATAATAAAATACAATAAAATGTATATTCATCCAATATATATTTTATCTTAGAAAATTTTATTTTATATTTTTCTGATTAATTGTATATTTCCTTAGAAAACCCTCCAAGACTAATAAAATATTTTAACATTTTAAAATGATTTCCTTTAGACTACAACTCACCTCCACATAAGAATTTCTAATAAATAAATTATGTCAGACCTTGGCCTTATAAAATATTTCTTTCCACTCCCCTTGTCCAAAATATATAGGAAAAACCATGTTTTAGTTTGTGGTTTTTAATATTTCAGTGTGTAGTATCCACAACATAAATAATAAAGAATTACCTCTTCTTTCCTTTATAAACTCACCCAATCTCTCATTCCTCTTTACTCAATCCATTTAGAGATCATAAAAATGTTGATATCCACTATTTATAGTCCTCTCAAGGTGACCCCAATCGCCAAGAAACCTCTCCCAAGCCTTTGGAGTTGCATATCAAAGTAAGGTGTCTTCTAACCTCCTCTTTTATCAGACATTCTTTTCATGTTATAGATTTTAATATTTTTTATTCATATGTTTGAATGTATTATTGAATATCTTACTTACTTATCATTAGATTTATAAATAATGATATCACCTTTTATAAGGTCGTGGCCTTAAACATTAAATAATCTCGAGTTTAATCAAGAATTCACATAGAGGATCTTTTCAGGTTTAGAGTTTTAGAGAATTAGGCCATAACAGTTACATTACATCATAAAAAGCACAATGTAGGAACTTATACTCTATCCAAAATTTTCACAATAATTAAACTCCTTAAAATAAAACAGGAATTATTTTCTTGATATAAATATTCATGAATTATTCCTTTTTCTTACCCTTCCTTAGACACTATAAAATACATTTCAAAAACTTGGGATAGGAATAAAAAGTTCAGTAAGGGTTATAAAATAAGGAAAAAACATTATCCCATCAATCAATAAAAATCAGTGAAAATATACTTTTCAATCATAACATAACTCATAAAATCATATGATTTATGAAAAAAAGACAAAAATCATAAATCATAAAGTTTACTTGTGGCATACATAACATACTTACATTGTAGGTTTCATATCTACATAGGGAGTTACATTTGGAATACCCATCATAGAAAATTCCCTAAATCTCTTAGGTGAAACATTAATGTTTACCTCTGTCACATTACCCAATGCATTGAAGTTCTATCTTTGGCTCACCCCCCCTAGGTTTAACATGAAACCACCCATATATGAAAACAATTCCCAAGAACCATAACATAATAATAGCACATAAAACTATCATAATGGAAAGATAATATTTCTACATTACAATCACAATATAAAATTTCATGATACTGTCAAAATTAGTTATTTTAAACATTCAAACAGAAGAGTTAAAATAAATGTGTCTCATACCAATTTGAATGTTTTGAATGGATTTTAACCATTAAACCACTCATGTCCTTTGTCATAATGATAGGGTATTGCTATGCCATCGGGAGTAGTCAGTGCTTGCACGGGAAGCCTAGCCAGACAGCCATGCAATGGTAGAAAGATACTATCATGATGTAGATGTTGGGGAGGGACAGTTCCTTGTAGATATTCTAGTTGAATTCCCTAATACCTTCCAGTCATGCAATCTCCTAAACCTACAGGCCATGTAATCTCTGAGCCTATGGGCCATCTAAGGGTTCCCCCTCATCCCTTGAAAGGGGGTTATCAAAAATCATAAAAAATAAAGGCCTTTGAGACATTTGGTAAAAACACTCATGTCAACATAAATAAATCAATAAAATCATTTCTAAAACATGTACATGAAAAATAAGGATTTATAAGATTAAATCTCTAAAACATTTCAAATGATGTTTTATTTTAAGAATCCTTTACCACTTCAGAAACTCTTGAATAAAAATAATTAAAAAATAATATCAATGAAAACTATAGATGTCATTCTAATATAGAAATTCATGATATAAAATTTTAAAAGGGTTGTATATACACCTTATAGGATAATAAAGGTACACAATATCATGTTATGACTCAATGAAAGAAGATTGATACGTAGTCCCTCACAAAGATTGTATCCTTAGATTAAGAAAAAATCAATGAAATGTGTGTGAAAAATGTAAATAAACCAAAAATAAGTGGAAATTAAATGTAAAAAATCAGAGGTTGTTCACACATATTCATCGAATGGAATAATCATGAAGTTTAAGTTTATCCTAATGAATGGAAATTGAGTTAAGAAGTTCCCTTACCCCATTTCCAAATTATCTAGTACGTTCCTTGTTCTTCCTGAGAAATAAACATAAGTTAATTTATACTTTCTTCAGAACCCTTTACAACTTTATTATTCCTTTTATATCATTTATTACCTAACAATAACAATTAGTTAATTATTTGAGTTCATATCAGACATTCCATCGATGTTCATAATTTGAGTTAAAAATAAACATGCTATAATTACAATTTGTCTATGTGGTCAAAAGTCTATTATTCTATAGAATTATTTTAATGATTTATTTATCATATTTATCATATACATCTAGTATATATGTATATGTAAATTTCAATATCATTTTGATATACTAAATGAAATGCACCATTCATGGAGACGGTAAGCCGTACATACACATGAACACTACATTCATTTATTTTTCATATTTATTGGAATGAAAACATAATAATACATAGGATATTATAAATAAAGTATAATATAATATGATATATATGATACATAATTTCATTAATAACACCATTTATACATTCTATGTATGGCATGAATGAATCATATCACCTTAAGGGGGCTGTATTCCACGCTTCCTCAAATGAAATTATCGTATCTATCCATTATGGCAACAAAAAAGGATTGTTATAAATAAAATATACATATGCATAGAGATAAAATAAACATAATATATATCATATATAAATATAGTTCCATCATAATGGCCACCATGAGAGGCGGTAAGATATTATTGAAAAATAATCATTTTGTGAGGTAGTAGTTCATTGTTCACAGAAACAATATATTTGTATCCATTAGATGGAGGTGTGTGTATGTGTAGTTTGAATCCTTCTCATAAAAACATAATATTATATATATTCTACAATGTTTTCTTATAAAATAATGGAATAAATATATTTTAAGGGTTTTTAGAAGAAAAATAAAAGAAAATATCTTGAGAAAAGATGTTACCTTTAAAGCAGGTTACTCCCTCTGATTCGAACCAAAATGATTTCTTGAATTCCCTTATATCATGGTGAAAAATTATAGGATTAATATAGGGATGTTGGGAGATTATTGGATTAGGGAATGGACTATCCAAGGGGCTTGAGAGGTGTGTATAATGGGATAGAGGAGGTGGCCTTTTATAAGAAGGAGGAGGAGCTCTTTAGAAAAGTTTGAAAGTATTATTTTATTATAAAATGATTTTCGGTTTCAAAAGGTCCGAAACCTATCTAATTCTATGATATAGTGAATATATTTCTTAATAAAATCATCCAATATTAATTGGATAGGTTTTGGATATTTTTTAATCCTTATCTTTTTTATTTAACCTTTTGTTAACTTATTTAACTTTTACCATGTCCTCTGTAATATTTATAATATCTGGTAAACATATTTACATTAAAATTAAAAGAGATAAAAAATTGACCATTAATGAAATTTCTAACATCATATATGTCAGTTGGATTAATATTATATTTTTATAATTATTTCATCATTTAATAAAATAGTAATTGTTTTAAAAACCATTTTTTTCAATTTATAAACTATTCATATCAAGAAAGTTGGAAACTATATAACAACACGATTCTTTAAAACAAACTTAATTAATTCAAATATAACAATTCATTATTATTTCCAAAATTCGTGGATGGCATAAAAAGTTTAAAAATAAATTTATTTTAATATTTGTAATATCATTTATTTGAATATTTTATTAATGAAGCAATTATTGCATCACCATTTCTATAGAAGTGGACGCATCTCGATTAACTGTTGAATTTATTTTATTACTATTGGTGAGGAATAAAGGTGAATGAAATTGGTGATTTATGAGAATTGGTTAGACTTTTTTCGTCATGAAATCACTTGGGACACTCTTCAAGGGTTTGATGAACGGGACCCTCAACCCAGGCGTTGGAGACCCATCGTCGGGAATCCAATGTTACGGTAAGGAGGGAGGAAATATTAAAGGGTAAAGCCTCAACGGTTTACCAGAGGGCTGGTCTGAAACATATGTTTCCTGGTTTAGATGGAAGCAATGGGGGATCTCAATCACCACGTCCTTTGGAGCAGAAATTCTGGGATGGTGTTCGCAAGGTGACTGAGGTGAATGTTCATGGTCCCCATCCTATAGAAGCTACGGTGACCCAAGCTAATCTGAAGGTGTCCGAAGTGTTTAGCAGTCTGAGGTAGGATTTGGTGGGCCCTTCTAGTCTGTGTTTATTGAAGGATACTGATTCTATCATAGTGGAGGATCATGTGGAACAACATAGGAATGGAGATGTGGAGGTTAGGGTGTAGCAGGTGGAAGGAGAGGGGGTCATATTTGCTTTTCTATTTGACCAACCTAGTCAAAAATAGGGAAGTTAGGCGATCAATCCATTTGGCTAGGCCTTTTCTTCATTTGAGCAATAGCTTTAATTGCCTTTTGAAGCAGGATTGAATCCTAATCATGCTGAATTCGGTGATGCTGATGGGGTCTATATGGAGAATCCCATGGTTGAAGGTTTGGGTCACGAGGAGGCCTCTATGGTTATGGAAGAGCCTCCAAATCTGGATATCAACAATCTGTAGGGAAAAATATGATGACCTAATGAAAGAGTTTTAGGGTGACAGAAAGGAAAATACTAATGATAATGTAATTGCAGTTAGGTGTCTTTCAATGATTTAATTCAACACACTTGAAAAGAGGATGTGGTGACAATGGGTGGAAGGAAAAGGTTTCGGAGAATCTCTTTGGCATGAGGGGGAATATTTCACGGGGTGATAATGAAAATATGAGTTGTTTGGCCAACTGTTCCTATAGTGATACAGTACAACATGGAGATAAATGGACGGCTAAGGATGAATGATTGTTGTTTTCTACTCTAAGAAGAAGAACAGGTAAGGACTTCTCTTATCTTTCGTGACTAGTGAATACCAGATATTCCTTTAAGCGGGATCACGAGGTGATCCTTTCTTTTAAAAAAAGATTGTTATTCCAAGAAACATTGTCCAGGGAAGCTCTCAGTGGATCAAATGAGTTGTCGGAACGAAAGTGATAATCTCATGAGGTGGTATAATCCAGCTTCTAAAGGGGAATCTTCCATTGTGGAGCAGGACTCCTGTGTTGGGTGCGATGAAGAGTATAGATATTATGACTTGTAGTTGTTGTGATGGTATGTTCTTGTCATTCATTTGCATGCACTCAGATTGTGGATGTAGTTTGTTGTGATCTTATTTGGTTTATCACTTTCCCTCAATGTTATTACTGGTTTATCACTTTCTAAAAGAGTTTGAAAATAATGAAAATTAAATTTTAATCAGTAATTATTCATCAAAAAATAAACATTATCAAAAAAATAAAAATAAATTACCCAATGTAAATTTTGACTTCTCGATTCTAAAGAAGAATTTTATTTTGTCAAATGAAACATATAAAAGTGATAAAAACTAGATTTAAAAAGGGTTCTTCATCAAAAGGTGGTAAATCGTCCTTTTAAAGAATATTAGATTATTTCATGCTTAAAATCAGATTCAATCTTATTTTAAGCCTCTAAAATTTATTAGATAAAAGTAAATACATTTAAAAAACATGTGTAGTCATATTTCAATTAGTTCTGCTCATTCCTGCCAATATAATGGCTAGGCATTAAATACCATTTAAATTAATAATATTACTATATTATTTTTAGGTATAACTCAATGTTTCATGCGATATATGATTTCAATGAAACCAGTTGTTTAATGTTGAGTATGCTATCGGACAAAGTGTCTTATATAACATAAAATTAATATCTTATTCATAAATTTTAATAGATATGAAAATTTATTATTCTATAAATAACTGGGTTGTTAAATCCATCATCCCTTTTGGAAATTGCATCCTCACAATTTTAAAATGAGGCTAGAAAACTTCATCGAAAGTCCCACATCAGAATAAAGTCAGTAAAAATATCACATTAAAATAAATATAAGAACAAAGGCCACCAGAGATAAATCATACTAGGGTTCCATGTACGAAAACATGGATATGGAAGAGAAAACAAACCCTCAAGTTCCGATGGAGAGTGATAGAAAATAGGATCATGATATAGTTAACTACCATAAAATCTAAAACTTGTTATAGGTTAAACGGTCTTTGATTACCCAGTAGGAAAAGTGTTCAAAAAACATTTTTTAGTTCCTTTTCATAAAGATTATGAATTTATTTATGATATTGACTAAGAACATAAGGAAATATAATTACATTTCATGTACAATTTCATCCTTTTACCACAAACTCATATTTTCCCCAAACGATGAGTATTCAAGATGACTAGGTCACATCAGAAGTGCTAGAATTAGCTTCTTGAGAATTATATAATCCACAAAATATTAACTATATATTTCCCCTATCATTAGAAATTAACCAATACTAAAATGGTTAGTATGAGAACAAACAATCCCAAAAAAGGATAATCCTTTATAAAAATAAATACCACTCTTAATATCCAAAATTTAATAAAACATTAACCAAATGTCAAAAATGACCATTCAATACCAAAACTTTCCTTAAAATTCTTCAAATTAATACAAACTAAGTTTGAAACCAAAAATTCAAAAGGATGTTATCACATAGTGTTTCACAAAATTATTAACATTTATCTCCAAATAATGTTGACTACTCTTAATGTCTCATACTGGAGTATAATTAACCAGATCACATATTCTCTATGAAAGGTTAATCATTTCTGTAAAAAAACCAAATTTACAAATATACATAATTAAAACATATGTTAATCCAAAATAAAATGTAACCATTACTCATGAAATAAAATTTGATAGTATTCTTTTTTCATTAGGAATATAATGTTTCCCCAAAAGGGAGAACATCTTCCAAAATAACCATTATCAAATAGTCACCAAATCATTTTCTTATACTAAGTAAATTCATTTGATAAGACATAAGATCCCAAAATAAACATATTCTTTGTCCATAAAATTATTTAACTAAAAATAATAATCCATACTAACTAGGGACTTCATGTGGACTAGTGGTTGGCGATGTGCCCTTATCGACCTTCAATTATGAGTTCAATTCCTATGGCCTTGCCGGATGTGATAGGTTATCACCCCTCTTGAGTGTTTTCCCTTTTCATTAAACTCCAAAATAACCCAAACATGATTTAACCTTAATGGTTTTCTTATTCCAATTATTTTCATCCTAACTCATAATGACCTCAACATCTTAATTCATGAAGTTATATGTCTATATATATTGTCATTTTTTTATTTCACCTCCATAAGATAAAATAAAAGTATTCCAAATAGAAAGAACACCATACCTTGATCATGGGGTACACATGGATTCATCTTCATCTTGTTCACGTAAGTATAAGGTCCATGCATGGAAATAATTATTTATAGAACCTTAAAAATCATTTGATTCCTTCCTCCAAATACACCTTGTACAACTAGGGAAATATGGGTGTTTTTAGAAAAATAGTTTCTAAAAACAATCATGTATGACATATAATTTCAAAACATATGATAGAACATGATTTTTATAAAATAGTTGGACCATGTTTTAGTTGAAACTTGCAATAAATGGTCCTATTAAAATACCATAAGTATATGATGAATGACTATATTTTAAAAGAAAAAATAAATACGTTGTCCAAGGGTCTCCTATAGAGTACCTTTAAAAAAACATAATATGCTTCTAAATCTTGTGACACGGTAAAATGTTTAAAAATGCCTTGATAATATTTACCATCTTGAAAATATGAGAATATTTAGATAATAGGATTCGATTAAATACAACCATTGATCTATGATGGTAATGAGGTATAGTGGTGGTGTTTGATATCTCAATCAATTACTTACAAGTTTGTTGTATATTAGAAAATGTTTTAGAATCTGGTTGACATGAATTTGAAATAATTATTGCAAGAACGTCGTCATGATGTTATAGGAATGTCATTTTAGATCCTCCTACTTCCATTTGAAACAAAATTTCCTTGATCATAAGATGTTATAAAAAATTATTTAACTCAAAAAAAAAAGACATAGGGACTAACCATGTGGCTATCAAAAACTCTTAAACCCTAATGTTTTCTAAACAGACCTTTGATAACAACTATATTGACACAGACATAAACATTACATAATCTTGAGTCAAATTAAGAATTCACATTGAGAATCTTTTCAGGTTTAGTGTTTTAGAGAATTAGGTGATAACTGTTACATTATATATTAAAAAGTTCAGAGTTGACACTTCTACTCTATCCAAAATTTTAAAAAGATATTAAATTCCTTAAAATAAAACAAAAATTATTATCTTGATATAAGTCTTCTTGAATGATATATTTCTCTTAACCTTACTGATACCCTATAAAAACATTTCAAAAACAAGGGATGAAAATAAAAATATCAGTAAGGGTTACAAAATAAAGAAAGAAAACCTTATCCCATTAATAAATAAAAATCAATGAAACCATACTTTTCAATCATAACATACCTCATGAAATCATAAGATTTATGAAAAATAGACAAAAATCATAAATCACAAATGTAAATTGTGGATTTAATAACATACCTACATTATATCTTTCATAGATACATACAGAGTTATGTTTGGATTACCCATCACAGTATATTCCCTAAATCTCTTCGGAGAAACATTAACATTTACCTCGGTCACGTTACCCAATGCATTGGAGAGCTATCTCGGGCTCACCCACCCAAGGTTTATCATGGAACCACCCGTATATGTATACAATTCACAAGAACCATAACATAATAATAACACATAAAATAATCATAAATGAATGATAATATTTCCACATTTCAATCACAAGATATCATTTCATGATATTAACATAATCAATTCATTATAAACATTTAAAAAGCAGAGTTTGGAATAAAAGTGTCTCATGACACATTGAAACTATTGAATGTAATTTTCAATTTAAAATACTCATGAACACATAAATAAATTCCTAAAATCATTTCTAAAACATGTAAATGAAATGAAAGGATTATTATGAATAAATCTTTAAATCATTTAAAATGATATTTTAGTTGAAGAATCCTTTACCACATGAGAAACTAGTGAATAAAAATAATTTAATAATAACATCAAATAAAACTATAAATATCATGATAATATATAAATTAATGATATAAAATGTCAAAATGGTTGTATATACACCTTATTGGATAATAAAGTTTCCCAATATCAACATATGCTGCAATGAAAGAAGATTGAGACATAGTACCTTACAAGGATTGTATCATTATATTAACGATAAATCAATAACATATTAGTGAAAAATATAGATACACCCAATATGTGTGGAAATTAAGTGTAAAAAAATATGAGGACAGTCACACGTATTCAAAGAACGACATCGTAAAGAAATATAAATTTATCCCAATGATATGAAATTGGTTTAAGAAGTTCCCATACCTCATGTCCATCTTATCTCGTATGTTCCTCAGTATTCCTGAATAATAAACATAAGTTAATTTCTAATTTATTTATAACCTTTTTAAATTTTATTATTAATTTTATATCGCTTATTACCTTACAATAACAATTAGTTAATTATTTGGGTTCATATCGGACATTTTGGCGATGTTTGGAATTTGAGTTAAAAATGAACATGTCATAATTACAATTTGTCCATGATGTCATAAGTCCACTATTATCCGGAATTATATTAATGATTTTGATATCATATATATCATATATATTTGGTATAAATTTATTTATAATAGTCCATTGTATTTGGATATTACAAATTAAATGCACCGTTCATGGAGACGGTAAGCCGTACGTACGCATGCACGTTACCATCATTTTTTTGATATTTAATGGAATGAAAAAAATAATACATAGGTATATTACAATTAAATTATAATATCATAGGATATATATGTTACATAATTTCATTAATTCCATCCTTTATATTTTCAATGTATGGCATGAACAAATCATATCACCTTAAGTGGGTGGTAGTTCGCGATTCCTCAAATGAAATTATAAAATTTACCCATTATGGAATCAGTAAATGTGTGTTATAAATGAAGGATAAATAAAAATAAAGATAAAATAAACATAATATATATCATATATAAATACAATTCTATTATAATGGCCCTCATGAGAGGCGGTAGGTGATTATTGAACAATCATCATTTTGTAAGACAGTAGTTCACCGTCCATAGAAATAGTATGTTCGTATACATTAGATAGAGGTGTGTGTATGTGTTGTTTGATTAATTATCATAACAAAATCCTATTATATTGAAGATACCAGTGTTGTTATAAAGGATTGTAATAAAAAGTGTTTAGGGGGTGGAGAAGAAAAACAATACAAAAGAACTTGAGAGAAGATGTTACCTTTAAATCGGGTAACTCCCTTTGGTTTGAATCAAAAGGATTTATTGAATTTCAGTATTTATATGTGAAGACATATATGTGGAAGATAAGTATTTTGGGAGATTATTTTATCATATTTGGATGATCCATGGGGATTGAGAGGTGTGTATAATGGGTTAGAGATGCTGACCTTTTATAAGATTGAGGAGGGGGATCTTCAGGAAAGTTTGAAAGTATTATTTTATTAAAAACTAATGTTAGGTTTCAAAACATCCAACACTTATTTTATTATAATATAAAGTGCATATATGTATAAATGAAATCAACCAATAATAATTGGATAGGTTTTGGATATTTATTCATCCTTATATTTTTTAATTAATCCTTTGTTAACTTATTTAACTTTTACCATGTCCTCTTATATATTCATATTATATGGTCAATATATTTACAATAAAATTCCAAGAGAGCCAAAATGGATCATTAATGATATTTTTAATATCATATATGTCAATTTTTCAAATCATATAATTTTTGGATTATTTTATCATTTAATAATATATTAATTATTTTAAAAACTCATTTATGTCAATTTTTAACCGATTCATATCAAGAATTTTAAATAATCTATAAAAACATGATTATTTCAATGAAACATCATTAATTAAAATATAAAAAGTAATTATTGTCCCTAAAACATGTGGATGGCATAAAAAGTTTCGATATAAATTTATTATAATATTTATAATATCATTTATTTCAACCCTTTATTAATAATGAATTAAATGCAATGCCATTGTGTCATAATTAATTTTTTTTATTTAATAAAAAAAATTATAATTAAAAAATAACAAATGTTGGACATTTATTTATCTTTTTAATTATTATTTATAGTTGAAGATATCACTTATATAACCCCATATAAAAATATATTTACTAAAATATATATGTTTATGTTACATTTTCCTTAACATAAATTAATTTTTATAAAATGTCATTTCCACTTACAAATGGCTCAATGGGATCCCAAAACCAACCCAGGTATGAAAATGGTCATACATGTTTCATAAAATTGGGTTATGACACGTGTTATGGTAATTTAATGTTATTATAATATTATTTTTACCCTTATTTACCAGATTTACCCTTTAACCGTAGTAAATAAAATATTTACTAAAGTAACTATTAATAATTTATAAAAATCAATGTTAAATATTTACAAAATTTACACCATCTAATTCCAAATATGGAATCAATTTTTTTAATTTCAAAACATATAAGTTTCAAAAATTAATTTGAAATTAATTCCCATTGTCAATACCAGAAAGAGTGTTTTTAAAAAGTAAAAAACTAACAAAATATTGACATGAGTTTATGTCCAATTTCAATATTAAATTACATTAAATAAAAAAATAGTATTAATTGATAATATATAATTTAATTACACTTTAAAATAAATTAAAATAATATTTTAATCATATAAATAAAATAGATTAAAAGGAAATTTTGAATTAAAATGCATTATTTTTCACTATTCATAAAAAATGAACTTTATTAGAAAAATAAAAATAAATTACCCAAAGTAAATTTTGATGTCCCAATTCTAAAGAAGAAGTTTATTTTTTCCAAATGGATCATAAAAAATTGATAGAATCAAGATCTATAAAGGGTTCTCCATCATATGGTGGAAAATCAACCTTTTAATGAATATTAGAGTATTTCATACATAAAATCAGATTCATTCTTATTTTAAGCATCTAAAATTTATTTGATACGAGTAAAAACATTTAAAAAACATGTGTAGTCATATAGTAGTTATTTCTGTTCATTTTGACCAATTCAATGGCTAGGTGTAAACTACCTTTTAAAATAATAATATAGTTATATTATTTTTGGTATAACTCAAAGTTGTGTGCAGCGTAAGATTTCAAAGAAACCTATTTTTCATGTTGAGTATGATATCAAAAAAATTATCATATTTAACATAAAATTAATAGGTTATTCATAAATATTAATAGATATGAAAATGTATTATTTTATAAATACCTAGTTCGTTATGGACTTCCCCCCTTTTGGAATTTGTATCCTCAAAATTTTAAAATTGGGCATGGAAACATAATTGAAAGTACCACATCAGAAAAAAGTCAATAAAACTATCACATTAAAAGAATGAAATATAAGTACAAAGATCAACCGAGATAACTAATAATAGGGTTCCATATAGGGAAACATCGATATAGAAGATAAAACAAACCATCAAGTTCTGATGGAGAGTGATAGAAAACATGATCAGAAAAAAGTTAACTACTAGAAAATCACAAACATATGATAGGTTAAACAGTCTTTGATTCCCCAGTAGGAAAAGTGAATGAACAATGTTTGTGTTTTATGTTCCTTTTCATAATGTTGAGGAATTTATTAATAATATTGACTAAATAACGTAAGGAAATATACTTACTTTTCAAGTAGAGATTCATCATTCTACCACAAACTCATCTTTTCTCCAAACAACAAGTCTTTAAGTTAACATGGTCACATATGAAGTGCTATAATCAACTTATAAATAATTATATAATCCACAAAAGATGAACTACATATTTCCCATGTCTTTAGATATTAAACAATACCAAAATTCTTAGTATGAGATTAGATAATCCCCAATATAGACATTCCTTCATAAAAAGTAATACTAGTATTAATCTCCAAAATTGAACAAACAACACCCAATATTCAATAAGACTATTCAATACAAAAATAGTCCATAAAATTATTAAAAATAATCCGAAAAATGTTTGAAACCTAAAATTCAAAAGGATTTGATCACATTGACTTCCAAAAAAATCTTAAAATTTATCATTAAATAACGTCGACTACTCTTGAAGTCACATAATGAATGTAATTAACCATATCAGAAATTCTCTATGATAGGTTAATCTTGTCAATAAATAACCCCAATCTACATATGTTCATAATAAAAACATTGATTCTTCCAAAATAAAATTCAACCATTACTCCTCCAATAAAATCCCGTAGTATTCTAATTTCATTAGGCAAATAGTGTTTCCACAAAAGAGGGGACATCATCCAAAATAACCTTTATCAATTAATCACCAAATCATTTTCATATACTAAGGATATCCATTTGATAAAGCATAAGATCAAAAAATTTACTTATTCTTGATCCACAAAATCATTTTATAAAAAATTATAAGTCATGCTAACTAGGGACTTCACGTAGGATAGTGGTAGGCAATATACCCATGTCTCCCTTTGGTTGTGGGTTCAATTCATGCTACCTTGCTGGATGTGACGTGTTATCGCCCATCATGCATGTTATCCATTTTTATAAAACTAAAAAATAACCCTAACATGATTCAACCTCAATGGTTGTCTTATACCTCTCATTTTCATCACAGCTTATAATGACCTCAACATCTTAATTCGAGAAGTAATATATATATATATATATTTTTTCATTTTTTTATTTTACCTTTGTACAAAAAAATAAAACTATTCCCAAAATAAAGAACATCATACCTTGATCACGATGTCCACATGGTTTCATCATAATATTGTTCTCATAGGTAGAAGGTCCATGAATTGAACCAATGATTTAGTGATCATTTAGAATAATTTACTTCCTTCATCCAAATACACCTTGTACAACTTGGGTTATATCAGTGTTTGAAGAAAAATAGTTTTGGAAAATAATCAGGAATGTCATATAATTTCAAAACATTTGATAAAACATGATTCTTAGAAAATACTCAAACTGAGTTTGAGTTGAAACATTCAATTAATTGTCCTTTTAAAATACAATAAGCATATTTTGAAAAACTATATTTTAAAAGAAAAAAATAAATAGGTTTCACAAGGGTCACTTTCTTCAGCACCTTTTTCAAAATCACAATATGCTTCAAAATATTGTGATAAGGTAAAATATTTGAAAATGACATGATAATATTTACCTTTTTCGAAAATATGAGAATATTTAGAAAATAGGATTTGATTAAATACAACTCATTATCCATGATGGTAACGAGGTTTAGTGGATGGTTTTTGATATCTCAAACAATTTCTTGTATGTGATTTGTATATTAGAAAATGTTTCAGAATCATTTGGACATGACTTTGCAATAATTATTTCATGCAAGTAAACATGAAGAGATAGGAATGTCGTTTGAGATCCTCCTCCTTCCATATTTAACCAACATTAAATGATCTAAGAATGTTATAAAACATGTATTTAATTGAAAAAAATATACATAGAGAAAAACCATGTGTTTAACTAAAACTCATAATCCCTAAAGTTGTCTAAACAGATATTTGATTCCAACTATAAAGACATGACCTTAAAAATTACATAATCTTGAGTTAAATCAGGAATTCACATTAAGGATATTTTAAGTATTATAGATTTAGAGAATTAGGCCATAACTATTACATTACATCTTAAAAATTACAAAGTGGATAATTCTACTCTATCCAAAAATTCCACAAAAATTAATATCCATAGAATGAAACAATAACTATTTTCTTGATATAAATTTTCTTAAATTATTCATTTATATTACCCTTCCATATACCCTGTAAAAACCATTTCAAAAACCTGGGATGAGCATAAAAATATTATTAAGGGTTATAAAATAATGAATGAAAACATTATCCAATCAATAAATACAAATCAATGAAACCATACTTTTCAATCAAAACATACCTCATGAAAGAATAAGATTTATGAAAAACACACAAAAATAATAAATCATAAAGGTAACTTGTGGAATGCATAACATACATTCATCATAGCATTCATAGATACATAGGGATTTATGTTTGGAATACCCATCACAATATATTCCTTAAATCTCTTGGGAGAAACAATAATGTTTACCTCTGTCACGTTACCCAATGCATTGTAGAGCTATTTTTGGTCACCTGCCCTCGATTTATCACAGAACAACCCGTATATGAAAATAGTGCCCATGAACCATAACATAATAATAACACATAAAAAATCATAATAGAAATATAATATTTCCACATTGCAATCAAAATATATCATTTCATGATATTGACATAATCTGTTCTTTTAAAACATTCAAAAAGAAGAGTTTTGAATAAAATTGTCCAATACCACTATGAAACTTTTGAATTGATTTTCCAATTTAATACACTCATGAACATGTAAACAAATCCTTAAAATCATATCTAAAACATGGAAATGAAATATAAGGATTTATAAAATTTAAATCTTTAAAAAATAAAAAATGATGTTTTAGTTAAAGAATAATTTACCACTAGAGAAACTCTTGAATAAAAATAATTTATGAATAACATCATTGAAAAATATAATTATCATGAGAATTTATAAATTCATGATATAAAATTTCAAAAGGGTTTTATATACACCTTATATGATATTAGTGGTTCACAATATCTAGATATGCATCAACGAATGTAGATTGACACATAGCCCCTTACAAGTATTGTATCAGTAGATTACAGATAAATCAATGAAATATGTGTGAAAAATATAAATACACCCAATATAAGTTTAAATTAAGTGTAAAATAGTCATATTTCATTCACACATATTCAAAGCACAACATAATCCATAATTAGATGTTTATCTCAATGAATGGAAATTGGGTTAAGGAGATCCCTTACCCTGTGTCAAACTTTTCATGTATGTTCGTTGTTCTTATTGAATAATAAAAATAATATATACATGCTTCAGAACCATTTTATGTTTATTATTCATTTTTTATCACTTTTTACTTTGCAATAACAATTATTTAATTAGTTGAGTTCATATCGGACAGGTTTATCGATGTTCAAAATTTGAGTTAAAAATGAACTTGTTATAATTACAATTTGTCCATGTGGTCTAAATTCCATTATTATATAGAATGGTATTAATTATTTAGATATCATTTATATCATATATAACCAGTATATATGTATTTATAATAGTACATAACATTTTCATAAAAGAAATTAAATTCACCATTCATGGAGACGGTAAGCCGTACGTACGCATTAATGCTACTTTCATTTATTTTTCATATTTAATGGAATTAAAATGTAATAATACATAGATATATTATAATTCTAGAATAATATAATAGTATATATATATATATATATTATATAATTTAATTATTTCCATCCTTTATACGATCCATGTATGGCATGAAGGAACCATATCACCTTGAGTGGGTGGTAGTTCATGCTTCCACAATTGAAATTATCATATTTACCCATTATGGAAGCCATAATGGTATGATATAAATGAACTATATAGAAGATTAATGATAAATTAAACAAAATATATATCATATATAAATATGGTTCCATTATAATGGCCACCATGATAGGAAGTAGGAGATTATTGAACAATCATTATTTCGTAAGGTAGTAGTTCACTGTCCCCTGAAATAGTTTGTTTGTATCCATTAGATGTAGGTGTGCGTATTTGTAGTTTGAATACATCTCATAACAATGTACTGGTATATTGAAGATACTGGTGTTATTAAAAAATAATGGAATAAAGAGTTTTTAGGGGGATGGAAAAGTAAAATAATAGAAAATAACATGAGAGAAGATGTTACCTTTAGATCTGGTAAATCCCTTTGGTTTGAACCAAAATTCTTTCTTGAATTTCATTATTCCTAAAAGAAGTCTTCTAGGTGGAAGATAGGGATGTGGGGAGCTTATTGGATCATATTTTGGATTTTACAAGGGCCATCAAAGGTGTGTATAATGGGTTAGAGGTGGTGGCCTTTTATATGAGGGAGGATGGGCTCTTTAGTAAATCTTGAATGTATTATTTTATTATAACATGATTTTATTTTTCTAAATGTCCAAAACTTATTTAATTCTATGATAAGGTGCATACCAGTCTAAATGAAATCATACAATAAGAATTGTACAAGGTTTGTATATTTTTTAATCCTTATCTTTTTTATTTAACCATTTGTTAACTTTTTTAACTTTTACCATGTCCTTTTATATATTCTTACTATATAGTTAATATATTTACAATAAAATTCCAAGAGACCCAAAATGGATCATTAATTACATTTTTAAAATCATATATGCTAGTTTTATGATTCATAAGTTTTAGGATTTTTTTATCATTTAATAATAAATTATATATTTTAAAAACTCATTAATGTCAATTAATAAACTATTCATATGAAGACATTTAAAAAATCTACAAAAAGATGATTATTTCAAAAAAACATCATTAATTAAAATATAAAAAGTATGAATTATCTACTAAATTCTTGTATGGAATATGAATTTTAAAAATTAATTTATTTTAAATTTTATAATATCATTATTTGAATCCCTTATTAATAAAGCAATTACTACATCACCATTGTATGATAATAAAATTTAGTTATATAATGTATAAAAATTTTAAATAAAATTCGATGATGTAGGAAATATTATTATCTTTGTAATGATTATTTATAGTCTAAGATATCACTTATATAACGCCAAATTAAAATCCTTTTACTAATAGATATATGTTTATGTTACATTTTTCTTAACATTAAATTAATTTTTATAAAATGACATTTCCACTGAAAAGAGGCCCTATGGGGTCCCAAAATCAACCCGAGGATGCCCATGGTCAGACATGTATCATTAACTAGTTATAGGACACATGTTAGGGAGATTTAAGATTATTATAATATTATTTTTTACCTTTATTTACCAAATTTACCCCTTAACCATAATAAATAATTTTTTTACTAATTTACTATTCATAATGTATAAAAATAAAAGTTAAATATTTAAAAATTTTGGATCTACTGATTCCAAATATGGAATACATTTTTTTTTAAATTAAAAACACTAATGTTTTAGAAATTGACTTAAAATTAATTCTCGTTTATACAAGAAAAGTGTGTTTTTAAGAAGTAAAAAACTAACAGAAGATTGACATGAGTTTATGTCAAATTTCAAAGTGAAATAATGTTAAATTGCAAAATTGGGATTAATTGATAAAAATATAATATAATTAAACATTAAAACTGGTTAAAATGGTAGTATTATCATATAAATAAATTAGATTAAAAGGTAGTTTTGAATTATAATACATTATTTTTCACTATTCATCAAAAAAATTAACTTTATCAAAATAAAACTAAAATTTTACCCATAGTAAATTTTGATGTTTTTCTTATAAATAAGAAGTTTATTTTTTCCAATGTAATATTTAAAACTGATGAAAATAATATTTAGAAAGGGTTCTCCATTAAAAGGCGACAAATCGGACTTTTAAATAATATAAGTGTATTACATGCTAAAAATCAGATTCATTCATATTGTAAGTGTCTAACATTTATTGGATACAAGAAAAGAGATTTAACAAACATTTTTAGTCATATTGTAGTTAGTTATGTTACTTACTTCCAATACAATGGCTAATTATTAACTACCAAATAAAAAAATAATAATATTATATTATTTGTTGGTATAAATTAATGTTGTGTGCAACGTAAGATTTCAAAGAAAACTGTTGTTGCTTGATGAGTACAAAATCAGAAAAATTGTCTTATTTAATATAAAATTAATATATTATTCATAAATATTCATTAATATGAAAATTTATTATTATATAATAACTTATTCCATTATAGCCTTCCCCCATTTTGGAAATTGCATCCTCATAATTTTAAAATTGGGCTTGGAACCATCATTGAAAGTCCCACATTAGAAAAAAGTCAATATAACAATCAATTTAAAAGAAAGAAAGAGAAGTACAATGTTCAACTGAGATAACTCATAGTAGGGTTCCATATAGAAAATATGTATATGGAAGAGAAAACAAACAATCAAGTTCTGATAGAGACTGATAGAAAACATAATTCAGATAAATTTAACTACAAGAAAATCTCAAACTTGTGATTGGTTAAACAGTATTTGATTCCCCAGTTAGAAAATTGAATGAGAAAAGTTTTTGTTTTAAGTTCCTTTTATTAATGTTATGAAATTTATTTATGATATTGACTATGAACAAAAGGAAATATAGTTACTTTTCAAGTTGAGTTTCATCCTTCTACCACAAACTTATCTTTTCTCCAAATGATGAGAATTAAATATGACTTGGTCACATCTGAAGTTCTTGAATCAACTTCAAGAGAACTAAATAATTAAAAAGAGATTAACTATATATTTCCCCTATCATTAGACATTAACAAATAAAAAAATGGTTAGTACAAGATCAGATAATCCCCTAAATGTATAATTCTTTATAAAAATAAATAATACTCTTAATATCCAAAATTGAACAAACAATACCCAATGTTCAACAAAGACCATTCCATATGAAAATAGTCCATCAAATTATTCAAAATAATCCAAACTCTGTTTGAAACCTAAAATTAAAAAGGATTTTATCACATAGACTTCCACAAAAATTTTATCATTTATCTCCAAATAACATCGACTACTCTTAAAGTCTCACACCGAAGTGTAATTAACCAAATACCACATTCTCAATGACATGTTAATCATTTTAATAAAAAACTCCAATTTCCATATGTTCAAAATAAAAACATAGATTATTCCAAAATAAAATTTAACAGTTATTCTTCAAATAAAATCCCATAGTATTCTATTTTCATTAGGCATATAGTGTCTCCCCTAAAGAGAGAACATATTCCAAAATAACCATTATCACCTAATCACCAAATAAGTTTTCAATACTATGTAAGTCCATTTGATAAATCATAAGATCCCAAAATCAACATATTCCTGATCCATAAAATAATTTAAATAAAAATAATAAGTCATACAAGCCAGGTACTTCTTGTAGGTATGTTGTAGGTGATGTACCCTTGTCAGCTTTCAGTTGTGGGTTCGATTACTATGGCCTTGTCGGATGTGACAGGTTGTCACCCATCTTGCGTGTTATCACTTTTTATAAAACTAAAAAATAACCCTAACATTATTTAACCTCATTTTTTGTCTTATACCCCTCATTTTCATACCAACTCAAAATGACCTCAACATCTTAATTCATGAAGTTATATAAATTTTTTATTTTTTTATTTCACCTCCATTTGATAAAAAAACTATTCCCAATAGAATGAACCTCCTACATTGATCACGATGTCCACATGGTTTCAGCGTCATATTTTTCATGTAGATAATAGGTCCTTTCATTGCATCAAAGATTTATAGATCATTTAAAATCATTTCTTTCCTTCATCTAAATACACCATGTACAACATGGGTTATATGGTTGTTTTCTGAAAAATAGTTTCAGAAAATAATATCAAATGCCATATAATTTCAAAACATCTGATAAAACTTTATTTTTATAAAAAAGTCAGACTGAGTTTGAGTTGAAACATTCAATAAAATTTCCTCTTAAAATACCATAAGTATGTCTTGATGGACTATATTTTAAAAGAAAAAAATAAAAAGGTTTCACAAGAGTCTCATTCTTTAGAACCTTTTTCAAAATCATAATATGCTTCATAATCTTCTGATAAGGTTAAATATTTGAAAATACCTTGTTAATATTTACCATTCTTGAAAATATGATAGTATTGATAAAATATTATTTGATTAAATACCACCCATGATCCAAGATGGTATCAAGGTATAGTGCAGGTGTTTGATATCTCAAAAAATTGCTTTCAAGTGAGTTGTATGTTAGAAAACGTTTCAGAATCATCTGAAAATGACTTTGCAATAAATATTTCAAGACAATAATCATGAAGAGAAAGTAATTTAATTTTAGATTCTTCTCTTTCCATTTTTAACCAACTTTCCATGATCTGAAAAAGTTATAAGACAAGTATTTATCTGAAAGAATAGATATAGGGAGTAACCATGTGTGTAAAAAAAAACTCTAAATCCATAATGTTTTCTAAACCGACCTTTGATACCCACTATAAAGAACTAGCCTTAAACATTACATAATCATGGTTTAAATCAAGATTTCATATTGAAGATATTTTTAGGTTTAGATATTTAGATAATTAGGCCATTAATGTTACATTACATATTAAAAAGTATAAAGTGGACACTTCTACTCTGTCCAAAATTTTCACAAAGATTAAAATCCGTAAAATAAAACAAGAATTATTTTCTTGATATACATCTCCATGATTTCTTCTTATATATTACCGTTCCTTATAACATGTAAAAAAAATTTCAATAAAATTTTATAATCATAAAAATCCCATTAAGGGTTATAAAATATAGAAAGAAAACATTACCCCATGAATAAATACAAATCAATTAAACCATACTTTTCAATAATAACATACCTAATGAAATCATAAGACTTATGAAAGACACACAGGAACCATAAATTATAAAAGTAACTTGTGGAATACATAACATACATACATTGTATAATTCACAACTACATACGGGGTTACATTTGGAATAACCTCACAGTATATTCCCAAAATCTCTTAGTAGAAACATTAACATTTACCTCTGTACCAGTACCCAATACATTGGAGAGTTATCTCGGGCTCACCCTCCCCTAGTTTATCACAAAATCACCCATATACATATATAATTCCGAGTAAACATTACATCATAATAACAGATAATACAATCATAAAGGAATGATTATATTTCAACATTGCAATAATAAGATATAATATCATGATATTGACATTATTAGATCATTTAAAATGTTCAAAAATAATAGTTTTGAATAAAAATGTCCAATAAAACATTGAAACTTTCCAAAGTATTATACAAATTAATATAATCATTTACATATAAATAAATCCTTAAAATAACTTCTAAAACATGTAAATGAAAGAGAAGTATTTAGAAGATTAAAATATTTTAAACATCTAAACCGATGTTTTAGTTTAACAATCCATTACCACTTGAGAAACTCTTGAATAAAAATAAATAAAAAAAAATAGAAAATAAAACTATAAATATAATTAGAATATATAAATTCATGATATAAAATGTCAAAAGTGTTGTATATAAACCTCATTGGATAGTAAAGGGGCACTATATCAAGATTTTCCTCAATGAAAGAAGATTGATAAGTAGTCCCTTACAAATTTTGTATCATTAGATTAAGGATAAATCAATGAAATATGTGTGAAAAATATAAATACACCCCATATAAGTGGAAATTAAGTTTAAAACAATCATAGGTCATTCAAACATATTCAAATCACGACATAATCAAGAAGTATAAGTTAATCCCAATGAATGGAAATTGGGTTAAAAAGTTCCCTTACCTCATGTCCAACTTGTCTCGTATGTTCCTTGTTATTCCTGAATAATAAACATATGTTAATTTAAACTTGATTAAAAAAATTTTAAAATTTTATTATTCCTTTTATATCACATATTACCTTGAAATAACAATTAGTTAATTATTTGAGTTCATATCATACATTTTGTCGATGTTCAGAATTTGATTAAAAAATGAACTTGTTATAACAACAATTATTCCAAGTTTTCAAAAGTAAATAATTATAAAAAATGATATTAATGATTTAGATATCATATATATCATATATATCCACTGTAAAAATATTTATAATTGTCCATAACATTTGGATATAAGAAATGAAATACACCGTTAATGGAGACGGTAAGCCGTACGTACGCATGAACGCAACTTTCATGTATTTTTCATATTTGATGGATTGAAAAAAATACCTAGGAAAATTATAATTCTAGTATAATATTATATGATATATATGTAACATAATTTCATTCACTCTATCCTTTCTAAGTTCCACGTATGTAATGAACGTATCATATCACCTTAAGGGGGAAGTAATATGTGCTTCTACAAATGAAATTATTGTATTTACCAATTATGGAAACCATAAAGTTATTCTATAAATAAAATATAAAAAATCATATATAAAACATAAATATAATATATTTCATATATAAATACAGTTCCATCATAATGGACACTATGAGAGGTGATAGAAGATTATTGAACAATCATCGTTTCATGAGGCAGTAGTTCGTCGTCCACATAATCAATATGTTCATATTCATTAGATGTGGGTGTGTGTAAATATAGTTTTAATACTTCTAACAAAATATCCAATTATACATAATATACTATTTTTTTATAAAAGAGTTAAATAACGAGAGTTTAGGGGGTTGGAGAATTGAAATAAAAAAAAAGAATTCGAGAGAAGACGTTACCTTTAAATTGGGTAACTCCCTTTGGTTTGATCTAATAGGATTTCCTAAAATGCATTATGCATTTGTTAATGATTCTAGAAGGAATATAGAGATTTTGGGAGCTTCTTGGATTGGATTTTGGATGAGCCAACGGGAATGAGAGGTGTGTATAATGGGTTAGAGGTGGTGGTGTTTTATTAGAGGGAGGAGGGGATCTTTAGCAATGTTTGAAAGTATTATTTAATTATAAAATGGTTTTTTCTTTGAAAAAAATACAAAACATATTTAATTAGAATATAAGGTGTATATAAATCAAAATAAAATCATCCAATAATAATTTTATAGGTTGTGGCTATTTTTAATCCTTAATGTTTTTATTTAACCATTTGTTGACTTATTTAACATTTTCCATGTCCTCTTATGTATTCATACTATATGGTCAGTATATTTACAATAAAATTATAAGAGAACCAAAATGAATAATTAGTGTAATTTTTAACATTATATATGTATTTTTTTATAATCTTATATTTTTAGGGTTATTTTGTTCATTTAATAAAATATCAATTGTTTTAAAAACACAATAATGTCAATTTATAAACTATTCATATCAAGACGTTAAAAAACCTATAAAAATTTTATTCATTCAAAAAATCTTCATTAATTTAAATATAAAAATTCATTATTTTCCATAAAATTAGTTTATGGCATAAAATGTTTCAAAACAAATATATTTTAATATTTATAATATCAATTATTCGAATCATTTAATAAAAAAGAAATTACTACATCACCATTGTGTCATAATTAAATTTATTTATTTAATGTATAGAAATTATAAATAAAATTCCATGATATAGGAAATCCTTTTAGGTTTCTAATGAATATTTATATTCAAAGATATCTCATATATAACCCCATATAAAAATCATTTTACTAAAAGATATATGTTTATGTTACATTTTCCTTAACTTTAAATTAAACTTTATAAATTGTCATTTTCACTAACAAGTTGCTCCATGATTTTCAGAAATTCAACCAAGGATTCCCATGACATATATTTATTAAATAATAGGGTTAGGACATGTGTTAGGGTAATTTAATGTTATTATAATATTATTTTTACCCTTATTTAACAGATTTACCCTTTAATTATGGTAAATAAAATATTGATTGAATTTACTATTCATAATCTATAAAAATAATTTTAACTATTTAAATTGTTTATACCTCTTAATTAAAAATATGGTATCGAATTTTTTAAATACAAAACACATAATTTCCAAAAATTAATTTAAAATCAATTCCCATTGGAAAAACCAAAAGGCGTGTTTTGGGAAGTAAAAAACACCAAATGATTGACATGGGTTTATGTCTAATTTCAAAGTAAAATTTATTTAAATTACCAGAATTTGACTAAATAATAAAAATATAATATAATTACACTGTAAAAACAAATAAAATGATAGTTTAATTATATAAATAAATTAGATTAAAAGGCAGTTTTGAATTAAAATTTAGTATTTTTCACTATTCATCAAAAAAAGAACTTTATCATATAAATACCGAACATTTAACTAATGTAAATTTTGATATCCCACATCTAAATAAGAAGTTTATTTTTTCAAATACAACATATAAAAGTGAAAAAAACTAGATTTAAAAAGGGTTTTCCATTAAAAGGTAGTAAATTAATCTTTTAAATAATATTAAATTATTTCATGCTTAATATCAGATTCGTTCTTACTTTAAGCCTCTAAAATTTATTATAAATAAGTAAAAATATTTAAAAAACATGTGTAGACATATTTTAGTTAGTTTTGTTCATTCCCTCAAATATAATTACTATGCGTTAAGTACTATTTAAAATAATAATATTTTTATATTATTTTTCAGTATAACTCAATGTTGTGTGCAATGTAAGATTTCGAAGAAACATGTTGTTGTGTGTTGAGTAAAATATCAAAAAAAGTGTCATCTATAACATAAAATTAATATCTTATTCATAAATATTAATAAATACGAAAATTTTTTATTCTATAAATACATGGGTCATTACACCTTTCACTCTCATTTATTCCTATTATGAAACCATACGTGCACTCGTTACCATGCTGAATTTCAATAATATATCCTTACTTCATTTTTTTCTCATTTATTCCCAGGATTATTTTTTTACCATATTATTTTCAATTTAAAAATATTTTTTCTGATTTATCACCTCTCCCATACTTCCTTTCTTATTTATTAATGATGAGAGACCCCTTTCTCTCTCATTAAAGTCATCCATCTACACATGTTACTATGTCTAAATTCTATAAAGGATTTCTATCTTTTTATTTACATTCCATCATTTATTCTATATTATGTATATAAATTCCATTTCATATGTTAGGATATAATGTTCCATGATACCATTTCTTTCTATTTAATGTTTAAATGATGTGACACCCCTTTCAATCTCATCAACCAAATTTATAAATTTCTATATGTGCCAAATTTGCAATGTGATTTTCCAAGAAAAATCATCATGTAGTGAATGAAAAACCATTTCTTTATCATAGGAATTATTCTTTAAAAAAATATACATATTTAATGGTACTTACATATATGTATTCCTCATTCTTTGATTGTGTAATAAATGATGATGTTAAATGAATTCATGTTATATGATCTATGTGGAACACTTAAGCATGAGAATGAAATTATTATAATGGGTGACACTAATAACACTCTAATTTATTAGGTAATATTTAGTATCATGATAATCCATGTGAAATGAGAGTTTACTCAAGATAATTCATGTCCAATGAGGGTTTACCAATCCTAATCTATGTGCAATGAGCCTCAGCTCATGATAATATCATGATGTATGTTGTTTCCATATTTCCATTTTATTATAATCATGATATATCATGCATTTATGTTCATGTTTCTACTATGCTCCACTGATATACCTATTTAATAAAATTTAAATTTTTTTTTTGTATTATTCTTTGTTTACTACCATAGTGGTCTTTGTAGCTCACCCTTTTATTATTTACATCCTTAGGAAATCCCATGAAATGCTAATTACGAAGGAATATTCTGGTCATGTAAAAGATGTTTTCGATAAAAATGTTTTATTTTATGTCATAAGTTTTCATTTAATGTTCCTAATAACAAAAGAAAGATGACCTCTCGATCTTATGGGTTGTACTAGGTGAATGTTTATATAATAAATCATGTTTAAGTGTGTAATATTGAGTCGTGTTGTTATATTGTACATATTCTCTATCATTATATATTAGTTCTTGGATATTATTTTTATCCTCAATATATATGTTTAAAATTCCCATCAATGATATCCTTATCAAAAAACCAAATGTTTCGTATTTATGGTAACCTTTATGTTTCCCACTTTTTATTTTCAGATGAAGTATAATTTTACCGCTCAATGAGGTCTGATTTCAAAAAATATTTCATCATTAACTACAAATAAAAAATTTATAGAGTGAAATTTATTTAATGTGGTTTTAATGTAATGTCATTATATTTTAATACAAATATCTTTTTTTGTTATAATTTTATATATTCAACCCGAAGCATAAATGAACCATGAAATATTATTATTAAATTATTACTATTATAACATATCTATTTAATTCATGGGTATAAAAATGACTAAATAAATTATTAAATTAATATAAATTAGTTACTCAATAGAACTTTATTGATCAATTAATATGAAATGAGAACTTACTTTTTAATAATGTCATTTTTGTCCTCAAAAATCCGTTTTCATTAAAATTGAGATTTTATTTATTTTTAAGTGAATATTTTGATAAATTTATGGAACTTCTAGAATTATTATATGACTAAAATGTAATTAATTTTATAATCTACATTTAAAAATTATCTTAGACTGAATAATTGGGATTTTTCTATAATGATTGTTTTTTAGTGAATTGTGAAAATACAAATTTCTAAAATAAAATCCTTTGTTTTCATTGAATAATGTAATTAAAAAGTTCAATTATATTTTTTATTAGTTGTTAATATAATATAAGATCAATTTTATTTTAAATAACACAATTTTAATAAAATAGTTCCATTATTTTCATATAAGATTGTTTTTATGCTTAAAAAGGTTTTTTTTCTAAAAGTTAGTTTTAATTGTGTTTTATAAATTTGTATAAATATTAATTTGTCACACGTCAATAAAAACAATCTTGAAATATTTATTCCATATCATGGGTCATGGGGAAAAAATGTTTTAAATAGGTTTATTTTATTTTTGGTCATTATGAGTAGTATATGTGGTTAATATTTATCACCATATTATAGGTAAATCATTTAAAATATGGTAAATACTATTGTATAAGGCTTCAAAATGTTGTAACATATTTATTTATAGTATTGGACTAATGGTTTTTATCTATTTATATTCATTAATTATATATTTGGCCACATGGTTCCATTTTTAAATTAATAGAAAATAATATAAATTATTTTAAAAATATTAAAAGTAATATAATTTTGTTGAATTTTTGTGATACAAGAATATTTCTAATAAATATAACATGTTAGGGATTTTTTAAGTGTTTATCTTTTAATTCCATCATTTTCTAGATGTTTTAATGTAAAATTAAATAAATATTGTCAAAAATGAAATTAATGATATTTAATGTAAATAATATTTTATCAATCTCTTTTTAAATAATAAAAAACATTAAATAGGACAAGGTGAATTATATATGGTAAAAAATTCCTTTAATTTTCTATTTTGTGCTAATCCTTAAATTATTTGTATAATTATATCCTTTTATCATTGATTTTTATTTACTACATTTATGTTTAAAATCGATAAACCAAGATATTAATAATAAAGATAAGTATTTTAATAATACCAAATCATGTCTAAATTTCATTTTATTATGTGATTTAGACAATAAAAAATCTTTTTTGAAATCTATAACCATTGAGAAGAATTTTTCCCGATAATGAATGAATTATATTTTATCTTATTCGCAATTCTAGGTGTGTTATTTCCTTATATTATAAAAGGAAACATATTTTCTTTTTTACTACACATTGATACAAATATATCACCCAAGTGATAAAAATTTCTATTTCAAATATCTGTATCAAGATTTTGATTGTTGTTATCTTCCAAAAATACCAACCATTGGTTCCTCAATAAAGGATGTCATAAATTTCTCCCAAAGAAGAGGTAATCATTTTAACCAATCAATTGTATTTTATTTATTCTTCTACATATTTTAATTATATAGTATTTATCATAAAATAACAAATTCAGTATCATAAATATACTTATATTTAATTATTATCATGATACCACCATTTTACACCATATTTTTGATCAAATGGGAAGTGAATGTATAACCCTTGCATACATATGACCTACCATCTCCAAGAAGCAATATAATTCATTTTCAATGATGATATTTAATATATTTTTACTATTATGAGTTTAATATTTATATATTATTTTTATTACATATTGATCTTTCTAGGATTATAATATTATTTTTACCATCTTACCTTCCAATCCATTATAATATGATAACATGGCTCAGGCGTATGTGTGGACTACCACTTGTAAGGTGCAATTAATTTATCAATTTCACTTTACATTTATAATAATAAAGAATAATTTAATTATTATATATGATATATATAATATAATAATTATTAATTAAAGGTGGTTTATTGTTTACCTTTCTTTTGTTCCAACCCTCAAAATGTGAAAACTTAGTTCAGTCGTACATATACTTAACGATCTCCATTAACAATGTAATTATTTTATATATATATAATATTTACTGATTAGTCTACATAGATATATAATTAAACTATATGATTATTAAATAATTACAAATATTATATTAATTATTTAACTATTAACAACATGAATGCTACTAAACCACCAAACCAAAAAATATATGAAAAATGAAACAATTATCACTAAGAACTATATTTTTAATAAATAATTTCTATTAAAAAATTGATAAATAATTTTTAGTAAACATTATATTGTATATTATATATTATTATGTTCATTTAATAGATTTATAATAAATATATAATTATTATACATGAGTTTTAAACACATAAAAATGAATTATGACCTATGATGACTGATTTTTCCTTAATTTCCCTCTATTGAGGGATATTTTAATGTTATACGTCAAATTTTTTATATGGTGTATTTAATTATCATTCTATGTGTTATATCAAGAATAATTAATACATAATGGAATTTTATGTTGAAATAAATGATATTATATACAATTATATTTTACTTGAAATTTTCCAACTAGTAAGGGGTTTCTTTAACTCAACTTTAATTCATGGAGATGGTAGACTGTATGTACACATGAACACTACTTTCATTTATTTATTTTATTATAAGAATGAATGATAAATTATATATATATAGTGTAATTTCATTATAATTTCTATGTTATATATGTTACATAGTTTTATTATAACCATAGTTTATACATTCCATGAATGTCATGAATGAGTCATATCACATTGTGGGGGTGGTAGTCCACACATCCCCAAACGACATTATCATATTTACACAAGATAGAAATCATAAATCTATGTTATAAATATAAATATTGAAGATTAAATATATTAATAATATCATATATAAAATTTATAAATAGGTTGTTCATTATAATGGCCACCATGAAAGGAGGTAAAGGAAAAAAGAACAATAATTGTTTCATGAGACAATAGTTCACCATATAGAGAAACAATATATTACTTACCCATAAGATGGGGGCTTGTGTAATTGTAGTTGAAAATATTAACATAAAAAATAATATTATATTGAAGATAGTGGTTATTTATGTGATATTATAATAATAATACTAATTGGAGTGTAGAATGGAAATGAAACAAAAAGGCTTGATATAAGACGTTCCCCCTTAATCTGGTAACTTCATTTGGTTTATACCAAAAGACATCATTGGAAAAAATTATTCCCTATGTAAGGATTATATATCATGGGTTAGGATTTTAGGAAGATATTATGGAAGAAAATGGCTATCCAATGGGTGTTGGGTAAGTTTCTAGGTCATTCGGGCCCTTAAGCTAAAGGTTTAGTCTTATATTGGGGTTAATTTTTCCTTAATCACTATAATTAATATTAATCACTTTCACTAATCATTTGGTCCAAAATTAAGTTCATATTATCAGAATATTGATATAATATTTATTACAATGGTTTAATTCCATTTTTCTAAAATCAATTCATAGAATCAGAAAAATTAATATTAATGCTAATCTGAAAGGCGAACAAATTAATTCATCTTAGTAGAAAAATCATAAAAATATTGTCATTTTTCTATATCAAATTTCAGCGTGAATTGATTATAATGATCTAAATTGTATTATTATATGTATTATTTTTTTAATTTGACCGTAAAAAAATTTAATATATAGTTTAACATTAATAATTATTTAAACATAAGGTCATTTTCAACTAAAATGCAGTATTGTTCATTTTTCATCGAAATATGATGTTTCTCTAAAAAATACTAAAAATTCAACCTAAGTAATTTTGAAATTATTAATTAAATTATTTTGTTTATTTTATCTAATTCAATTTATTAATTTATCAAATATATTATATAACAGTTTTACCGTTAAAAGGAAGTAAAAATACCTTCATAAAAATATGGGTTTTTATGTGTAAAATTGGGATTATTATTATATTATTCTTATAAAATTAATTGGATGAACATATAAAATATATTATTCTATATATTACACATATATTAAATTAAAATCATTAACTTATGGAATTTAATTAGTTTTATTAAGAAAAAACATATTTGGATGCATAAAAATGATAATATTTCTTTTTTATATGACATTAGTTCTTATTTTCATTTCTCATTAATTGATAACCCATGAATTAATTTTACACTTATATAAACCATAAATATTTATATTCCAATAAATAATAATCATAACGATTAAAATAATGGCTAGTTTAGATCATATTATATTAAATTATAATATTCTAACAATGTATTTTTATTTGGTGAAACTCAGTCTTGCATATAACACAAACTATTGAGGAGGTCAATATTTCATATAGTGAAAGATATCGAGGAAGTATTCTCCTGAATAAAATGTAATCTAATTTAGTCTTTCATTAATATATAGAATCTATTTTAAATATTAAATGTATTATAATGTATTCAGATATTATATTCCCTTATGTGCTTCATGTCGCGTGTCATACATGTTATCAAATACAGGTTTCTTACGTTATAATTCTATGTTGTTATATTTCTTACTGATATTTACTATAAGGAATCACATAGTACAAGAATATGGATAATTTATAGTGTATTAACCTCTCATATGGTTTGAAATAAGAATGTAGTGACATGAATATGGTATGAAAATAAATGTGTTTGGAAATTTTGAATTCATAAAGTACTTGAGATTATTGGCATAGAAAAACCCATGTTTGGGGGAAAATATAAGAGAAACACTAATTTATTGGATATTAATGTTTTCATTAAAAACATTTCTATGTTTCAATCAATTGTGTGACCCAATACATGCTAAAAGATTTAATAAGTTGTGTATCATCAATGGGAAACATTATGCTTTGTTTGGTAGGGAAGAAACATATAGGGGAATCTTAAGCCTGTGACTGGAGAATATGATGTGAGATTTCTATCCAATGAATAAAAACATTGATTGTTCCATAAATGTCTTTGTCATCTGAACCAAAAAATATTAAGGGATTTGATGAAATTTTAGGCTGATCAAGATCAACCAAGGTTTTCACGTGATCTAACTCATTGTTACACCTTGAGATTTTGTGAAATATTTTTTTCAAATAAATTTAATATTTGTGATATTCTGGGTTATAAGAAATAATATTATTTGTTTTTGTTATTTTCAACATTTAGTTTAGACTTTATATATAAAAAATGAGTTTAAATGAAATATGAAATATTGTTAAAATATTATTATTTAAAATCATAGTTATCTCACATATGATTGGATGGTAGGTATGTATAAGATTTAAAAAATTATGAAAATATAAATGGTACACATGTAAATAAATTAAATTATTTACTGACCATATAATTATAAATGAAAAAAACTATTTTAAAAATAACATTGTAATTTTTAAAAAACTATTTAATGTAAACAAATCTGTTTCACCCAAATAAATTAAAAAAATAAATTTTATCATATATTTCAATTAAATTTATATAATATATGCCTAATAATATATTTAACATTCATCTTATGTGTTTTCTACACAATATATAAGAATAAAATACAATTTTACAGTTAAAAACTATATTTTAATAAAAAACTGGTTTGACACCTTTTTATTAACATATATAAAAAATAATTATGGAAAAATATATAAATTTTATTTAAAAGATAAATTTGTTTTTTAAATAAGAATATAAAAATCATCTTAGGGTGAATCCTTGAGAATTTTCTACAAATATGTTTTTGGATTAATAGAAAAAATACTGAATTTTAATTGGAAACTACACTTTTGTTAATTTTATTTGTAATATTATATTGCATTTTTAGTTGGTATTAATGTAAAATTATTTAAATTATATATCAATTAATATCATTTAGATCAATTTAATTAATTTTAAATTTAATTTTGATATAAAATCAATTTAAACATTTGAACATTTCTTCTATTTGAAAATCCTTATTTATCATCTAGTCTATGGGATTTATTTAAAATTTAAATTTTACAATTCTATGAATAGAACTGGGGAAAATGGATTACATATTTGGAATATTTATAAATATTATTATCTAATAATTAATAATTAATTTTGGACTAAAATGAATATTGAATATAGTAAAACATAATTAACTCGGTTAAGGTAAAAATATAAGGCCCCAGCCATAAACATTACTTAATCTTGAGTTATTCAAGAATTAACATTGTGGAACATTTCATGTTTAGAGTTTTAGAGAATTATGTCATAAAATCCTGCATTATATTCCTCATTTAAACAAGTTGGTTACAATAAATACAATATTTATTTTTTCCCACCCAAGGAAACTTATTTTAATTAAATCATGGATTCTTTCTTGAAACTTCATCGACACTATCATAACATCATGTAACTTTCCCTTGACCTATGAAATGTTTTTCAAAAACATGGTATGATCACAAAAAGCTCAATAATGGTTATAAAATAAGGAAAGGAAACATTAACCCATAAATAAATACAAATGAATGAAACCAAAACATTTCATTCATAATATACCTTTTGAAATCATAAGATTTATGAGTAACACATAGAAATCATAAATTATAGAGGTAACATATGGAATCTATATCAAGCTTGCATTGTAGCTATCACATCTATGTAGGGAGTCACATTTGGAATACCCATCACAGTATGTTCCCTAAATCTCTTAGGAGAAACATTAACGTTTACCTCTATCTCGTTACCCAATGCATTGGAGAGCTATCTTGGGCTCACCCGCCTTTTTTTATCACAGAACCACCCATATACTTAACAATTGCCAAGAACCATAACAAAATCACAACACATAACATAATCATAAAGGAAACATAATATTCACACATTGCAATAACAATTTAACATTTTAAGATATTGAAAAAATGAATCCATTCTAAAAAACATTTTCAAAACCATTTAAAACATTTAATAAATAGTTTTTTGAATCAAAGTGACCCATACCACTTTGAAGCTTTTAACATTTTAAACTATTAATATACATATATATAAATCCTTAAAACCATTTTGAAAACATGGATCTAAATGGGAAATATTTATAAGAATAAATCATTAAAACATTTTAAACTATATTTTTGTTAAAGAGTTTTTAACAAAATGAGAGACACTTGTATACAAATAATTGTGGAATAACATTTAATCTGAACTTTATAATATCATGAGAATAAAGGGATCAATGATATAATATGTCAAAGGACAGTATATACTCCATATAAAAGTGAATTGGTGCATAACTACAATGAAGTCTCAATAGAAATGTAAAATGAGATGAAATCCCTTATAAAGAAGGTATCCTTAAATTAAGGATAGATCAATCTCATAATTATGTGTGAAAAATATAAATAAACCCAATATAAGTGGATATTAAGTCTAAAACAATCATATTTCATTCACATATATTAATAGGATGAGATATTCAATAACTACATGTTGAACCCAAAGAAATCGAAATTGGGTTAAGAAGATCCCTTGTAAAAATTCGACAGCCTAACGACATCACATTAAATTTATGAAAATGAGTTGATGAGAAAAAAATTTATCTCATCACTTGGAAATAAATTTTACATCAATAAGGATATATATGAACATATCCCAACACAATAAGATGTAAATTAAAAGAGATAAAAAAAATAAGTCTTTTAAAAAGAGGCGGGTGAATGGTTTCCTTACCGATTTGGGTAACTTTTGAAATGTACAACCCATGAAAAAGGGTCATACAATGAAGATGTGAATACCCATAAATTAAATTATATTACACAAATAATTAAATCATGGGAAGTACAACACCAAACATAAGTAAATAGAGGCAAATGTAGTATGAATCTCACGAGAATAAAAGTGAGATGAAAAATCCCTAACGAAAACTCGGCAGCCTAACGGCGCCACTTAAAACATTCAAAAATGGATTGAAGAGATCAAATAGGGTCTCTCATCATATTAAAATAAAATTTATATCAATACGGATATAAAAGAACATCCCCAAACATAAGAAATAAGAACTTAAAAGAAGTGACAAAAAGAGAGTACTTCAAAAGAAAGAGAGAGGTTGGATCTCTTACCTCGTGTCCGACTTGACTCGATCGTTATTTAATCTCATGAATAATAATCTAGAGTTAATTTACAATTTCTTGAGAATCTATTTTATGTTAATTATCCTTATATATCACTTATTACCATGTTATGAACATTATGTAATTATTTAAGTTAATAATATTCGTTTTGTCGATCATTGGTACTTGAGTCAAAAATAAACTTCTTATAACTACAAGTTATTCATGTGGTAAAATATACATTATATACAGAATTATATTCATGATGTAGATATCATATATATAATATATATCTAGTATATACATGCATTTAAAATATTACAATACATTAAGAGGTATGAAATGAAATGCACTGTTCATGGAGACGGTAAGCCGTATGTACGCATGAATGCTAGTTTCATTTCTATTTCATATTTATTGGAATTAAATCATAATCATATAAAGGTATATTATAATTCCAGTATAATTTCACATATAATATCATCAACTATATCCTTTATAAGTCCCGCATATGGCATTAATGAATCAAATCACTTTTAGGGGGCGGTTGTCGGCACTTCCTAAAATGAAGATATCACATTTACCAATAATGGAAACCATAAAGGTATACCATAAATGAAAAATACAGAAGCATATGATAAACATAAAAAAAATATATATCATATATAAATAGATTGACATCTTAATGGCCACCATGAAAGGTGTTAGAAAAATATTGAACAATCATCATTTCGTGAGGCAGAAATTCACCATCCACAGAAATAGTATGTTCCTTAACCATTAGACAGAGGTGTGTGTAAGTGTAGCTCGAATACATCTCATAAAAAATTCCTAGTATATTCAAGATATTGTTTTTTTAATAAATAAACTAATAAAAAGAGTTTAGGGGGTTGGAGAAGCAAAATAAAACAAAAGAACATAAGAGAAAGCATTACCTTTAAATCAGTTAACTCCTATTGGTTTGAACCAAAAGGGTTTATTGAACAGATTTCTGCCTAAGGTAAGGATTATATGATGAAGAGAGGGATGTTGAGAGATTAAATGAGCAGAGTTTGGCCGAGCCAATGGATTTATAGGTGTGGTTATGTTGGTAGAGGAGGGGACCTTTTATAAGAGGGATGAGGGTCACTCTTGGAATGTGATGAAAATTTACTTTATTATAAAATGCGTTTTGGATTTTAAAGGTCACAAAAAGATATATTTCTAGGATAAGGTGATAAGGGGTTTAAATACACCCATCAGATAGGTTTTTGACCAGTAAATGTCTTTGATTTTAGATTATCTTCTCATTTTATTATATCGTTCATTAATGAGAAAATCAGTGCATGATCAAGGTGTCATAAATAAATTAAATTATTTAATGTATAAAAATTATTAGAAAAATATCATGATGTATGAAGTCTTTTTATCATTCTGATTAATATATATAGTAAACAATATGACCTGTATAACCCCATGTAAAAAAATTTTTACTAAAAGAATACATGTTTGCGAGATTTTTATTTTAACTTTAAATAAAAAGTTATTAATGTCATTTTCTTACCCAAGTGGCTCCATGGGGTCCCCAAGTTGATCCATTAATTTCATTGGTCGGCCATGACTCGTCCAATAAGTTTGTGAAATGTGTGAAGGTAATTTCATATTATTATAACATTATATTTACCTTAAATTACACTAATTACCTTTAATCCCGATTAATAAAACATAAAACATACTATTCACCAATAAATTATTTTCATCCCATTGAACCATATTTTAATTACTATTGTCAACCTTGTATGTCGGATTTATTTAAATCCATTTCACATAAGTGGTAATGTTTCATTTAACAAAAAATAAATAAATTTTTTATCTACCACTTAGTGGTTTCACTGTTCATCAAAAATTGATGTTTTTCAGAAAAATATCCAAAAAATCACGCTGAGCAATATTTGATATTCCGAATTCAATGATGATGTCTATTTTAAAAAATTGAAATCATATATGTTTCATTAATTAATTTAAAAATTAATTTCCATTGTCAAAACAAATAGAGTGTTTTTAAGAAACAAAGTATATCAAAAGATTGACACTAGTTTAAGTCCAATTTCAAAGTGAAATTAATTCCAATGACCAACATTGGATTAAATGGTAAAAATATATTCTAATTGAAATTTAAAACCAATTCAAAAGTTAATATAATCATATAAATAAATTATATTAAAACAAGGTTTTGAATTAAAATACAACATTATTCACTTATTCATTAAAAATGAACTTTATCGGAATAATAACAAAAACATACAAAAAGTAAATTTTGTCAACCTTATTCTTATTAAGGATTTAAATTGGTCCAATATAATTTATAATAGTGAAAAAAAATATTTTTAAAGAGGTTTTATCATCAAAAGGTGATAAATCGACCTTTTAGTGGATATTAGAGTATTTATGTTTAAAATTGAATTCGTTTCTTATTTTAAGCCCTTATGTTTTATTGGATAAATGTAAATACATTTAACAAACATATATAATCATATTTTAGTTATTTATATTCATTCTTTCCAATACAACGTCTACGTGTTAAATACCATTTAAAATAATATTATTATATTATTAGTGTGCAACGTAAGATTTCAAAGAAACTCGTTGTTTCTTATCGGTTACGCTATCGAAAATTGAAACCCCTTTAAAGTAAAATTAATATTTATTTCACCAATATTAATAAATATGAAAATTTCTAATTCTTTATTTTCCAGGGATGTTACAGAAAATGAGTTCAATAAGGGTTAAACTAAAATGATAATTTTTTAAAATTATTCAAATCATATATACATTCTATTTAATGGTTTTATTTAGATAATATAATTCCCATTATTCAATATCTAGTCGTTTATAATATTTTTTATTTGTAATGACCATTTCATTTAAAATTGTTTTGGGAAATTTCTATGTAGTTTCCAAGTGGTCCCTTTTCCCCCACTTATGAAAGGCCACCACCAGCCTCCTCTTATTCACACAAAACATGTAATATAGTTCCTAAATACCCTTAAAAAGTCCCTCCAAAAAACCCTAAGTCATTTTCTTGATATTTTGTTCCTACTGAAAGACAAACTTTGGGGTCTCTAATAAAAGTTCAAAATGAGGCTCTTCTAAGAGAATATATTTATCTTTACTAAGATCATAATTTTTATTTCTTATTTTTCCACAATTAATTATGTCATAAAACATCCAATATAATAATAATAGTGTAGAATATATAATTATATAATATTTTGTTAATGTAATTACCTAAAACTATCCCCACATTCATCAAATGGGTTAGAAAATCATTATTAATGTGAATAACAATCCACCACCTCATAAACCAATGTCGTTCATTTTGACATTACCACATAGCACGACTGAGTAGTATGATAGATGTAATGTGTTTATATATATATATATAATTTATAACACAAGTATAAATATATAGTCATTAAATCCTATAAAAATGTTTTAATTTCCATTAAATATTGGATATGATAACATTTCTCGTGTTTATAACCGACTACCGCCTCATGAAGCAATGTGATTCGTTTTCACAAACACATTACATATAAGATGATAAAGATAAATTTAATATATATATATTTTATATATTAAATAATTATGATATTAATGATATATTTATTATTATGATAATATAATATATCATTTTCTTTCTTAACTTTGCACTCACTAAATGATGATAACATCCTTTGTGTACATGTGGACAACCACCTTCATGAATCAATGTGACTCTCTCTTTTGTTAAAAAATTTGATAATATGTATAAGAAAAATTTAATGAATAATATATTATATATTATCTTATGATCATTCTATAATGATAAAATATAACATACATATTTTCCAAAATTATAATTGAAAAAGGATATGTTACGCAGGCGTACTTATGAAAAACTGTTTCTCTGATCGTAAGATACTTCATTCCTCAAAACCATTTTTCATGATTGGTAATAAATTTATAATTTACATATAAATATTTTAATTATGTCATTATTATTATTCTAGAGATGATGAAGCCATGATAAAATTAAAATGATAGAAAATAAAAAATAAAAACATATAAAAAATCTATGTGGTTATAACCCAAAACATGATTTTGACAAGTAATTGGAAATAAAAGAATAATAAATTGTCATAAGTAATAATATATGATATAATATATTTTATTATGGTTTTCTAATATACTTCTAATAAACATATATTTATGATAGAGGATTTTAAAATGTTAATGAATGTAGTCGAGTATCAAGAAAAGGGATTTATGGTCTCTCTTTTATTTTTGGGAGACGTATGCAAATTAAGCACTCATTTATTTTTTGTGGTGTATATACTACCCCTTTTAAATTTTATAACATGAATACAATTATTTAAATTATATTTAATTTGATATTTTATGTTATTATTTCTAGGGACTATGATCAAAAATATTACTAAATCGGTAAGTGATTTTTGTCTTAATTTTCTTTCTATGATACTTATGTCATGTTACAAAGCTATATTATTTTATTTGGTGTATATAAATCATATTTTAAATTTAATATCAGGATTTTATTTATTCTCCTAGTATTTTATGTTTCATTTAATGTTTTTTTTCATGGGGATTACAATTCATGTTACCTAGTGGTAAAATCATTACATTACAATCACATCATTTATTGTTACAGTTTATGATTAACTCTCAAATATTGAAATATTATGATATAACTTTGAATAATTCTCATTAATTTTTTTAATATTTTATTATTTATGGTATTTTCATGTATTATTACCATTTTTACACTATTTACAACAAACACATATTGAGAAAAAGTGTTTAATAAAAATCCTTTTTATTTCTCTATTCGGTCAAAAACCCTATTTCATTCAAAAAATATTTTCTAAAAATATTCTGAGACATGTTTTTAAAATTTAGATACTGAATTATTAGAAAAAAATACCCATGTTTTACATTTTAATTTTTTTAAAAGGAATATTCATGTCATTTTCTAAACAATTCCAGTTTGGATTTTATAAAAAATCTGAAAGGACCCTTTATTTTTCTTTTAAAGAATGAACAAAACATAACATCCTCATGAAAATTATTTTAATTGAATCATTGATTATAGTTTTTCAAGGTTATTTTTAAATATAATAATTTCAAAGTGTTTTAGTTTTTAAAATATTTTTACAATGAAATGTTATATTCCTCAAGAAATATTCCACAAGATTTATCTTTCGAAATCATTATCCATCTATGATGGCATATATTGATGTAAATTGTGATTTATTAGTGATATATACCACATGTAACATTTTTATTCTTTCTCATATTAGTCGATGTTAAATATTTCTTAATTATTATAAAATATTTTATCATTAATGGGTTATACCATGATAAAATTGTTATGAAACCTGATTCATTCTATATGGGTTATGAGTTGATGAATGATGAAATGATTATATAACATATCTATTTTCCTTAGGATATTGTATAATTAAATATTTATTAATCCCATTTCATTTCATGGGTTATGATATGAATACATTTTTATGATCTTACGCCAAACATTTGTATGACTGTCATTATGTGATAATGGTTACTTTATAACCAAGGATGGTGGTCACATTATAATTAAGGAAAATAGTTAATTTTTTAAAAAATATGGTAGTTACATTATAAAAAAATTTGGTGGGACCTATTTATTCCTCTCATTAATATGTTAAAGTATTTTATATAATTATATAACAATGGGAAACCATTTGATTAGCTTGATCCACTATGGGAAAAAGGTGTTCCCAGATTTATAATTGGAAACAAGTGTATATTGATCCACAATGGGAAACTGATGATGATTTAGAATCCACCATGTTGATACTCTTGGATATTAACCTTTACATATGTGATGTTTTTCAAAATTTGTGATGGTTCATCACTTTTATGTCAATAGATTATGGTTCATGAATGATTATTGATAATTTATTACCCTTACAGGACATATTTTTTGAAATAATAATCTTCTATTGCATCACTCATTTTTATGACTTTTTATAGGTTGGGTATTACCATCATAAGTCATGTGCATCATCAAATATAATTATTCTTATATTACGATTTCATATGATCATAGATTGAAATCAATTATGTTTACCATTATTGTTTATTTGGACTCACACTTTCTTATGCTTCCTTCCCCATGTTATGAAGAATAGTTTAGGTAGGGTATAGAAAAAAGGAGTTATATATGAGATGATATTTTTGGGAGGTATTAGAGATATTTCACCAAATTAGAATATTGTTTACCCAGTCCTAAATTACTGAAGTTTCACAATAATCTAGAATGTGATTGTGTACTAATTTGAATACCCATATAAAAATATTTAATATCAATATTCAAAAGGCATAGTTTTTTATAGTTTGTATAAAATTAATGTTTTGTTTAAACATTTTTAAATAGGGTGAGAAAACATTAGTGATATCCATAGATATATTTCTATGTATTTTTGTAGGGTTGTCTTAAATGCTACGTCTAAGTATGAGTCAAAGTATGGGAAAAAGTCTTATCACTATAAGAAAACTGTCGTTTAGCGGCGGTTTTAAATACCGCCGCGAAACGCGTTTTTGGGCCGCCATTTCGCGGTGGTTTTAAGAACTGCCGCGAAAAGACCGCTGCTAAACAGAAAAAAATAATTAAAATTTTTTAATTGTTTTTTTAATTTTATTCGAGGATTAGTGGCGGTTTTTTAAAAAACCGCCGCGAAATAGTGGCGGTTTCGGTAAAACCGCCGCGAAATGAAATGAAAAAAATAAAAAACGTGAGAATCCCCGAAATCACTAAAATGACCATAAATTTTGTTCCGAGCATCCGTTGAAGCGCCACAACCAGTCAAATTGAAGCTCATGAAGAGATATAGAGGCACATATAATAAAAACCATGAGACGGTCTAAGGTGTGGAAGATATTAGAGTTATAAAAAAGTTGAAAAAAGTTCTCCAAATTCAAACGACCATAACTTTCGCTCCGGGTGTCCGTTTGGGCTCTACCACATATCAAATCGAAGCCAGCGAAGAGAGCTACGCACTAAAATAATACACGCAAGATTCTGTCGTGTTTTTCGACCCCAAAATCCCCTCTGAATGCCTCCAAAATCCTGTTTCCATCACCGGTGTCTCGTCAAACTTGTCTTCAAACAGACCTAACTTTCGATCCGCATGTCAGTTCGGCCTCCTCCACCTTCCAGATCATAGCTCGTTCCATGAGCTTCAGTTTGACTGGTCGCGGCGCCCACATGCACTCCTAGATCATATGTTATGGCCTTTTTAGTGGGTATCAAGTTTGTTATATTTTTCAATGTCTCGTTCGTAGCACCCATTCTCCGTCAGCTTTTTTTAAATGGTCATAACTTCCAATCCGTCTGTCCATTCGAACTCTTTCACCTTTCAGGTTGAAGAGAGTCTCAGGATCTTTGATTTGAAAGGTCGCGAATCTAAAACGGACTCCCGGATCATAAGTTATCTCCGTTAACGTGAGTCCAATGTTTTGTCTCTTTGTGCCCGTTTTGACGGGTTTTAACGGTAGCTCCATTTATTACTGTTTATTTTGGTTTCCATGACTTTTTATCTTTATCAATGGTTTTTTATGGGTTATTATGATGAATATGTTGAATTATTAAAGTGTTTTCCAGAGTTGTCACGAGTTTTCATGCATTCTCATTTTTTCTAATGCCTCATTCTTCATATGCTTCTCCATCCTTTTTCATGCGTTTTCATGATTTTTCATCCCTTATCACGTCTTTTTATACTTTTTCATATGATTCCTTTATTATTTATTATTTATTATGTATAATATACATTAATTTATTTATTATCTATTATTTGTAACTGGTTATTTATTATTTATTATTTATTATTTATATTTATTTATTAGTTATTATTTATTAGTTATTATTTATTATTTATATTTATTTATTATTTATTATTTATATTTATTTATTATTTATTATTTTCTATTTATTATTTATAATCTATATTTATTTATAATTTATAATTTATAATTTATTATTTATTATTCATTATTTATTATTTATATTTATTTTTTAGTTATTATTTATTAGTTATTAGTTATTAGTTATTATTTATTATTTATTATTTATTATTTATTATTTATATTGATTTATTATTTATTTGTATTTATTAGTTGTATTTATTTATTATTTATTATTTATTTATTATTTATATTTATTTATTATTTATTATTTATTATTTATATTTATTTATTATTTATTATTTATATTTATTTATTATTTATATTTATTATTTATTTTTATATTTATTTATTATTTATTATTTATATTTATTTATTATTTATTATTTTCTATTTATTATTTATTATTTATATTTATTTATTATTTATTATTTATTATTTATTATTTATTATTTATATTTATTTATTAGTTATTATTTATTAGTTATTAATTATTATTTATTAGTTATTATTTATATTTATTTAGTATTTATTATTTATTATTTATTATTTATTTGTTATATTTATTTATTATTTATTATATATATTTATTTATTATTTATTGTTTATTATTTATATTTATTTATTATTTATTTTTATTTATTATTTATATTTATTTATATTTATATTTATTTATTATTTATTATTTATATTTATTATTTATATTTATTTATTATTTATTATTTATATTTATTTATTATTTATTATATATTATATATTATATATTATATATTATTTATAATTTATATTTATTTATTATTTATTATTTATTAGTTATTAGTTATTATTTATTATTTATATTTATTTATTATTTATTATTTATTATTTATTTATTATTTATTTATTATTTATTATTTATATTTATTTATTATTTATTATTTAATATTTAATATTTAATATTTAATATTTAATATTTATTTATTATTTACTATTTATTATTTATATTTATTTATTATTTATTATTTATTATTTATTTATTATTTATATATATTTATTATTTATATTTATTTATATTTATTTATTATTTATATTTATATTTATTTATTATTTATTATTTATTATTTATATTTATTTATATTTATTATTTATTTTTATTTATTATTTATTATTTTCTTTTTATTATTTATTATTTATATTTATTTATTATTTATTATTTATTATTTATTATTTATTATTTATTATTTATTATTTTTTATTTATTATTTATATTTATTTATTAGTTATTAGTTATTAGTTATTATTTATTATTTATTATTTATTATTTATTATTTATATTTATTTATTATTTATTATTTATATTTATTTATTATTAATTATTTATATTTATTTATTATTTATTATTTATTATTTATATTTATTTATTATTTATTATTTTCTATTTATTATTTATTATTTATATTTATTTATTATTTATTATTTATTATTTATATTTATTTATTATTTATTATTTATATTTAATATTTAATATTCCTTATTTATTATTTATTATTTATTATTTATTATTATTGAGTTTATATTTATTATTTATGTATTATTTGTTTTTTCAATTAATAAATATAAGTATATTAAATTATGTTTATTGACCACATGGTGAGCTTGTTAGAGTGGTAAAGTCTTTGAAAAATATGCGAGAGGTTAAAGGTTCAAATCTCACCAGACGTAGAATTTCTTTATATTGCATGGGTATGCATGTGCATGGGATGTGCATGCATGGATAAATAAAGTAAATAAAACAATACGAAATAAATAAATAAATAAAATAAATACGAAATAAAATAAATAGATAAAATAAATTAATACGAAATAACAAAAATAATAAATTCAAAATTAAATAAAATAAATAAATCAAATAAATAAATAAAATAAATAAATAAAATAAATAAATAAAATAAAATAAATACAAAATAAAATAAATACGAAAGAAAAAAAATACGAAATAAAATAAATACGAAATTAAATAAAAAAATACGATAAATAAATAAATAAATAAATAAATAAATAAATACGAAAAATAAATATATAAATAAATATATAAATAAATACGAAAAATAAATATATAAATAAATAAATATATATAAATATATAAATAAATATATAAATAAATAAATAAATAAATAATAAATAAATATATAAATATATAAATATATAAATAAATATATAAAATAAAAAATAAAAAAAAATAAAAAACAAATAAAACAAATAAAAAAACTGCCGCTAAAAAACCGCCGCGAAACGTTCTGCGACAGTTTTGAAAACCGCCGCAAAATAGTTTCCCGACCCACGATTTAGCGGCGGTTTAAACCGCCGCTAAATGGAAAAAAAACGGCCGCTAAATGACTTTTTTGCCGTAGTGTATAATTATGGAAAACGATAGAGCATGTGGTTTCTACGAAATTAAATCCCCATATGGATAAAAAAAATTATATGTGTCTCTAGAACAAAGATTCCTAGTTATAATTACTCCAAAAAGGGTGCATTGATCGAGAATTAATCATCACCTGGTGTGTGGAATGGGCCACCTAGGTGGTTTAACACTCCCTGAGGATATTCTTTTCTAATTTACAAACAATTTACAAAACCTCATGATGGATTTAAATAAACTATGATAAAGGATGACCTCGGATAAACCTAATGTGTCATAAATTTAAAATAATGAGTCATGATGTTGTCATATTATAAATTATTTTTCTTGATTTTTTCATTTTCCACTATGATTAGTGTTTCTCACACTGTGAGATTTCATTTTATTAAATGAAGCAAACTAGAAGGAACTCAGTTAAGATTTACTATGGGGAAACAATTTCCAATGAGATGCCAAATGGGATGATGAAAAGAGTAAAGGATATTTCAATTCTTTCTAATTAGTTATAATAAATGTTTATTAACAATGTGGACCTAAACCAACTATCAGACTCACCAAAGAAGTGAAAGATATGGATAACTAAGATGTAGGGTAATGGTGACTGTAGAAGAAATAAAATACAGTTTCCTATATATCGATAATGTGGAAAAAATAACTCAAGGGAATGTATTAGAGGAGAGAGAAGATGTATTGGTTGTGGAAAAGAATTAGGAAAATCAACTAACTTAAATGGAAAAAATAAATAATCAGTTAACACAATGGGTGATAATAATGTTCTCCCTAAGGTATCATTGAATCTTTAATGTTTTTAATGTGGAATGTATGGGAATTATGAAAATTGATATCCTAAGGTTAAATATACGAAGAGAACCATCAAGGCTGTAAACGTAATGTCTTATATGTTTATGATGTAGTGTCTGGGAATGTCATATGAAAGTAAGGAGGTATTAAGGAATGAGATGACGAAGCCTAGTTAATGGCATGATAATTAAGCAAGAATATTTAATTATTCATATACTGGAATTAAAGGATTATGCTAATATGAATCATTAAATATATATGGTTTTTCAATATAATATTTTACTTATTGATTTAAAAAAATATGTTAAATAGTACAAATGGATTAAAATAATGATTTAATAACAATGTGACATTTTTATTAAGGGAATATAACCATTAATTTGTTTCAAATGTTGGGATTATAATGTTGGGATAATGATATACTGCATATAAAATTGTAAACTGGATTGTACCGATTACCTTGGAACTGATTAATGATTTTTTTAAAAAAAATTTATGGTATCATTGATAGAGTTTTCAACATTTTTAGACATATGCAACATCTTTAAAAATCTATGTTTTCATTCAAGTAATGAGGATGTATTTGTTTTTTAATAATGTTTTGTGGTAATTAATGTTATTACTAATTTTAAAAATAATACACGATGATGGATTTGACTGTTTTGGTATGTGACAGTCATGATCAACTTTAGGATATATGAGGGATTATAGTGATGTTTATTTTGAGAAATTTGGTGACCTTATTTATAAGATTTCATTTTTGTATTGGTTATAAGGTTAACCATTTGTGGAATGGTTTTTGTTGAACTTTTAATTAGGTTTTATAGAATAACATATAACATCACCATATGAATATATATTAATATGGGATAACTAGTGATAACATATTTTTACCAAGAGATCTTTAGAATGAATTATCATTCTATTTTAGATCTTATGATCTGTTAGATATTAAATAATAAAAAAAAATCATCTTTATTTCTTATTGTATGATATTTAGTGTAAATTTATTTTTTCACAACTATTCTATGAAATTTCCATTATGAAATAGAAGAAATCTAATCAATATACATATATAAATATTCCCCTTTGAAATTATTGATCATATCACGATGGTAGTCTATCAGATGGATCTTTCACTGAACCACTAACATGTTCATGATTTGTTCCATATATCTATCCTAAGAAAGTACAGACCTGATTGATCATATATACTGAACATAGAGGTCATATCGCAGGAGCAAGATGCTCCTGACGAGGAATAACTAGTAGAGATACTAGATAACATAGAGTAGGTTATGTGAAACAAGAAAACTTACTTTTTCAATATTTTTTGGAAAACCACTAGCATAAGAAAGCTATGTGGTAACATCAAGATGTATTAAAGTATAAATATCTCCATTTATTGGTATCAATGTGACAAATATGGAGGAGAAATTTATTTTAATGGTTTATAACGTGACACCATTAGATTTTGTAATTTTTCTAAATAATGTTAATATTTTTTATATTTTCTGGTACATGAAACACTGAGTTTTGTTTTTGTTATACAAAACACTTCTTTGTCATTATTTACATGAAACAATGTGTTTAAATTAAGTGAGACATACTGCTAAGATAATATTTTTAAAATGATAGTTATCTCCAAGATGTTGGGTTGCTGGGTATGAATATGATGAACTAAATTATGAAAATATATGGATTACGGATGTATATAAAATTAATTCTTTGGTGACTAAATAATTATAAATGAAAATGAAAACCATTTTAAAATAAATGAAATCTTTTTTTGAGAAAATAATTTTACAAAAAAAGTATTTCACATTAATAATTTTAAAAACCATTTATGGTGAATGATTTAACACAAATATATATATTATATATTTAGTAGTATAGTTAACACTAATTTTTTGTGTTTTCGAGGCAAGATATATAAATATACCAACTTTAATGCTTAAAAAAATTATTTCTCTAAAAATATTTTTTTTCTCTTTTGAAAGACATATATTAAAAATATTTTTGAATGTTTTAGAATTTTTGATTGATTAAAAAGTTTTATTTTTTAATTCAACACTTCAAATATATATTCTTAGTAATTTTATAAAATTTTAGTAAATGATTATTCACGTTTTGAATCGTGATAATACTGTATTATAATGGAAAACATCCATTTTTTTATATTACTTACAATGTTATATAATATGTTAAATTTGTTTTAAGGTTAACATAGTTTAATTAGATAACTATTGTTACCATTTAGTTCAATTTTATTTATTTGATATTTATGTTTTATATAATTATTTTTAAACTAGTTAACATTTTTAAATATTTGAGAATATTACTTTCTCATTGAATATATGAGATTAATTTTAAATAAAAATGTTCTACTTTAGTGAATTAATTTTGTTTATTTTTTTACTTATTTGGAATAAAAATAATTTATATTATTTAATAAGTACAAAATATTTTTTTACATAAATGAATAGTGAAAAAAGTAAAACATAATTATCATTGTTAAGTTAAAAATTTGTTAAACCTAGGGTAAACTAAAAGTTTAAGGAATACAAATTACCAAAAACTTGTCTATATCATATTTGTTTGAAAACATTAGATATTATAAATGAAAATTTAGAATTTGTTTACTATTAATGTTTTTTTTTGAAAATGATCTTTTTATATTGGATTTCTTTTGGAAATTTCGAAGTAGTTATCAAGTGGGTTCTGTTCCCCCACATAGAAAATGCCACAAACACCTTTAATTATTTACACCTTTTATGAAATAATATTCAACAAAACCTAGACAAAATAACACCCCAACAACCCTAGTCATGTTTTTAATGTTATGGTTTTCCAAAAAGACCAACACTGGGGTTCCAATTAAGAGATACAAAGGAGATGTTTCTAAAAGAATGTAATTGTCTTCATTCAGATCCTTATTTTTATTTCTTCTAGTTCCACCATTAATTTTGTATTATTACTTATAATATAATAAAAACAGTATCTAAAATATACTAATGTGTTATTAGTTTAATTTAATAACCTACAACTATCTCGACATCCATCAAATGGGTTTTTAAATCGTCATTTGTGTATATAGTAGACTACTTCCTTGCGAACAGATGTCATTCATTTTTTATTACCATCTCTCATAGTGGGGTATAATGATGGATCCAGAGTTTATATATGATATTTATAAAATAATTACACCTCGTGAGCCATTATATAATATAATAAATTTTTTCTTTTCATTCCATAGGTGATATTATAATTTTTTTTGTGCATACATAGGACTACCACCTCATGAAGTGAGGTGCATTCTTTTCACTATATCATTAATAAAGTATATTATTAAAAATGTTTTAAATATATATGATATTAATTAAATAATTATGATATTAAATAAAAATTTATCATTTATAAAAAATAATATATAATTATATTTCATTCATTTTCACTGATTGAAAGATGATAATATCGTTCATGTACGTGTGGATTACCGGCTTCACGAAGCGATGCGACACTCTTTTTTACCCACAAAACCTAATTAGTGTTATTTATAATTATTTTAAAATGAATAATATGTTAGTTATTAAATTATTAAATTTATTTAAATTAAATAATTTACTTACCACCTTTCTATAATGTTTGTTGAAAAATCAAAATGTTATTCATGTACGTGTATGACCTACAATCTCAATGAACATAAGATGATTCATTTATCTGATACATATTTCATTAGTGGTCCTAAAAAAATTATTGAGGCATAAATATTATAATTATTTCATTATTATTATTTTCTATATGATTAAACCATGATAAAATAAGATGATAAAAAATAGACCAATCATATACGAAAACAATTCGGTTATTACCCGAAACATGATTTCAATAAGGAATTGGTAATAAACAGGAATTATATGTTCATGAGTAAATTATATATGGTGTTATATATATAATTATATAAACAAAGATTTATTATAAAATTGTATAAAAATATTATGAAGGATTTTTTATGTTTAAGGTATCCTATTCTTAGTATCTCTTTTATTTCTGGAAAAAATATTAAAATTGAACACTCGTTTATTTTGTGTGTGGTATATACTACTCATTTAACATTTTATATCATGAATAAATTTTTTTCCATATATTTAAAATTTAATTTTATGTTTTTATTTAGTGGTTATTTTGATCCAAAATATTATGAAAGTGGAATGATATTTTTCTCTCAATTATCTTTATTTGAGACTTATGTCATGTTATGCACATATATCCATTTATTAGGCATATATATAGACCCCTTGACATGCGATATAATGAATTTATTTATTCTAATAATATTTATAGTCTCATTTAATGATATCATTTCAACGGGATTATGATTCATGTTAACAAATTGGTAAGAGTTTTATGGTATAATTTCATCATTTATCGAGATTGTTTATCACTAAGTCCAAATACTAAAATATTATTATATATCACTCAATTATTATAGTATAATTTCATATCATATCATTAATAATCATATTAATAATTAATATTATAATTTATCTTCTTTCCAGTACATAAAATAATTGATATTGTTTTATAAAAAATATTACATATTTCTCTCTTCAATCAAAATTCATTTTTCATCCAAAATAGTGTTTTATAAAAATTCATTAAAAATGTTTATAGAATTCATAAAATTATTTAATAAATAATTTTTATCCAATTTTATAATTATTTAAAATAAAGTTAGAATGTAGAATTCATATCATTTTATATTCCTCTTTGCATTTTACCTAAAATATAAATAGAATCTTTGTTTTAATGTTCAAAATAAGAACAAAACATCCCATAATCATATCTATTATTTTAATTCAAGCATAATTTATATAATTTCAAAGTTATTTTAAAATTAATTATTTTCAGAATTTTATAGTTTTAAAAATTATTTTTCAATGAAACATTATCTTCATTTGAAAATTTCCAAAGTGGTTTATATTTCAAAATATATATCCATCTAAGATAAAATCATTTGATGTTACTGAATCTTGTTTAGGGATATCAACAAAGGATTAAATTATTATTCTTTATTGTAATTATTTATTGTTAGGATGTATTTATTTTTATAAAACCATTTTCTCTTCCATGGGATATATAATGATAAAATTATTTCAAAACCCAGTTTTTTCATGATGGTTCATGCAATGATTAAAAATGAAATGGTTGTGAAACATGTGATATTACATAGATTATTCTATGATGTGATGTTTATGAACCTCATTTCATTTCATGAATTATGATTTCATAAATATTTATGATATTTTTTAATACATATGTATTCTTTTTATTATTTGATGTTTTTTACATAATAACTAAAGATAGTGGTTATTTTATAACTAAGGACTATGGTTGTTTTGTGACCAAGGATGGTGGTAAAATTATATAAAAGTATGGGTGAAACCTATATAACCCTTTAATGCATTGGGTAAATATTTATATCTCGTTATATAACAATGGGAAACTTGTATATGGGCTTGATCCACTATGAGAACTAGGTGTGTCCTAATCCCCTATGGGTAACAATTTTTTCCTAATCAACTGTAGGAAATAGGTGTTTCCTAATCCACAATGGGAAACATGTGGTGAGTCCTTACCAACTATATTTTGGTATTGGTAGATAACCTTTACATATGATTTTTTCTCAATATTTATAATGGTGATTCACTTTTAGGACATGAGATTATGGGGCTAGATTGATTTATAATGATTTATCACCCATATGGGCTATGTTCTCCAAGATGCAGATATTTTATGCCATGAGTCGTGTTTTTGATCTATGAAAAGTTGGGTATTATCTTTGTATGTTATATATTTCATCACATGATATTATTATTATCTTATTATTTCATACAATCACAAATTGATATGTATAATGTTTACCCTTATTAAGCATGTTCTCTCACCCTTTCTTATGTTTCCTTCCTTAGGTTAGGAATAAATTTTTTGGTAGGGTATTTATAAGAGGATTTATATGTGAGAAGATATTTTTGGGAGATGATGGAGATCTTCCACCAAAATATATGATTTTGTGCCTATTATTGATTGAAACTCAAGTATTATGGTCCTTAGGAATGAGTTTGAGTAACGTATTGAATATTAATCTAAAAATATGTAATATCTATTAATTTAAAGGATGGGTCCCTATAATCATACATGTGGTTCCTTCTAACAAGGGATGATCACTCAAAACACATATATTGAAAAAGATTAAATGTCAAAAAGAGTGCTTGAACATGTTTATAATGATGTACATGGACCAATTTCACCATGAATATATATGGGAAGAGATATTATATCCCCTTCATTAATATATTTACTATAAGTGAAAGGGTTTCAATTATCACCCACTAGTCTGATGTGATAATTTACCTTAAACATTAACATGAGGAAGTTAAAAATATTTTTTAAAAAAATTTATTTGTTCTGAGAAGTTATTAGATCCACGTTCATGTTGATCAAAGTAGAGGATTATCTCAAGAATCATGGGATAAGGAACCAAGTCTCATTAGTAAGTACTCCTTCGAAAAATGGTCTTCTTGAGGGAAAAACCTGATAATCAACAACATGACCAAGATGATGATTTTAGAGTAAAAACTTCTAGACATGTTTTGAAAATAATTAGTGTTTAAATAAAATTCATATTATAATAGATGTCTCTAGTTAATAGAGGAATATAAGTATATATAAGAGATATGGTATTTAAATTGTTTGAAATTTCTGTATATATGAGTATCATTCTTAACAAGGAGATGAATAGGATGTTTGAATGTTATAATAGGGGAGTGGTATTTCTAGACTACTCTAGAAAAAGAAATAAATATAAATGATTGAACAAGGGGCTGTAAAAAGATATAGATTAATGTGAAGTTGCATTAGTGAAAAAATGAGAATTATCATCAACAAATCCATGATAAGTCTCTATAGAAAAATGTTGAAGACATGAGAAGATCGAGGTGAGTGTAATTACCTAAGGATGAATTGGAAAATGGTCTAGATAACTTTATAATTGAATCTATATAGAAACCAAATAGTTAAGAAAAAATGGGTGGTCAGAAAATATTAAATTATTAGACAGTACCTGTACAGACATATAGGAAGAGGAATATATAAAAATAATAATACTTACCATATTAAGGGCCATGTTTTTTTGATGAAAATAAGGGATACAAGAATTATGTTCAAGTGGTAAATGAAGAGCCTAACCTTAAAAAAAGGAATATGATGTGGGAGTTAATTTTGAGAATGGTAGAAAAGAACGTCGATAAGGCTAAATAGGTATTCCTTAATATGATAAATAAATATGACATAATAATTAAAAAAAATCATGACCAGAGTGAAAGTGATTACCCCAAATTTAGGGTATTGTTATTGATGAAACATTTTAAATTATTGAAATGATTGGGACAATTCAAATATTCTTAGCCATTACATTGTAGATGAAATTAAATTTTGTCTGGATGGTTGTAAGTTTATCATTTTTGAATGGGGTTTTGGATGATTATGTGTATGTTGAATGAAAAAAATGGTATTATCATTCAAAAATATGATAAATATATTTTTTTAAATCATGTATTATACTAGTTAAATGAAAAACTAAGGACATGTTATTAATGACTTTATTAGTGTTTGAAGAATCCTAGTTTCCATTTAGTTGCAATTAAATAAATTATATATGTCAAAAAAAAGAGTGAAATAACAGGGAAATGATGCTGTAATATGTCAATGATGTAATATTCATTGGATTGAAAGAACTATTTTCTAAACAATTAGAATAATTTGTAAAATGGGGGTTTTAAATATATGTGATTGGTGAGAGAACATTTTTTTATTTGTTTACATTAAATTCATGGAAATAATGGCACATTTATTTCATAATAAAAATAAGATAAAGAAGTTATATGATTTTTTTAATATAATATTACAGATATATGAAATTTCAATTTGATATTTTAATGAAATTATTTTAGGTTTATGAAGGAAAAGTAGTCAATATCACATAATATAAGAAGCTTGTTGGCTTCCTGTTTTTCTTAACAATGAGATGGCCCAATATTTTTGTACTAGATTCCAGGTATCATGGTATCAATGTAATAACAATAAATCCACTTACATGTGGAGAAAATGAAATTAAATTATATTAAAGGCATAGAAGATTTTGGAATAATATAATAAAAAAACTGTAAGAGTTACTGGGTTTTACAAATATTGATTGGGTTTATTTAATGGATGATTGAAATTTGACATGAGGTTGTGAATTATATATTAGTATAATATGTATTTCATGGCAATGAAATAAATAATATTTCATTTCTTTAATCAATAAAGAATCATGGTACATTTTGGCAACACAAAGTTGCAATCATTAACTATAGATGAAGTAGTAGCCTTAAGATATTTTATTTTAAGTGAGGCCTTCGATCAAAATCCATGTTGATAATTCAATTTCTATATATTATTATAAAAAACATAGTACAATACTCAAGAAATAAGTACATTGAAACAGAAAATCACTTTATCAAGAAAAATGTGAATCAGGGGCTTGTGGATCTAGAGTATGTTCTTACTGAAAAAAGGTTCTAGACATCTTGATGAATACCATATCTAATGGATTTTTTTGAGTATAATAGACATTCTCTTAGAGTTCAATCGATATCTTATATTTGAAAAGGGTTAATATGGGTCCCCCTGATTTATGTTGGTATTTTTCCATAGGTGTGGATTTTTGGTATTTACCATGTTGTAAACCACAATGGAGTGACCTTTAGGATCCCCAAAAAATGTTGAGATATGTTGATCAAGAAAGGGGGAGGAGATGAGAAGAGGATTAGTGAAACATGAGGTGTTTTAAAAATGAAAATGATGAATCTATTCAATTAATTAAGAAGAATCATGAAAATGAGCGACCATTAGTTTAACAATACTAGAAATTGATGTGTGTGGGTTGATAGGAGTTACCAAGGTCTTATCATGTTTTATCTTTTGGTGTTAGGAATGTTTCTAAATAAGGGACTGAGAAAAATTTTATTCATAGAATTTTTTTTGTATACTCTTGTTTCTCACATTGATCTTTCCTCATGTGGTCTTATAGTATGTCTTGAGGAAGTCCCAAATCAATATTCATATTTATATAATGAAAATGGTTCTTGTGGTTTTTTTGTTTTTTCAAAAAACCAAAAGAGGTATATTATTGGAAAAAGTATATATTGATTGTGTTTTGGGTTGATTAGGTTTTTTATCAAGGTAACAAGTTGTTAATGAACGATTTCTCTTAAAGGGTGAGTGATGTTGTTTATTTTTTGGGGGAAATTGGATAGGAATATTTAATACCCATATATTTTGGGAGGTATATTTTTTCTAATAAATTAAATATTTTTTATAATTTTTATTATACGCGACACTAAGTTTTTCATTAATTACATGCGATAACAAGTTTTAATGAAACATGACATACTATTAAAATATATTTATTTAAAATGATACTTATCTCATTCCCATTTACTTATAGGATATGAATATTATGAACTAAATTATAGAAATATATGGTTCTTACAAGTATATAAAAACAATTCTTTGGTGACTAATTATTTATAAAGGAAAATGAAAACAATTTGTAAATAAATGAATTATTTTAGATATTTTTTTATATAAATAAATTTTAGATAAGTAAATTTAATTTTTTTTATAATGATTAAAATGAAATTTATTTATTACATATTCAATAAAATGTTTAACATTTTTCTTATGTGTTTTCTAAACAATATATATGAATAAATACAATTTTATTCTCAAAAACATTATTTTTTCTAAAAAACTATTTCTTACTATTTTCGAATATATTTTAATACAAATTTAGGAAACATTTATAATTTTTTATTGAAAATAATTCATTTTATTTTTAAAATTATGATTTCCAAATTATATTAGTGTAAAATTTTGATAATTTTTTTGACGTTTTTTAATAAATAGTGAAAAATTGTTTTTCATTAAGAAATTTCATTTCATTTAATGATTTTAATAACTTAGTTTTTTAATATGGGTTTTAAATGAATTATTAGTTAAATTATAAATTATTTATCCAATTTTGGTCATTGAAATCATTTTTCATATTGAATTTTAATATAATTTTTTCATGTTTTTAACCTTTTATCTTTGAAAACCCAATTTCCCAACATATCTATTGGAATAATTTTAAGTAATTGGTTTACATATCAATAAATATTATCATGGAAAATGGAATCCATATTTTTAATCATATTAATTTATATTATCGAGTATGGTCACCTAAATTTTTGAAAATAATGATTTTTGAAAACAATAATAAAATATTTACCATAGTTATGATAAAAATGGGTTTACCATGGCATTAAACATAAAGGATACTATTTAAAAATAGAAAAAAAAATTACAAAACCATTATTATGGCCATATATAGAACTTATATATTATTGTTTTTATAATGGTCCTTTTTTAACCTTGTGGAATATGATAATTGTGTGCCCCCCTTTTTTCAATTATTTCATGTGTTACACTCACCTCGCTTATAAATGGCCTCCCTTTTCTTCTCTTATTAAAACAAAAAAAACAATTTTTTTTGAAATAGAAAAATTTCGAAATAATATCTTTAATTCTCTTCTATCATCCTTTAAAACATAGTTTTTTTTCAGTAACCTCACTGATGAATCCTTTTGGTGAAAACTAACATAATATTTCTAAAGAAGAGGAGACGACCCTAATCACACATTTTTATTCTCCTGCACCTCATCAAATTATTATTAAAACATGATGATACAGTGACCATAGTATCATAAATAATTTTATATTTTATTATGTTAAGGTTAAAACATAAATACATCATCTCTTTTATCAAATGGGTTTCAAAATCATCAATTATTTGAATGACAGATTTCCAAATCGCGAGCCGATGTTTGTTTTCCATCACCCATATCACTACTGGATATAATGTGTTTTTTTGTTTTATATATTATATTTGTGATATTAGTTTTCACCTGAAATAATTATATAACATTATCATTCTAACCTTCCATTCTGTTGGAATTTGATAACACTGTTAGTGTGTAGGGGGGACTACAGTCTTGCGAAAACATGTGATTCATTAACAATTTACATGGAAGAATATAAAGACAATTTTAACGAAAATATGTGATATATATTATATTCCAAATAATCATTAATGTTAAAGTATTGTTTTCATTTCTTTTTTTATTTTCCTTGGGAAAATGGAAATAACATTCATGTATACATACAACCTTCTCTCTATAGGAATGGTGCATTTAATTTTCTATATCTAACTTTTATACATAACTATAAATAATTATTATTAATATATATGATATATATAACATGGTTATAATTTTTTATATGATTATACTATTATCAATTTAAATTATCAAAAATAAAAAATAAAAACATAAATAAAAAACAATGTTGTTATTGCCTAAAACACGACTTTAACATGGAATTGTTATTAATTGGGTAATAAAAGGTTGTATGTAAATAATATGTGGAATGGTATATATATTTATGGTTAGGTACAATTTTTATAGTAAACATGGACTTATTATATAGAAGGTTCAAACCTGTATGAGGGAATTCAAGACTTAATGTAAGTGATTCTCATCTAAGTTTTTTACATATCTGAGTCACATTCCATATTCACCACATATTTCATTTATGTTGTGTATATACTTCCCATGAATTTAATTTTTAATGATTCACCGAGAAATTATTGGGGGTTACATATACATTTTATTTTTTCTCACTCATAGGGTATACAGATCAAAAGAGACCAAAGTTTTACAGGTATTACGATATAATATCATCATTTATCAAGATTGTTTATGTTCTTGATTACAAAGATGAAATCATATAATCCATATATCAAGAACCTCGTGGAATTTATTATCCTCTGGTTTTTTCATGTGAATAGAAATTTCCCATTAATTTTCCTCTTTTTATTTACTCAAGAGTTTAGAATAATGTTTTTAATAAAAAATGATTTTATTTTTCTCTTTAGTCAAAAACATATTTTCTTCCAAAACCATTATTTATAATTTTTTTAAACAAAATGTTTTTAATATTATTCAAATTTCTTCTTAAATAAATTTTTTCCAATTTTTTATTTTTACAAAATATTTTTAATGGAATATTCATGTCATTTTCTAAAATAATCACCCTTTGGAGTTTACAAAAATATGAAAGGAATATTTATTTTAATTTTTACAACATGGATGGAATTTCCCACTGTGATGAAAACTATTTCCCTTGAAGAACCATTTGTAAGTTTACCAATTTATTTTTAAAAAATTATTTTTAAAAAAAATTCTTTATATATTAATTGATGTTTTCTCGTTCAAGGTTTTAATTTACTTTTAATTCTTCCGGTATGAGTTTTTTGGGTTCTTTTCCAAATAAATATAATTTAAAAATTTTCCCTCTTTTCAAAAGTGTGTTTCAAAGAAGAAGGTTATTTTTCCAACAAAAAATTTCGATAAAGAAATAGAATAGTACATTATAATTTTCAATGTTTATTTTTAAGGAAATTATTTCCAAAATTTTATATGATTTTCTAGTTTAAAAAAATGATTTTCAATGAATTGTTATTTTCCATAAGAAATTTTCCATGTATATATTAAAAATATATTTTCATCTAATATTACATATAATGATGCTAGATATCCCTTACTGGGTATGGGATTCAACAATACAATTTTTATTCTTTACCTTAATTTTTTATGTTTATGATGATAAGATATATATATAACATGTTTCACTTTCACAAGTTATTACATGAGGGAATTATTATGAAACCCACCTCTTTTCATATGGGTTTCTATGATGAAATGATGAAATGATTATGAAACCTATCTCTTTTCCACATGGTAAGATATGATGAACTAATTATAAAACCCATTCCATTTCGTTGTTTTTGATATGTTGAATGTTTTATTATCTTTTGATGCACATATGTATGATTCACATTATATCTAAGGTGCGACCTATATCTTAATCCACTATGTTTGGTGATGAATTATATCTCAAAAGGGAATAATTAGATATAATTCAATGAGATTGATGCACTATAGGAAACATCTGAGTCCTAAACCAATATGGGAAATAGAGTATTCTCGACCCACTATGGGAAAGATGTGAATCCCAATCCACTATGGGAAACATGTGCATCTTGATCTTCAATGTAAAGATGTTTATATGTCATGATCCACTATATTTTTTCCCTTGTAGTTAACCTTTACATATGAAATTATTTTCAATATTTATGATGGTGGAACACCTTTATGGCATGGTATTATGGTTAATGATTGATTTATGATGATTTATCACACTTATGGACCATTTTTTATTAAATGATAATGTGTTTTACCATTAATCATGTTTATTATCTTTGAATGGTTGGTTATGAGATTCATATTTTATGTTCATGGTCACATACCCTTATGGTTATATTATTAATTCATATGATCATAGATTTATGTCTCATATTTTTACCCTTTCTAATCATCTGAGATCACCTTTTATTATGATTCCTTCCCCATGTTATAACGAATGATTTTAGTAAGGTATTCCTAAGATGAGTATTGTGTGAGAATTAATATTTGGGATCTTATTATGATATTTCACAAAATAAGAATACTTTTCTTCATATATTCAATGAAATTAAATTATTATGATACTTTAGAGCATGTTTAGGAAATAAATAGAGTAGTCATACAGAAATGTGAAATTTATGAATGAAGAGATCGGGTATCTATTATTGGTATCAGAATAAAGGTTAAGTTAACATTGGAAACTAGGGTGAGAAAAATTTAGTTATAACTCTAAGGATATGTCAGAGGATAAGTATAAGGATTAGTCAATGTTTATGAAACTTTTATTGAATTTTTGTTAAGGATATATCATGTAGGATCTAAAAAGTTACATCAATGACATATTACTAAAATTGGATGTGTCTCTAAAACAGAGGTAACTAGGGGTAATAAATATGATAATGCAATATTTAGGTAGATCAGTTCTTCAACTGGTGCACAAAAATGGACATTTCTACACACATTACTTGACCCTCCAATGGTATATTATATAGAAATAAATAAAATAATTACAAACCATCAGGATTTATTTGTAAAGATGATAAAAATTAATGACCTAGGAGAAACCTACGTTGACATATGTTAAATATAATTCTTCACAATTTAAAGAAACTATATGTTGTTGTTTATCATTATGTGGTTCCCAACTATGACTACTGATGTCCCAAATATGTTTTTTGGGTTTAGTCAATGGAAGAAACTAGATGGATCTAGATTACTATTGAATATTACAGACAATATATTTATGATTATAAAAATGTGATGATCACTAGAGTGATGGATATTGTGATTATTCCTAATAATTTATCAAGGAACATGATTATAAACATTCACCTTAACCAAATCTCTAACTCACCAAAGAATAGAAGGATATACATAACTGAGAGTTCAGTTAGTGGAGACCATATAAGAAATAAGATTTCGTTTAATATATATTAAGAATTTGGGATGAAGAAAATTGGGAGAATCTTAGTGAGAGAAGATAATATTTTTGTGTGGAAAATAAGTACAAAATTATGTATTTGAAAACAAAAAATCAAATTTTTTGTTAATATAATGGATGATAATAATGTTCTCTATAAGGTATCATTAATTATTGAATGTTTTAAATGTGGAATGTATGTACCCTATTCAAATTTATATCCCAAGGGGAAGGCTCATGAATAAAATCAGCAAGGTTATATGAGTAATGGACTTTTTATTGATGATGAAGATACTATAAATGAAATATGAAAGAGACAAGGCAGTAAGGAATACAATGATGAAGACTAGTTAGTGGATTGAGGATGATGTGTAAAAATTTATTCTTTTATTAATTTTATTTATATAATTATGTTTTATAAATCTTAATGTATATAATGTTTTTTGCATCATTGTTTATTTCTGTATTTTCAATAATAATTTTAAGGGTACTGAGGAACTATAAAATTGATTTAATGTTAAGGTGAAATTATATGTAAGAAACATGATTGAGGAATGATAAACTGTAATATGTTGGTGAACATGAATAAATTTTGTTTAGATAGGTAAATAGATGATTAATATAGATAGATTAAATTGGATATTACTTATTACCTTGTAAGTGATTAATGATTTGTTTATAAAGTGGTTTATGATATCATTGATGGAGTGTACATCTTTTTTTAGTTTAAATGAAATATATAATAATCTATCTTTTATTTCAATAATGAGGCAGTATATATGTTTTCAATAAGTTATTTTTGTAATTTAGGTTATTAATATGTTTTAAAATAATACATGATGTGTGTATTCATGTGTTTGGTATGTGGCAATTAAGATATAATTCATATTTTTGGTGGATTAATTAAAAGTTCATTTTGTAAATTTAGTGACCTTATTTCTATTGTTTTGGACTTTAATCTCTTGGATTGGATGTGTGGTTAATTATATATGAAACTGTTTTAGTTGAACGTTGTACAAAGTTTTCGAGATTAAAATTTTACATCACCATATAAAGATTTATCCAAATTTTCTAACCAATTATAAAAATATTTATATAACTAGAGACATAAGGAATGAATTATTATTATATTATGGATCTTGTGATTTGTTAGTAATTTAGGTAGGAAAAAATAATCTTCATTTATTATAGATAGAGTGTATGTGGAAATTAATCGAACCATGAAAAAAGAATGAAACTATGCATGTAATAGAAATGAAAGATAACCCATGTTTTATAAGTCCATTTTAAATTAATTATTATATATGGATGGAATCCTATCGATTGAATCTTCCACCGAACCACTCTTGGGTTCAATATGTTTTCTTTGTATCTCTCTAGAGGATGTACATAACTGATCCATCACATATACTGAGCTCAAAGGTCGTACCACTGGAACATGATATTTCATATAAGGAGAATCCGATAGTGATTCTAGATCAAATAGGGAATGTTAAATGAAAAAAGACCGCTTACTATTTCAACATTTTCGGGGAGAAACCACCGTCTTGGGGAAGCTATTCAGGAACAAGTGGGTGAAATGAGGCAGAATTACCCTTTATTGTTGGTACCTCTATGATGAATTTCAATAACATGATTAATTTTTAGGGGCTTATAAGGTCAAAAACCATAATTTTGTGAAATATTTTATCCATTAAAACTATTAATTTTTTGAAATTTGACATTTTTCACAACAATACATTTAGTTGCATTACATGCGACAATGAGTTGAATCAAAACAAGACAAACTATTAAAATACTATTATTTAGAATGATATTTATATCATATACATTGGAATGGAAGGTATGAGAATGATTTACTTAATTATGAAAATATATGGTTTATAAAGCTATATAAAATTATTTTTTTTGGTTAGTAAATTTGAAATGAAAATTAAAAATACTTGAATATGAAAGAGATCCTTTCTTAAAAAACTATTATTATGTAAAAAATATGTTTTACCTCAATAAATTAATGAATCAAATTTTGTGTGATATTATTGATTTTGTTGTTATATATTTAAAAAAATTATTAAAACTCATCTTCTGTTTTTTTATACAAGATTTAGGAATAAATCCAATTTTATGATTAAAAGTTTTATTTTTAAAAAAATTAATTTATCAAATTTTGAAAAATTATATTAAATTTATTATATACGTTTATAAAATCTAGTTGAAAAAATAAATTTCATTTATAAGTAATCATCTCCAAATTTTTTTGGGGTTATTTGTTTATAATTTTATTGAACATAAATGTTTCAATAAATAGAAAAATTACATATTTTTTATTATGAATTGTCATTTTTTTAAAAGATTAAAAATAATAATTATTTTAAGCTAATTTTAAAAATAATATTAGTTCAATTATATATCTAATAGTGCAATTTAGGTTATTTTAATCATTTTAATAGTAAATTTTTAAATAAATTAATTTAAACTTTTTATCATTTCATCTTTGCAAACTAGAATTCTTATAATGTCTGCATGATTAATTTTAAATTAAAATTTGAAACATATATATATATATATATGAAATTTTGAAAAATATATTAAATATTTATAATCATATTAATATATATAAAATATTAAGGTCAAAATAATTCATGAATAAAATGAATAGTAAAAACATTCAAAAATATTTATCATAGTTAAGGTAAAAATTAGTCTAACACGGGGGGACGGTAAACTAATAATATAACGTTCAAAAATAACCAAAAACATTCCCAAAAAAAATTTATATAACTTTATTTACATTATATATTCAATGTTTTATAATGATAGTTTTTTGAGCTATTCCGCATGTATAATATGTGGGTGCCATTTTTTCTTTTCAAATGTTAACAGTGTTCCACTCTCCTCACTTGTAAAAGTCCACCCTATATCTTTAATAATTAACATATAAAAACCCATTGGTTCTATTAATGACGACAAAATAAATTCATCAATTCCCTCATCTTATACTGGAGGACATATGTTGGTCCTAAATCAAACCTAATAATCCTTTTGTTTAAAACTAATAGAGTCTATCTCAAGAAGTCGTAATACCCCAAATCAAGTATTTTATTTTATTTCCTCACCCACCTAAGAAATTTTTTATAAAACCTAATCATAGAATAATGAAATTATATAAAATTCACTTATATGATATATTGTTAATGTAATAAACTAAATCATCTTCCTCTTCCATCCAATGGGTCACAAAATAATCATTTGTCTGTAAGGAAGACTACCACCTCACGAACCGTTGTTGTTCGTTTTCCATCAATACCTCTCAAGGACTATTATAATGATAAAATTATTATTTGTGGATTATATTTATTATATCATTGTAATCCTATACTCATTATATATCGTGTTTCTTCTTACTTTTACTTATATAGAAATACTATAAAGTTTTTCGTGTGTATATTTGACTAAAACCTTTCAAAGTAATTTGTTTCATTCACGATTTACATAGATGGTAATGAGGATGGTTTTAATGAAGATATATAATATATATGACAAAAAAATTATTATATAATCTTAATATTTTGTTTAAATTTATATTGTTCTTCTCTTCAAGAAAATAGAAACATCGTTCATGCGTTTGTATGACTTACTGTCTCCATGAACCGTAAGTTTCATTTTTTATATCTAAATTTTATGGTTCTTTATAAATATTTTTTTGATAAATATATATATGAAATTTATATCATGGTTTGTTTATATATTATTTAACCATGATCAATGTACAATGATAAAAAATACCAAACAAAAATATACATGAAAAACAAAGCAATTATTTCCTGAAATGTGACTTTAACATGAAATTATAAATAAATGGATAATAAAATGTCATATTAAACGATTTATGTTATGTTATATATATATATTAATGGTTAATTAATATACATATAATAAAGAAATTATTATTTTGTATTTTTGAATGTGTCTGATGGAATTCTAATCTTAGGGTAAGGGATTCCCTTCTCACTTTTTACACATATCAGACTCATATCATATTAACCACTTATTTATTTTATATGGTGTATATACGTCCAATGAATTTATTTCATTATTAATAAGTTAAAACTTATTAGTACCTATAAATCAAGTTTATTATCACTCTTTAATGGGTTTTACGGTATAAAAGTAACCAAAGTGGTAATGGTTTTATGATACAATCTCATTATTTATAGTGTATGTTTATGTTTATTATTATGATAGTGAAATACTATGATCATTGTATCAATAAGAATTTATTTTTCATGTAATTTCATTATAATACATGTTTTAACTTCATTTTCATTTCATTATGTACTCAATACATCAAGATGTGCTTTTAAAGAAAATCATCTTTATTTCCATCTTCTACTAAAAATAGGTTTTCATCCCAAATAATGTTTTTGAAAAATGTTTTAAAAAATTATTTTAAAATTATATAAAATATTTATTAAATACATTTTTACCAATTTTTTACTTTTTATTTTTTTCTGAAAATAAAATTCATATTTTTTTCCATACAATGCTAGTTTGGTTTTTACAAAAAATGTGAAAATAATATTTATTTAAATGAGTAAGTCATGAATGAAATTTCCCACCATAATAAGGATTATTTTCATTAAATATTCCATTATAGTTTTTAAAGGATACTTTCAAATAAAATGGATTTATAATTTCATTATATTTAAAAAAAATTCAATGGGAAGAGGATATTTTCCTAAATAAATCCTTAACTGATTTTAAAAAAATCATTTAGCGGTTTTCATTGTTATATTGAATGAAAAGGATTACCACATATTTTTATGTTTAATAATTTTTCTTAAAAATAATAAAAGATATATTCTTTATGAAATGATTTAAATTTTGTCTAAATATTCATTTGTAAGTTTCATGGTTTATTTTTTAAAAAAATTATTTCCAAAATATATTATGAATTTTTACTTTTAATAAGTGATTCTAAAAGAAAATTTATTTTTCTCAAGATATATTTCATCTTTGTTTTTAATTTAATTTTAATTATATGATTAACTCCATTGATTTTTTCTATAACATTCTGGGGATAGTATCCATGGATACTATTCATATTTATTCTATTAATGGTTTATGTTTATAATGGAATGATTTTTCTGAAAATTGTTTTTCTTCCCTGGGCTATACTGTGAGGTAATACTTATGAAACCTGCTACTTTTCATTTGTATTGGTACATTTAAATGTTGAAATTATTTTGAAGCTAATATCTTTCCCAACGTCTATAATATGATGAAATGTTTACACAACCCATTTTATTTCATGGTTTCTATTATGATTAATGTTTTATGATCTTTTAGAAAATTTACATTTGATTTTCATTATGTTATAGGTGATAAAAATATCTCCCTTCAATTAATTTGGTAAAGCTTTATATATATTGATATATATATGGGATACAAATCAATAGGATTGATCCAATATATGAAATAAGTTAGTATTATTCCAATATGGGAACCAAGTTAGTACCGATCCACTGTGGGCATTATGTGCTTCAAGATCCACAATGGGTAATAGGTGTGTCTAGGTATAAAATGGGAAATAGGTGATAAGTCATGATTCATTATGTTTATGGTATTGGTAGATAACCGTGAAATATAATTTTTTTTATATATTTATGGTGGCTCCAAAATTTCATGACATGATCTTATGTTTCATGATTTATTTATGAGGATTAATCACTCTTATGGACCATTAATTATGAAATTATAATATTTTATTCCATGAATCATGTTTAGGATATATGAAAGGTTGGTTATTAACTTCATATGTTTTTTTCATGACCATATATCCTTGTAATTATATTATTCATTTATACAATCATATATTCATATCTTATATATTTACGATTACTTAAAAAATAATGTATCATTTTTTATGTTTCCTTCCCCAAGTTATAAAGAAATGTTTTTTTATGGTATGGATAATATGAGTACTATGCATGATTTTTTATTTGAATATATCGAAGAACTTTTATGAAAAAACAAATATTGTTTTTATCATCCATAAAGACACTAAACTATTATGGTCACTGTGCATGTATTTTTGAAATATATAGAATATTCATCTTAAAATATTCAATATTCATGTATAAAAATCCCAGGTTTCTATAATATAATCGTTTTTAGGTAATTACTAGAGAAATGCATATAGATAATAAGTTCTAAATGATCACGTTGAGTGATTAAGTTATAATGGATCATGTAGAGCACATAAATATTAATGGATCACATGGTGTGCATATGTTATAAAGAAGCATGCGATCATACATTTTTTTAGCAATAATGTGATCACATGAAGTAAAGTGGATCATTTTACCACGAGAATTGAAGGATATTACATGATCACATAATATGAAGAGGTTAATGTGATGAAGTCCTATGAATTACAAGACGTATGTTTCACTAAAAGTGATGGTGAGGTATTTTCATTATATGAACATTATTGTCTTTATGAATATAAGGGCATCTCATGGGATCAAAACTGAGTTGAATGATCATTGAAAGTCTATCTGATATATAGTTATATCTAGGTCACTCATAATCTTACAATCACATAAGTTTCAATAGATCAAATGATGAAGTAGTTTTTAGCACAATAAGGTAGTGAAAATTTATGATGTTTTGAGAAATTTCATAATAATATGGTCTATAAGAAGTTACACAAAGCACATAATGTCTTGGTAGTTTTTATATTGTGATGGAATTGACATACACCAATTATTTGTTGAGTTAACGTGGTGGTTTTATGTCAATAAATACCCCATAACAAATACTTATGTTGTTAATAAATTTTTATAAACATTTTATTTAAATTCAATTCCATGGTAGTGGTTTCATGTGAAGATATAGATTTTACCCTATCAAATTTAAATAAGTGGAATGGAAGATGAATTGGGGGATATGAATAAGGGTCAGATGAAATGGTTACGTGCTGATGTCTCGCACGAGGGTTATGTGCTAGAGTCTCAAGCAAGGAGATATGAACTAGAGTCTCATACTAGGGTTTCATGTTAGGTTACATCATAAGCATTACATATTCCATAAAGAAGAGTAATGAAAAATGGTGATTTTCATCTCATTGATGAACAGTGTGCATAAATAAAAACTCAAGTGTGAGTCAACTCAGAATTAATCATCATAAGATTCTACTAGAGGATATGTATGTTAACTATAAGAACCCATATTTTATAAATTATATTTCTCTCTAAATGTGTGTTATAATATATTATTATACACATAAAGAAAGAAAAACAAATCTTCCTTAATAAATAGTATTACACTAATTAGAAGAGAAACAAAATAAAATTACAAATATTACAATTGTAAAAGAAATAGAAAATAGAAAATATATAATCAAAAAATATTGGTCAGACTAATCTGATAGAATCATCACCCCCACTAATAGAACAAAAGCAATGAAAAAATATTAGTAAACCAATAAAATTTAATGAAAATTGAAAGAAATATCCTTGAGAAGAATTTATTTCCATAATGAATGATGTGAATTATTAGTTTTTATAAGACGTAACATGACCATTGGAATAGTAATGTGACAATTTGAATAGAAACACGACCGAGGGGAATAATAACATAATAATCGGGAAAAGTAACTAGGCAATTATAATATTAATACAATATCAAAATAGTGTATTTATATAAAGATTGTTTATCATGATTAATTTAATTAAATTGTGTTATTATAATACAAAAACATGAATATAATTATTAAAAAAACTAAAATAAAATTAAAGCACATTTTCATTAATGATTATTTTGAAGTATTTAAAAAGATATTATTTTTATATTAAATATTAAAAATTATCAATTTTAGAAATTAATTTTGATAAAATTATTAAAATTTTTGAAATCATCACACAAAAATTTTTGATGGTTTAATATTTTTTTAATTTTATAAAATACTTCTTTATTTAGGTAAATTGGAAAAATATAGTTTTTCAAATAACATATGTATCTTTAATTATATCATTTATGATTTAAAAATGACCTAATCCTTTCAAGAAATTTATTTTCATCCACTGTATATTTAATTACCTAAATTAATCATTAAAATAAATAAATGTATAGTCGAAACCTAAAATGCATTTTCCAAACCACAATGTCAAAAGTGATTCCTTTAATCAACAATTTTTATTTCATTCCATTTTACTTTTTATTAAACTAATAATTTTGTGTTTTAAAGAGGATTAATGTATTAAAAATCTATATTTTAAATTTTTATATGATTTATATTACTAAGCATTCACTATTACAAATTTTGATATATTATTTTATATAATATTTTCTTTAAAAAATACACATATCCTCATATATATATAACCCCACTCCTTCCATAGTAAAATAAATCATCCCTGACTTACCAAAGATAGTCCAATTCTAAAATAAACCCTCTCAAACAACTTATATTTCCTTGGTAAATTTTATAGAAAAACAACTAAAAAAATTCATTGAGTTTTAGTGTTGTATAAAAGAATCCACACTGAAGATTAAGTATGTTTCGATAAACTCATCTCTTTTTATTCTTCTTCCTCTTATTATCATTATTTTTCCCACCACACCATTCAAAAAAACCTTGAAATTTTTATTTCATAATAAATTAAAATTGTAATATTTATTTTAACCTACTAAAAGTATCATATTTATTATATATATAAATATTAACTCCCCTTCCCTAATCTTCTGACAACGTCCCATTAATGGTCGCTTAACCACCTACAAAGAAATTTCCATGTCAACACATATAATCACTCCAATGGATTTATATTAAGAATTATTTATAATATATAGACTTTTTATTATATGTATTATAATATTCTAGAATCATTTCTACAATGAAATAATGAATTCAAATAAAAATAAGAAATTTTTAAGTAAACCATGATATAAAAATGACTACACTATAACTAATGAAATTATGAAATATAATCAAACAACTATAATTGATAAATAATAGTAATAATTACTAAAATTATCTTCCATATCAGTGTTTTAATAAATCTGTGTTGATTATTAAAGTAGCGCAAATGCAATGAAATAAAGAAGGAGTAAATGTAAGAAGATTCTCGAACCCAACTCTATTTCATTGGGTATTCCCCCTTTCACAACAATTTTTGCATGGGTATTAAATTATTTTTCAATAAATATCACTTCATTATTCTTAAATTTTTTTTCAAGGATATAAACATTCCACTTATAATTTTAAGTACAATATATTGAATTTCCAAAAAATGACATTTATTTCCATAATAAATCATCAAATCCTTTTGTGTAGTTTCTTATCATAAGTAAATTGATCACTTATTCAAATTTTTGACCTCAATTTCAATTTTTAGAACCTGCATGTTTATTTATTAATGTATTATTTATGAAATACTTATGTATCCCATTAATTTCTAGTGGTTATTCCATGAATATGATTGTTATACATAATGTGTGGCATGTATAATTATGTATATATTATAATATGGTGGGTGAGAATTGAATTATATAGACCTCCAATTAATTTTTTTATGTGATATACCACATGAGATAATGGGTAATATGTGTGAAGGTTTTGATATTTTTTTCTCATTGATGATTTTATGATTATGCAAATATGTAATAAGGTATATTAAACTAGCATTGTTCAAAACTATGTGGTGAATTTGACCACTGTGACATGATGTTTTATTTTTATGAATTTCCAACTTACATTCCATTATCACAATTTACCTCATGGTTTTGATGATTATATTATTCATATGATATGATTATGTTGACTATTTTCACCCAAGTTACATGAATTCATGTCCTATATTCATCTTCTTACTAGGCTTCTAGCTCACCCCATTCTATAATGTATATACATAGTTGATTACATGTACTAATGAGAATGTGATCATTTTGAAGGATAAAGATGAAGGATTTAAATAAATTCTTATACTTTATTATGTAGAAGTTATGCATGATTCTAATTTTCCTGAGAGACTAAACATTTTGATCCTAGATTTGTATCTCTATTTTGTTGATTATATTTAGAGTTATGTAATAAACATTACAAAAACATTGGGTCACTAAGTTTTGTATCATAGATATGTTTTAGTTAATTTGGGAATTATGATTATAATATGTTTTTTGAAACACTTAGTACATCAGTAAGTATACGTAAATATGAAATAACCATTGTCTTAGAAAAATCCATAACATATGGATCCCATAAGATATGCCTTTATATTTAATTATAGAAATTAATATATTATTTATTCTTCAATTATTGACTTACATTTTGAAAAAAGATTTTATATTTTAGAAAATGGTTGGAACTAGGAGAAAATGAACCAAAAACTCCAGTGAGGAAAAAGAAATATTTTCCTGGATGATATCCCCAATTCCATGGAAGGTGGAGTTCAAAATTTCATAGAAATTATTACCAAGTTATCTAAGGATATTATTAATAACATAAATAATGTTGAAATTATTCCATAACACAAACAATATTTACTATCCATTGATTATTTTATAATGTAATGACCACCTGCATTTAGTGGATATTCTGATCCACTCATCATAGAATAGTTGGTAAACTCAATGAATATGATATTTTTTTTCTTAACTATTATAAGAAGTAGAAGTTAAATGTTTCCTTTTTTTACATTTAGATGGATAATCCAATAAATAGTGGGAACTAATAATGACATAAAATTTAAATGATGAAATACAATAGATTGAGTGGGAATAAATTATTATAATATATCATAATATGTATTTACACTAAAATATTTAATATAATATAGACATAGAATTCATAGAAAATAATAAACATTAATGTGAATTTATTATTAATGACTATGAAAACTTCACAAGGGATATAAGATATGACTCAATTTTTGTAATAAATGTTTTTATAAATATACATAGGTTCTTTAGTGGTTTGAAACCACAACTTATAAATTCCACAACTATCAAATACATTGGGAGTTATGAATATGATGTTCAATGTGATCTCAAAGTATAGATGGAGTTTAAAGAATGTAAATATTATTATAGCGATAAGAAGGGAAGAATATAGTTTCAAACAGGTGGGTCAATTGAAAAATGAGGGAAGAGGATCCAACAGAATTCATTTTTAAAATGTGGGAGAAACTTCATCAGTATTGTATCAAATGGATGGGGAAATGATACCTGTTTGGGAGAGAAGGCCACCATGATCATGAATATGGAATAAATTTGAATAAGTTATCCAACATTATAGAGGAAAGGAGGACACCTCATAGTGCACCACTCTTTGTTAAGACTTCAACTGTATAATGAAATGGCCCTATTCAAGCTAGTGAAATAAACCATTGGTCTATATGGGTAATCAGCATCAGTAACCAAAAAATAATAATGAGTATGGGAAATATTATTCCATAACCACTAATGAGGTAGATCCAGAAAATTATGTTGTACTAGGCACACTTACTATTAAATTAAGAATGGAAGGTATTTTATTTGATTCATTTTATACAAAATCATTTATATATTGATTGTTTTTTAGAACTATTGGATTAAAATCATGATACCCTAAAGTAGTTATATTCATAAATAACTAGTGGTGTGATCAATACATCCAATGTGTTGAACACTTCTCCAGTTATCCTATAATGGAAGATTATTTTAATAAATTTCATAATCCTTCCCTTGGTGGAATTAGATAGAATAATGGGTATTGATTAGATCTCATTATAAAGAGAACACATAAACTATTGGGAATAGGAAATTTAATTTCATATCCTGAACATTCTAATGATCCTCTACAAATTAAAGGAAGATCATGAATTTTATTTGTAAAATCCATAAATGGTGTTGGTGTTGATAAACTATAAGTAAGTATACCTTGGACAAATTGGTTAGTCGATGGAAGGTAGAAAAATATAAGAAATTACCATTGATAGAAAATACACTAATGTATTTCCCAAAGTGTTAACTGTACTTCGCCCAGATCCTGAGGTAGAGTTCTCAAAATGGATTAATACCAAAGTCACTACATTCTCAAAATTTCCCAACAAGATGGACCTTATCGAACATGAAGAGTTATATAAGTAGCTATAATAGAATTTTGACAAAGGTTACATACATCCTAGTGTATCTACCTAGGGTATTCCATTTCACTTTGTATCAAAACAATATGGACAATTGATGCTATATATACCAATTACCAGGTGATCAACAAGATCACCATAAACAACATGTCTCCCCTTATATGGATTGATGATTTTTTTTATCATCTATGAGGATATCATTTCCTCTAAAAGGTGGATCCTCATTTTGGATATCATCAACTAATGGTGAAGAAGGAATATATTGATAAGACTTATTACCATATAGTGTATATGCACTATGATTTCATTGTGATTCCGAACAGAGTTACTAATGCCCTTTCAATCAACTTAGATATTATTAATCAAGTCATTATAGATTATATAGACTAATTTTTGTTAGTGTTTATTGATGGTATTCTCATTTACTTCATGATCAAGGTGGATTAGTGAATGCATCTAAGTATTATGATATAAAAATAATGAGTGATAAAAATTATTATTCATTTAAAAAGTGGAACTTTTGGATGAAAAAGGTCACATTCTTTGGGAACATGATCACAAGTGTGTGTAATTATGTATAACCTTCAAAGAAAAACAAAATTTGTGTAATTTACCATAAACTCTAGTGTCATAGAAATATGATGTTTTATTGGATTAGTTGGGTATGACCTAAATTTTGTGAGAAATTTATCATGATTGTCTAACCAGTAAACTATGTTAACAAGGGAAGTGGTAATGTATTTATAGATGGATTAAGGTGATTAAATAATTAAGGATATAAAGAAGAGGCTAATCACTATTCCTACAATCATACTACAAACTTGTGGAGAAATTTTGAGATATACAACGATACATTAAATAACGTATTGGGTTGTGTACTCATGTATAATGATAAGGTGATAACCTATATCTCATGATTGTTGGAGATTCATGAGCAGAACTAATTGATACATTCTCTAGAGTCCGTAGCACTGATCATCACACTGATGATTTGTAGAAACTACCTCTATGGTGAAATGTGTGATATATACCTACAGATTAGAGGAGTTTAAATTATATATTTTCATATATGGAGATCAATATTCCTCAAAGAATATAGTTATAGATAATTGAGAACTATGATTTATATATTCAATACCACTTATTAATGGTTGACATGGTAGTTTATGCTCTTAGAAGAGAAAAACTCACTACACTGTCTTTGATGAAAATTTAGAATGATGATATCTTCATGGATATGAAAATGATTAATCTTGAAATAATTATAGTAGGGAATAAACCCTAACTTGGATAAATTATTTCCCAACCATCTATCTAATAGAAGATCAAGGAGGAACAAAGGGATGATATGGAGCTACAAAAAATGTGAAATCAGTAAAGGGAGGTAAGCTACATGGGTTACATGTTGATAATGAAGGTGTAATTCCATTTGGAATGGGGATTTTTATACCTTTATCACTTGATATAAGGAAGGTACAATTGGATAATGTACATCCATCATCTTTCTCTCCCTATCCATAATGTACCATGATTTACCATTATCTTTTAGAGAACTTCTATAAGGACCCGACTATAAATATTACATAATCTAGTGTGGTATGTAAAAAGGAGGTGGATAACCACTAGTAAATGAATACTTATAAACATATGATATCATTTATATAAAGACATACTTCCAACCCAATATGTATCATATACTTACATTATGAAAACATGAGATTTCAGTAGTACATATAAAAAATATATAATAAATTAAAGGTAACTTAAGGAATTAATTACGTAATATTATAACCATAAAAACAACTATATGATCTATAACCCTCACATGTTCCTTAAAATGTCCCCCTCAAGACTACCATACAATTTAACTCTCGCAACTACCTTATGGTGTAACCTTCATAGTTACAATTGGAGTAACCATATGGTCAACCACCAATATAAACATTCCCAATATATCAGAGTGAAAAATTGGTCCAAAACATCATTATAAACAATTCCCATAAACCAAAAAATAATCATAAAACAAGATTAATTACATACTATAAATTATTCCCTTAAAAAAAGAAAAGAAATGAATGTTTTTAAAGAAAACTCCATTACAGATATCATATATTTGAAGTGAGAATTGATAAAAATAAAGGAATACATGTATTCAATGTAAATATACATAATAAAACACAATAGAATCAAAATTATCTTCATAAATAAATGTAGCACCACATAATCAATGAATTAGAAAGTTAATCTAATGAATAAAAATTGGGTTAAGAGTTTCACTAACATAGGTGGGTCTTTCATCAAATGGGTTAAAAACTCATGTATAATGGTTTAAAGAGTGTTCTTGATATATTATATAACAATAATAATAATTATAATTATTATATTTTATTCTTATAACATATTTACACCCATTTATTAACATTATTTAGTTATTTTAATTGTTCTAGGTGTATTTATGTCTTCTTTTTCATGGTTGGTTCGTTATGGATTCTCTTGTTGAAAAGTATAAAAATCCAGAAATTAGATTATATGTTATTAATGAACATACTTAATATTAAATGTTCTTATATATCATTTTATTATATGAAATTAGGATAAAAAATTATATAAAACATCAGGGAAGAATGTTAGATTATTTTGGTGACTTTTTGTCATTATGAACTAGTTTTTATCTCATTATTTAATATTATGTAATTACCTTGGTATTTATAGAATAATAATTTTGGATTTATATTAATTATTTTGAAAAGTATATTAATTTAATAGTTAAGGGTATTCTTATTTTGATAGCATACTTGACACGTAACAACGGGTTATCCAAAAACTTATGTTTTACACAACATTGAGTGCAACTGAAAAATAATACTACAATATTATTATTATTTTAAATGGTAGTTAATGCCTAGACATTTTAATTAATGTAATTAATAGTATCAACTGAATTTATACATATGGTTTACACTAGTTTCAATGATGATTCATTGATTACAAAATTTACTAGAAATGGAAATAAAAACCAATTTAATATAATGGATGTGTTTTTAAAATAACCTATTTAAAAGAGAATAATTGTATTTTCATATAAATATTTATGGATTATTATCTAATGATCAAAAATTATATATATTCAATGTAATGTTTTAAATGAATCTTATTTTTTTCTAGATATGATATAATAAAAAATTTATTTTTTTCGTATAAAAGATGTCCTTTTCTAAAAATACAATTTTATCAGCTTTTGATGGAGAAGCCATTTTAAATATATATTTTTGACACTTTTATATTTTAAATTTCTCAAAATTAACTTTTTTAGAATATGGACAACAAAATTTACTTTGGTTATATTTTTGATATTTTTCTGATATCATTTTTTAATTAATAGTTAAAAATACTACATTTTAAGTCAAAACTATCTATTAATCTATATTATTTAAATGATTAGATTGTCATTTTAATTGGGTTTAAAGTGTAATTGGATTATATTTTTACCATTTAATGTAATTGTGATCATTGGAAGTTATTACCCTTTTAAATTGGACATAAACGTGTGTAAATCATTTGGTTGTTTTTACTTCATAAAAACACGCTTTTGGTTTTGACAACAAGACTTTATTTTAAATGAGTTTCCGAAACTTCTGTATTTTTAATTTGAAAAAATGGATTCCATATTTGTAATCTTGAGGTCTAAATTTTGTAAATAGGTAAATTTTATTTTGAGACATTATGAATTGTAACTTCAGAAAATATTTTATTTACCATGGTTAAAAGGAAAATATGGTAAATATGGGTAAATAAATAATATTATAATAATATTAAATAACCCTAAAATGTGTCTTAACCATATCTTATGATATTTTTATTACCATGAGAATACTTGGGTCTATTTTAGGACCCCATGGAGCCACTAGTATGTGAAAATGATACTTAATTTCTTTTAATTTATAGTTAAGGAATATAAAACATAAACATGCAACGTTTACGAAAACAATAATACGAGGTTATATAAGTGATATATTAGACTATAAATAGTAATTATAAATCTTAAAATATTTTTTATATCATGGTATTTTATTTATAATTTTTAGTTTTCAAATAAATGACGTTATTTACGACACAATTTTGATGCAGTTCTTGCCTTATTAATGAGAGATTTAGAAAATTGAGATTATAAATATTAAAACAATTTTTTTAAAAAAATTTGATTCCACACATGAATTTTATTTATTAATATTACTTGTTATATTTGAATTAATGATTTTTTTAGAATTAATAAAGTTATGAATTTTTAAAATGTCATGATATGAATAGTATAAAATTGATATAATTTAGTTTTTTAAAACAATTATTATTTTATTAAAGGATATAGTAGTCCCAAAAATATAATTTTCGTCAAAATAACAAATATAATGTTATAAATTTCTGTAATGATCTATTTTTTGATCTATTTGAATTTTATAGTAACTATATTAACCATATAGTATGAATATATAAGAAGACATGGTAAAAGTTAAATTAGGTAACTAAGGGTTAAAGCTAACAAATAAGGTTAATGTTATGAAATAAATTTGTCTAAAACCTATTTTATGAGATGATTTAGACCCATAATAATCATATCTTAGAAATATATCACTTTTGTGTTATTTTATTTCTAAAATCAATTAATAATAAAACAATACTTTTAATCTTTTCTAAAGTTCCCCTCCTCCCTCTTATAGAAGGGAACCACCTCATACCCTTAATAAAACCTCTCAATACACCTTGGATCATCCTAACTCTTCCCAAATAACCCCCCATGATCCCTATATTCCTCTTAGAAACATCCCCCAATAATACAAAAACTCAAGAGATCCCTTAGGCTCAATTCAAAAGAAGATACCCAATTTGAGGAAACGTTTACTCTCAAGTTCCTTTCTATTATTTTTCATTCTCCACTCCCCATGATCTTCCTATTATTTGTTTACATAAAAACACTAGTATAATCAAAATATTAGGATGTTTTATATGATTTATTCTAGATAACCTTACATTCAGCTCTGTCTAATAGTTGTGTAACATTCTATTTTTGTGGACAACAAACTACAACCTCACAAAACAATGTTTGTTCAATCTTCTGCCACCACTTCTTATAGTGGCCATTATGATGCAAATGTAATTATATATGATATTTATGATATTTACTTTATATCTATTATTTTTTAATTATCATTTAGAACATACCTTTGTGCTTTACATGTTGTATAAATACGATAGTTTCATTTGAGGAAGTTCAGATTACCACCCCCACAAAGTGATATGACTCGTTCATGCTATACAAAAAATGTATAAAGGAAGAAACTAATAAACTTTTGTATAATGGATATAAATTCATATATATTGGAAATATATGATATATATGATATATAAATCATGTAAATCATTCTTAAGATAATGGAATTTTCACCACATGGATAATTTATAATTATAACAAGTTCATTTTTTACTCAAGTTCCAAACATCGAAAAAATGTCCTATATGAACTAAAATAATAAACTAATTGTTAAAGAAAGTTAATAACAGATATAAAAGGAATAATATAATTAATAATGGTTCTATCAAAAGTAGAAATTAACTTATGTTTATTATTCAATAAATTAATAAACAAACGAGTCGAGTCAGATATGAGGTAAGGGATCCTTTCACCCTCCTCTTTTAGTCCAAGAATTATTTTGTATTATGTATTTTAATTTATATGTTATTATGTTGGAATATTTTCTTGTATATCCTTATTTCTATAAATTTTATTTCCATGTGATTACAAAACCCTTTTCTCACCAATCAGGGCATTTTTTAGTTTTTATGTGATGTTGTTAGGCTACCAAATTTTTGTAAGGGACTTTGTATCAATATACATTCTTTGAGGAATATATTGATTTATACACAACATTCTTTTGTAAATTGTATAAACTCCTTTTATTTTTAATTTCAATAAAATTAAATCTTTTTCTAGGTAGCATTTTACAAAATGACGAAGGGAATGTTTCTTTTCAATGTACGTGGTGACAATGCCCTTTCCGCTGCTGCATGAATTATTTGATAGTTGGATTCCATAATAGGACACAATGTTTTAAATGTAAAATAAATACAATATATTCTTTTAAATATTTTTTTAATGAGTATTGATTTTAAAGTTGATATACTATTTCAATATCTTGAAATTATTTCTTGTGATTGAAAATGAAATTTTATGTTTGAAATGTTTATATTTTCAATCTATAATGTGTGATGATTAAATAATGGTATAACAACACTTTACAGGTGGTTACATGATAAAACAAATGATGGGTGGTTCCATGATAAAACAAGGATGGGTGGTTACGTTTTAACCTCCAATGCATTGGGTATGGAAGGCGACCGTATGATTATTCCGTTTGTATGAATGATTTCTGGAAGTCAACCGTATGACTATTATATTTAAGAATTATTATGTCCCAAGTTAACTTTTTCTTTTATATGTTTCATTATATGGGATTTTGGTAATCCTTTTGTTACAAAAGGGTATTTAGTTAGATTATATTCAGTGAAGTTTTTACTACTTTTTGAAGGTTAAAGGTATTACTTTATAATAAATTATTCATGGTTTTCATGTTATCTAAAGACTAATAGTTTTATTTATTTATGTATCCCTTACTAACATTTTCATGTTCATCCCATGTTTTTAAATGTTTTTAATATGAATTAAAGAATCATAGAGTCAAGTGTAGGATCAAGGAATATTTATTCGGTTAAAACAAGAAATGATGTCATGTTTTGTTTAAAAGAGTTATTATTTTATAAAATAATTATAATGTGTTGAAGTGTCTACTTGTAATATACAAGATTTTATTTATACGTTATAACCTAATTATCAAAATCTTTAAACCTTAAATGATTCTCAATTTGAATTATTATCATAATTCAAGATTATGTAATTTTTATGGATGGGTCATTATGGTTTGTGGTAGAGGAAGGTTTATATAATATTAGAGGCTAGGGTATTATTTAAGCATATGTGGCATGTTTTATATAACCAAAGTGGTTATAATATTAGAAAAATTCATATTTTCTTTAGATGATCTGAATGAGTTTAAGATTCCATGACTAAGTATATCTTCGTCTTTACTCTCCTTATATGATAGTATATGATTATTCTACTAATATACTCACACTGACAATTTTGGTTTTAGTAAATGTTTGTATCTAGTAGGAACCAAAGTAACAATGGATGTTACGAAAACTATGACGGTTTTCAGAATAAGAAAGTAAATGAAATAGGAGCTATAGTGATAAATCTTGTGGTTATTCTCAACCAAAAATTTAGAGTCACGATTGAGCACCTGAAACTTGGTGTCCTTTATAAGGCATCGTGTATGTGAGAGAAAAATCCCTATAGAAGTTCATGTAATAATCATAAGGGTATGAATATTCAAAAACTCATGTGTCAAGGATGTGGATATAAAAGCATAGAAAAATTATTCAATGGGGTGTTAATATTCTATAGATATGGTAATGACAGTCATAAATCAAGAACCTTCCATGGAAGAAGGAAGTGTCAAGTTGACTCTAAGAAATGGAAATAAGTTATTTCTAAGGGATAAATTGAATGTATGAAATGAGTTGTGCATGGTTATTATACAAATAGATGTCATAAGAAGAAGGTTCTGGAATGGGATTAGCAGGACCATACAAATATATGTTTACCAATACATAATTACATTCCAATTGAGGATGAAGAAACTAACAATGACCAATGACAAGTATGGATTATTTATTAGCCGATATTTTGACATTACTAAATCTTATGATATGATTTATAATTTTGTTTGTAGAAAATAATAAATATTGAATATGTTTGAAAAGAATGATTAATGAATCAGGAAGAACATTGAATGTGTAAGAAGTCTACATATAATATTTTCAAGAGTTATAGTAGATTTCAGGATGATGAAATTCTTAAAAGTATTATGTATCTTTTGATGATGGGATTACTTTGGAAGACTATTTTTAGTATGTTTAACCATAAATATTGACATGTTAAAATTTTATTCATGAAGGAATTTTTTTTCTTTTGGGGACATAATAGATAACCATAGGGGTTCATATGATCTTTTTTAGGAAATAAAAGTTAATTACTTTTTGGGATGAAAATGCGAGGTATGAGATAAAATTTGTGGTTAAAATATGTTAGGGTTAATTTTGAGGAATTTATAAAATTTTTTAATGGTATAAAATTATATAGTTTTTGAAAAAGTACAAAATGAAGACCATTTGAAAAACCATTGCGTTGGAAAAAGATACGGGAATCGAACCAACAACCAAAGTGAGATTGGGATTTATCGCATACCACTGGACTACGTGATGTCCCTGGTTTTTATTAATTATTATTTTAAAGTTAAATAATTTTATGGATTAAGAATAAGTTGATTTTGGAAAATTATGTTTTATCAAATGGATATAATTATTATTTGAAAATTATTTAGTGATTACGTGATAAAGATAATTTTGGAATATGTTCTCTCTTTTCTGGAAAATATATGCTTATGGAAAATAGAACACTATAGGATTTCATTAGTAGAGTAATGGTTGAAATTTACTTCTGTAAGAATATATTTTTTATTCTATACATATGGTGATTTGGGTTACTTATGGAAATAATTATCCTATCGTAAATAATATGTGATTAGGTTAATTAGTTTTTAGTATGAGACTTTAAGAGTATCTGATGTTGTTGAGAGATAAATGTTACAATATTTTGGGAAGACTATGTGATCAAATCCTTTTTAATTTGGGGTTTCAATAATATTTTGGATTAATTTGAGTTATTTTAAGGGAAAATGTGTATTGAATGGTCTTTTTTGAACTTTGGGTATTATTTGGTCAATTTTGGAGATTAACAGTAGTATTTTTTTTTATAAAGGATTGTCCTTTTTGTGTATTATCAAATCATGTACTAAAAATTTTGGTTTTTTAATGTCTAAAGACCAGGGAAATATATATCTCATCTTTTCTAGATCATGATATTCTCTAGAAGTTGATTCTAGAATTTTAGGTGTGACCAAGTCATCATGAATACTCAATTGTTGGAGAAAAGATGGGTTTTTTGTAAAAATTTAATAAAGGATGAAGCTCTACTTGAAAATTTATTATATTTACTTATGTTATTATTCTAAGTAGTAAAATAATTCCTCAAATTTATAAAAATGAACTTAAAACATGCACTTTGTTCCATTACGTTACTTACTGTGGGATCAAAGATCGTTTAACCTATCACAAGTTTATGGTTTTCTGGTGGTTAACTTTCACATGATCATGTTTTCTATCACTCTCCATCAAAACATAATGGTTAGTTTTCTCTTACATATGCATTTCATCATGGAATCCTAGTATATATTTTCTCAGGTTACCATTATACTTCTCTTTATTTATTTTATGTTATAGTTTTATTGACTCTTTTTCCGATGTGGGACCTTCAATGATGTTTCTTAGCCCAATTTTAACATTGCGAGGACTCAATTTGCAAAAGTGAGGAATGATGTACTAACCCATGTATTTATAGAATAATACTTTTTTAATTCTATTAATAATTTTGATTAAGATATTAATTTTATACTAATAGGGACGCTTCTTCCGATAGCATACTGGACACGCAACAACGGGTTTTTCCAAAATCTTATGTTTCACACAACATTGAGTTATACTGAAACATAATAAAAAAATATTAATATTATTTTAAATGGTACTTAACACATAGCCGTTGGAATAGAGGGAATGAATAGTATCAACTGAATTCTAAAATATCATTTACACATGTTTAAATGATGAATCATTGATTACCAAATTTATTATAAATGGAAATAAAAACAAATTGAATATAACGGCTGTGTTTTTATGAAAACCTATTTAAAAGAGAATATTTTTTTTTCATATACCTCCTTATGGATTTTTATTTAATGAAATATAATTTTATTTATTCAATTTAATGTTTTAAATTCATCTTATATGTTTTCAAGATATGACATAAGAATAAATTCATTTTTTCAGAAAAAAGATGTCTTTTTCTAAAAATGCAGTTTTAGTTCCATTTGATGGAGTAACCTTTTTAAAAATAGTTTTTTGTCACTTAAATATCCTAAATTTGACAAAATATACTTCTTATTTAGGATTTGGACATAGAAATTTACTTTGGGTAAATTTTTGGTGTTTTTTGATAAAGTTCATTTTTTAAAGAATAATGAAAAATGCTGCATTTTAACTCAAAGCTGTATTTTAATATAATTTATTTTTATTATAATATTAGATATATAATTGGATTTAAATTTTAATTGGATTATATTTTTAAAATTTAATTCAATGATGTCCATTATAAGTAATTACACACTTAAATTGGACATAAACATATGTCAATCTTTTGGTAGTCTTTATTTCATAAAAACACGTTATTTGATTTTGACAACTGGAATAACTTTTAAATTAATTAAATAAAATTATGTGTTTTGAAATTTGAAAAATGTATTTAATATTTGGAATCAATAATTCCAATGTTTTTAAATAGATATCTTATATTTTTAGATATTATGAATACTAACACAATTGAATATTTTATTTACCATGGTTAAAATGTAAATATAGTAAATAAGGGTAAAATAATAATAATATAATATTATTAAATTACCCTAACTTGTGTCTTATCCATATTGGATGAGATATTTATAGAATTTGGAATCCATGGGTTGTTTTTAGGACCCCATGAAGCCACTTTTGTGTGAAAATGAAACTTAGTTACTTTTAATTTAAAGTTTAGGAAAATATAACCTAAACATGTAACATTTAATAAAACAAATTTTATATGTCATTATATAACTGATATATTAGACAATAAATAATAAATATAAATATAAAAATATTTCATACATCATGGTATTTTATTTACAATTTTTAGACATCAAATGAATGAATTTATTTATGACACAATCGTGATGTAGTGATTACCATATTAAGGAATGATTTAAATAAATACGATTATATATATTAAAATAAATTTATTTTGAAGGTTTTTATGTCATAAAATATTTTTATGGATTATTATTACTTATTATCTTTGAATTAGTGAGGTTTTTTAGAATCAATCTAGTTTTTATAGAATTTAGTGTTGTTCCCAAAAATTTCAAAAGTCCATTAAAATTGATATAAGTGAACCTGTGATCATAGTTAGATAAAATGGATAGAGGAACTCTATGAAAACTGAAAATATATACTAGGTAAAATTGGAAAATATGATCCAATGACATAATATCTATAATATAAAGGAAATGTTAAGTTTCAATCAGTCGGTTAACTATAAAAAAATCACATTTTTACCTTGTGATATCTTTGTTATTCCAACCACGAAGTCCATGGATGTATTTTACCATTTCTACTTAAGAACTAGAGAGGAATAAGGCATCCATTTTGGTAATTTTCACTATTCATTAACCTATAAACATGTCAACCATTTCATTTAAAAAATATGTGATATTTATTTTCATTTCAACTCACCAGAAATACTCATGAACGTCTCTGTACATCTTTCTATTTCAATGATGAAATGACAATAAGGGACTATAAGATGTACACTGAAACACTTTCTTCAAATATGAATCAAAATAAACACATAATCTCTGCCCAAATATGAATATAAGGTATTAATCAAAATTAAATCATTGTATCTTACCCCTTATAACCAATTCTATTTTTTCCCGCAACTCACCCTATTCCTTATGAACTTTCTTAATTCTGTCTATCAAGGATGACTACACTAAAACCTGAAACAACATAGAGGAATTTCCTACAACAACATATCCCAAGTCAATATTCATAAAATCATTACTCGAGGGGTATTATTCCTAACATGACATGATTAATGATTTGTGATGTTTTAGACTCAAGGAATCATCCACTTTGTTTTCTTTTCTGGGATGGTAATTGACCATGAAATCACAATCCTTTATCATTTCAAGATATCTTCTTGGCCTCATTTTTATTTCCTTCTAATTGAATATAAACTTTATACATTTATGGTCGATATATATTTGACATTTTTCTCTTTATAAATGATGCATTATAATTATCTAAGAAATAACCACATCTACTAATTCGAAATCATGTGTGGGATAATTTAACTAATAAGATTTCTGTTATTTTGAAGCATAAGAAATTATGAGATTATTCTAAATCAGAACACAATCAAGTCCCTTCAATGACGAATCACAATAGTTGAAAAATTCTCCATTTCAAGAAGGTAGGGACAATACTAGAGCATTCACCAATATCTTATTTATTTCCTAGAAACAAAGATCACATTCTTATATCCAAATAAATTTAACCCCTTTTGTGTTAATCAGGTTAGTAGGATTGATAACTGTTTAATGTTTTTAGCTAACCATTGGTAATAACCTACTAATCCCAAAAATATACAAATATTTGTAACATTTTACATCTTTTCCATTCATCAACCATTTATTTTGGAATGATAAACTATTATTCCATCCTTATTTACAATATCCCCAAAAAAATAAATCTCTTGAAAACAAAAATCACATTTTTTAAATTTTCCATATAATTTATTTTATTTAAGACTTCATTAAAGAACCCATAAATGTTTTTCATAATCCTCATAACATTTACATAAGAGAAAAATATCATTACTTAAGAAAAAAAACTTATCCAAATATTCAATGAATATTCTATTCATAAGATCAATTAATAAAATAGGGGACTTTTTCAAAACAAATGTCATAAAAACATACTCATAATGCCCATATCTAGTATGAAATTATTTTTTCAGAAAGTCATTCAACTTCACCTTTACCTGATAGTACCCATATCTAAAGTCAGCTAGGGAAAAATACTTATCACCCCAGAGATCATGAAATAAGTCATCGATATAAGGAAAATGATACATATTCATAAGAGTAATGTTATTAAATTACCTATAATCAATGAAATGTCCCATGGAACCATCATTATTTTTAACGAAAGACATAGGTGCACCCCATGGTGAAGGGATGGGTAAAATGAATCATTTATTATTCAAATCCTAATACTGATTTTTGAATTCAATAAGTTTCACTGGATCTATTTGAAAAGGGGGTTCTGAAATTGTTTTAGCATATAGAATCAAGTCAATAGAAAATTAAACTTATATATCAGGTATAACACTAGAAAAATAATCAGAGAAAACATCTTGTTATTAATTTAAAAATAGAATAACATTAACTAGAATAGTTTCCTTATTTTCAAAAAAATGAGCAACAAAAACATCATTTCCATATTTGAACAGTTTCTGAGTTTCCTAATATATTATCAATTGTATGGGTTTATTCTAGTATACAAAATAAAAATATTTCTGAAAAAACACTTCATTAGCTCTACAATAAATTATAACATGATTAACATATAGCTAATCCATCCCTAAAACGATAGAAAAATCTACTAAGGGAAAACAACGTGTTTTTTAGGTAATATATTTCTAAAAATAAAAACAAGAAGATTCTTATAATGCCTTTTTATATAATATTTCCCCCTGATGTTTTAACTATAAGTTTCAATCTCATTTCTTAAGATGAAATTTCAATTTTACAAGAAAAGTTCTCAAAAATAAAGGAATGTGTACATCCCATATAAATAAGACATTAAAAAATAGAGTAAAAAAAATATTACCTGATACCACTTAATTGGATGGACTAATATATGTTGATGTAGTCTCATAGGATCTCATTACACCTTTCAGCCTATAATGTTGCTTCTTTATTTCATTTTGATATTTCATTGGGAGGTTATTTTCATAATGATCCATATCCAAAAAAGTAAAACACTTTATATTTTTCCAGTGAAAAATAATATTAAGACAATTTTGATTATAATATCATGCCACATTTTAAAACATACCACATTGAAAACACATGTTATTTTTGTTAAGACATTCCTCAGGGTTATTTTTACCACACATTTCACAAAATAGAAACTATAGTTTCTTTCCTTTATATTTCATTGTCTGATTATTTTATAACACTTTCTAGCTGGACCACATCTTATTATTGTTTTCAATGCACACATGATCATCAGAAAACTCAATTTATTCCCTCTTAGTACATCAGAATATTTTTTCTTAAATTTTTAATTCATGAGCAGATAATAAAGTTCGATATCATGGGATCAATCTTGAGTAAAAATGATCTATTTTTCTATCAAGACCCTAAATATGATTTTGAGTGGGACTTTCAAATTAGGTGAAGTTTTCATCATACACATCCACTGAATATGATCTCGTTTTATAAAATTCAAGGTATTTATTTTGCAAATAATTTCAAACCACCTTAGGAATAGATTGTTGAAGGATTTTTTTTTTAAAATTCATATAATTCCATGGTATTAATATCCTCAGTATCCTTGATATTCTTTACCATTGACCACCCCTGGTCAGCTTCACCTTCAAAACAATAATTGGAAGGATTAAACTTTATATTATATGAACACCCCATAAAATTGATTTTTTTAATATTTTAAATCCATCCTTCAACTGCCATTAGGATAGATGATCTATTAAAAGAAGGAGGTTATTTGCTCATTAACATTTCTACTATAATTATGTTCTTCATTGGAATATCTGGTTGACCACTTACATGTATTCCGCCATTGTTTATAGCCTTCATCAACTAAAAAATTACTATCAAAAACTATTCAGTTCCATTTCTCACCATTCTATGTTACATATTCAAAAAGATATCATCCCTTAACAACCATACTACTTCTTCATCCCTATTTATTTTATATAAAATCATTATTAATAGGCATATCGTAGATAAAGAAATATATTAATCCTCAAATTCTATATCATTTGAATGTCAACATGATGTAAAAATAATTTATGGTATTATATTAACAACATTATAACCACTAATGTTATCTAGATTTTGGTTTGATTCCAACAATAAATACCCATCCATAAAAATTACACAGTCTAATAAATTAATTTAGAATTAACTTCTTTACACTACCAAATATATTTTATATTTTGTGTTTTATAATTATAGGACATAAAACATACATATCATTCCATATGAATAAAAATTGGGTAAAACAAAAACATTATCCTTTTCTTCTATAATATAAGAGATTTAAAAAAATGAAAAATATTCCTGAAAAATATGCACAACATTCATCTTGACTTCTCATTTTCCCTTACCCATCAGTAAACCCGACAAAAATAATTTTAAAACATGGGATGACCACATAAATCCCAGTAAGGTATATAAAAATAAAGAGAGTAACTATTAGTAAGTTAATACTTGTAAAAATATGAAATCATTTTCACAAATACATACTTCTCACCCAGTATGTGTCATATAGATACATTGTGAAAACAAGAGATTTATATAGTATATATAAAACAAAAATAATACATTAAAGGTAACTTGAAGAGTTACAAACATATGATTGCAACCATGATGAATAAAATATGATTTGTAACCCTCAAAGCTACCTTATAATGTGAAGCTCATGGATACCTTATAGTGTAATCATCTTGACAGCCCTATGGTGTAACCATTATAGTTACACTTCGAGTAACCACATGGTCAACCTCAAACATAAACTTAACTAATGAATTGGGTAGATATAAATATACCACCCTTAATCATAAATAAATCCAAACAATGAGGACATAATCATAAAACAATATTACTTACATCAAATAAATTGTTATATTTAGAAAAGAAATTAAATTAATGAATGATTTTTAATGAAAAGGCGCTTAAAAATCTCATATAGTTGAAGTGAGAATTGATAAAAATAATGGAATAGGTTTAAAAAACTGTAAATACACATAATGAAATATAATATAATCAAAATTTACTTCCCATGAAGACATAGTAATACATAATAAATGAATTATAAGGTTAACTAAATTAATATAAATTGGATTAAGAATTCCCTTACCATAGGTTTATATCACATAAAACATGTTAAAACCTCTTATATAATAGTTTAAAGAGTGTTATTAATAGTTTAAAAAGACATATGAATTATCATATTTACTTATATGATATTATTATAACATCATTACACAAATTTGTTCATAATATTTTTTGATTTCCATTGATTCAGGTTCATTTATATCATAGTTTCCATGATTCGTTCATAATGTATTCTTTTTTGAAAGGGAGAAAACTACAAAATTGAAATTAAATGTAATTAATGAAATTATAGAATATTAAATTGTGTTATATAATAATAGATTTATATGTTATTATTATGAATTATTAGGTAAAACATTATTGTTGAACGTTAGTTTAATTTTGGTGATTATTGATCAATAAAAACCACTTATGTTTTTTATTTAATTTTTTGTACAGAAACTGCATCCAAAATCATATAATATGTACAGAAAAATATAATTTAACAATATTTATGGATTCATGTCCATCCTTTAAGGTTGTATTGTAAATTGAAAACACATTTTCTAAGATTTTGGTAAATCAACACATCACTGAATGTTTTTATTTTTAGAATAAATGGGAGCAGAGATAAAGTATGATAAGGAATTTTTGCATAAAAATGATAAAATTACAGTATATATATATATATGTGTGTGATTCAATATTTTTTATTAATACTATAAAAGGGGTGTTATAGATAGTATAATTTAGAAAAATAATTGAAAAGAAAATTAATGAAAATGAAAGTGGTTTTTACCTCTTGAATTCTATTTCATGAGAACCTCGTTATGCCCTTTTTTTTGGACTCTTGGTGATACCAAATGGTCTGGGACATAGGGAAGTATCATGGGAAGGGATTTTGGTATCAATAAAGAAATATGTTAGGCTTTGAGGTGTGATGGGAATATGTGGTGATGGGAGGTATTTATAACGGAGGAGAGGGGTGTTTTCCCACTATTATATTCATTAGTTTATTAATTTGGCATGAGAATATGAATATATTGAGAACTATCAAAATTTATATATAATGGATGAAGGATATTATGATATTTTGGTATTTCATCTTCATTAAATCTTCTATGACTCAATAAATCAATTATTTAGCTCATATCATAAATTAAGGTGTTTCACTATTTACCAAAAATTCATGTATTTAAAAAAATCCAAAAAATTCACCATAACCATTTGTATACATTTAGAATAAAAAATAAACAAAATTTTATGAAAATAATTTATTATATATGAGAAATTTAATTTTTATTTAAATTTTTTTTATTTGAAAAATACCATTATTTAAACTAAACCTCATTTTATAAGACCTTATAAAACTTATCAAAGTGTCATAAATTTATCTTATAATCATAATAAAATAAAATATTAATTTATGAATATATTTTATGAAAATATATTTTTTTAAATCATTATATTAATTAGAAGTTTTTAATTAAATATTTACGAGTTTCAAAAATACCCACATTAAATTTATTCTTTTCAAAAAATTATTTACATGTTCAATGATATAAAGATATCATATTTTCACTTTTAAGATGGATAAATTTTATTTATACATTATTAGGTGAGGTCAATATTATATAGGCCATATTACTATTGCTAATGGCCCTGTTACTGTTCCTAAGGCCAGGTTACTATTCCATCAGTTTATAGTCCATAATTTCTCTAAATACCACTTATATCATTATAAATTTATAATATATTTAATAATACAATTCCAAATAATATTATTATATAAGTATTTGGGTAATTATATCTTTTGGGGTGACAACATGAATAAGAAAATTATAGATTTTATCCCACAGTATATTGTATGTTTGAATGTTATATCATAGTGACAAAATTCCAAAGGGATGATATTACCATTTCCTATACGCAAATGAAAATGGAAGAATGTCATCGTATTCTTTGTCTCTAGTCTCCCAAATACATCTAGAGGAAATGATGTGATATGGTTTATAGTGGATTGACTCGCCAAGACTACCTAATTGATTTCTATTTGGGATGATTTATCACTTGAAATACTATCTATGATACAGGTAAATGACGTGGTATTGTTGTCTGAGGTTCCGATTTTGATCTTCTCTAACCCTGATCTAAGGCCCAAATATAAATTTTGGATATTTATCCAACATTCTTCGAATAAGAAATTTAATTTTATCCTCAATTATCAACCCTAAAAAAATGGCCAATATGATAGGACTATTCCAACAGTTGAGGGAATTCTAAGATCCTACTCAATAGAATTTAATGAAGGATGTGATCAATATATCTCATTAGTTGAATTATCATGTAACAATAGCTTCCAATTGAGTACTCAAATGGCTCTATCTAAAATTCTATATGTGAGGAAATTTATAACCCCAACTTCTAAAGATGGTGTTGGAAAAAGAAATCTACTTGGAAATGATATTGTAGATGAGATTATAGAGAAGTTTTAAACCATCCAATAAAAAAATCTACTAAGGGGCAGAAAAATATCTATGCTAATAATTATTGATGAGAAATATATTTTGATGTCGGAGAAACATTTTCCCTGTGAATATCACCATGGAAGAGATTCATGTGGATTGGAAATAACGGAAGAAACAAACCATGGAATAATGGCCCTTTTGGGACTCTTGATCTCATAAGAGTAGTTGCCTATTAGCATAAAATTCCAACAAGTATGGATCAAGATCATGATGTGTTCCACATATCAATTTTAAAGAAGTACTTACCCAATACCTCGTATTCACAAATTCCATAGGTGGCATATCTGATGAATGACCTCTCATACAAAGAGAATATGATGAATATCTTGGACCATAGAGACAAAATTATCCATAATAACATTAATCAGCTTGTTAATGTGTGGTGGAGGGACAATATGTATGGAGAGGTTACAAGGGAACCAAAGGAAACAATGAAATATATGTACCATCGACCATTCTAAATTTATTATATGAATTGAATTTTTTTTTGATAAAATTTAAAAAGGAGGAAATAATGCAATAACCAATAACTTCTAAATGATTCTCACTTCTTGAAATAAATGTGTGTTATAATAAACTATTACACACCTAATGAAACTGAAAAATTATATTTCACTAATAAATACTATTATATAAATTAGAAATAAAACCAATTAAAATTTAAAATATTACAATTGGTCAAAAAATATAAAATATAAAATATAAAAGGGTAAAATATGGATGGCCCCAATTTTCTAGAATCATTACCCACACTTCAAAAAACTATAGAAAAGGAAAATAATTAGTAAACCAAACAAAATTATTGAAAATGGAAATGTATAACCCTAATAGGAATTGAGTTTAAAAAGGATTAAGGGAAAGTATAAGTATTTATAATAAGAAATGTAACAATTTGAATAGTATTGTGATCAATATGAATAGTAACATGGACATTAAGAATAATAACATAATAGTTGAAGTATTAATTTAATTTTATAATAATATGTTTTTATATAAATAATATTTAAAATAATTAATTTAAATTAATATAAATATTACAATTTCAAAAATATAAATATCATGATAAAAAACTCAATAAAAATATAATGAAATTTTTAATATACTATATTTTGAAGTACTTATTAAAAGTAATAATTTTTAAATTAAAAATTAATATTACTAATTTAGAAACTAATTTATTAAAATGAATATCATTTTCTAAATCATAATGTTTAAATTTTCTAATGGTTATTTGTTGGAAATTTTTTAAAATAAAATTACGAGTGAATAGTAACAAAACAGTTTTTCACATAACCAGTGTATCTTATATTAAATCATTAATTAATTAATAATGAAATAATTATTTATTGAAATTATTTTTTTCAATGATATAATTAATTTCATTAATTATTCATTAAAATTAAATTAAATTAAATTCCAAACAAAGAAAATAATTTTCCAAACCCAAAGTCAAACGTGATTCCTTAATATAAATTTTTTTCTTTATTTCCACTTTCTTTTTTAATAAAAAAATGAATTCAAATTATAAATATGTTTAATGTATTATAAACTAATATATTTTATTTATACATGATTTAAATTTTCCTAAATTCCCTATTAAAATTTTTTCCTCAGTGATATTATTTTATATAATATTTTACTCTAAAAAGACACTTCTCCCCATGTATATATATCCCCACACCTTTCCCATGGGAAAAACATACATCCCTATCATACCAAATATAATAATCTACCAAAATTATCCCTCTAAAGTCCCTTAGAATCCCTATGGACGTTCTAGTGTAAACCAACCCCTAACATCAGGTGAATTCATGTGTCAGATAAGAGATGCTACACTAAGGATTAAGTATGTTTTGATAAACTCATCTTCTATTCTTCTTCATATTCTATTTTCCCCCATTTCAAATAAAAACCATATCAAATTAATAATGGATTAATTTAACATTATATTAATAATTTTATCCTATTACATTGATCATATTTGATATATATATAAATTTTAAAGTCCCCTTTCCTGCTCTCCCTACAATTTCCTATCAATGGTTTCCTATCCACCAACTATGATATGGAAGTGTAAACAATTATAACCATCATCCTGGATGAAAATTAAAAATTATATATAACATATAATCATGAAATAATTTTTATTATAATCTAATGTCATTAATTCCACTAATATGTATATTACGTTGAATGAAATAATGAAATCAAAGAAATAATGGAAATTTTTATGTGACACATTATTTCAAAATGAATACCCCATAACCATTGAAATTAATAAATATACTAAAAATAATATAATAGCTTAAAAGTGGAAAAAATTAAAATAATTAACTTCTATATAAATGTTTTAATATATGTGTGTTTATTATTCATGAGGCGCAAATGTGATGAAATAAACAGGGAAATAAGGTAACACAATTCATGAAACCAATCCCTTTATTTGGGCCTTCTATATTTCACATATATATCAATATGATTTTTCCATTAATTCCCAAAAAAATATAATATTACAATTATTTACTTTTCCTTAAGCGATATACAAGTTTCCACCGTTATTTTTTATCAAAATACAATGATTTTCCAAAACAAATCATTTCATTCAAAAAAACATCTTTGACTCTTCTGGTGTTTTTTTGTCAAAAGGAAAAAAATATATGATTCCAATTTATGATATAAATTTTTCATTTGGGAACCCCATTGTTTATTCATGATTTTATTTTTATCTAATCCTTATGAAAACCATTATTTCCATGGGTTATTTATGATTCTGATTGTTATATATTTTATGTGGCATTATGTTTATGTAAATATTATAATGTGATAGATGTGATATATGGAATCAGAATTACATATCCCTTAAATTCATTAGGAAATGGGATGTGTCTAGTGATGTAATGTGTATATGTGTGAACATGAGTGAATCATTGTTCATAATAATGATGTTATGAGTATTCACATATGATAAGTGTGAGCATGATTCTATCTTTATTCTCAAATATTTGTTGTATTTGACCACTATGACATAATTTTTTAAGGAATGCCCACATTCTATGAATTTATCATATTTTTACATCATGATGTTGATGATAATTGTATTCCTATGATATGATTATTCTGATTATGCTCACCCATATCAAATTGATTGATGTCCCTTATTCATCATTTTACGTGGATTATAAATCTCCAGGTTTTTTATGTATATCTTCAGGTGATTATGTGTACTTAGTAGACAGATAAATTTTATAATGATAAAAAAAAGGATATAAATTATTCACTATTTTTTATTTTGTACATCTAATTTATAAGAGTAATTTTCACAAGGAATATAACCTTTTGATCTTGGATTTGTATCTCTATTATAATATTTATCATAGAAATAATAAAACAGTAATGTATGAAAAATTTGGAATACTATATTCAATTTAGTATAAAAATATTGGTTACATATAAAATTTTAAATAGTTTAAAACTAATATGAATAGTAATTTTTCTCCAAAAAATATAATTTTTGTGTGCTATAGTGAATTTGGAATGTCCTCACATTTCATTTATGTTCCCCTTGGACATAGTAATTTGTGGGTGAACGATATAAATTATTTATCTCATGCATGTTATATTTCACATTTATTCATTACTATGGAAATGAGAGAGAAGAGATTTTTGTTAAATTATGAAATAAGATCCAAAGGGGGAGGTGTTTTAATTTTTCATACCCAGATTCACCCCACTCTCAGGGTAGTTAACATGGTTGGTATTACAATAATCATTTGTAGGGTTCCCAATTTTGGGTTTTTATCAATTTTAATGGATTATTTCCATAGAACATTATGAAATTACTCCAAAATATCTAAAAAAGATTATTCAAACTTAATTTATATATTTTTCAAAATATAGAGTTACAGAATTATTTGTAATACCCTTGGTAATTTTAAATTATATCACATGTCACATTTTCATTATAGGGGAGGATCCTTGAAATAATACCTGTAGATGTATCCACACATTCTTCATTAATCTCATGATGAAATTCAAGATACTAAATGTTATATACAAATGAATCAAAAGATTCACCCACTTTTCTATTGATTATAAAGATTATATCATGTCCTCTCTATGTTATTGATAGGGTGGTAGGGAAGATTTCTGTATAAGGATAAGGAAATATCTATAAATAATCCTTTCTATATTAACATATTTAATATAAAAAATGATATATTTTAGTATATATACTTAAGATAAAATAATGGTATCTTCACAAAGACCCTTATCTATTATTTAATTAAATTTATTCACCAGAGGTAAATAAAATGTTATTAATTGTATTATATATCCTCAAATATATTAATAGTATAATTTCAAAAATAAATAAATTAAAATATTGTTAAAAAATTATTAAATAAAATATATAGTTTTCATTAAATAAATAAATTTGATCCATAACCATCTATAAAATATTATATTCACCAATATTTGGATTTAAATTATTTAAATTTATATGAATCTAAATAAATATTTATATTAATAATTTAATTAAACATGAGAATATATATATATTACATAGTAAATAATTAAATAGTATATAATATTTAATTCACATATTTAAACTCTTATATGTCATGATTTAATTAATATTACCAAATTTAATTGATTAAATAATATTCCAAATGATTAAAATAAATTTATTGTTAATATTAAATCCAATAAAATTTAGCGATATTTTATATACTCATATTTTATGACCCTCTTCGTCTCTTTTTCATATAACAAAATGTAAACTCACTTAAATTATAATATTATCATATAGAAACACATTAAGGAAATCGTAATGAAAAAATTCCACATTTCTATTAAAAACATCCATATGAATTTTAATATGTAATATAATCTATTGGGATCTTGATACAACTATTCAAGTAGGATTCATATATAGATCATTATACTTTGTTATTGAGTTATAATTCATTTACTTACTAAAGTTAACTCTTCTATAGACTTCCCTAGCTATGGAATTTCTCTTATAATTGTTTTTAATAAAAGGTCCACATATATATATATATATATATTCTTCCTTTAATGTGGATGTGAAAAATTATTTCTCCATTAATTCATTTCTAAAACCCCAAAATCAAGTATGCATTTTCATTCCCTAATTTTTCTTTCATTATTGATAATAAATATATTGGTGACAAAAAATAAACCATACAAGATATGGCTGAGAATAAAAACACATTATTCAATCATAATTGATCATTACGAAAAAAGGTCATGAAACAATACACTATATAACATTTCTTATTACATATCATATATGGTAACATACATTAAAAGTGAAAAGGATAAATTTTGATAATAAATTGAAAATAACGATATCATAATACCTAGGATATCCCCTGGATTATCTTCACACTCTAGAATCTCCATTAGTATATCAAAACTGTCAATTATAAAAAAATACCATGAAAGGGTGACATTATAAGGGTAATCTCTCAGAATGAATCTATTGGGACAATGAAGAACTTTTTGAATGTGCGGATGATCGATGCTGGATATTACTTCTCAGATTTTGATGCTCCTCCACCTTGGTGAGTGATAAAGAAGGGGAGGATTGATCGTGTTATGGAAAATCAAGAAGTGGTTGAGGATCGGGTCAACCTATGTTGTTATTCAATAATCGCAAGAGTCATCATACATAAGGGTGAGCGGCTATGGAAATTTTAGGATCTGAGTAAAAGGGTTGCATTTGTTTGGGGATTTGACGATTAGAGAATGATAGTGATGGGAAGGGGATACTATCATGTGGTATTCCCCTCAGATGAAGGTAAGAAGAAAGTATGGAGCAAAGGCACTGTCTCCTTGAGCCCTGGTTTTCTGAATGTGTAGGAATGGGGTCAGAATTCTGATCATATTAATGTTCGTAATACTCACATCAAATTACGGATCCGAATTTATAAACTAAATTGGTTGTATTGGAACCCAAGGATTCTATAGGATATTGCATTCTCTGTTGGAAATCCCGTTCATATGAATCGACAGATAGATAATCCAAGGCTCTAACATTATGCAAGAATCATGGTGGATGTTGACATGTCAACTTTGCTTATTGACGAGGTGGTTCTAACATTGAGGGATGAAAACATGATTCTTTACATATTATATGAGAGGAACTAAAAATTTTGTTTGGGCTGCTTGTTCTTTAGACATACGAATACTGAGTGCAAGAAAGACAGAGAATGTTACTTCTGAAAGATTAAGGGCCATGATGAGAGCATGTGTAGAAGAAGTAAGGGGAACAAGAAACACCCACTGAAACCCCCAGAAAACAATGAAGATGACCAAGGGATTGGTCCTGGGAAAAATGGGAATCTGAACATAGATGGCTCTTCCTCTGTGGAAATGGTGAAGGATCTAAGTCACAATGGGGGGCATCGGGGTCCTGTCTTGGCTTCAGAGGGCCTAGTTGATGAAACTAAGGTGATACCCACTTCCCCTATAGTGATATTGTTCTGGCGGTGGATAGGAGGGATATTATAACTTAGTGTGATGCCACTGCTCATGTGGAGAAGGGCACATCCGACCAGCTGAGTGCTGATCATGATGCCACTCGGGTTGGTTTACCTAAGATAGTTTCTCAAGAAACTGGTAATGATGTGTGCATTGACCATCATCCAGCTTCTGATCTAAGAAAAAAATTCTAAAAAATTTCCACCTTTAAGGCTACCTGAAGGAATCTTATTATGGGAAGTAACCCCCCTCTTAAATCCAAGAGCACCTTCTTCCCCTGAGTAGAAGCCTATGGTCGGACGAGGTGGAAGAATCTCAGCACACTGATTCAATTACAATCAATACAGGGGTTCTACTTTTTCCACCAGTGGTAGATTGGATGTGATGCATGTTACGCTAGTGGTGGACAGGATGGGTTGCCGATTGAAGCCAATAAGGAAAAGTAGTTGGAGGAAACCCATCACACAGAATTAGTCACAGCCAGCCCAGGTAAGATTGTTGTTGCTCCCATGGTGGATTTGATCAGTTACTTGTTACCACTGATAAACGTAACCAGTGCACTAGTAATGAGAATGGATCCAGTGAGGCAAACAGGTGATCATGGAAGGTTATAAAATCACTCCCCTTGGATATGGAACTTTCTGATGAAGGGGAAGGGAGGAAAATGGAAGAAGGTAAATTCAAGCTTCATTGGAGAAAAAGGGTGCCTCTGACAAGGGGCATGGCCAATAAAAAATGAGGACTCATTATTTAAATTGTCAAGGGCTGGGAAACTCCCGCACAGCCAGGGCCCTTTGACATTATAATATGGCCTATATACTGAAGTTCGTCAGTATTTATGAACCTAAATTCATATTTGAAAACTGGAAGGGATTTAAATGGGGTTACCTAGGATACAGTTTGGTCTCCAAAAATCAACATGTATCATTTATTGATAACCTGTGGGTTTTAATTCATGACACCATTTATATTACATCCTATGATAGTGGGTCTCAAAGATGTTTTATTAATTGTTGTATTGTTGGATAATAAATTTCAATATCATTTGTTTATTCTTCTTCCTCTTATATTAGAAGAAGGGAATTATGTGAGGAGCTCAAATTCACCTATGGGAGAATAGATAAAAAAATGGATTCTTATTGGTGATTTCAATACAGTTGTGAAGGCTAATGAAAAAACTAGAACCAACATTAATAGAACCGCTTCCTTTGAATTTTCTGAGTGTATTGACATCTCCAATCTGGATCATGTTCCCATTGCTGGTTTTGATTTTACATGGTGTAGATACACATGGGAGGAGAAACAAGCCATCAAGCTTGATTGATGCTTCTCCATATTAATGAACATGTTATATCCCATGGTGTCTCAAGATTCACACTTCCCAGACACCACTCTGATCATAACCCAATTGTGTTGATGTTAACACACATGTGGAAAGGTCATCCTCTATTCCCTTTCGATTCAACAATAGATGGATTCTGATTCCAGGATGGAGGGAAATTTCCATAGAGGAATGGAAGGTTGAAGCCATTGGGAGTCCACTCCAAAGACTTGTAGTGAAACTCATGCATCTTAATGGGGTTTTTAAGGGAATAGAGTAGAGAATAATTTTCAAAAATTCATGACCATATTAAGCAATCGAAGGAGGATCTGGCTAGGATTCAGACCAGTTATGAGCAGTAACCTATCTTATCTAGAGAGGAAATAACATCCCATAATAATATTTATGATCTATTAATGGTGAAGGAATGATTAGTCATAAATCAAATGAATGTGAGATGGTTAAAATATGGGGATAGAAACACCAATTTATTAAAAACAATTGCATAAGGAAAAGAAGGAACCTATAGGTAACAAGGTGATTATCCTTGGTGGGAATCTCCACACTGATAATAAAGTGATTTATCTTGATTTTGTTGAGAACATTAAGGGAATATACTCTGATAATGGGCATTCCAGTACTCACTGCATGGTGTAAAACATCATCCCCTTCATTGATGGGAATTAGAATTTCTTCCTAATTGATCCTCCATGCAAATAGAAGATCAAATCTTCTCTTCTGTCTCTCAATCATGAGAGTTCTCTGGGCCCTGATGGATTTACTTAAAAAACATTCATGTTTTGCTGGGATATTTTGCAAAAATATTGAGCATTCTATTAAGGGCTTCTTCCCTCACACATAAATTCTGCATGGAATGAACTCCTATTTCATTTCTCTCATACCCAGGGAAGAGAATGCTATTTTTATCAATGAATTCTGTATTATTGGACTTGGGAACACAATACCCAAACTTATCTATAATATTTTTTTGAGCAGGATGGGTGTCTTGGTCGATGGCACAATCACCACAAATTGATTTGAATTTTTCCCTGGGAGAAACATCCAAAAGTGTCTCTTCATGGCCTTTGAGAGTGTCAACCTAATGAGAAGGAAAACAAAGGAAGGGAATTTTGGCCTCAAAATTGATATTTCCAAGGATTTCTATACTCGTAAATAGAGGTTTCTTCTGGATGTACTTCGAATATATGATTTCTCTAATGGGTTTTGGAATACGATTCGTATCATATTAGGATATTCAAGGATGTTAATTATTGTTAATGGTGCCCTGAGGGGATTTTTTCCTTACACTAGGGGGTACGACAAGGTTATCCCCTTTCTGGAATTCTTTTTACCATTGTAGAGGATTACCTCAGTAGGTGTATCAATGATCTTGCTCAAATGGGCGTTTACAAGCATATTATGGTTGGTGTGAGTGAGCATTCCCCATCTCATCTCTTGTATGATGATGTTATTTTATTTCTTGCTCATGCTTCAAGAAGAACCATATCATCCATCAAGACCCTTTTCATTCATTATGAGGAGGTGGCTAGTCAAACCATCAGTTGGGACAAGTCTTAAATTATTTCTGGGAATGGAATTTTAGATGGGAAAAGGAAGATGATTTTTAGGTATATTGGTATGAGAAGTGGATCCTTGCCTTTCCAGTATCTTGGGGTCCCACTATTTGGGAGAAAGGTGGAAAGGAAATATTTGGAGGGTATTTATGCTGGTATTATACATCAGTTGGCTAGCTGTAAAGGTAAGGATATGTCTCTGGATGGGAGGGTCTCGTTTATGAACTTAGTGATCACATCGATATTTTTCTATTCTTTCTCCCTCTATATATAGATGAGAGGAGTTCTCAATGAGCATTAGAGCATAGTACGAAACTTCATATGGACGGGGTCACCACATTAATTGAAGTTGATTATAGTTTCATAGAAGGAATACATAAATCCTGTGGAGATGTTGGGCCTTGGAATCAAGGATCTATGTACCTTCAATGATGGTTTGAATGGAAAATTCACCTAGAACCTGATTTCACATGATGCTGATGTTGACTTCCATTTGATTAGACTCAAAAAAGGCTTCTCAGTGGATACAATTATTATCTTTCCTCATTGGTTTGGGCTTCTCTCAAACATTCCAATATGAGGATCATGTAGGATACAAAATGTTTGGTTTGTAGGGACTCCACCCTTAATTGTTGTAACACAAAGGGGATCACATAGCCCCTTTGTGATCTAAATGTTCCACCTAAAGTTTCCCCTTTGTCCATCTAGGGATTCCTTTCACAGATGCACTCACCTGTCGTTTGCATTCCTATGAACATGTAGTTTGAAATAATAGCTATTATTTTATAGATTATGACAATTTTATTTGGACCCATAGCAGGACTATGCAGTTTAATTGTAGGGATTCTTATATGCTTCTTTGTGGGGGGATAACTCTTCTGCCTTCATGGCTCATGAATTTATGAGACCAATTTATTCGGACATCTATATTCTTTTTAATATGGAAAATCATGAAAAATATAATTTCTATAGATGATCATCTTATGAAAGACGGTATTCAAATGGGCCTTATGTGGTCTCTTTGAATGGCTCATAAGGATTCTATACAACATGCGTTCAGGGAATGTAGCCATGCCAAGAAACTCTTGGCCTATACCTGCAGTCCAATTGGGATGGTTATTGATTTCTACAAGATGGTCCTTAAACTATTTTCTGATCTGTCACATGCTCGATGTAGTGTGAAAATAAATAATTTATTATTGGTCTCTGTTGTTATAGTAATTACAACCATTTGGGAGGCCCAAAATATAGCGATGTTTAGTGGTGCGCACCCAAATATCCACTAATGTGTGGTGGTTTTTATTAGGGATGTGTATACTACATTACTTATCCAAGATGGTGCCATGTCTAACACTATTTATGATTTACAAATATTGAAAATGCATGGAGTTTCAGGTCGGCCACACAAGCCTGAGATGCTAAAACATATTCGATGCATACCACCCATTGTGCCTTATCTCATGGTTAATGTTGATGGGGCTATGTCGGGTAAACCAGTTTCTTTAGGATATGGGAGAGTGTTCCGCACCTACCGCGGGGTTGTAAAGGGATATTTCTACCACTTCATTGGAATTGGAAATGCCTTTGAAGCTAAAATCTGGGAAATGATTTATGCTTTCAGGTACAATATCTAGTTTAATTGGTAATTTATATGGATTGAATCTGATTCTCAGAATGTGGTTCATTATTTGAGAACCAAGACATGCCATGTGCCTTGGTGTGTACTACCTCAGTGGTTTGACTGTCTCAAGAAGATCACTCAAATGCATATTGTTTTTTCACATGTCTATCAAGAGGTCAATGAGGTGGTAGATGCATTGGAAAAGAGGGAACTCATTGCACATGGTGAGATTTGGTCTTTCACAGCTCCTGATTACTTTGTCCCACTGGTGGAGGCTTATAGATAATGTGTTATTCACATTCTTTTATATTCTTGATTTTATACCTATTTTTATTTAATATTCCTATAGCCAGCTTCCATTGGTTCTTGGTCTTTTTTTAAAATATATATAATCATTGTGTATAATATTGGTAAACAACATACCAGTTTTAAATTATTAGTAATAATTTGACATATATATATATATATTTGAATGTAATAAAAATTCAAATTAATAAAAAAAAATTGAAGTAAAATAAATGATTTTGGTATCGAATTAATTAATTCTAATTCACTTTATAAAATAACACTGATTCAAAAGAAACTATTTTTATAATAAATTTTAGTCAAAATTATTATCTTTTAAGAATGATATAAACAAAATGTATTGATTGAATTCAAAAAAAATTATTAAAATAAATTAATAACATCTAGGAAATAATAAACCAAATATAAGGAATTTAAATTTAATTTTCCATCTATAATAATTAATGTTTTGTTAGAAAACATGGTTTATATTATAAATTAAATTTTATTATTTATATATTAAATTTAACATATATAGGGAAATAAATTTAATAAAATGTAGTTATATATATATAAACCAATTAGTATTCATTAATTTATTATTTATTATATAATAAAATTGGGAAGAATATTTAATACTTAAATGAACTATTTTTCCTTGAATGTTTTTTATATGTTGTGTTTTTCTAATTTAATATACTATAATAATAACTATCAAATAATGCTTCTAATGAAATGATATATATATATATATATATTTATATCTATATATATATTAATTGAAACTAAAAATTATATAATTATCAATACCTAGTAAGGAATAAGAATAAAATTCATTTTCATGATTAAAAATACATTATTCTAAAAATTAATATGTGGTCAAAAAATATAATAATTTTTATCAATTTTAGAAAATTAAAATCAAAAAAAGTATTAAATATTTGAAATCGTTTTATTAAAATTAAATAATAAGGTAAAAATTAATTTAATAATTAAATATATGTTACCTAGGTAAAAAATGAGTTACCATGGAAAAGGAAAATTGGGTAAAATCGTTAAAATAATTGGTAAAAATATAAAATGTTATTTAATGAAACATTAAATTTCTTGATTCATACATTGGATGTGTTAGGAAGAAATTTTTGGTAGGAATGAGCTATTAGAATAGATATTGTTCCAATAAGAGGGGCTGGTCTGATACAGGGATATTCTTACACCATGAATTGTTTAGAAGGAGTGGGTTGCGAAAGGGTTGGTTCTGTTGAGAAATGTGATGGTCTTCATGGTTTCTTATTCCCTATTTATCATTATGAAATGACACTAGGAGCAACGCCATGGATCTTGGGTGTAAAAATTCCTTAGTTATAACATTTTTGTGGTTCATGTATGATAGTCCTTACGTAATGTCATGGTTTTTGTCTAGGGTTGATCAGGATGATGGTAAGGATTACAATTTAGATGTGTTTATCGTAAATATAGTGTTGATAATATAGAAATTTTAATTAGTTTGTTAACATTTTTTATGTTTCCACCTTTTGTTTGTACGAAAATGTGGTTCGGATTAAAGGATTCCTTGAAATTTTTGAGATAAGATGTTTTGTGTAGTGATAGATTATTAATTGAAACTGTATTTAAGTCATATCATATTAAAGTGTTGACTATGTTTAATGTGAGAGAAATATTGGGTATTTGTAAAATGGTTCTTTGAGATTTGTTAGACTTAATCTTGTTATGGTATGACACATACCACTATCATCTAACTTGTGTCTAAAATAAAAAGAATCTTGGGGTCTCATTATATTTTTGGTGATTATTATGATAGACTAATGCCTCATGATTTTTTTGGGATATCTTTTTAAAACACCCCATGTTTTTGTGATTTTTTATTTTTGATTTAATTTCATCTTTTTAAATTTTTCATTTCGAGCAACACTAAATATACGTTGTATGCAACCACCATGTTATTATTAAATTATACCCAATAAAAAGTATTGTTAGTACTACAATCAACTCTAATATTATATTTTTGTACATTAAACAAAATTTTCAGCTTGTGTTCCATAAAATGCCAAATTCATTTTATATATTTCATTACACACAAGACCTAGTCTTACCAAACTAACATTTACTATTAATATTATTATATTTAGCAACAAGATGTTGATTGAGAATTAAAAATAATATTAACTATATTATAAAAATATTATAGAAACATATATATATATATAATTAATCATTTGCTAATGAATTAGATATATTTTAAAGTGAGAACTATTTGAAAATAAAGAATTTTTTTTCTATAAAAAATATTTTTCTATGTAAAAACAACATTTTATATCAATAAATTAAACAAACCACTATTGATAAATTTTTTAATAAATTTTTTTATATTATATATTTTATAATTTATTTACACTCATCTAATATGTTTTATAGGCATAAGATAAGAATAAATCCAATTTTATTAATAAAAAGACATCTTTAAAAAAGGTAAATTTTACGAGTTTTTAATTGAGAGCCTAGTTTCAATATAATTTTTGAATATTTTATAATTTTTATAAGAAAAACTTATCTGAATTATTTAATGTGTAATATCAACATATACGTTTAGTGATATTTTGGTATTTTTCTGAGCAGTTTCATGTATTTATGTATAGTTAAAAATACTGAATTTTGATTAAAAACATCTTTTTTGTATAACATATTTATATAAATAAAATATATTTTGAATTTTATTTAATGTAGAATTAGTAAAATTTTACACAAAATAATCCAACTTAGGCCACTAGAACCAATTTCATATTTAAAAATGATATAACAACATTTAAAACTTTTGGACGTTTTCACTTTAAAAATGATCATCTCATGTCATCTATGAGATTAATTTTAAATTAATTTATTCCATGTATTTGATTGGATTTTTTAAAAATTCATTTCATATTTGGAATAATAGGATCAATACTTTTAAATATGTACCTTTAATATTTAGACAATATGAGTTTTAGATTTATTATTATTTTTATTAGCATTGATAACAATAAATCGTGTAATTTAGGGTAAAAAAATATTATAAATATTTGAAAATTATCCTAAAACATTAACATAAGTTATTGGATGAATCTAATTCGACCCATAACAACTAAGTATTTAAATTGAATTATTTAAAAGGCATGTTTCAATGAAAACAACTTAGATATTATTGAATTCTAAGGGAGTGAGATAATGTCACACTCTTACATTAATAAGTATAAAATTTTAAATATGTGGTTAAATAAAAGATATTTGTGACTATATATTATTATGAAATATAAATGAATTTCATACATCGTGGGATTTTTTTTAATTTTCATTTTATTAATGATTTTCATAAATAATTACACAATAATGATGAAATAATTATTCAATTAATAGAAAAGTCAATTAAGTGATATTAGAAATATTAAAAGAGATATAAATTGAATTACATATGATTTTTAGGATTTTTTAGGTTAATATGAATTATTATTATTTTATTAAATTAATTGGTTCAAATTTAGCATTCTTTATTAATTTTCATAAAATCAACGCAATGAATAGTGTAAAAATAACAGTACATAAATTATTTCAAAATAATATTTTTTTTAAACTTGTTAATATTCATAAAAATCATAAATAACATAAATAGGGATTAATTATTTCCTAATATGTGAATTATTTACCATTTATATCTCAATTTAATCCTTATACATAAATGTATCTTCCTTTTAATATTGAAAAATTTATTACTGTTGTTAAAATTAAATTAATATGACTACAAGTTAATCAAAATGATAAGGTTTAAAATTAATGCATGAAATATCAAAAATATATTTATATATTATATTACCCCCATACCATATTATATTCTTATCCCTTTCCATAAGGTGGTATTTTGATGGAGATTGAATTTATTATAAATTAATATTTTGAGAAATTCTAAAAGTTCCCATCATCATCATTATAAAAGGACACCAAACCCCTCATCTAATTTCACAACTATGATTCTTATAGATAATAAAATTACTAAATTGTCTTATAAGCCTTAGTTTACACATTATAGATTTGATGGTCTTCCCAAAAGGCCAACACTATAGTCCTCTAGAGGAGATCTGTAGGAGACTTTTCAAAGAAGAGGTAATCTCTCTAAACGATCACTCTATTTTTCTACTATTATATTCCTCCTATTTATCGATGATATATTTCATAAAATAATTAATTCTTAATAATTAATATAATGAAATGTTATTATGATTATTAACAACCATTATTCATCCCATTTCTAATCAAAAAGGCACTGAAATTTTCTCTCTTTCATTCATACAAATTACCATCTCCATGAAACGATAGAATTATTTTTACTTCACAATAATTCATGAGTGGGAATTATAATGGGTTTAATATTTACATATTATATTTATGATGTAATTTTACATGTTAAATTTTTATATCACACATACTACGTGATTTCTATTTTGTGGGAATATGACAACATTGTTCGTGTGTACGACAGACAACCTCCTCCCAAAGGGATGTGATTCATTCTAAAATTACATCGAATGAATATAGATTGTCTTTAGTAAATATATTTGATTTATATGATATAAAAAACTATTTACTAATAATTTATCATATAATTTTATTTCTTTTTATATGACAAGAAAATGAAAACAATGTTCATGTGTGTGTATGACCTACCATCTCCATTAATGGTGTGCTTTATTTAAACCTTTAAATTTTACGAACCACAATAACTATGTAAATTGAATATATAAATGATATTTATTTAATAGTAATCACTCTTAAAATGATAAAATCATGATCTATGTATGAGAACCAAGAATAAAAAGTCTAAATGTGTACGAAAAACAAAAGAGTAACCGTAACATAAATTTGTTAATAAACGATTAATATAATGTCATAATTAAATAATATGTTGTATTATATATGAATACAGTTTTGTTTTATATGTATAATAATCAAATATTTACTATACAAGCGGTTCTAACATGTATGAATGAAATCAAGACAAAAGGTAAGGGGATTTTTTCTCACTTTTATTTCTGCAAGACTTATACCATATTCCTAACCTGTTTCATTTGTGTGGTATATATAATTAATATGAATTTAATATATGGTCCTTATAACTAAATTTATGGTAATTTATATATCCATTTGATGATCTCTCTTTCATGGAGTTTACAAATTAAAATTTACCAAATCTATAAGGGAACTTCGTCTCAACTTTCTCTCTCTAAGAAACATGTTATGTTATGCAACTTGATTCTTTTAGGAGGCCTATATTCATCCATTAGACTTGTTATATTATGAATATACATATTTTAAGTCTGATATAATTTTAATTTAATGTTATTTTCTCATTAGTCAAAATTAGTTTTATTTGAAAACAATATTTTCTAAAAATTATTTATAAAAATGTTTTAAATCATATTATATGAATTTTCAAGGAAATCTATTGAAAATATGATTAAAATAGTTTTAACAGATTACATTAAATGTTTTAAGGATATATTTATATTAAAAAGGTTATATAAATGTTTTATGATTTAAAGAGTGATTTTTAAAATAGAAAATATATTTTCCTTAATAATTATTTTAAGTGATGTTTCAAAAAAAAATTATATCTAAGACAATGTTATTTGATTTTTATTATCATTAACTATGAATATGATCCCATGATACAATTATTATTCTTTATCTAAATTTTCTATGTCTATGATGTATTTAAATTTATGGTTTTTAATTCTTTTCGATGACTTAAGTTATGATGAAATATTAATTAAACCCAATTAATTTTAGTTGTTTTGATATGAATTATGTTCTTGTAGAACACAGATGTATGATATTCATTATGTTATGGCAAGGAACTATATCTCCCCTTAATGCATTGGGTGATGATTTATATCGTATGAGATATTCATAGATGAAATTTTGAGTGAACATGATTCAATAAAGGACTTTTTCAATTAAAATGCTATTGGGAGTGAACATTGATTTATAACATGGTCTTGAGAGTGAACCTTTATATCTCAGATGGTTTGCGGAGTGAACCCATTCCACCAAGATAGACTTACCCATGTGCCTTGAATACAATAGAAATAAATTTATATATTTATCTATCTTATAAAATTTCAGGTCTTATTTCTTTATTATATTATCTTGACATCCTTATGATTCATGTCCGATGAAATGCCTATATTTCTAACACAACTCTTTGATATGATCTTTTAAATGAAAGTTAAGATATTAATTTGATTTTATATTCTAATTCCCTTATGTTCATGATTATTCTATCATGTATCCATTATTTAACCTTACTGAGCATTATATGTCTCCATTTTATTATTTTTTCTTTTCACCAGTTCATAAAGAAATGTTCTAGGTAGGGGTACTAAGGGGAAGACCTTTGTGGGAAACATTTAATATATTTCACCAAACTATAATTTTGTGTTCCCTATTTACACAAGAACAAAAAAAAATTGTTCATTGGGCATGTGTTTGTGTATTAAACAAAAAATAATGAAAATAATATGTAAGTCTGGAGTGTGTCATTATAGTTGGTATCATAGAAATTTTTTAGTCTTACATTGGAAACTCAGATGAGAAACCATTAGTGGGATCCCTAGGGATATTTCTAAGTTTATGTGTAAGTAATTGTTTAAGGATAATCCTATGGTTTCATAAATAATGTTTCATAGTTTATACATCCTATATTTTTAATAGATACTTAGTTTTCCATTATCATATGTGTTTCCCATGCAGTTCTTTCTAACTTTATTCAATGGTTGGAACCAGAAGGAATTGGGTTAATGTATAATGTGATGAATAATTTTCTGAAAAGAAATACAAAGTTATAATTACTAGAGCCAACGACATTATGATCATTCCTAATTAGTTTCCATGTAGCATAATTACCAATTTTCACCTCAACAAAACCTCAGACTCACCTAGGAAGAGAAAGAAATATTTTTTTTCTTCAGAATTATAGAAATTGATACCATATAGGAAAGAAGATTTAGTTTGATTTATTACATTAATGTTGTAATAAAACCCCAAATATATTTCATAGTGGAAGTGGATTATGTTTTTACTATGAAAATGAATGAAATAAAGAAAGTAACTGAAAAGAAAAAATGAAATGTGAACACAATGTATGGGAATATTGGCCTCTATAAGGTTCTATCATTTGTGGAATACATTAAATATCAAAAGGATTAGAATTATGAAAAATGATATTCTAAGTGGAAAGACAACAAAGATAATAAACAAGGAAGCATTAGTTATGGTTGTAATTTTTACAATGATGAGAATACATGTGAAATGTCTAAGTAATGTAGTATTATGTAATATGATATAGTATCCTTGTTAATGGATTAAGGATGGAGTAAAATAATCAAATTTTCTATGTATTTGGATTCATGAATAATGTTATATAAATTGAGAAATATGTTATCAATTATTTAGTTTAATTTTTTTTTCTAAGGAATTTTAGTAATATGTTTAATGGTTCTAATTGAATATATATGGGATTTAATAGACCGGTGATATTAATGGGAAACACTTGTCAATGTGATATATATCACATAATATGTTACTAATGTTATGATAATGTTTTTTGGATAAGGTATATTGAATGGTAAAAATTAACAGTTAATTGATTAATGACTTTTTGAAAAGTGGATTATATTGTCGTTGATGACATTAACAATAATTTTTTGATAAAAGTAATATATCCTGTAATTATTGAAATAAGGAATAACTCATGTTTTCAATAAGTATTTAAGGTAATTAAGGTTATTAACATTTTTAAATAGAGTAAATGATGATGGTATTCACATTTTTTGAATGTGAAAAAACAAGAGAAGCTTTATGATATATGGGGGATCAATGTTAAGGTAATTTTGAGAAACAATATTGACCTTATTTCTAATATTTTTTACATTAATATTTTGTAAGGGTTACAAGGTTATGATTTATGAAATCATTTATGTCAAACATATAATGAGGTTTTAGAGATCAAATTATTATCCCTCAATATGAAAATTTATTCATATTGGATAACATAGGGTAACTATTTTCTCTGATAAAGAATAATGTAATGACCCATCATTCTCTTTATGGATCTCATTATTTGCTAATAATATAAGAATAAAAAATTCACATTTATTTCCTTGAATATAAGGTGAAGTTGAAATAGATCCAAGAATAGTAAATTTTGATATTTCACTAAAATAATGTACATATATCTTCTCATGAAAATTTTTCAACTATAGGGAAAAGGGGTTTACAATAATATTTTTTACTATTATCATCATTTTTGTTGATATCGATGACCTTTTTCAAGCATATTTGTGTTATGGATTTTAAATCATTAAAATTCCCATAACCATGTTATCTATCACACTCTATTGTAACATGTTAGCTAGATTTCTCTTCCACATCCGTGTTTTCCCAATGTACCTATTTCCTCCTCTATGGAAACATTATCTTGATCCAAGTTGGGTAACATTTATGTTTCCAATATTCACTTTTTATGTTGAGTTTTAGTATTAATATTTATGATGTGGGTTTCTATGAATGGTTATGGAATGTATTAAATCTTTGTTAATAAAGATGTATTTCATGGAAAAAATATTTTTAAGGTGGTAGAATGAAACACATTGAAATTTTGTGAATTATTTTTGAATTAATTTAATATTTTCGATATTTTGAATATCACACATCAATAAATATAGCTTGTGTGAATGAAATATGTTATTATCATAGGGTATGGAAAAAACTAGTACTTCTTCCACAAAAAAACAGAGAGATTTTAAATTAGTTAATGAAATAGTATATTTGGCTCATGTTACACACAATGATGTATTATTTTGATTGCATGAATTATAGGCAAGACCTAGTTTGAAAAACTACTATGTGCAATTAATATTATTATAGTATTATTCTAGTTACAACATAGCCATTGGAATTGGAATTATAAATTATATTAAATGAATTATGAAAATATTATTTAAAAGTGTATATAAAATAAATAATTTTTTTATCAATTATCTTGAAAAGAAATAAAGAACTATTTGAAAATAAAGAAATTCATTTTTTATGAAACCATTTTTTCGATATTAAAACACCATTTTATTTCAATATATTAAATACCCCACTATTGATGAATGTTTATAATATTATTTACAAATTATATATTCATTAAAAAAAATTACACTCGTCTAATAGATTTTATATCTATAAGATAAGAATGAATCCAATTTTATAAACAAAAAGATGTATTTTTCAAAATGGTAATTTTTTTGACTATTAATAAAGAAAAAATTTTAAAAATAATTTTTGACTCTATAATAATTTTTAAATAAAAACATAGTCTTCATTTTTAAATATTAATTTTAAAATTTACATTGGGTGAACTGTTGCTATTTTTATGAGATGTTTCATGTTTTGACAAATAGTGAAAAATACTGAATTTGAATTGAAATGTACATTTTATTATAACATATTTATATAGTAAATTAATGTTTTTATTTGGATTTAAATTATAATTAGTAATTTTTGACATTAATTAATCCCATTTTTGTCATTGGATACAATTTCACATTGAAATTGGATATAAAAACATTTCAAACGTTTGGACATTTTTACATAAAAAACCCAACGTCTCATCCCGTTAGTGAGATTACATTTTAATTAAATTATTCAACATATATAATTATAATTTTGGAAAATATATTCCGAATTTTGAATCATAATATCTTAATTTAGTAAATATGTATCTTTTATTTTTAGAGAATATGAAAATTAATTTTAATAATTTTAATGACCACGGTAAAGGGAAAATTAGGTAATTGGGGGTAAAAATAATATTTTATATATTATAATATTACCCAAATACATTCGAAAAACTTTTTCATGGAAAAAATTGAACTTGTAATAAATATGGTTTTATATTCAATTATTAAATGTACACTTTTCAATGAATATGTCATAGATATAATTAAAATCAGAGAGAGTAACAAAATGTCAAACAATTATTATTAATAAGTATAATATTTTTAACAAAGTGTTAAATAGATGATATAATCCACTATATATATTAGTATGAATTATAATACCATTATCAAAATCATGGAAATTTATTATAATTTTTAGTGAAGAAATAAATATCTTAAAAAGTTACACAATGATGGTTAAATAATTATTCAATCATTGAAAAACTCAAATATACGACATTGAAAATATTAAAAGAGATATAATATAATTATATAAGGTGATAAAAAAAATTTATATGTTAATATGATAGATAAGGGGTGTATTAAAATAATTTTTATAAAGTAAAATTTTCTTTATTCATTTTATTAATGTCGACTAAAATGAATAGTTTCAAAATATTCACTAAAGATATTAAATGAATTTTTTTAAATTAGTTAAAATTAATAAAAATAATAAATAAGACAATGAGGATAATTTATGGTCTAAAGTAACATAAATATACCATTTATGGTTCTAAAATCATATTATAAGTAAAAAATATCAACCCTTTAACATTGAAAATGTTTTTACCATAGTTAAAATTAAAATAGGTTAAGTAAGATTTAATCAAAATGAAAAGGATTAAAATTAAAGAAAAATATGTGTAAATCTATTTTTTGATTATATTAAAAACATGGACCACATTTTATTTTTATCCATTCAAATTGTTAGGAATTTTTATAGAGTTTAATTTTATTATAAATTAATATTTTCGGAATTTCCAAAAGGGCCTCTCACCTTCATTTTAAAATGACATCGTGTCCTTTATCTAATTTCAAAAACTTGGGTCATATATCTCAATAAAACTCACCCAAATTATATTCTAAAATTATCTATCTAAATTATATAGCTTATCATATTCCCAAAAGGCCAAATATATTGTCTTTTAGATGAGATCTAATGGAGTTGTTTCAAAGAATTGGCAACCTCTCTAACTAATAACTCTTTTTTCTACTCTTTTATATCTCCTATAAATATATGACATAAATTATAGAAAAATAAAATTTAGTCCATAGTGTTATGATTTTGTTATGAACAAACCACTATACATCCCCTTTCCCATCGAACAAGTAGTTGAAATATCCCTCATGCGTGCGTATGACTAACCGTCTCCACATAGTGAAAAAATATAATTTACATCTCCATATTTAATGAGGTGTAATTGTGAAATTTTTAGTGTTTATATATTATATTTATGAAATAATTATACTTATGAAATTTTTATATCATACATACCTTTACTAATATTATTGTTTGTGGGAATACAATTGCATCGTTCATGTGTACGATGGAATAGCACATCACGAAGCGTTGAAATTTGTTCACACATTACACAGAATATATTAAGAATAGTTTTAATACATATATGTGATATATATGGAATATATTTTATTCTTTAATGATAACATATAATATAATTGTTTTTCATTTAATATGATAATAAAATGGAAACAACGTTCATTCGTGGGTATGACCTAACGTATCGATGACCGATGTATTTTATTTTCGACCATTAAATTTTATAAATCACCATATATATATAATATAAATTTAATTTATTTGATTTTTATAATTCAATATATGATTAAATCATGATCTATCTAAGATAACCTAGAATAATAAGTGAAAACAAGTTCGAAAAAAATAAGTAACAATAACATGAATTCGTTAATAAGAGATTAATATAAATGCATAAGTAAATAATGTATGGTAATATATATATTAATTTGGTTATGTTTTATATTTATAATAATGTTATTATTATTATATAATATGTTTTAAAATTTATAAAGTAATTTATGACTTGAGCTAAGGGGATTTCAAGTCTCAGATTTATTTCTATGAGACTTTTTCCATATATTCTATTTGTTTATTTCTTGTGATGTATATAATGTCCATGAATGTATAATAGTATTTTTATAAATTTAATTACGGTTATTTACATATCAATTTGACCATATTCTTTTAAGGTTTTTACAATTAAAAAGTTACCAAATTTGTATTTGAATGTTTTTTCCATTTTTTTTCTTCGGGACACATGTTATGTTATGCATCTAAATTATTTTAAGAGGTGGGTATACTACCCTTTGACATGTAATATCATAAATATAGTTATTTTAATGATATTATATGTTTTATGTAATATAATTTTCTATTCATTCATTATTTATTTATTAAAAAATATGATTTTTAAAAAAAATGAGGAATGTTTTTAAACTTTCTTTTATGACTTTTCATGGATTATTATTTATATTATTTTTAAAATAGTTTTGGTTGATTAATTTATATGTTTTAATGTTTTTTCTAAATTAGTGAGGTCATAAAAATGTTTTGTTATTTAAATATGGTTTTTCAAAAAAATTTAAAAGATATTTTACATAGGAATTATTTTAGTTGATCTTTGAAACTCATTTCCCATCTAAGAAAACATTATTTGTTGTTACTTATGTTTTACATGGGATATGATCCAATGATACTATTATTATTATTTCTATGAATGATTTCTTTATTATGTATTGATACAAAATATTTTATATTTTATATGAGTTTTGTTATGATGAAATGTTTATGAAACCCTTTGATTTTTATGGGTTCTAAGATGATTCAAGTTATTATGGAACAAATATGCATCATTATAATTATGTGATAGGTGGGACCTGTGTCTCCCTATAATGAATTAGGATATGATTTTAATCTCATGATATATACATAGATGAAATGGGGATTGATCTCATTTTAGTAAAGGAAATTGTCTACTAATATGGTCTTTGGTGTGAACCTTGACATCTAAGATGGTTTTGAAAGTGAGCCATGACTAGTATGATGGTTTTGAGAGTGACAAAATTCCACCATGACTTCCCTGACCATGAATCTTGAAAATCATTGAATTAATTTCATATATTAATGTTTCCTTCACAATTCCATGTCTTATTTTTATGAAATATTATCTTGACTCCTTTATGATTCAAGTCTTATGAACAACGTCTCTTTAGTCTATGATTCATATATATGAACTTTTACATGTATTTTATTATCTTGAAATTCTATTTTATGTTCTAATACCCTTAGGTTATTTATTATACTTATATATATACCTTATTTACCATTACTGAGCATTAAGTATCACCCATTTCTTAATTTTTCTTTTTCTTCATTTACAGAGAATGATTTTAGGTAGGGGTAATAATGGGGAAGATCGTTGTGGGAAACATTTAAGATATTTTACTAGAATATAAGTTTCTATTCCTATATTACAAATGAACTAAAATAATATGGTGTTTGGGTGTGTGTTTGTGTGTTCTGAAAGAAAAATGATGTAATGACTATATATATTAATTCTTGGTTCATTTTAATTTTATAGAAATTATTCCGAAACCTTATCTTTAGAATAATGGGACACCTTCATCATTATTTGCAGTGAGATTACCTCATATTCTCTATCTTATCTATCTTATGATGACCATGTTAGTTTAGATTGGTGGTGATGGTTTAGTTTGACAGATATTAGGGAAGGAATTCTGATTGGGTTTTCTTTTATTTCATCTAATTAAAGATTCCATTATGAGTCTCTGGTCTTATGGTATTCTCTTTTACCCATTCATTTGCATCTCCTTATGAAGTACTAGATGAGATATGTGATTTTAAAACATTATTTATTTATGTGATAATTATAATAATTTCATGCTATAAATTTCTTTGGTTGAATGGAATTTATTTAAATAATTAATATAATGAAATAAAATAAATATAACTAGTCTGAAGGGGTTATCCACTTGGGTATACTTGTTTTTACAACTGGATTATGTGATTTCTGACTTACTGAATCTATTGCTGAAAATATTTTAATAGTAAGATATGTATTTCAGTTTTCTATTATTTAAATGATGGGATCAATCTTCATTAAATGTTAACTATAAAAATAAGGTAGTGAATTGGTTGCACAAAATCTTGAATTTTGTGTTTGCATCCATGCAAGATATGTGAAATTAACATGATAGAATATTTTAAAAAAGGGTTTGTTAGGATGTGTTTGGTATGAATGATTTGTGATCCTTACTTCTGGTTTTCCATGTGATGATATGGTGATTGTGTGGCCTTGTTTGGGTATTTTCTACATCTTGTTTAGATGGGATGTGTTGCGTAGAAGGTTTTTTGGCTTCCATTCCACTGTTCCAAAGTTGAGAGGTGATTTTTGATAAGGAATTATTTGTGGTTTTTTGTATAAGGGAATGTAATGTATAGAAACTAAGATAGATGTTAACAAGAGATGTTTGGTGATTGTGCGATATTTTTTTATGTGAGGATGGTATTATTTTCTCATTAGCAATGGATTGTTATTTCTAGAAATAAAAAAGTTAAATTGGTATTGATGGATTTAAATAAACTAGTTGTTGTAAATAAAGTGTTGATAATAAATAAATGATTAAATATGAGATTAAACAATGATGCTAGAAGATTATGGGTTTTCATTAATTATGGAAATGAATGGATTAATGAATTTAATCTCATAGGTTATCAATTAATCTATAAAGTGATAAATTATCTATTTAAATATAAATTGAGATATATTATCAAAAATATTTTTTTGTGGAAGTGGGGCTTGTTTTGGGGTATATAGTTGGCAGTTAAAAAAATGTGTGGTAGTTGAAGGGTGGTGATGATAAGGGGTTTGGGTAGAAATACATTTTTTTTAAAACCTATAGTTTTTTATGCGTGTTTGTATTATAGTATTATATTCAGGTGGCTTATTTTCGAAACCCACTTGAGTTCGATAACCCTACCAATAACCAAATAATTTGTGTTCCGAGAATTTTCCCAAATATGTAGGATGGAAAGAGAATGGATGGATGACTACTCCATCATCTCTGTTGTCCTTTACAAGTGTCGTACAGTGAATTGATTAATCGGATTTGGCTACAATAATTGGTTGTTGTTATACAAGGTAAAAGGAGGTTATGAGTTTAATGTTCTTAAATTTCATGGTAACCAACTCAAATGGCTATTCAATGAGGTCTTGAATAATGATGGAGATATTAATATTTGAAATATAGATTTCATTATGTTTTTGAAAGGACTAATACTAGTGGAAAATAGAGTGTTGTACCCTATGTGTTTTGGGGTAGGTAGGGATGTGGTCCATCCCACATTAGATATAATGATATAGATATGATGTGGTGAGGTACTACTATATAAGGTATTAGAGTAAAATTAATCTTTTATATTCTGTGTAAACATGAAAAATTAGTTTCAATGTTATTTCAGGTCCAAATTTTCAATATTATTTCAATATTATGTTATTATAATTAGATATTATATTAGTTAAGTGAGTCTGGTTAAGGGTGGATGGATTTTTCCTTGGTAGTTTCTCTTTGGATTGTCTATTTTTTCATTGAATAACTAGTATACCACTTCCATGTTTTTAAAAGGGACCTTGAGAAGGACCTGTAAAAGTATCTATGTATTCTAAACCACACACACACACATAGATATATATATATATATATACTAATATTTTATATATATTTTCAGAAGGTATTTAGAGATCTAACTGGATAGTAAAATCATGATGTACCAAAATTTATTTTAGTGTTTCTACCTACATGTTTACATTTGGTTATGTACATTGGATATATGAATTTGGTTGAAATGTTCATTAATTGTGAATTTTTATGTAATAATATACTTTATTCAATATTATGGTGTTAATTTATGGATTGTATTATTATTTTATTGATATATTTGAAGGTAAATGTTTCCATTTTCATCTTTATAGCCTCAATGGTAGTCACTAACTGGGGACCAATTCATGGTGGGCCTAAGGGGGTATCTCTCATATTCATTCTTTATATAAAAGGCATTCTAATAGGGGTCTGTTCATCACAAAGTAGTATTATAAATATCCATTACCATTAGGATAGAATGTTTTGTTTGAATGATATTAGTATTCCAAGGATTTGATAATAAAATAGTGTTATTTAATCATAGTTTTTTATATAGAAAATGAAATTGGGTATGATAAATGTATTTAGTGACCCTATGATATAACTCGAGGACCATAATCGTATAGAACACCTGAGGGGAGATAATATTGATTTTAAAATAAAGATCAAGGAGAGGTTGTTGAATCATGCTTTTTTTTTAATTTTGTTTTTATTGGTAAATTAAATTCTAATTTATTAATTGAACAATAAATTAATTCCACAAAGCCAAGATTATAATATTTCATTATTCTTATAGATATTTTTATTGGTTATTATCCTTATGATGTTCTGGTTTGAGTTTTTTAGAAGGTCATTTCTATTAATATTGGGAGGATAGATTCAATTGAGGTGGATGTGGCTAGAAGGAAGACAATATATTAATTTCAATGTCAGAGATTAGAAATTTTTTTGGCGAGTTCCTATATTCTGGATATGGTATATTGGTGGGATGAGGTCAAGATCACTATTCATTTGATCAGATCGAGGGCAAAGTGTTGGGATTCATTAGCAATTACAGATAAAATGGGAATTATAGTAGTGGTGGATTCTATATATTGGGGAGTGTAAGGAGGAAAATGTTAGGTATGATGATTTCTAGAAGAACATTAATATTTAGATTCTATTTTTGAGGATGATGCAAGAAAATATGCATGATATTGTATGTTTTAAAAATGTGGAGCCTAATCCTGGGAGTGAATAGTATAAAATTTTATGACTTTATTCATTTTTGATATGATCTTTTCCACGATGAGGAGTTGATAGAACATCATTTAGAAGAATTTTATACCCAATTATTCTATATGTTGTAACCCTATTTGTACTTCATTTGATTTTAGAGGTGTATAAGAAGTTTGAGGTGTTTGAGACGATGCATGGATAGCAAGGAAAATCCTAATATGTGAGTTATTAGATATCCTTATGGAGATGAAATATATTTTGATTATATTAGGTTTTACCAAATTCATGGTTTTAACAAACAAGAAGTCCTAAAAATTAGTTTTCTTTCTATTTTAATTGATCATGACTTTATGTGTATACACTATGAGATTCTCAGTAGGGTTATTTGTTTGTGGAGGCTATGAACATCATTGATATTAGTTGTTGGTCATTCTGATCAATGAATGTGGTGTAATTGATCAATACCCATTAAGATATTAGATGTAATTTCCCTAGAGGATGTATTAATAAAATGGAAAAAATCAAAGATTCCATTGAGAAGAGATGATTTAGCTATATATTATCCCTACGATGATCCCCATCCTTAGGGATATCCATCTTAGTGTGGTTGCATATGTGTCCTTCAGTATTAATTTTTGGGTTTTTCGAATGAATTATTGGTTGTTATTGAGATGTTAGAACTAGATGGGAAAGATATAATTCAAGGTATCATATGTTTATCATCATTATTGGTCTATTGTTTTCAATTTTAGAGAATCACCATCCACTATTACACCCACATAGGTCCAAGCATTGATACTCAATATAAATACACTTATAGTGGCCCTGGATTTGAATATTCCATTTCTAGTCTAGATGTTTTGTATGATGTTTTATTGGATTTTTAGATTATTATAGGTAAGAAATAATCAAATTAGGTTTTCTTCTTAGTTCATATATATCCATGTGATGTCATTCATATCATTTACGGGTGATATTTCATATATACCATCATTGATTATTTTGGGAGGGGAGTTTTTCTCTAGGAGGGGAGGTATAGTGTGTGGTGTTCATTAGAGTGTGGGATTATCAAATGGGTTATATTCCATCTAGTCCCCTTTTTAATAGATTTTATTATAGTTAATGGATTTAAAGGAGGTGTATAGGGATGTGTTTCTCATATTCATTAAAAATCATCCATATTTCTTTCATGAGGAGGTTATGGTCGCACCCAATGATGTGATATTTATTTATGTATAAATATTTTGCAAGGAGCCTCTATCATTTATATAGATCCAAATTGGAAGATTCCTTCTTTGATGCGAGGTTTGATGTTCTAGATATACAATCTAACCGGCAATGGACTCATTCATCCAGGTGTATCACTATGGGGTACTCCAATGGTTTCCACTAAAAAGGAATGTTGTGATCTAAGGATATGTATGGACGGTCTATGGATAAATCTGGTAATAGTCATGAAATATTATCTCATATCTAGGACTAATGATATAGTTTACTTGATGATGGGATCCAACTAATTTTCAATGATTTATTTGTTGGCTTGATATCAATAAATGATTTTTATGGAGGAGGATATAATAAAGCCTAATTTTGATTATTATTATAGAAACTTTCAATTTTTATGTCATTCTATGTTATGAACACATCGGAAAAATTCACAGGACTCAGGAACTCAATACATCCTAATTTAATAGGTTAATTCATGATAGTTTTCATTAATGATGTAATAATACACTTAAAGATATATGATATGTATGTAAACTATCATAGGTATGTGTTACATGTCATTTGATACCAGCAACTCTATAGATTGTTTTTTAAGATCATGTTTTGGATTCATGCAGTTTAGTTTATTTATCATGTGGTGTGTTAGTAGAGATTGAAAATCGGTTTATCGAAGGTTTAGGTTGTGGTTGCATGGTTGTATCACAAGAAAATAATGTAACTCCTTACAATACTTGTTCTCATGGACTATTATCATAGTTTTATATCTAACATCTCATGTATTCCAATCACATTGATAATCATGAATATGATGGACTATAAGTTTTTATTCGCTATTCAATGTCATGAAGCTTTCAACTACTTGAAGGGGATGTGAATCAGTGGTCTCATACTTTGATTTATAGAAGAGGTATTGATATTTTATGTATTTTGTCATTTATATAATCTCAATCTAGGATAATTACATCATAATAGAATGTAAATCCTCTTATATAGATCTAGGTAGTCACATACCCATGTGTATAATATTTTCATCATTAAAATTGAGTTGGATGAAATGGAATTTTCTCTATAATTTTAGAGATATTACTATATTAGTGAGTGTTTTTTGGACATAATATATCAAAAGAGACTATGTTATATTTTTACAAGGAGTATTTGAATATATAGGATGTGGATATAGTACTTGAAAGATTGTGACTTCGAGATATCATACTCTTTATGGAAAATTAATGAGGCTGGTGATGTACTAAACTGGAAGTGATAGGGATATGTTGTTTGATATATACAACATGTATATTCAATGAAGTGAAATTTATTATAAATAACTTATCGCATATTTATTTTTCTTTTGCATAACATTAATGTGATAATTCTCTAGGGTATCTCTCACACTAAAATAATGACACAGCTGTTCCCCACTATAATGGGACCATTGATATTTTATGGCCATATCTCTGAAATGTTGTTCTAAGGTTGTGAAACACTCTATGACAGGGCATATATTATGTTGTATTTTACGTGTGATTAATATTAAAGTATTAAACATCATCTCATTAATTTCACACATATAAATATCAAATATGGGAGATTATGAGAATAAAAACCTCCAATAAGATTTCCACATTTTTAGGTGTTATCAGATATTTCTATATATGATCGAATGTAATATTCTGTATACATCAATATTTTTCTTAATACATGTCATGAATCCTTCAAATTGATTTCATACTCAAACAATGGAACCATATATTTAGGGTACTATTGGTTCATAATGAATGACATGTTATTAATTAATAAAATTAGGATTCATTTTCTATTCTATATTTATAAAAATTAATATATCACCCATTTAATTGAAATAGAACCATCTTAAGAGATTACCTATCAATCTTTTTATGGTGTGTTTATTTCAAATAGTCAATGTAAGACACACAATGCATGTATGATGAATAAATAGATGACCAACAATCCTGATGAGATATTGTGAAAAATGGATTATATTAAACTTCTTACATTCATAATTATTTGGTCAATATTATGACATGATGTTTTATCACATGGGTGACTTAAATCATAGTTAGACAATAATATCTGTATTTAAGAAGTCCCATCAAATACTAAGTAGAAAAAATCATAGAGTTTCACCCATTTGGTGTCTTTGTTGATAAATATTAAATTATTTTTTAATTTAATTTATTTAAAAAATATAATTCTTAAGTTATAAGAATAATTTTATTCATTTTTTATTGATCAAAAATAAATAAAGAAATATTATGTAGACTGTGAAGGTAATATTTATTTTTTACAGAGTATTACATATATATTTTTATCTATATTGTGGATAAAATATTTAATTTTATATTAAATATTTATTTGAGCTTTCAATAAATATCAAGGGGGAAGAGTTCCTTTGAAATAGTTAGAGAACACCATAAAATAATAACAATATAATTTTGTTATGGAATGTAGTAAGATTAATTATATTATATTATTTAAGGGGAACCATGTATTTTGTAACATACCCAAATCGAACACACACTCATGTTTCCAAATCTGGTTGGTCCATGACCTTAAGCACAACTCCCCGTATTCCAGATGTTTTTAGCCAGTATCACTGTTGATATTATTATATTGGGGAAATGATACCCCATGTTATAGAGTTACAATATCATAGAAATAAAGAATATTCATAAATATCAAAGTGATGAAAATTTATGAAACCGTATAACATTCAACTTGTAAGTTAAAGGAGTAACCAACAAACCAATTATAATGAATAATGTAATGTCAGGATAAAATATATGAAAATTTCAATCTAAATGTAATACTAACAAAAAAAAATGAAGAATTCCCATTTTCAGAACCCTATATTTTTCCCATATCAAATCACTAATCAATCCAGGGAGGAAAAAATCAGCAATAAGTTCCCATTCAATTATTCAAACCTGAATCCATGTCATCTACTCGAGTACCAAATGATGACCCGAATAGGGTGTGAGAAAAAATAAGTAGGTCATCACCACCATGTCTAAAAAAATTATAACAACACGTGCATGAAAAAATGATAAATATTTATATTAATAAATAATTTAATATAATAAATCCATTCAACTATATCGACATTATTTCTAAATATTTATGAGCATATTGATCAACCATGCCAAACAAACTCAAAAATCATGGCAGAATAACATAATCAGGAAAATCCCTACACATAAAAATTTCAGCATCCACACCATGAGATCCATTTATGAATTTGATAATCCCATTAATATCCCTCTATATATGTATTTTAACATCTCAGAAATATCCCATTATATAATCACTTCAAAATCGACTAGGCCACGTCTATAATATAATCATTACATCATGAAACTACATGAATCCCTCTACATAAGAATTGCAACATGAGAATAAATAAAAGTCATAACAATGAGGATATAAAAACATCAAACCATAATCCTTAATTTTCATTTCGATAAATTATAATTTGTCTTTTAGTTACACATTTTATTTATCACATAGGTCTTAGATTATTAACATTCCTGTTTCCCCCCCAATCATATCATAGTATGTATATCTATTTTAATGATCAATTTAACCATATACTATGGTGAATATATCACAAAAAAACACTTAAGGCCCCATTTCATTCTAAGAAATCATTAGTCCATTAAAATTTTTAATATTATTCGTTATTTATCTCATCCATCTAGTATTCACAAGCTATGTCACATCACTATTAAATACAAAGGTATCCAACTAATAATATCACGTGTGATTTATCCGCATTTATAACAAAATTAATTAATACTCTTGTTTACTCCATGAAATTCACAATATATCACATAAATTACAATTAATTCAACCACAGGGTCAGGTTTGGGACAAACTTCACTAAATTGATGTTCAACACAATGCTTCTAATAGGTAACACCAATAAAAAAGAATGTACATAATATCTCAACAAGGAACCAAGACCATAGAAGATCAAGATCAACACTTAAACTAACCATGATCAAGTGATTCCATCACCACAACCGGAGAACAATGTTAGATATATAAAAACTTATCAAAAAACTTATCAAAAATTGATTTCATGAACAGGGAATCTATAATGGTAGAAGGTGCATGAAAATTTCTAGGAAATTGTCTAGGGATTGAGGGAGGAGGGTTGAAATCAAGATGAGTGAATTAAGAAGTGTATAACATGGATTATAACTTCTATGTATGAGAAATAATAAATAAGTAATTTTATTTCAGAACATTTAATTTTTGATAACAAGGTACACAATTTTTTTTTACCTTAGGTGATAGTAATGATTACTGAACATTTGATGTTGTGTAATATAGATTCATTACATGTAACCATATCACATCATCAAATATTCCATGACATTTATTACATTCAAAACATATTTCTAGATATAGATACATGGAACATGCTATATTTAAATGGTGTGTAAATATCCCTAGGTAGATTTATGCCCAAAATACCCATAAGATCCAAAACCACCATTGAATCCTTATAAACTAATGTCAAACCATTGTATACCCATTTAACACCATTATACATGGAATCTAGTAATTAAAATGAACATATATCCCCAACCATTACCTCATTTTCCGTAATAAAAAATATTTGTCCTTGCATGAGAATCATCCAACCAGGTTCAAATAAAATTGAAAACCCAAAAAAATTGGTTTGACAAAAAACTCAAAGAGGGGTGTACTATGAAACATTTTGGATCTTAAAACCTCCCATCCATATAATAGATCACACCTAATCATTCCAAGAATAATTGTATAGTCTTTTGACTAATTTGGGCTACTGTGATTGCATATCAGATTCTTCCTCAGATATCTCTTGAATAGACCCATGCTTCTACTCCCCTTGAAATAGAGGCATAGCCCTACCATAGAGAGATTTATCACTATATTCCACAATAAATATTAGATCCTCCTAAATGGATAAATATTCATAAAGACAGAATTACATGAAATCTATCACAATATAATGGCCAGAATAACCGCTCTATAATTGTAACACGTTAAATACATCATGCATGTATCTATAGTGCTTTAGAAGGGATAATTGAAACACCATAAGGCTAAACATTCCACTCCCCGAAAAAACCTAAAAAATATAGTTTCTAGCCTTCCAGGCTTCTTAATATGGAATTTCCCTAACCATAGAGTCTCAAAAAAGAGAACACAATGACCAACCTTTACCTTTAAAGATCATCTTTGATGGTCTGTATAAAATTGTTTTTATAGTTTTCATGGTCCCCAACAGAATCTTGTTCAACTGAACCTACATAGACATCTCATACGTGAGACTTGGTCAAGTAAGGAAAAACTATGCTTCATCTAAGAAAAAAGTTTTGTAAAAACAAAGACATCCATACAAACACTCAAATCAATTCATCTCGATAGATGACTACAAGTTGTTATTATATTAAAACTATATGAGTTCCATATTTTTCTCCCATGAACCACTGACATCCAAAACTCATTCTCATAACATATCATTGAATACAAAAAATTTATACTTATATTTATCATTAGTTTAAGGATAATATGTAGAACTCATAACATCTTATGATCCTATATCATTCTGAATACCCTGCCAGAACCATGACATGAAATAGGAATTTCTATTAGAAATGATACTCCACATAACACTGTACAACCAAACTACCTCCCACATGTAATTACTACCTTGATAACCAGTAGTGGAGGTCTCCACGAAATGAAAAAAGTTGGATGCCTTCATCAATCAATCAACAATAAGCAATACTGCATAATTTATTCCGGGTTTCCTGAGTAATCTAGTCACAAAATCCATATTGACATCATCCAATTTCCTCTCTGGAATGGTAAGTGGCTGTAAAATCCTAGTAGGTCTCTAGTGCTTAGATTTCTCCTATTAACAAGTGAGAAATCTCACTGTCAATTCCACTACATATATATTTATTCTTGAAAACTAGTACTATATTCAGAGGCCCAGGTAAAGTATTTCCAAACTAGTTTATACCACCAATCTAGAAACATGAATCTCTCTCATCATGTTGTCACACAAGTTTGTAGGAACCCATATCCATCTAGGAAAAAGTAGATAATTTCTTCATTTAAGAGACCACCCTTATGGAATCTCTCCACCATATATGATATATCATAGAAGTAATCCCTTTATATTAGATAACATCTTTATCTTGATCTCGTTTTGAAGAAAGAGTGTGATATATTTAAATGACATAGATACCCATCCCCAAGGCTCCTAAATTTCTAGATGCATGTATGAAAAGAGTTACATCATCCACTACTCATTACAATACTCCCCCAATTCATTTTTCTACATCATTTAACTCATGGAATCATTAAAAACATTTATTTTTCCATGTGTATAAAACAACATAAAGTTGAACTACTATAGATACTCAACCATCATCCTCTATAGAAGGTTCAGGTCTCACTAAGAATATATTTAACTTGGGATTTTCTAGATCGTGTACAACACAAACCTCTCTTCCCAAACATTCTATATAAAAATATTTGGTAATGAACCAATTTAGCTAACTATAGATCATTATTAAGAAAATTACAATCATGGGATCACTACTGTCTGGAGACATAAACCACTACTTGATCCTCAAATATCAGCAAACCTCTGAGTCCAATGTTGGATTCAACACAGTTCAGGTTATATGATTTACCCCATATAGCTAATGTGGGGATTGGTACTGGAGTTGGACTACTTTTAAACTTATGATATGATATCACGTAAGAATATAACAAATCAAATTGCATCCCCTTCATGGTTGTCCCAAACATTAGTGATGATAAATGGGTGAAGCCTTTGATAATGATTTGATAATAACACAATAAGCCCAGAAAACACTGAATCTCAATGACATTCATAGGACTCTAGAAAGATACAATAGATGTAACCTTCTCTAGGTCCACTGATACTATATCCTCTAAGATGACATGGCCTAAGTATTGGACTTTATAATTCAAGAAACTAAATTTATTTATCTTGGGAAAAATTTTCTCTCACAATGTATTGAAGATGATAAAAATATATCACACACAATTGTACATTTATTGAAGATATTGTAAGATTTCAGCAAGGAAAACCCCTAAAAACTAATCCAATAAAGGTGAAATATTTTATTCGTGAAGAAAATAAACACTGTAAGTGAATTAATAGAACCAAAAGACATCATTATGAACTCAGACAATCCATATCATCTCTTAAAAGGTGTATAAGGTAATTCAATTGGTCTCACCCTAATATAGTTCTATCCTAATCTCAAATAAATGTTGAACAAGATCTTATCACCTATGAATTAATCAAATAGACTATTGATAAAGAAGGGGATACCGGTTTTTGACCTTAATCTTTTTCAACCTCTAATAATACAAAAATAATCCCAATGTCCCATTAGCCTTAATGGGAAAAATGAACTGATGAACCTCATGGATACATAATAGGCCATATGGAACACTTTTCATCGATATCATCCTTATTAACATTTAAATCTCTAATATATGTTGGTGCCATTCTGTATGGTGGGATAGAAAGTAGTTGTTCTATTGGAACAAACATGATTTTTAACTCAGTCACTCACATGGACAATAGGCCTTATAACCCATCAAGGTATACATCAACAAATATGTCAAATAATAGAGAAAAATGGCCTTTAATAATTACTTCATCATTCAAAATTAGGATGTCTATCTGATCCATGATACAATCCAAGCTACATTGAATTTTTTCTAAAAGACTTAATAGATATCTCACTCACCCAGATGTGAATAAATGTCTCTTTATAGGGATAAAAATATAACTCTTCATTGGTAACATTTTTTATGATCTTGGTATATAACTCAGAAAATCCATAATATGAATCAAATTGATTCCTTTTATTTCCAATACAAGAAGATCCAATAAGAAATAGTAACAACTTATTTCTAGAGAACATGCCATGGAATTTTATTAATTCTCTGACCAGAGTCCCAATGGTGTATCTATGGTCAAATAACCATTCATATTTCCAACAATAAATACAATTCCAATTAAAAAAGAGAATAAAAAAGGACTATGATACTATTTTATCTTACAAAATGAAAGGAATTAAAGAACACATAAGAATTATAACTCTGATGGTAGAAGGTCCATCATCTAAACTATTAAGAGTAGTCTGTATTGCATGGAACTGATTTTCACCTTTGACTTGGGATTTATTCTGACACACCCAGGATAATCCCTCTATCTAGTAGTATATATACTCCAATAGTGTACCACATTTCCTACCGCAACCAAAAAATCCAGTGGAACTCCAACTTCCCATCTATTATATGTTAGCCAAGTGTTTCACAAACTCTAGTAATTTTTATAATTCCCTCCACTGCTCTATTGCAAGAAATTCCTACAAGGATCTTAATGAAGACTCAGCTTACTATTCACATGACACTCCAAAGTGTGATATGTTCAGTGATGTCTCTTATGTACAAATATTCCAAACTAATAGGACAACAATTTAATACAATCAAGATATGGGTTACAACAACCATGGTTGTTCTTCCCATTGTTTCATTATTGATAACTATCATAAAAATACTTATTTCCACCAAATGAAGATCTTTTTATTCACCCTACTGAAACAATTTTCTCACATATCAGGGCCTCTCTGTTATTCCTTTTTGCGATGAGCACCTGATTCATCACATCCAAAAATTTACTCATGATAAATTTCCTCACCTATGAATTGATCTAATCTTGAATACCTTCTAAAATTATCTCACATTTGTGCACTCATAATCTAATAAAGATGACACAAATCACTTCAATTTTGTTACATGTCTACCATAGTACAACAACAAAAATATCTCTCCGATGTTAGGTTCATGAACTCATGAAACTTCTCTTACTTCAATGCCTCTAGATAAAATTGTCTCAAGAACAATTCCTTTACGTCCTTTTAGGATAACTCCTCTATCTACCCAGCTTTCTCTAGAATATCCCACAAAATATTGGAATTACAATGATGAATATAGATAGTAAAATTTATCCGCCTATATATGGGTGTCTCGTTGTGATTAAAGATAACCATGACTAACTCAATCCATAACTTAGCTTCATGGTGACCTACATCCCTAGTGAACATAAGTATATGTTGGATCTTAGACTCTCTCATCCACTAAGACATCGAAGGCACAATGTGAATAGTATCCCTATCCATGGATCACTTGAAATTGATGAAGGTTTTGTGAATATTAACATACATATGATTATTTGGATCTATAGGATGATCCAAATTAGATGCGTTAGGATTTCACTAATTGAAAGTCTTCTGATTCTCAACTCAAAGAGGATGATGAAGCATTTTCTCCAGAAAAGAAACATACTCCTTATAACACTAGCTAAAAAGGTCATCATCAATGGGTGAAAACAATTTAACCACTAGGTCATGGTATCTCTAAATATTGATAAAAAGTATTTCTACAAGCCATAACAATTCATTAATTTCATTTATTAGATATAACATGTATCTCATTTCACATATCATATAGGAAAATATGTCACATTTAATAAAGAAGTCCCTATCATTAAAAATTCATGTCAATATGTATACCCATGAACCCATCATGATGCATTCATAATAAATTTATTCTATTTTGGTTCATGATTATAAATATTAATAATTAATATCATCAAACAAAATTTCAATCACCATAGTTGAAAAAACATCAACCGTAACAAGGGAACATCATCAACAACAATCATATCCCTATGGAATCAAATGTTCCCCAATACATGGGCTAGATACTCCCATGACCAATATAAATAACAATACCTGACACATCCTAATACCCCTTATAAATTTCATATATTTTATAGGGAAAAAACATTCCCTTATAATACCCATTTGTATCATCACCCGATCTAACACTCAATGACTTAGTGAAACAAGGTTCGTAATAGGGCCTCAAGCGTCCCTCCCCATATGCCAAAACCAGATGACTAGCAGTAGGGATTTGATTACTATACTGTGGAGACTATATATTATGATATACAGTTACAATACAATAAAAAAAATATAAATAAATATTAGATTAACCGAAATAACAGAAACATTACTACATACATCTTGTAAGTAAAATGAGGAACCAATAAAATAATAATAAAGAATCATTTAATGTCAGGATGGAATGAATCTAAATGTAAAAAATATATGAAATACTAATAAAATAACTAGCTAACATAAATATAACGAAATACATCTGTACCGAACACCATTTTGGTCCCATATCCAAACTCTATCCAATCCAAAAAAATCCGCAATAAGGACCCCACCCTTTGTGCCGCATCTATGTAATATGATTGGCTACCAAACGGTGGCCCAGATAGCATGTGAGTAAAAATCAGTTGGGTTACAGAAATGTGTCTAAACAAAAAAATTATTATAAAAACTCATACAAAATATATATAAACATGTGTATTAACCAATAAATTAATACAGTACATCAATCAACCTAATTCAGTATCACACTAGAATAACTCTGAGCATGTAGCCTAACCATGCCTACTATAACAAAAAATAATGGCATAATCACATGTTTTTGAAATCACCTTTGTATAATCATTTTTTAATTCAAGTAAATTCCCTCTATATAATCCTTTTATCTTCCCTAGAATATCCCTCTATATAGTCATTTCAGCACCACAAGAATGGGCTTCTATAAAATCATTTTAGCATCAACTAGTCCAAGAACACTATATAAGAATTAAAACATTAAATTGGGCATTGCCGACTATATAAGAATAAAAAAATGGATCTCAACACAATTCACAATAAAAGTGTATCACAAAATCATATCACCAACCTCAATGGTAAATTATGAAAATTACCATTTATCTTTCAATTACAAATTTTATTTATCAAGTGGGTCTTAAGTCATTAATAAAAAATTATTTCCCCAGTAATATCATATCAGTTATATCTATTTCAAATATAAATTAAAAAAAATCGTAAGGTGAATTTGTCATAATCTACCACCAAAGATCACATGTCATGATGAACACACTATGATCCATTAAACAATTTAATATTATTCAAGGGTTATCTCACCCAACAATTATACACAAGATAGGTCACATCATCATTGAATCCAAAGGGATCTAAAAAATAATATCACACTTGATTTATCATCATTATTCACTCAATTAATTAATGGGAATGTTGTTTTAGTGCAATTTTTATCATTTCATGTACATAAAATGTAATTCGACCATAGGGTTACGTGGTAGACCACCAACCCTTAACCTGTGATTAACACAATTATTCCAATCGGTAATACTAGTATGAAATAAGGTGGATAATATCATAAGATGGATCCTATATCAAATGAGATCAACATAAACACCTAAAACAACCCTAGTAATGAGATTCCATCACTATATTTAGAGAACAAAAGGAGAGAACATAAAACTAAAGAAAAAAACTCCCTAGAGAATTATTACATGAAAGGGTTGTCCAAAATAGAGTAAGGACCTCCAAAAATTCTTGGAAATTGCTATGGGTATAAGAGATGAGGGACACACACATTTTGAAAGAAGGAATAAGCATACAATATAGATCATAAGCACTGAGTATGATAAATAAATACCATGTAAATATATTACATGACATGTAATTATAAATTATGAGATACGCTAAAATTTGCATTCCATGTGATATAAACCTTTTCTAAAAATTACATGTCCTGTAATGTAGTTTCATTTCATGTACCCAGTTCATTTCATAAACAATTTTAAGACCTTTATTACATTCACTGCATATTATTGGAGATATTTACATGGTCTGTATTGTATATTCATTGTGTGAAAATATCTAGAATCCAGATTTAAACCAAAAACCATTAGAATATCTCTAAGCCTACTAAAGTGATGAGAAACACTCTTAAATCAACATAACATGTTTATAATAAGACGAAATTAATCCAAAAAACATAAATCCTTAAACATTAGAACATTTACCAAACAAAAGATTCCCATCTCTGAATTTGACTCATCTTATAAGGTGTATAGACAAAGAAAAAATACATTTAGTGGAAAAATCAATGGGGGCATACATGGAAAAAGAAAGGATCTGGCATAATTAAATAATATTTTAACTTAAGCCCAAACTCTATAAATATATAGTTATGTATATTGTGTAGGGTTAATCGATAATTAAGAAAAATTATACACCATAGAATTATCTCGTAAAATTCCTCCTTCTCACTTCCTCTCAAGAATATAACGAAAAACGGGAAATCATTCATGCTTGAACGAATGAGAAGTGTTAAATATTAGAAAAAGATGATAGACCTATTGTGATATCACACGATATTAAATAGGTGTTACCTAGAGATCAAAGGAGAACATGTTGATCATATCTATTTGGGTTATAGGCTTGGATACTAGATGTGAGGTGAAATTAATCCCAAAATTTAATTATTGAAGATCAATGATATTAATAAAGAATGATCCTAAGACATGGTATAATTTAATTTGATATATTTGGATTAATTAAAAATTTTACATATATAAGATCCTATATATGTGTTATGGGATAATATATCTCAATATTTCATTGAAAAATTTCATTGGTCATGAAATTTATGTATTTTAAAATTGGAGAGTGATCCGTCAAATCTGAGAGAAAAATAAATTTTTTATTCAACCTAAAGAGATTTTCAGTACTATTTAAACCATAATGTGATGTAATAGAGGTAATGTTTTAAATATATAACTATCTATTTGAGTGTTGAATGATTATTCCCAATAGTTGTTAGACCCTTCATTTCCAGATTTTTTTTATTTTATATAATGTTAATGAGATATGATTTTAGAATTTGAAGTCAATTATTCAAGGTTCATATTTTATTTTAGTGATAAGAATAGATGAATAATTAATTGATATTTTATTGGGATGTTTCATTGATTCTGGGATGTCAGACTCTGTTACACGACATATAGCTAAACAACATGCCTTGTACCCCAACTGCACTACACCTGGACTTTTAACATGATATAAACAATTTGAACTAGTAACTTCATCTGGTGAATTTATTTCACATCACATACAGACTATTCTAAGCTAGTGAAGGACATATTAGACTACAAATAATGTAGTTAGTTGTCCCAGCCCGCATTCTTCAAGATGAGGGATGGGTCAGTAAGGTGATAAGACATTCCTTCCTCATGATGAAGAAGATATAATAAACCCTACATCCTGCCTTCAATAGGCGATGAGGTGGTGACCAACCCCAAGGGTATAGAAATCTCACAAAATGGGAAGCATTAACTATTTTAAAGTAACCATGATCGATATATAATATGTATCAACGTCAATAAAATCCAAAATAGATATATACACATAAAGAAACCAAAATCCATACCACACACATTCTTAAAACAAAATCATGAAAATTCAAAGAAAACTCCAAGGTAAGTACCAAAATAAAACTAAGGAGTCAAACATTAAACATCCCCAATGTCCAATCAATTATGTTCTAGTACGGTCTACATAATATACCTGGAAACCTAAAAATGGAATTGTATACGTAGGGTGAGTATACATGTATACTCAGTATGGATAACATAATGTCACCCTTGCACAAGTGGGAGAAGCATACTGATTCCCCATGATAAAACAATATAATCTAAAAAGAATCTAACAAGGTATATTATCCACCCAATCATGACATGGAATGCTCACCTAATAATGTATGTAATGTAATGTATAAGCACATCAGTATTTTGGTACCACACACCAATTACCACTTTTTAACTGCTCACCCCTAATGATAAATGTCCTAATGCTACCGAGCTCTTAAACAAGCCCCACTGTCATAACCTACCCACACACACCTATGCCACAAACCACACACATCCTGCACATAGACACCAAGGCCACTACCACACTACAATCCTATACACAAACACCTGGGCTTCACACATACCAAACCCAACCTGAAAATGCCTAGGCCTCATTTTGAAGACACCTATAAAATAAAAAACCTCCCACACAACTAGTACCATAGATCTAGAAACTCACCTCAATCCATTATAGCCTTCATGATTAGTCTTGGGTAGTAAATACCAAGAATAAGGACCTGAGAAGAGCCAATAACCATCATTCCATCAACTCACCGAGATTTTGGGAAATACACTTACCCCTATTGAAATCAGTGTGTTGGTCACATAGTGCTCAAGATGGGTGGGGGAGTATAGGAAATAAAACTAAATATATGTTTATACATACAATTAAACAAACACTAATCCCATAATATGAGTTTCAAAAAAAGAATCCAACCTACACAAACCACCTTTTCCATTACCCCTACATGAACATATCACAATGAATGACGGTCACATCTATGAGTGGAATTGTACCCACTGTAAAATAATTCTAACCCATTATCATTCTTCATTTATTAATTAATTCATCTATTTATCCCATCCCGACCCTATCAACTAACATGAACGACATCAGTATCCATTCTCAGAAGGCTAATATCCACTAAAAACTTTTTGTGACAATAAAAAACAAACAAACCACTTCCTTATTCCTCCCCATTTAACTCCCATTTGTATCTCTACACTACCTACATCATTATTCAATGTTCTCCCTCCCAATTCTTCTCCTCACAACCAAAACTGGTATCCCCGCTGCCCAACAACACCACACCCACCCCACATGTAAACATAAAATCATGACACAACCTAGACCTGTAGCCCCGATGCCCACCCACTACACGAAATAATTCCCACTATACCACAAGTCCATCCATTACACAATAAATAAATCTCACAAACTGATATTCCATCACACCTCTTGAAACTCCTCATACACAAATCCCATAGAAACCACCACCAAAAACATAATCCCACTGCACAAAAATACCATACCCCGCTCATATTTCCAGCCCCTCTATCCAACCATATAACCATAACCATACTAAACATCATACAAACCACGCAAGGAAAAAAACCCAACTAAACTATACACATAAAACAACCACAAAAAATTAAGAAGAGCGTATTTATATTTTACCCACATTTTTCTTTAATTCAACATTCATAATTCAAGGTTGATCATAGAACAATTTTAGTCATTAGGCCTCCATTGTATTTAACCAGATGTAAATAGTTAATCTAATTTTATTTTTACAGTCATTTCAATATATCAATAAGTATAAATCATCGTGGGTTCGGAAGGAAAAAACATTATTGAACATGATTTTCCGAAGAACACAACCCACATGATTCATAACATGGCTCAAGGATAACATATAAAACAAGGCAATCATCCTCATATTTCTCCCACTTCCCTTCATTAAATCCTTCTTATTATCATCTTTAATGAAGTTTAAATAGTATACATATGGATAAGAGAGTAAAACCACCCCCCATGATACATGATTAAATAAAGATTAAGGAAATAAGTACATGGAACAACAGGGGACCAAAAATGTTCCTTGTACCAAAATTGGGGGTGCACGAGTAGCAGGAACCATCAAGGAAAATGGGATTGATGGATATGAAACAACACACGACTCCATGACAAGGTAAGGGTCGAAGAGAACCAAGAGTTAATTGAAACACACTACGAAGGGAAGATTTGTGATTTTAAGTGCCAAGTCCTATTTCAATGAAATAATCGTTTTAAAAAGACATTAAAGTTGGATCATGTAAAAAACCATGTGGTTGGATTATTTAAAATTCTCTATAGCATTATGATATTAATGGTATAATTTATGTCATTTAAAATTCCTTTAGAAATTCCCAAACAATTCTTTATACTTGATTTATGTCAAATAAAACATAAGATGTTTGAAACTGGAAAATATCAGAGAAACTGGGGAAAATAGAAATTTGGAAAACAATCGGATGTGACATTGTTAGGTGAGTCACAATGTCACTATTTTGTGATACAACACACTATGATCCACCATTTGGTGAGCTAACATTCAGTGATAAACCGTTCAGTTTCACCATTCTGTGATACACCGCTTGGGGATCCACTATTTGGTGTCACCGTTCAGTGAGACACAACTCAGTGAACCATTGTTTGGTGACCCACCATTTGGTGTAACCATTAGTTGATCTGCCATTCGGTGTCACCTTTCAGTATCACCATTCGGTGAGCCACCATTCGGTGTCACCATTTAGTGTCACCATTCAGTGAGACACAGTTTGGTGAGCCACCATTCAGTGAGCCACCGTTTGGTGAGACACTATTAGAAATCTGGATTTTTGGAAAACTCATGAATTAAGCCATCGTTAACTCCTAGAATGTCCCATTGACTATATTTTAACAAAGGAATTTATTGGAGGGTTCTAGGTCATAAATTTGATATCTCTTAGAATATTCTTGTCCTCAAAAATTAAAAACTAAATGCAGGAGGATGGGTCCAAACAACCACCCTGTAAGATACCTATTATGGATAATCGAAATAGTGTTGTTTGAAAGCTATTGTGAAAACCTAGAAATACAAGAACTCCTCCTAGACATCTATTTCCCCAAAAACCACACAACACCAAAAGTTACACAGTTTAGAAACATGGATTATTGAATTCCTTCATCCATGCTGAGATATTATCCAGTTTGGGTGGAACTGACTCGCCCAGATGGGTTTAATTGCATCCACATTAAAGCATCTTAATTTGGGATCAAGCCCTCCCCTTCCCATGTGTTGGGACTCTTATTGCAAATAAAATAAGGAAAGAACTATTATCATAGAAAAAAAATTCAATTATCACATCCAAACAAGACACAAAATAAAAAACCCAAAACAACCTCGAGTTCAAGGCACACATTTGTGCCAGTCACTCCCATGTACTCTCCTCCATGGCACGTGCCTCCACAACACAGGAAACAAGATATTGGTCTTCCCATGTAGCACCTTCTACGAAATATCATGGATCTCCACTGGCTACTCCATGAATGTCGTGTCACCCTTGATATTCAACTCTTCCCAATTAGTGATGTGGGAATCATCATGAAGATACCGAAAAATCTAGGAGACCTGAAAGACATCATGGATCCCCCCCAACTGTGGTGGCAATTAAAACTGACATGTCACCTCTCCAACTCATCTCAAAACCTCGATAGGTCCGATAAAACTACAAGAAATCTTACTCCCTCAACCAAACCTCTACTACCCACATCGATGGGAAACCTTCAAGGATACAAAGCCTCAAACTCAATCTACAAGGGAATTCTCCTTCAATCAGCATATTACTTCTGTCAGTCATGTGTTTTTTCATCCACCCATGAACAAGATGCACCTTCTTTGTCATACTCCTCACCACTTCCAGACCAAGAACAATGGCCTCCCTAACTTATGTCCATCATAAAGGTGAATGACATAGTCCTCCATATAAAGCTTCAAACATAGCCATGCCAAAGTAATAGTGATAGTTATTATTGTTAGAGTACTATACCAATGAGAAATTCCTCCCTCAAGACCCGCAATGGTCCAAAACACATACCCATAACATGACCTCCAATGTCCAGATGGTCCCCTCTGTTTTTTCATCCGTTTGAAGGTGGAAAGTAGTGTTGAGTCATAACTGTGTTCCAAAGGCATGTTAAAATACCCTCCAAAGCACAATGTAAAACGTGTTTCCCAGTCTGAAACAATAGATCATGGAACTCCATGCATCAAAACAACCCCGTCCATATACCTTTGTGCTAATGAATCCACTACCCTTGACTCCTTCATTTCTAAGAAGTGACCCAACTTTTTCAACTGATCCAATAACTACCGAGATTGTAGTGTGTCCTCCCTAAGACCTGGGTAATCTAGTGATGAAATCCATAGAGATTTCACCCAACTTCAACATAGGGGAATCTAAGGGATGAAATAGACAACAGGGAATATGGTGCTCAACCTTCACTTAATGGCACACCATGAATCTTTCCACAATCTCCACCACTATTCATATTATTCCGTGGCACCATAAATGCTCCCTCAATCGCTAGTACATCTTGGAAAACCTAGTTGTACCTATAAGGGTGTTCTATGAAACTCACAGAGAACTTCCTCGTGTACTTCCAATGGAACCGAAAGCTTCCCACAGAACAACATACAGTTCTATCCATCCTCCAACCATCCCTCCAAAGCATCACCCTGGTCAATGAGATCACACATCACATCTACCTCTGAGTATCCCCACCGAGATACCTCCACCTCTTTCCTCTGAGATGAATGTATTTTTATTTGAAATAGGAATCCTTTACCACCATCCATTCCAAGATCTATGTGCAAGTAAATAAAATCCTTCATACCTCTCCATGAAACTGTAGATTCCCAAACCACTTCCTCCCATGACTTCCTGTGAAAATCATCAATCACATTGTCCCCAATTTTCTAAGAATATGAGATATAAAAATATTAATTGTAACACCCCAAGCTTCTACGGTACGCTTCTCTTGGAATAATGTGATAGCGTGTGTTGTACGCAACACCGAGTTCTAACACACCATAACTAATCAAACTAGTCGTTATGAATAGTAATACCTACTTTTTGAAATTATATATATTTTATATTTGAAAATGGACTTCATTTTTTGATTCGGAATATCGAATTTAGCCTAAGGTGAAATTTTGGTACATTTCGGATAACTTGCATATTTTGATGAATAGTGAAAATTACTAAGTTTTAATTAAAAACAAATTTTTTAATCAAAATAATTAATAGTGATAAATTATGAATTTGAGTGGTTTTAAAGTATATTTAGAATATATTTTTACCATTTAATTTAATGTTTGTCATTGGACATAATTTTACAATTAAACCGAACATAAACGAGTATCAATCTTTTGATAGTTATTATCTCTTAAAAACACGCTTTTTGTTTTGACAGCGGGAATTAATTTTAAATTAATTTCTGCCACTTCTGTGTTTTGAATTTAGGAAAATGGATTCCATATTTGGAATCAGGATGTTCAAATTCTGTAAATAGGTAACTTTTATTTTTAGACATTTTGAATAATTACTGCGGTAAATATTTTATTTACCATGGTTAAGAGTAAATCTGGTAAATAAGGGTTAAAAAAATAATATTATAATAATACTAAATTACCCTAAAACGTGTCTTAACCCTATTGGTTGATACATGGTCGACCATGAGAATCTTTGGGTCTATTTTGGGACCCCATGGATCCACTTGTAAGTGATAATGACACTTTATTTTTAATTAAGTTAAAATGAATACAAAAATCACACAAGCATATATCTTTTAGAAAAACAATTTTTACATAGGGTTATATATGTTGGATTTTAGATTATAAATATTAATTAGAAATCTAAAAAGATTTCCTACATAAGTATATTTTATTTATAATTTTTAGACATTAAATAATTTATTTTATTTATGACACAATGATGATGCAGTAATTACTATAATAGTGAAAAATTAAAATAATTGATATTATAAATACCCAAATAAATATAATATGAAACTTTTAATGAATTAAAATAATTTTCTAGGATAATATGATATATTAGGATTGATTTAATTGACTTTTTTCGAAATAATAAATCTGTTATGAGTTTCACAAAAATCAACTATTGAATAGTGTCAAAATTGACATAAAAGAGTTCTTAAAACAAATATTATATTAATAATTGATATTAAATTCCTAAAAATCTAAGGTTCGGCCAAGAGACTTATATCATGATAGGTTCATCATTAATTTACCACTTGGGGGTCGCTTGGATGTATATAGTAAGTTTATTAACCATATTATATAAAAATACAAAGAGACATTGTAAAAGTGAAACTAATTAACTTAGAGTTAATACTTAAAGATAAGGTTAATATAAGTACCCAAACCTGTCTAAATTCTATTGGTTGAGTGATTTTCGACCTATCCCCACCTTAAAATTTGAATAATAAGCTTTGGAGCCATTAGAAGCCGAATATGAATTTATTATAAATTAATATTTCTAGCTTTTCCAAAGGTGCCCCTCACACATCTTATAAAAGGGAACTCCTCCTTCTCATTTCTTCACACCTTCAAAGCCTTTTGGTTCGGCCAAACTCTGCCCAAATACTCTCCCAACATCGCTCACTACAACCTAGAGGCCTTAGTTTGATCAGAAAGCCAACCTAAGGAGCCCTTTTGATCAAATCAAAAGGAAGAACCCAAAGAAGAGGTAATGCTTTCACCACCCTTCTCCAAGTTCATTTCTTCTTCCACTTCTTCTTCCTTTGTTCTTACCATTCTAAAATAATAACTCCAGTATCTCACATATACTGTGATGTTATTATAAATATGGTACAACCATATTCAGTATTCTATCCACCCTTTGAATAACATGTCACCATACGTGCGTACGTACGGACTACCGTCTCCACGTCGTGGTGTAATTGTTATTCAATATAATATTATTTGGATGGGTATAATAATGATGTGTAACTCATGTAAATAATAAATATAACATGTTAATGATTCTGTATATATGATATACCATCCATTTATATATTATTTTAATATCAAAAGAATGATATTGTCGCTCGTGCGTACGTACGGACTACCGTCTCCACGAACGCGATGAGATTCATTCTCCATCGTATCCATTCAAGTATAATTATCATTTGATGATTTAAAAATGATGTTTAAGGACTAGATATCATTCTGGATATGAATAAGATACAACAACCATGGATTATGTAACAAAACATATAAAAGAAAATGAGTAAGTTAACTCCCGAAACGACGATGATTCTAAGATATTATTAACAAAACAATGTTAAAAGATCATATATGATATCATATTATTATATATGATTCTTTTATAATTTAATAACAACTATTTCACCATTATACAAGAGGTTAACCTACCCCAACCAAGGAAAAGTACAAGGTAAGGGTTTACTTTACAACCTCTTCATTATCCAAGGTTGTTTATACTTAATAATCTACTAGGATCTCTTTATCATCCACATCCATGTTTCTTAAAAATGCATTTCAAAACATTTTTACTATTTACTTGAATATGAGTTAAAGTCATTTATACCCTTTTTGACTTTTATAAGTGGTTTATAAAGGAATCTTTCAGTCGTTTTCAAAACAAGGTCCTTTTTAACCTTTTCGACAGAATTAAGGTAAGAATGTTTTTTTAACTTATACGGCGGGTGCGGCTATTTTCCGCCGTTATAAAATCTTCAAAGCTTCCCTTACAAGCTTATAAGAATATTTTCAAAGAAAATGTTTTATTTTATATGGATCTTAAATTATTTCAAAATAAAAGGAGATATTTCTTTAAAAAGAATTTTGATTTCATCTATGTCAACATCCTTTGATGGATTTTAAGATTATTTGAAGTTGATTTATTATGATACAAAACTTCTATATTGTATTGAAGGTTTTGTGATATGTTTGACTGTGGATGTGCTATTTTTATACCATTCATAGTTTATGGTGAAAGTATTGACATTTCATATGCTAGTTTTAATATGAATGTTTATGTTATGTTTAAACCTTTTCATATGGGAATGCATTGGACTTAATATGTGACGGGTGGAGCCCGCTATAGCTCCTCAATGCATCGGTAGGTCTCATGAGACAAACTAGTGTCTTGGCACAAGGCCTTGACAAAATCTTATTTGTAGTCTTGGCACGAGGCCTTGTCTATGTGGTTATGATAGTCTGGCATTATGCATTCCAACATTATGAAAGTGGTTATTGATCTTTGCATGTGATTATTCGATTAGTAGAATATCCATGTGAATAAGTAAATGGCATTATTTCATTTTATTTATACCATACCATGTTGAAAGTTAATATTTAAAAGGCTTTTGTTTTAGTTATACATTGCCTTAAATGTTTATTCTTATTTATGAAAGTTTCCGCTATATTGTTATCCTTACTGGGCATTTGAGCTCACCCCTTTTCTATGTTTTATTTTACCCAGGATGTGAAGAAGTAAGTTATGAATGACCTGCAGGGATTTTATGAGGGGTTAATAGTGTGGATTGTGGAAACATTATGTTGTTGTAGTAGTTTTTCATTTTATGATGTAATGTAAAACTTATGAATATATCTAGTGTTTCCAAGGTTACTAAACCAATCGGTCTTTCGAGATTTGATCTTTCTTGTGATCATGCCAATGTTATGTAATAATGCACCGACTCTGGGTAACTGGGGTCGGGGCGTTACAGTTGGTATCAGAGGAAGTTTAGTACAAACCTTGGTAGCTAGATTTAGATAATCTCTGATTAGAGCACGTAGACCTAAGATGAACTTTCAGGATTAGTATAGAAGAACTTCCTAGAATTTTGGTATTGTAGAGATTTTGTGAGTTTTCCATGCAATACATCCCTGTCGGGATACGAGCAGGTAGAGGCGGCTCTGGCACAGATGTACCTAGGGGTAAAACCCGAAAACACCGCTTTGAGCTAGACTCGAACGAGAACTGGTGCATGACAACGGGCCTTGCTGCACTCTTGGTTACGACACTCCCGGGGGATATTCTTAGGATAACTCTCATTTTCTTTACAAATCATTTTCAAGGGATTATGAGTATATACTTCCTCAAAGAAAACATTCTTATGATTATGGATTATATCCATAAATAGTTCAATTTATGTTAAGTGTTTTATAAGTATTGGATTATGTATTTTGATTCATAAACTGATCTAGTTTATGCCATTTTTTAGAAATGGCGCCTAGTGGAAGAAATGGAAACCGTATCAATGCACGCACTCCATGTAGGGATTTCCCTCCTGCTCAAGATAATTATAGTGGGGCTGGTGATGCAACTGGTGCTGATCAGCTAATCACCATATTGGGAAAACTTACTCAGGTTATGAATAATAACCTTACCCGTATGGAGCACCCTGATCCGCAGCGTGGAGGATCAATGTTAGATCGATTCATGAGGCAAAAACCACCAACGTTAAATGGGAATACAAATCCCTTAGTAGCTGAGCAATGGATATTTTCCCTAGAGAAAATATTTCAGGCTTTGGGGAGCAGAGAAAGGGAAAAAGTTATCATGGCAGTTTACCGCCTCACTGGAGATGCTGATCAATGGTGGTCATTGATTCAAAATACAAAGGAAGATGATGAAGTATCAAATATGGAATGGAGGGAGTTCAAAGAGCTGTTTTTAGAAAAATACTTCCCTCGCGACCATCGAGCAGATATGGAAAGGCAATTTCTGAGTCTGAGACAAAAGGAGGATGAGAATGTCACAAAGTATGAGGCTAACTTTACAAGGTTAGAGAGGTACGTTGGTGATTATATTCGTAACCCAAGAAGTAATATTGATCGTTTCTTTGATGGGTTAAAACCATTTCTCCGTCGAACGTTAGTCTCACAATCCTTTTCATCGTACGAAGACATTGTCTCATGTGCTATCAAGACCGAAAAGGAATTCTCTAAGTCTTATGACTTTAAAGAAAAGCAAGAGAAGAAGAGACCTGCTGATCAATCTGGGAATGGAAATAAGGGGAAGAAGGGAAAGGTTGAATATCCATCTTGTGGTAAATGCGGGAAGATACATCCTGGTACTTGCTTGAAGGGAATGGGAGTCTGTTACAAGTGTGGTGAAAAAGGCCACCAAGCTCATGATTGCAAGGGGAAGAAGGAAGCTATCAACGTTCAGTGCTACAATTGCAGGGAGATGGGGCATTATGCAAATGCATGTCCTAAGCGTCAGGAGAACTTACCTCAGAAAAGGCCAAGGGATCAAGACCAGGCTTATGCTATCACTACTGCTGAGGTACAAGCTCCGAAAGACGTGGTGGCAGGTAATTTAATGGTTTCCTCAAGTTTAGCAAATGCATTATTTGATTCTGGATCATCGCATTGTTTAATATCTTCCCAGTTTTCTAAGAAAATTAGATATTTCCAATTTGATTTAATAAGGGAGTTGTCAGTTAAAACTCCTAAGGGAAGTATCGTTGCAACAAAGTTTTGTGAATCAGTCCCCAATAGAGCACATAAATTTTCTTTATCTGCTGATTTCATCGTCATACCTATGATTGAGTTTGATATAATCCTCGGTATGGACTGGCTTTCGGACTATGATGCGAAGATTTATTGTAAGAAGAAAGAGGTTACGATTCTTGATGATAATAATAAGGAGCACCTTATTTTTAGAGCAGAATCGTCACCACCTAATTCTTATTTAGATCCACCCCCAGTAGCTCAACTTAATTCAATTATTGGGGAGGAAGAGAGTGAAATAACTGTCGGTGAGGAAAGGAATGTTCAAATAGAGGATGTACCTGTTGTGAAAGAATTTGTAGATGTATTTCCGGAAGATTTACCTGGACATCCTCCAGAACGAGAAGTTGAGTTTTCTATTGATTTAATTCCTGGATCAAGGCCTATATCGAAGACCCCTTATAGAATGGCCACTGTAGAGTTAGTCGAACTAAAGAAACAACTAGAGGAATTGAGTAATAAGGGATTTATTCGCCCTAGTGTTTCTCCATGGGGAGCCCCTTTTCTTTTTGTTAAAAAGAAAGATGGATCTATGAGGTTATGTATCGACTACAGGGAGATCAATGCTATAACGATAAAGAACAAGTATCCCCTACCTCGTATTGATGATTTATTTGACCAACTGCATGGAGCTCCATACTTTTCAAAGATTGACCTTCGATCTGGATACCATCAGTTGTGTGTGAAGAAGGAAGACATTCCGAAAACAGCATTTCGAACCAGGTACGGGCATTACGAGTTTACTGTAATGCCGTTTGGATTGACTAATGCACCCTCTGTATTCATGGATCTAATGAATAGAGTTTTCAAGGAGTATCTCGATGAATTTGTGGTGGTATTTATTGATGATATCTTGGTGTACTCCAAAACCTACGAAGATCATGAAAATCACTTGCGCATTATCTTGAAGACTCTGAGGAGGCATGAATTATATGGGAAGTTTAGCAAGTGTGAATTCTGGCTTCAGGAGATTTCTTTTCTTGGCCATATTGTCTCTAAAGATGGAATCTCTGTTGGTCCTTCTAAGACCAAGGCAATCCAAGAATGGCCAACACCTACGAGTATAACTGAGGTACGTAGTTTTATTGGTTTGGCAGGTTATTATCGACGTTTCGTCCAGAATTTTGCCCGATTGGCTAACCCATTAACGAATCTCACACGTAAAGGGGTTAAATTTGTTTGGACAAAAGAGTGTGAAGAATGTTTCGAAGAACTGAAGAGAATATTAGTCAATGCTCCTATATTGACTCTACCATCGGGGAATGATGTGTTCGTTATTTATAGTGATGCATCGAAGAAAGGACTTGGCTGTGTCCTTATGCAGAATGATATAGTTATTGCCTATGCATCACGACAGTTGAAAATTCATGAACAAAACTATCCTACTCATGATCTCGAGTTAGCAGCAGTGATCTTTGTTTTGAAGATATGGAGGCACTACCTCTATGGTGAAAAATGTGAGATTTATACTGATCACAAGAGTTTGAAGTATATTTTCTCACAAAAAGAACTCAACATGAGGCAAAGGAGATGGCTTGAATTACTCAAGGATTATGATTGTACGATACACTACCACCCAGGGAAGGCAAACAAGGTGGAAGATGCTTTGAGTAGAAAAGACCATGGAGTTTTGAACAATATGAGAATTGAAAGGGATCCAATTTTCATGGATCTAGTGAAGATGGACATGGGAATAACCAGGGAAGGTGAAACATCAATGCTTTTTCAAATGGTTGCCAAACCATATTTACTAGAAAGGATTAAGAGTTCTCAGACCGATGATGAAGAATTCCAAAAGAAGATTAATGCTGTGAATGATGGGAGATTGAGAGACTTTGTGTATGAAGATGAAATTTTGAAATTCGGGAAGAGACTTTGTGTTCCCAATATACCTGATCTAAAAAGGGAATTGCTGGATGATGCTCATAGTTCCAATTTCTCTATACACCCTGGGAGCACCAAAATGTATAGAGATTTGAAGGAACATTTTTGGTGGGACAACATGAAGAGGTAGATTGCTGATTTTGTGTCAAGATGTATGGTTTGTCAACAAGTGAAAGCTGGAAGGCAACAGCCTGGAGGAGTCATGCAACCTCTTCCCATACCGGAGTGGAAATGGGACAATGTTACGATGGAATTTGCCATGGGGCTACCAAAGACTCCTAGAAGGAACAATGCAATATGGGTTATTGTTGATCGTCTTACCAAGACAGCACATTTTTTTGCTATAAGAGAAGATCTACCCCTAGAACGTCTAGCAAGACTATATATTAATGAAGTTGTGAGACTTCATGGAGTACCCCTATCGATTGTTTCTGATCGTGATCCCCGTTTTACTTCAAGATTCTGGAAAAGTCTTCAGAAATCCCTGGATACTGAACTTCATTTGAGCACTGCTTACCACCCTCAGACAGACGGACAATCAGAACGGACTATTCAAACCTTAGAAGACATGTTGAGATCTTGCTCACTTGACTTTCAGGGTATGTGGGATCAATATTTACCTTTGGTAGAATTTTCCTATAACAATAGCTTCCATTCGAGTATTCAGATGGCACCATATGAAGCGTTATACAGAAAGAGATGTCGTACACCAACCTGTTGGGATGACGTTGGTGAAAGAAAACTTGTAGGCCCAGAACTGGTGGAGGAAACGGTGGAAAAGGTGAAAGTAATCCAAAATCACATCAAAGCAGCTCAAAGTAGGCAGAAGAGCTATGCCGATAATCGAAGGAAGGATTTGGAATTTCAAGTTGGTGATCATGTTTTTCTGAAGGTATCTCTGTGGAAGGGAGTCATACGTTTTGGTAAGAAAGGTAAATTGAGTCCCAGGTACATCGGACCTTTCGAAATTCTAGAACGAATTAGGGTTGTAGCTTACCGATTGGCAATGCCGCCAAGTCTCTCCAAGGTTCATGATGTGTTCCACGTATCTCTATTGAGGAAATACATGCCTGATCCGACGCATGTACTCACCTATGAGAAATTAGAACTGGAACCCGCTCTGTCTTATTGTGAAGAGCCCGTCAAGATTCTTGATACGAGAGAACAAGTGCTGAGAAACCGGACGACGCCTCTGGTAAAAGTTTTTTGGAGAAACCATAAGATGGAAGAGGCAACGTGGGAACCCGAGGAACTTATGATGAAGAACCACCCGAGTCTTTTTATGCAGTAATACCCTAGAAATTGCGAGGACGCAATTATTTTAAGGAGGGGAGAATGTAACACCCCAAGCTTCTACGGTACGCTTCTCTTTGAATAATGTGATAGCATGTGTTGTACGCAACACCGAGTTCTAACACACCATAACTAATCAAACTAGCCGTTATGAATAGTAATACCTACTTTTTGAAATTATATATATTTTATATTTGAAAATGGACTTCATTTTTGGATTCGGAATATCGAATTTAGCCTAAGGTGAAATTTTGGTACATTTTCGATAACTTTCATATTTTGATGAATAGTGAAAATTACTAAGTTTTAATTAAAAACAAATTTTTTAATCAAAATAATTAATAGTGATAAATTATGAATTTGAGTGGTTTTAAAGTATATTTAGAATATATTTTTACCATTTAATATAATGTTGTTCATTGGACATAATTTTACAATTAAACCGAACATAAACGAGTATCAATCTTTTGATAGTTATTATCTCTTAAAAACACGCTTTTTGTTTTGACAGCGGGAATTAATTTTAAATTAATTTCCTCCACTTCTGTGTTTTGAATTTAGGAAAATGGATTCCATATTTGGAATCAGGATGTTCAAATTGTGTAAATAGGTAACTTTTATTTTTAGACATTTTGAATAATTACTGCGGTAAATATTTTATTTACCATGGTTAAGAGTAAATCCGGTAAATAAGGGTTAAAAAAATAATATTATAATAATACTAAATTACCCTAAAACGTGTCTTAACCCTATTTGTTGATACATGGTCGACCATGGGAATCTTTGGGTCTATTTTGGGACCCCATGGATCCACTTGTAAGTGATAATGACACTTTATTTTTAATTAAGTTAAAATGAATACAAAAATGACACAAGCATATATCTTTTAGACAAACAATTGTTACATAGGGTTATATATGTTGGATTTTAGATTATAAATATTCATTAGAAATATAAAAAGAGTTCCTACATAATGATATTTTATTTATAATTTTTAGACATAAAATAAGTTATTTTTTGTATGACACAATGATGATGCAGAAATTACTATAATAGTGAAAAATTAAAAGAATTGATATTATAAATACCCAAATAAATATAATATGAAACTTTTAATGAATTAAACTAATTTTATAGGATAATATGATATATTAGGATTGATTTAATTGACTTTTTTCGAAGTAATCAATCTGTTATGAGTTTCACAAAAAATAAACTATTGAATAGTGTCAAAATTGACATAAAAGAGTTCTTAAAACAAATATTATATTATTAATTGATATTAAATTCCTAAAAATCTAAGGTTCGGCCAAGAGACTTATATCATGATAGGTTCATCATTAATGTACCACTTGGGGGTCTCTGGGATGTATATAGTAAGTTTATTAACCATATTATATAAAAATACAAAGAGACATTGTAAAAGTGAAACTAATTAACTTAGAGTTAATACTTAAAGATAAGGTTAATATAAGTACCCAAACCTGTCTAAATTCTATTGCTTGAGTGGTTTTCGACCTATCCCTACCTTAACCTTTGAATAATAAGCTTTGGAGCCATTAGAAACCGAATATGAATTTATTATAAATTAATATTTCTAGCTTTTCCAAAGGTGCCCCTCACCCCTCTTATAAAAGGGCACTCCTCCTTCTCATTTCTTCACACCTACAAATCCTTTTGGTTTGGCCAAACTCTTCCCAAATACTCTCCCAACATACCTCAATACATCCTAGAGGCCTTAGTTTTATCATAAAGCCAACCTAGGGAGCCCTTTTGATCAAATCAAAACGAAAAACCCAAAGAAGAGGTAATGATTTCACCACCCTTCTCCAAGTTCATTTCTTCTTCCACTTCTTCTTCCTTTGTTCTTACCATTCTAAAATAATAAATCCAGTATCTCACATATACTGTGATGTTATTATAAATATGGTACAACCATATTCAGTATTCTATCCACCCTTTGAATAACATGTCACCATACGTGCGTACATACGGACTACCGTCTCCATGTCGTGGTGTAATTGTTATTCAATATAATATTATTTGGATGGGTATAATAATGATGTGTAACTCATGTAAATAATAAATATAACATGTTAATGATTCTGTATATATGACATACCATCCATTTATATATTATTTTAATATCAAAAGAATGATATTGTCGCTCGTGCGTACGTACGGACTACCGTCTCCATGAACGCGATGAGATTCATTCTCCATCGTATCCATTCAAGTATAATTATCATTTGATGATTTAAAAATGATGTTTAAGGACTAGATATCATTCTGGATATGAATAAGATACAACAACCATGTCTTATGTAACAAAACATATAAAAGAAAATGAGTAAGTTAACTCCCGAAACGACGATAATTCTAACATATTATTAACAAAGCAATGTTAAAAGATCATATATGATATCATATTATTATATATGATTCTTGTATAATTTAATAACAACTATTTCACCATTATACAGGAGGTTAACCTACCCCAACCAAGGAAAAGTACAAGGTAAGGGTTTACTTTACAACCTCTTCATTATCCAAGGTTGTTTATACGTAATAATTTACTGGGATCTCTTTATCATCCACATCCATGTTTCTTAAAAATGCATTTCAAAACATTTTTACTATTTACTAGAATATGAGTTAAAGTCATTTATACCCTTTTTGACTTTTATAAGTGGTTTATAAAGGAATCTTTCAGTCATTTTCAAAACAAGTTCCTTTTTAACATTTCGACAGAATTAAGGTAAGAATGTTTTTTTTAACTTATACGGCGGGTGCGGCTATTTTCCTCCGTTATAAAATCTTCAAAGCTTCCCTTACAAGCTTATAAGAATATTTTCAAAGAAAATGTTTTATTTTATATGGATCTTAAATTATTTCAAAATAAAAGGAGATATTTCTTTAAAAATAATTTTAATTTCATCTATGTCAACATCCTTTGATGAATTTGAAGATTATTTGAAGTTGATTTATTATGATACAAAACTTCTATAATGTATTGAAGGTTTTTTGATATGTTTGACTGTGGATGTGCTATTTTTATACCATTCATAGTTTATGGTGAAAGTATTGACATTTCATATGCTAGTTTTAATATGAATGTTTATGTTATGTTTAATCCTTTTCATATGGGAATGCATTGGACTTAATATGTGACGGGTGGAGCCCGCTATAGCTCCTCGATGCATCGGTAGGTCTCATGAGACAAACTAGTGTCTTGGCACAAGGCCTTGACAAAATCTTATTTGTAGTCTTGGCACAAGGCCTTGGCTATGTGGTTATGATAGTCTGGCATTATGCATTCCAACATTATGAAAGTGGTTATTGATCTTTGCATGTGATTATTCGATTAGTAGAATATCCATGTGAATAAGTAAATGGCATTATTTCATTTTATTTATGCCATACCATGTTGAAAGTTCATATTTAAAAGGCTTTTGTTTTAGTTATACATTGCCTTAAATGTTTATTCTTATTTATGAAAGTTTCCGCTGTATTGTTATCCTTACTGGGCATTTGAGCTCACCCCTTTTCTATGTTTTATTTTACCCAGGATGTGAAGAAGTAAGTTATGAATGACCTGCAGGGATTTTATGAGGGGTTAATAGTGTGGATTGTGGAAACATTATGTTGTTGTAGTAGTTTTTCATTTTATGATGTAATGTAAAACTTATGAATATATCTAGTGTTTCCAAGTCTACTAAACGAATCGGTCTTTCGAAATTTGATCTTTCTTGCGATCATGCCAATGTTATGTAATAATGCACCGACTCTGGGTAACTGGGGTCGGGGCGTTACAATAATCCTGTAGAAACTCCATCCACCTCTACTTTCGTAGGTTCAAATATCACTGGGAAAATATATACGTCAAATTCATGTGATTTATTAAGACCACAAAGTGCTCCTTGAAGAGGTAATGTTTCCAAAACATTAGAGAAAACATGAACAATGTGAGATACAGACCCTGGGTTGAAGGGTTATGTTTTTAGGGACATAATTTCATATAATTATAGGAGATAACTCCCCTTTTATACATCAACACACAACCCAATTCCAAATTGGAAGCATCACAAAAAATGAACATCACTAAATCCTATAGAAACCTGAGCACTAGAGAACTGACTGACATTCTCTTCAGATAGGTGAAAGCTACCCCACAATACTCACTCCACACAATTCCTTGGCCTTTTTGGTTAAATCCACCAATGTGGCTTCTACCTGAGAGAAATCAGGTATGACTCTCCTATAATACCCTGTCAAATAGAGAAAATTATGTACCTCTACCACATTATTGGGCGCTTCCCAAGAAAAAAACCTTTACCATACACGGGTCAAATGATACACCCTAATGAGACACCACATGTCCATGTAAGTGGACCTCCCATGTGTAAAACATTCAAATAGATAGATTTTCATAGAGTTGTTAGTGTCAAAGGATCTCTAGGACATTCCTAATATGCTCGGTAAGATCCATATATAACCTTAAGAATATTAGAACTTCATCGATGAATATGATGAGAAACAGGTCCATGAACTCATGAATGACACATCATGATCCCCATTAACATGGTTGTCATGTTTGTATCACTGAATGGAATAAATACCAACTCAAAGTAACCATACCCGCACCTAAAAGAAGTCTTTAGGATGTCACCCTCCTTCATCCAAAATTGGTGATATCGAGACCTCATATTGATCTTGGAAAAACAACTCACTGCCCTTAAAGAGTTGAAGAGATCATCTATTCTGAGGAGAGGGTAACTGTTCTTGACTGTTACATAATTCAGCCTTCGATATTCTATATGCTGCCTCAGACCACCATATGCCTTCTTCTCAAAAAAGACTAGAGCACTCCACTATGACACACTGGCCTGCATAATTCTATTCCTCATTATATCGTCGATCTAGATCTATATCTCCTACATCTCATTAGATGACATATAATAAAGAGCAATTGAAATCGGAGAAGCCCATGGCTGCAAGTCTATCCCAAACTCAACATCACATTGAGGGAGTAGAGACACAACCTCCTCGAGAGAAACACCCAAGAACCCACAAATGACTATGGGGGTCTACACTATCTCTGTGTACATCGATCCTACTAACATTTCATCTAATAAGGAAAGACGAGGTTCCATATGCCGGATACCCACCCGATAGCTCCGCTTACCAACAAAAGCTGCATGATGGCCTTTCACATATGAAAACATGACTCTTCTTTGGATGAAGTCGATAATAGGATGAATTGAAAATATCTAGTTGATGACAAGGATGAAATTTTATGACTTCATATGTAACAGGAATATATCCCAACTATACTTATCTGGCCCCAACATCAGTCTACATCCCCAAAAAACATTAAGAAAACTGGTCTGACCTCAGACCAGTGTTCTCAACAGCAGGGGAACATAATGTATCTCTACATACATACCCAAGGAATGGCCTAGGGTGGGTGAAACGAAAGATTGTGATTCTCTTGAATAAAACAAAGAACAAGAAAGGGTTATTAACTAACAGATCATACCTCAATCAATCTATATACACACTAGAACTACTGCCTCCATGACATGAAATTGACCACACCCATCTCCTATACCCCTCTTCTATCGACCACATCCCCGACCATGCCATGGTTGAGGTCCCTGAGGACCACCTGGAGGTCGGCCTCCTCTTAAACCATCCCCCTCTATGGAGTAGTGGCATGTTATCCATGCTGCTAGAAATCCATTGTTGGATAATACTGTTGAGGTGGGTGCCGAACCATCCAAAATCCACCATATTGAGCTCCATTCGTGAACTATCCCTAGATGTTACCATAACCTATTCAAGAAAAACCCTCAGCCCCAAGACCATGGGAAAAGGGTGAGGACCATAGGGTCATAACAGAAACTCATAGGGTCAGCTCCCTGATGGATGAAACCTAGAAGGACCTAAAATCAGATACTTAGTGCTAACGACCTTACCCTTTGATGAGATCTACTGACATCCATCCCTCAGTGGACCTCCTCATGAGTGCATCCTTTATACTACCTTGGCCTTCTTCCAAACATTTAATTATGTCTGTAGGTTATAGGGAGTAACCACATACTAGAGAGAGATTAGCTCCTGCATCTTATCAGCCATCACAGTGGAAGAATGGAATCCCTCCAATAACTCCTTCTAAATATCATCCCAAAAAACATTAGTCTCCATCCTCTCCCTAAGGTACGGTTTACAAAACTGACATGTTACTCGCCTCATCTTGCTCACCTCTAGAGAAACCCAATACTCTGTCAAAGCCTAGATCAGGTTGAAGGCGATCACCAACTTTTCGAGCCAACTCTCTATCTCTATTTCTGAGACGCTTCCTTCATACATTCCCAAAGACTTCCGAAGGAAGGAAACAAGTGTCTTCTAATACTAGTCGTCGTCTTACACTATATGAAACCACTACTGATCATCCGAATTGGTCTACTATATATCCACTACCGAATCCACTTTTGTACAATGACCAAGTGTCATAGATGAATGGTAAATAAGGAACTCCTAAGCCTGAGTATTATGGATTTTATTCGGGGTTTATTTTAGGCACATTGCTAATTTTTATTTCTTGGAAATTCCCATGAAAAATAAGAACACAAGTCATCATGATTCATGTACATTTCCTAGGTTCTCTACTCCACAATTAGTGTAGCCTCACCTAGTCATTTGGTAAGCTTGAAGTCAATTCATCAGATCACGTGGGCTCTAAAAATCCCATGTCCTAACCGGTATTCCCTATCCTGTTTCATGCACCAAGATCACCTAAAATTATTTCCCTACCAACCCATGTAATCTTCACTATGCCTAACTCCATGCTCTATCCTGTATGTCAACCATCACCATTGATACAATTATATCATGGCATTTCTTATTTGTGATGAGGGAAGGGTTAGAAAGATGTCCAGGCCTTCCTTCCTCATGAGGAAGGAGAGACAATGACCCCTCGATTCCCACCTCTAATAGGCCCTGGGGTGGAGACCATCACCAAGGGTATATAAATATCATAAAATGGGTAGAATTTCCATTTTATAGTAAACAAGGTTGGGAGATAAGATGTATTAACCACAAACAACCCAAAGATTGATATATAAATAAATAAACCAAAATCCATCCCACATGCATGCTCAATGTAAGATTTCTGAATATACTATGAAAACTCTAAGGTAAGTAAAAATAATAATACTAATTAGCCTCACAAAAACCATCCCAAATGTCTAAGCTAGTACGATCTAGCATATTCTATGTAATCTACCTTGAAACCTGAAAATTGTTTTATATACATTGGGTGAGCATACATTTATAATCAGTAGGGAAAAACAAAATTCACCCATGCATAGTTACAAGAAGCATTATAAATCCCCCACAACAAAACAACAAGAACTCAAAAGAACCTAACGGGTTATACTATCCACCCCAATATTTCTAATGAATAATCACCAACTGACTCATGTTATGTAATGTAAAGTATAAGCATATTGGTATTTGGGTACCCTGCACCACTTCCCACTAGTTAACTGCTCATCCCTAATGATTAACATGCTGATGCTTATAGGCTATTCTACAAGCCCTATTTTCATAACCCACTTACACACACCTAGGCCATAAACCACACACAACCTACTCACAGTCAACTGGGCCACTACCACACCACAATCCTTGTCACATTCTCTTAGGCTTCACACTTACCACACCATTCCTGAAAATACCTCGACCTCATCTCAAAGACTCCAGGGAAAAAACACCTCTCAAACAACCTATACCATATATCTAGAAACAAAGCATAATCCATTATAGCATGTCTGAAGAGTCTTGGGAGGTAAATGTCTAGAAGAGGGTAAAGAGAAGAACCAATAACCAGTCATCCATCTTCCCACCCGGTTGTTTGGAAATACACCCTCCCACATATAAATGGGTATTGTTCAGCAAATAGTTCACAAAATGGGTGGGGTGAATATAGAAAGCACAAGGAACTACATGTTTTTAGAAATATATAAATAATACTCAGCCCAACCTATGGGGTTCCAGATAAGAAACAAGACTACACAAACCAACTTTGTCGCTACACATACATGCACATATCACCACGAATGACATTCAATTACATAAGTAAAAGTATACCCCCATAGAAATTAATTATACCCATTTTAATTCTAAATTTATCAAATTATTCTTTTTTTATCCCATCCCAACCCAGATAAATAACAAGAAAAAAATCTATAGCCATTCTCAAAAGGTTAAAATCCACTAATCACTTTCTGTAACAACCCAAATCAAACAAACAAATTCTTTATTCCTCTCCATTGAACAACCAATCATATCTATACAAAATAAAAAACATTCTTCAATGTTATCCCACATAATTAATCCTCTCACAAATAAACCTGGCAGCCCCTCTATACAACAACACCAAACCCAGCACACCCAGAAACATGAAATCATGAAACTTCCCAAACCTATAGCCCCACTGCCCAACCACATCCCGAAGAAGTCTCACTACAAAAAAATTACATCCATTCCACAATCAATCAATCCCTCAACTTGAGATCCCACCACACCTCTCACAACTCCTCATAAACAATTCTCACAACTACTACCACCAAAAACGCAACCCCACTGCACAAACATACCATGCCCCGATCACATAGCCAAAATAGGGGGTGTGCGAGTTGTAGGAATATCATATGAAAATGTAGAAGGAAAAGTAGATCAATGGATATAACACAACAAGTGAATCCATGGTATGGGAAGGCACTAGGAACACCAAGAATAAATAAAAACAATGTGGGAAAAGAAGATCCTTGATTTGAAGATCCATATCCTATATCAGATGAGAAATGGTTTCAAAAAGTCATTAATGATGGATTGTTAAAAAAACCATGTGGTTGGATTATTTTAAAGTCCCTAAAGAGTTAGTATAATAAAGATATAATTAATATCAATAGAATTACTTTTATAAATTTCTAGACAAGGCTCTAAACTCGATTTACATCCAATAAAACATAAGTAGGGTGAAACTAGAAAATTTGGGAGAAACTATGGAAATGCAGAAATTTGGGAAAATATAGAAAGTGATATAGTTAGGTGAGTCATGGTTCCACTATTCAGTGAGCCTTAGTTTTGTTTCACCATTTGGTGATACAATATTTGGTGAGACACCAATTGGTGAGCCATGAATTAGTGAGACACTACTCGGTTAGACATCATTTAGTGAGACACGACCCAATGAGCCATTGATCGATGTCACCATTCTGTGAGACACTACTCTATGAGACACCATTCATTGTCACTAATAGGTTTCACCATTCAGTGAGCCGCCATTCAGTGTCACCATTCGGTGTCACTATTCAGTTACCCACCAGTCGGTGTCACAGTTTGATTAGCCACCGGCCGGTGTCACCGCTTGATATCACCTATCATTGATAAACCTCTCGGTGAGACTCTTTATTGTGAGCCACCACTCGGTGAGACACCATTATGTGAGCCACAACATGAGGAGACACTGTTTAGTGATCCACTATTCGATGATCCTTCATTCTGTGAGACACTGTTCGGTCAGCCACTTGTCGGTGAGCCACCAGTCGGTGAGCTACCATTTGGTGAGCAACCGTTTGGTGAGCCACCATTTCAAAAAACATGATCTATGGAAAAATTCCAAATTAAGACAATGTTAAATCCCAATATGTTGAAACACTAGATTTTTTCAAAGGAATGTCCCGAAGGGGTTTTGGTTAATACATTGGCGTACACTTATATTATTTTACATTGTTTAGGGGGGAAATTCTTACAAACCATGTGGAAAAGAACTTGGTTTCTGAACACATGAGACTGATAGCCTATTGAATTTATAAAAAACATGGAATATATCTAGTGGTCATTCCCTGAAATTAATTAATTCAAACGTGAAAAATAATTACTAGGCCATTTTATGGGTTATATAAACACAAGGATATCTAAACACATGACGCATAGCCATAGTTAACTTCATATAGTACCACGTTAGAAACACAGACTGGATAATTTGGTGTGTTATATGGAAATATGGCTAGATTAACACACATAGGGTGGATGGAGTACACATCATGTGGTATGAAATCCAAAAAAAACATATTGTAATTTGTTGGGTTACACAGACAATCACCAGGAAAGATATATGTTGTGAAGTTGGTTAATACATGCATTGTAGTCCAGGAGAGGTACATTTATAGTCCCCATTCGTATATCCCAGATAATAGGGTATCAAGAAACACATAATTTGGCTCAAATGTATATTAAATGTTGCCTCCCTATAAAGAAAAATAAATAAATTAAATTAAATAATTAATTAAAACATTATATCATAATCACACTTATTTGAGTGATATGAGTCTTAAAATTTAATAAAGGTTTTAAACAATTTAAAATTATCAAATTTATTTGTAGTAATTATCTGTACTTATTATTTATTCCATATATTTTCCATGAATACATTTATGATGGGTATCTTGAACATAATTTATATGGAAATTAAGATAAATATGAATTAATTAATTTATTCATTCATTCATTAATGCAATCATGTTTATCTAGAGGGTAAATAATGAATAGAAATTAATGTCAATGTGTGTAATTTTGTGAACTATTTTCATGTGTATGACCATTCATGACCATGACCTAGACCTATGTATGCATTGTTTTTTATATAAATAATATAATTCATGGTTTTCAAATTATTCATCATTAGATTTTTTGTCTAGTGACTCATCCCACCCTCATTTATTATGTAGGACATCCAAATCCAATGTTATTTACATAATTACCCTTAACTAATTCATTATCTCCCCTCACCTATGTATGAGTTATAAATATGTATAATAAAAGGTGTAACCTAGGGAATTTTGAAGTGGTTTAATATGTAACTAAGACAATACCAACCTAGGTGATATTTGTGTGGATAGGTGTAAGGATGCAACTCATTCCATGGAATGAATAATGAGATTTCCCGTTTGTAAAGGGTTTTTATATTTAATTCTAAATAAATCATTAATTAGATAAGTTCATGATCATGTCATTTATTTAATATTATACTTATTTATTATGAATTATTTATTTTACGGATTCATGACCATGATCACATATATATAAAATAATATTTGAATATGGAATTATAAAATGTATTATGTGTAAATGTTTGAAAAAAAACATGGTTATTCTGATAACTAAAATCCAAATAATATTAAAAAGACTTGTAAATGATTAAACAAGAAAAATTTTATGCATTATAAAATAAAATCCATCAAGATGACATTATGAATGATTAGGTCTTTCATTAACAAATTTTTATTGAAACCAAAAAAAACTAAGTGTTTTATATACCCTTGTTGGGAAACATACAATTATGATGGTTATTCTTATTAATGTTTGGGGTTGACTTACCATATTTAATTCAATATGAGTATCCTTTGTTATAATTAACGTTACTTGGCGACAAGTTTTGAGGAAATACATGTTATGATTTTAGGATTAGAGAGTATACTTAATGGATCATGGAGATACAGGGTCATAGTAATTGAAGCTCTACCAACCAAAATACTTTAACTATCTTGAGCCTTTATTGTTGGGGTTATGGGAAAGGGAATGTGAATCATTTCAACTAAAATTTCCTAGAAACTAGACATTATGAGTTTAATAGTTAGGGATGCTTAAACAATATAAAATAGTTGGGGACTTAAAAAATTGAAATCATTATGTCTTATATAAATTGTAATCAACAGATTTACTAATAATATAATTTTATACTATTTAATAAGATGGAACGAAAAACCAAAAAAATTGTGCATTCATTACTTAACTTGGTATATGTCATTATAAATAAAAACATCCATATATTGAATTTTCATGTATGCAATTAATTATTATCATATTGTTATTTTATGTATCAGAATCCCCAAGTTTAGTCTTCCACCCATGTAGGTAGGAGAATGTGAAATGGTTTCCTTATTGCGAGATTCTGAGGATGCTTTCTGTGTCCATTGTATAATATTTTAAACTATTTCTGGGGACTTGATGATAAAAAATTAAGTCTTTAATAGTTAAACTATAATATCTATTCTTATTTTTATTAATAAAGTAAAGGAATTACTTGGAATAAATATAATTTTCAACGAACAATATTAGAGTAAATTGGAACAAGGAAATCTAGCTATAGATCATTCCTTCAAATTGATGGGGTATATTGATGATTTAGTGAAATTATTATTTTACATAGATAAGAAATTATCTATTAACCATATATTATTATCCTTACCAACAATTTTCTCTATTTATTCCCAATATAAGAGAAATGAAATGGATTATTCAAGTAGGAAACATTTTTACATACTTCACTAATTAGATAAGGATTGTTTGAAACCTAATTTTCCCACCCATATTCAAAAAATATTGACAGTTATGGATTAAGAACCCATGGATAATAAATAGACAAAATATTAAATAAAATATCTATAAATTATATAAAAAATTAAATAATGTATAATTAACATATGTCTATTATCTTTTTCATGTGGAATGAAGGGATATCTGAAAAACAAAATTGAAAAAAATTGAAGAAGTTTGAAGATGATTCCACATCAGGTATATTAATCATGTTTATATTCAACAAGTGTGTAATAAAATCAATATACTTACAACATTCATGTATTTAAATACAAAAATGTGAATGAATAGAAATTATATACAGTGAACTCAAAAGGATTTGGGAAAGGGAGTTCTTTATGTCAATTAAGGGGAGATCACAAATTCTAATTTCCAGATGGATTGATATAAGTTTTTAATACATGTTAATAAAACACTTATATTAGTATCTAGCTATAAAAAATGAGGTAATATTTCAATTTGGTAAAAAAATGTTGTTATTGTACTTTACTACTAATCTACTGGTTTACTAACCCTTGAATCAATTAAATCCATTACAATGAATGATGAAAAAAAATATAATACACTTACTTGATTGTGTAATGAAAATTATTTTAAAAATAAAACAAAAATTATTATACTCGTTTTGTCCCTATATTCCATTTTAGTGTTAATTGTTCTATGATACTGGGTAAAAAAATAAACTACTTATGATGATTTATATAATAAATCCCTTAAAAATAAAGGTACAACAAAAATATTTATAGTTATTTGAACATGGCCACAATAAATATTGTAAAAAAAAATTGTTGTACAACATCATATTATCTTAAAAATATTTCGAAATAAAAAGTGATGTAAATGACTGAAGTTGGTGTTGATTGAAAAATCACTGAGCTAGATACTTAGACAAAATCTTATCCAAGTATTAATTGATTATACTTTTGGAGTAAAGGTATTCAAAAACTCAAATTTATTTATATAAGTTAATATCATGAAGGTTGTAAAAGTAATATCAATGATGAGTCTTATATATACTTCAAATATTTCATTACATTTCCAAGATATGTTTTCAAGTAGAAGAGAATATATAAGAATATGCCAACTATATTATCTAGTGGATATAAAATGAACTGAAATTTAATAAGAATATATTAGGATACATCCATAAGAGTTTGTTGAAAAATAGTCTTTTGTAATCCATATTTAGCTATAAATGAACATCAAACACTGATGTGAATATTAGTTGAAAATCCTATATCCAGTAAGGATATTAATGTGTACACAAGTCCAACAATATTTCCATAATAGAAACATATATCATTAATCATAGTGCAAGAGAACTTATCCACTATGTGTTATATATCTAGATCCAGATTAGTTTGCATAGGAATACTAGACCCCAGTGCGCTTAGTGGGAGGTGTAGTAATAGAAACACATATTGAGAAGGAATTCACTACCAAGAGGCAGTTTATGTTATCCATGGTGGTTGATACATATATTATTAATTCATAATAAGTATTTTTATTCATAAGTATTAAATGGTAACATAATAAGGTTGAAAATTATGTTTGAATTCAAGTGATGGAATCCCTGTATCAAGATTTAGATTATTCTAAATTTTGATCATTTATAAGACATGATATTGTTGTTGACTATTCAAGAGAAATGGGGAATGTATGTTACCAGACAGTACAAATAAATCAAGATTTATTTTCGAGTAGTATAGTATATGAGAAAACCTATACATCAATCATAGGGACTAAAATTACTTTTATTTTGACATTTAAATGAATAATTTTGTGATAATTTTATTGGGATTTTGATTGTCATGGCCACCTCATTTGATGAATCATCATTTAAGATGTGTATATGATGTGATAAAAAAGACCCTATGGAATATATCTATATTGAATAACAAGAAAGGATTTATGATAGAAATAAATTCCAATGATACATGTAGATTAGATAAATTCATTATGAATAAATCATTTATTATATTCATAAAATATGCCTTCAGAAATTAATGAGTAACATATGTATCTAAATAGTTATTGGTAGAATTATATGTTTTCAAGTTAAATAGGTTTATAATATTTGGTAAATGATTTTTGTGTATTAACTCTTTATAAGGATTGTGGAATGAAATTTTCTCCATATATGAATTAATATAGAATATGTGTTTTAGGGAATAAGATGTACAAAATTGATCGATGGGTTTCATAAATCTAATCATAGTACATATTTTTGTAATGTATTGAATAATACATGTTGAGATAATTCAAGATTGGTTTTTGGGTTTATAATCCTTTCTATTATACAATCATCATAATGAGAAGATATTATAGAGATTAAAAAATTATCAAAAGATTATGTTATAGAAACTCAACTTTTATTCAATGATATATATAGGTGTATGAAATTAAGGATGTATAAAACATAATGGGTGAATATTAAATAAATCTAACATCATTGCATCAACTTGCATTTAGAACTATCTCATAGATCATATAAGAGTAATAATGGATGAGTTTATGGTGTCTAGAAATTTGAAATAGTATAGATTAGTGTAATTTAAAACATTTATTTAAGAAGTCCAGTTTGGTCAAGAATCACAAACAAACTATATGAAAATGTGTAATAAAAACTTATTACAACAAGTGTCTTCTGTATCTACAAAATACAATTTTTTCATGGCTTCTGATATATCTTAGGTAGTGGTTTAGAAATGCCATATTCGAATTTCGGGTTACACAAAAATAAATATGATTATCCTTATTATTTTAACATTTATCTATATAATTAGTTATGATGTCACGACTTTAACAAGGGAATAAAATATAGACACTCAATTATTACACTAACTAAGTGATGTTTTCAATGTAATAGGGTTTCATTAAAAAGATTCTAAAACATAATTTTATATTTACCAACCCTGATCGTATATATGTGATTGGCCTAAGATTATTATATATAATAGTGAGAATAATTTTAATAAGTGAGAAAGAAACAAGTTTTTAGATGGTTCCACTAGGGAAATTGGGTGCCTGTTGGAGTTAGTTACCTAGAACCACCTACTTTTTAATTTAGATAACATGTTTATTAAAATATGTGTCTATTGAAGTTGGATTCTCTTCTATTATTTTGGTGAATAGTATGTATTGATGTAAAAAAGATATTTAATTAGAATAAATAGAGTTAGTGGGAGGGGGTGATATGTTTTGGTTTAATTTTTTATATGAATGACTTATGTGGTTAATGATTACCTGAGTTTTTTGGGAATTATTTTACTATTGAGATATATATTGCATTATTTATAGGATTTAAATGATGTAGTAACCATTAAAAAAAGGATAAATATTTAAATATGGTATATATTTAGAAGTGATGAGGTGTTTTTATGGAAGTATGTTGGTGTTTGTTACTGATTTTCCATGAGATGATATTGTGATTATGACACATTGGTCAGTGATTTATTCTATAATGTTTGAATTGGATGTGTAGAGAATTGGGGTAGTCGATTATATGACATTGTTAGCAATGGGAGAAGTGTTTTTTTATGTTAAAAAAATTTTACAATTGGTTTTGTGGATTGGAGTGTGATATGTGGATGTCTAGATGGTAATTTCTATGAGATTAATAGAGGATGTGAAATGGTCAGTTAGTTAGTGTCATAATTTTTAATTGTAACACCCCATGTTTTTAAGAGAATAAAATACTTTTTTATAGCATAATTTTAATAATCATTGAGTTTATCTTATGATACACAAAACAATGGGGGTTTTCAATATCTTTTGTAATATACCAGAATGAGTATTTTTGAACAAAAATAGATTATTAATATAATTATTTAACATGATAGTTATAACCTAGACATTGATATTTTAAGTATGGATATAATTAAATGAATTATGAAAATATGTTTCAAGAATGTATATGTTAGGAATTATTTCTTGACCAATTAATTAGAAATTAAAATAAAATTCTTTTGAAAATAAAATGATTTTTTTTTCGGAAAAATTATTTAAATGTTGACAAATGTAGTGTATACGGATCAACTAAAAAGATAATTCTTGTAGGATTATATTAATTAAATTAATATTTAATGCATTAAATCTTATTCTTAATATTCATACTATGTTTTATATTGAAAATAAAAATAAATAAATGAAATTATATATTCAAAACTCTTCTTTTTCTTAATACCGATTTTTTACCATTTAATGTTGTGTTTGTTTTATAATTTAATATTTTCACAATTATAAATTTTATTTGATTGTTCAAAAATCATTTTTTTAAATCATAATGTTATAATTATATTAGTGTATGTTTTTGTATTTTTATGAGAAGTATAATGTTTTGATGAATAGTAAAAAATAATGAATTTAATTGAAAATTGAAATTGTCATAAAAAATTTATAATTTTAGAAAATATTTTAAAATTGTTTTAAACTATAAATAGGTCAATTATACATCTATTAATAAAATTATGGTATTTGTAATTGTTTTTATATAAAATTTGGTTATAAAAACATTTCATACATTTGAACATTTTTACCATAAAACCCCTCTTTCTTGTCACTTCAATAGGAATATGAATTAAATTAAATGCTTTCATTAATGAGATCCAAATTTTACAAAAGGGATTCTATATTTTTAATCGTAATATATTATTTATTCTAATTATTCCAATATAATTTTTTCCAAAATTTATTAGTGAAAACTGCTAAAATTAAATATATTGATTAGTTTAAAAACGATTTTATATTGTGGTTAAAAATTTTAATATAAGGTGTAAAATTTATCCAAAACATGTCTAAATTCAATTTTATGGTCATATTTTCATATTTATTACATGATTATAAATATTTAAGAATTTCTAGTACACATTATTATGAAATTTACAAATATAATAAGTTAAATAAAGAAAAAGATATAAAATGTACATATTTTCCTTTAAATTTGTATAATTATTTGGGGATAGGGATATAAACTTAATAGCTTTTATATAAATATAATTCTTTAATATAAATTAGATATTATTATCATAATAATTTGTCTTTAATTTTTATAGATGATATAATTACACTAAATGATTATGAAACACCAATGCGTAGATTATATAGTTCATAATTTTATAAAATAAATGATACAAACAAAATTAAAAGTGAGGTAAATATAATGAATTATTATGTAGCATTATTTTTTCGATAAAAATATCATGATAAAAATCTTGTAATTTTTATATTTTTATTCCATCATTGTATTGATATTTTTTAAAATCATATTAAATGAATAATGAAAAAATTGATAGGTATTTTATTTTATAATAATTGAAATTTTATTGAATTATTTAAAATTAAAAAAATAAAATATTTTCCCATCTTATATGTGAGTATTAATTAATATCAGATATTTTCACTTAATTGACCAATTTATATTTTACTGTTATCATATTTATACAAGAGTAGTAAAAAAATTGTTGGCACTATTAGAGTTAATGCATTGTTTTTGTGCATTAAAAGTGCCTTTATTAAATTTAATATCCACAAAACATGGATTTTTTTTTAATTTAAAAACTAGATTTATTTTTTATAATTAGTCAGAATAAAATTTATATGAAGTCCTGTATTAATTTAATCTTATTGGATAAATTAAAAAGTTGATAGAACTATTTACCTTAATAAAATAACCAAATGAAACAAATAATAAATCGTTGTAGTTAAGGAAAAAAATTAAACATATATTTAATTTTTTTGAGGTTTTAATCAACAATTTCATCCATCTGAAACTGTAATTATCAATTTTTATCCACATTTGTTAATTTTGACATCCTAATAATGAAGACGTTCGAGTATTTAAAAGAATGTCACTCATCCTAAAGTATAAAAGGGAACTCACTCTCTTCCTTTACAAAAACCTATAATGCCCATTGTATCGGCAACCCCTACCCAAATAAATTACAAACATATATCCCTTAATCTTCTAAGACATTATTTTTTGAAAAATCTTATAAAGGATGTTATATGGTACAAACAAAAAGAAGTTACCCAAAGAATAGGTGACATTCATCAAGGATAATTATTTTATTTCTTTATCACAACACATAAATTATTATTATATAGTGATTAAAAAAATATTATCAGAATCCGAAATATACTTATATTTTTTTTCTATTATTGGTATTGTCCAAGGCTACACACACATAAATCAAATCGGTTAAGAAATCAAAATTCATGTTTACGGTGGACTACCGCCTCGCGAAATGGTGTTGTTCGTTTTTACATTACCACCACTCATTGTTTTGATTTTTTATAGAAATAATATTTATATATGTCATTATTATATCTATAACATAATTATACCTCATTATTCATTATATAATATACACACTTTTTACATTTCATACTGCAGGGGATATGATAACGTTGATAGTGTGTACGACAGACTAAAGCCACAAAAAGGGATGTGAAGCGTAATTCACTAATGTGTAGTATGGAAGGTAATAAGTTTTAATATAATGAATTTATATGATATAAATTAAATTATTGTGATATTAATTACATACTTATCTTTTGAAAAATATAATCTATAATATTATTTATTATCATTTCACGCACTGAAAAAGTGATAACATCGTTTGGGGAAGTGTAGACTACCACTTCATTTAAGTGATGTGATTCATTTACGTCAAAATAATGATTTATCTAAATATATATAAAATTAAATATAACCATATTAATGATATAATTTTAATAATATAAAGATAATGTTTTACTTACCATCTTTCTATGACAATCATTGAAAATTAAAAATGTTACTCATGCGTATGTACGACCTGCCATCTTTATGATCTTAATGTTAGTTAATTTTTCATTACTATTTCAATGAGGGGATTTTAAATTATAATTTATTTATAAATATGATAAGTATTTTTTTATTATTATTCTGAATATTTTTAAACAATTACCATAGTGACCTTAGTCAACATATCAAAGTCAGTGTTTAAACTTATGCCGAATACAGTAAAAACATACGAATAACACCTAATTGATCATGTAATTATATATATCATGTTGATAACTAAAATTAATAATAAACATGTAAGGTTTTATCATTAAATTAAATAATTAATATTATTTTACTATTTATGATGATTAAGAATAAGCGCAATGAATCAGAATCAAAGTAAGAGTTTTGTTCTCATCTCACATTTTTTTGGAGAGATATATACCACATTTACCAATTTTGTTTTTTTTTTTTTTGGTGTAGATAATTCCCATGAATTTAATATATTATTTTTATCCTTAAATTTGTGTTGATTTATTTATCCATTTTTGGACCTAAGTTTCATGGATCTTATGGTGATGGTCCAACTTTGTGTATGGATTTTTATGTTGTCAAATGGTTAATATTGGTTGTTAATAGTGATCAATGATATAGAAAAATATAATTTATGTAAATATGATGATTTTGATCAAAATATAATGGAACATGAAAGATTCCCTCATATTAGGATATTCCAGGAATCATCTGTTGAATACATTACTTCCATAGTGATTCTTAGAGAATTTGTACGATTTCTTTTGATGTCATTGGATGTCTTGATTGAATTTTTATCCTAGTAATTATGATTTAGGTTTAACTAGTTCTAAATTAAAATACATGTGTAAAAGGTTTCTCATTTTATATAGCAATGAATATGGTAAATGTCTTATCCATTTGTGGGTGAAGAGAAGTTTGGATGATGAATAAGTTCGTCAAAATTCATATTCCCAAAGTAATAGATGATGTGAAAGACTATTCCAAGAGGGTAATGCAATATTTAAATATTACATGAGAACCATGAATGTTCTAATTTGAATAACATTTTGATTCTGAGTTTCAGGAAAGAGGTGAACAAATATGAGAAATTATTATTTTTTCATGAAAAATTAATTAAAGTTTTATTGAGGAGAATTTTTTAGGCATGAAAAAGTATATACATAGTTCTATAAGTAAAAGGTTAAAATACTTGATGAATTATATTTTCTAAACATTGTATTTTATGATGTTTTATTAGTGGGTGTTACATAAAAAATAGATCTTTCCTCGTAATCTGACCATCCATCATCAGCTGAGGGATTATATGAGACACAAGGACTACCATTCCAATAGAAGGTTAGCTATGGTTAGTTAGTGATTTATAGATCAGGGGTTGTGTATAATCCCATGAGCACATGCTCATGTGTAGGGATTGAATGTGGCTTGAGCAGGCCCACAATCAAGTGGGCATTGTATAATTACTATATATTTAGTATGGGGTGGTACTGAGAGTGGGAGGGAATATTTTTGGTGGAATAAGAGTATTCTGTAGTTTATATAGTGTTGAAACTTTGGGAGAGGTTTTTTGTGGAACATGCATTGAGATATACCGGATTACTTCATTTTAAATATAAATTCATAACTACGTTCATTCAACTTATGTTATTGAATCTCACACACCACTGATTTTAACCAAGGTAATTCAATCACTCACACCCGCAAGTTTAATCTTATGGCATCATCTTATTCCTCTAAATATGTGGGATACTCAACACCATCTCTTTGATGATCAACTATCATAGAATATCATGGAACACACTGAGGATCATCTCTTACAATTGAATACAGTCCTAGTATATGATGAAAGATTCATGGATGATTCTATGTAATACTCAAATGATATAGAACTTGAAGCGTAAGGCCTAACTGATTGAAAAGGATTTTGTACAGTCCAATAGAGCCTTCAATATTCCTAAAGGAATTCGAGCATATACAAGAATGAAAATTCACATAACTCCATGACTATGAGTTTTCACTACAAAGGATAAACATATTGTTATGGAAAAACCCCATGATTATCAGCATCTATTAACCCCTGGATTTAAGAGACTATATTCTATTTCATTCAATAATTCATAATTCGTGATTCAGATGACATATTATGTGGTATTATAAGAATAGTATATGTGGTGGAAATATATCTATAAATATCGAGGAAATGAGTCAATGCATTTTTTACACTCTCCAATATTGATAGCTCTTTTTTTCTATAAAACAGAGCCTCTATCATGAGTGATTTTGTGCAAGAAGATGATTTCTTCTATGAGACTCTTATGATACATGAAGTGCGGTGTTTCGTGAGCTATTATATTTTGAAGAAGATTTCATTTCATATATTATATTAAGTGGATCTATAATTGCATGACTGGTGGCTAACACCATTATTAGACTATACAAAGGCAATTGGTTCCACAAATAATTTTCTTTCACAAATAATAACTATGACCTCTTGATATGTGAATCATGTACTCAAGGGTTTTGTGAAGATATTGTGATAGAACAATTTTTTTTGTGTAAATAAGTATTATTGTACGCCACTTAATATTGAATACATGATCTTGTGATATACATTTTTAAAGGGTGTTTCAATTTAAAATATACAAATTTGTTCGTCTGAAAAAATAAGGTAAAAGTGTGCATGTGTAAATTCATAGGGGACTACATAAGTAGTCTTGCAAAGTTGATATAATACTGGACACTGAAAAAACACTTGGTTTTCAAGAATGAAGAGGTAGTGAACCCAGATTATTGAACATAAATTAATAAAATAGGGCATAAATTCTTTGGTGTAACACAAAATGAGAAAAGAACCTACGATTATAAGAATAATATCTCATACGTGTTTAGGGGTTTTTAGTGGGAGTTCCATGTAATAAATGCAAGAAGTAGTCATCACGTGTAATATTTATTTCATGTGATTTAAGAGAATTATAAATCTCATAAAAAGTATAAGGAATAAATTTTTCTTCAAATACATAACTAACTAAGAAGATGGTTTTGAATTCCATTTAATATTACATTTCTGATTAATATGTGAACTGATATACTCGGGACTTGATATATAGTATTGAATAAATTTTGTTCCTAGATAAGGAACTATTAATTTAATATGGAATTTTAATTATGGTGATATTACGATGATCTTGCACTACATTTATTTACTAATCACAAAAAAATATTATTCTAGATAACATAGAAGAAGGTGATTCAGTGTTGTAAATTTTTCATTGAAGAAGAAAGATAGTATAAGAAGTAGTTATTAACAAATTAAAAATTAAATAATTATAATTTGAGCCTGAGATAGTTTGGTTTATTAGTCCACACCACATTCACATCATTGTGAATAATAGAATAAAAAGAAGTGCAACTTTCAGTTTACTACCGTGAAGAAAAAGAAAAGAAAAAAAAATGTTTTTCTTTCATGGTGCTGATAATGTAACATGAAAAGAGCTATTATATCAATTTCGAGTGTGACATATAACAAAAGACTCATCTGGTGTAATAAATTCTCAATTTTAAATACTTCCTTTTGAAGAAGGAGAAGACTGTCCTATGAGCATGTATAACGAACCAGTAAGGAGATGCAAGTTTGACCATGATTACACTATTATAGGGAAAAATAATTTCTCCATTTTCTATCCTAAGGTATAGGGGCACACACTGGAGAATTTATTATCTCATAGGAATACCACTACACCTAATACTACATTATAGTATAGGACACGTATAATGGAGATATCCATACATTAGAAGCACAAGATACTGTTATTAAGTAGAGAATCTTGTAAAAATATCATGTGATAATATTTTCTAAATTAATATTAATGCATGTTACAGGGAGAGAGAATAAGGTAATCAAGATCCTAACAATTCAAAAGTGGTATATGGATATAAATATTAATTATATTTAAAAGTATCCAACATTGATTCCAACCTCTTAGTGTTAGAATATTCCCAAATTATTCCATTCACGTGTTATCAGAGGGAGGTTCACCTCTATTGGATTATATACCGGGATGTTAATATATATAAAAGATTTTAGTTTCATTCTAAAGTGAACAATGAGACATAGATTTGTGTAAAATCTAATTACCTTTGAGGAAATTATTATAACTACCAACACCATGATGGAGAGAAAAAATATAGATGAAAAAGTTAAGGATATAGCATGTATTATCTAAATATTAGGAAGTATAAATTTCTATATTACATGATAAAAATGAGTATATATCAGGTTTGGAGTATAAAGATAATATGGTTAAGGTTTTAATAAAGGATATGGAAAAAATTCATACTGCAAGTAAATCAAATTAATCATGTGATTAAGGGGTATGTGTTATTACTTCTTGAACTTTTCTTGATGATAAAGATCATAGAATATGTGGTGATGATGATCAAACTAATACTTCCTGAGAAATATCAATTATTTTATTAAGATATTTACTACATGGTACTCTTCAAGAATTAGCCTCTTTTGTTTTTTGAGTCTTTCAATTTATGCAAGCAAATATCTCCAAATAGGAAGGTGGAGACAATGTTTTAGATATAAAATTTCAATAAAACATTTATAGATTTAATAATTCCCTCTAATCATGTTTTAAACATTAATTAAAATATTTGTAACTTGAAATATGTTCCTTTAAATGGATTGATAAAGTTTGAAAAAGAGAGGGAGTTAAGAATACTCTTGAAGAACTGATCCATGAACATGAAGACAAATCGAAAACAACATTGATGTTAAGGATTCAAAACATGATGTAACATCTATGGTGATAAACGAACATAGTTCCTTATTACAAATTTTTTTTTGCATTGTAATGATGAATTTTATAGACTAAAAATTTAATTTTAAGTTAAGATAACTATAATTAATGATTGTAAAATCATCATCAATTTGAATTGTCTAGAATTGGAAGTTTAGTTGGCCAATCTTGAGAAGACACATATTAAGGCTTCAAAAAAGATAGAAATAGTTGCTTCTGGTACTCAATTATTACATGGAGATTCTCTATAAAAATACCTCAAACATGTGATAAGAATATCGTGAATTCATTCAATGATATATCATATGAATCTAAGAAGAAAAGTGTACCATCCATAACATCGTGTAAAAATATTTTTAAATTTTTTTCTATAAACATTGTAGGATGCAAGAAAAAATCAAATAAACTATGGATGAAGAATAATGATAAGATACATACCACTAGGACTAGGGTGGATAGGAAAAATAATTTTGAAGATGGTTCTCCACAAAGATAAAAATCTGTCATGAATATAACCCAAAAACCATTTACAAAAGATATAAAAAATCGCGATTTTTGGGACAATGTTGGTGTTTCAACATAATTAGAAATTGTGTGTTAAATTGATGGTAAAATCTTCATAATTTTAAAGAATAATATAAGGATCTATCAAGATGGAGTAATATAGTGAGGATAAAGGGACATCCATAGGTTCAGATGCATCTGTATACTCCAAAATGTTGTTCGATGCATGATTACATCTGTGATGTATGCAATTGAAGTGGTCACATGGTTGCAATATTCTAATATACGCATGTATCTCATGCTGATATGAAAATAAGTTCAATAAATCTTTCTATGAATGAAGAATAAACCATTATATAAATTCAAAATAATGTTGTGTAAAAATTCATATCCAAAAGGAATCAAAGAATAATGGTGATAGGACATTGGATTATTAATCCAAGAAGTTGAAGGGTAGTTTATCTAGTAGAAACAACTATAGAGGTAAGAAATTTATTAGAATACATGTGGAATATCCAAAAATGATGCCATTTTCCCAAATGAAATGTTCTTTAGCTGTATAGAATATTTGAACTAATAAAAAACAAAAATATTCACAAGCTAAGTATTTTGATAATGTTAAATAAATGATTTAACATGATGATGAAAAAAATATCTATGTGTGAAGTGCAATATTGGTGGTCATACTAATATAGAATTCACTACAATTACTCCAAAATAAGAAGACATCCTTAATAAGATAAAAGTTTCAATAGGATATAAAATTTCATTAATATATATTTATGAAAAGTTCATAAAAATGATATTAAAGAAGTGATAATATCCACATAAACTCAATCAGAATTGACGAGCACATGTTCTAGTGTAAAAAATGGATAAACATGGTTGAGAAAACTATCTCAACATTCTTGTTCAAATTGAGAATAAAGAAGGATCCACATTATTCACATAATCTTTATATACTTTATTAGTTCTCATGATGCATGGAATAAAAGGTGATGCAATTTCTTAGGGAGAGAACCAGAGAAGTAGTGAGTGATATCAATTCTTGATAGTAATGTTTAAGAAGTCACCATACATGAATGATTCCTCAATTTTATATTAAAATATAAATTTTATGGATGTTCATTATTGATGAGGTTTAAGAATGTGATTTCCTATTATAGATAGCCTAGATAAAGAATTTTTCATCATAGTGTGATATTTTTTAATAGTATCATGCAGAAAAAGTGTTCATCAAGATCATCCTTGGTGAATTTTTGAATTTTTTCTACTCTGGATTGTCACAAATTAATGGTCCATTATGGTGTATTATCTATAATATAATTTATTGAAATAAATTATCAATGAGATACACCATTATTAGAATGATGAAAAGTGTTTCCAATATTGTGGAGAAAAATGAAGAATCATACAGAATTATCATTTTAATTGGAATCAAATTTTATTATTCTAGAAAATTCTTGAAGATCATGTCATTAGTAAAGTTTTGTTTCTATTAATCTCTCATCCTTTGTTATAAAAAATTACAACATTTTTACAATTTTTTAGAAATTGAATTATTCATTAACAATAATAAATGTGGAAGGTCCCCAAGTTCTTGTATCCAACATGTTTATTTTGAATTTGTTTTATATATTTGTCGAAGTGAGTGTATGAGTTTCAGTTTGATTGTTCTTAAAAAATTAATCTAACATTTAGTATATTCATCCTATAATGAATGTCAATAACCCTTAAAGACAAGTATATAAGTTCTTATTTTAGTGGTATTATGATCAATTGGTAATGGAAAAATTTTCTTTCAAAATCAAATCATATTATTTTCTACATCAGGAAAATCGAAACGTAGGCTTAGAGTGAAACGATTGATGACACATCGCTTAAGTATGGACTGATACCTCTTTCCTATTGAATTTTAATTTATTATTAATAAGGGTTATAGAATGTGAAATAATGTTTCAAACATAAAGTGGTGTGAATAAATATTATCCACTTTTAGTTATATTATTTTAAAATTAATATTTAAGGTATTGTTAACAAATAAATAGTGGGAGATTTAATATCTCATTTTGTGTATGGATTTAATTTTTTTAAATTATTGATATTTGTTTTTGATTGAGATCCATGAGATAGGAAAATTACATTGATGTAATTATGATGAAAAATATCCATTGTTAATAGACCATAGAAGAAGTCATCATGTCATGATATTCCAATAAAAAGATGTTGATGAATTTTACTTACATGGTGATTCATGGAGATTTTTTATATTCATCTGATGAAAATGAATGTCAAAAAAAATTGTCCTTGAAATTATGATTTTTTTTATTGCTTCTAGATTAAAAATTCATATATTAATGGAGACAGACTTTATACAACCATGATGATGGTTAATGTACCATACATGTGGGGATGAAGATAAGTTTGGGTGATGAAGAAGTTCTTGGGAATTCATATTCCAAAAAGAATAGAAAAAGAGAAGGAGTATTTGAAGGGGGTCATGAAAAAATTCACTATTTCATGAGAACCATGAATGATAATAGTTGAATAACGTTCATATTTTTAGTTTCATGATGGATGTGAAGGAAAACTATGATACATTAATATTATTTCATTAAGGATTATTTAAAGGGACAATGAAGAGAAGTTTGTGGGATTGCGTAATTATATACTTTATTCATTATGTATAAATATATATATAAAAAATGAATACTTTAAATCACATATTATTTTACTATGTAATATATGTGGGTATAACATAAAAAATAGATCCATCATACTAGGATGACCAACCAACATCAACTGAAAAATATTGAGGGACACATGGTTGACCATACCCAAGGGAGGCTAGTTTGGTCCATCCATGTAATATCCTAGGTTCTTATAATATAATTTTATTCTTTTTTTAAAATCTAATAGTTAAATCCATTACAAATTTATTATGAAATAAATTGTATTTGAAGAAATATTTTTGATGTAATAGTAACATAACCTTCAGAATAGTAATATGACCCTTATGAATAGTATGTCAACAGATAGAATAGTAACCACAAAAATAAAAGTATAAATACAATTTATTTATCTTATATGTGAATTTATGATATATTTATATCTTACAATGAGTGACTAAATGTTTTCAAAATGATAGATTATGTGTTAGATTTTTGTAAATCAGAAATATTTATTTACAATAATATAAATAATATAATGATTTAATATAAAATATATTTTCATAAAATATATTCATGAGTTAATATTTTTTGTCGAATTATTATAATATAATTTTATTAGACCTTAAACAATTATTCAACGTGTTATAAAGCCAGTTATATCAATAAAATAAGTATTTTTGGAAAAAATATTATTTCAATTAGAAATTGAATATCTTATATTTGAAAAATTATTTTCTAAAAATTCACTACAATTTTGAATTCTACACATTTAAAAAAAGGAAAGGGTAAATTTTTTTATTTTCTGAAATACTTGAATTTTCGGTGAATAGTGATATAAAATAATTATTAAAATATGCGAAATACATGAATTATTTTGTCATGGGTGATGTTCTCTTACGGTAAGAGCCCCTATTTATAACTCACATTTACTAATTACAATAATTGATCATAAAAACCAACACTATTTTCTATATTGAAAAAAATAATAAAATAATGATTAAAATAACGGAAAAACCATTTATCCTCCACTATAAATACCACCACTCACACCCTCTTATCATTAAAAATATCAAGCTTTTATCCAAGTCAATTTTTTTCCAAAAAATATTCCCAATCCTCTGCCCGAAGTCAAATACCTACTGGTATCACTGAAATGCCAAACCTATGGGCCTTAAAGATGTTCTCGAGGTAATTGAAGAGGTAGAAATCCTCTTTCAATTTCTTTTTTTATTTTCAATTCATTTAAATTTCATATAATATCTTAACCTACCTTTATCTCCAAGGCATGAAAACTAAACTATATTACATATACTTAATGTTTCCCATGTTTTTGAAAAAAATCATCATCATACTTCTTCACCTCTCTATTTTATTCTAAAAATAAAAACTACATTTGTGATGTGTCGATTTAGTAACATCAGGGAAGATGTGTTTTTAATTTCCATTACATCCTTAATGAATGTTTATAAATCCATTTTAATAGTTGAAAATGGTTTTAATGCGCAACATATACACATAATATTAAAATATGAAATAAAACTATGTTGTGATGATCAAAGACCTCTAAAATTATCTAAATAAATATAATTAATGTTTTTGCTAATGAGTCATAAAAATATATGAAAAAAAATTATATACTATATAATTCAAAGTTTTTTAACATGTAAATACAATTGTTTTCCACTTCTGGGGGTTCTCTTCCATTCGGAAGCAAATCGATATCGAACCGATCAGGGAAACCTTGTAAAGAATGCACCCGAAACTATGAAAACCAGAAAAGAAATGTTAATAAATTGGTGAAAAGATGTTATAAAAATATCATATAATATATTATAAATATGAATATTGTTATTAGATATATTAATACTACACGTTAAACCACTATACATTAGGGTTGAACACATTTGAAGGAATTCAAACCCGATGTAAGGGAATCTTCATCTAAAACACAATTTTAAATGTTTTAATGACTTATTCTTCTAAATATTTCAATTTTATGTCCATGATTTTAAAATTGTTTTTATAAATTGATCAATATGGTTATTAATGATTTAATTTATCTATTTTTTTTAAATGGATCTTTTTCATTTTTTATGTTAGGGACTTTTCTTTGAAATCGTTTCCAAATGTTTCTTTTAGGAAACTAAAAACAATTGTACATTTAAATATATATATATATATAAGGTATGAGAGATTTATCCCCCTTTCATGACCCCTTATTAATTTATTATTTTATTTATATTATTTCAAATTTAATTTTGAATATTATGATTTTGTTTTTATATGTGTAGATTTTATAATACAAATGTTATTTTTTAAAGAGGATGGTATTTTGATATCCGAAAAAGTTTTTTATTATGTGTTTAAATGACTTATCAAGTGTTTTATTCATGCTATTTTGCATGGATATTTTTTATGATGAGTTAAGACCAATTTTTTAGTATATGATGGGTTGAACCCCATTATATCTAATGATATGTTTCATTAATCCCATTATAGCTAACGATATGATGGGTGAGTACCATTAAAGCTCTCCAATTCACCGGGTAGTCCGGATTTCGAATTTGATCGAGTGTTTATTCCATGTATAAGGTTGAATGTAATAGTGATATGGTAAATATGTCCCAAGGAAACATCATGATGTTTTTATGGATACTAATTAGTTTTTATGAAAATTGTTTTATTCGTTCGTAGGTTATCACTAGACTAAATATTTATTTCTATATATTGCTTATTGATCATTTTGTCCTCACCCAATGTTTTTAAATTTTTTTCACTGCTTATAAGGATGTGTAAGATAAAGAATTAAGTCCACTTAAATCTTATAGTATTTTTTCAAATAAATCATGTTTTATTTTAAAATATTTTATTTTTTAAAAATTGATATTGTTTTAGTATTATCCAGTTTGTATATATGTGGTATGTTTTGTATAAATTATATTCTAATCATCTAAAACTATAACCCCAAAAAGATACTAAATGTGAATGAAAGTAATTTCTTAACTAAAACTAAATATTTTTTAATGTTTTAACGTTAGGACCTTATAATTGGAATTCGAGGATCATTTTTATAACCTTAGGGGTGAGGATGAATTTAATAGAATGTCGTATATGTTTTTTTAATTTCTGGTTAATTTAAAATGATATATAATTTTAAGATTATCAAGTTTATATTAATAATATATTTATATTTATAATATTTTACTATATATTAAATAGGGAAGCTTAAGTAGAGTAGGAAGGCACTGAGAGGCTAATATCTCTCTGAATCTATATCCTGGAATGGTGGTAATTAGAAGCGATTTGTTTGTGAGAGTAATGGATCATTTGACTTAGTTGATAAATGGTGGTGGTTTTCATTCAAGAGAGAAACCTAATCTACCATGATTGAACATGTATTTTTAGATCATTTTATGGGGAAATATCCCACATCATTCATGGATTGTCTGATCCAATGGTATCTAAAGGATGTATGAATTATTTGGAAAAGACATTTGATACCATGATATCTTCAGAACACCAAAAGGTAACCCTATAGATTTATTATTTTTGAATTTATGCTTATATATGATGGATTATGGATACAAATACAAGGGAAAATATTATCTTGATTCTTTAGAGTGGAATTATTTTAACGACATTTTTTTGAAAGAATATATCCCAAAAACTGTTTGACTCAGAATGGAGAAACAAATATTGGAACCGAAAGAGAATAATGATGATTCAATGGAAGTGTATGAATACAATTTTAGGAGGCTAGCCTTGTATGTACCATATATCACTCAGGGGTTTGATAGTAATATTATTATGTTTTATATAGGTTTGAAACCGATTTTTGGAAGAGATTTGTCTTTAAAAAATTTAAAAATCTATGAGAAATTTTTTTGTTGTGCTAAAAATGTAATGATAGAGTTCACTAACATCTATGTTCCTCATTATGATAAGAATATGAAGTGGTAAGGTTGGTATGATTTGGGGAACATGTCAGCAAAAACAATTTTGAGGTAAGAAAATAATTTTCCCTTTATGTCAAAAGTTTCGTAAAATGAATCCTGGTGAATTTATTTTAAATATTTGGGAATGATACAGATGTGGAATGTTTGGGAAAATGGATCGTGAATGCAAGAAGAATGATCAGAAAAACAATGAGAAGATGATTGTGATATTCATTAATAGTACTACATTGGAACATTTTGAAAATGTTTGTGTAAATCTAGTCACTCACATTATAAATCTAGAAATATGGAAGTAGAAGGGTGTATAATAATCATTTTAAAATACTTCAGTAGATGTTGATCCATCAAAAAAAATTTATCAGTTATATTTCTGGTTTTTACAAAATACTACAATGTGTAATTTTAATTACAGTCTACACATTCCTTCATTAATAATAAATTTTCTACTAAATTATAAATTTCTCCTCAAGAAATGAATCCAAAACTCACGGTAAAAACACATGGGGGAAGTATTTCTATAAAACGAAACTATAAGAATATAACAATCTTTTATTGTGGAATGAGTTTACCTAAAAACCATTTTATATTTCCTCTAGTATTGTTTTATATTAATCTTGGTATGTTTTGGCTTTCAATTCATCATTCTAAGATTTATTTTAGAGAAAAAGATGTTTTATTTTCAGATAGAGTTTTAAATTATTTAGAAGAATAAACCCATTCTATTTATAACATATCGTGAATACAATAAAATGTTATAATATGGAAATTAATTTTATGATACAAATATTTTTTTGAAAATAAAGGAACTATTAATATTAATTATTTACTAGTATTAAATAAGTATCTTGATGTTTTTCCTAATAATTTTTCTAGTGTTGTTCCAGATCGAGAGGTCGAACTTAATATTGACTTACTTAATGATTCTAGGAAAATTTAAAAAGCGTCTTATTGAATGGAAAAAATGGTAATTTTAGTGTTGAAAATATATTTGTATAAATTTTTAGATAAATGATTTATCTAACCTATCACTTCACCATAGGGTGTATATATTCAGTTTGTTAAAAAGAAAGATGGTTCAATAAGGGTTTTTATTGATTATTGTACCTTGAATAGAGTTTTTATTAAGAACATATTTCCTTTTCCACATATCGATGACTTATTTGATTGTCTCTAAGGAGAAGAATATTTTTTAAAGGATGGCCTGAGGATGAGGTACCATCAGGTGAATGTAAAATAAGAATACATTACGAAGACAACATTTTGTACTAGATATGTGCATTATGAATTTTTATTTTTGAAATTTTTGTTATGTAATGAACATATTGTGTTAGTAGATCTTATGAATAGAATATTTGATGTGTTCTTGGATAATTTTTTGGTTCTATTTATTGATGAAATTGTAGTATTTTCTAAATGTAGAAATGGGCATGAAATCCATCTCTGAACTATTTTTCAATCCTTAAAAGAAAGGAAACTATATAAAAAATTTAGAAAGCATGAATGTTTTTTTAATTTTTATTCCTTGGTCAAATTATTTCTAGGAATTCAATAATAATTGATAATTATAAATATAAAGTTATTTTATAATATCCATGACCCACAAATATTACATATATTTGTAGTTTGTTTGGTTTTATAGGCTATTACCAAATGTTTATTGAAAAAGTTTCACAATTATCATTCCAAATGACTATGTTAACTCAAAAAGTGTTCAGTTATTCTGGAAAAAAGTATGAGGTGATTGTTTTCATGAATTGAAATGAAGATTTTGGAATTCTCTAGTTATGACCCTATCTTCCCTAAATGGTTATTTTTTATCTATAGTGAAGATTTGTTAAAAGGACATTGTTTTTTACTACTGCAGAATGATTAGGAAATTTCTTCTGCTTCACATCAGTTGAAGTCTCGTGAGTTAAATTACACATCACATGATTTTCAATTTGATATTGTTGTTTTTTCATTAACAAAATGGTAGTCACAACCTTTATAGAGTTAAATTTGAAAGATATTCAAACCATAATGTCATAATTATATATTAACATTTATTGAATTGAACATTAGATAGATAAGATGGTTGGAAATAATAAAGGATTATGATTTCATCATTAAATTCCATCCTAGAAATGAAAACAAAGTGGTTGATGCATTGAGTTAGAAATGTAATGCTAAATTAACCCTGTAATGTTTATAACATGACCCCTTGGTTAATGATTTAATAAATTTTGGTTTGCAAGTTGTTGGTGTAGGAAATTCATATGTTATGTTACAGGTGGTATTGTAATCATCTCTATAAGACAGAATAAATAATTCACAAAAGAAATACCATGAGCTATAGAAAAATGTATAATTGGGTCAAAAGAATAATTTTCCTAGGTTTAATATTGATAAAGATTGTGTTTTCAGGTTTGGGAAGAGAATATGTGTTTCTTGTGATACTCAATTGAAGAAAGAATTTTTATGTGAAGCTCGTAGTTCTCTGTTTTCAGTTCATCATGTCATCAGAAATATGTACAGAGACATTTGAGAGTATTAATGGGGGAATTTAATTATAATAGTTATTTTTTATTTTACCTGGAAATTATTGACTTGTCAACTGGTTAAAATAGGGAAGTCGTTATTGAAGGGGATGCATCAGCTATTTCTAGTTCCAGAGTGGAAATTGGAAAATGTATCTACGGACTTTATTGTTGGCCTAAAAAAGACCTATTAATGTAACAATTTTATTTTTGTTATTGTGGACTAATTGAAAAAATATTCACATTTCCTTCTTATTTGAGATACTATGTCTTTGGATCAGCATTATAGATTATATCATAAATATATTTTCAGGATACATGGAGTTCCTCTCTCCATTTTATCTGATATAGATACTAGGATAACATATAACTTTTTGAAAGGATCTTAGAAGCTAATGGGAACTAAATTAAATTACATCATTAATTTTTATTCCCATTATTATGGGCAGATCGATTGAACAATTCATACCTTGTAGTATATTCATCGAGCTAGTTCAATGGACTACCAGGGATGTTGGGATCAATGTATTTCATTTGTGGGGTTATTTTTATAATAACAGTTGTCATTATAGTATACATATGGAACCTATTGAGGAATTATATGGAAAGTTATGTCAATCTTCAACAATTTTGGATGAATCTAGGGAAATAAATTTTATGGTACTGGAATTAGTAGAGGTGGTGGATGATAAAGTAAATATGGTCATGCAACACATGATGATAGATCATATGAGGCTAAAAATTTATATTGGTAACATGAGGAAGGAAATTTCATTTGTGGTAGGTTATCATGTTTTCTGTAAAATATTCCCTTGGTAAATTGTTATGAATTTTTGTAATAAAGGAAATCTAGGTCCACAATTTTATAAAACATTTTAAATCCTCAAGAAATTTGGACCAGTTTTCTACCGAGTAGATTTTCCTTCAGGTTTATCTCAACTACACAATTTTTTTTCATATTTCTATTTTGAAAAAAAATGTACCAGATCCATCTCATGTTTTCAGCCCAGAAGTATTCTAACTAGAATATAACCTTTCTTAGGAATAGAAACCTATTCCAAATCTTGATCATAGAGAGATAGTATGGAGGAGTATGTTAATACACTCGGTTATGGTATTATGGAGAAAACACATGGTTTATGAAGAAATATGGGAATCTAATAATTTTATAAGGGAAAGGTTTCCTCACTTTTTTAATATATGATTAAAAATTTTCAGGATGCAATTTCCCGAAGGTAGGGAGAATGTAAAAACCCCGGTACATATAAAATATATTTTTTTCTTTTTTAAATTTAATATTTTAAATCCATTACAGATGTATAATAAAATACGTTATATTTTAAGGAATATTTTATAATGGAATAGTTTCTTCAACATAGGGATAGTAATATGAAGCATATAAATGGTAAAGCAGACAATAGAATAGTAACCATACCAAAAAATGTATAAACAAAATTTATGTATCTTATAAGTGAATATATTATATATTTATATCTTGGAATGAGTAAATAAATGATATAAAAATGATAGATTAAGAGTTTGTTTTTTTTGTAAAACATAAATATTTATTTAAAATTATATAATTAATATCATTATTTAAAATAAAATATATTTTCATAAAATATATTTGTGAATTAATATTTTATTTTTTATTATTAGAAGACAATTCTATGGGACCTTAATTAATTTATCAATGTGTTATAAAATTAGTTATAGTTTTAAAACTGGTATTTTTTTTAAATAAAATATGATTTTAATTTAAAATTAAATCTATTATATTTAGAAAATTATTTTCTTATAATGCAGTTAATTTTTTTAATTCCCAACATCAATGAACAGTTATGGTAAATTTCTGAGATTATTCGGAATTACATTAATTTTGGGTGTATTGTGAAATATGATAATTTACGAAATAAGCATAATACATGAATTATTAAGTAATGGATGATTTTATTCTGAGGTAAACAATAATATTTCACAATAAAATGATAACATTACTATATTTGGTCCCAATAACCAACACCATTTTTTTCATGAGAAAAATAACATTACAATGATTAAAATAATTCAAAACTCTCCTCTCATCCATTCTAAATTCCACCCATAAACCCCTATTCTCAACACACCTCTCAAGATTTTAGCCTCATCCAAATTCTTCCCATGATTCTTTCCAATATACTTACCTATATCCAAGAACATTTGGTCTCACCAGAAATTAGAAACCAATGGCCATAAGGAGGTTCTCAGGGAATAGAATTCAAGAGATAAAAATCCTCTTTTATTTTCATTCATTTTCTTTTCAATTATTATTATTTTTATATACTCTATTAACTTCCAATTTTCCAAGAGGCAAGAAAACTCTAGTAGCTTATATATACAATAATTATTTCTTGTTTATGGAAAAAATTTATCATCGTACCTCTTCTCCTATAACATTTATTCAAAAAAATAAATACATCATTTGTGATATGTTGATGTACGGAAATCATGGATGATGTTTTTTCAATATCCATTATATCCTTCATTGATTGTAATAAAACCATTTTAATTGTTTAAATAGGTTTTAGTTTCTACTATATATATCTTATTTTATATTTTTTAATTTTTATATATTAATAATATTTAATTATATAAAGAAGCTTGTTCGGGATGATCAAAGAACAACAAAAATGATCAAAGAAAATGTCATAAATGTTTTATCTAATGAATCATAATAATATCTGAAAACAAAATAATATTTGGTATTATTTAAATTTATAAATATATATAAATACCATTATTTCACCTATGGAATATCTCTTTCATTTGACATGAAAAACTATAACTAAATGACCATGGAAACCATGTAAAGAAAACTCCTGAAACAATAAAAATTAAAAAATTATTATGAATAAATGGGATAAATGATGTTATAAAAATATCAAATAATGTATTGTAAATATGAATATTGTTCTTTAATATATTAATAACACTATTTAAACCATTATACAAGAGTTTTTAACACATTTGAATGATTTTGAACCCAAGGTAATGGACTCTTTATCTAAATCATTTTTTTACATGTTTTAAAGAATTATTTCTAAATAATTCTATTTTTATACATGATTTCATTTTTTTTATAAATGTATCTATATGGTAATTAATTTTTTAATTTCTCTTATATGTTTTTAAAATGGATCTTTTTCAAGTGTTATATATGAAGCATTCTTATGAAATCCATTCTAAATGACTCTTTTATGAAATTAAACTCGATTGTCCTTATATATATATGTGTGTTATGTGTGATTTATCCTCATGTCATGACGCCATATTAATTTACTGTTTTCTTTATATTTTTTGAATTATAATTTTTAATATAATGATTTCATTATTATGTGGGTGGATTTTTTTTAAAGTTATTTTTTTACAAGAAGAGGGTATTTTAATATCTGAATGTTTTTTTGTTCATGTTTTTAAATGATTTTTCAAGTGTTTTATTCATAATATTTTCCATGTATATTTGTTATAATGGTTTCATCCCATTATATCACAATATATGAAGGGTGATCCCCATTACAGTTTCCCAATGCATTGGGTACTCAGAAGATTGAAGTTGACCGAATGGTTAATACATGTGTAAGGGTAAATGTAATGGTGATATGGTAAATATGTCCCAGGGAAACTACATGATGTTTCTAAGAATGATAAAGAGTATTTATGAAATAGATTTCATTGGTTTTTATGGTATCACATGACTAATTGTTTTTCTTTAAATCCTGTAAAATTATTTTTTGTGCTCATACCATGATTTTAAATTTCATCCATATGTTATAAGGATGTGTAATAGAAATAATAAAATCAAGTTAAATTTTATGAAGAAATTTCTAAGAAATATTTTTTCCATTAAAATGTTTTATTTTGAAAAAATGGATACTATTTTTGTAGAATACTATTTTTCTGGATATAGTATGTTATCCATATATCATTTCCTAATATTCCAAAAATCTAAACCATAAAAGATCCTCAATTTGAAATAATGTTTTTCTTGACTAAAAATTAAGATTACATAATGTTTTAAGGCTAGGTCCTTGTAATCATATAAGAGGAAGAGTAGGGATCATGTATAATACCATGTGTGCACACTCGTTTGTTGGGTAAACATGGGCCTTAAGAATCCCCATAATAAGTTGGACAAACGAGTGTGCCCATAGAATCAGAATGAGGCGGTAGCAGAGGGATATTTATATAGATTAATGGTGTGTTATGTCTTATATAGCTTGGGAGAATCAAGATTGTTTTCAATGTGGGGAACTCATATAGCGAGATTTAATTCGTCTATTTAAAATATATAGATATAACCAAATCCATTTTATCAATGTGATGTCATCCATCCATTACTTCACATACCCCACGAGATAAAACCATTGTCATTTGTCCTATCAAACACACATGTTTAAACATGTAACATATAATTCTTCCTCTAGACATAAGGTCCACCTGACTCCATCCCTTCAAAAATTAGAAATCATCGGTGACTGGGCCACACACTGAGGATCACATTAGGTAATCAAAAAGAGAAAGAGTTTATGATGAAATATTTATGTATCTCGAGGCATAAGGCCTATCTAATTCAAAATTAAGATGTAGAGTACAATAGAGCCTCCAATATGTATAGATGAATTATAGAATCCTCATTCTAGATACTTTTATTCACTTCATGGAGATGAGGTGTCAGTCAAACACAATCCATATATCAAAGAAAAAATTCCATATTTCGTGGATTAAATGTAACCTCATTTTAGGAGTTTAAATGTTGATTCCTTCAGAAATTCATAAACCATGATTAAAACATCCTATTATGAAAGATTTGATGCAGAAGAGAGGTGGTGTATATTTCCTTATAAATATCGAGGCATCGACATGAATCATGTTGCTCGCACTCACCTGTATTAAGAGCTCTCATTTTCCTATAAAAATATCTTCTATAATGAACCTTATTTCATGATAAATAATGTTTCTTCATGAGCCTATTAGGTGATGTGATGGCGGGAGTTCCATGAACTATTTGTTTGTATAAAGGAGATTAACATATTTTATGTCTAATGAACTTCCACATTCACATGGGTGATATTTAACAACCTCCTATTACTCTATTAAGGAAACTATTTTTGCGAGGAATTTTGTTTCATGAGGAAGAACCAAACCACATGATATGAGACTCACACACTCAATGGTTTCACGAATATATTGAGATAAAACACATTTTTTTCTCAAAGAAAAATAAGTGTACACTACTTCATGATGAATGTAAGATCTTCTAATCTACATATACAAAGAGTCTTGATATTTAAAATATATGTATTGGTTTTCATGGAAAACAAAATATGAGAATAATTTTAATGTGTACATGAATATGTTATGAAATAGGAACTCCTGATAAGGGGATATATTATAGGAAAAAGCTATCACACATTGTATGTGATAAATAAGAGTTATTGAATGCAAATTCATTAACTTACTCAAAGAAATAAGTGAATACATTCTTTGATATAACACAAAATCATAAATGAACATGGAATAACAAGAAGAATATTTCATATGTGCTAACTGGTTATTCATGTGTAGTTTCAGGGAATAATATCATGAATTACTCATCACATGAAATATTAATTTCATGCCAGTTAAGTGAAGTTGTGATTTCATTAGAAGAATAAGGAAGAAAAATTTTCTAAAATATATGACTGACTGGGAAACTAATATATATAATACAATGTCATATTACCTTTGTGAATTATCAGTGAAACGATAAAATCATGGGTTTAGATTGAGTATTAAAGAAAGAGTGTGCCTAGATAAAGAATGATTAATTAAATATTGAGGTTTAATTGTGATGACTCTAAGCTTAACTGGCCTTAAATTTAATTAATAATCATAAAGAAATTATGTGATTATAAAAAACATTGTAAAAAGGATATTCAGTAGAGTAAGTTATCATTGAATAAGAAATAGAGAAGAAGAAGAGGTAATTGACCAATAAATATTCAGTTGATTATCATTTTGGCCTACCAAAATTAGAATTATACATCCACCCTATATTCATATCATTGTGATTTATAAGAGAAAAGTAAGTGAAACTTTTAGTTTGATGTTTTGAATAAGGAGAAGAATGGTTTCTATCATACAACTGAAAAAGTAAAAATTAAAAAATTAGATTATCAAATAATATAGTCATATCAAACCAAATGATCAACCAGTGGAAGATCATATTGGTGATACCAAATACATTACAAAAAATGAAAATATTATCTTTATAGGTAGTATAATAAACCATCAAGGAGCAGCTGGTTGTGCCATTTTTCACCCACCTAGGGTAGAAGAATTTCTTCATGCCCCCTCCTAAGGTGTAAAGACTTACACTGGACTAAAAATTGTCTCATTTAAAATGTACTATAAAAGAAATAATATTATTGTGGAGAATAGATTTGCTCATTATATCCATAAATAGAAAGGAATAAATACTCTTATTGAGTAGTGAACACTGTAAAAATTTCATGTTCTATTCTATAATACTATATTATTATTTCATACAAGAGAGAATATAACATCCCAATATTTTATGAGATATATTAGTTTTTAATTTATATGATATCTTCTATTGTACGCTACTTAAAGATTTTCTTGTGCTACATGTAACACCGTATTAGCATTCAGTATGCACAACACTATTCTTGTCTTGTGAGATACACAATTATGAGTTCTTTTAAGAGATCTATTTTCAATAAATACTGTGTATAAGTGATACCAAAATATTATAACCTAGTCATTATAATGGAGGGTATGAATAGTGTTAACATCAATTTAAAAAACTATTTAAATGAAAATAAATGAGTCTATAAAATAATTAAGTCACTCTTTATCTATTTTAATTAACAAAATATATATTTAATATAGTAAAAATAATATTTACAGTTCATCTTACATGTTTTATTGACATGATATGAGAACCAATTAAATTTTACGGATAAAATGAGTGTTTTTATAAATATATAGTATCACCACCTTTTGATGGTAAACAAATTTTAAATATAGTTTTTAAAAAATTTATGTGTTATTTTTGAAAAAAAAGAAACTTTTTTCTTTGGAATAGGGACATCATAATATACTTTGGTTGAATTATTTTTATTTTTCTAACAATATTCATTTTTGAATGAACACTGAAAAATACTGCGTTTAAAATTTATACTGTGTTTTCGACTAAATTATTTATATATAAAGGTTATCCCTTTAATTTTTTTAATGTATAATTGGATTAGGTTTTTATATTTTAATCCAATTATCATCATTGAATGAAATTTTACATTGAATTTAGATATAAACGCGCATCAATCTTTTGATGATTTTACTTTAAAAAAACTTGTTTTATCGCTTTGACAACGAAAATTAATTTGACATTAATAACGATGACATCTGTCTTTTGAATATTGAAAATTTTATTCTATATTTGTAATCATTAGATAAAAATTATTTTAATAGGTTTCTCTTATTTTTTTTGGATATTATGAATAATAACTATGGTAATTGTTATTTAACATAGTTATATGTAATCAAGTAAATAAATGTAAAAAATATATTATAATGATAATAAAATTATTCTAAAACCTTCCAAAGTCCTACTGGATTAATGATAGTCGACCAATATCACCTAAGGGTCAGAATGTATTCATTTAATATACTTTTTTCCATTAATGTTATTTAATTATAATTAAAATAAAATAATGTCACAACATTTCACTCTCTCATCTCTTATAAAGTATAATAATTTTAATTTAGTGATAAAAAATATAGATAGTATTAAATAAATAGTCTCTAAAAATATAATTATGTTTACTACATAAAGTTAATTTATTTAGAATTTTTTGATTTAAAATAATTACCATATATTTTGACAGAATAATGATACAATGATTATTGTTTTAAAAGAAAAATCTAATAAATGACATTATAAATAGTAAAGTAAAAATTATTTGAAATAATTTATTTAATAAAAGATTTTTATAATTGAATAGAACATGTTATAATACTATTAAATTCTATTATTAAAAGTTATATCTCTTTTTAAATTTTATTTAAATTCATTGAATTCAATAGTGTAAAAATTAACACTATTTATAGTTTATTGAAATAATATCATATTAAATTATTAAAAAAATAATGAAAATCTTTTAAAAATAAAAATTGGGTTTTATAAGGTTTAAAATGTATTTGAGTTTTCAATTATTGGAAATTTACCCCATACAAGTAAACTTAATATCCTCTTAATAATAACACTTTTGGTACCATAATAAAACATAAAAGACATTAATTAAAAGTAAACTGCAAATATAAGGTTGAAAACTAAATAAATACACATTTAAAATTGTTTCATGAGATTATTTATAATTATACTCATATTATCCTTAAAACATATCACTTTATATCTATTAAAATTCCAAAATAAATTTATAATAAAATAATATTTCAAAACATTCATAAGGTTCCCCTCCTCCTTCTTATGAAAGGCCACCACCTATACCCACTTACTCATACTACTCAATCACCTTGAATCATCCAAATTCTACTAAAATAATCTCCCAAAATGAATCCATTTCTCTTTGAAACCATAATTTGAGAATAAATCCATCCTAAGGATACCTTTTGTGAAAATAAATAGAAGATACTTTAAAAACATGTAATTGTGTTATCGCCTATTTCAAAATTATTTACTACTTATACTTCGACTTATGGTGTTTCAGGATTGCAAAATTAAATAAATACAGTATCTTATACGTTATTATACATTACTATAATTATGTTATCACCTTGTATGACATTTTATCAATCCAACGAATAACAATTTGACCATGTGTGTGTACATATGACTTAAAGTCTCCACGTCGTGGTGTAATTTTTTATTTGACAATATATAATTTGGATGGGTATAATGTTGATTATAAATGATTTAAATAGTGAATATAACGTGATAATTATTATTTATAATTAATATACATTCCAATTCTATACCATTTTACCATTAATTGAAGTATATTATCGCTTGTACCTACGTACAGCCTACCATCTCCACAATGTGATGTGATTGATTCGACGTGATCTTAATTAAACCACAATTATATACATGAATGGATTGAATAAATATGATTTGTATTATACTAATATCATTCATTAAAATATATAACTATAACCTATGAAGTGGAAGATGAACTTATCCGTCAAAAAAATTGCTTAAGAACATAAAGCAGTTAGTATCTGAATAACAAGTGACACTGAAATGAAACAAACAAACAGATAATAGTATTAAAATATATGATATCATAACAAAGATTATAATTCTGGAATAAGTAAAAAAAATTATTTTCATCTTCATAAATGAGGTTTATATACATATGAAGGATATGAGACCTAAGGTAACTGATAATTTTTCAATCACATTTTTATCCAAGATTGTCTATAAAGAATTATTTACTGGGGGTATATTTATCATCCTTGTCCATGTTTTCTAAAACAAATTCAAAAAATTATAACTATTAATCTATGTATGTTAAAATTCATTTCTACCCATTTTTTACTTTATCTACATGGTTTGGAAAAAATATTTATTTCGTTTAACATACGAGGTACTTTTTGACTTCTCTGGAAAATATATGAGGATAATGTTTTTTTGAACTTATATGACATGAATGTATTATTATTCATTCATTAGACCTTGTTTTAATGAATAATACATAAAAATATTTCAATTTTAACTTCAATTAAATTATTTTTCTTTAAAATTGTGCGACGTTTTCAGAAAAGAAAACATTTTTTATGAAGAAAGGATATTCTTGGCAACAATTAATTTCATGTATTTTATCAAAATTAAATTCCATATAAGATAAAATAGGGTTATTATTATATCCCTATTATTAATTTTATTTGATTTTTTTTATGATGGAATTATTTCTATGAAATCTACTTAATGTTTATGTATTATGATGTAATAATGTTTAAGAAACCCAGTTTTTGTTCTGTGGGTTAGGCTATAATGAATGGTTTATGTTTTTCTAGAACATGTAATAATGATTACATTATGAGATTGGTGGGACCTGTATCTTCATAAAATTCATTTGTTAAATATTTTTATCTAATGAGATAGACATTACTAGAGAGGAAATAAAATCTGTTTTAGTAATATAGGGCTAGAATGACAAGTAAATCTAGTTCAGTAATATACTTTGTCCGCTATGATGGTCTTGGATATTGGCACTGGCTAATATGGAAAATGATATTCTATACTTATGTGTTTTCCAATGGTTCATGATTTATTCCAATTCTATGTTTTTATGGTAAATGTTCCTTTACGATTTATAACTTACAAACTGCCACAATTTATTTCATAACTAATGATTTTATATTCCAAATTTATGTTTATGTTTTTTATATTCATATGTTCATATAGTGTTTTATTATCCTTAATTATAATCTAAGATAATCATTTATATATTCACATTCCTCATGATTTAAATAAATAATTTATGTATGATTACTAAAGGGGAAGATCATTCACAAGTTATATGAATGTATTCCATGTTTCCAAAGGCACTAAACATTATGGTCCTTAGGCATGCATTTTTCAAATGTAATGAATATTCGTATAAAAAGATAAATTATTCATTTTTTTCATTCATGGGACATTATATTTGGTATCAGTGGATAGTTTAAATCAATCTTTGGAAACATGGATGTGAAAACATTAGTGATATCGTTAAAGATATTTTAAAGGGATTTCCTAAGGATATGTATATTTATAATTGAATATCCTATAATTATTGTAATTATCATGAATAAACTAGTATTAAACCTAATATGTTAGAGATATAAAATACACCCCATGATTATGTTGTATTATTGCATGATTTTATCCTCTCAAACTATTATTTTTGGGTTTTTGATAATGGATGGAACCCGAATGAATCATGTTAATAATAAAAGAAAAGTGAAATTCATTGATTTTACTCCTAAACAAGATAATTTTATGGGACTTGGAATGAAAAATCTTATCTCTATAATTACACAAGTTACGAATCAATCTGGACTTCCAAATGAGCAGAGAAGGGAACAAGATTCAGTTGATTACTTCATGAGGCAACACCCACCAACATTCAATGGGTCTTCTGATCTAATTGTTGGTGAACAATGGATTAGTACAATTGAAAATGTATTTTCCATCCATCATTTTTCAGAACATGAAAAAGTAATTTTGGATATTTATAATTTATAAGGTGATATAGACCATTGGTGGACTCTAATGAAGAATATGAGGAAATAAGATGAAATTGAATCCATGGAATGCGACGAGTTAATGAACATATATTTCAATAAGAACATTCCTCATATTATATGAACAAAAATGGAAAAGTATTTAATTGAGGTAATGAAGAATTATGATAAATATATTGCTACATTGGAGGAAAATTTCACAAGACAATCCAGTTATGCTTCAGGCTTTATCATCCAACCTGAAAGTTAAGTGGATCGATTATTCAGTATCTTAAAACCTAATCTTCGAAGGTTGTTTGATATAACATACATTATTTTATATAAAGATATTTTATTTTGTTCTATCAAGGTAAAAATGGATGTTGGTGTTATATATCAATCTCATGGGTTTGATAAGAAACAAAATATGGAGTTCAAATGAAAATATCAAAACAATGGTTAAAAGAAGATGCATGATTCCTTATTCTCAATGTGTAGAATGAAGCATGATGGATTCTATCATAAAGGGACAATAAAATGTTTTATGTTTTTAAAATAAGGTAATCGGGAAATTTAGTGCCAATGTAATGGGACAAAGGTGGCTAATGATGTGAATAGGGAAATGGATACAGAGAGTGCACCACCCGAACATCAATGAAACAAGTGCAATGAAAGGGGTAATTATGATAACCAATTCCCAAATCCATGTTTGGCCAATTATGATTGAATTAAAAATCCTATTAAGGGTAGAGGAAAATAAAAATATCATGTAATCACTATTTATGATTTTTAATATGAAAATGTAGTGGTGGAATGATTGAGTGTTCATGTAATAGGATTCCAAAATAATATTGTAGAATCATATTAATGGTATTATGAAATAATGAAATATATATGCAGTGGTCCACGTTGTTTTTCCACATGTATTTGAATGTATATACTGAGTGTTACTGGAAACCATGAAAAGTGATTGAGGTAATACAGTGATGTTTTTGGAAAACACGTGATTTAGGGAAGGATGGTCATTAATATGAACATGATGTTGACATCATTATATTTGGATTAGGGTATGTTATATAGGAATAAGTAAATTAGATGTTATTAGTTACCTTGGAAGTAGTTAAAGATATATTTAAATGAGTGTTATGCTATCTCAAATGATGATTATAGCTTTTTAGACTTAAGAATAAGAAAACATGAATGTTTTCAATAAGTATATATGATAGTTCAGGTTGTTACTATGACTCGCGAGAATACTTGATTAAGGTATTCACATGTTTGGGATCTGACAAATAAGAACTAACTTATTAAATATGAGATATATATATATATATTAAACTGATTACATCACCTCTTTCTATTGTTGTTGATTTTTAGTTTTTGGAAGGATTATAAGGTTATTTAATTATGGATAGTATAAGTTATACTTGGGTTGATGTTTGATAGATTAATAATTATCTCATTATAGGTTGACTTATGCATATTTGATAATCTGTATTAACCTTTTTGGAGACAGACGGAAAAACCTATCATTCTTTTTATGGATCACATGATCTGCTAACACTTCAGGATTGACAAATTCAACTTCATTTATTTGACTAAGAGATGAAGTAAAAATTGATCAAGGAATGACCAACAGTGAGATTGTACTGAAATAATGTAAGTATTCATTCTCATGTTCTTTAACTTTAGGGAAAGGATCCTGAAAACCAAATATGTTATCCTTTTACTTTTTAATCTAATTAATCAGATGGTCCCTTAAATCATACAAGATGTATGGATTTCTAGTTATTACCTTTCACCAAACCTTGTTATCTATCACAATCCTTCAGAACATGATTGTTATATTTTTCTTCCATATCTACGTTTTCACTTCCCACCAATGTTCTCTTATTTGGAAAACCCAGTCACGAGTTTTGTTGTCTAACCGATATATTTATAACTATCCTTTTTAAAATGAAGTTTTTGTATTCCTTTTTATGATGTGTGTTTCAATAAAAGAAACAATCAAATAGTAAACCTTTTATAACCTTGAAAAAATTTTAGGGTGAAATTAATTTTATGGGGGTAAAGAGTAACAACGTGTGTTTTTTGAGATATGTTCTTTTAAAAAAAAAATTTGTGTTTTATGTTACAAAAAAATTAGCATGCTCTATATAAAAAACAATATTAGCATGCAGAATAAACAAAACTATTCTTGGAATTCGATATAAAAAATTTTAATTTCTTTTGATATAATTAATTTCACTCAAGATCGAGTATATGTGATAAAAAAATATTATAACCTAGTCATTATAATGGCATGTATGAATAATATTAACTTCCTTCTAAAAACCTATTTAGAAGAAAATAAGTGAGTTTATAATATAATAAAATCTCTACATATAGATTTAATTACTGAAATATATATGTAATATATTCAATTTAATATATAAAATTCTTCATATATGTTTTATATACATGATAAAATAACAACTTTAATTTTATAGAGAAAATGACCATTTTTTTAAAAATGCAGTTTTACCGCCTTTTGAAGGCGAAAAAATTTTAAATCTAGTTTTTTCACAATTTTTTATGTTTCTTGAAAAAATAATGTTCTTATTTGGAATACGGACATCAAAATTTTCTTTGGGTTAATTTTTGGTATTTTTCCAATAATATTAAATTTTTAATGAATAGTAAAAAAATATTGCTTTTTAATTTAACACTGCTTTTTAATCTGATTCATTTATATAAAAGGGTTATCCTTTTAATTGGTTTTAAAGTATCATTAGATTATGTTTTTATAATTTAATTCAATGTTTTACAATTTCTGAAATTTCACATTGAAATTATATATAAAAGCACATAAATCTTTTGAGGGGTTTTACTTTTAAGAAACAATATTTATTTGCTTTGATAAGGAGAATTAGTTTAAATTAATTACACTGTCATATATGTTTTGAATTTTTAAAAATGGATTCATATTTTGAATCATTGGGTCCAAATTATGTTAATATGTTTTTTTTTTAAATTATTAATAATATCAATGGTAATTTTTATTTACCATAGTTTGTAACGCCCCGACCCCAGTCACCCAGAGTTGGTGCATTATTACATAACATTGGCATGATCACAAGAAAGATCAAATCTCGAAAGACCGATTGGTTTAGTAGACTTGGAAACATTAGATATATTCATAAGTTTTACATTACATCATAAAATGAAAAACTAATACAACAACATAATGTTTCCACAATACACACTATTAACCCCTCATAAAAATCCCTGCAGGTCATTCATAACTTATTTTTTCACATCCTGGGAAAAATAAAACAAAGAAAAGGGGTGAGCTCAAATGCCCAGTAAGGATAACAATATAGCGGAAACTTTCATAAATAAGAATAAACATTTAAGGCAATGCATTACTAAAACAAAAGCCTTTTAAACTTGAACTTCAACATAGTATGGCAAAAGTAAAATGAAATAATTCCATTTACTTATTCACATGGATATTCTACTAATAGAATAATCACATGCAAAAATCAATAACCACTTACATAATGTTGGAATGCATAATGCCAGACTATCATAACCACATAGTCAAGGCCTCGTTCCAAGACTACAAATAAGATTTTGTCAAGGCCTTGTGCCAAGACACTAGTTTGTCTCATGAGACCTACCGATGCATCGAGGAGCTATAGCGGGCTCCACCCGTCACATATTAAGTCCAATTCATTCCCATATGAAAAGGTTTAATCATAACATAAACATTCGTATTAAAACTAGTATACGAAATGTCAATAATTTCACCATAAACTATGAATGGTATAAAAATAGAACATCCACAGTCAAACATATCACAAAACCTTCAATAAAATATAGAAGTTTTGTATCATAATAAATCAACTTCAAATAAGCGTAAAATCCGTCGAAGGATGTTGACATAGATGAAATCAAAACACTTTTTAGAGAAATATCTCTTTCTATTTTTGAAATCATTTAAGAGTCATATAAAATAAAACATTATCTTGAAAATATTCTTATAAGCTTGTAAGGGAAGCTTTGACGATTTTATAACGGCGGAAAATAACCGCACCCGCCGTATAAGTTAAAAAAACATTCTTATCTTAATTCTGTCGAAAAGGTTTAAAAACACCTTGTTTAGAAAACGACGGAATGATTCCCTTATAAACCTCTTATAAAAAGTCAAACAAGGGTATAAATGACTTTAACCCATATTCTTTTAAATATTAAAAATGTTTTGAAATACATTTTGAAGAAACATGGATGTGGATGATAACGAGATCCCAGTAGATTATTACGTATAAACAACCTCGGATAATGAAGAGATTGTGAAATAACCCTTACTTTGTACTTTTCCTTTGTTGGGGTTGGTTAACCTCCTGTATAATGGTGAAATAATTGTTATTAAATTATACAAGAATCATATACATTAATATGATATCATATATGATCTTTTAACATTGCTTTATTAATAATATCTTAGTATCGATTCGTTCTTCTTAAATGTTTGGTTACGTAAGACATGTTTGTAATGGATAGATTAAATATTATTCATAATCAGAATTATATTAACATTATTTTTAACCCTAAAATGAGAATAAGACTTGAATGGATACGATGGAGGATGGATCTCACCGCGTTCGTGGAGACGGTAGTCCGTACGTACGCACGAATGCTACTTCCATTTAATTTTTATTTTAAAAGAATTGAATCCAAATGATACATAGGTATATTACTATTACAGTATAATATAATATTTTATATATGTTACTTAAGTTCATTAACACCATCCTTTATACGTTCCATGTGTGGTATGAACGAGTCATATCATTTTAAGGGGGCGGTAGTCCGCACTTCCTCAAATGAAATTATCGTATGTATATACAACATGAAACGAATAATGGTATGAAATAAAATGGAATTACAGAAGCTTATATATAAAATATATATCATTAATATAATATTTAATTACAGTGCCATCATAATGGCCACCATGAGAGGCGGTAAGATGTATTTGAACAATCATCGCTTCGTGAGGCGTTAGTTTGCCATCCACAGAAACATTATGTTCATCATCCATTAGATTGAGTTGTGTGTATGTGTAGTTTTAATCCTTCTTATAAAAACATCCTAGTATATTGAGGATACTGGTGTTGTTACAAAAGAAAGGAAATAAAAAGAGTTTGGGGGGTTGGAGAAGGAAAATAAATGAAAATAATTTAAGAGAAATCGTTACCTTTAATTTAGGTAACTCACTTTGGTTGGAACCAAAGGACTTCTTGAAATGATTTCTGCCTAAGGGGAAGCTTCAAGGAGGAGTAGAGGGATGTGGGGAGCGTATTTGGGCAGGGTTTGGACGAGCCAAGTGGCTTGAGAGGTGTGAGGAATGAGTAGAAGTGGTCTCCTTTTATAAGGGAGAGGAGGGGCTATTTAGGAAAGAGTGAAAGTATTACTTTATAATATAATTATATTCGGTTTATAATGGTCCAAAAATCATTGAGGTCGAAGATAGGATGACTCATATTCTAAATAACATCAACCAATAATAATTGGACAGGTTTTAGATAATATTTTAATCATTATAATCTTATTTATTTAAATGATTTATTAATGAGGTAAACATTGCATCATTATTGTGTCATTAATAATTTAAATTATTTGATGTCTAAAAATTAAAAATAAAATATCATTATGTAGGAAATCTTTTTAGTTTTCTAATGAATATTTATAATCGAAAATCCAACATGTATAACCCAATGTAAAAATTGTTCTTCTAAAAGATGTAAGCTTATGCCATTTTTATTTTTATTTTAACTTTGTTAATATAAAGTGTCCCTACCACATACAAGTGGCTCCAAGGGGTCCCCAAATTTACCCAAGGATGATCATGGTCGGTTATGTGTCCACCAATAAGGTTAGGACACGTTTTAGGTTAATTTTATATTATTATAATATTATTTTTTAACCCTTATTTACCGGATTTACCCTTAACCATGGTAAATAAAATATTTACCACAGTAATTATTCAAAATGTCTAAAAATAAAAGTTAACTATTTACACAATTTGGACATCCTGATTCCAAATATGGAATCCATTTTTCTAAATTCAAAACACAGAAGTGGAAGAAATTAATTTAAAATTAATTCCCGCTGTCAAAACAAAAAGCGTGTTTTTAAGAGGTAATAACTATCAAAAGATTGACACTTGTTTATGTTCGGTTTAATTGTAAAATTATGTCCAATGACCAACATTATATTAAATGGTAAAAATATATTCTAAATATACTTTAAAACCACTCAAATTCATAATTTATCACTATTAATTATTTTGATTACAAAAGTTGTTTTTAATTAAAATTTAGTAATTTTCACTATTCATCAAAATATGAAAGTTATCCGAAATGTACCAAAATTTCACCTTAGGCTAAATTCGATATTACGAATCCAAAAATGAAGTCCATTTTCAAATATAAAATATATATAATTTCAAAAAGTAGGTATTACTATTCATAACGGCTAGTTTGATTAGTTGTGGTGTGTGTTAAAACTCATGGTTGCGTACAACACACGCTACTGTATTATTCAAAGAAAGCGTACCGTGGAAGCTTGGGATGTTTCATTTTAAATTTTTGATGTCCCCATTTAGTCAAAAAGTTTAATATATTGTATTTAAAAAGGGTTCACTATTAAAAGTTGATAAAAGTGCAATACTAAAAATAAATTTGTTCTTGCATTATATCTAAGAAACTCATAATATGGATTCTCAAATTATAAGGATTATATAAAGTTTAAAATTTAGTTAACACTATTCATAACCTCTTTTGAACAGCTTTTTTGGTAAGTCATGGTGCGATTGAACTTGTTGTTGCGTGTAGTGAAAGTTATTGAATTATTTTGAAGAAATAACACACTATAAAATCTTGGGGTGTTACATTCTCCCCTCCTTCAATAAATTGCGTCCTCGCAATTTGAAATTGTTCTTCGAAAATAAAAGGTTGAAAATAAAAAATATATTTGTCGGAAAACCCACATCGGAAATTGGGTTACTAAAATTTAGTCTTAATATGAGGAAAAGAGAAATCAAAGGGTCACCACCAAATTATGATCTCGATTAGGAGAACATTGGTGGAAATTAGAGACATAAAATCGGAGAAAAAACGTAAATATTTATAGGTAGTGATTGTGGTCATAAATCACAAACAAGTGTATAATTGAGGTCCCTAAATTCATCAATCTATGATGATTTGAAATACCATCGGTTCAACAAAACATAGGGTATTAGGATAACACATTTTTGACGTTTCAAAATATCTTAGTTGAAATCCCACATTGAAAAATGAATTAATGAGGCCTCTATTTAAAATAAAGAGTGGAAAGTATGAATATTACCGAAAATAACACATACTAGGGTTCCATGTAGGAAAATATGGATATGGAAGAAAAATATAACCATCAATTATCTGATGGAGAGTGGTAGAGAACATGGCTATGAAAAGGCCATCAATCCCAAAGCCATAAATTACTGATGATTTAAGGTACCATCTAGGACATCATTTTTGTTCTAAGTTCCTTTTATTAATGTTGAGGAATTTATTTATGAGATTGGATAAGATCATAAGGAGATATACTTACTTTATAATTAGAGTTTTATCCACTAATAAATTTCTACCACAAACTAATATTTCACTCTAAAAGATAATAGAATGTAATTTTTTTTTCTATTTATACTATTTGTACAGGGTTCCAAAATAAATGAATTTATAATTCATCTACCAGATCATTTAAAAAAAACTATATTATTTAATCCAGGACATCTCGTGGGCTAGTGGTAGGTGATACACCCTTGTCGCCCTTCGGTTGCGGGTTCAAGTCTCGCAGCCTTGCCGGACGCGACGGGTTGCCGCCCGACCTCCGGGTTGTCCTTTTATGGCAATCCAAAATAATCCAAACTAGAACTATCAAAAATACTTCTGTCCAAACTCACAGTCCAACATTTATAAGGAAGGTAAACATAATGCAGATCCTTTTTACCCCGTAATAGCATATGAATAACTTCATCATGTATTCTTTTAATACACTGAAACATCCTGAATTACCATATTCCTTATTGATTACATTCATTCTCCCTTATTCCATATAGAATACTGGATATACTTCATCAATCCAAAAATGTTTTAAACCCCAACAATGATGGAATATACAAATCATTAATCAGTTCCAAGGTAATCAATAATATCCAATATAATTTTTCCAAAATAATCTTGTATTATTCGAAAATCACTACCTCAGTATCAGAACTATATTATGGTTTATCATTCTCTCAACCATATATTTTCCAAAAATTTATCCTGCTATTGAGTCACTTTTCTTTGTTCCACACCATCTCAAATCCTTAATGAAATAGTACTGCAGTACAATCCTTATATACTCCATAATTATTATAACAAGTACATTGTTAATACAACACTCAATTGACATAATCAACATAAGAACTCTAATCATTCCTCTTCATCTGTGGTAGTATCATAACTTGATTATTATCCAATAGCATCATTTGCGTCATAGTCTGATGACTGGGACATAGGTTCGTGTAGTGTCCAAACTCCTTGCAAATGAAGCATTGTACATTTGAAACCATTTTCTTACCCTTGCAGTCACGTACTTTGTGCCCATTTCCTCCACACTTATAACAAACTCCCATTCCTTTCAGGCAAGTTCCAGGGTGTTTCTTTCCACAGTTACCACATATGGGAAAATTCTTCTTTTCCCTCTTCCCTTTATCCATCTTTCTCTCTTCCATCCTTTTCTTCTCTTTCTTCCCTTCAAAGCCATAGGACTCAGTAAACTCTTTACTTATCTTATCAACACATGATATTATATCTTCATATGATGATAATACATGGGAGACTATTTCTCTTATAAATTCTAGCTTAAGACCATGAAAGATATGATCCTTCCTTCTCTTTGGATCATGTGCATTTCTGGAGTTCTCATTCCTTCTACTGGGCGCCATTTCTAAACAATGGCATACACTAGATCAGTTTATGAATGAAAATACATAATCCCATACTTATAAAACACTTAACATAAATTGAACTATTTATGGATATAATCCATAATCATAAGAATGTTTTCTTTGAGGAAGTATATACTCATAATCCCTTCTAAATGATTTGTAAAGAAAATGAGAGTTATCCTATGCATATCCCCCGGGAGTGTCGTAACCAAGAGTGCAGCAAGGCCCGTTGTCGTGCAACAGTTCCCGTTCGAGTCTAGCTCAAAGCGATGTTTTCGGGTTTTACCCCGAGGTACATCTGTTCCAGAGCCGCCTCTACCTGCTCGTATCCAGACAGGGATGTATTGCTCGGAAAACTCACAAAATCTCTACAATACCAAAATTTTAGGAAGTTCTTCTATACTAATCCTCAAAGTTCATCTTAGGTCTACGTGCTCTAATCAGAGTTTATCTAAATCTAGCTTCCAAGGTTTGTACTAAACTTCCTCTGATACCAACTGTAACGCCCCGACCCCAGTTACCTAGAGTCGGTGCATTCTTACATAACATTGGCATGATCACAAGAAAGATCAAATCTCGAAAGACCGATTGGTTTAGTATCCTTGGAAACATTAGATATATTCATAAGTTTTACATTACATCATAAAATGAAAAACTAATACAACAACATAATGTTTCCACAATACACACTATTAACCCCTCATAAAAATCCCTACAGGTCATTCATAACTTATTTCTTCACATCCTGGGAAAAATAAAACATAGAAAAGGGGTGAGCTCAATTGGCCAGTAAGGATAACAATATAGCGAAAACTTTCATAAATAAGAATAAACATTTAAGGCAATGCATTACTAAAACAAAATCCTTTTAAACTTGAACTTCAACATAGTATGGCAAAAGTAAAATGAAATAATGCCATTTACTTATTCACATGGATATTCTACTAATCGAATAATCACATGAAAAAATCAATAACCACATTCATAATGTTGGAATGCATAATGCCAGACTATCATAACCACATAGTCAAGGCCTCGTGCCAAGACTACAAATAAGATTTTGTCAAGGCCTTGTGCCAAGACACTAGTTTGTCTCATGAGACCTACCGATGCATCGAGGAGCTATAGCGGGCTCCACCCGTCACATATTAAGTCCAATGCATTCCCATATGAAAAGGTTTAAACATAACATAAACATTCGTATTAAAACTAGCATACGAAATGTCAATAATTTCACCATAAACTATGAATGGTATAAAAATAGCACATCCACAGTCAAACATATCACAAAACCTTCAATACAATATAGAAGTTTTGTATCATAATAAATCAACTTCAAATAAGCGTAAAATCCGTCGAAGGATGTTGACATAGATGAAATCAAAACACTTTTTAGAGAAATATCTCTTTCTATTTTTTAAATAATTTAAGAGTCATATAAAATAAAACATTTTCTTGAAAATATTCTTATAAGCTTGTAAGGGAAGCTTTGACGATTTTATAACGGCGGAAAATAACCGCACCCGCCGTATAAGTTAAAAAAACATTCTTATCTTAATTCTGTAGAAAAAGTTAAAAAGCACCTTGTTTAGAAAACGACGGAAAGATTCCCTTATAAACCTCTTATAAAAAGTCAAACAAGGGTATAAATGACTTTAACCCATATTCTTTTAAATATAAAAAATGTTTTGAAATACATTTTGAAGAAACATGGATGTGGATGATAACGAGATCCCAGTAGATTATTACGTATAAACAACCTCGGATAATGAAGAGATTGTGAAATAACCCTTACCTTGTACTTCTCCTTTGTTGGGGTCGGTTAACCTCCTGTATAATGTTGAAATAATTGTTATTAAATTATACAAGAATCATATACATTAATATGATATCATATATGATCTTTTAACATTGCTTTATTAATAATATCTTAGTATCGATTCGTTCTTCTTAAATGTTTGGTTACGTAAGACATGTTTGTAATGGATAGATTAAATATTATTCATAATCAGAATGATATTAACATTATTTTTAACCCTAAAATGAGAATAAGACTTGAATGGATACGATGGAGGATGGATCTCACCGCGTTCATGGAGACGGTAGTCCGTACGTACGCACGAACGATACTTCCATTTAATTTTTATTTTAAAAGAATTGAATCCAAATGATACATAGGTATATTACTATTACAGTATAATATAATATTTTATATATGTTACTTAAGTTCATTAACACCATCCTTTATACGTTCCATGTGTGGTATGAACGAGTCATATCATTTTAAGGGGGCGGTAGACCGCACTTCCTCAAATGAAATTATCGTATGTATATACAACATGAAACGAATAATGGTATGAAATAAAATGGAATTACAGAAGCTTATATATAAAATATATATCATTAATATCATATTTAATTACAGTGCCATCATAATGGCCACCATGAGAGGCGGTAAGATGTATTTGAACAATCATCGTTTCGTGAGGCGTTAGTTTGCCATCCACAGAAACATTGTGTTCATCATCCATTAGATGGAGTTGTGTGTATGTGTAGTTTGAATCCTTCTTATAACAACATCCTAGTATATTGAGGATACTGGTGTTGTTACAAAAGAAAGGAAATAAAAAGAGTTTGGGGGGTTGGAGAAGGAAAATAAATGAAAATAATTTAAGAGAAATCGTTACCTTTAATTTAGGTAACTCACTTTGGTTGGAACCAAAGGACTTCTTGAAATGCTTTCTGCCTAAGGGGAAGCTTCAAGGAGGAGGATAGGGATGTGGGGAGCTTATTTGGGCAGGTTTTGGACGAGCCAAGTGGCTTGAGAGGTGTGAGGAATGAGTAGAAGTGGTCTCCTTTTATAAGGGAGAGGAGGGGCTATTTAGGAAAGAGTGAAAGTATTACTTTATAATATAATTATATTCGGTTTATAATGGTCCAAAAATCATTGAGGTCGAAGATAGGATGACTCATATTCTAAATAACATCAACCAATAAGAATTGGACAGGTTTTAGATAATATTTTAATCATTATAATCTTATTTATTTAAATGATTTATTAATGAGGTAAACATTGCATCATTATTGTGTCATTAATAATTTAAATTATTTGATGTCTAAAAATTATAAATAAAATATCATTATGTAGGAAATCTTTTTAGCTTTATAATGAATATTTATAATAGAAAATCAAACATGTATAACCCTATGTAAAAATTGTTCTTCTAAAAGCTGTAAGCTTATGCCATTTTTTTTATTTTAACTTTGTTAATATAAAGTGTCCCTACCACATACAAGTGGCTCCAAGGGGTCCCCAAATTGACCCAAGGATGCTCATGGTCGGGTATGTGTCCACCAATAAGGTTAGGACACGTTTTAGGTTAATTTTGTATTATTATAATATTATTTTTTAACCCTTATTTACAGGATTTACCCTTAACCATGGTAAATAAAATATTTACCACAGTAATTATTCAAAATGTCTAAAAATAAAAGTTACCTATTTACACAATTTGGACATCCTGATTCCAAATATGGAATCCATTTTTCTAAATTCATAACACATAAGTGGCAGAAATTAATTTAAAATTAATTCCCGCTGTCAAAACAAAAAGCGTGTTTTTAAGAGGTAATAACTATCAAAAGATTGACACTTGTTTATGTTCGGTTTAATTGTAAAATTATGTCCAATGAACAACATTATATTAAATGGTAAAAATATATTCTAAATATACTTTAAAACCACTCAAATTCATAATTTATCACTATTAATTATTTTGAATAAAAAAGTTGTTTTTAATTAAAATTTAGTAATTTTCACTATTCATCAAAATATGAAAGTTATCCGAAATGTACCAAAATTTCACCTTAGGCTAAATTCGATATTCCGAATCCAAAAATGAAGTCCATTTTCAAATATAAAATATATATAATTTCAAAAAGTAGGTATTACTATTCATAACAACTAGTTTGATTAGTTGTGGTGTGTGTTAAAACTCAAGGTTGCGTACAACACACGCTACTGTATTATTCAAAGAAAGCGTACCGTGGAAGCTTGGGATGTTTCATTTTAAATTTTTGATGTCCCCATTTAGTCAAAAAGTTTAATATATTGTATTTAAAAAGGGTTCACTATTAAAAGTTGATAAAAGTGCAATACTGAAAATGAATTTGTTCTTGCATTATATCTAAGAAACTCATAATATGGATTCTAAAATTATAAGGATTATATAAAGTTTAAAATTTAGTTAACACTATTCATAACCTCTTTTGAACAGATTTTTTGGTAAGTCATGGTGCGATTGAACTTGTTGTTGCGTGTAGTGAATGTTATTGAATTATTTTGAAGAAATAACACACTATAAAATCTTGGGGTGTTACATAGTTAAAGGTAAATCTGGTGAATTAGGGTAACAAACAATATGATAAAGATAAAAAAATTATCCTAAAACCTGAAAAAATCATATTTGATGAATGTATATACACAAATATATCCTAAGGGTATGAAATGAATCATTTAATTGAGTTTTTTGGATGAATGCGATTTTATTATAATTAAAAAACAAAGTGGCAACATATTACTCTCTTATCTTTTATAAAGTATAATACTTTTAATGTGGTCATTTACATGATACCACTTCAAAAATATTTATTATCTAAAAATAATTAAATTATCTAAATCATTTTAATTTATTTATAATTTATAGATATTAAATAATTACTATAAATATTGACAGAGCTGTGATACAATAATAATTTTATTATGAGAAATATCAAATAAATGATATTATAAAAAGTGAAATAAATATTATATATAATAATTTATTCCATACATGATTTTTATATGATAATATGACATGTTATAAGACTATTAAATTTTTTTGTTCTATGTTATATATGTGTTTGGATTTTATTTAAAATCAACGAAATGAATAGTGTAAAACACGACACTATTGATATTTTATTAAAAAAATATTTATTAATTTTTTTAAAAGCCATAAAAATATGTTAAAATTACAAATATCATTTTATGAGGTCTAAATTTTAATTAATTGTCCAATTATGTGAAATTTATTCCAAATAAGTAATCTCAATATTCTTATAATAATTAAAATTTTGTTACCACAATAAAAAATAAATGAGATTAATTAAGGGTAAGCTAAAAATATAAGGTTTAAAATAAAATAAATACATATATAAAAATTAATAGGTAATACTAAATCAAATAATACTCATATAATCTTAAAACTATATCACATGGGATCAATTATATTTCTCAAATCAATTTATAAAAAATAATATTTCAAGACATTCATAAACTGCCCCTCCTATCTCTTATAAAAAGACACCACCTATACCCACTTACACATAACTCTAAAAGCACTTGGATCATCCAAATTATACTAAAAAAATATATGAACTTCTGTTTATTCCATATAGTTACCACACATTGAGCATTAATCCCCCATAAGAAGACCTTTGTGCAAATCAAAAAGAGATACCCAAAAAAGATGTAATTGTTTTATCGCCTCTTTCAAAAATGTTTTCTTCTTATATTTACTCTTATTATGTTGTTTCATTAATAAATTAATAAATAAATATCTGATACATGATTATATATTTTTATAATTATGCTAAACCTTATACATCATATTATCCATCCTTCAAATAACAATATCATTATGTGTGCGTATGTATGTACGTCTAACCATCTCCACGCCGTGGTGTAAGATGTTATTAAAAAATAAATTATTTGGATGGGTAAAATTATGATTATAATGGATATAAATAATAAATATAAAATGATAATTATTCCATATAATTAATATGTCATCCAATTCCATTGAATTTATACATTAAGTGAATGATATCGTTACTTGTCTGTATGTACGATCTACCGTCTCCACGATGCGATATAATTAGTTCTTCATGATCTTCATTAAACAACTATTATATTCATTCATTTAATGAATAAATATGATATATATTATAGTAATATAATTCATTAAATTATATAACTATAACCTAAGATGTGTAACAAGAACTTATCCAACAAAACATTCATAATAACATAAAGTAGTTAATGTTCGAATAACAAGTGACAATGAAATTTTACTAACAAGTGGTTGATAATATAATCATATATGTATCATAAAAATGATTATTATTATATATTAAGTTAATAAAATTAGTTAAATCATCTTATAGGTGGTTCAGATACATATGAAGGATATCAGACCTATGTTAAGGGATAATTTTGCAATATCGTTTTTATACAATATTGTTTATACGTAATTATTTACTTGGGATATATTTATAATCCATGCCCATGTTTAATAAAACTGTATTCATAATTTTTTTACCCATTTTCTATTTATTTTAAAAGTGATTTTTACCCATTTTTGAAAATTATTACAAGGTTTGGAAGGAATACTTCTTTCATTTACCATATGACGTACTTTTTTACTTCTTTGGATTTATTATTGGGACAATTTTTTTAACTTACACGTCATGAATGGATTCTTAGACATTGAAAAATCCTTACTTCAAGGAAGCATCCATTAAAATATTTAAAATGTATTTTCAATTAAAATCTTTTCTTTTAAAATTTCGTGGCATTTTTTGATGAAGGAAAAACTTTTTAAATAAGAAAGGTTATTATCCTTAAAAAACAATTCATGTATTTTATCAAAATTAAATTCATCTAAGATGGAATATGGTTATGTTTCTATCCCCATTATTACTTTTATTTTATTATGTTTATTATGGAATAATTTTTATAAAATCCATTTATTTTACATGGTTTATAATGGAATGATGTTTATGAAACACATTTTTTATTCCATGGGTTATGCTATGGTGAATGATTCTTTTTTTGTAGAACATGTAACAATGATTTCATTAAGACATGGGTGGGACATAAATATATATCTCCAGTTCATTGGGTATTGATTTATATCTCATCATATACACATGACTAGAACAGAATGTAATTATCTTCATTAATATAGGGCTAGAACAAAAAGTAAACATAGTTCAGTAATAATCTCTATTCACTATGATGGTATTAGATTTGAGCCTTGGAAATTATGGAAATGATTTTCAGTGCTTATGTGTTTTTCACAATTTCATGTTTTTTTATGGTTATATGTAATCATGGATAATGTTTTATTATGATTTCTTCTTTACGAACGTCCAAGATTAATTACACGACTCATGTTTTTTATATTAAAAAGTTATGTTCATATTTTTTACATTCATTGTACATATATTAATTGATTACACATACAGAGCATCTAAGATCACCATTTCTTATGTTTCCATTCCTCATGTTATAATGAAATAATTTATGGTGTATTAATAAAGGGGTTGATCTTTTTTAGAGATGTTGAAGATATTTGAAAAGTTAGAATAATATATTCAATGTTTCTAAAGGCACTAAAATTTTAGAGTCCTCAAGCATGATTTTGTAAAATGTAATTAATATTCTTATCAAAATATGTATTATTCATATACGTAATGATTGGGTTGTTATAGGGAAAAGTGAATAATGGAACTGAAATACAAATATGTAAAATAAGTATAGGGATAAAAAGTTGGTATTTTCAATATTCCCCAACATTGATTCACACCACCTCTATATTTCATAAATATCCCAATCTGGTCCTTTTATATAGTTTCAATGATAATAAAGTATATTTGTATTTTGATCCGAATTTTTATTCTCTGTGAATTATAAAATTTTATGAACCTAGATTATTTTATTTGTTGTATATAGATAATCCTTAACATTTAATTTAATACATTTATTAATTCTCATAATATTTTATATTTCCTTGATATTCCTTTAGGTTTCATAGGATTCAATGTTTCCAAAGTGGTAAGATTTTGATATTTCAATATCATCAATTATTGTGATTGTTTTTTATTAGGTTCCTAATATTGAAATCATATAATCTATCTATAAATAATTCTCCTTAAATTTATTCTCATCTATTTGTTTAATGATATTACATGTTTTTCATTCATTTTCCACTCTTTATGAACTCATAAGTTCAAAAGAATGTTTATATGAAACATGAAATTTTCCATCAGAAAATATTTTTCTTTAAAAACAAAATTTTCTATACATTTTTTCAAAAAAAAATTATTTGTTTTTTTAAAAAAATATATATTTTCCATTTTTAAAAAACATTTGAATCATTATCTATATGTTACAGAGGTTAGTTTCAATGAAAATATAATTAAAAATGTTTTATATGTTACAAATATTATTTTAAAAATGGAATATATATTCTTATAATGAATGTTTTGGATGTTATTTAAATGATATTTACATTAATGAACAAAAAAACTCATGTTCTTAATTTTACATTAGTTGGGATATTTTGTATTGGTTCCATCCACTTTTTCATTAGATGGATAATGATTATTTCAAACAGATTGTTATGAAACCCATTTATTTTAGATGGGTTAATCTAGTTTAAAAGGGATTTTATGGAACACATTTCTTTTCCATAGTTCAACCATGTTTGAAAGAAATTGTTATAGAAGATGTTTCTTTACCATGGGTTAATCATGGATCAATGATATTGACATGAAACCCATTTTTTTGGTTTAACATATTTTAAAAAAAAATAGGGTTATTTCTATGGGTTTTATGTTGAAATATCTATGTACATTATTCTTGTTGTATTTATTATACGTTACATATGATGCAGGGTAAAGATAGTTTTGGTTGATCCTTTTATATCTTATATTTTTAGGTAGAAAAAATAGTGTCATGGGATGCAGTTATAGCTTATATGATGGGTATTCCAGGATAGTGCTCAAATGAATTGGGTAATGTACCTTGTCTTGAGAGGCATGAAAGGGGGTGTTATAAGAGTGGTTTTCATCTGGATTTAATTGGGATCTAGTAATTTTTTAAACAGTATTAACATGGGTTATAAAATTGATTATCATAGTTACTAAAAAGGGTTATAATTTTTTTCTATGAGTTTATAGTGTTTATCATGATCAAGATTATTCTCAAAAGCTCATCATTATTGATCCTAATGACTTGTTATTTTTCATTTTTTTATATTTCATGATCAATGTATTCATGCATATGAGTTATTTTATGATTATCTCATTCACTTTGATTATGTTATCATAGGCTTATGAATTTCTTATGATTTTTTATGACATTTAATTAATAATGATTTTTTTTACCCTCACTAAGAATTTTGGATCAACATTATTATATTTCATTTTCCTTATATTTTAAATTATGACGTTGATTGTGTAAATTTTAGATGGTATTTCATATAGATGATTATTATGTCTAAATGTGAAGAAGAAAAGTCTGGTTAAGAGGTAAAATTCCCATTTAATGTCATTTGAACTATTTATATAGATGTGTTGAGTCAATAAGGTTTCTTTATGAATTTTCCATTCATTCTTGTTTTTAAAATCACAAACACTATATCTTAAGGAAAAAAATTCACTTAGGTTTTATCTTGATAAGGAAAATTTTTCATTCCATAAGGTAATTTTCCTTCCTCAATAAAATTTTATCATTGCCCAGTTTTTCTTTTATAAGGGAAATTTTCCTTCTCCAAGGAAACATATCCAGACCTAGTTTTCATTGTTCATGGAATAATTTCTCTAAATTTGTCTCATTGTCTTTATAATTATAAAATTCAGTTTCATAACTGAAACCATATAATCTTATAAATAGATAGACATAGAGTATTTTTTTCAGAATTCGAATTCAGATTCTCAACTATCTGAATTCTGACTTCGAACATTTTATGTTCAGATTCCGAATTCTATGAATTTAGTCTCTGAATTCTATGAATTCAGACTCCGAATTTCCATGAAATTCAAACTCCGGAATTATATAGAATTCAGTTTCTGAATTCTTTTGAAGATAGAATATGAATACCCATGTATTCTAGACACTGAAGGTTTATTTTGTTAGACTCCAAACTTTTTTTTTATACTCTGAAAATTGAATTTAGTTAAGAAATCATATTTTTGCTTATTGTTGTTATAGTTATAAAACGATATCGTGGTTTCTGTTTCTAACCCACCGTTGTTTTAGAGACACATGTACAGGTCCCTCCAAAATTCAAATAAAAATATAACTGTTAGAGGAGGGAGTTGACCATAGATGTTGTGCCAATAAATAAGAGATCATTTGAAAGAGATCATGACTTTTTTCCATAGTTCTATAAATCTAGAGAATACATGATGTGAAGTGATTTATAAAAGATAATTTCATGCATTGTGCACACTAAATATCATGTTCATAATATCTTTGTGTGACTACGAATGTTACTGAGTACATTTGAGGGCTTCTGGGGATAGGAAGGAAGAGGTGCCGACTACCTTGAAGTTCAACGACTTTTGGGGATAGCAGGACAGACTCCGATATATATATCGAGGGATGACCCTACTGTAGGTAAGATTGAATTTATTGAAAGTATAAATAAATTGACTTTTATCCATGGTAGTTGGATACCCTTCTATTTGTATTAAATGATTTATTACTAGTTACTTGAATTGCATCAAGTTTTCTGCTGTATTTTGGTTGTTGAGGAATGTATAATTATCTTATACTTTCTTATAATTGTACTCTGATTATTAAGATTCTATACGCTTTAAGGTAGAATCTTTATCTTTAAAAACTATTCTTATGTTTCATTTCTATAACTATATTTCCAAAATCAATCAAGTTTGTAGAACGAAGAGGTCTTGTGATATTACCTTTTTAACTTCATTAAACATTACCATCATTAAAAGATCCAAATTAATTTTTTAATGTATACAATTCACCCCCATCCCTCATTTTATATTGAGCATCCATGTCATCATTTAGATACTACAATCAGTATCATTTTGATCAAACAATTGGTATCATATGAGGTCTCTAAAATACTTATATTCACATATATGGTATCTTGGTCAAGCTGTTCGTTGTTCTATATTTTCCTTGCATAGGATATTTTTTTCCTTGTTTACAAACATATATTACTGACAAGTTTGTGTGGAATGATTTTCTTTAAGATGGTAAGAATGAATTTTGGTTCAATTGAAAATATTAATCCTACTAGACCACCTATTTTTGGTGGGAATAATTACGAATATTGGAGAGATCGTATGAAGACTTTTGTTATTAACAATGGAGTGGACAACTTTGTTTTGCTTACAAGAGATTACAAGATTCCTGATAAGGAATTCATAACATTTACTAATCAAGAGAAGTCATAATATCATCTAATCTATAAGGTATGCAATACTTTTTTGTGTTCCATGCTAAAGAATATATATATCCAGATTTCTTCTTGTGGAGCAGCAAATTGTATTTGGAAGAAGCTTTAAGTGAAACATTTTGGTACTTCCAAAGATATTGAAACTAGAAGAGCTATTCTTAGATCTGAGTACCATGGTTTTGGATTTTCTTATGGAGAACCTATATTAAAAGTACAATGGAGATTTATGACAATTATTAACAGCTTACAATCCATGGGTGAAAAAGGATTGGATGATGAGGCACTTGTAGACAAGATTATAGACATCATCCCTAATGAGTGGGAATCCAATAGAACAGCTATAGATGAGAATAGGAAAGTCTCATAGATCACTCATGATGATAAATTTGAAAATATTCTTCAAAATGAGATTAGAATGAAGAGAGATGCTGAAAATGTTAAGAAAAAGAATGGAAATATAAGTGTTGCTTTTACAACTACTTCAAATCATATGAATGCGAAGAATCTAGAGAGAGTTACAAGATATAAGTCTAATAAGTTTACATTTTTATCTAAATCAGGTAAAAGTGGACATTCTAATAATGAACTAGCTAATATTTTTTTAAGGATGACCAAGATTGTTCGGAATAAAGACTTTCAGTATAGATACAAGAGTAATGAAATAAAGGATAAGAAAGACTCTGAAGTCACTTTTTATGATTGAAAAAGAGATGTACATATAAGTCCAGATTGTCCAATGCTTAAGAGAAATGATAGAATGGAAAATAATTCTGAGAGGAATATAAATAAGTACTACAAATCTAAAGATAAGAATGTTTTGAAAGCTAATGACACTTGGAGTTCTAGTGGTTGAGACTATTTTGATGAATCCTTAGATTACAAATCTTCTGGACATAAGAATCTTGGTTTGATAGCCAGACTACCAATTAAAAATCAGTTTTTAATGGAAAAGGTACACAATCCTGAATCTATCACCATTGTATCTTCAAATGATGACTATAGTGATAGTAAACATTAGGAATATTTGGATAATGATTATTTTTCTGAAGAAGATAATACTTTATCTACCTATGAAAAAGTTTCTAGGTTTGATAGCCATATTGATAATGAAATTTCTAAAATCAAGAAAAACATTGATAATGCAATTTATAGGACTTATATTCTTACTAAGGAAAAATCAAATCTTTCTAAATATCATGATAATAAAACCATTTATTTTGAAATAATTACTAGAAACCTTGAGAATATTAATTCTGAGATAGATAAATTTTATAAGGATCTAGAACAATTAATTTCAAAGAAAATGGTTTTCGACTATAACTCTAGTGCTAAATCTGATGTTTTTAAGGATAAGAACTCAGTTATTAGACTAATGTCAGAAATATTTTCCTTGAGTATGTGTTTGTCAAAATTTACTTCAGTTAAGGAAAACTTTGATAAAATGTATTCTCAAATTCGACCACTAAAGAGTAATTCCGGATTTGGAAATACTAGCTGAAAACATATTTTTAGTTACAATTATTTTGTTCATCAAAGTGCTACATTCTGAAATAAGTGTCAGTGTGGTGGGAAATGGGAAAAAAATTATTCCTTAATAATAACTCAGTCATTAGGTTTTCATAAAACTTATTTTTCAAAGAAAATGTTGATTCCTAAAATTTTTCTTTCGGAAGTTTCTGGATCCAAAAATGTTTTGGTTCTGGAAGCCTAACACTCTTATTTTCAAGAAATTAAATATAGTACCAATAACAATATATAGTACATGGATAGTGGATGTTCCTAACATATGTCTGGTAACAAAAACTTCTTGGAAAATATTATCAATATGAAAGGAGGAAAAGTATCTTTCAGAGATGATGCTAAGGGAGAAATTATTGGTATAGCTAAGATTATTATTCTTGAAAAAACATTTATTTCAAATATTTTATTTGTTAAGGGTCTTAATCAGACCATAATTAGCATAGGTAAATTATGTGATAAAGGTTTTCTTGTGAATTTTAGGAATGAAATGTGCTTAGTACAAAATTTCAAGGAAGAGTTTATTCTTTCTGTCCATAGGAAAGAGAATCTTTTCACACTAAATTTAGAAGACCTAAGGAGCCAAGAACAACCTTCTCTTAGTGCAATGGAAGATCCTTCTTGGTTGTGGCATAGAAGGTTAAGACATTGTAACCTTAGAACCCTTTGCAAACACTCTAAGAAAAGACTAGTTAACCTGAGCTTATAGTTGATTCTTCAAAATATTGTGATACTTGTCAATATGTCAAGAAACATAAATAAAGTGTTAAACTAGTCAGTGAAGTCTTAAATGCTTATGAATTATAGTTATTGAAAATGGATATTTTTGGTCCAACACAGACTGGAAGCATTGGAGGCAGATATTATGTATTTATCTAAGTCGATGATTACACTTGATTTACGTGGGTCTATTTTCTTGCAATGTAATATAAACCTTTTTATTATTTTAAAAGTTTTAGAGCCCAAGTTAAAAATGAAAAAAACATTCCTTTGATAACTATTCATAGTGATCATGGAGGAGAATTTTATAATTATGATATTGAAACTTTTTGTAGTAGAAATGTAATTATTCATAACTTCTCACCATCCAAAACACCTCAAAAAAATGGTGTTGTTGAATGAAAAAATAGATTTATTAAATAGAAAACGAGAACCATGTTGAGTGAATATTCAGTTTCAAAACATTTTTGGGATGAAGCTATAAGTACTGCTTTCTATACTATAAATTGTGTTTTAATTAGGCTTTTTTTCTTAATAAAACTCCTTATGAGTTACAGAAAGGTAGAAAACCTAGACATTCCTACTTCATGGTTTTTGGTTGCAAGGTATTCATTCAGAATACTAAAGATAGTCTATATATTTTCACACCAAAATCTGATAAAAGAATTTTCTTAGGCTACTCCAAAACATCTAAGGCATATATAGTTTTCAATAAAAATTCTTGTACTGTCGAAGAAACAATACATGTCAAATTTGGTGAAACCAATCCTTTTTTTAAACAACCTCATCCTATATCATTAGATGTGTTTTCAAAAACATATTATCAATATTTTTTAAAAGACTCTTCTGATATTGAAAATGTTCAAGAAAATATTTCAGAATCATTTACCCTAGAATACTTCTTATACTATGTTGATGAAAAGGTTTTATAAAATCCAAATCATCTATTTCTTATGAATCATCCTAGTGATAGTATCATTGGTGATATAAATCAACCTGTAAGGACTAGAAGTTCCTTAATAAATGAATTTTAACATCTATCATTTCTTTCCCAATTACAACCAAAAAGAACTGATGAACCTTTAGGTGATGATGATTGGATAAAAGCTATGCAAGATGTTCTAAATAAATTCAAAAGGTATAATGTCTGGACCTTGGTTGAAAGACCTAAAGAAACTTCTATTATTAGAGTATAAAGGGTCTACGGAAATAAATGTGATGAAAATGGAATCATAGTAAGAAATAAAGCTATATTGGTTGCTAACAAATATATTCAATAAGAAGGAATATATTATTAATAAAACTATTCTCCAGTAGCTAGAATTGAATCTATTTGTATTCTACTTTCCATTATAGAATTCTTCAATTTCAAACTTTTTCAAATGGATGTTAAATGTGCTTTCCATAATGGTTTTGTTCATGAAATGTTTTTTGGACGACCTCCTATTTTTAAAGATTCAAAATATCCTGAAGATGTTTACAAACATTCCAAAGCATTGTATGGATTTAAGAAAGCCCCTTGAGCTTGGTATGATAGACTTATAGGATATTTGCTTCAAAATAAATATGTTAAAGGAAATGATGATCCAACACTTTTAATAAATAATGATATGAAAATGTTTTGATTATTCAGATTTATATTGATGTCATTATATTTGGTTCAAATCAACAATCTTTTACTGATTCCTTTGTGGATCTAATGAAAAATGAGTTTGAAATGAGTATGATGGGTGAGTTAACATTTTTCTGTGGTTTCCAAATTTCTCAAAAACCAGGACTCTATATATCCCAACATAAGTATATTAAATATATTCTTAAAAACTATGGATATGACAACACTAAGTGTATAAGTACTCCCATTGGTACCTCAAAATCACCTGATCTTTAGGATGCTGGGAAACCAGAAGATCAAACATCTTTTAGAGGTATGATATGAATTCAACTTTACCTGACAGCTAGTCATCCAAACGTAATATTTTCAGTATGATTATGTGCAAGATATCAATCCAATCATAAGGAATCTAATTTAAAGGCAGTGAAAACGATTTTTCTCTACTTAAAGAAAACCACAGATCTAGGACACTTTTACACTTCTGGAAATGATTTTGTTTTAAAAAAAATTGGATGCTGACATTGGTGGATTGTAGAATAGACAGGAAAATTACATCTGGAACATGTAATTTCTTAGGAGACTCATTAGACTCTTGGTTATGCAAATATCAACACTCAGTAGCACTTTCCACTGTTGAATATGAATATGTAGCAGCTGGAAGTTGTTGTGCTCAAGTGTTTTGGATACAACACACAATCACAGACTATGGTATGAGTTTTACCAAAACACAAATTTTGTGTGATAATACTAGTGCCATTTCCAAAATGAAAAACCTTTTGCATAACTCTCCTACAAAACACATAGATATTTGTCATCCCTTTCATATGAATCACACACAAAAAGGAGATATCAATCTTCAATTTATTGGAACAGAAGATCTACTTGATGATATTTAAAAAAAATCTTTACCATTTGATATATGTTTATATATTAAACATAAATTATTATTGATAACCATAAGGTAATCATCCTCATTAAATTCTTGTTAAAACCTATCTCCTAACAGTAAGGAACTCCTTTTCTTAGGAGGGGTACATTTGTTTGGTAGAAAAATTTTTCGTAGTCTAAATTTTTTTTCATAGTCTAAAATTTGATCATCCCCTAAAAATTTTTCACAGTCTAAAATTTTCCGTAGTCTAAAATTTTTTGTATTCTAAATTTTTTTTATTCAAATATTTTTTTTCTAAATCAAAATATTCATAATGAATATTTTCTTACTTAAAAGTTTTTTAATGAAGATTTTTGTACTTAAAATTTATGTAATGAAGATTTTCATTCTTAAAATTTTTATAATTAATATTTGAGTACATAAAATTTTCGTAAGGAAGATTTGTTTTCTTAAAATTTTCATAATGGATATTTTTGTATTGAAAATTTTCGTGATCAAAATTTTCAGAATCTAATGATAATCGACAATAATTTTCCTCAATTCGAATAATCTTTATAGTAATATGAAAGGTATGTTTCCTTTATTAAATTTTTTTAATCATCTATTAATTGTTGGTATTTTCATCTATTTTTAAATTTTCGTATTCACTTTATATTAAATCCGAATGTTTTTCTTAAAAAACACTCAAAAGATTGGATTCTATAAGTATTTACTTCTGACTATCATCTCAACTGTCCAATCTGATCAGAAGGTTTTTCAACCATTGGATCGAGTATGGAAGTTGAACAGTCACCTCAATAGCCTATATAAAGTACCCTCTGATGTTTTTCCCACATCTAAACTCAAGCCTTTGTGTGATGAAGCTCTACCCTCCTACATAAGCCCCTTATGAACTACATAGATCATTCTTACTTCTGAATGTCTGCCGAAGTCTTCACCCAGAAAGATATGTCAACTATCAATCCAATATTTGAATGCTAGATATACAGAGAAAGGTTAACTTATCCGATGGTTTTTTCAAATATGATTCTATTATCTCTAATAATATAATATTGAATGGATGGGAAAGTGTTTTACATTCAAAACCAAAATCTTAGGATTTGGTTTATCTGGATTTATTAATAAAAATCAATGTGTCATTAATTTTGTTCATGGGAGAAGGTAGGAGTATTTTTTCATTCAAGTGTTATAGAAAGACATATTCACTTTCTTACACGAAGGTTATAAGCTTTGTTGGTATTCCTTATGAAGGGGAAGATGATTCTTATTCTCATATGCTACTTGATGTTCAATAAGGTTTTGATAAGGTGAAGTCCATGTCATTCCTTGGTCTCTTAGAAGTAAAGACTTAGAAATTTATTCACCTGACTACAAATTATCAGATTCATGAATTGTAGATTCAAGGATTCATCATACCGAGAAAATGAGATAAGGATTCTTTGAAGAAAAGTGATATGTACATTCTGGATTTCTTGGTAAACATATGGATGATAAATTTTTATAAGAATATATTAGTTATGATTGAGAAAATAATGAATGGAAATGTAATGGCTCATATTATTATGTATATGTCCATTCTTTCAAATATGATGTTTCGATGTCTTAAATCCTTTAAAATTCCTTTCAAATCTAACTCAAGGAATTGAAAATTTATGTTGTTATGTGATGACACTTTGAGAAGAATGAAAATTGTATTTTCCATAGAATACGAATAATTCTATTACTTCCCTGAATAGGAAGTTGAAGCTATTTCAAAGAAACATGAGGTGAATAAGACCCCTAAAAAGGGTGGAAGGGAGAGTATGTTGAAGGATGTGGAAGAGAAGGTAAAAACCCCAATGACAAAGGAAACCCAATCTGCACCACCGTAGCCAAATAAGAAAAAATCATATCCTGATGGTGTTGTCGATAAATAGAGAGAATATTAGAGAAATCATAAAGAAGGAGAGCCTATGTTTGTCTTAGAACCTATTGAAGAAAAACTTGTGAAATAAAAGCCAGTTGATGAGCTTAAGAAGAAAGAGAAAGAAAAAAAGAAAACGAAGAGGTTGTCTAAGGCGGAAATAGTGCAATCCCTTCTGAAGGCTGATGAGCAAGAATCTAAGAATATTTCGGTACTAGAATCCTTCTTGATAGAATCATTACCAGAGACTCCATGAAAAATGTTTTTTACTCTAGAAAAAGTCAAGAAAAAGTCGTGGAGGAAGAATAAGAACAAGAAGGGCGTGATGATACTAATGATCTGATAATGAAAGATGAGAATTTTAATGAGAAGGAAATCCATTTTGAGAATTTTTATTCTGATCCTCTCAATCTGAATCATCAAATCTTGCTACTCTGGGGTTGTTTGAAGAGAAATATGAACAATAAGTAGACAAACCATCTAAAAAAGAAAGCATCAATAAATATTTCATTCACCCAGAGCATGTAGTGGCAGGAGCCGAAAAGGAAGAATTTGATGAAGACAAGATCATTCATCTATTTGATAATGAACATGAATCTCTTGATCAAGTGTATGTCATTCTGAAGGATGATTAGGGAAAATAGATAGTATTTGATACACCTACCAAGGTTGTGGTAATGAAGAAAGATGTTGGTGGTTCTTCAAAGAGGATAGCTGTTGAGTTAGAAAAAGAAACCTCACCAAGAAAAATCTTTGATTCGGAATCGTCCTCCCTTGGAAATTATTTTGTAGTCCAGTCATTGAAAAATAATGTTGGGACTATACCAATATATCCCAGTACAAACTCGATATTCCAAATGATTCAACATTCCTTAAATCTGAAATCAGATTCAGTGTCCATGGTGATGGATAAGTTCATCAGACTTGAGGCGGATTTAAAATTTTTTTTCATAAACTACGAAGCCCACGAAAGATCTTGGAGGAAAATGACTAGATGGTCAAAGAAAACTATAGGAGAAATGATAATTCTTGATGAATTATAATAAGGATTCATGGATGCATTTGACACTGAAGAAGTGAAGATCAACGATCTCAAAAATAATTTTGTGGCAAAGCTAACTCTAGAACATAATTCTCAGATACAAGAGGTGAAAGATATGAATAGGAAGTTATATTTAATTGCTCAGAGTTGGAAGAGGAAAAGATATCATAGAATCAAACATGAGTAAAAATTTTCTATGTAAGAAAAAGTTCTAAAAGGACGGGAAGAATCTTAATGCTAAGGAAGAAAAAATTAAATCCTTAGAGAAGAAAATAAATGACTAGGATCAGCTTCTCAAACGTACAGAGGAGGATCAGAAGGAACTCGAGAATCTGAAATCCATAGTAATGATGTTGATTCTGAAGGAGAAGTAAGGATAATATTGTTCAATTACAATATTTTGTTTTATTTATTCCTTGTATAAATTTTTTAAATTGTAATGAAATTTTGGGGTTCTCTTTATACTTTTGTTTGTTTAGTACTAATATTTCAGGTACCATATTTTCTTTTCCATTCCCTTTAATCCTTTATGAAAATCACAAAGGGGGATAAAGGAATGATAAAAAAATTATACAAAGTAAATGAATGAATTTCCCTAAGTAAGAAAGAGTTCATCTAAGGGGGACTTCTTATCCAATATGCTTTTTTCTTAACAAAATTCTATGTTTTAATCTGGAAATCAAGAATACGATCCTTAGTGCTTCCAAAGCCTAAGGTAATGTTATTCGAATTTATCTTTTCCCATGTGTTAAGGAAGATATGTTTTATTTTCAAAGTCCAATTTTTTTTCTAAGCCCTTATATTTATTTTCCTAAGGATGTTTGTGCTTTCCAGAAAGGGAGATATTTTTGAGTCAATAAGGTTTCCTTATGACTTTTCCATTACTTCTTATTTTGAAATTCATAAACACTATATCTTAACGAAAATTTATTTTCCCCTATGTTTTATCTTGATGAGGAATATTTTCCTTCCTTAATGAAATATTCCTTCCGTACGAAAATTTTATCCTTACCCAGTTTTGCTTTTATAAGGGAAATTTTCCTTCCCCATGAAAATTTATCCTTACCTTGTTTTTATTATTTGTGCCATAATTTCTCTAAACCTAACTCATTTTATTTATATGAATAAAATTCAGTTTCATATATAAAACCTTGTAATATTATAAATACATAGACATAGAAAATTCTATTTAAATAATCTGAATTCAGATTCTGAATTCTCTGAATTGACACATCGTACATTCTATGTTCAGACTCCGAAATCTTTGAATTCAGACTCTAAACATTCTGAGATCAGACTCCGAATTCTAGGAATTTAGACTCCGAATTCTTATGAATTCAGACTCCGAATATCCTTGAAATTCAGACTCTGGAATTCTATAGAATTAGATTTCAGAATTATTTTGAAGAAAAAATCTGAATACCCATGTATTCTTGACACCGAATGGTTTTTTGGGTAGACTCTGAAATTTTATTTTTTCCTTACACTCTAAAAAATGAATTTGGTTAAGCAAACAGATTTTTTTCTAACTCTTGTTATACTTATAAAAATATTTTATGCTTTCTATTTATAACCAACCACTGTTTGAGTGACTTGTGTACAGGTCCCTCTAAAATTCAAGGAAAAATATGACTGTTTGAGGAGGGAGTCGACCGTTGAAGATGTTCCAATAAATAGAAGCTCATTTTAAAGAGCTCACAACTTTTATGAATAGTTTTATGACTCTAGAGATTACATGTTGTGAAGTGATTTCTATAGAGGGGATTTCATTGTTTCTATGTATTGAACATCTTGTTCCAAATTTCTTTGTGTGTTTCCAAATGATGCTGAGTACATTTGAGGGATTCTGTGTATAGGAAGATAGAGGTGCCGACTACCTTGAATTTTGAGGGCTTGCGGGGCTAGCAAGATGGACTCCAATATTCGTATCAATGGCTTACCCTGGTGTGGATAAGAAAGACTTTCTTGACGGTATAATTCAAGGGACCTCTATCCAAGGTTGTTGGATACCCTTCTCTTTGGGTTAAAAGAGTTACTACTTGTTACTTGTATTGTTTAATGTTTTCTGCTGCATTTTGGTTGTTGAGCAAAGTATAACTATCTTATACATTCTTATACTTGTACTCTTATTAGTATGATTCTATACCCTTTAATGTATAATCTTTATCGTTGTAAACTTTTCTTAAGTTTCATTTCTGGAACTATATTTCTGGAATCAAGGAAGTTTGTAGAACAAAGAAGCCTTTTGAATTTACCATGTTTAACTTTGTTAAACTTTACCATCTTTAAAATTTCTAATGGAATTTTCTAAAGAATACAATTCACCCCCACCCTGTATATTGAGCATCTACATCATCATTTTGATAGTACAATCAGTATTATTTTGATCCAAAAAATATTTTTTTCCTAATTCACTAAATATATAAACCTATAATGTCCTTTAGTATATAACTAATCTAAATTTTAATTTTTATGGTCTAAGGTTTTAAGGAGAAAAATATATCTCCCTTATTAGAATCAAAGTAGAAAAATTAATGTTAATTATTTTACCACCAAATATATTATTGCGGTTCCGAGGATGTTATAGTTGGTACCAACGACCATCTTAGATAAATTTGGATAGTAGATTGTTTTCATGTGAGGTAATTTTATGAGTTATTAATACTATAATAGGTTTAAAATATTAGTTTTGATCATATGTTAAAAGTCTTAAACACCCAATTTAGTATTTAAATAATGAGATATAAAAGTTATTAATGATATTTTAGATGCATTTTAGTGGTTTGGTGTAGTTATAACGCCAAGGATTATCATGAAATTATGTTTATGTATGAAAGTTTTATATGTTTAAATGAAAAAATATTAACGTGAATCCCTGGAGACAACTCATCACATCTGGAAAGGCCATAGGGCTTGACCCCACAACCATAGGGTGATAAAGGTATATAACATACCACTTTTAAATGTGATTTCTCAGTTAGTATGAAATTTTTATCAGTGAATATTATCTTTATTTTAAAAACATATGGGATTAAATTTGAGGAAGAATTATTGATTTATTTTGGAAGAATATATGATCAAATCCTTCAAATCCTTGTGTTTAAAACATAGTCATGAAATGTTAGAATAATTTTATGTATATTTATTTATGGAATAATTAGGTTTTAACATTTGAGTTTATATTTGAATTTTTATGATTAACATATCATATAAAGGTTAAATGTTTTTGCAAATTATCTTATCATGTGATAATAATTTTGGTTTTTCTTATTGTCTAAATATAGGAGGAATATCATGTTTTCCCCTTTATGGTTTTATGATCTTCAAAACATCATTATTCTTCTTTATTCATAAAAATGGATATCCTAAATAACCATTATTTGATGAAATGATTATATTTTTGTGGAAATTAATTAAATATGAGACTTTACTTATCATGTAAGTAATCTACTGGTATAGATTGTATGATAATTCCTTAACTCTAGTAAATTGAACTTCAATCCAAAATTATACCCAAGTACCTTCATTTCTAAAAAATTTATTGTCTTTCAAATCACTATATATGTATTGTTTTTAGGCCCTTATCTCCCCATTGATCTTTCACTTGTTTGTGATCAACGTCCTCAATCACTCTCTATAATTACTTACACATTTCCTATATTCTGAACTATATTCTATTAGTTTGAAATGTGGTTATGTGTTATTCCATATAACCATTATAATTGAATTACCTCTCTTGGTAAGATATGGTCTTAATAACCCATTCTATGATGTGGGTTTATATGAAAATTATTTTCAAATGTCCATCAGTTGATTATATATATAAAGTTCAAAATGCAAGGATGAAATTTTTAAGGGGAGGATGTGACACCTAGTGTTATCAAAATAATAACACCATATTTGATTGAGTAAAGGGTTATAAACTCTAATTTTATCTTATAATACATGTAATAATGAGTTTATTTAATATCTTGTGTTACACAGTAGACCTAGTTTTACCGAACATCAATATTCTATAAAAATTATTACTTCACACGATAGTTATCTTATAGATATTGAAATTAAAGGTATTGAATATATCAACTAAATAATGAAAATATGATTCAAAATTATATATATGATGAATTATTTCATGAAAAATTAAATATAAATTAAATAAAAATTATTATGAAAATAAAAGTAATCCTTTTTCTAAAAAACTATTTAAATGTTTAGAAGGTAGTTTTATACTAATATAATAAAAAAATAACTATTTTGGTTTATATTAATGAATCTTATATGTAATATTTTTATTATAATTCATAATATTAATAATATATTTTCAATAAAACAGAAAAAAACGAAATTTATGCTCTGAAACTGTATTTTTATAAAGGTTGTTTCTCTGCCTTTTAGTGGCACATTTATATTAAAAATAAATTTTTACAATTTGGTAACTATTATTTCAAAAACTAAACATAATTTTCTAAATTTTAATAAACAAATTATGATAGGGTACATTTTTTATATTTTTTGAGAAGTTTTATTTTTTGATATATAGTGAAAATATTGATTTTTAATTAAAATCCAACTTTCCACCTAAATAATTTATTATGTTAAATTATATTTTAACTTTTTTGGATGTTAAAATATATAATTTATAAATATATTAATCTAATTTAGTTCATTTTAATCATTTCCATAATGAATTTGGATATATAAATATTTCATTGTTTTGAACATTTTCACTTTAAAACCCGCTTTCTATTCACTTTTAGAGGATTAAATTTAAATTAAAATATACCATTTTTGTTAGATATATTTTTAAAAATGATTCCTTATTGGTAATAAGAATAAATTATTTTTTTAATAACTAAAACATAATTTCTATCTAAAATTATTAGTGAAAATAGTTTAAATTCATTATAGTGGGTAAGGTAAAAACAAGTATACTTATTGGTTAAATAAAGAATATAATGTGTAAAAATGACCCGAAACATGTCAAAATCCCATTTCCTAAACATATTTATACCCTTATGATCATAGGGTCAAAATATATTATTCTTTGGTATATTTTCTCTGAAACTGTCCCATATTATAAGTTAAATAAATAAAATAACATAAAATATATATTTCCTCCTTTAAATTTAAAAATTATTTTGGGATAGGGAAAACAACATTGTTTCAGTTATTAAAATTATTTTTGAATATAAATTATTTATTTTTATTATAATAAAATACATTTAATTTTTAAAGTTGATATTATTACATTAAATTCTTATGAAATTCCAATGCATGTCTTATTTAGTATATAATTGATCAAAATAAATGTTACTAAAAATATTACGAGTGATCTAAATATAATGAATTATTTTATTGGATTAGTTTTTTAGATTAATATGTCATGATATGTTTTTTTGAAATTATTATTATTCAATCTCATCATTTTATTGATATTTTTAACATCAAATTATATGAATAATGTCAAAATTTACATCAATGTTATTTTATGATAAATTATTTTTTATTAAAATATTTAAAATTACTAAAATTACTATTTTATTCTTGGTGATATATAAGTGTTGATAAAATATCAAATATTATTAATTAATGGGCCAATTAATAATTTATAATGAGCATATTGATTCCAAAATAATAAATGCATTGTTGGCACTATTAATGTTAAAGTAGTGTTTTTGCGTGTTACATGCATATCTATTAATCTTTATATCCAACAGAAATAGGATTTTTATTTTATAAATTTTAATTAAAATTTAGAATTAGTGGGTATAAATTTTCTAAGACTCATCAATTTAATTTTTTCTTAATGGATAAATTACATAGGTTTGAAAACTAGTAAACTCAATGAAAAACCACAATGAAAAAAAGATGGATACTTGAAACTTAAAGATAAAAATATTTATAACAAGTGTTTCATTATGTGTTCGGTTTGTCTTTTTACTATTTAATCATTACCCAATAGTAATCATCATTTTTAGATCCACTTCAGGTAATTTGGACCTACCAATAGTGAATACATTTGAGTATTTACAATAATGACACTCCTTCTCAACAATAGAAGGGAACTCACTCTCCACATCTCATAATTCTTCTCAAGCCCTTTGGATTGGAAAATACCTACCAAAATAAAATTCAAAATTCCCTAAAATCATTATCAATGTCTTTCATTGGGTGCAAAGATATCCATGGATGTAATGTGGTACAAACCTAAAGGAGTTACCTAAGGAAGAGGTAACTTTTATCAACAATAATTTTGGTTTTATTTCTATCTCAACCACATAAATTCATTTTTTAAGAAATGTGATGGATAATATTCAATTGAAACAATTTTAAATGGATTTTCTCACAACAACATTGATTTTCTTTCCTCTAGATGAAGTGACGATAGAGCACAATATAGTGATTGTGTGCCCGATGTAAATGTGTGGAAGGTTGTCCGTGATGATGAACTATATAATGATGGATGTGGACTATGGATACAGGAAAAAACAAATATAATGGGTAGTAAACCTCATGGTTTAGGTGGTTGTGTCTCACACCATATAATGAGTACCATAAATAAAGCTACATGATTTTTTATTGTTTATTAATCGTGTTTTTTTCTAGGACCCTGGATTATTTATAGGTTTCTCTCCTCTTTTATCTAATATTAATTTTATAAATTGTCCTTAGAGTCTCAACCATTTCATATAATATTATTTTTTTTATTTTGTGGTTATGATGTACACTAACATTATCTTCTATCAAATGTGTTATGAAATTATTATTCGTGTGTACAATTGACTACCACCTCACAAAATGATTTCATTTATTTATCCATTACCACCTCTCATGGTTAGGAATAATGATGGAAATACTATTTATATATTATTGTGATATTTATGACATAATTATACTTATGGAGTCATTACATCACATAAAAACTTTTTAAATTTCACACTATATGGGATATGAAAATGTCGCTCGTTTTAATGGAGGACTACCACCTCATGAAGTGATGTAATTCCTAATTTACTAACACAATAAATGAAAGGTAATAATGGTAAATATATGGAATATATAAGATATAAAATAAATTATAATGATATTATTTACATAATTATATTTTTGGGAACATAATATATCATTTTCATTGTTACATTCTCACACTCTAAAAATGTGAGAACGTCGTTCATGGATGTGTGGAAAACCGCCTCCTCGAAGTGATGTGATTATATTTAAATTTGAAGAATGATATATATAAGTATATAAAATTAAATATCATTTTATTATTTATATAATGATAATTCTGGTAAGATAAAACATTAATTACATTCTTTCTTTAATGATCATTGAAAGAGAAAATGTTACTCTTGCATATGTGCAGCCTACCGTCTCGATGACCGTAACGTTAGTTCATTTTTCATAATCGTTTTCAGGATTGGTATTAAATAAATAATTTGTTTATAAATATGATAATTAATTAATTAATATTATTATGGATATATTTAGATTATTAATTCATTGTATTTAGTCGATCAATCAATCTTAGTTTTGATGAATAATCTGAATATGTTAAAAAAAATACGACATAAAAATAATTTATTATGTATTTGTATATATATTGTTGATAAGTAAAACAAAATTAACAATAATCATGGATATAGTTATCACGAAATTAAATAATTAACATATGTTTATTATCCAGGATGATAAAAAAAAGAAGTGTAGTGAATTTGACTTAAGGAAACATTTATTTATAGCTCTGTTTTATTTTTGTGAGATATATTCCATATTGAAAACTTATGTTATTGTGTGGTGTATATACTACCCATGATTTTTTTATAGTTTTTATCATTAAATTTATATTTATTTACATATCTGTTTTAGGATTTATCTTCTTAGGGGTTTACGTTTTCAATTGTTCTGATGCAGTAATGAATTTTTTTTCACAATTGTTCTTCTTTGAGCCTTATATTGTGTTATTCTACGATATTGTTTTATGATATGTATAAAAATATCCTAAAAAATTTAATATAATAAATCTATTTATACTTATATTATTTTATGTTTCTTTAAAATTCCTTCATTTTGTTTTTGATTCAATTTTCTTAAATTGATAAGAAATTGATATTATAATCTCATTTATTATCTTGATTATTTATGATTAAGTGTACAATTTTGAAATAATTTTATATAATTCTAAAATAATATCATTAATTTTCCTATCCTATGTTTATTTTAAAAGAATTGATGTTTTCCTTCATTATCTTCTATTTAGGTACACGGTAGACCAAAATAATGTTTTTATGAGAAATCAGCTTTTCGAATGAAAAATATTATTTTCAAAAAACGTTTTTGTTAAATATGATTTAATTTTATTTTATAAAAGTTTTTATAAAAGGATAAAGGTTATTTTCTTCATTAAATTTTTTAAATTAATTTTTAAAACTTCATTTCAATATTTCCAAGGTTCTTCTCAATTAAAATTATTTGCAATGTTTTACGTATTTAGGAAATGATTCTCAAAATGTGAAAGATATTTTCCTCAAGAATTTTTTTAGTGATATTTTAATTGTACTTCAATTCATCAATGTCAAAAAAATATTAATTACTCTCAACTGGGGATATTCTTTATTGATACCACCTACTTCATTTCTTTGGATGGGTAATTATTACCTGAATGATAATTTTAGAAAACCCATTTCAATTCCAAAGGTTAATCATGTTTCAATGAGATAGTTATAGAAACTGTTTATTTCCCATTGGTTAATCATGTTTCATTGATATTGTTATTGAACCCATTTATTTTCAATGGGTTAATCATGAATAAAAATATATTTTCATGAATCCCATTTCTTTTCGAGAGGTTAATCATGTTATAAAGGGATGTAGAATTATTTCTTTCAGTTTTATGAGGAAAGATATACTTAATTTTTTAATTGTGTGGTTCTTGGACATTAAATATGATGGGGTGTCCTAGATAATAGCCAATTATCCAGTTATATGTTATATTATAGGGTGGTTGAGTTAATTCTTGGTGAGACCGTAATAGATTACATGATGGGTGTGCCCATATAGCACTCCAATGCATTAGGTAATTTACATTTTTTTGGGAGGCAAGAAAGAGGGAGTACATGACGGTTTCTCTTATAGATTCTACTGAGCATCATTTACTTATGAAATAGGTTTAAAAGGGTATTGAAAGTGATACTCCGTGTAATAGAAAAATTTATTAATTGTATTCTATGGGTTTATAATATTTTTAAGGATTTATATTTAAATCATAGGTCCCGTGATGATTTAGTAAAACGAATTTTGAATTTTCTATATTCAAATATTTAATGATCTAGTTATTAATCAGTACGAGTTCTTTTATTATTCACTCATCACACTGATTATGTCATCACACCCTTATGTTCTTATTATTTCCATTTTTAACATTCAATTTCTAACTCTTATGTTAACCCTTACTAATCATTCGAGATCACCCTTGTTATATTTCATTTTCAATAGGTATTAAATAATTATTTTGTATAAGTTATGTATAGAAGTGATTTTATGTGGAAAATGATGATATTTTAATCGAAAAAAGAAAAGAGGGTTTATGTGGGATAAATAATCATTTGAAGTCATCTAAAATGTTTATATATGAATTTTTCTGATTCTCTAGGACTCTATACCATAAGTCCCTCTAGTATGTATGTGATCAATGTTTTCATTTTTATTTTTCAATGTTTAAATTGAATAAATATGTCACCCCTGTCAGCATGAAAATAGGAAATGTAAAGATAATGATTTCATCTCTAAATCTGGGAGTGTGGTCCCTTGAATATTATATATAATTTTTGGGTATTAAGGGAATGTTATTTCAAGTAATGAAAAAGGTTTAATTTGCATGTATTGAAATGAAAACCCATGGTATGTAAATAATGCACTATTAATGAAATGAATGGGTAATGAACAAATCTATCAAGGGAGTTGTTGATGAAATATTTTTCATTAAATATGAAACGGAATATCATAATTATTATAATACAGTAGATAAATAGAGAATATAGAGATGACTAAATTATTTGTTAAAATGGGCATATAGTTTTTTTGGGGTTTTTATGTGATATTTGGGATATTTTTGGGGTATATAGCTAGAAACAATTGAAATGTGTGGTTTTGACCATGTGATGGTTATTTAGGTCTATGGTGAGATATTTTGATTCAAAATCTATAAGTTCACCTTGTGTGTTGGTTCATTGTACTTTTAATTACATTTAATTTATTTACTCGCCACAACGGAACTGGATAACCTTATTAACAAAAACATTTTTTGGGTTTTAGATTCCTTTAGAAATATCCAGGATAGCAAGGGAATATATAGATAACTATTCCCTATTAGCTACTCTACCGTTAAGGTTTGGTGTAGTAGTTATATTTATTTAATTGTGGTATATGGTGGGGGAAGTGAATGGTAATAGGTGAATGAGTTTGATGTACTCAATGTTCATGACACCCTTCAAAGAATGATATATAATGATGTCATGTTGTGTAGTGGATATGCTGATATATGATATATGGTTGTGTTTATGGTTTTGGTATGATTGGAACTGTATCAAATGAGAGGGTTCTACCCAAATCGGTTTAGGGTAGAAATTGTTACTGTGTAATATATAATCGACATTATGATAATGATATGATTTTTTTATCATGGTTGTGGAAGGGAAGATATCACATTAGGTTTGATATTGGGTCATGAAATTAATAAACTATCAAGGGAATGGTGAAGTGGTTCCAGTTTCCTATATTATTTTTTGTTTATGTAATTATTCTTAGAGGTTTTATTTTTTAAATGAGTTTTATTGAGGATGGATAATAGTTACCTTTTTAGGTCATTATATTTTTATTTCTTGTAAAATTAATCATTGGTATGATTATACAAAATTTTAATGAGATTCCTTAATGAATATCCCATGGAATATACATTTATTATCACCATATAAATATAATTTTTATTTTGAGTTTTCTGGAGGAATTTATTCCTCATGTTGAACAATAATATCATGGAAATTGGGATTAATATTAATTTTACAACCTAAGAAATTAATTTTCATACAATACATTAGAGAATTTAAAATGTATAAAAATTAATTTAAATGTTGTTAATAATGGGATAATGAAATTTATTTTATATGATAGTGGTCACTGATGAATTTTTTTTATCTTAATAGGATATATTGGTGTAATGACTCTTATTTTAATGATTAATCACTTCATGAATGTCTCCAACCTAGGTTCAATTAGAGTCGGGCCCCAGGGGGGTCAGTATCATTATCAATTTACACACTAGAGGCGTTACTTGGGGGATGTGTTTCCACATAAAATATCTTCAAACCATAACTATGAATGTTTTTTTAGATGGTGAATCATCCACCTCAATTAATTTTCCACTTTTTTATCCAATATTATTTTAAAATGAAAACTATATATATTAAGGAATGTATATTTCTATAAATGAATCTTAGACACACATAGAAAAGGTCACATAATCTAATGATCATAAACCAATATCATCCATATATTATATTTTGAATACATACCCATTTCTCCTCTCATAAATACATATTAGAAATTGGGAAGAATCATGTTCTTGTATAAATTCATAAATGCTTCATTCTAAAATAATGTATTTTGAGAAAGAGATATTTTTTCATATTAAAAACCTAGTTATTGAAACTTTTTCAAATTAACCGCTCCTATAAACTCATTAAAATGCCCATTTTTAACTATTAAGATTCTATTATATGCAAAATATAAATCTATTGATATTATATTACAATTATATAACTTGATAATCATAATCAATCATTACATTAAAATGTAATTATTTTGGTCGGTTTGACCACCTACAATAGTGATTATATACCATTCACATCATTGTCATCTTGAATAAGTATAAATAAAAAAATACTAGTCTTATGTTATATTAACAATTTATTTGTATTAAGAATTTAATTTTTGAAGGGTGACACAAACAATTGATCATTATAGAGTAACTTGTAGTTATCAGTAAATTCACCGAGATATTCTCTCCATAGATTACATTCTCATTGGCCATACACCTTAATTACATAAAATGAACTTGGGAACGAATAAATAATTATAGTTTATTTATTTTACTACCTTTAATAATCTGGTAAATTTTAATATTATATAAAATAATGAATATTGACATCGTAATTTCAAAACATTAATAAAATAATCAAATGTCCTAACATCAGATAATGAAAAAAAATGATTACTAACTAATTTATGCATAATGAATGATTATATAAGAATTTGATAAAAGGTAAAAAATGAATAAGGTTCTATATTTAGGGATTAACATTATTATGTTTATTATTTAAGAGATTAAAGAACCTTCCTGGAAACTAGGAGTAAAGGAATGTGTTTTCTTTTCTCAATTTAACTTCTTTGAGATATACTTAATATTCAATACTTATTAGTTTTTTTAATTATATTCTTATTACTGATGTATTTTTATAATTACATTTATTCCACTAGATATATTTAGGAATCCATCAATAAAAATCACTTCCAATGGATTTTGATTCAAAAATTACTAGGGTTTTAAGGGTTTTTCATATCATCTCCTTTTGAAATCAATATTGTTTATGATTAAATTTGTATTTGGGGAAATCATATGTTATTTATTTCTAAAACCAAATATATTTTATACTAATATAGTTATTTTATATTATTATATGTATATTATCCCATGATTTTAGTGTATATATATATCCTTAAATAAATATCATAAAATGTATTATTTCAAAAAGAATATGGACTGAGAATGAAACCAAAATCATTCTATAAATATAAAATATATCTACTAAAATATTCCTATTTAATTAGTGCGTATAAATATAGGTGATCAAGTTATAAAATCTATTGTAATGGTTTAATGAAGTATTAATGTTCTTTTTGGGGAATATTTTTACAAGATTAAAAATAATGTGGTGTCACTGTTGGTTTCTCTAAATCATACATGTGACAAAAATAATCGATTATAGCTTTATAGTATATTCCATAGTGGTAATATTAAGCACATGGTAAGTAATATGTTATTTATGATAGCTAAACCAACAAATGTGACTACCCAAAATTAATATCCTACCCTTATCACTTATGTGGAAGACATTATGGGTTTTTATATTTAATTAAAGACATTATAAAATATAATTTTAAGTATAAAAAATTATACATATTATTATTTACCATTTTGATTAATTTTATTCATAAATAAATACTTTTACTGTATTATCCACATCGTGTTTTATTAAATAATCAATATATTTTTTCAAATTAAAACATGAATTTAATAAAATGGTATTTATTTTTTTAATAATATTGTAAAAATTACCTTAAGATTATTTTTGTTGGATTTTCCGAAGTGGTTTATTTTTAGATTATTAATGAGAATATATTTTTTAAAAATTTATTCAATTTTAAGAACTAGTCATGATATAAGAACTAATTGAAAATTTATGAAACATTTTTTAGATTAAATTTATATTTAAAAATGTAAAATTGTGATTGTATTGGTTTTATGTTGAATTTTGAAACCAATGTTTTACATTTTGAAACCTAACTAATTTTTTATTTAAATAAACAAAGTATTTCTAAACCCATTTTTGTATAAGTAATTACATTAATAAATTCAATTTTTTTTTAGTTTTGTCATCACAGAAATATATTTTTTTAATTCATAAAAAAATATTTTTTAAAACCCATATAATAAATTAGTTTGATTTAAATTCTAACTGATTCCTAAAAAGTAATCTGTTCAAAAACTATTTATCATTGGGTTTTTAGAGTTTTTATAAACATTTATTTTTACCCCCTCAAGGGGGATGAATGTTATAAATTTTATTTTAATTTTTTTATTCATATGTTTCAAATTATATAATATCATATATTTTATTTTATTCATAAATCAAATTACTATAGAAATACACACTCATCATGGTAATGGTTAAATGGGTAAAAGGTTTGAAACAATGTTATAATGTCCCAGATATCAGAACTAAAATATATAATTTGATTGTAAGATGATTTTTAATAATATCATATCCATAATATACTTTCATTTTTCTCAGTTCAACTTTACCTTGATAAAGTCATTTATATTTTTTTTAAGTTACGAATATTTACAAATGATCCACTCCTATTACTTATAAAATGTTTCGTTGAAACCTATCATTTCCACCCACTATGAGAACATTAGATCAAAAAATATTTCCAATGATAAATTTTTAAATCCATTATTCATTATATATATGTTACTATCGCACCATAATACCAATCCATGAAGGTTATAATAGATATCCATAGGATCGTACCCAAGGAAGAGGTAATCATCTTGACTAAGTTCATTCCGGTTTCATTCTTCTGGCAGCCACTACAAAAATTTTATTTCCTTATCAATATAATAAAAATAGTATTACTAATTTATTTAAATATTATTATGTTGATGTAAAAATATCTTCAACCCTAATTCCATCCATTAGAAAATTAAAATATCACACATGTTTATGTACACACTACTTCTTAAATGGAGTGATATATTTAATTTTTCATTATCAAAATACATAGTATTTCATAAAAACATATTTTAGTAAAACAATATTCTATTTATAAAATAACTTTCTTATAGAAAACAATTTGTTTCCATTCCTCCCCATTCTTTAGAAAATTAAATCATCACTCTTGTGCATGTGCGGACTACCACCAGTAAGAATGAAATATTTCATCTTCCACCACCTAATAAAATAGCTGGCAGTGGGAAAATTATTTCTTTAATATGTATGATTTTATTAATTTTATTAATATTTTATAAAGATAATCTGACATTATATTATTAACATTAACAATAAATGGTTATCATAAAATTAAAATTCTTCAACAAAACATACCTAGAAAAGTTTATAAATTTTAAATTAATTTTCAAAACTTATTAATCAAAACTAGTTTTTTTATAATTTAATGATAATATATATATATATATATAATTATGTATATTATGAAATTTTTTATAAGAATGTTAACCATTGTTAACATAAATATGTGGTTTAGAAGGAATTGACCAAACAAACCCAAGTGGATAAGAAAAGACAATCTATACAATAAATAAATTTTTTATGTAACTAAAATAAATATGAAATATGAAATATAGTTGACAACATTTATGAATAAATTATTTAATAAATTTAATATTGTTATTCAAGAGGCTTGACGTGTTCCCCAAGTGACTTTAGACTTGAGGTAAGGGTATCTCATCACAAACATTCCTTCATTGAGACATGTTTTGGATTATGCATATATATTAATTTATATCATTTATATACTATATTTTTAGGTGTTATATAATTATTCATATTTTTTAGCTTCCATTTCAATTTTGTTCATTCATGAGGGTTTTGATTTTAAAATACATAAGGAGATTATATAAAACTTTTGATGTTTTTTACATAAATATTTATCTTCTATATCAATATTCATTATTTTGTTTCAATAATTTTCTTCTCTATTAAAAATATCATTAATTAATATCATTTTTAACTATAAATGAATTAAGTTAAAAAAATTAAAAAGGAATTTTTTAATTATTTTCATATGAGTTAATTTATAATTTCTTATAAAGGTGTGAGAAGAATATATTTATACTTTTAGAATTTAATACCCTTTTTATATCATGAACATTGACCATTATGAATCTTAATTTACATGTTTCTATGAATTTTTAAATAAGAAATTATTCCCATTATTATGTTATTTTTTTAAAAATTAAATATTACCAATTATATATCAATTTTTTTTATTTTTAATGAATTTCAAAAAAAAAATTAGAAAATTAAATTTCATCTTTCTTATCATTATTAAATTATTAGTATGCTTCTTTAGTTATATGATACAATACACCTCACTTTTATTGATAACATATAAAGAAATTTCTTGGATGTTTTAGTGAAACTCCTTTTATTTTATAGGATAACTGAACTATGATGAAATTATTATTGATTCCATGTTCTTATAGCACTCATATGTATCAATTTTGATGGGTAGTGTCCCATATCACTATATAATGCATTATTATAGGATATATATATCTTACTATACAATTATAAAAAATGACTTTTTATTCTTCCTCCACTTTGAGAATTATATTGTGATTCTTGCTCCATAATGTTCCTGGAAAAATTAATTGATTCCTCCAATACTATGTTATGGTTTTATATGTTTATAGTTGTGCCACAATGTGATGATAATTTTATAAATTTATGGATCATTATTATTTATTCACTTGAATCATTATTAATGTTGTTTCTAATTAAAATTACATGAATTATGATTTAACATTTATTTATTTTTGTGTATGATTTTCATTTACTATGATCATGTATCATTATTATTTTATTACACCCCAAGGATCATAATATGTTCAATTATGATCTTTGATTATTATCTCCCTTGTTATCCCTTATTTTTTATCTAAGGTCAATCTTTTAAAAACTTCTATTTCCATAGGTTATAAAGAAGGGTATTGAGTATGAAATGTATTGAAAGGTTCCATTTTTTAAACATATTGATTTAAAAAGAATGTTTATGAAATTAGTTAACTGTGTATCTTATCTCCAAAAATTCTAAAATATTATATTTTTTATTTTTTTGGATTATTTGTGACATGAAATTCCTCAATTATGAAATTTATGATATATACATACAATTCAAGATTATGATTCCTCAATTGATATCATAGTACTGTATAGTTATTTTGGGGATTAGGTTAAGAAGCATAATAAAGCATAACATAAAGTGAACTAGGGTGAACCCAAAGTGATATTGGTTTTACGAAATGTGAACATAAACTATCACAGTATATGATTAATTTCTCGTAGAATATGGAATTCCATAGATTTATTTTTTTCATTATATAATTATTCATTCATATTCTCTTAATATAATTTTTACCCTTATTAACATGTTTTTTTAGTAATTTATTAGAACCTACATAAATTGGTAAAAGAATGTGTATTAAGTAATATGATGTGACTTTACCCCATAATTCACCACATTAGATAGGTGTTGGAGTGAAAACCCTAATAGTAATTATTTATCGACAATCCCTAGGAATTAGTTATAATTAAAACTATTTTGAGCTTCTGAATGCACCCCGGAATGATAAAATTTCAAAAGATCCCTTCCTAAGAAAGTATCCACCATCCATTAATTGATATCCCAACCCAAAAAATTCTCATAAATGGGTTGATAATATAGAAATTCTGTTTTCAATTCTCTAGTAAACATACCCCAAGAAGGTTGTTTTATAGTCTATTTCTAAGATTGTGAAGTTGGATAATAGTGGGGAATCATTAATAAAAAAACACAAAAGGTAATTCTTGGCTCCATGAAATGGGATGTTTTTTAGAAAAAATTCATCACCAAAAAAGTTCTATAAACTATTTCAAAAAAATGGAATGATAATTCCATGAAATTAAAAAAAGGAAGTGGAATCCAATGAACACTTTGAATAAAATAACATGAGAATCCCAAGGTATGCCTTTTATTTTACTAATCACTCTTAAAGAATGATCAATCAATTATGTTGTGGATTAAAAGATATTTCCCAAAATGAATTAGGTATAAGAATCATTGGTATCTATGAAAACAATTGATGTATTTTTATTGGAGAAGTAGAAACTGGAGACTCTCATTATTCCTGTGTATTTAGATATATGAAACAATAAATTGGTTTTCAAATGAACAAAAAATGATAATTTACATGGAGGTATGAATTCTGAACCACATACAAGAAAAAAATATAGGAGGACACTTCTGGTAAATTGCCTCGATAAGTAAAGAATAAGTTTTACATATAGAGGAGTCGTCCACCTTTCACAAAAAATAATAATCGACATGAAGAAGTCGATTAATATAATATAGGGGAATATGTCTCTATATATGTTACCACCCACGCTATAATTCTACAAATTCCAGGTGTTTGATCATTTTAAAATTAATTCACCAATCCAAGGGATCATTAGGATAATAGGTCTCATTAATCTACATGATAAAAGAAAAAAGGTAGAATATATAGAATCCCTACTACTAAAGTGGATCATGATAATGAAGTGTAAAATGTATGATTACTCTTTAGTGTTAACCTTAAAATGCCTTATTTGAATATATTTTTACCGATTATTTCTTATCATAAAAAATTTATAATGATATTTATTCACCAATATAAACAAAAGATGTTGACTTATTAGTAAAAATACCTATGGGTTTTTAATTGCATCAAATGAATAAAACTCTTCTTCGATAATGATTATTGGAAGATACTTCCTAAAAATTTAGTTATTACTACCTAGGTGGAATTGGATGTGATATTTTTCATCATTTGTATCTTCATATATAAATATAATATCAATTTATTGGATCAGGAAGCCTAATATTATTTCTTGAATTAGACCACTTTTACATACTACTGTAAGGATGATGATGAACTCAGTTTGGAAGTAAATTCAATAATAGGGGTCATGATACCTAATAGTAGGGGAATCATTGGGAAAATTGGTTGGGAATAAACTCAATACTAATGTCTTGAAAATTTTATGGGAGTATATAGATGTATTCTATGATGAATTTCATAGTTTTCGTCCTAAATTTGAGGTTCTATTATTAATTCAACCCATTCCATAGTCTGTGCTCATATGAAAGTGTCCTTATAGAATGGTCCTAATTGAGTTAAAGTAATTGAAATATATGCTCCAAGTGAATATGTACAGGGTATTAATTTACCTCAGTGATTCATAATGGGGGTCATATGTTGTCTATTTTAATTAGAAGAACCGATTGATGCATATTTTCATTTATTATCATGAATATAAAAAATCATGATAAATAAATTTATTTTATACCGTATATTTATGATATGATTGATCAATACAAAGGGAGAAAATACTTCTATTATATTCATCCTTGATATGGATACCAACTATTTAGGGTTAATACAGATAATATAGCCGATAAAACATTCCACACATTGTATAGACATTATAAATTAAAAAAAATTTGTACTTATATATTCTTGTAAAATATTAATTAATTTGTTGAATATAGTCCTCAAATATATCCATTAATTTTGATGTTAGTAATTATTATATTATTATATATTCGATGAAAATGAAGTTCATGTTGAATATTTATGGACTTGATAAAGAGCATAGAAAAAAGATAAATTTTATTCATTGTTCATAATGTGCGAATTTTGTCTACAAAAAAAGAATCATTTGGGTTAATGTGATTATTGGTGAGGTAGTATCAGTAGATCGATCAAAATAGGGGGGATTGAGTAGCTTACATAGCCAAACATGGTGATAGAGATTCATAGTTTGAATATTTTAGCATGATACCAAGGACTATGAAAAAATTCTCACTATTTATAAGGCCTCAAACCAAATTATCATTGAAAAATGAATGATTTTTTTAGGATATAAGAATATGAAGAAAGAATAATTGAATATAAAAAGAGGTTATTAAATGCACATATACACCCTATATTTGGAAAGGTTTTTTCATATATATATTACTACTTTCAAAAATGTATTTGGATATGTTTTCATGAATAATGATACAATAGCTATTTATGTTCCACGTTAATTAAAGACACATGAGAAAAAATACATAACCCTATATCTGGATATACCAATAGTAGTCCGTGTATTAGATATTTGGAGAAATTATATCTATAGATAAAAATGTTAAATATATTCTGATTATATGACTTTAATTTATGTATTCTCATATAGTGATTTAAACATGCCCCAAAGAAGATGGTTGGAATTTATCAAAGATTATGATTGCTCAGTAAATTACAATCTAAAGAAAGCCAATAACGTTGGAAACTCTATGTAGAAAGGATCATGTTTAATTATCTACAATAAGGATTATAATATATTTATTACTCATTTATATTCAAAGGATGAACATGGGTGTCCGGAAATAAAGGTTGAAATAATATATTTCCCACAATATTGTTCAACCATTGATCTTTTTAAAAAATAAGGAGGCCTAGAGAGATGACATGAAACTGTTGGAGTGGATATGATGTATCCTAAAATTCGTATATTATTCTAGTGATTTTTAATTATTTATTAAACCAATTTTCAATCCTTTAAAAGTAGAATTATGTATTGAGATACTTAATGATTCATATAGGACAACATTTTATATCCATCCAAGAAGCATGAAGATGTATAGAGACCAAATAGAACACATTTTGTGGGAAAATTAAATTAGGGATCACAGAGATTGTATCCTGATTCCTAGTATATAATCATGTTATGTTTTTATATTTTAAATCCAAGGGTATGAAAAAATCATTTCTTATTCCATTTTGGATATCGAAAAATATCACCCTAGATTTTGTTATAGACCATCCTAAGACTCTAAAAGTGATCAATTCTATCTTTGTATTGATGGATCTAACTAATAATTCTATATAATTAGATGACATTTTGGAGTGTTTATCACTTGATTTATATTACATGTTATATATAAATTATGTTTTAAATAATCATGCAATAAAATGTTCAATTACATCCTATCGAGATCTATGGTTCACATGAAATTTATAGAGAATTATCGAATCCAAATTTGATATAGAGATAAGTTTATTTATGAAATATCTCCCTAAAATTGATGGTAAATATGAAAGGAAAATTATAAAATACAGGATATACTATGGGACTTTTCAATATATTTTAATTAAAGCTGGTATCAGTATCTTCCAATATTCAAATTCTTTTAGAGTAATAGTTTAAGAATATAGCATCTAAATGACCCAATTTGAAGCTCCATATGGGATGAGATGTAGAAATATGATATGGTGGTATTGATTAGGTGAAAAGAAGATGTAAGGATATTATATTGTTACATAAATTATAGAAAAGTTTTTGTATATTAAATTTATACAAAATAGAAGATATACCTATAATGATAACCATTGCAAATATTTAGAGTTTGAAGTGGGTGATAAAGTATTCCTTTTTTTATCTCCTAGGAAAAGTGTAATGAGGTTCATATAGAAAGGAATTATGATCCCAATACTTATTGGACCCCCTAATATTCTTTCTCAGATGAAGACAATAGCTTATTTATTGGTCCTGACACCAATCCTCTATCTCGAATATGATTTGTTCCATGCATCTTTTTTGACGATATATATTCTAGATAATGAACATCTAAATAAATAATAATAAATGAAATTGGAACATGAAACATCTTATGTGAAATAACCAGTGGTAATATTGGACCAAAGGGATACAATTTTTCAGAACAGAACTACCATCCTAGAAAATGTTCAATAGTTGAATTATGTTTTTGAAGAAGATATGTGGTAACATAGGTATATAATAAGATAATATTACCATAACATGTTCTTATCTATGATATTTAATTTTTATAGAGCAATTCATTTTTAATGGGGAATAATCTAATAAAACACAATTTTAATAGATATCTATACATAAAGAATATTATTGAATATCCTGTTTCACTAGAAACACCAATCTAAAATGAAACTGCTTACATTTAATAAATATTAAATATAAATTATATAATAAATGCATTGAATTAGCAGATATAAATAAAATCAATCACAGTATAAAATCTAATGAAATAGTATCATGAAGTAATAAAATTTATTATGAGACTCTTTTGACCATGCCAAGAAATGAGGTGGCATCACTATGGTTTTCCTTTGACCAATAATAAGCTAAACATCAACATGGATGGCTTAATTAAAACCACAAACAAGTAAATCTCAATCTCATGGAAATCACTACGAGTTCCATGGGAGCTAAACCCCCAACCATGACTACAACTATGTTATATATTACATCTACATCTTATCAAGATGTATATAATGGATTTAATTATATTTTATGATATTATAAACATGTAATTATTAACATAATAAATTACAATTTTCATTAGTAATCATTTTGATTCATTTTAAACATTTTTTAATAATTTTTTTATTTTCTATTTATATATTAAATTTAATTTAAATTACAATAGAAATATGAATTGAATAAAATTAAACTATTTTTTTATATATCATGTCATAGTTATATTATAGGGATTTTTTCAGATTTTTTGTAAATTGTTATTCTAGGTGATTTTTTTATAAAAAATTCCTGAAAATACTAAAACATTTATGATATAAAAATGATATAAGAATGAAATGAAATTATATTAAATATTTTCTAATTCAATAAATTTATTTAATAAGTAAAATAATTCATTTCATTGTTATATATTGAATTTTTATTCTTATGATTGATATTTTAGAAACTAAGTGATGTTTTTCTAATAATATTTTATGGATCTAATTATTTAATTAAGTTCTTAAAATGATAAATTGTTTTTTTATTTGGTATATAGTCACATAAGATTCATGTTTTACCCATAAACTAATAAATGTTAGGAAAATTATTATTGTACATTATTTTGATATATATTCAATTCAATGATTAGAAATGCAGTTTCTTTAAAACTTATTCTTCAATGCTTTTTGTTAATTCATGTTAATATTAATATATCAAACCCTATATATTGAATAAATTAAAATGATATTCAAATTTTCAATCAATTGTTTCTAAATAGGAAATATGTTTTATTTTATTTTTAATCATAATGTTTAATTTTCATTATAAATTTTAGTCACCATGATAAAGGATAAATGAGTTAAAACTATGTGATAGGGATAGAAATATTATGTAATACTCTCTATAATTTGATTATATGAGTGGATTCTTACCTATATTATCCCATATTAAAATTTTTTGTTTATTTTGTTCAACATAACCTTCAAAAGAAATTTATATTATATAAATGTTAAGAGTATTTACAAAGGTGTCACTCCTCTCACTTACAAAAGAAACCCTTAAATCCAGCACTCTTGTCACTAAATGAGAATGTTATATAAAAAATTATATATCAACATAATATTCCAAAACTCTTATCCACAAACTAGAGTTTTTAGTCACACACAAAAACTACCCCAATAATTCATAAGGAAAGACCAAAAGATGGATTCCCATGTAAGATGTAAACTGTGTTCATTCATGTTTCATTCATCTTCCATTTCCTCCAAATATTAAATATAAATATTTAAAAAATAAAATTAATAAAATTAATTTAATAATATATTATTATGTTTATGAAACAACCAACATCTACCTCATTTCCATATGCTGGAAAAAGAACACATCTCTAATGTGTGCATAAGGACTACCACCTCCACGGAACGATGGATTTTATTCTCCATCAATACATTTCATAGAATATTATTATATATACATTTAATTAATATATATGATATTTAAAAATAATTATTTTTCTTAAAAGACAAACCATTATCTACAATCATTCATTCGCATTCATTAGAAAATAAAAACATTTCATATCATTATATGAAAACTACCTTCTCCATGAATGAAGTATTTTATTTTACATTACCTTATAAAATAGATTTTTCTAAAAATGTATATAATCAATAAATAACACAATAAATGAAATATAAATGTAATTTGAACATCATATTAATAACAAAAATAATTAATTTTCATATAAAAACTTTACAGTTTAAAATTAGTATAATAATAAAATTATCTAAATTTGATTTTATTTATGATAACTAATTAATATAAAAAATTTGTTGTTACCATAATTATATGAAATATTTTTCTATAATTATTTAAATGTTAAAAATGTTTCAAAATATATTTAACCATGGTGAAGATAATTAAAATGTTTTGGAGATATTGACCAAACAACGCCTAGTGGTCGAGTAATGGATAATCTATACAACATATGTTTTGAATTTGTTACATAATAAACAATAAAAAGGAAGTAAACCTGAAATTTTATTAAAAATGTATCTAATAAAATAAATTTTGTTATTTAGGAGGATATAGAAATTTCCCTAATGATTCATGTCATTAGGTAAGGGTTTTCAAACTCAAAATTACTTCTTTTATACATCTTTATGATTATGAATGTGTATTAATTTTAGTAGTGTATTTACTACATATTTGAAATAGGATTTCATTACATATATTGTTATAGGTCCCATTTGAATTTAGTTATTTCAAGGGTTTTAATTTGAAAAGATAATAGGGTTTTATTTAATATTATTTTTTAGAAAATTTAACGTATTTTACCTTGCACATTATCCAATATAACAAAAACAATTATTTTGAATCAAGAATGTTATTATATATATATAAATGGGTTTTATAAAATATTTATACAATATTTTAAATTCATTACAATGGTTTAAATTACAATCTTCATAAAATGATTTTTAAAGATATTCTCAACTTTCTTATTAAATTTTTGAATTATGTGCTTTTTAAAATTTACCACCTGATTCCCTTTTTTACAATTATAACCATTATTAATAATTAATATTTCATTATATGTTTTTAGATTTTGTTAATGAAAATTATATTCTTAATGTTCAGTAAATTTTTCAATTTTTATTTTACGAAATCAATAGGGTATTTCAACTTTCATTCGTAATATGTTTTTAATGATTTATAAATGTATTTTTCATCTTTGTCAACATACTTAAATGAATGTTATTCTTCCCAGAGATTTTCCACCATTTACCGTTTTATATATAAGGCTTATTATGAATTTCTAGGAATGTATTTTTTAAACCCATTTCTTTTCGTGGGTGAACTAATATATAATGAAATTATGATTATTCCCATGTTCGTTTGGAATGCATATGTATGGATGTTAATGGGAGGTGTCCTATATTACCTTATAAAGTACTGGTTAAGGTACTATATCTCTCTAAATAATTATGGTAAAACAGTACTAATGCTCATTGAGTAATGGGAATCATGTAGTGAAGCCTCTACCCCATTGTTATGGGAAATAGATTGTGATTCGTGCACCATTATTTTAGGATTTCCTATAATTATGTTTTTTTACAAAATCTTATGCATATTTTATGCATTCCTGGCTCATGATTTTGGAATCACTTGAATTGTGACTTATGTTATTATTATTGTTAAAGATAGACTAAAATAAGTCTTACGATGTGTGAATTGAGTTCTTGAAATTTACTTTTCTTAAACATCAACCTTCTTTAAGATATTTTTAACATATAATTTTTTTAGTTAAACAAATAAGCATTAAAAATAATATAAAATAAAGGAAATAGCATTTTAACAGATATTTATGGTGGTATAGGGTACACAAATACCCAATTCCAGTCCAACAAATCTATTCATCATGATTTTGGAGATTCTTACTAGATCAAACCTTTTTTAGGGACTAATTGTCCTTTTGTTATAGAATTTGTAAATAATATCAATTAGTCAAAACTTATTAAAAATTCATATTATCTATCGAAACGGATCAAGGAATGCTTTAAAAATAACATCCATTTATGTTATTTTACCAAGAACCTTTCAAATGAATGAGATAAAATATAATATTTACAGATTGATAACATGGTTATAAAATAAAACTGACATAATAAAGAAATATCGAAGAGAGATAATAAGAGTAATGAGTAGGTCTAGGAGTGTATTATGGGAAAATAAGGGAAAACATGATATTGATTCTATATATCTTGAAATATATTATTATTTTCATGTGAAATATAGTAATCAAAAAAATAAATTTTTAGATGATAGTTAGTTCAAGAACATCTGTTCTTCTATATTATACTTTTCATAGTTCCACAGTTTCTAAAAAACATACGAACCACAAATTTTTTTATTTCAAATTAATTTTTACACACAATCCATTTATTTTTATTTACAAACATATAAACATTTACTATAAATGCCTCGATAATAGTATTTTCCATTAAATTATCCTTATACTTGTTTTATTTCTCAATAATGGCCTCTTATTATAATTGATTTTACTAAAAATTGATATTCAAAAATTTAAGAGATACACAAAAACAATAAAGTCTAACTAAATTGCTTCAATGGTAATAATTAAAAGATTGAAAATTGATGTAGTGATCTAGAGGATATTGTGTAGTTAAATTATGCACATTTGAATTTACATTTCATAAATGATCCTCATAGATGATTTGAATCATGTCGTCCTTATTCACATTAATGATTTATCCACAAAGAATAAATTTCATGATGAATCCTTTTCATGTATGTGAATCTTTATTGCAGGTTATTTATTTATCAGGATACTTGACATCTCTAATTCTCTACAGATCCAAATGCCACATGTGGGTTATTTTTTCATACGTAGGTAAATTTCATAAATCATTTAGAACATAGATATTTAAATATCAAATAGAATAGATAATGCTAAAACATAAAGAACATAATTTTAAAAAAACGTAATTAGATATATGAAGTGTATTTGAGATCATCTAAACCTGATGTACATGGGATATGTTGGAATACCATTTGTATTCCAAGAATATCCACCATTTTAATAATCAAAAAAACGTAGAAAACATCAAACATGAAATTTTAATAGGTTAATCAAAATTATTTATACGAATATATGAAATATATATAGATTTCTAAATGTAGTGATTCTCCCTCTTATTTAGGAACTTGTCCCATTTGAATTATTTAAGGTAAAAGTATCCTCCTTATCACGTACTCTCATATTTTTTTCATTAAAAATAAAGGGTATGGATAAAGGAACACTTTTAATTTGAAAATTACTGTAAAAAAAATTAATTACAGTTTCAAAACTGAATTAGATGTTATGAAAAGAATGTTATTTAGCTAACAAAATAATGAAGTTAAATATTTTAAATGGAATCAATTTCTAAAAAATAATGATAAAAAATAAATAATTCAATAATAATCACTACGAAAAAATAAAAGAAATTAACAAATAAGATCATTCATTAATTTCCAATTGTTTTCAAAATTTCCACCATTCAATACCCATAAAAACACATACATACACTACATTAATCAAAATTCATCGTCCAATGGATACTGTAAAACTAAGAAGGAGTCTTGGGTGTAAGAAATATATAGGTATGATTGGTTCGAGAGCTGGTAGGAGGGTCCATTATAGGTGGGTTTACTTTAATTCATTGCATTATAGTACGTTCAGATTATATTACTATAATTTATTTGACTAGAAGACACAGAGTAGGCAAACCAAGAGTGGTTTCAATATGACCTTGAGCTATATCAAAATTATATGATCTAGCATGAGAAATAAAATAAATCACATTAATTTTTCAAAGGATGAGGTTCCATCTTCATAACACTCAATATATAAGTATATTTCGAATTGGTTTCACTATTTATAATATACATTAGAGGAATCAATAGTGAAATATAATTTCTATCAGGAACCTCTATATGTGACCTCATAGACCAAGTTCACTCAGTAGTAATCAAACATGGTTCCCCACATAAAATCAAGTACACCTCCCTGTATTATATAGGCTGCCAACTATTAATGATGGACTATGGTATAAAATTGGGCATACATTACACTCATGATAAAAGTGTAGAATAATGTTATAATAAGACCAATTAATAAAATAATTATATGAAATAACTATGAAAATAATAAAAAACCACATCATATAAATTACAGGGTGATCATATCCAATAGGTTCATAGAGAAATGCTTATCATGGAATTGTATAAGAAAGATATGTATTACATAGAAACACTAATCTAGTATAATATATGTATCAAAAGTAAGAAAGAACAAAAATTAAAAATCCCCCAATAAAATAAAAAATCCATAGCATGTTCCCTTTCTCCCATACTCCTATGAAACAATGAATCATGCATATAAATGTTAACGCTTCCCCTGTCTTTACTTGTATATATAAATTTTGTGTAGGTACCCAACATCAAACCAAACATGTTGTGAGATGACAATTATAATTCCAACACTAATGGTGTCTATAACAAGTACATTATTTTCAAACATGAAAAAGAAGTGTACCTATAAAATGGGTGCACATATAATAAAATCATACGTGATGTTTTCTGGTCTATCATGTCTCACTATTAAATGGAAACCATAAACATGGATAACTATGCATCATGAATAATAATCATTAATAGTGTATTCCATGTAATCGACTATATGCCAAAATGGACAGGATCCAATGAATAGAATCATCCAAAGAATTAATGTAATCAAGATCCATGGATTAGAAATGTCCATGGAATCCAAATATGCTATGTCAGGCATGTAATCTTGATCTAAGGTGTAATATCTATGATTTTATTTTTTAGGTATTTGGCTTATTATTTTTGTGTCTACCATTTCCCCATAAAGTTCTTCTAATTTTTAGTTAAAAAAATATAAATTTTAGGTGAACAGGCCATGGATCATGGTTTGTTCATGGTTAGTAGTAATCGTGAAACCTGCGTATGTAATGGTTCAGAAGTTTAGGTCAAATTCATAGCTATTGCACGACCCTTTAATGGTCATGCACCTCATACCAGGTAGTTGTACATTCATTGACCATTTGAGGAAGCAGTTAGAGTACAACTAATTGATGGTCAGTCAGACAATGATTGGTGGTCAAGTGGTATCTTCTCCTTGAACAACGCATATATAATGGTCACCACATAGTTTTTCAAACCATTCAGACTAATTGTGCGCCCTATCCAGCTCAATATAAATGTGGAATTTACCTTTTTTCCCTTATCTAATTTTATCCCAAAATCACCCTTATTCTCTTCCACTCAGGATTTCGTGCCCAAGAATCCTTCAACCCATCCTCTTTCTCCCTTATACCGTCAATATTTAGTGGATTTTGTGGTAGATCTTCGCGATTTTTCAATAAATTGAGTTTCTCCATTATTGTCTTCATCCATTCTAAGGTTTTATCACTTTTTCTTGGAGTTCCAGTTATCCTGTTTCTAGGGATACAATTTTTAGTTTTTGATCTTGTGTTTCTTGGTTCATTCTTCATACATAGGGTTTATTCTTGATTTATTATGGTGTGGTTGGAGATTCACACTTTTTTAGTGGATTTCTACCCATAAGATAGGTGATTCAGTGCTTAACCATTTTTTGGTAAATCATTTATGCTTTCATGAGTATTTTAAAAATTTATATGATTAATATGTATGATATAAAAGTGGTTCTTAAAACGATTTAAGAATAATTTTCCTTGAAATCTTTTTTGACATTAAATTGTGGGTGTGTCATGTGTAAATGCGTATTATTCTATTTTTCAATTTCTTATAAATTGTGTACATGATTTATTTAGTCGTGTATGTGCTGAGAACAATGTTTGGAAGAGGTTTTGATGTGTTTATGATCATAAAAATGAGTTTTTGTGTGAAAATAGTGGAATTTGGTGTGTGTAATGCATTTTATTCATTTACAATGTGAAAGTGGTACCTTGTGTGGAATGTGGACCTTTATTGGGCACAAAGGGAACCCCAAATAACTAGGTTGGAAGACTATGACTAGTGTGATAGTGATACAGAAGTGGCTTCAGCCTGATTTTACTTAGAAGGTTTGAGGATGAAAACTCTAACTATATATCGATGAGTATTGGAGACCTCTAGGCCATTGGGGTGTCCTCACCTAGTGGATAATGCTTGAGAACATAGTTACTTGTGGTTTTTAAGCCACATTTTCCTTGGACATGAGTTTGAAGTGTCCCATTTATTTCTACTACCTAGAAGATCTTTCCCATGACTAGTACTCGATAGCTATTTCGCACTTACCTACAGTATATGGTATTCATTGATTAGTTGTCCTGACAGAAATCACATTTTCTTTTTCATTTTATTTATCTTTAATGTTTTTTACTTCAATGATTTATTTCTTAAAACTCATTTCCTTAAAATGTTTCCACAAATTCATTTATAAAACCTTCATGCTATTTGTCTTATAATGTTTAATGTATGGAATCCTTGTTTGGTGGCTTCCATTTGGGATTAGTCTCACACCCTACATACACATTTGGGTGTAAGTATTCATGTTGATGTTTTATATAGGTAAAGGAAAATATTTTAGATATGGTGAATCATGTTGCTAGTGGTTCTCTTTAGAGCGGTGTTTCAAAGGTGGATTGAGGGCGATTTTCCTCTTACCATGCAATGGGTTTTGAGTGGGTTTTTGGTTCCTCCGTTTTTTCTATCCTTTGGCATTCATATATAAACCATGTATCTCTAATTTGGAATTGATTGAGTGATTTTGTGTTACAAATTATTAGATTTAGGTTGTTTATATTTGTTAGTTCTTTTATGTTGGTTAATTTGGGTAAATCATTCATATTTATTTTTATTGATACTCGTGCACTTGTGAAAGTCCATGGGGATCAAGATTTCTCTTTGGTCCTTTCCACAGACCGGTTCGGGCACCACATCTGATGAAGAACTGGATGGGTTCTTGAAAAAGTGCTATTACAGCTGGTTAATCTCATTTTGTCATGTTATTTAGGATGTGTTTGGATAGACTAGAGAAAGATTATTAGGGATTCGAGTTCAGGTTTTGAGTAGGGTTTTCAACCAACACACATCATTATAGACCTCGAGTCACAATGAGATTTTGTGAATTTTTGTATGACTTCTCTTCTAGGTGGGGCGTCCATGCTGCAGACTATACATGTACATTGGGTGGGGGTGATGTGGTTTTGTAAATTCATTTCATGTCATGTTCGATATATTTTTAATTGTTTTTATTTACAAAAATGTTCATATTTGTCACTATTAATGATTTTTCTTATTAATTTTCCATTTTTTAGCAACATGCCTCCATAGAGAATTCCCATGAAACCACGGGAAGATTCTATAGAGAGTTCTCCCTCACCTCTTGATTATAGGATGGTATAATATATTGTTTGGACTATTCAGACTCTAGGACAAGGAGCTAGTCCATGTCCTTATCTAGTCATGGAAGTTGATTTGGGTTCAAGGAAGGGAAAATCCAAAGAGTTTCTAAAGAACAAACCTTATTCTTTCTGAGGTAGAACATAGACTTTAGAAGAAGAGTAGTGGACCAAGAATATATAGATCATGTTTTAATTTCAAGACACTCACAAAGCGATTAGGGAAAATTCACCTAGTTTATAATAGAAGATCCAAGTTGGAGGTGGTGAGACTTAATAGATCATGCATGGAATCATGAGAAGATTAGATGTAAAGACTTCAAGGATGGATTGAATTCCCAATATTTCCAAAAGGTCATAGGCTATTCTAGGTCTCAGGATTATTATAATATCATTCAGGGTGACTGGTCGATGATGGACTATGCTAACTAGTTTTCAAAGAATTTTCTGTATGAACCTAAAATATTTTCCAATGGGAAGATGAAGGATCAGATGTTTGATAGGGGTATACAACCATATATCTATTAATAGTACATTATATTTATGTTAAATACCTATGATAAAGTATTTGATCGATCTTGTATGGTAGAGATTGATAACAAGGGAAGTTATTGTTTCTCTAGGGATATGTCACCAACGGGTAGTAGTAGTTCATATAAGAAGAATAGGAAGCGATATGAACATATGAAAATGGGATGTGGCAGCTCAGGCCATTCTTCCCAGTAGTCTTCATAATTGAATTCTAATGTAGGGTATGTTGTGTGCCGCCAATGTGGGAAGGAAGGGAAAATACGACCAACATGTACATCTTCTCCAAAAACATGTCATTTAAGTGGATTTATAAGACACTTGTAGTGTTTTTGAAACACGATGCACCCAAGCCAGAGTGGGGTAAGATCTATGGATTCAAGGGGAATTTTAGCTAAATTTGAATTATCCAAGATGATGGGATCTCAGTTTGGTTGTCGTTGAAATATGAATAGGTCTTCTTCTAGATATAGTCATTTCAGGCAAGATCCACAGGGTTGTGGCCATGTTCAGACTCAGGTAATGACCATGAATCATCAATATGTGGATTCAGCATGAGTGGGACTGGATGAGGGGCCCTCATGAGTTCAAGGTATCATTCTATTTTAATCTTATATAGATATTATTTTTTATACTGGTGATTCTATTTAATTTATCTATGCCTTCTTTGTGACACTGTTTAACATTCTAACCTATCATGTGTCCTTTTATATGGAGTTGGTAAAGTCATTGGGTAAGAAGAAGGAGTAGCGTCTCTGGGTACCATCTTGTGCGCTCTCTATGACAGGGGTCACGATGGAATGAAATTTCTTGGTTACAGATATATAACTTATTTATGTGATACTTTTCATTGATTTTATGGTATGCTTCCAAGATCATGTTGATTTTTATAGGTGATAGGTATAATTCAAGGTACCTAATGGGAGTGATCGGGTTTTTTGAGGAATGTAATCCTTGGTCGGGTCATGATAGACCTCCACGCACAGAGTTGGGTAATCTCATTTTTCAATTATCATCACTGCTTATATAGAATGATGATGGTACTTCGAATGGTGGATTACCTCTTGTAGTGGATGAGTTACCAACGGTATTTATAGAGTTTTTTTAGGTTTACCCCCAGAAAGGGGTGTAGAGTTTTCAATTGATTTGGAACTAGTGACACAACCAATATATCTTCCATTGTATCATATGTCATCCACCAAGATGAGGTAATTAAAGATACAACTGGAAAATTTAGAATCTAAAGGGGTCATTCTCACATCCTTCTCCCCATAGACTACCCCAGTCTTGTTTGCTAGGATGGATGATGGATCTCCACGATGGTGTATCTATTACAAGAATCAGAATAATGTAATCATCAAGAATAAGTATCTTCTTCCAAAATTAAGGATTTTTTTGAACATCTAAAAGGGGAGAAGTGGATATATAATATATACTTCTGTTTGGGTTATGAAAAATTCAGGGTAAAATAAGAGGATATCTTGAAAATGGATTTATGAAGCATGTACCACCACTTCAAATAATTGATCATGACATTCAGATTGATGAATGATTTAATGGTCTTCATGGAACTCAGGAATAGGTTATGCCAACAATATCTGGAATGTTTCATTTGTGTATTCATGGATGACATCCAAGTTTATTTTGGATATGATGAAGATAACAAGAAACATTTATGGATCGTGATGGGAACTCTTCGGGATCGCTGACTCTATGAAAAGATTTCAAAGTGAACATTTTATAGTTGGGGTGTGATGTTTCTAGGCCATTTTGTCTCAGAATATGGGGTTTCGGTGGACCCTAAGAATATTAGAGCAGTATTTTCATTGGAGAAATTGAAGAACATGTTTCAAATCTGGATTTTCCTTAGCCTGGATGGTTATTATAAGAGGATTCTTCGGTATATCTCTTGGTTGAATTGATCCATTAAATCGCTCACATGGAATGGGGTGGAGATTGAATGGATCCCAGAGTGTCATGAGTCCTTTGAGGTGTTGAATATTTCGTTTTCTACCAAACCTATTTTAGTATTGAAGGAATCTAGAATGGAGTATGTGGTTTATTGTGACACTTCAGTAATGGTTCTCATATGTGTTCTTACGCAAGATGACTATGTGGTGGAATATGGTTTTCACCAAATACGACCAAATTAAAAGAATTACCTAAACCACTACATAGATTTAGTACCGGTGACAGAGGCCTTGAATAAGTGGAATCATTATCTTGAATGGGAGAATTGTTTTTGTTTAATATGATCATAACTTTTTGGCCTACATGTTCTCCCAAAAGGATATCAATTTGAGGTACAATCATTGGATTGAATATCTATAGGGGTCTGACATTGATATCATCTATACCCTAGGAAATTGTAATGTGGTGTATTATTCTTGAGGAGGAAGGTGTCATTGTAGGCATTGAATAATTCCAGTGATGAGTGGTCTTTGATGGGGCTCTATGACCATATGCACATGGAGACCAAGGATCACAATGGATGTGAGTTCTTGGATAGTGTTCAGTTGGATCCTTATCCTCTAGGGATGATTTAGTTGGAGAAGAATAGTGGCGACATTATCCAATAGTGTATGAAGTTTATTCAGGGTGGTGATACATATGGAGATTGGTTGATGTCTCTCTGGGGAGTTCTTCATTTCAAGGGACATTTTTTGGTGCAGTCGTCTTTGCAGAATGTGGTGATATAGGATGACCACCAGCCTTAATGGGCCATCCATCATGGAGCTACCAAAATGTATTATGTATTTGTCAGTATTTTTAGTATCCAGAGATGAGGTGAGATATATATGACATTGTATCGAGATGCTATATATTTACTCATGTGAACGTAGAGAGTAAAAGGCCATCTGGTTTGCTTCAGTCATGACCCATTCCAATCTAGAAGTGGGATTAGGACTCCAAGGATTTCATTATTATCTTACCTTGTAAAACATGGAGAAGGAACACTATCTTGGTGGTATGAAACCATTGGAACAAATAAGACCATTAAATTTTAATTAGATATTTAGATAAAGTGGGTGAGTTGGGATGGTGGTGTTATCTAGAAGTGGTAAGGCTTCATGTTGTGATGTCAGTAATCATTTATGTTATGGTCCGATGTTTTTTATCTTGGTTTTTAAGGCCTCTAGATGGAATTGTCGATGAAAATAAAGATAAGTAAGATATACCACCCTGCAATGGATCATCAAATAGAGTGGAAAAATATTATTTTTTATGACATTAGTCGTGCCTTTGTTTTTGATGTCGAAGGATCATGGAATATCCATTTAGGATTGGGCATGTTTTTTATAATAATTATTACCAATATTATATTTTAATGGATCCATTTTAGGTTCTATATGGTCATCCTTTTTGGTCCCCATTGTTTTGGGATGAGGAATGTGAGACCGCCCTACTGGGATAGAGCGTTGGGAAAGAAATGTCTCAGAAAATCATGTTAATCAGGTAGTGACTATTTGTAGCTTAGAGTCACAATAAATATTATGTATATATGTGGTGTCATTATCTTCAATTATTTATGGGTGTCTTGGTGTTCTTGATTTAAGCACCTTGCACGTGTCATCTTCTATTTGGAAAACAATTAAATCTAACATTGAGGTATGTCGTTCCTTCTGAAATCATTGAGTAGATTGGAAAGGTGGATAATAAGTTGGATTTTCCTTCTCAGTTGATGTCAATCCATGATGTGCTCCATGTCTCCCAATTGAAGAAGTATAATACATTTCCATATCACATGTTGAATATGGAGGGGATTGAGTTAGTGCATGATCTATCAATTTTTGATGCACTAGTACAGATAGTAGATTCCTAGGATATGGTGGTTTAGGTATGTCAATTCCATTGGTTTATATCCTTTGGAAGCATTATAATGGTATAGATGAGACATGGGAGAATAAATCATGTGTTGTATAGGATTTTCAATTTTTGTATGATCAAGCTCTAAATTGACTTTCTAGGGATGGAATGCATTCATGGTGGGAAGAATTTTCACATCCGTGGTTTTATTATTAGGTATTTATCTTCTTATTTTTTACCTTATCGTTTCACCTAGATTTATTTTGAGTTTTGAAAAAATTGGAAATTTAGGGGTGAATAGACCCTAGAACATGGTTGGAGAATGGTTAGTAGTAACCCTTCACCCTTCCCAGGTAACTATGCAGTAGTAAGAGGTTGAGATAGTATCTATGGTACGACCATCACATAGTCATACACCTCATCCCAAGTTTTTATATGGTGTCTATACTTTTGAGGATGCAGTTACCGCATGGCTAGTGCACGACTAGTATGACCATGTGAGGTGCATGTGTGGTTTGTTAAACTTGGACAGAGTGTCTGTCAAAGTTGTTGCATGGGTTTTCAAACAATGTAGATTAACCATGAGCCTTATATAACTCATTAAAAATATATAATTTACATTTTTCCCCTCCTCATCTTTATCCCCAAATTCACCCCAATTCTCTCCCACTCATGATTTCAAGCCATAAAATCCTCAATACCATCCTATTTCTCCCCTTTACCTATAATTTTGAGGTGGATTTGGTGGGAGATATTCATGATTCTTCATGTAAGATAGTTTATCCATTGTTTCCTTCCACTATTCTAGGGGTTTCTCTCCTCTTAGTGGAGTTTCATATCTCCAGTAGCTAGGGTTATGATTTTTTGTGTTTGATCTTGTGTTCTAGGGATTTATATTCATATTTAGGGTTCTTTCATTCTTTCTTGAGTGGTGGTTAAGGTGTGGTTGGAGATTAAATCTTATTTTAAGAGATTTTTACACATGAGGTAAATGGTTTTTTGCTTAAACATGGTTTGATAAATTCATTATACTTTCTTGAGAATGTCATAATGTTATATGATTAACATGTGTGGGGTGAATGTGGTTTTTGAAAGGATTTAATATGTATTTGGCTTGAAATATGTTTTTCAATATGAAATTGGGGGTGTTTCATGTGTAAAACCGTACTATGAAATTGGTAAATTTATTATAAATTGTGTTAGTTATTTAATTATGCATATGGTGAAAACCATGTTTGGAACATGTTTCTTTGTGAATATGATTTTCAAAAGGGATTTGTGTGGGGAAATTATGGCATTTGGTGTACATTATCAATTTTTTGCCTTAAGCAATGTGAAAGTGGTACATCATGTGAAATGTGGAACATGATTGTGCACAAAGGCAAAACCCAAGTAACTAGGTGGTCATACTATTACTACTCTCCTAGTGATAGAGAAGAGGATTCCACCAAGTTATAGATATCAGGTTTGACGATGACAAATCTAAGTAAATATTGATGGGGATTGGATACCAGTAGGGCATTTGGGTTTCCCCTATTAGTGTATTATGCCTGAGAACATTGTCAGTTGTGGTTCATAAGCCACGTTGTATTGACACATGAGGTTCAAGTGTCCCATTTCAACCTAATGCCTAGAGGGTCGTTCATGTGACTAGTGATCTATGGATCTATCACTCTTACTGAAAACATTAGGTATGATTTGATTGATTATTTAAAAATCATGTAATTTCTCATTTAATTATGTGTTTATTTATTTATTTATTTCTAAAAAAATTATGTGAAATTTTTCCACTCTTTCATTTAAAAAACCTACCTGTTATTTGTTTTATAATTTTTAATCCATGGAATCATTATTGGGTGAAATCCTTCTAGGATTAGACTCACTCTATAATTACACCTTTGGGTGTGAGTATACTAGGATATTTTTTGATACATGTAATGTAAGTGATTTTTGAGACGGTGGATTAGGTTTCTAGTTGTTATTTAAGGGGTGGTGTTGCAAAGGTGGATTTTGGGTGATGAAACTCTTTCAATGCAGTGGGTTTTGGTTCCTTTTTTGTAGTATCCATTTTGGTTCTTATATAAACCTTGTATCTAAAATTTGGAATTGATTAAGGAGTTCATGATTATGAATTTTCAAATTTAGATTATTTATATTTTTTGGTTGTTTAATGTTTTTAAATTTAGGTAAATCAATCCCATGTATTTTTATTGATTCTCATGAACATGTGCCTGCCCATGGGTATTTGGAATGCCATTCGGGCCTTTCCACATATCTGGTTAGGCACTAATTTAGATGGTGACCTGAATTAGTTTGTGACACAGGTTGTTGATATATATAGGGAATCCTAATGGGTTATTAGATATTAAGATTAAAAATGTCTCAGGATTCATAACATATTAAGTAAACTAGTTAAACTAGATCATTGGATTAGACATGCCCAAGGTATCCACATAAGCCATGTAAATAAGATACATGATGTAAAATTTTTAAAGGCATCCAAATTGGTTGTGATATCCAAGTAGTAAAATTTAAATGGTATCCTACCATATCAAGTAAATCAATAAATCATATCTGAGGAGTAGAAATTTCCAAGGATTCAGAAATATGTAAAATCTATTCATTATAATTGTCTATATAATATAATAAGGTCATTGGTGGAATATTGTGAACACACCATCATCCTCACAATCAGTTTATTCATCCTTTCATAAACCATTCAATTAATTATTACACTAATCACATCATAATAAGATAAATTCAAAGGGAATAACCATTTCAAAAATTTCATCTACAATGAAAATGTTCTATAAGGTTCTTACAACCATTTCAAATTATAATAATTTTCATATTAACTTTTCAATTAAACATACATTTCTCAAGGAACCCAAAAGTTTGATTAATTTTGATAGTAAGGGAGAACCAACCCCATGGGTTATTAAATTCGAGGTAAACTACCAAAAACCTCTTATAAGATTATCATGGCATGTCATATTCATTGATTTATCATTTAACATAACTCCCAATTAATTAAGGAAGCATCAACTAGAAGTTCGGCATGATTCCTAACAACAACTAACTAAAAACAATGATATTTTAAGTGAAATTTATATACCACCTTTCTTTTGACAATAGAAGAATATGTTTTCAATATTTTCATATCATTAGATCTAGATCATAAGAAAATTAAATAATTGATGAACATTCTGAAAAATGGTATAATAGCTACTACAAAAAATAACTCCATCGAGGGGATGCAAAATGATGTAAGATTAAAGGTGAATAGATAAATCCCTCACAGGAATCCAATGAGATCAATGATGAAATAATTGTTGTCTAGATCTTCGATATATGGAAAATCATATGATATACTTCTATAGGATCCTTCATTTTTAGAATTGTCTAGCCCCATTTATAGAGAAGTAAATAAGGATAACGTTTAACAATTTAAATAATTAAGGTAAAATAGACATTTATCATCTAAAAATATTGTTATACAATTGTTCAAACGGTGCACAAACTATGCACCCCACTCAAAATAAATACCTCCCTCACATGGTTATAGATCATGATTAGAAAAATTGTGCACCGATCATGAATTTTACATCTATCAAATACACTTCATCAAATGCATGGTTGTATAGCTTAGGATGCATAGTTATAGAAAATCATGTTCCCACTACTATGAACAGTAATTCCCCTTATGGTTTACTCAAATCATGTGGCCTTAGAAACACGATTTCTATTAACCATGTATCCCAACTATTTTCTTCCAAATCCAGGGATTTGGGATCTTAAGATCCCTAGAATCCCTCATTTACTCCATAACCTTACTAATCATTCACATTAGGTAAAAATAGATGAATTAATTCATAAATTAAAAGGATCCATACCTCATTGAAAATTGGAGTTCTTAAAATATCCCTCTTAAAGAAATCTATTTCAGAATTTCCTTTTATAGGGGTAAAGAATCATTTGAGAATAAATATGCTCACTAGAAATATAGGTTGGCCTATCACTCTCAAGTCTCTTCTTTCACATGATTTTTCTGCTATGGAATCCATATGATAGGAACTTACCATCATCATAGAACATTCTCACCAGGATCATTAATATGAGTAGGATTATCCTAAAAGGATTCATCTACCTCCATTCAACCTCCATGTTCTGAAGAATATGTGTCAAATTAGTATGCTATTAGTGAATTTGGGATAAGTGGAAGACATCGTGCATGTACCACTACATGTAAGGTAACTACATGCAATACAATACTAGCTTTAATCTCTATATGATCTCAAAAGTCCCAGCATAATGAGGTTATAACTTCCATAATTCTCAAATCCTCCTATGATTGAGTCTAGGTCAAACTCTTTAGAAAAAATAACTTCCCACATTGAAATATAGTGTTCCGTGAGGAATATTGATGTATGAATTTTTTCTAGTTTAACCTATAAAAATTCACTTCATGATAATATATGCATTATCTAGTGTATCCTGAATGATATGGGTACTCAATAGCACTGCCAATCATGTATTTAAGTAGAAAAAAGGATAACAAACCGACCTAGTATAAATAGATTCATAATGATCCATCTGTATGGTCACTTCCAATTAATTATTATAAGTGAAATCAGTGAGAGGTAACTACTTCTCCCAATAAACTATTAAATCAAGGATTAATTCTTGTAGCATTCCCCCTAAAACCTATATTAAATTCTCATACTTACCATTAGTTTATTGGTTATAGGATATACTCAATATTACATGTAATCCCAGTGTCCTCTACATCCCCTTTTAGAACACCAATTTGAAAACGTCTTCTCTATTTGATACAATAGAATATTGATCCACATGGAGGCTTATGATCACCTAAATGTAGAGACTTCTGAGATAATCCACTAAAAGATGATCCTAAGTTGGAATAAAATTGGTAACCATACAACATCACTACCCTGAGGTGAGATTTGTAGTCCTATGATGAAATCCATGTGGATTTTGTCCCACTTCCACTAAAAAAATAAAAAAGAGATGTAAAATTCCCACTATTACCTATGTTTTTCCATTAACTGCTAATAAATGAAATACATAAGAATGAACCCAACTATCTCAATTTTCATCCCCATAAACCAGTTCAAATGGTATATGTCTTGCTACAAATTGTAATGAATGAAAATAAAAACGTATATAAAGGCATCGGTCTCTCACCTCAAATCCTACTCTGTCTAAATGAAACCATACATGTCCCTAGATACAATACATTCCATCCCTACCAATGATCAAACCTAGAGGCAGGTTATCCACTAAAACACCCACTCATATGACCGAGCCCTTTGATTCTAATATATAAATCAGCTTAAATATATCCATAAGTGAAGAGGTCATTGAAAATATGCAAGCATAGACTGTCCATGATAGTCCTAAACCTCTATATGAATCTCCAAAAAAACGAGCCCATAAAATGCCACTCACTATTAGCCTCAATAACTATTTGTGGATGATTATTCCTACTTAGAACATTATAAATTTAACTTCCCCATCTGAGAGTATATGTAATATTAAAGTGAAAGTACTAAAGTTTTCTAAACCACCGTTCTTTCGTAATATTTAAGTAACACTATATAAATATTATCAGGAGTCTTCTATGGACTATGTGCAAAAAAAAATATATGAAAAAATAACGCTTCCAACAGCAAAAGGCGTGTATAAAAGTGGCTTACTAGGGATCATGTGCCCCATAGTTCCTCTCATATGCCATCAAATTATGATACAATTATCTCTTGAATTTCTCCTCATATGTAATAACAACTCCTATCCCAAAACATGATGAATCAAAATACATTGAGTTTATTCTACCGGGTTCCGGTAGAATTATCATCATTATTGATGTTAGTCTCCCTTTCATCTCTTGAAACAATTTCTTGCAGAATTCACACGATGATAAATTTACTCCATTCTTAGTAAATCTCACAAGAGGTGCTTCTAAGAATGAGAATTCCTATATAAAAATATTTCAACAACCAACTAGTCCTAAAAATGTCTATATATAATAGATATGCAAGGAATGATCCTAGAAAACTACATATATCACATTCTATAGGTCTATTGATTCTCTTATACCGGATATAATAAAACCTAGGAAGTGAATCTGATCTGTCCATAAGAGGAACATTGTAAGCTTAGAATATACAGTATTCTATCATAGTGCATCCTATATAATCTCATGGTTAAATTCATGGTCATATCAAGTGTGATAATACACCAATATTTCATCCCTGAATACCAGAAAAAAGGAACCTAGATAGGGATAGAAAAAATGGTTCATCGGTTCCCTAAGAAATACTAGTGGGATCATATGACCCAAGGTATGAAAAAATACCCATATAGATGACACCTACTATATAATGATGTATGAGGTATTTCTGATGGTCTAACATGAACCTGATGATAACCCAATATTAGAATAATCTTCGAGATCATCTGAGCCCTAAAGAGATGGTCAAATATATCATCCATATGTGGAAAGTGACACCAGTTATTAAATGTAAACTGGTTAAATTTATAATAATCGACACATAAATGAAGGTTTCAATGCAGATTCATTGAGAAATAGACTGAAAAATTCTGCAGAGATGTATTGGGTTATATAATCCACTATTATTTTATATTTATATCAACATGTTAGAATCCTCCAATTCAATAGTAACCATTATTTATGGAGTAATGAATACTAGTTTATCTCATGTAACAAGCTTGATAGAGAATGATACCACTCTCTTTAGATATAGTCATGAAAATTCAACCAATAAAACATCCCTGAAATGATTATCCATTTCATGGGAATCTGCCTAATGTGTTACCCGATCAAACAGATATAAACTATAAATCTAGTCTCTCATACCTCCAGACTATGATACTTTGGTCTAGATTAGCTCTCATGTACATCCCATTCACCCATAAGAATAAAATCCCATCCCTATGGTGATGTGAAATTCACCCTTTGTTGATTGTAATCAATATAATCAGTATACGAAATCCACTAGTCTTTCTTGAGAATGATATCATATCCCGTTATCTCAAGGAAAAAGAGGTCACATAGAAAGATACAACCACCTATCTTAAGGTAAAACTACCTAAACTAGATTAAACTCTCTAATCATATACCCTATGGAGTGTTAAGTGTCATTAGACCACAAAAGAATAGAAAATTTATCTCAATGATCTCCACAATGGGAACATATAAGAATGAATGATACAAACATATATCATAATGGGTGGATACAAATAATTAGGCTAACTGAATTGTATCTATCACTATAGAAGTATTAACACTCCGCTTCTTAGGTATTAGTTATACTATAAATATATTCCCAAAATGGTTGCTCTGAGACATAACCTAACTACCCTAAAAAAGGAAACTATATTTTCTCTATGAGTATGGATTCTGGAAACCACATCCATGACCACCACCTCATCCTAATCAGTTAGTCACAGTCTATCTTCCTTTGTGATTAGATACTACTGGCTCTACACCTACACATGGAGTCAGTGAAGATGTTCTCTCACAATATGCTATAGGAAAATCATGGAAAAAAATTTTAATTTACAATCATGCCATAATCATAGACATTTACTAGGTCTCTATCACATTATCTTCACATGTTTACCTAACTATCACACCAATGATATAGACTAGAACTATAATAACTCATTCTATGACTATTATTCCTCTCACGAGAGACCACAAGGTGTCTCTTCTGATGACATGACACAGATCCATTGGGGTGAGAAGCATATCTTCACTGGTCTACTCCCCCATATTCCATCAAGTTACGTTTAGTAATAAGCACATAATTTATTATTATTTTTTGGTAGTAATCTAAAAAAATTCCACTTGTGATCATATATCATACCTAATAACATCCTCAAGTCTCTTAGATTTAGGAAACATGTCATCTAACATAATATGTTTGAAATGATGGATCACGATAAAATGGGATGGATTATCCATGACTGATAAAGAACCACATTCCTTGTGTATAAGCCCCATGGATCTGTTGGTCCTCAACATTAAGATATAGAAATAATCATAGAAGGTCATCAATAAATCACACCACGCCATATCTTTTTTATGATCAATCTGGGTAACAAAATTCCCCTTTATCATGGGGGAATCCTAAAGAATATATGTTGTGATATACATTATCCTCTTATTAGGTCTATTGAGATGGTGAAAAATAGAGAGAATGGAATCGATCAATGATACTACATCTTGCGGTCCTCTATCAACCCCAAAAGGGTGGATGCTACTTCTAAAACTCATGTGTCTACTCTACCATTGTTATGGGAAATCGCATTTCTCCAAGAATGGTCTTCATAAAACATTGGAATACATATTAGAACTAGGACATAGTAACCATATCATTTATAAATGGTTATTGTACAAGAGGAAATATGGGATGCTTTGATGGTGATCCAGGGTCCACCACCTCTAGATCATGGACATCGCTACCCTTCTAGAACACAACTGGAGGTCGTCACAGTGGCATATCTCATCAAAATCCATGTTCATCCCAAAGTTATACCAAAATTATCTTAATGTACATAGACATTGCATATTTTTTCTGAGTAATTAAAAAATTACACTAATAGACACCCAAAGTCTGTATTAGTTCAGTGTCATTGGAAGCATGGAATCATAAACACAGGTACAAAATTTTTTACATTATCTCCCACTCAGTTTTTTATTACTAGAACCCTTCTTAGAAACATCATAATTAATACATATCTCAATAATATTTTGATGGAAACGTAAAATGTGGTGATAAAATATTCTCTTTAAGGGTTAAAAAGATATATATGTAAGAATAAACATTGTCATAGAGATATGAGAATGTGATCAAAACATTACAAGATCATACCTTGCATATCAATGATCATAAAAATGAATAATGTCATAAATCATGGTTGTTAATAAGACATAAATAACAAGGAAATAAATAAAAAATATATGAAAGAATAAAATTAGAATAAAATAAGGAATTTTGAAAAATAATAATCATATAATAGGATTTTCTATACATATCGGGCATTCTTTTTTCCTTGTAAAAAGAATAAAAAATTGACATGACTGGAAAATGACAAGAAGTTTGTTTAAAACAAAATCCTTTTTTAAAAAGTTAAAATGTGGGGTAATTGTATTTTAAAAATTATATACGAATATTTGAAATTTTTTGGAAACATTTCTTTAATGATAACATGGTTTGATGGAACAAATATTTCTGAACAAAGAGGGTAAAGTCGGGCTATCATAAAAATGCATTCTTAACTATCTTATGTTCCCAAGAGTGTAAGAATAGTACCAATACATTAATATATCCTGAATATCCATATTAGAAGAAACCTAATGAATTTTATAGAGGTATGTATCATAATATTTCATCAATTTAAGCATAAACATAAATAATATCAAAAAGATATGAGATTATTTCAATAATATCACACCAATTGGTATCTTTGTACCATACTCCCCATGTTAGAAATTGAAATTAACTGAAACATAACATATCCTGGAAATAATCATATTCATTATATAAAATTTAATTGTAATTATATACACCTCATGGAAAATATAGGTGAATAACATGTCATGTGTCTCAGTGAAGGAAAATTAAGACAAAACTATCTTACCGATTTGATAAGTTTTGAAACTAAAACCCTTGAAAGAAAATCCATATAATTTAAATTTAAAAACCTAAAAATATAATAATAAGAATTATATAATAAATCCATGTTTATTATACACACCTCAAAAAAGATATTATTGGTCACTAAGGCTTGTATATCAGAGAAATAAAAAGGTGAGACGAAATCCACTTAACCTGCGCCTTGACTCTCACTGTACTCATACAATAACCATGTATAATAATTATAATTTTTTTTATAAAACTATAAAATAACCATATTATTATTTCTAGTAATATAATTTTTTTTATAAGGACATAATATTACCCCCTTTTTAACAATTATATACCAATGTTTCACTTCAGGAAATATCTGATTTGTTCTTTGAATGTGACATAATTTGTTATATCTTGTGTCCACATAATTATAGAATATTTTAATGATTTTAAACCATAATGTAAATATAAAGTATACGAAAAATATTTCAATTACAATAAAATATATTTTATAGATATATGAAAATAAATATAGTGTTTATGGAGTCGGTGGGCCGTATGTATGCCAGAACGTTGTTTCTGTTTTATTATCGTATTAAAAGATAGAAATAAAATGACATATATATATATATATATTATCAATAAATTATAATTACTATGACATATATATATTATAATTATACTAAATACATCCTTGATACATTAATTTATTGTGTGAACTAATCACATCTCTTTGACGAGGCCGTATTCCTTACTCCCTAAAACGAAATTTTCATATTTTCACCCAATAGAAAGTATAATGTTCTGTGTTTGAAAAAGATTATAAATTATGAAATAAATATTAAATATAAAATATAACATATTTAAATATTTTTTCAATCATATTTTACACTATGAGATGTGGAAAAAAATGAATAATCAACGTTTTGTGAGGAAATAGTTCACCACACACATAAACAATATATTCGTTTCCCGTTAAGTGGATGTGTCTGTATTTTTAGGTAAAAAATTTAGAAAAAAAATAGTCAAGTATATATAATTTACTATGTTTTTTGTTAAATTATATAATAATAAGTTTCCATGTGGTAGATAATGGAAATAACATAAAAGAACTTGGGAAGAATGTTACCTCTTATTCGAGTAACTTATTTTGGTTTACACCAAAAGAATTAAATGGATTGATTTATAACTATGGGGACATGTATAGGATGATGCTAGGTATTTTTAGGATTTATTGTGGTAGATATTGTTCTATCCAAAGATTATTGATAGGTGTAAGGAAGTGGTACACAAGAGGCCAATTTATAGTGTAGGAGGAGCAGCACTCTTGTAAATTTTTGGAAAATGGGATTTCACCTTTGAATTTCCCTTGGAATGGGACTCCCATAATGGAAGAAATTAAATCCACGTGAGGATAGGGTTGAAATATGGCCAGAAAATGGATCTTGAATAGGTTTTTAGGTTAATTTGTCCCTTAATATTCAGGTATATTCCCTTATCAAGATTAACTTTTCCTTAATAATTGTAACACAGTTTAATTACATTCACTAATATTTTTAGTTATGAAAAAAGTTATTATTATTATACATTAATATTTATTTTATTAGAAATATTTTACCCATTTTTAAAAATTATAATCACATAATTGGTATAAATAAATTTAAATTTAATCTCGTTTATGGGATGACACTACGAGGTTTTAATGTAAAAATATCTAATCATTTTCTATGTTTTTACACTCAATTTTAGAGATAAATTTAATACAGTGATATAAATTAAATTAATTGATAAAAATATTATCTAATTAAACTTTAAAACAAATATAAAATGCAATTTAACATGATAAATAATGTAGATGAAAAAGCAATTTTGGACTAAAATCCAGTATATTTTGAACTATTCATTAAAAATGAAACCTCACGGGAAAATACCAAATATTTAACCTAACATTATTTTTATGATTATAATTAAAATATTAAGTTTATTTTAACATATATAATCCATAAAAGTTCCAAAAATTAGATCTAAAATATGTACCCCATTTAAATGCGATAATAATACCTTAATAAGAAATATGGTATTTTGTACATAAAATTGGAGTTATTTTTATCTTAAGCCTTTATAATAAATTAGATGAATATAAATAATTTTTTATTGATCATATAATATATTTATATATATCATAGTAATATCACTCATCAATTTTGAATAATTTAAATTTATAGGGTAAAACAACTTTTGTGGTTACAATAATATATTCTTTTATATTCAATTATTTTTCATTTTAATTTATAATTTATTTATAACCAATTAATTCATTTCATATTTGTTTAAACCAAATATTTTCATTATTTATTTAACAATTTTCATAACTACTGACTTAAAATCTATGTTATATTAAATAATATATCATTATTCGATAAAATTTGGTCTTGGATGTTGCAAAATCCATCGATGAAAGTAATTGTTGCATGTAACATAGACTAACCTCAGCGTTCGGTGAAGTGCACACATAAATTTATGTTGTTTTTAGTGCATTAATAAATTTATTTTCCATATAATTCAAGAAAAAAATCATTATTTAATATAAAATAACTACAAATTTAGTGGGGTATGATATAAAAAATAGCTACAAGATTAAATTATTTCGAAAAAAAATTTCAAAAAATATCAGGTTCTTACATTAAACCCCCATAAAATGAATCTCTCTCTAAAAATCTTCTAGGTATTCAATGTTTTAATAATTTAATTTTTAAATCATAGAAAACCACATTACAAAAATTAGAACTTATACTTCCCTTTAAAATTGATAGTTAGAATGATAATAGTTACCCAATGTAACATATAACTAGGTTTCCTCATAAGATAAAAGGTGTTTGGAGTGAAGATTTTGCATGGAGGAAAAGAATAAATCTTTATAGGTTGTTATTGAGTCCATCAATCACAAACAAGTGAATGATAAATAGAATGTTTTGGGTCTCAAATTAAAAAATCTACAATGATTTAAAAGGCCACCAGTTTAAAAAAACTATGGTCCTTGGAAAACTCTTATTCTGATCACTGTCATATCATTGAGTAATTATTTAACTGACTAATAATATAAGAAATATATTAACTATATATATTTATATAACCCAAATTTCATTCTTTGGTTGTAATTTTATATATTTCTAATTCATCCATTACGTAATTAAATGGATATCCAAAAATTAAATTTCTTTCTCTAACTGATAAAATAAACATTCAGCATATTTTAAGGCCCATAAAAGAATGAAAATTATAAATAATTGTGACTAAATATTCTTCAAAATCTATATGTTTAATACAATATTATCTGAACATAATATTGTAACTCAATTGGTTTATAATTAATATTTATTCATTAAAAATAATTATACATTAACCAAGGAATCATTTATTCCAGTGGTAGGAATGAATCCCTTATCGTCCTTTGATCATGGTTTCAAGACATAAGGACTTTCTAGAATTTATATGTTGTCACCCAACTTATGTGATTTAATGTTTAAAAAATACACTAATATAATTATCAAAATATTATGGACATCTTTCAAATAAGGTTAGTAAGGAAATTTAATTTTAGGAATGTTTTTCAATATAGTATGACAATAAAAATATATCCTCCAACTCATGACTTAAAATTTTTCTGAATGGTTAACCTTATAGCCCTTTAAGAAAAAAAACATATAAATAACATTATGAAATCAACCTAATATTGACCACCTTATATCACAAAGTAGCTCTTGGTTATAACATTCCATACATGTGAGTATCGTCATTGTATTTTTCTTTATAATTTGGTAATGTATAAAATTACCATAAATACTTATTAAAAATATGCATGATTCCATGTTCAAAATTATATTGGATTTATTCCCTAAATAAAAATAATGTTATAAAATTTATCAGTGAAAGCATAAACCACGTTCCAAAAATACATTACTTAGTTGGAAGGTAATCAGTACCATCAGGTTTACTTATTCATATCCCATAGATCATTATCTATAAAACATTATATTAACATAAATAACATATTAAAGGTTACCTCCCCATAGTCAAAATACCACATTGTACTTAAATGACTTTAATTGTCCATCGGTAACATTAATCACAAACATATAAATACCGAGCGGTAAGCAAAAAATGAACAATCCTTGTATATTTCATCATTCATATAAAATAATTTTTTAATACAGGTATATAAATACTTAAATTATTACACTTCATCCATAACACATTAGAGGGATACCAAATATTTTTTATTTAATACCAATTTTATATCACATTTAATTTATAGTCTCATCATCATAAACAATATACCCATTAATCATGACACCTTTTTAATTTTCTTTTGGTAATTTAGACTTTGGTCATAGATTTTAATAATGAAAATTCATTACACACTTAAGGCATTTTACCTTTTGTTATTCCATAAGGAGGGAAATATTCACATCCATTTACTTCATTTTCCCTTTTTACTTACTTACTTTTGGTCAATATTTTCCACAGTCTAGACACCTTCTTGTTCCTATAAGACAATGATTTAGGTGATTATTTCCAAATTAATGAAAAAAAGGAAACCAAATCTTCTTTCCTCAATGGTTTCCCTTAACTAATATCACATAAAACTGTTCTGTTATCTTCCTTGGTGAGTCTACGACTTGGATACGGTACATGTTTTACAACATGTTCCATGAAAACTGATTATTAATGAACACATAATCCTTAACTACAATGATAATCCCATTTTACATCTTATTAATATAATTTCCATCATATTCAAAGTCAATCACATTCTGTATGGTTCCCTCCATTAACTAAAACTACAATAAATTTAGTTAGAAATGATTATCGTAGTGAGGAATCCCATAATCATGAAACCTCCTTATATGATATCTAAATTATGACACCATACTTAATCTATGACACCGTAGGATTATTTTATGTTAATCATAGTCAATGTTTATTTAAATAATTTATTATAGTTCATCATGTGATTGTGAATTTCCATATCATATCCCCTAGGTGTGTCAAACCCGATGTGCAGCAAGGCCCATTGCCATGTACTGGGTTATGCCAAGTCTAGCATAAAACATGTTGTCAGAGTTTGTACTCCTAGGAACATATGTTCTAGATACACATACACTTGTGTTCTCCAGACAAGGATATTTTTCTTGGAAAACACTAACTCTACCCTTATCCAAAATCCCCTAACATTTTTCATAAACGCTAAGTCAACCTTATTCTTATACTTAGACAAATCCCTAGACATATAATTATAAATATACCTTTGGATCTCTCTAAATTTTTCTTATTATTGTTTTTAGAGGTTTACTAACACTTTAATCTGATTCTAACTAGAATGAACTATTCTTAATGTACATAGACATTATATAAAATTGTTCAATACTTTACACATTACAGAAAAAAACAACCAATGAATGTATTACTTTAGTGAATTTGGAAACATAAAAACATGAACACTAGTACATAGGTGAGATATATTGTATCCTAATAGGTTTTTTAGGACTAGCATCCTTTTTTGAAACAACATAATCAATACATAACATCATACCCTATGTAAGGAAAGATAAAGTGTGGTGAGCTCAAATGTTCAGTTAGGGTAAACAAGGGATACATGCAAGAATGAACATGAGCATATTTGTATAAGAATGCGATCAAACTAGTATAATATCATACCCTATATATCAGAAATCATAACCATGAATCATGGTGTATAGAATGGTTGTTTATAAGACATGAATCATAATAAAAAATAACATAATCCTTGAAAGAATAACGTTGTAATAAAACAGGGATTTATGGAAAACGCATAATCATATAATATGATTTTTAATAATAGTCAGGGAATTAATTCCATGTCCATCATGGTACCATGCGTTCACTCCTCATACCATATTGTTAGTCATGGTTCACCCTCATGGACATCATTCTAGTATGGGTTCACTCATCACACTATCTTGGTAGTCATAGTTCACTCCCATGACATTATTAGCAGTCATGGTTCACTATAAGGCCCATCTTAATCTATATTATGAGATATAAATCACTTCCCAATTAATTGAAATGAGATATAGGTCTCACCCATCTCATAGTGATATCATACATAAATATTTGAAAATATCATTAAAAACTATTTCATAACCCATGAAATGAACTGGGTATCATAAACATGTAATATTATCATAAATTATTGAAAAATATATAGGTTTTACAATAATTTCATAAAAATAATATCCCATGAAAAGAAGTAGGTTTAAAATGAATATAACCCATGAAAGTTAAACGTGTTTCATAAAACATCATTCCATAAAAAAATAATCCATTCAGAGAAAAAACATGAATCGAATCATCTAACCATTTCCATAGAAAAGAATAAGTAACACCAATAGATGTTTTTTTATATGTAAAACTATTTTGAAATATAATTTTAAAAACAATTAATGAAAAAAATATGCCTTCTTGTTTTGAAAATTCATATTAAAATATAAAATATTTTTGAAACCATTTTCATGAAAATAAACATGAAATTTTTTAAATGAATCATTAAAAACATTTTGAATTCAGTTACATTTTAAAAAAATTAAAATATATAATAAAATGTTAATTTTTTTTGAAAACCATTAAATTTAAAATAATTTGGAAACTTATAAAGAATTTCTAAAATTTTTTGGAAAACCATTTTCATAAAAATTTATAAAATAATCTTGAAAACATTTTTAAAAAATATTTTACATGAAACCATATAAATGATTATTAAAAAACATAGAAAAAACTTTTCCTTGAAAATAATTTAAAAAATTATGAAGAAGTATTGAAGTCATTTAAATAGGTTTCTTTGAAAACAATCTCTTGAAAACATATAATAGAATCATTGAAAATCATTTAAAATATTTTCTAATCATAAAATAATTTATGGAAACCATTTTCACTGAAGTAAAATTTAAAATAATAAATTATTAGAATATTATGATTAAAACTTCCTTTAAAAACATTGAAATATTATAAAGTAATACTCAAGGGAATGATCAACATTACGACGTGTAAATCTGTACAAGTGAAAATTTATTTTTTGCGCATTCAAATTTTTAAAAATGTTCCTCAACTAAATAAATACAATAATATTACTTTAAAAAGAATTAATACGTTTTATTGAAATGGGAAAACATGGGTATAATTTTATTGTAATTGTCATATAATAATATTAGAATGTTTTTGGAAACATTTCTTTTTGGAAAACATGGTTTGAAGGAACACAGATTTCCGACCGAATAGAGGGTAAAGTCGGGCTTTCATAAAAACACATAATGAAATTACTTATATAACAAAGAGTGGAATAATTGAACCAAAAAATTATTATATCAAGAAAAACAGTAGGATAATAAAAATAATTTATTTTCTTGAGATATGAATCATTATAATTCATAAAAGGAACTATAAACATAAACAATCCCAAAAAGTGATGTGATTATTTCAATAATGTCTTACCACTTAGTAACCGTGATCCATAATCATGATTTAATAAAGTGAAATTAAATTAAGACTAAAGTATCATCTAAATATGTAGATTCATTATATAACATTTCAACAATATTATATACCTCTCATTAAAAAAATTGGTTCATAACAAGACTTGTCTTTCAAAGAAGGAAAATTGAGACAAAACACATTTACTATTTTGGAATCTTTTGAAACATAAACCCCATGAAATAAAGGTCATATAATGGATATGTAAATACCAATAAATTTATTATTAATAATCATAGAATAAATCCATTGTAAGTATAAACACCACACAAATGAAGTGAGTTCTTATTAAGTCATGTATCTCATGGAAATAAAAAGGTGAGATGAAATCCCCTTACCTGGTGTATTGACTCCCATAATACTCTTAAAAACATCCAATATGATAAATATGATTTTATTATACATCTATATAAGAACAATATTCTTATATATAATACCATATATTTTTTAATTATGACATTATATTACCCTCTCTAGGAAAACCGTTCAATCTTGGGATGAATCAAAAATAGACAAGATATAAAAATGGGGCCACATCATTAACCCCCATCAGCTCCCTATAGATAGGATAAGGCTCAAGAAATAGTTACCCTATGGATACTTACCATCATCAAGTCCCTGAATACTCGAATAGAAGCCATGGAAGGGGGACACACACCTGTGTAGCCCAGGGGGTAAGCCGTATCCTGATAGGGTGGAATACGGATTCCCTCCACCTATTCTTGGATATCTAACGATATCTACATTTAATAGTTTCGGTTACACATAAAAACATATCACGCACTTTGGGTCCCAATGGGATTCAATGATGGGACCTCGAGAGCAATGTGAGGCAACAATGCTAAGGTGTTTTACAGAGACTTTGACTGGGCCAACCTTTTTTTGTATTGTAGTCTTCCAGTAGGATGTATGTCAAGATGGGAAGACCTTCATCATCAATTCCTTTATCAAATTAGTTATACACTAAGTAATTTAATGATCATCAACATGAAAAACTGCAACCCTATAGAGAATGAGAGGGTATGTGAAATCATATCAAGGTGGAATGGTTTTAACTACTCACTCACCTTCCCTCTGTCTTAATAGAAACGGTTGGAACTCTATGATAATAATTATAGGGATGAGTAGAAGATTCATCTGATCCCAATGAAATATCTAGGTGGTTTTTTCAGGTTTTCTAATATAGACCAATTTTTAGAAGTAGCCATCCAACCACCACGACCCAAAAATTGACTGATACCCACAAGTCAGAGAAAAATACCAGCCAGAGAATAATATGTTGTTGTCACTCTGAAGCTAGTAGTATTGCCTATCTAAATACATATGAGTTCCATGAACCAACCATCATCACCTATTGAGTAGTGACAACTATAAAATTTCTTGATGATATAAGCAGAGAGAAATCTAGATCTCTCATTATTTTAGGAACCTATGAACAATGTATATTCCTTAGAAAATGAAAAATCCCTTAGTAATTTAGTAGATTCCATGGAAAATAACATGTTCACACATCAACAACCTAGGATTCCCGATGAGGTCTATCTCACCGATCGTCCTGATTAATTTCTCTTCGATAGAACTATGGGTCATAATATCTATAAATTCTTCATTCTCAATGAATTTATTCATAGAATTATCGATTCCAGGGAAGTATTATCATATAACTACCCATAGTAGGTAAATTGCATAACCATGTTCCAACCAAAATAAGTATGTGATTGGAAGAAAGTACCATCCATATGTGAGGGAAAATTTAACAACTGGATGACCCAAATGATAGTTGATTGAACCCACTGTAACGCCCCAAGATTTTATGAAAAATATTCATTTAATTAATTTCTTGTGTTGTATGCTACACCAAGATTACCTTGCGCTATATGCAACACCGTATTAGCTTGCAGTATATGCAACACTATTCTTGGATCGTGTTACACAAAATTTTGATAATAGTTATTCTACGCAACATTGAGTATATATATATATATTCAATGTATAAATGAAATATGGTTGGATTCTGTTTTACGAAACAAAGAAGGATTCTTTCACAACATGCAACCCTGACTTGTCTTGCATTACACGCAATCGCGACCTTCCTCGATAGCGTGTGTTGTACGCAATACCAGGTTTTAATAAATAACGATATATTATTATAATATTGTCATGAACTAGCCGTTATGAATATTATTAACTAAATTTTGAATTTTATAACATTATTATTCATCTTACACATTTTCTATAAAATGGTATAAGAACAAAATTATTTTTTCGGGTAAAATAAGTATTTTTAAAAAAATGCAGTTTTAACGCCTTTTGATGGAGCACCCACTTTAAATATAGTTTTTGACATGTTTATATGTTCAAATTGACAAAATAAAATTCTTATTTTGAATCAGGATATAAAAATTTACATTAGATAAAGTTTTGATATTTTTCCGATAACTTTCATATTTTAATGAATAGTAAAAACACGCTATATTTTAATTAAAAACAAATTATTTCATCGTAATATCTTTTGTGTTTAATTTATAATATTTAATGGTTTTAATATATAAATAGAATATATTTTTACCATTTAATATAATGTATGTCATTAGCATTGATTTTACCTTGAATTCGTAGGTTAAATCAATTCAATCTTTTACAATGTTTTAAAGAAAAACACGTTTTCTTTCGACGACGGGATTAATTTTAATTTAATTTCTGCATCTTTTGTGTATTTAATATGGAAAAATGGATTCCATATTTGGAATAAGTGGGTCCAAATTATGTTAATAAGCTACTTTTTATTTTTGGGCATTGTGAATAGTAACTACGGTAAATTTTATCAACTATAGTTAAAGGTAAATCAGGTAATTAAGGGTAAATATAAGATTATAAAATTATCCTAAAACTTGGAAAAATAATATTGGATGGCTAAAGGTAGACCCATATAACCTAAGGGTCGGATTAGATTCATTTTATGGTCTTTTTTCAATGAAAATAATTTAATTATTATTAAAACCAAAGAATGTGACAACATGTCACTTTCTTAAATATTATAAGTATAATAATTTTAATTTAGTGATAAAATTCATGAAACATCAAACGTAAATATTCTCCAGAACTCCTATACCATTATCTACATCATAGGAATTTATTTAGATTTTTTAGGGATTAAATAAGTATAATTTTTTATGACACAAATATGATGCAGTAATTGTCTTATTAATGAAATATTGGCATTATTGATGTTATAAATGCCCAAATAAATGTAATTTTGACACTTTTTAGGACTTTCACTAATTTTATAGGTTAACATGACATGTTATTGTTGATTTAAGTAACTTGTTTCGAACTTATCATTCTGTTATGAATTTCATAAAAATCATGTACCAAATAATGTCAAAATTGACATAAATTAGTTTTTTTAAAAAATATTATATTATTAATTGTTATTTTATTCCTAATAATCTAAGGATCGGCCAAATGACTTATATATGGTTATATATATTAATAATAAACAACTTGGGGTTCGTTTGGCTTGATATAGTAAGTTTATTAACCATATAGTGTAAGAAAACAAAAAGACACGGTAAAAGTTAAATTATTTAACTTAGAGTTAAATCTAATTGATAAGGTTAAAATAATAACATAAACTTGTCTAAATACTATTATATGGGAGTATTTCGACCCATACCCACTTTAGCTTCGAAATAAGACCCTTAGGAACCATTATAAACCGAATTTGACCTTAATCTAAAATAATATTTTGAGATTTTCCTAAGGTGCCCCTCGAATCCCTTATAAAAGGGAACCTCCTCCCTCTCTTCCTCACACCACCTTGAGTCTTAAATCTCGTCCAACACCTGCCAATTTATTCTCTCCACTTCCCTAGGAACATCCTAGAGGTTCTGGTCTTCTTTAAAGACCCATTTCAGTGCCCTAAAAGGAGGTCTCAAAGAAGCACTTCAAAGTAGAGGTAATGTCCGTTACCGATTCTTTCATCTTTATTTCTTCTTCCACTTATTCGTCTTTAGTTGTTTAATTATGAAGTAATAACATCAGTATCACTCATATAATGATATGTTATTATAAGTATGAAACAACCCTATTTCAACAACTATCCATCCCACAGAAAAATAAATCACCGCGCATGCGTACGTACGGAATACCGTCTCCACGCCGTGGTGTAATCTATTTTCCGCCACCACCTTAATTAGATGGGTATAATGGTGTAATGAGTAACTATATATGATTATTATAAAGTGATATTGATACTGAAATAGTATACATACACTTCAACACAAGTTCACGATCATGAGAACGATATCATCGCTCATGCGTACCTACGGACTACAATCTCCACGACGCGATGAGATTCATTCTCCACATTAACCATTCATGAATGATTATAAAGTTTATATAATGAATAATAATGAAATATATTACATGTTACATCTACTGGATTTATGTATATATATATATATATATGTATATCATCTACTTACTTCCATTCAAGACAATAAGGAAAGGAAAATAGCGTTCATGCGTACGTACGACCTACTGTCTCCATGAACGGTGTATTTCTTTCCATTTATCGATCCATTATATATATGTATATTCTGAATATATATTTTATATAAATCATGTTTTATATTCTGGAATTAAGTAATCATGATCTAAGTAATCATATGAATAATTCCAAGTTAAAACACGAATGACAAATGAGATGATTTTACCCAAAACAGTACTTTAACATGAATTTACAAAAGAACGGGTAATATAAAGTCATAAGTGAACCATATATGATATAATAACAACGAATATGATTCTATAATAACTCAATGACATTATTTAAATCATTATACAGGAGGTTCGGACACTTACGAAGCAAATCGGACCTAAGGTAAGGGAAATATCACAATCTCATTTTTATCAGAGATTGTTTATACTTTAGTATTTACTGGGGTGTATTTTATCATCCACATCCATGTTTCCTCAATATGTAATATTATTTCCATCCACCTAAAATTGTTTAAATCCAATTTTACCCTTCGGTGAGTTTTTATTAAAGGATATGAAAGGAATCTTTTTTCGTTTTTCGTACGAGGTACTTTTTGACTTTTCCGAAAAAAGTACGAAGAATGTTTTTTTTAACTTATACGACATGAATGGATTTTTAAAACATTATTTCCAAGAAGAATCCTTTACAAGTTTTCAAGTTTTTTTTAATCAACTTCTTTTAGTTTAATGTTGTATGACCTGTTAAGAAAGGAAAAATGTTTTTGAAGTAGAAAGGATATTTTCCTCAAGAATGGAGTTCAAGTGTTTTATCAAAATTATTTTCCATCTAAGATAATAATGGGTTCTGTTTTTATCCCTATTATTACATTGATTTGATTATGTTGTGATGGAATTATTTTTATGAATTCCTTTATCTTATATGAATTGTTTTATGATGTCATGATGTTTAAGATTCCCATTTGTATTACATGGGTTATGCAATGATGTATGATTTATGATTTTGTGGCACACATAATAATGGTATCATTATGAGATGGGTGGGACCTATATCTCCCTATAATTCATTGGGTAAAGATTTTATATATCATGAGATAGACATGGCAAGAACGGTAGGTTATACCGGTTCAGTGAAACAGGACTGAAACGAGGAATGAACTCGGTTCAGAAAGGGACTTTTTCCACTAATATAGTTTTGTCAATGATTCTTGACTAACAAGAAATGATTCTCTATGATTATGTGTGTATGCCACTATGTTACATGATTTAAGATATGATTATTGGGATTTCATTTTACTACTATGATTTGTCCCATGTTATGAAATTATGCTCTCTTTTGCAGGTTAAGATTTCCAAAATGTTATGTTCTTACGATGCGATTGATATTTCTTTTGTTTACCCTTACTGAGCATTTGAGCTAACCCTTTTAAGTTTTTTCCCTTGGATATAAAGAAAAGTTTTAGGTAAAAAAAGAAGATTCTTATGGGAGTTATTGAAGAGCTTTCACCACGATTAGAAGATTATATTCCGAGTATCCAAAGACACTAAACTATTACGGTCCTTATGTGTGTGTTTTTGATATGTACTAAGTATTCCACAAAGGTAATGTAATGTCCATGTACATCAGGCTTCGGGTCTCTACAGTTGGTATCAGAGGAAAGGTTTAGTCAACCATTAGAAACTAGGATGCGAAAACGTTAGTGAAATCCATAGAGATGTTTCTAAGGTATGTCTAGGGACGTCTCTAAGGTTAAGTATACGTATAGGTTATAGTCCTAGAATTGCGCTAACGATCTTAGAATTTAACCTACGATGTTAGATATTGAAGGTACTCCCCCTTTATTATGTTGTTTTCCCTAGCATGATTTTTGCCTCTCACACTATTCTTTTTGGGTTTTAGACGATGGGTAGAACCCGAAGGAACCGTGTTGATAAATGCAATGGACAATGCAATGATTTTAAACCTGAACAAACAAATGTTATGGGAGATGGAGTGAAAAATCTTATTGCTATATTTACACAAGCTATGAATCATTCTGGACTTCCAAATGAGTAGAGAAGGGAACAATATTCTATTGACTCCTTCATGAGGCAACATCCACCTTCTTTCAGTCGGTTTTCTGATCCACTTGTTGCTGAATAATGGATCAGTACCACTGAAACGATATTTTCAGTTCTTCAATTTTCTGAACATGATAAAGTCATCTTAGCAATATATCGTTTGTAAGGTGAAGCTGATCAATGGTGGAATCTTATCAAGATTACGAGGCAAATAGATGAAATTGAGTCCATGGAATGGGACGAGTTCAAGAACTTATTTTTCAATAAGTACTTCCCTCGTATTCTTCGAACAAAGATGGAGAAGGAGATTCTTGAACTAAAGCAAAAGGATGATGAATCTGTTGGTATATATGAAGAGAATTTTACAAGGCTTGCAAGGTATGCATCTGGATTTATCATCCAACCTGAAAGTAAAGTTGATCGATTCTTCAGTGGCTTAAAACCAAATCTTCGAAGGGAATTGTCTATAAGAGACTTCAGTAGCTATGAAGAAATTGTGTGTTGTGCTATCAAGGTAGAAATGGAAGTTGGTGTTACTTATCCATCTCATAGTTTGGACAAGAAAAGAAAGATGAAGTTCATGGAGAAATCTCAGAATAATGGTGAAAAGAAGATGAATGTTTCCTTATGCTCAAAGTGTGGAAAGAAGCATGGTGGAGATTGTCTTAAAGGGACAAGTAAATGTTTCAAATGTGGAAAGGAAGGTCATCGGGCATTTGAATGCCACAATGATGGGAAGAATATGTCTAATGATGCAAACAATGGAAGGGATATACAAAATGAACCTACTACACTTCAATGTTTCAAGTGCAAGGATATGGGACATTATTCCAATAAATTCCCTAATCCAAGGGTTAGTGATGATCCACATGAGCAACCACTTAAGGAAAAGGACAAAGGGAAGTCACATGCGATCACTATTGGCGATGTTAAATATGAAAACAATGTGGTGGAATGATTAAGTGTTTATGTAATGGGATTCCAAAATAATGTTGTATAAAGTATCGTGGAATATTGGAATATTTATGTATTGGTATATTGTGGTTTTCAATGGTACCGGTAACCATGGAATGTGATTGAGATATTTTTGGAAAAAAAGATGATATGCGCATAAGGAAAGTAAAACGAGAAAATGAAATGTTTGACTGTATTCATAAGCTCATGACTGATATAAGGAGAAGGTTATATCATGGTTTGAGTATCTAGAATTTTTGGATTTTGGTATGTGGAAAGTGTTAACTTTTAACTGCATTCATGTTTTCACATAGGTTCAATGGGTATTCAAGAGAATACATGATTAAGGCCTTTGAATGTTTGGAATGTGACCAACAAGACATATCTTATGATATATGGGGATCAACGATGGTATTAAATCTCTGGTAATTGTTTTCACTATATTATGAGACTGGACTGTAGTATTATGGAAAAGCCTAAAGATTGGAATGGATTATGTTGGACATAAGTTAGTATTGTTTAAGGATATAATTTTTTTGATATTATTGATGGGATGTTATAGTAATATAGTTTTAGAAAAAGGACATCCTGCAGGACGGGTGACATCCCATCGCGTCGGACAAGGCTATGGGAATCGAACCCACAACCGAAGTGAGACTGGCCTTTATTGCCTACCACTGACCTATAGGAAGTCCCTGTTTAGTAGAAACTAGTTTTATTATATTAAGCAGTATGATATATGAAGTATAAGTCCATTTTAGGAACCATATATGATTAATCTCACTATAGATGGACTTATAACTATTCTAACCTTTTGTTTGAGACAGATGAAATGACACATCATTATATCACATGATTTTCTAACACATCACGAATGACTAATTCAACTTCATTTCTTTAAGAGATGAAGTGGAAATTGTTCAAAGAACGACCAATGGTGAGACTATACCGAAATCACGAAAGTATTGATTCTAATTCCAATTTCATCAACTTTAGGGAAATGATATTGAAAACCAAAAATGTTGTCCTAGTGCCCTTATATCCGATGAATCAGATGGTACCCTAGATCATCACAAATTTATGGCTTTGTGAATGCTGGATTTTACATAGCCATGTTCTCTACCACTCTCCATCAGAACATGATGGTTAGATTTCTTTTTCATATCCATATTTTCACCTATGTGGAAGCCCAGTGATTAGATTATTTGGGTATCCGTTGAGTTTTATACCTTTGTTTTTAAAGATTGGTTTTGGTATTCCTTTTTAAGATGTGGGTTTCTATTAAAGAAACTTTTGAATAGTAAACCATTTATAACCCCGATGAATTTTGAGGGCGAAATTCATTTTAAGGGGGGTAGAATGTAACGCCCCAAGATTTTATGAAAAATATTCATTTAATTAATGTCTTGTGTTGTATGCTACACCAAGATTACCTTGCGCTATACGCAACACCGTATTAGCTTGCAGTATACGCAACACTATTCTTGGATCGTGTTACACACAATTTTGATAATAGTTATTCTATGCAACATTGAGTATATATATATATATATATATATTCAATGTATAAATGAAATATGGTTGGATTCTGTTATACTAAACAACGATGGATTCTTTCACAACACGCAACCCTTACTTGGCTTGTATTACACGCAATCGCGACCTTCCTCGATAGTGTGTGTTGTACGCAATACCTTGTTTTAATAAACAACGATATATTATTATAATATTGTCATGAATTAGCCGTTATGAATATTATTAACTAAATTTGGAATTTTATAACATTATTATTCATCTTACACATTTTCTAGAACATGGTATAAGAACAATATAAATTTTTCGTGTAAAATAAGTATTTTTCAAAAAATGCAGTTTTGCCGCCTTTTGATGGTGCACCCACATTAAATCTAGTATTTGACATGTTTATATGTTCAATTTGATAAAATAAAATTCTTCTTTTGAATCAGGATATAAAAATTTACATTAGATAATGTTTTGATATTTTTCCGATAACTTTTATATTTTAATGAATAGTAAAAACACGATATATTTTAACTAAAAACAACTTTTTCATCATAATATCTTATGTGGTTAAGTTATAATATTGAATGAATTTAAAGTATAAATAGAATATATTTTTACCATTTAATATAATGTATGTCATTAGCATTGATTTTACCTTGAATTCGTAGGTTAAATCAATTCAATCTTTTGCAATGTTTGGAAGAAAACCCCGTTTTCTTTCGACAACGAGATTAATGTTAATTTAATTGATGCATCTTTTTTGTATTGAATTTTGAAAAATGGATTCCATATTTTGAATCAGTGGGTCCAAATTATTTTCATAAGCTACTTTTTATTTTTGGGCATTGTGAATAGTAACTACGGTAAATTTTATCTACTATAGTTAAAGGTAAATCGGGTAATTAAGGGTAAATATAAGATTATAAAATTAACCTAACACTTGTAAAAATCTTATTGGATGGATAAAAGTAGACCCATATCACCTAAGTATTGGATTAGATTCATTTTATGGTCTTTTTTATATGAAAATAATTTAATTATTATTAAAACCAAAGAATGTGACAACATGTCACTTTCTTAAATATTATAAGTATAATAATTTAAATTTAGTGATAAAATTCATGAAACATCGAACCTAAATAGTCTCCCGAAACCTAATACAATTATCTACATCATAGGAATTTATTTAGAATTTTTAAGTATTAAATAATTATCATTTTTTATGACACAAAGATGATGCAGTAATTGTCTTATTAATGAAATATTGAAATAATTGATGTTATAAATGCCCAAATAAATGTAATTTGAGACTTTTTATGACATACACTAATTTTCTAGGTTAATATGACATGTTATTGTTGATTTCTGTAACTTGGTTCGAACTTATCATTCTGTTATGAATTTCATAAAAATCATGTACCAAATAGTGTCAAAATTGATATAAATTAGTTTTTAAAACAAATATTATATTATTAATTGTTATTTTATTCCTAATAATCTAAGGATCGGCCAAATGACTTATATAAGGTTATATATATTAATAATAAACAACTTGGGGTTCTTTTGGCTTGATATAGTAATTTTATTAACCATATAGTGTAAGAAAACAAAAAGACACGGTAAAAGTTAAATTATTTAACTTAGAGTTAAATCTAATTGATAAGGTTAAAATAATAACTTAAAATTGTCTGAATACTATTGTATAAGATTATTTCGACCCATCCCCACTTTATCTTCGAAATAAGACCCTGTGGAACCATTATACACCGAATTTGACCTTAATATAAAATAATATTTTGAGATTTTCCTAAGGTGCCCCTCTAATCCCTTATAAAAGGGCACCTCCTCCCTCTCTTCCTCACACCACATTGAGCCTTCAAGATCTGCAAACCCCTGCCAATTTCTTCTCTCCACTTCCCTAGAAACATCCTAGAGTTTCTTGTCTTCTTCAAAGACGCATTTTAGTGCCTTAAAAGGAGGTCTCAAAGAAGCACTTCAAAGAAGAGGTAATGTCTGTTACCGATTCTTTCATCTTTATTTCTTCTTCCACTTCTTCTTCTTTAGTTGTTTAATTATGAAGTAATAACATAAGTATCACTCATATACTGATATGTTATTATAAATATGAAACAACCCTATTTCAACATCTATCCATCCCACAGAAAAATAAATTACCGCGCATGTGTACGTACGGAATACCGTCTCCACGCCGTGGTGTAATCTATTTTCCGCCACCACCTTAATTGGATGGGTATAATGGTGTAATGAGTAACTATATATGATTATTATAAAGTGATATTGATACTGAAATACTATACATACACTTAAACACAAGTTCACGATCATGAGAACGATATCATCGCTAATGCGTACGTACGGACTACCATCTCCACGACGCGATGAGATTCATTCTCCACATTAACCATTCATGAATGATTATAAAGTTTATATAATGAATAATAATGAAATATATGACATGTTACATATACTGGGTTTATGTATATATATATATATGTATGTCATCTACTTACTTCCATTCAAGACAATAAGGAAAGGAAAACAGCGTTCATGCGTACGTACAGCCTACCGTCTCCATGAACGGTGCATTTCTTTCCATTTATCGATCCATTATATATATGTATATTATGAATATATATTTTATATAAATCATGTTTTATATTATGGAATTAAGTAATCATGATCTAAGTAATCATATGAATAATTACAAGTCAAAACACGGACGACAAATGACACGATTTTACCCAAAACGCTCTTTAACATGGAATTTACAAAAGAACGGGTAAAATAAAGTCATAAGTGAACCATATATGATATCATAACAAGGAGTATGATTCTGGAATAAGTCAATGACATTATTTAAATCATTATACAGTAGGTTCGGACACTTACGAAGCAAATTGGACCTAAGGTAAGGGAAATATCACAATCTCATTTTTATCAGAGATTGTTTATAATTTAGTATTTACTAGGGTGTATTTTATCATCCACATCCATGTTTCCTCAATATTTAATATTATTTCCATCCAACTAAAATTTTTTAAATCCAATTTTACCTTTCGGTGTGTTTTTAGTAAAGGATATGAAAGGAATCTTTTGTCGTTTTTCGTACGAGTTACTATTTTACTTTTCCGAAAAAAGTACGAAGAATGTTATTTTTAACTTATACGACATGAATGGATTTTTAAAACATTATTTCCAAGAAGAATCCTTTACAAGTTTTCAAGTTTATTTTTAATCAACTTCTTTTAGTTTAATGTTGTATGACCTGTTAAGAAAGGAAAAAAAATTTGAAGAAGAAATGATATTTTCCTCAAGAATGGAGTTCAAGTGTTTTATCAAAATTATTTGATATCTAAGATAATAATGGGTTCTGTTTTTATCCCTATTATTACATTGATTTGATTATGTTGTGATGGAATTATTTTTATGAATTCCTTTATCTTATATGAATTGTTTTTTGATGTCATGATGTTTAAGATTCCCATTTGTATTACATGGGTTATTCAATGATGTATGATTTATGATTTTGTGGCACACATAAGAATGGTATCATTATGAGATAGGTGGGACCTATATCTCCCTCCAATGCATTGGGTAAAGATTTTATATCTCATGAGATAGACATGGCTGGAACGGTAGGTTATACCGGTTCAGTGAAATAGGACTGAAACGAGGAATGAACTCAGTTCAGAAAGGGACTTTGTCCACTATGATAGTTTTGGCAATGATTCTTGACTAACAAGAAATGATTATCTATGATTATGTGTGTATGCCACTAAGTTTCATGATTTAAGATATGATTATTGGGATTTCATTTCACTACTATGAATTATCCCATGTTATGAAATTATGCTCTCTTTTTCAGGTTATGATTTCCAAAATGTTATGTTCTTATGATGCGATTGATATTTCTTTTGTTTACCCTTAATGAGCATTTGAGCTCACCCTTTTAAGTTTTTTACCTTGGATATAAAGCAAGGTTTTAGGTAAAAAAAGAAGATCTTTATGGGAGATGTTGAAGATCTTTCATCACGATTAGAAGATTATATTCCGAGTTTCCAAAGACACTAAACTATTACGGTCCTTGTGTGTGTGTTTTTGTTATGTACTAAGTATTCCGCAAAGGTAATGTAATGTCCATGTACGTCAGGATTCGGGTCTCTACAGTTGGTATCAGAGGAAAGGTTTAGTCAACCATTGGAAACTAGGATGCGAAAACGTTAGTGAAATCCCTAGAGATATTTCTAAGGTATGTCTAGGGATGTCTCTAAGGTTAAGTATACGTATAGGTTATAGTCCTAGAATTGCGCTAACGATCATAGAATTTAACCTAAGATGTTAGATATTGAAGGTACTCTCCCTTTATTATTTTGTTTTCCCTAGCATGATTTTTGCCTCTCACACTATTTTTTTTGGGTTTTAGACGATGGCTGGAACCCGAAGGAACCGTGTTGATCAATGCAATGGACAATGCAATGATTGTAATCCTGAACAAACAAATGTTATGGGAGATGGAGTGAAAAATCTTATTGCTATATTTAAACAAGCTATGAATCATTCTGGACTTCCAAATGAGCCGAGAAGGGAACAATATTCTACTGACTCCTTCATGAGGCAACGTCCACCTTCTTTCAGTGGGTCTTCTGATCCACTTGTTGCTGAACAATGTATCAGTACCACTGAAAAGATATTTTCAGTTCTTCAATGTTCTGAACATGACAAAGTCATCTTAGCAGTATATCGTTTGGAAGGTGAAGCTGATCAATGGTAGAATCTTATCAAGAATACGAGGCCAATAGATGAAATTGAGTCCATGGAATGGGACAAGTTCAAGAACTTATTTTTCAATAAGTACTTCCCTCATATTCTTCGAACAAAGATAGAGAAGGAGTTTCTTGAACTAAGCAAATGGATGATGAATCTGTTGGTATATACGAAGTGAATTTCACAAGGCTTGCAAGGTATGCATCTGGATTTATCATCCAACCTGAAAGTTAAGTTGACCGATTCTCCAGTGGCTTAAAACCAAATCTTCGAAGGGAATTGTATATAAGAGACTTTAGTAGCTATGAAAAAATTGTGTGTTGTGATATCAAGGTAGAAATGGAATTTGGTGTTACTTATCCATCTCATAGTTTTGACAAGAAAATAAAGATGGAGTTCAAGGAGAAATCTCAGAATAATGGTGAAAAGAAGATGAATGTTTCCTTATGCTCAAAGTGTGGAAAGAATCATGGTGGAGATTGTCTTAAAAGGACAAGTAAATGTTTCAAATGTGGAAAGGAAGGTTATCGGGCATTTGAATGCCACAATGATGGGAAGAAGATGTCTAATAATGCAAACAACGGAAGGGATACACAAAATGAACCTACTACACATCAATGTTTCAAGTGCAAGGATATGGGACATTATTCCAATAAATTCCCTAATCCAAGGGTTAGTGATGATCAACATGAGCAACCACTTAAGGCAAAGGACAAAGTGAAGTCACATGCATTCACTATTGGCGATGTTGAATATGAAAACAATGTGGTGGAATGATTAAGTGTTTGTGTAATGGGATTCCAAAATAATATTGTATATAGTATCGTGGAATATTGGAATATTTATGTATTGGTATATTGTGGTTTTCAATGGTACCGGTAACCATGGAATGTGATTGAGATATTTTTGGAAAAAAAGATGATATGCGCATAAGGAAAGGAAAACGAGAAAATGAAATTTTTGACCGTATTCATAAGCTCATGACTGATATAAGGATAAGGTTATATCATGGTTTGAGTATATAGAATTTTTGGATTTTGGTATGTGGAAAGTGTTAACTTTTAACTACATTCATGTTTTCACATAGGTTCAATGGGTATTCAAGAGAATACATGATTAAGGCCTTTGAATGTTTTGAATGTGACCAACAAGACATATCTTATGATATATGGGGATCAACGATGGTATTAAATCTCTAGTAATTGTTTTCACTATATTATGAGAGTGGAATGCAGTATTATGGATAAGCCTAAATATTGGAATGGTTTATGTTGGACATAATTTAGTATTGTTTAAGGATAGAATTTTTTTTATATTATTGATGGGATGTTATAGTAATATAATTTTAGAAAAAGGACAACCTACAGGACGGGTGACAGCCCATCGCGTCGGACAAGGCTGTGGGAATCGAACCCACAACTGAAGTGCGACTGGCCTTTATTGCCTACCACTGACCTATAGGAAGTCCCTGTTTAGTAGAAACTAGTTTTATTATATTAAGCAGTATGATATATAAAGTATAAGTCCATATTAGGAACCATATATGATTAATCTCACTATAGATGGACTTATAACAATTATAACCTTTTGTTTGAGACAGATGAAATGACCCATCATTCTATCACATGATTTGCTAACACATCACGAATGACCAATTCAACTTCATTTCTTTAAGAGATGAAGTGGAAATTGTTCAATGAACGACCAACGGTGAGACTATACCGAAATCACGAAAGTATTTCTTCTAATTCCAATTTCATCAACTTTAGGGAAATGATATTGAAAACCAAAAATGTTGTCCTAGTGCCCTTATATCCGATGAATCAGATGGTACCCTAGATCATCACAAATTTATGGCTTTGTGATTGCTGGATTTTCCATAGCCAAGTTCTCTACCACTCTCCATAAGAACATGATGGTTAGATTTCTTTTCCATATCCATATTTTCACCTATGTGGAAACCCAGTGATTAGATTATTTGGGTAGCCGTTTCATTTTATACTTTTGTTTTTATGGATTGGTTTTGGTATTCCTTTTTACGATGTGGGTTTCTATTAAAGAAACTTTTGAATAGTAAACCATTTATAACCCCGATGAATTTCGAGGGCGAAATTCATTTTAAGGGGTGTAGAATGTAACGCCCCAAGATTTTATGAAAAATATTCATTTAATTAATGTCTTCTGTTGTATGCTACACCGAGATTACCTTGTGCTATACGCAACACCGTATTAGCTTGCAGTATACGCAACACTATTCTTGGATCGTGTTACACACAATTCTGATAATAGTTATTCTATGAAACATTGAGTATATATATATATATATATTCAATGTATAAATGAAATATGGTTGGATTCTGTAATACGAAACAACGAAGGATTCATTCACAACACGCAACCATGACTTGGCTTGCATTACACGCAATCACGACCTTCCTCGATAGTGTGTGTTGTACACAATATCGGGTTTTAATAAACAACGATATATTATTATAATATTGTCATGAACTAGCCGTTATGAATATTATTAACTAAATTTTTAATTTTATAACATTATTATTCATCTTACACATTTTCTAGAACATGGTATAAGAACAAAATAAATTTTTCGTGTAAAATAAGTATTTTTAAAAAAATGCAGTTTTGCCGCCTTTTTATGGTGCACCCACATTAAATATAGTATTTGACATGTTTATATGTTCAATTTGACAAAATAAAATTCTTCTTTTGAATCAGGATATAAAAATTTACATTAGATAAAGTTTTGATATTTTTCTGATAACTTTCATATTTTAATGAATAGTAAAAACATGCTATATTTTAATTAAAAACAACTTTTTTCATCGTAATATCTTATGTGGTTAAGTTATAATATTAAATGGTTTTAAAGTATAAATAGAATATATTTTTACCATTTAATATAATGTATGTCATTATAATTTATTTTACCTTGAATTCGTAGGTTAAATCAATTCAATCTTTTGCAATGTTTTAAAGAAAAACCCGTTTTCTTTCGACGACGAGATTAATGTTAATTTAATTTCTGCATCTTTTGTGTATTGAATTTGGACAAATGGATTCCAAATTTTGAATCAGTGGGTCCAAATTATGTTCATAAGCTACTTTTTATTTTTGGGCATTGTGAATAGTAACTACGGTAAATTTTATCTACTATAGTTAAAGGTAAATCGGGTAATTAAGGGTAAATATAAGATTATAAAATTAACCTAACACTTGGAAAAATCTTATTGGATGGATAAAAGTAGACCCATATAACCTAAGGATCGGATTAGATTAATTTTATGGTCTTTTGTCTATGAAAATAATTTAATTATTATTAAAACCAAAGAATGTGACAACATGTCACTTTCTTAAATATTATAAGTATAATAATTTTAATTTAGTGATAAAATTCATGAAACATCGAACCTGAATAGTATCCAAAAATCTAATACAATTATCTACATCATAGGAATTTATTTAGAATTTTTATGGATTAAATAATTATCATTTTTATGACAAACAAATGATGCAGTAATTGTCTTATTAATGAAATATTGACATAATTGATGTTATAAATGCCCAAATAAATGTAATTTGATACTTTTTATGACTTAAAATAATTTTATAGGTTAATATGACATGTTATTGTTGATTTAAGTAACTTTTTTTGAACTTATCATTCTGTTATGAATTTCATAAAAATCATGTACCAAATTGTGTCAAAATTGACATAAATTAGTTTTTAAAACAAATATTATATTATTAATTGTTATTTTATTCATAAAACTCTAAAGATCGGCCAAATGTCTTTGATAACGTTTTATATATTAATAATAAACAATTTGGGGTTCGTTCGTCTTGATATAGTAAGTTTATTAACCATATAGTGTAAGAAAACAAAAAGACACGGTAAAAGTAAAATTATTTTACTTAGAGTTAAATCTAATTGATAAGGTTAAAATAATAACCTAAACTTGTCTAATTCCTATTGGATGAGAGGATTTCGACCCCTCCCCACTTTAGCTTCGAAATAAGACCCTGTGGAACCATTATACACCGAATTTGACCTTAATATAAAATAATATTTTGAGATTTTCCTAAGGTTCCCCTCTCCTCCCTTATAAAAGGGCACCTCCTCCCTCTCTTCCTCACACCACTTTGAGCCTTCAAGATCGGACAACCCCTGCCAATTTATTCTCTCCACTTCCCTAGAAACATCCTAGAGGTTCTAGTCTTCTTCAAAGACCCATTTTAGTGCCCTAAAAGGAGGTCTCAAAGAAGCACTTCAAAGAAGAGGTAATGTCTGTTACCGATTCTTTCATCTTTATTTCTTCTTCCACTTCTTCTTCTTTAGTTGTTTCTTTATGAATTCATAACATCAGTATCTCTCATATACTGATATGTTATTATAAGTATGAAACAACCATATTTCACCATCTATCCATCCCACAGAAAAAGAAATCATCGCGCGTGCGTACGTACAGAATACCGTCTCCACGCCGTGGTGTAATCTATTTTCCGCCACCACCTTAATTGGATGGGTATAATGGTGTAATGAGTAACTATATATGATTATTTTAAAGTGATATTGATACTTAAATATTATACATACACTTCAACACAAGTTCATGATCATGAGAACGATATCATCGCTAGTGCGTACGTACAGACTACCGTTTCCACGACGCGATGAGATTCATTCTCCACATTAACCATTCATGGATGATTATAAAGTTTATATAATGAATAATAATGAAATATATGACATGTTAAATCTACTGGATTTATGTATATATATATTTATGTCATCTAATTAATTCCATTCCAGATAATAAGGAAAGGAAAACAGCGTTCATGCGTACGTACAGCCTACCATCTCCATGAACGGTGTATTTCTTTCCATTTATCGATCCATTATATATATGTATATTCTGAATATGTATTTTATATAAATCATTTTTTATATTCTGGAATTAAGTAATCATGATCTAAGTAATCATATGAATAATTACAAGTTAAAACACGAACGACAAATGAGACGATTTTACCCAAAACCCTACTTTAACATGAATTTATAAAAGAACGGGTAATATAAAGTCATAAGTGAACCATATATGATATAATAAAAACGAATATGATTCTGTAATAAGTCAATGACATTATTTAAATCATTATACAGGAGTTTCAGGCACTTAAAAAGCAAATCAGACCTAAGGTAAGGGAAATATCACAATCTAATTTTTATTCGAGATTGTTTATACTTTAGTATTTACTGGGGTGTATTTTATCATCCACATCCATGTTTCCTCAGTATGTAATATTATTTCCATCCAACTACAATTGTTTAAATCCAATTTTACCCTTCTGTGAGTTTTTAGTAAAGGATATGAAAGGAATCTTCTGTCGTTTTTCGTACGAGGTACTTTTTGACTTTTTCGACAACAGTACGAAGAATGTTTTTTTAACATATACGACATGAATGGATTTTTAAAACATTACTTCCAAGAAGCATCCTTTAAAAGTTTTCAAGTTTATTTTTAATCAACTTCTTTTAGTTTAAAGTTGTATGACCTGTTAAGAAAGGAAAAATGTTTTTGAAGAAGAAATGATATTTTCCTCAAGAATGGAGTTCAAGTGTTTTATCAAAATTATTTTCCATATATGATAATAATGGGATCTGTTTTTATCCCTATTATTACATTGATTTGATTATGTTTTGATGGAATTATTTATATGAATTCCTTTATCTTATATGAATTGTTTTATGATGTCATGATGTTTAGGATTCCCATTTGTATTACATGGGTTATGCAATGATGTATGATTTATGATTTTGTGGCACACATAAGAATGGTATAATTATGAGATGGGTGGGACCTATATCTCCCTCCAATGCATTGGGTAAAGATTTTATATCTCATGAGAAAGACATGGCTGGAACGGTAGGTTATACCGGTTCAGTGAAACAGGACTGAAACGAGGAATGAACTCTGTTCAGAAAGGGACTTTCTCCACTAAGATAGTCTTGGCAATGAGTCTTGACTAACAAGAAATGATTCTCTATGATTATGTGTGTATGCCACTAAGTTTCATGATTTAAGATATGATTATTGGGATTTCATTTCACTACTATGATTTATCCCATGTTATGAAATTATGCTCTCTTTTGGAGCTTAAGATAATCCAAAATGTTATGTTCTTATGATGTAATAGATATTTCTTTTGTTTACCCTTACTAAGAATTTGAGCTCACCCTTTTATGTTTTTTCCCTAGGATATAAAGAAAGGTTTTAGGTAAAAAAAAGGTCTTTATGGGAGATGTTGAAGATCTTTTACCATGATTAGAAGATTATATTCCGAGTTTTCAAAGACACTAAACTATTATGGACCTTGTGTGTGTGTGTTTTTTATGTACTAAGTACTCCGCAAAAGTAATGTAATGTCCATGTACGTCAGGCTTCGGGTCTCTACACCCTTCCACTTTGAAAGAAAATTTTCTAAAACCTAATATAGCATCACTATCCAAGAGGGTGAAACCAAATGTGACCTCTCGAAAGTGGGTGTGACCACTACAACAGGAAGAAATAGAAGAGGAAGACTAATATTCTTCTTCAAAATGATCAAAAAATGTCACTGAATTCTTTATTACTGCATACAAAATATGGGTACCAACCCACAAAATAGAACCGTCATTAAATTAATAACTCATCTATGGTTCTGTTATCATGATACACTTGTCAGAACCCTTCTTCGATTATTAGTTTTTTATAGATAATGGTTTTCTCACAATCAAACAGGGAATGGGGGGCTACATATACTAGATCCCAGGATATATGGGACAACACAGATGTGGTAGCACTAAATTTCATATTTATATCTACATGGAAGTCATACATACAGATAATAAACATGGGAACGATCTCATTCATACTCAAAAGAGACAAGGAAGGGCCTAAAATCCCTCCAGTGGTATCCTACAATCAATTCTATTATATGATCACTTAATGAGGGTCCAATCCAATCATCCAAGGACTAGGTAAGCTTGGCATGGCCTTTTCCACTAGAAGAAGATTCTCCCTCAACCATTGCATATGTAATAGGTTCCTCCATCTCAAATTCCGCATATCATCACCGGATCATCTAGGAGAAACCCCATATCAGGATGCTATGACCTATGGCATAAAAAACATTCTGAAATAGATGGAAGGAGTCACGACCAGGATCTCAGTCCTTAATGAACTTCATATTTTAAAATAACTCATGGTGGAACTTGTTTAAGACCCTCAGATCCCATAATAGTTTGAGACATACGTCACTACAAATGTGGTCAATCAATTTGAGACCACGACTTCTGAATGTCACGTCGGCATCTCAATCATTGATAAAGATCAGGGAGAGACCCTTTAATGACTCATCAAACACCTATATGTCTTGGTAGGAATCATTAATATAAATGTCCAAATGGATCTGATTGATAATGGTTCTTGGATTAATCATATCCAAGTCCAAACCCTACGACATTTGGGATATGGGGAATGGAATTTTTATCATACTAATCTAACCATCCAAGGGTATGATACGTGTTTAAAAAGGCCGCATGGGTTTATCAGGCTCTAATCATTATTTGGGGATCTTACATCAGGTGCTGAGTTTTTGGAAATAAAGATAGACTTTTCGGATAACTTCTTACTCAGAAGGTATGGGCTTAGTAGCCTCTCGGTAATACCTTAAACATTTCACCAATGTCTAATGTATCTCGTTAGTAGAAAAATTGGCATACTACATGGTGAGAGTGCTCCCATTGAAACTTGTAGAGACACATCTAATGAAGCATACTTATATAAAAAGGGTCGTAAACAAAAAAATGTGAATGATGAGATATAGGTATATCCTCCTAATGTCTTGGGGACTGGACATACGAATCCCTAAATTATTCTTGATGGAAACTATGTTCTCCCTAAAAACCTGGATGATGTCATAGATTTAATTTTAGAGGTCCATTCCTATCCCATACCTCGTGAAAAAATCAAGGAATATAATCTACAACATCTGTCCAAAAATAAAAAATTAACACTGGATGATAATTTCTATTTTCATGGCCTCTTTCACCATGATGATGATAGTAAATCCCCTAGATTACTATCACTATCTAAAAATTCCTCCACAGAATTAGAGATAGAATAATATTCGGTTCACTACAGGAACACCACCCCATCATTTGAGGAAGGGATCTCCACCACCATCAATGAACATAGGTAGATAATTATGGAAAAAAATGAACACCCATGACCTACATATTTTTTTTTCTCAATTCGTCTTGAAGGGTAAGACATTTAGATCACATTTCTGAATCATCATCCATATGTGTTATCATGGATCTACAAAAAATTGTTCATAATGAAACCAAACATGATTACTCACAATCTGATGATACTAGATGAAAAATGAGCCACAAAGAAGGTAACAGGGGGGATTCACCCCTCTCATGTCACCAGTATAAGGGTATTGTCTAACAATCTAATCAAATCCTCTTTTTTCTAAGAAGTAAAATACGAGAGATGGATTTCAAAAATCATCCCCATCAAAAAGAAGAATCAACATATTTGGATTTGCATTGATTTCAATGACCATAATTGTAATTTCCCAACAGTTAATTTCCCAATATCTATCACATAACTCTTGATCAATGAAATTACTAGTCTCCAAACCCTTTAGTTCATGGATGGGTACTCTGGGTACAATCAGTAAAAGATGACCCAAAAAAATGAATGATCCACTACCTTAAAAGAACCTTAGGGTATTTTTTCAATCATGTCATGCATGTTGGTTTGACTAATGAATTCTCCATGTAACACCCCAAGATTTCATAGTACGCTATTGCTTCAAAGTAATTCAATAACTTTCACAACACGCAACACCGAGTTGAGCACACCACAACTTATCAAACGGGTCGTAATGAATTGTAATACACATGTTTTGAAATTTTATAAATTTTATTTTTCAAAATGGACTTCATTTTTGAATTCAGAATATTGAAATTATCTTAGGGTGAATTTTTTGTGTTTTTCTGAAAAAATTCAATTTTTTATGAATAGTGAAAAACACTATGTTATTGGTTAAAACCAAATTTTTATTTAAATAATTATTTATTTTATTTAAATTTATTTTAGGTAAAAATAGATACATAATACCTATATATGTTCAATTTATTTAATTGGAGTAATTTTATAATAAATTTAGACATATAAAAATTTTATTGAACCTTTTACCATCTTTTACCCACCTCCTCGGAGCATTTGCAAATTTGCATAAAACATATTTTTACCTCTTCTGTGAATTGAATTTCAAAAATCCGAGAGACGCAGTTGATATCAGTAAGTAATATTTGGTTCAATAAGATGGAAATAATATTTGGTGAATAGTAACTGTAAACTTTTGTTTACCACGGTTATTGTAAATAGGGTAATTAAAGAAAAAATTATATTATTATTATCCAAACACGTGTCCTAATTCAATTGGATATGTGTAGTTAGACCTAAAAAACATTATGAATAAAATATGATCCTTTAGGTCCACATCAATTCGATTAGGACATTTATTATTATTTAATTCAAAGAATAGTTAAAAGTGTTAAATTCATGTTTTCATAACTGAAACATTTTTAATATAGGGTTATAAATAAGATAAATTCATCTACAAATATTCATTAGAAATATAAAAATATTTCCTAAATAATGGTAATTTATTTATAATTTTTAGACATAAAATAATTTAATTTATTTAGGACACAATGATGATGCAGTAATTACGATATTATTGAACGATTAAAATAATTAATATTATAGATATCAAAATAAATATAATTTTAGTGTTTTGGTGAATTATACTAATTTTACTGGTTAATATGACATGTTAGGGTTGATTAAATGAATTTGTTTCCATGTATTCATGATTTTATGACTAACAAAAACAAAATACCAAATAGTATCAAAATTGACATAATTTTTTTTAAACAAATATTATATTATTAATTGATATAAATTACTAGAAGTCTAAGTATAGGAAAAATGACATAGATAAGGTTATATATAATAATAATGAATCACAATGGGTTCTATTGGCCTTTTATAGTGTGTTTATTAACCATATATTATAAAAATACAAATAGACATGGTAAATGTCAAACTATTTAACTAAGAGTTCAAACTAAAAGATAAGGTTAATATGATGAACTAAACATGTCTAAAACCTATTGGATTAGAGGTTTGAAACTCATAACCACCTTATCCTCTAAATAATTCAATTCTGAGCCATTATAGACCCAAAATTATTTTATTATAAAATAACATTCCAAGATGTTCCTATAGTGACCTCCACCCCTCATATAAAAGAGCACTGCCCCTTATCTTAATTTCACTCCCCCAAAGCTTTTGGATCAACCTAAACCGACCCAAATATCCTCTAAACAATCCTACCATCACCATGGATGCCTTTTTCTGGTCAGAAAGCCATCCTATGGAGCCCTTTTTATCAAATCAAAAGGAAGAACCCAAAGAAGAAGTAAATATTTTATCACCTCTTTCAGGTTCTTTTCTACTCCCACTTCCCATTTCTTTTTTGTTTCCATTATAAAATAATAAATTCAGTATATTATATATATTTTTATGTTATTATAAATATTGTACAACCATATTTTTTATTCGATCCATCCTATAAATGACAATGATACCATACGTGCGTACATACGGCTTACCGTCTCCATGTCAAAGTGTAGTTTGTCATTCAACACATCACTGTTTTATGGGTATAATAATGAGTATAATTGGTATAAATAATAAATATAACTAGTTAATGATTCTGCATATATTATATACCATCCAATTTCATATGATCTCACCATCAATATAATGAAATTGTCGCTCGTGCGTATGTACGGATTACCGTCTCCAAGAACGCAATGAGATTATTCTCCGCATTGTAACTATTCAAGAATAATATTCATTTTATGATTTAAAATAATGTTTAAGAACATAATATCATTATTGATATGAATCAAATAAATCATATCAATAACAAACATAGATTATGTAACCAAACACATAAAGGAAAACGAATTAGTTAACACCCAAAACGATGATAATACTAAAATACTATTAACAAAGAAATATTAGAAGATCATATATGATATCATATTTATTTATATGGTTCTTGTATAATTTAATAACAATTATTTACATACTATACAAGATTTTAACATACCCTCAACCAAGATAAAGTACAATGTAAGGGTTATGTTTACAATCACTTCATTATCCGAGGTTGTTTATACATAATTATCTACTGGGACCTATTTATCATCCACATCCATGTTTCTTGAAATGAATTTCAAAAAAAAATTAATATTTCCTAGAATATGGGATAAAGTAGTCAATACCGTTGTTATACTTTTTATAAGATGTTTATAAAGGAATCATTATATCGTTTTCCAAAGAAGTCACAATACGACATTTTTTATAAAATTAAGGAAAGAATGTCTTTTTAACTAATACGGCAGGTGAAGCTATTTTCCGCCATTATAATAGCATCAAAGCATACTTTACATTATTATAAGAATATTTTCAAAATAAATGTTTTCTTTTATAATTCTGTGACTTTTAAATGATTTCAAAATAGAAACAGTTATTTCATTCAAATATTTTTGATTTCATCTATGTAAACCTCCTTTGATGGTTTTTAACCCTGTTTGAAGTTGATTTATTATGATACAATTCTTCCATAATATATTGAAGTTTTTGTGATATGATTGAATGGGGATGTGTTATTTTTATACCATTCATGGTTTATGGATAAAGTATTGACATTTCATATGCTAGATTTAATATGAATGTTTATGTTATATTTAAACCTTTTCATATGAGGAATGACTTGAACTTAGTTTGTACCGGGTGGAGCCCACTATAGCACCTCGATGAATCAGTAGGTCTCATGAGACAAAATAGTGTCTTGGCACATGGCCTTGAAAAAATATTATTTGTAGTCTTGGCACAAGGCCTTGAATATGTCGGTTTGAAGTCTAGAATTATGCATTCCATCATTATGAAATTGGCTATTGATATTTCATGTGATTATTCGAAAAGTAGAATATCTATGTGGGTAAGTAAATTGAATTATTTTGATTTATATTTTTCTTATTATGATTATGTTTAAGTTTAAAAGTCTTTTTTTGTCTTATAAACTGCCTTAAATGTTTATTTCTGAAAGTTTATCCTATACTGTTATCCTTACTGAGCATCTGATCTCACCCCTTACGAAGTTTCATTTTTCACATGATGCGTAGAAGTATATTATGACTGGAATGAAGAGGTGATATATGGGATATAAGTGTGGTATATGGAGACAATGTTGTTTTTTCATTTTATAATGTAATGTAAAACTTATTAATGTCTCTAGTATTCCAAGGCTACTAAACTAGTTGTTCTTTAGAGACATGATCTTTTGTGATCATGCCAATGTTGTTTAATATTGCACTAACTCTCTGTAACTGGGGTCGGGGCGTTAATGTTGATATCATATGAAGTTTAGTACAAACCTTGTAAACTAGATTTAGAAAAACACTGATCAGATAACACTACCATAAGATTGATTTTGAGGATTATTATAGAATAACATCCTAGAATTTTATTACTATAGATATTTTGTGAGTTTTCCAAACAATAAATCCATGTATGGATATGATAATGTAAAGGTTGCTCTGGTATAGATGTACCTTGTAGTAAAACCTGAAAACACCACTTTGAGCTAGACTCGAATGGGAATAGGTGCATGTCAATGGGCCTTGTTACACTCTTGGTTATGACACTCCCTGGGGATATGCTTAGGATAATTCACATTTTCCTTACTAATCATAATAAAGTATTTATAAGTATATACTGACTCAAAGAAAACATTTTTATGATTATGGATTATATCCATAAATCATTAAATTTATGGTAAGTGTTTTACAAGTTCGGAATTATGTATTGCGGTTCATAAACTAATCTATTGTATGTCATTATTTAAAAATAGTGCCTAGTGGAAGGAATGGAAACTATATCAACACACGTAATCTATGTATGGATTTCCCTCCTACTCAAGATAATTATAGTGAATCTGGTAATGCAGCTAGTTCTGATCATCTTATCACCATACTGGGACAACTCACGCGTGTTATGAATAATAACCTTACCCGTTCAGAGTACCCTGATCCACAATGTAGAGGATCAATGTTAGATCACATCATGAGGCAACAAACACTAACATTAAAAGGGACTACAAATCCATTTTTAGCTGAGAAATGGATATGTTCCTTAGAGAAAATATTTCATGCTCTGGGGAGTAGTGAAAGGGAAAAAGTTTTCATGGTGGTTTATCACCTCATGGGAGATGCAGATTAATGGTGGTCATTGATTCAAAACACAGGGGAAAATGAAGATGTATCAAATACAGAATAGAGGGAGTTTAAATATATTTTCTTAGAAAATTACTTTCCTCATGACCATCGGGCAGATATGTAGTGGAAATTTCTAGGTTTGAGGCAAAAAGATGATGAGAATGTTGCAAAGTATGAGGATAACATTACAAGGTTAACAAGGAATACAAACGATTATATACAAAACCCAAGAAGTAATATTGATCATTTCATTGATGGGTTAAAAACATTTCTCCATCGATCAATCGTCTCAAAATACTTCTCGTCATACGAAGATATTGTCCCTTGTGCTATCAAGATAGAAAAGGAATTATATAAATCATATAACAATGACTTAAAGAAAGGGAAGAAGAGAACAGTGTAGAATGAGATAGATAAAAGCAAAACGGGAAAGGATGATTTTCTATTATGTGATTATTGTGGGAAGAAACACCCCGGTACTTCCCTAAATGGAAAGGGAGTCTGTTACATGTGTGGTGAAAAAGTCCACCAGGCACGTGATTGTAAGGGAAAGAATGTTGTTGTCAATATTAGATTCTACAATTATAGAGAAATGGGGAATTATGCAAATGAATATCCTAATCACCAAGGAAAATTACCTCAAAAAAGGCCAAGGCAGAAGGACCAAGCTTATGTTGTTACTACAGTTGAAGTGGAATAATTAATGTATTTGTGTTTTTGGACTCATGAATTATATTATGGTTATAAGAATAATGTGATATATATAAATATTGTACTGTATTACCTGTTGTTCTCATTAATTTTTTAATATTATGAAGCTAAAAATATTTCTAGTATGCGACAAGAATAGAAAAATTACTTTGTGGAATCTGATGTTACAATTGATTTTGAAATTTAGAGACCTTTTCAAGAGAGTCTGAATAGATGTATTTTGGATAACTATAAGTATTCGAATGGATTAAGTTGAACATTGGATAGTATTCTTTAAGGTTAAAACATTTCTAAATATCATTTTTGGAATATTATAATACTATATTTATAGGAAAAGGATAACATGCAGGTTGGGCGATAACCCATCACGTTAGAAAAAGCTGTAGGAATCAAACCCACAACCAATGTGTGACGAGGATTTATTACCAATCACTAGCCTACAAGAAGTCCATGGTTATTAAAAAATATTTTTCTTCGTTTAAATGGTATATTTTGATATTTGGAACCTTATAGGATTAGTATAAATAGTATATTTTTGACTTCAATTATCTTTTTGAGTGAAAGATGAGTTTTTGGTAGATATTAGTTGAAGGATGAAACTCTAATTGTCATGTATATATATATATATATATATTTCTCTTATTCTATAATGAAATTAATTCTTAAACATTACGAAAGGGATATTAAAAAAAAGTGGTATCCTAATACCTTATGGTTTTTTTGAACTGATGATATTTTAAATCATCATAGATTAATGGCTTTGAGTCCCTCAATTTTCCACTTGTTTTTGATTGATGACCTCAATCACTCCCAATAAATATTTACACATTATCCTCTAATTATGTGTCTATAATTTCCACCAATGTTCTCCAATTTTAAACCATAATTTGTTGGTGACTTTCTCATTTCCCTTTCCTTCTTATTAAAACTAAATTTTATTAATCCTATTTCTGATGTGGGTTTTCCACAAAGGTATTTTATATTATCAACCATTTATTTTTGAAAAATAGTTTCAAATTGCGTTGAATCAATTAATTAATGGAGGTTAGAATGTAACACCTCATGATTTCATAGTACATTATCTCTTTAAATTAATTCAATAACTTCTGCAACAACCAACACCGAGTTGATCTCACCACAACTTATCAAACTAGCTATTATGAATAGCAATACCCACTTTTTGAAATTTTATAAATTTTATATTTCAAAATGGAATTCATTTTTGAATTTAGAATATCGAAATTATTTGATGGTGAATTTTTGGTATTTTTCTGAAAACATTCAATTTTTGATGAATATTGAAAAACACTACATTATGGGTTAAAACAGACTTTTTATTTAAATAATTATTTATTTTAGGTCAAAATAGATACATAATACCTATATAAGTTAAATTTAATTAATTGGAGTCATTTTATAATAATTTCAGATATATAAAAATTTTATTTAACTATTTACCGTCTTTTCCCACCTCGGAGAAGAAGTTGAAAATTTGCATAAAAAATAATTTTACCGCTTCTGTGAATTAAATATAAAAAATTAAAGAGACATGGATGATATCAGTAAGAAAAATTTGGTTCAATAAGAAGAAAATAATTTTTGGTGAATAACAACATTTAACTTTTATTTACTACGGTTAAAAGTAAACAGGGTAATTAAAGGTAAAAATGATATTTGTATTACCCCAAAACATGTTCTAATTCTATTGGATAAGTTTAATTCGAAAACCAACCATAATATGAATAAAATATGATCCTTTAGGTCTACTTGGATTAGATAAGGACATTTATCATTATTTAGTACAAAGAATAGTTAAAAGTGTTAATTTCTAGTTTTTATAACTAAAAAACTTTTAATATAAGGTTATACAAAAAAATAAACTATAAATATTTATTAGAAAGATAAAAATATTACCTACATAATGAAATTTTATTTATAATTTTTTGACACTAAATAATTAAATTTATTAATGACACAATGATAATGTAGTAATTACCTTATTAATGAATGATTAAAATAATTAATATTATAGATATAAAACTAACACAAATTTGAGACTTTTTATGAATTACACTAATTATATAGGTTAATATGACTTTTTATGGTTGAATAAATGATTTTTTTGTGAAGTAATCATGCATTTATGACTTAATCAAAATTCCAAATACTATCATTATTGATATAAAGGAATTTTTAAAACAAATATTATATTATTAATTGATATAATATTCATAAAAATATAAGGATCGGCCAAATGACTTTGGTAAGGTTATATATATTAATAATAAACCACTTGGGATTCTATTGGATTGTTATTTTATGTTTATTAACTATATAATATAAAAATACAAAGAGACATGGTAAAAGTCAAACTATTTAACTAAGAGTTAAATCTAAAAGATATGGTTAATATGATGGCCTAATCCAATTTAAAACCTATTGGTTGCAAGGTGTTTGACCCATTCCCATATTATCCTCTAAATAATTCATTTTTAGCCATTATAAACCGAAAATTATTTTATTATAAAATAATATTTCAAGTAGTTTCTAAAGTGAGCCTCACCTCTCTTATAAAAGGGAACTTCACCTTATCTTAATTTCACACCTCCAAATAATTTTTTTCTCAGCCACACCCATCCCAAATATCCTCCATACTATCATCCCTTCATCCTAGAGGCTTTATATGGTTCATGAAGCCAACCTAAAGAGCCCTTTTGATCAAATCAAATGGAAGAACCAAAAGAAGAGGTAAATATTTCATCACCTATTTGAAATTATTTTCTTCTTCCACTTACACATTCTTTGTCTTTTCCATTAAAAAATAATAACTATAGTATATTATATATCATGTTATGTTATTATAAATATGGTTCAAATATATTTGTTATTTTATCTATCCTATAAGTGAAAATTTCACCATACGTGCGTACGTATGGCTTACAATCTCCATGTCATGGTGTAGATTTTCATTCAACACATCACTGTTTGATAGGAAAATAATGAGTATAATTGATATAAATAATAAATATAACATGTTAATGATTCTGTATATATAATATTCCATCCAATTACATATGATCTCACCATCAATATAATGATATTGTCGCTCATGAGTATGTACAGATTACCGTCTCCATGAATGCAATGAGATTCATTTCCCCATCTTAACTATGCAATAATAGTTTTCATTTGATGATTAAAAATAATTTTTATGAACTTAATATCATTCTGTATATGAATCGAAGACATCCTATCCATAACAAACAAAACTTATGTAACAAAACACATAATGGAAAATGATTCTGTTAACACCTGAAACGATGATAATACTAAAATATTATTAACAAAGATATATTAGAAGATCATATATGATATCATATTTATGTATATGGTTTTTCTATAATTTTATAAAAATGATTTAACTATTATATAGGAGTTTAACATACCCTCATCCAAGGAAAAGTACAATTTAAGGTTTATTTCTACAATCTCTGCTTTATCTGAGGTTGTTTATTTGTAATTATCTAATGGGACCTCTTTACCATCCACATCCTTGTTTCTTGAAATTTATTTCAAAACATTTTTACTATTTCTTAGACTAAGGTTAAAATTCGTTTATAATCATGTTATAATTTTGGAAATATGTTTATAAAGGAATCTTCCCATCATTTTCCAAACAAGGCTCTTTACGACCTTTTCGGTAAAATTAAGGAATGAATTATTTTTTAATTTATACGGACAATGCATATATTTTCAGCCATTATAACACCTTTGAAGCATCCCTTACAATAATATATGAATATTTTCAAAATAAATGTTTTCTTTTATAATCATGTGACTTTTAATTGATTTTAATTTTGAAAGAGTTATTTCTTTTAAATAGTTTTCACTTCATCTTTGTCAACATCCATTGATGGATTTTAATCTTGTTTGAAGTTGATTTATTATTATACAAAAATTCCATATTTTATTGAAGTTTTTTGTGATATGTTTGATTATATATGTGTTATTTTTATACCATTCCTGGTTTGTGGATAAATTATAGACATTTCATATTCGAGTTTTAATACGAATGTTTATGTTATATTTGATCCTTTTTATATGAGGAATGCATTGGACTTAGTAAGTGAAGGGTGGAGCCCGCTATTTATCCTCGATTTATCAGTAGGAATCATGAGAATAAATAGTGTCTTAGCACAAGACCTTCACAAAATATTATTTGTAGTATTGGAACAAGGCATTTACTATGTGGTTATGAAGTCCAGCAATATGTATTCCATCATTATGAAATTTTCAATTGAAATTTCATGTGATTATTCTACTTGTATAATATCCATCCGAGTAAGTAAATAACATCATTTTGATTTATATTTTCTATATTATGATGATTTTTATGTTTCGAAGGATTTTGTTTTAGTCTTATACATTTCCTTAAATGTTTATTTATGAATGTTACCACTATATTCTTATCCTTACTGAGCATCTCAGCTCACCCCATTCGATGTTTAATTTTTCCCATGATGCGAAAAGTATATTATGATTGAGTTGTAGGGATATTCTAATGGATGTGAGTGTGGTCTATAGAGACAATATTGTTGTAGTTTTTCATTTATTAATGTAATGTAAAACTTATTAATGTATCTAGTACTTCCAGGGCTACTAAACTAATTTGTCTTTCGAGACATGATCATCAATGATCATGCCAATGTTATGTAATAATGCCCCAACCCTAGGTAACTTGGGTAATGTCATTACACTATACATATGAACATGACATGCACCATATATTTAATAGATTCTATAGAAAGATAGACAAATTTTATGTCAACGACATGGGGGTCAAACCTGAAAATGGTGTGATTTCTTCAAGGATATGAAAACAATGTTCAGCAAGATGAAACAACACAATCTAAATTTGAATCCACTCGAATGATCTTTTAGGGTAACATTATGGAAATTCAATTATTTTTTGGTATGCCACCATAGAATACAGGTTGGTATATAGAAAACTAGTGTTATCTTGGAAATTTCACCCCTATAAAACTCATAGAATTGTGGGGAATCTAAGGGATAATTACATACATTCATAAGTTCATTCCCAAATTGGTCTGAAATGCTCTCCATTTCACCAGGCTAATGAAGAATGAAACTACCTATCAATCAGAAGATGATTAACAAAAAGCCTTTGATATTATAATGATGTACCTAATTAAACAACTAATTTTTATTCCTTAGGTGGAAGGGAATCCAGTCCCCATACATGTGGCCACCATGAAATTCCCATTTGGCGCCCGCCTCATACAAATAAATGATGCGTGAAGAAAAATTATTCACTATTTCATCAGCCAGACTAATCTTGTTATGAAGACCTAATAATATGATGTCAAGAAGAACTACCTTGCACTCATATTTATAGTGGAAAGATATTTCATTAGTTATAGGGAAAAAATTCTAACTAGCCTCTCACATCAATCTGATCATGTATATCATGGGTTTTCCAATGCTAATTGGGTGCCTGATCTGATGGAAGGCCCTTATATAGAAAAATGACATTCATTTTTTTCACAGATGTTAGAGAAAGGACAAGACCTAGAAAATTTCTTCACATCACATCCCACCCCAAAGAATATATTAGAGGACACCATGTTTCAAGATGAAGTCGTATTCTATGACCATGACACTCCCGAGATATGAGAGATGTTTTTTAATTGAACCACGTAATGCTATTTCAAAACATGGATTGAAAACGTAAAGCTCAACCATGTTGTCATGGGGATTGCATTTGTCTCTACTTAAAAAGTGGATTTTCTACTCTTTCTCACCATCCAATGGTAGCACAATTAATGAGGCCTAATAAAAAGCAATCTTTTCTAGTTTGGAACTGGCCCTATAGCTGCAAATTTCTATCCTAAACATTAATGGGGATTCAGTGTTAGCGATAATGTAGTTCAATAGAGAATATTTGATCAAGAATGAATAACAAGACCCTCTCATAGGAATTGTCATTGGAATAATGGAAAACTTCCCTTTTGAACCCATATTGCATATGTTCCCAAATAATAGAATGATTGTATTGATGCATCTATCAATGAAGATGCCATCTTGGGAAATCCTGATTAGGAAGAAAAAATATTCCACATTACACATTGGAGAATGGTCTCTGAAATTGTCATATATGACATGTAAAAGATAAAATAGGTCAACACCACCAAAAATCATGATGCACTGATAGTCACCCTGGATAGATGGATGGATCCCATAACCTTCTACCTCCAAGATGGGACTTTCCCATCAGATTGAGCTGGATGGGAATAAGTTCAGATTCGTACAATGAACATTACCATATAGGACAACTGAAATGAGGATAAAATCCTCTATAAGCATGGGATTGATGGGATAGTCCTCAGACACATAGTAGAAGAGATATTTCTACCCTCATAGAAGAAGTCCATATAGGCTCTTTTGGTGCCCATTCAATCTGGGACCAAGCTCTCCCATCAGATCAAGAGGGTAAGATATTATTAGAAAACCATGATATAGAACTACATGGAATTCACTATGAAATTTCATGCATTCCAAATCCATGCAAACTTCAAAATCTAAAATTTATAATTTCTACATACTGTCAAATATTCCTGGTCATTTACTGTTTGGGGGTTGGATGTAGTTGTGCCATACAACCTATCCACAACATCATACTTCAAATACATCCTTTATGCTAGCAAATCATTTTCCAAATGGGATCAGTTCATACCCAATAGGGATTTCATGACAATAAATATCATTTTTTCGTGAAGTCTAATATCATCACTTGGTTTGGAGTCCCTCACACAATTTTAATGGAAAATGTCCCCAACATCGGTTCTATGAAGTTAAATAATTTGTACACGGGGTATAATATTGAGTCTAATCACTCGTATCTATATAATGTAATTGGAAAATTATATTTAGAGGCCTATGATAATACACTTTAAAATATAGATTAGAAGAAGGTGAAAAAGGATAATAAGTATTTACCGGATAAACTCCTCCATGCTTCATGGGATAACCATACTACAATGCATACTGCTACACAAGAAACACCATACTCACTGATGTATGGGACCTATGTAGTGTTACCCATAGAAGTAAATCTTACCTTTCTCTAAATTTCCATTTTTGGATAACTCTCATATGATGAGTAATCAAAAAAATGGATGGACGAGTTGGAACGACTAGATAAGTAGAGGTTGTGCACGTTGCACAGTCTAGAAATTCATTAGAACCTGATATCTTAGGACTTTAATTAAAAAATTATCCTATATTCATTATTTCAAGGATAAATAGTGTTATCCAAAAGAACCCCACTAATACTAGGAAGGAATCCACTGAAATTGGATCCCATGTGGGAAGTACCTTATGTAATACATGACGTTTATAATAATGGATCCTATTCATTGTTCACTATAGATGGAGTGTGTGTCACACCTCCTACTAATGTGAGGTTTCTAAATAAATAATTTTCATAAGATGTCATCCTGGGAATCCACATAAGAGTAAGTCCCATCATTCATTCTAACCACATGGAGTTAAACTATATGGAGTTTTTTCCTTACTGAATGATGAATAACTGCTTGGTATTCTATGAAATACACCTAGATTGATTCCTGTCTTCACATGATACATAGTGTCACCCAATCCTCTATTTATTGGCCTAGCTATAGGATTATTTTCCTTTAATGACACGTGATTCAATGTCCTTACCACAATAAAACAAACTGCATGGACCAACCCCCCCCCCATTCACGAGGAGTAACCCAATGTACATAAAACAAGACATAAACCTACATGGATCCATGATATTCATCCCCATTCACATCGAGTTTTCTATGTTCTTTTTTCATTAAATTAAGATACAGAGTTCTTCTATAACTATGTGTGGATTGATTCCCATTTATGATGGGATACATAATCATGCCACGATCCTAAATCTTTTTCTTACCACTACATGATGCAAGCATCCCTTTTTGTACCCTCAACTATCTACGTATTGTAGGGAAACCCATGTCGTTCCTTATTTATCACACCGAGCATAGATCATGTGTGCATTGGAATTGCGATAGGGAATCACCTTCACAAGTATATTGTAAATGTATGAAACATTTCCATTATAGTCATGATTGAAATAACTTATATTCCACACCATGAGTTCTTTACACATGACATTAAATTGTATATTCAATTTCCATGTCTCATGACATTAAACATCACTATCAATGTCCATTCTGCATGAAATTAAACTGCATGGTTCATCAGAACTATGGATGTTTTGATTCTAATTTCCATGAGATACATATATATCCCCTATAATTATACCCTGGGTCGAACAATAATATTCCCATCAATTCACATCGGTCTTCCCTCTTCCTCACCTCTTGATGTTGAACTGCATGGAATCTCTAGAACTACCTAAGTATTGATTCTCACCTTTTATGAGATACAGAGTGATACATGAACAGCCATTATTATGCCGAACCATAATGTTTTAATTTATTCACACTAGTTCACCCTCATCCTTATATCATGACATCAAACTGTATGGAACAACATGAACTACATTTAGCTTGATTCATGTCATCACAGGATATGTAGTGACGCATGGATCTCTAATCATGAGCCCCAAGAGCAATGGTCAACAGAAATAATTCCAACCTCTATGTATGGGTAATAAATGTATAGTATAATTCACATTCAATAACTATGCATGACTTGATTCCTTCAATTACAGGATATGTAGTGATGATCAAATTCCAAATCTCTGGACCAGTCACAACAAATAAAAATAAAAATACCCTCCTCCTTATGTATGGTCCATACCTACATAGTAAACATCATTAAGAACAATGTTTGGATTAATTTTCATCCTCATGAGATACATTTTTATTTCCAGGTCTCCTTAATTGGGCCCACCTGTGACATTACCACAATTTCATGTCAGTTCTCGTGTCCTTAAAATAGTAAATTATATTGCATGGGAGTATGTCCTCACCACATTACATTAAACATCATGTAAATTTATCCTTACCACATGATGTGAAACTATAATACAGAAATTTTGACCCCACTATATGACATTAAATTAGGTAAACAATTTCTCATTCAGCCTTCGTTGTCAAAGAACTACATGAAACATACCTCGGTCAACAAGAGTATGGTGTGCTTCCACCATATTTTAAAGAACCTCAATCCATAATCGACAATTCATGCCTCAGGTGTCTCAAATCTCCAAAATCATAGATTTTCCTTGGAAGGTATATCTGGATTCAAGGAAAATTTTTATGACTACATATGTATTCTTATGGCTCCTATATATGTACTTATGTACATCAAAAAAATAAATCAATCTAACAAATGAAATTATAATTTTCGTGATCCCTGACATCACTATGGAAGAACTCCACGCCTCCAGGTTTTTGAACTACTACCAGTATGACTATCCCAAATCATTACTCGTGACCTGGTATCCTTGATCTGTGATTTAAAAAAATTTAATATCATACCCAAAAGGATGTTGGGGTGCTTTTGACATGTGTTATCTTAATTAGGATATTTTGTAACATCTTCCATATTAATTTCACGTGAGTAATGACCCTAAACTAACAATGTTTTGGTCATGGTTTTATGACCATAAAATCTACCCCATAACGGTCTAAATCACAAGACCATAAACTGCTAACAAAATAGAAACAAAACAGGTCAGGTAGAAACAAAGAAAACGATGACCTGTAAAAAAATTCATTTCTCCACCCACTAGTCTCCTTATTCTTAATGTTTAAGATAAAATTAGGTAATATATAGATAAAGGATAAAATATCATAGAGTCTACCCTGTATCCATAGTGAAATAAAATCTATGTCGGTTGGACCCCATAATAATAGGAATAATTTGAGTAATGGTTTTTAACATCTCTTCACCAAGAGAATATGTTCGTTAGGCAGTAGCAAGACATTTATGGAACTCTCACCCTCCATGGACTTTTCACTTTGTAGATATCACACTTAATGAGTTGGGGTATATCATATCATCACAATCATCCATGTCCCTTGGAAAGGATATCTGTCTTCAAGGACCCCTTTCTTGACTATGAATACAAGGCCATGTCTCCTACAAATGCATCTGTGGATGTTGAATGAATGTGTTACTCTAAAAAAGGAAATTCCAATCCCTATGAGGACTCACATAATCGTAACATAACTAAACACATTAGTGTGTCTGAACCACTCCCTATATGATTATTCCATATCACCCCCCTAACTCAAGCACTCTAGGTTATGATTTACATTACTTGGAGAAAACTATCTGAGAGGATTCAATATCTGTGACTTTATACCACCATGTTTCATACCATTTCTCAAGGGCATACTATGACACTTCATTCATGAGACTCAAATATCCTACACATTGTGAATTGAAACCACATGGTGTAGGGATTGAGATTTAATATTTAAGTTTTAACTGCCCTAGGATTCCAGAACCATTCTAAGATATCCTTTTTTCCATATCTAATGTCATTATCTGGATGTTTGAGTTTCCACAATCCTCTTATATTCCTGAAAGAAATGTGAAGATAATCTTTCTCTTTTCATACTATCGATTCATAAGGGACTTAACCCACCAACTAAAGGCATTTTATCATTTCCTAAAAGAAACCTGAATCCTTTTGATCCCTAGAAACCACACAGTAGAACATGGAATCTTAAAATATAATGGGACATATCTAGAATGACTACACCGTCTCATATTCCTGAAATCAGACTTTCAGGTTATGAAATTCCCCACCCAAATTCCATCTATCCAGGTGGATCTATCTTATCTAATATTTCTTCTTCTAAAAATTTCACCTCAATAAATATTATATATCACCTAGAAATGGTACATGACTTCAATAGACACATTTCTTTACTATGGATGCATGCATATGGCTCTTTCATATGCGCCTATGGCCTTCAAAAAATGTGTCTCACTACAAAAGGGCCTTCTGATCCTCATGTGGCTCATCAATACCATGGAAGAATCCTGAACTTTAGATAATTTTATTATATTCTTGACATGTTTGCACATCATCCCATGATTAAATATATGCCTGTGCTAAAAGAACATAATCTAAATCAATATTAGTTACGATCTAGAAAACCATAAACTAATATAACATTAGGTATAAGATAAAAAACCGTAAACTAAAGAAATATCAGGTCCAATCATGAAGATATTAATATAAAGTGTTGTTAGGTCTATGATAAATAAACTTAAAATAATTCAATATCAAGTCTGAGATAAATGAAGTTAAACTATGGTGATATCAGGTCCAAGTTAAAAAATGTTAAAAACAATATTAGGATTTAGCTAAGATTCCTTAAACTAAAGAATTATATGGTCTCATAAAAAGACCTTAAACTAATGTAATATCATGTCCGAGGTAATGGTCCTTCATCTAAATTAATAATAGGTCCTAGATAAAAGACCATAAACTAAAGATCCATATGGTCTGAGAAAAAAGACCTTAAGCTAACGAAATATTAGGTATGAGCTAAAATACCATAAACTAAAGTGATATCTATTCTGAGTTATATGACCTTAAAATAACTAATTATTAGGTATGAGATACAATACATTAAACTAATCAATATTTTGTCTGATATAAATGAGAATAAACTCATGAAATATTACATCCGATCTAAAATACCTTAAACTAATGAAAAATTTAGTCTCGGATAAATGACCTTAAACTAATGTAATATCAGGTCTGAGCTAAAATAAATTAAAATAAAGCGATATCAAGTGTGAAATAAAAGACCATAAAATAAATAAATGTTTTGTTTTTGCTAGAAGAACTCAAACTAATGAAAAATTATGATTGTGCTAAAATCCATTATACTAATTCAAAATACACCCATATTTGAAATACCTTAAATAAAAAATATATTATGTCTGATCTAAAAGTCTTGAAAATAAATCAAATATGAAATATAATTATCAACGCCTGGTAAGGCTCGCCCTATAGACTTATAAAAATAAATTTATTCCCTCCAAGACAGTTAGATTTTGAAAACAGTGTATCATTCTACTTTCGATATATAAATTCTACAAGATAACTCAAATAGAATCATCAATAAAGAACACCATATTAGTGTGCATTCATGTGTATTTCTGAAAAAAATATCTATTCCCAATATTTTTATTTTAATTCCATTATAAAATAGATGGGTATCATTAGTGATTCATAAAATATAAGAATAAAAAAACATCATACACATCATGAAAAAAGAGTAGTCTTGTGAAAGAGATCTTTCAAAATAGACTTGTGGTGTGGACTCATGAGGGGAGATCATGAGTAGGGTTCACGACACAGTTTTAAAATAGAGGAAAGGGCGAGAGAGATCAAGAGAATATGTGTCCCAAGTAATGAATATTTCTCCACACACCTATATATATATGTGAATTCTATCGGAATAACAATCATTACATGATAGATCAAATGTCACCCAAGGAACTGGTTTGTGGAACCACTGAAGGTTGAGGTTGGCATTAGTTTTCATCAAAACAGAGTCTTTACCCCCCAAAAAATCACTCATGATAGATGGATTTTGTTAAATCTTACTAAATAAGCATTAAAAATCACAAATGTGGAAATAATTGAAATGTGGTATTACCTTCCCCAAAAAAGAGGGGTTGTGACTTGAAAAGCACATGAGCCTCTAACAGACTCATGATCATGTGAAAATTTCAAGGGCATGAGGAGACTCTAAATACAGAAAATAACTAGCGGTGAATCCTTCTACGTCCCCTTCATCAATAATTCATTCTATTATATAGGTTCTCTAGAAAACCAATGGTTGTGTGATTAAAACCAAATGAGAAACCCCCTTCGTGCTTGTTTTTTCATTGTCATGTTCCTAAAAAAATAAATATTCAAATTGAGAGTAAAGAGGAATGATATGGAAAGGGAGAGACCTCTAGTGGTCATAATTTTCATGATCCATATCCTCATTTGAAAGGATATATTTAATTGGTGATATCCATGTATATTTTAATAACTCTTGAAACATTTCAGAATAAAACAACGGATCTAAATTGAAGAGGTGATATGTATTTTTTGGTTGTTGGAGGAAATGAGACGTAACTCAGGTGATTTATAAGGAACCTAATGTCCCTACTAACATGTCCACCTCACCACATGAAAGCCTATTGGATTTTTATCCTCACTACATAGAAGTCATTGAGTATGTTGAGGTGACTCATCTCTTCCCCTTTGGCACATTAAGGAAAACCTGATGGATTTTCCTACAAACATTCTCTCACACGCACACATGACCAATATTGTTCACATGAGGAATCATTAGGAAACTGAGTAAATTTCCATGAAACTCTTCATAAAAATTTTCCTAACTCATGAAACGTTGAAAAATATAACAAATGGGATAAGAGAGAACAGGTGATAAGTGCTCGCAGACAGTAATGGACATGAAACATGCCCACGATGATCTGCAAGATACCACAAGACCTCTACCACATATACACCTCATCTTGTGAAATCCCTTTGGCTTGCCATCTGGGACACACGGTAGTCCATGGGTATGTCGAGGAAACTCTACACATCTCCTATAGCTCTCTAAGTACAGACGAATGGATTTTTCCATGACATGCACATGCACACCCATATGGCCCATATTGGCCATGCGACATATCACTAAAAATATAGTAATTTCTGTTGAAATTTCTTATGAAATCATGCAGGACTAACATCCTTTATCACATAAAAATGAAATTAAATATGGGAGAGTGGAAAGGTACTCACATTCTCTATAATACATGTGATTTTCCAAGGAATTATACATCGTGGTCCTGCAATTTCCTCAGACAAATCAAAATTTTCTCATGGAAGGCCCTATACAAGTCATCAAGTATCTCACGAATACCTTTCAACATGAACCTTGGACCTCATAAAGGACCTTGGTCATTTTCATAAAACAAGATGAAAAGTACTTTTACATGATTGAATGGTCAAATAAGTCATCATTAATTTTAAATAACACAATAAATAAATCATTGAGTGAAGATAATTATAGCTACAAAAAATTATGTGACGCACTCAGAATAACCAATGACAGAGGATCATGAAACTGTGTGGTGTTATCCCTCTTAAAAGACTCTATAATAAATCTTATCTAGATATTCTTCACAAATAAATTAGAATTAGGGTGGGATGGGCCTATAAATTCCCCGAAGTTGCAAGAAAAATAAACCTACTACTACACGATGGAATCCCTCAAGTTCAAAACACCCAAAAATTGAAAAATATTAATCAAAGAAATTGATCATGTGAATAGCTAACATTGCATTATTTAATATACCAGAGACCTTCAGAAGTGATCATGCACTATATATATGGTACTTCACATGATCGTTCATAGATTATGCCAAGGGATAATGGAAAGGTATGTAATGAACACCTAGATTTTCTGGTAGATCATTCAAGATTTAATTAAACTGATACTGAACAAACCTAAGGCACTCAAAATATAAGTGATAAAACCAAGATCAATAGTAGAGTACTTCAGAAAAATGAATTATCATTGGACATCTTGAACTTTTCATGATTCATACAAGGACACATGAGAGAAATAGGATATGTGGTCTATATCTGTTGACATTCATTTAGCATGACCCTTGGGACTTCATAAATCCTCTTGAAATGTCAAACCAAGTTAGAAGACCCCCCTTGGAAACTCCAACTTATTCTCGCGAAGCCTTCCATGTCTATCACCTTATCACTATAATTCCCATAAATAAATTTCCTAACTCATATAATGGTTTTCCATCATATCATTTAAGTCCCTCCATTGCATATGGTAATGGAAACAATGCTCTCGCAACACCCTCTGGGCAAGCTAATAGAGTCCCGCAACACCCATTCAGAAAGTCACCTGAGATTAGTGATTCCCTTCATACAATATAGTTGTGTCTTGAAATGACCTATCTATATGTTAGCTAAGACATTTTAAAACCTTGAAAAAATGTTTCAATTACCCTTAACACACACCCCATATATGTCCATATAGGTCATGTTATGGTTTCTCGGACATGACAACCGAGTCACACGACATCCCCCAAACATGTCAAATTGGTAATGTGGTGCCCCCTAAACAAAAAAACCAGGCCACAAAGCCATCCTAGGATTTGATTTCCCTATCCAATATTATTGAATAATCTCCAAATTAATGGGAATCCTCTTTGACTAATCCCAATATAAACGGAACTACGACGACTATGATTCCTGCCATATCCAGGATATGTTGGCCGCCTCTTCAAGGTTCATTCTCCATACCGATTATCTAGGATGATCTCAATATCGAAGTAATTATCCAAATAAATGACATTTAACACTTGATACCCCTTCATTCTCTTGATGAGTATTTCTAATGTGTACATTAGTATTTTCACTGATTAGGTCATCAACATTATACACCCCAGGGTTACAAGGGAAACCACAGTGCATAAATTCACACTACAAAAAACATATGGTATATCCCCAATCAATAGGGAATCCATATTCATATAAATCCCTTTAATTCCTAAAACCATATGGATGGTCATAATCTCTCTAAGTGTGATCATCCACCATACACATTAATTGGTTTGGGGATAAATGAACTACCAGAACTCTAATTCCTATCATAACCATGATACATAGGTTGCATTTCCATGGACCGATATCTATACCATGATTCCCAAGGACTATCCCAGCATACCGGTCCCATATATATATTCCATGAGATTGATTATTTGTTCCCACTTTTTCTCACATATTTCATAGCTCACATGGGATTAGGGGTCTACAGTTAACATCCCATTAGACAACATGAATCTCCACTCCTCAAGTCCATCCCAGTATCTAAGCCCCAATGAGTGGTATGGTATGAAATCACCTCATATAAAGATATAAACCTTGAGTCCAGTCCCAAGGGAATAATTGACCTATGATGACTATGATTCCTACCATAACCAGGATACATAGGATGTCTCTTTGAGACCCAAGCTCAAATATTTTTTATATCAGTACTCCTGAATATTTCTTTTACACATGATGATAAACTTCATGGTTTCAATGAACTATGTGGGTTTTGATTCCTATGATAACTAGGATATATAGGATGACTCATAATGGCATAATCCCCTCCTTGTGATAGTAACCACCTCCTCTCATGGTAGCACATTTCGAAGCATTTGGTTTTATAGTTTCATAACATAAAGCAGTTATTCATCGTTAAAGGTATGGATGAAGAACCTCAGACACATATCGATGGATTCACCAAAGAGAATGCACTCCCCTCTGTTAATCCATGAAGATCCCTTTCATTTTTAATGTGTTAACTAACCAAAGAATCATTTTGTAGTGTAACCGGTCTCCAATTTGGATAAGGAAGAGATACAAAAACATATCATAAAAATATAAGAGCATCTCAAAGTAGGAAATAATTCAACCTAAAAGGGTGTGATGAGCCTGACCTCCCATTTTCTCGACCAATATGAGTATTCCAGAGTCACTAGGCCTAAAAAACTAGATGAATATCGGCATATGGAAAGAAGTTTTATACCCGACCACAAATGGGGGAAACATTGAGAGTTTCTGGGAAAAGTAGAAATGGTACCCAAATGAGTAGACCCCAAAACACACCTAAAAACCCAATTAAATTTGTATAATGACAATGAAATTTATGTCACTATAATTTCATTAATTATTCAAATTTTTAATGTTTGATTCATGGAATTTATATTTCATGGAATAATAATTCCTATAATAAACAAGATAAAACATAAGGAAAAAAAGATATACCAACTAACTCATGCATATGATGCTTCACCTGTCAATTTTTGTGCATTGATTCAATCATTTTTTAGAATATATATAAGAATAGACAAAATCCCTAAAAATAAGGTGTAATGTCTCATATTATAATTTCATTAAATATGGAAATATTATATAATAAAGGTGAATGGAGGAATCAAAGACTCGCCATTAGCTATTCAACCTGATTAATTATAGCTGATTCTGATACTGAATAATGGAGACCCCACCATGCCTAGGAAGAATATTATAGATATCTCTATGTGGAAATATGCTATGTGTGAGTGGGGAGAAGAAATGAGAGAAGAATGTTAAAATAAAATATGGTCATAATATTAATTTTACCCCTTTAATGTGGCATATAATTTCTTTGCATTTTTTTGAACTATACACCAATTGTACACTAACACTTTCTAAGGGGACATCACTTCACATGTCTAGGCTCACTGATTATCAAATGATACACTAACATTATGGTTGGTCAATTAAATTTTCTAAATACACATCCCCCAGTTGTGAGGGATAATGTTCATGGTTTAAAAACCCACATGATACTCTCTAGGTCCCATACAGTTGATGTTCGTGGATAGCTGTAATTGTGAAATAATCATACACCTCCATTTAGTTGTATAAATATCAGGCTTTGGAAGCCTTGTGCTCCCAAAAATTCAACAAAAAATCGAGAGACCTCTCAGGCCTAATGCCCTATAAAAATGAACCTTTTTAGTTTTACAAAAATCGAAATTTCATTATAATTATAAAATTAAAATTCTAACCATCCACAAAATGAAATGTTAAAACAATCATGTAAATTTATACCAATTCTAAAACAAAGGACATTAAAATATGTGATGAATAGGATAATATAATCACAATGGATACTAATATTCCTATAAGTGTACACTCCTCTTGGTATTCTATACCTTCTTATTGGTTATATCATTGTTTATCATCTCTAGTCGTATTCTTAGCCACCACACCATGACCAACCTATTTATTACTAAAACCACATTTTATTCCAATAACCCTAATATCATTGTGTCTATTAACAAATAACAATAATATTTGTCTCTTGAAATAGTTTAATTCTTAATGTATATCTAAAAATAATAATATTATATACTAAGGCTTCCTTTATATTTTGAGTTTCTTATGGTTTTCATGGTGTCTATGTAGAAAACATTAGGTTCATTGGTATCTATCATTTTTTATATGTTTCGATGTATCAGGGTCAAAATAATAATTTTTTTATTTTCAGAGAGAGGATTAGAAATCTCGTTTTTAAAATAATAACTTAACTCATCAATTTGAGTCATTTTCTGATGAAATAGATCACTTCAAACAAATTTCACATCATTTGATTCGTCAAAAATCATTCACCTATTACTGAAAATATTGTATACTTGGGATGTAATAGAATAACCCTGGAATAATACTTTATCAACATTTTGATCTAATGTCCCACATTATAATTGTTGTTTAAAATATGATATATTCATACAATATCATTAAAGTGTTAAATTGTTGTATTTATATTATTCCACAGCCCATAGGGTGTTTTTTTCAAAAAATGAATACTAATTAGAACTGTGTTTAATACCAAAATAGTTGTATTTAGAGCTTCATACCAAAAAATGAGTAGGAAGGTTATATTCACATAATATTTTTGATAAAAGTTTTTTTAATGTTTTACATCCTCTCAACAAAAATAATCTATTGGGGTGACATTGTAGAAGAAATGTTTTTGTTTGATACCATATTTTGAACAATAGAAATTCAACTCATCTTTTTCAAATTCTCTCCCATTTTTCACTTCTCAAAATATTAATATTGGAATATTTAAAATATTGAACAAATTTTAAAAAACTTATTAAAATAGAAGATCTTTCACATTTAATACTTAAAAATAAAAAACATATAAATATTGTAAAATCATTAATGATAACATAAAAATCAATTTCCCTATTCGGTTTTGTAATTATAGTTGATCTAAAAAATCCGCATGATTTATATCATGGGGTCTTTAATTAGAATTACCATTAATTTAATAAAAAGTTGAATTACGTTTCATTCTAATTTTTAATGCATCAAATAACTTATTTTAATATATATTATGCTATGGTTTGTCTGGAACTAAATTTATTTTAGATAATATCCTCATGGAATAAACATTAAAATATACCAAATTTCAATCATAAATCAAAGATTCATTTGTTTCAACATAAAAATAGGTCACTTTTTTTCTTCTCAAATAATTAATATCTAGCGTATACAGATTCTCTATTGTAAGTGCCATAAATTTTTGCATTTTATCATTAAAAATTAATTGACTGAAAACTCATGAAAACAATATTCATAAAAAGGTTGGGAAATACTTATCATATTATCCTTTTATAATTCCATATAAATAACCTTGGTGATGAGGAATGATATTTTATTTAAAACTAGCCTAACTCCCATAATTTTCCTTGAATTATCACGAAAAGTGACACAACCAATATAAATTTTTGATATGGAGTGACGATTAATGAAATCACCAATCATTTTTCTTGATAAAACACTATCCATATAACATTTTTCATTTATTATCTTGGATATTTTTAACTAAAATCATTAATAAATCATGAAATTGCTTTGGTACCAATATTATCTTGTGTTTATCAAGGATATAAACTAATGTTTCTCAGAATAAAATCTATTTATGTTGTCATAAAATCCTATCACTTAATTTTGAATGTTATTTTGAAACAATTGCATGATAATTCAAAAAAATTAACAATTATTAAAAATAAAATATTTATTATAATTCCCGAAATATTTTCAATGAAAATAACTAAATTTTTAGAGGTAGTTATTATTAGAACTAGGAACAAAATATTTATTATTATTTTATTTTATTTTTATCGTGTATTCCATTACTAAAATTAATATTATGTCCCTTATTATATTAAAGGATTCAAATTAAATTATTTTTACATTTTTGGAAAAAATTATCATATTTGAAGCTTTGAACATATTTTTTCAATTATTCTATCTTACTTCCATTTTCAACATATGGTGTAGCATAATTTTAATGTTTGGTTTTCAAATCTAATATTTGATTATTTAAGTCCTCTTTATGAAAAATGTTAACATCATGGGAATTTACAAGAGTTTTATTTTTATTTTCATTTATTCATACAATGATTCCAATGTTATACAATATTATTTTACATTATATTAAGATAAATGTTCATTCTCATATTCAATGTCATGGTTGGAAGAATAATATTAATATACCTCTTTATATTTTTCGAGGAAAAAATGTTATACTTATTCTTTTAATATTCATCTTATTATTTTAAAGATGAAACATCACTATAATCCAATGAAATACCCTATGTTTCTTTAATGTTATAATTTTATTCCACAGTATAGAAAACATTAATGAAGTCATTTTTCTTTAACTACTTGTTGTCTTACACCTATTGACTGGTTGGATGTCTCCAAGCTTCTTGAATTCATAGAATCTTAACTGTTTAGAATCTCCATCATTCTTACTAAACTTCATTAAGGATTCAATGAATAAAATTCTCTTCCTATGATCCTTTGTCACATAATAGATAAGTGAAAACGCTCACTATCTAAAGTATAACCACCTGAGGTAGCTTCACCAAATTACATGGATATTTGAATCTCATTGATTTTCTAATCATCCTATTTAGTTGAAACCTTTAAATGATCATTATTATTCATAAAAAATATATTCTATGAATCATTACAATCAATTCATAAATTCTACATCAAAATAGCTCCATGAATATAGTTTCATTTATAAATTCTCTACCTATATGCTTTTTCTAATGGAAGATAAGATTCCACTCAATATTAGTTATATAATTATGATGATTTTAAATATTGACCTCGGTCAGAAATGGATGTTTCTAAAGAATTTTTGTACTTCATCAGTACGTTTTACATTATTTTTTGTGATGAATAGACTTTACAAAATTATAAAAGTATCAAACATTCTATTTTTAGTATTATACCTAAGATCTCTTTTGAAACCATAAAAAACTGAAGTAATTACTTTATATTCAAAATCATGTATGACATGCGATAACAAGTGTGTGATGTAATATAATATCCATACACATTATAATATATTTACTATTTAAAATATATTATATATATTTCAATACATGAAACACCTATATAGATTTTAATGCATGTGACACTAGGTTAGATTACATCACACACAATAACAACCATCATATAAAGCTTGTGTTTCATGAAAAAGACACATTCTTTTATGGCATGTGCTATACGCAATACCGAGTGTTACCGATAATCAATCTATAATTAAAAAATTATTATTTTATACAATAAGATATAAACTAGAGGTTACGAATATTATTCACTAACTTATGAACGTATATTGTTTAGATAAAAATTTCATCGTTTACAAATATATTATAAATTAATATAAGAAAAAATAGAATATTAAAAGAATAGTTTTATAGAAAATTATTTTTTCTCACAAATATGTTTTACCATAATAGTTTAAATTATTTACAATTAATAAGTGATATTAATGTAATAAATATGTTAAATAAGCAATAAATTATTTTTTATATTCATCCAATATATTTGGAATGCATAAGATAGGATCAAAACCAATATTTGACATAAAAACCTATATTTAAGCATTTTTAATTTTCTTTTAATGTATAAACTATTTTAAATCCTAATTTTAACATGTTTATGAATTTAGTTTTATATAAATAATCATCATTTTTGAATTACTAATTTCAAAATTATTTTAGGATGAATATTTGGTATTCCTCAGAGAAACATTGTTTTTAGTGAATAGTGAAAATATAAATTTTATGTTAAAAACTACCTTTTCATTTAAATTATTATTAATGATAAATTATATTTTTATTTTTTTAAAGTCACATTGGATCAATAATACAACTATTAGTATAATTTAGTTCATTATAATAAACTCACATATTTAAATTTAATATAAAATCACAACAATCTTTTGAAAATTTTTCTATAAAAACCAGTTAATTTGTATATGTGTGAGATTAACATTAATATTAAGTTTTCTTCTTCTATGATTTGAATTTTGAAAATAAGACAAACACATTTATAATTATAATAATATTTTTTGTCTAATATAATCAACATAATTTTTTACAAAAATGATTGGTGAAAGTGATTAAAATTAATTACAATTATTAAGGTGTAATTGGTCATGAAATGGACAAAAAAACTATGCTTAAGGGTCCTAATGACCTATACACTTGTCCAAAACTCATTTTATGGACGTATTTCGTCCATTATCCATCCATTAATTATTTTGGTTGGTTTTTTATTACTTTTATTATGTATGATCATTTTCACACCTAACTTCTTTTCGAAAATACCAAGTGTCCTTTAAAAAGCCACCACCTCTACCCATTCCTCACACATATCAAAAATAACATGTTCAGAAAAGACCAGACAAAATAGTCTCTCATCATTCCTATCCTCTATCGAGAATCATATACTTGGGCATAAACCCTTCCAAAAAAGCCTTCTGGTTCATAACAAAAGAAGTTACCCGATTAAAAGGTAACATCATTTGTCAATCTCTCTAGTTTCATTTCTATTATCCATCCCCTAAAATATCCTTATTCTATTCTAGTATAATAAAAAATGTATCCTCAATGTACTAGGATGTTTTGTGATGATATTTTACACTACACTTAAAAACAACACCAACTAATGGGTAACAAACAAAATGTTTCTGTGGACATCAAACTACTTTCTAATGAACCGATGATTGTTAATTCTTCCATTACCACCACCCATGGTTGAAATTATGATTTAAAAGTTCTTTTTATATTTTATATGTGAAATTTATTCTGTATATTTTCTTATATAAACCATTTATAATATATACATTTATTAAAAACCATTTTATGTTAATATGATAACATCCTTTGAGGAAGTGTGGACTATCACCCCCTAAAAGTAATGTGATTTGTTCACACGATACATTGAATGTATAAATAATGGTTATAATTACAATTTTGATATCTAAACATAATATATATTAAATTAATTACATAATTTCATTTCTGGAACTATATATATATATATATATATCATTTCATTATTACCTCTTCACACACTTTAAAATAGATAATGACATTCGTGGATGTTTTGACTACCATCTCCTCGACATGATGTGATTCTTTTTGCAAAAAATAATTCAATATATAAATATATATTCTTAAGTAATATTATATTTATTATATAATTATAATTATTTAAGTATTTGAGTTACTTACCATCTTTCCTCAATGGCCTTTCAAAATGAGAATGTTACTCGTGTGTACGTACAACATAACGTCTCCTTGATTGTACCATATTATCATTTTCATATCGATATTTAATGATTGTTCTTAGAAGCATAATTGTTGTTAAAATATTATAATTATGTCATCGTTATAATTTAGGAGATTTTATATAATTACCACTTTTACCATACTTGAACATTAATTGTTTTTCTGAAACATAAACATAATTTGGTCAAAAACACCTGACGTAAAATTAATTGTCTATGTTTTTGTACACAACACGTTAATAATTGAAATAAAATTTATTATTAAAATGAAATATGTTCTTATTTATGTAGAAAATTAACATAGGTTTATTATACAATTATTTATATGATGTTCGCCTAAAAGGAATCATGAAGTAATAGAATTTTGTCTCATTTTCATTACGTTAGCATACATAATTATTGTACAAATAATTTATTTTATATGATGTACTTAATTCCAAAATGAAATATAAAATCATGAATTATATTATATTCAATATATTTAATTTTTTTATTTAAGGATTATAATCTTGGGGTTTTCCAGTATATTTTTTACTACATTAGTAACGGATTCCCATCTCACTTTTTATATTTGTGAGATAAATGTCATATTCACCATTTACTTCTCATCTATGGGTTACCTAGTAGACATTTTTATATATTATATCATGAATTAATTTTCCTTCATTGTATCTAATAATTTAATTTAATATTATTAATTCATAAGTTTTGCAATTTAAAAATGTTTCAAAGTGGTATGGGACACCTTAGAATGGTAAATGATTATTTTCCTTAAGGATAATCCTAATAAATTTTCAATGGAATTTCCATACGAGGAAATTATATAACCATTTTTCAACAATACATTTCTTTATTCTATGTTTATTCAAAACCATTTTCATGTATTATTACTAGTTATCCACTTTTTTGAAGTCAAAGTGTTTTAGAAAATGTTTTTAATAAAACATGACCTTATTTCTCTCTTTAGTCGAAGAACATTTTCTCTTCTAAAATATCTTTTTTATTAAAATATTTTCAAAAATGATTTTCAAATGATTTAGTAAAGACACATTACCATTTTTTTACCAACCTCTTCTAATTAATATTCTTTTCACCTTCCAAATGAGTAAATTTTTATCCTTTTTATATACAAATGGAATATTATTTTTACCTCTATCGACATGTATAGATTTTTCAATCGTCATTTCATTGAAGCCACGTTCTCAATTTCAAATGTTTTTTCAAAAGAAAAGTATATTTTCCTCAATAATATTTTTTAAAGGTTAATATTTTATTTCCTCAACAACAAAAACCCTCAAATTTACACCACTTGTTGTTGTTATATTGATACCATATTAATTCTTCCTCTTGATGGTTTATTATTGATTTAGTCAAGGATAGTATCCAAATTCACTTGAATGATTTAATTTTTAGTCACCTTGATGTAATAAATTCCCATTGATAATTTAACTTTTAATTACCCCTTATTTTCCATTTCATATTTCATGGATATTACTATTCAATAAACTTTATACCATTTCACATATGGTTCCAATATTGATTTTTATTTTATTAATTGGGGAATTATTGATAGATCTGTAATTCTCATCCAATAAGGCTATTTGATATAGAATATTAGTTATTTTGATAATTCAATATAAGGAATGATATGTATTGGCAATGAAGAGTGGATCGCATACTTTATATTTCTAATCGATGCATCCATAGGTTCTTCTGATATGAATAATTGTGAAAATGGGTTTCTACCCTTAGTTTTAAACCTTCTTGTAAAAGGACATTATGGTAATAGGTCCTCATTTTCTTAAGACAATATGTATGATAATAAATAAATTTCTGTCATTGTGGTTTCAGTTATTATTCATACATGATATTTTGTGTTGGCATATCTGTGGATACATTTAACTTCAGTTCATTGATTAATGGAATGATTTTTAGATTCATAACATTACATATTTATTTTTACATATTTATTTTTACATATCAAGTTATTTTAATGGAATATACATCCATGTATTAACTCTCTATATTTCTTATGTAATTCCATTCATTTTATTGATTACATGGCATATGTGTTTAGTTCTTTACCATTCCATAATAAAAAATCTAATTGATTCATTATTGCTTATGCTATATTTTCCCTTTAATTAGAGTTTTATCTCATCCTTATTAAGTTTATTTAAACAAAAATACAAGAAGCGTATTATGAAAGAAATGTTGGAATATACTAGATGGATTAGAGTTATCCTCAAGCTTTTATTTTTTAGGAAAATTTTTTTTGTAATTAGTGTTTCCAATTGTAATGAAATACTCAAGAATACGAAAATAATTGGTCCATCGGGAAATGATTACCTGTAATCATGCCAATTTATTTAGTACCAAGCACTTTCTTTGGGATATCTAGGGATGGGCTGTAACAATTTCTATTAGAGCATATTAAAAAGAAACAATGAAAACTAGATTTAGGAAAACCTAGATTATGTAACATAAACCTATGGTCGAATTTGAATAAAAATAGATTAAAAGCCAATAATTTTAGTAATGTATATATTTTTTGGGTCTTCGTAGTGATACATCTCATTCTGGATAATATAAGTGGGTGTGTTTTTAGAATAGTTGTACCTAGGATTAAAAAATCCAACAAGGTTTTCTGGGTTTGACTCGGGGTAACCTGGTAGAAGACAACATACCTTAATAAGCACCTTATTTTACACTACTGGGGGATATTAATAAGATAATATAGGTTTTCCTTACATATAATTATGAAAATATTGAATGGATTTAGACAATGAATAATCAAGGTAAAACATTTTTTGTTTAAAAAATAATGTGTCACGATTTAAATATCTTATAGATAACTACACACATTTGTTACTATGACTATTGTTGCACACACTATTCATTCAGCTTTTAGTCAATGGATAGAACTATAAGGAATCATGTTAACATAAAAAAAAGGAAGGAAAATATCATAAAAATGATCAACCAAATGATTTTTTGATATGATTGAAGGATATAATGATTATTCCAAATCACTTTTCATTAAATATGGTTAACAATATATACCATTGCCAACTCTTTAGTGTACCAAAGTATAGAATGATGGAGGATGATAAGGGATTGAGTGGCAGAGACTGTGTATAAAAAAGGTTTGAATTTAGACTTGTGAGAAGTGTGGAAGGAGACACCTAGGATATATGTGGGAAAAGGGACATAAATCCAAGGATTTTAATGAAAACAAAGAAGAGTATGTTGCAAGGAAATGAAGCTCATCATTAGAAATCCTTTATAGTACTTTGTCATAAATGTGGGGAACCTAGACATTACCCAATTCAATACCCTCTCCTAGAGGATAAAACCTAGATCATGGAAGGGTATAAGTGGTAATAGGTTGGTGATATAATTGTGTATTGAGGTTATATTGGAAACTATAGTTAAAAATGATATTTAGTTACAAACCTAATTTCAAGGATTTCCATCATATTTATATTTCAAATTTATATTAATATAGTTTTACAAAAGGAAAAAGTGTATACTGAGTGACAACCAATCACATCCAGTAAGGCCTCAAGACATAAACCTATGTCCGAAGGATGGTATGTTTTTTATGACAACCAACGACCTACATAATTTTCATGCTAATTTTTATGGTTTTCGGTTAAATAATTTAATGAAAAACTATTAATGATGAACTAGTAGTAACACTTTTGAGGATTAAAAATTAATCTATTAACAATATTTCTTTTGGGAGATATTTAAAGACAATTAGTAAGAATTTTCACTCTTTTATATTCCTTATGACCCTTTTAATGATTCTTTTTGTGATATAGGTATTAAAAAAATTCATTATTTGTAATTATTTTTTTTGGAGTAAAGGGATGAATTATAATTTGATCAAATCAGAACAAAAAATTTATGATTTTTCATATGATATTGAAACCTATCATGTAAGAATACTTTGTTATATTCTTATTCAGTATATGAATTACACACAATTAGAAAAATTACTTAGGAATAAAATGTTTTTCAAATACCTAAATTTATGTTGAACCAATGGCCTTCTAAATAAGAAATGACTTATTTCTTTGAGGATTTAAGGCCCTTAAAAATCCAATGATAATTAACGTGTTTTTTATTGATGACCTCATTAAATCCATATAAATATTTTCATTTTTCTTCCATGTATGTATCTCTATATTCCACTAATTTTCTCCTATGTAGAGAACTAGTCACATGGTATTACGTGTGACCTTTGTACCTTCAATTCTAATTTTTATATAAGAATACATATGATCGACTCTCATAGTGTAGGATTTCAAACATTTTAAGTATCAAAAAATATATCACCATGATTGGTGTTAAAATTGATAGAAATAAATTCAAATATGGTGGTGAGAATATGACGCCCCAAAAAACTAAAGTAAGAACCTTGTATTCGATAGTGTGTATAAAATGAAATATCAAGCATGTAATATAATATAATATCCATATAATTTATAATAAATTTAATATTCAAAATATATTATATATATTTCAATACATGAAACATCAAGTTAGCTTGCAATTCCAAAAACACTCAGTTAGCGTACATCATATGCAACAACAAACATCATCTATAGATTGTGTTACAAGAAAAAACGGTATTCTATGATGCCTTGCACTATAAGAAATAAAATATAAACTATCCATTATTAATAGTATTAAAAAAAGGATGAAAATATATGGTTTATAAAATTAATCTATTGGTTACAAATATATTACAAATTAATATACGAACCAATTGAATGTTAAATATATATTTTTATAGAAAACTAATTTTTTATCAAAAAGATATTTTACCATAATAGATTAAATTAATTAAAATTAGTGAGTTATATTAACGTGATTAATATTTTAAATATATAATCAAATTATTTTTTATATTCATAAAATATATTTGGTAAGCATACGATATGATCAAACCCAATATTTCGCATAAAAACCTATATTCAGGCATTTTTTACTACCTTTTAATGTTGAACCTATTTTAAATAATTATTCGTACATTTATTTAATTTAATTTGACAAAATAAACATAATTTTTTATTTCCTAGTTTCAAAATTATTTTAGGATTAAATTTTATTATTTTTTTAAAAAACATCATTTTTAGTGAATAGTGAATAATAATGCGTTTTAGTTAAAAATGTATTTTCATTTAAAAAATTATTAATGTAAAATTTTATTATAAATTTTATTTTAAGGCCCATTGGATCAATTATAAATCTATTTATACAACTTATTTCATTATAATCAATTCACCTTTTTAAAATTGAATATTAAAATTGAAGAATATTTTGAGCATTTATCTATTAAAACTACGTAATCGGTTTGTCTACCATATCAGAATTAATCTTGCTTTTTATGCATAGGTGATTTGAATTTGGAAAATATGAAATACACCATTTTAATCAAAAACAATATTTCTGTTCAATTAAGATTGACATAATTTTTGAGAAAAATGATCAGTGAAAGTGATTAAAATAAATTACAGTGATTAATGTGTAATTAGGATTAAAAGTAGAGTAAAACTCTATGTTTATGGGTTTACATGACCTAAAGAATTGTTAAACAACCATTTCATGGAAATATTTCGGCCATTAACCTTACATTCATTGTTATGGACACGTTTTTATGACCTTTATAAGGAAAGAACATGTGCACACCTAACTTCCCTTCAAAAATATTAACTGAGTCATTTTCTTTTATCATAAAATGCCACCACTTTTACCCATTTTTAATTCCTCTCAAACCTCTTATTTTAGTCAAATACCTAAACCAAAAGGCACACATAATTCCTATCATTCACATAGAATAATAACTTATGGAATAAACCCTTCCAACAAATCGTTTTGGTTCAATCCAAAAGAAGATACCCGATTAAAATGAAATTGCTTTTCACAATCTCCGTTGTTTTATTACCATTATATATCCCCTGAAATTTTATTATTATATTATTTGGTGATAAAAAATTATCCAAAATATACTATGATGTTTTTATTCTGATATTTTAACCTACACTCACACACACCATCGTCTAATGGGTAACAAACATAATGTTTATGTGGACGACGAACCACTTCCTCACAAAATGATGATTGTTGATTCTTCCATTACCTGCTCTCATGGTTTCCATTATTATGTAAAATATGATTATACGTGTTATATATTATATTTATTATTTATTTAAACATATTTACACCATTTATAATATATACATTTTTTACTTTATATTTTATGTTAATACGATAACATCGTTTGAGGAGGTGTGAACTACCACCCCACAAAGTGATGTGATTCATTCAAAATGATACGTGGAATGTATAAATTATGGTTATAATTAAAAATATGAGACATATATAACATCTATATAATATTCATTAAATAATTACCTTTCTGTATACATTTATATATATCCTTTGTTTTATTACTCTTTCAAACACCATAGAAGAGATTGCGTTGTTCCACGACTATCGCTTCCTCAATGTGATGTGATGAATTTTACATAAAATATTTATATATATAATTATATATTATTTATTAATATTATATTTTTATATAATGATCATTTAGGAATTATTTTAGTTACTTAAATTATTTCTACAATGATCATTTAAAAATGGGAATGTTACTCATGCGTATATACAACCTACCGTCAACATGATTGTAACATATTCTCATTTTCATAACCATGTTTAATGATTTATTTTAGAAGATCTATTGAAATAAAAATATGATAATTATTTCATGGTTATAATTCTATATATGTTATATAATGACCGTTTGGACCATAGTTGACTAGAAATTAGTTTTTTTGACACATAAACTGAATTTGGTCAAAAACAGAAGACGTAATATTAAATTTTTAATAGTTGTAGACAACATGGTAATATGTGAAATAAAATTAATTATAAAATTTAAAAATGTACTTAATAAATATAAAATTTAAATAACTTTATTATATTGTAATTTCAAGGATTTTCACCCAAATGGAAACACAAGGTAATAGATTCTTGTCTCATTTTCCTTACATAAGGCGTACTTAATTGTTGTACACATAATTTATTTTATAGTGTACATAATTCCAATTTGGAATATAATATCATGAATTATGTTATCATCATGTTATTTAAATATTTTATTTATGGATTATTACGTTTGTCATTTTTAATCAATTTCTTACTATATTAGTATGGGGTTCTCATCTCACTTTTTATATTACTTTGATAAATGTCACAATCACCGCTAAATTATTTTGTGTGGTGTTTATATTGAAAATTTTGATATATTATATCAATAATTAATTTTCCTTCATGGTATTTAATAATTTCATTTATCATTATTCGTTTATAAGGATTGTTATTAAAAAATGTTTCAAAGTGGTATGGGAAACTTTGGAATGTTTAATGATTATTTCCTGCATGACAAATCCTAATAATATTTTAATGGAATTTATATTTGATGAAGTTATATAACCATTTTTAAAAACCCCCTTTCATTATTATCTGTTTATTAATAAAAAATTTAAAAAATTAGTTCTATTTTTTCACTCTTTGGTACTCAAATCGTTTTGATTTTTTTAATGAAAACCCAACATCATTTCTCTCTTTAGTTGGTGAACCTATTCTCTTATAAAACCCATGTTTTATTAAAATGCTTACAAAACTGATTTTAAAATAATTTATTAAATAAAATTTTACCTTTTTTTCTTTTACCAATATCTTTGATGGAATATTCTTATCGCTTTCCAAATGAGGAATTTTCTAAACTATTGTCTTAGAAAAGGAATATTATTTTTATATCGTATGACATGTACAAATTTTTCCATCATTACTTCTTTAAAGCCTACTTCTTAGTTCCAAATTTGTATTTAAAAGAAAATAAATTATCCTTGTGAATATTTTTGAATGTTAATATTTTATTTCATTAACAGCGACAACCCTTTGTTTTACTCCACTTGGGTTTATTGTATTGATACATCCTTATTCATCCCCTGGATGATTTATTTTTGATTTGGCCAAAGATAATATTCACATTCATTTACATGATTTATTTATCAGTCACCTTCAATTATTCTATTTCTTATGATCATTTAAATTTGAATTTCCTCTTATTATCCATGTCATCATTCATGGATATTACTATTTTTACATCATATTCCATTATAAATACAGTTCCTATATTGCGAGTTATTTTATTAATCGAAGAATTATTGATTGATATGTATTTCTCATCCATTAATTATTCAATATGAGGAATGATTTTGACTTGGAATGAAGGCTGGAGGTCAGACATTATATAGCTCCTCAATGCATTGACAGGTTCTCCTAAGATGAAAATTTCACAAATAGGTTTATACCATTAGTTTTAAAACATATTTTAAAAGGTAATGATGGTTATAGGAATTCATATGCCTACTACATGACATCTTATAAGAAAGAAATTTCCCTCATATAATCTTCAATTATTATTTATTCATGAGATTTATCATTGATATATATTTAGAAATATTTATATTTCAAATCATATGTGTTTAGTTATTTACCATTCGATAGTAACAATTATCATTGATTCCTTATTTATTTTGCTATATTTTTTCCTTACTAAGCATTTGACTTTAACCATATTCTGTTTCATTCCCAAATAATCCATGAAGCCTACTACAAATTTAATTTAGGAATATACAAGATGGATTACATTTATCCTCAAGATTATTATTTGTTAGATGAAAAAATATTATGTAATTAGTTTATCAATTTGTAATGAAATACTCTTTCACGTACCTAGTTTTCCAAGACTACTAAAATGATCAGTCCTTCATAGATTGATTCCTTGTAATTTTGCCAATATATTTAGTAGTAGACATTTTCTATGGGATAAAAATGTATGGGTTTCTACAGCTCTCACATTATCCATAACTTCATCAGTAACCTCTATTGTAGTCCACATTTCATGGGATGTTTATCATTTTTAAATTCAATTGAAATCCTCTAAAGAAATTCAAAAAATAGTTTATTTAATTACTCAGTAATTTAAATAATATATTTTTTCAATTACTGTATCATATGATTTTGGTTGTTTCACTATAATTACATAAGGATTCATGAATTTAAGTTAAGAAAAATTATATTTTAATATATCACCATCCACACCTTAAATAAAAAATAATTCTCACTATCAAAATATTATGGTCATAACATAGACCGACCTTTTCTATTATTACTCATTAAAACTATTTTTTAAAACGATTGTGAGACATAAAATATTGAAAGTTGAGGAAACAAGAGTAACAACTTATGATACTAGTTGCTTTCTAATGTAGACTTCACTCACACTTAATATGTGGTGAATTGAGTTCATGGAATATTTTTCTCATAAATAAAATATGTAGTTTAGATATGATTAAATTGTGATCATTTAATTAACAGAAGTAGAAATCTAAATAAAATAAAATAAAATGTTCTTGTTTAAAAAAATTATAGGTAATTAGGGAACAAAAATCCCCAAGTCAACTCCATCAGTACACTTATCTATGAGTTTAGTGATTTTAAATAGTCCAATCCTTTTTCTGAGGACCGGAAGTCTTATTTCAGGTGACTTCATGAATAATTGTAATCCTCCAATACCTATAAAAATAGTATAAGATATTTCAATTAGGATCAATAAGAGAATTAGAAACAACCACCTTCTAGTTTATTTTTCCAAAAACATTTATAATTGAAGATAGAAAGTTCATTATTTATAGATTGAGAACCGAATTGAAAAATACAACTAGCTGATGGAATAAATATCTATGAGAGTTGATAAGAGTAATGAGAAGCTCAATGGGAGTCTAATGAACATAATAGGGTTGATCGTGACAACAAATTTATATATAATGAATATTCTTGTTCTCTAAATTTAAAACCATGTAGTTAAAAAATAAACTTTTAGAGATTAATTGTTTTAGTGGATTCAATTTTTCTCTATTATGTTTTTCACAATTACAATGTCTTGAAAAATCATTAAAATAGTGATTTTTTCATAGTAATAGGTCAATTCAATCTATGACTCATACCATAAAAACAAGTATTATTTTCATAGGAATGTCTCCAAAAAAATAATAGACAATATATTATCATTATACTTGTTTCCTTTCTTGATACATGCTTGTTATTGTAATCATTTTTTACTAAAAAGTGGTAATCCAACATTTAATGAATGCATGGAAACATAAAAATATCACTCCATTCGATCAATAGTAATAAACGAAAGGTTTAATGTAAACATAGATAAATGAAGATCATCAAATAGCCAAATTATATAAATTTGAATTCACAATGAAAAACTAATGAAAATACATAATTTAATTCATATAATTGTTCTTTATATAACCAGTTTATATATGTAGCTGAATTTTTTTAATGTAGAAATTTGTTATTGTAAAATCCATCACATAGGTGATTGACATAGTCGAAATCTCGATATATCCCATTCTTCATGTATCCAAATTCCTCATGTAGTTGTTTTTCCAAAATCTATGAATGATTTGAAAACATACATAACATATTGATTTAATAGTTGAATAACATAGAAAATCTTAAAACTAGATAAAAACATAAAATACAAAATCATCCATAATATATGACTCATATTAAAGATAATCAGGACATAAAGTACATGGGATAAATTAGAATAACATTAGTAGTATAATAATTTCAAAACCAAAATCCAGGAATAATTATTTATGAATTTTATCTTTAGGGTTATATGTGAGAACCTGAGCCCGAGAAACCAGACTCAACCCACAAAAATGTTGTGTATTTTGTATTTATAAAAAATAAATAAATACAAAATATTTATTTTGCATATCAAGATCTTTTTTCAGACCATGTTTTAGATAATTATAATCCATAAATACATTCTATTATAGATGTGAAAAATATAGAAACCATTAAATGATATATCATTAACTCATCACTACCACTTTAGAAATATATCATAGCACTTCTACTAAACCTGTAGGAATAATTTAAATACATAGGGTGAGGAAAAAATTCTCAGTAATGGGTTATTCAAAATCTTAGATATTTTTTTAAATATTACTTGAAAATTTTTATAACCATATTAAGGCAGTTTTCCACAAATACTTGAATATATATTTATATATATAAACCGTATTTCACAAAATAGTTATACATGGAAAGCCATCAGGATTCCCCATTAAAAATATTTAATTTTCTGTGGGACATTTAAAATACTTTGTAGTCCATGAATTAAATCCAAAACATAATGCAACATGTAATAACATAGACTTATGGATTCACTATCTGCAGTATCTATAAATTTACATGATCAAATTTTTAAAAAACTTTTTCTCATGTTCCTCCCTTTCTCATCTATGTCCCAAAACATTTTGAAAATAACTACATAGTAATAATTCCTTCTGATGATCATCATTGACAAATCCAAAAAAGTTTCTAGAATCATTTAGATAATCCTATAATTTAAAACCTTTTATTAATCAAGAACCATAATTACAAGAAAGATGGATTAAGTGTGATAATGATCTAGAAATGCATGGAATGTCACATATGAGCTAGATGATGGTCATAACTATTCATACATGTCATTCTAGAGGATACAGATGTAATTTTACACATATAATAATATATTGACTCATAATTATACAGAAAATGATAGGATTTATCACACACAATTGTGTGATCAAAGTGAATTTTGGAATTTTAAATTTACATAAGTCGTGAAACAATAGTTTGGTTGTTGATAGATACCATTTAAAATTTCTATAAAAATGAGAAAATACATTATACTTATCATTGATATATTTTCATGTATATATATGTTGTGAAATTATTAGGAAATATATGTTCATATATGCATATATATACACATATACATGTAATTATTTGTCTAAAGATCATAACATGGTTATAATTTTTCACCCTTATAAATATAATGTTTTAGAAATAGATACTTTAAATTAATAAAACTTATTATTTATGCGAACTAAATTTTAAACGTCATGATCATATATATATATATATATATATATATTTCTTTTCAAAGTAGTATAATTGATCGAAAAGTAATTACAACCCTTATAATATATATGCTTAAAGACATAATGGAAAACATAACCCCTTACCTGATTGTATATACCAAAGGGGAAGGAAATATCCTGCTCGCTTAGGAACATGAACCAATGGAGTGGTTTAGGTGATGTTTTATCACCATAAGGGTGGATTTAGCCATATTTATGAAGAAAAAATTGTTTCTTCCCAAGGCTTCTTAGAGAAGAAATATTGTTGTAAATTTATTTTAAGAGAAAAGAAAATCCAAAGAAAAAATCTAGGTATACATTTTTTTTATATTTTATTCTTAGCTAATCAATCATTATACCATATTTATAATTTTTACTTTCTACCGTCCACATGGGTCTTCAATGTTTTCCACAGATCCCATTTCCACCCCTATCAACATATTATATAATATTTTTTATATCATTTTATTTTCATTCTTGTCCTTTTCAAGTCATTTGTTTTTTTTTTCATTCTAACCACACATCTCATAATTCTCTATCTTTTTTATAGTATAATGTCAACATATTATTAATTTATTATTATTTTATTATACAATCATTATAAGGATAAATTATTATATTAATCTTTATCAATTTAAATAATGTTATTTATCAAATTGTTTTTAAAACAATATAACATTTTTTTTAAAAATAGTTCATCGTTATATATATATATATTAAAATTCATTTCGTTTATGTGTAATTTTTTTATCCTTTAATAAATTTTTTTAATTTTTTATTTGCATGATTTACATTTCACTCCTCCCAATGATACCATAATTTCACTCAATTCAATATTTATTCAAACTCATGTTTCACACTTCGTCAAAATTTTTTCATTGGTTTTAAAAAAAAATCATTTTAGGGATATAAATATATATTTATACACTCACGTTTATATATATATATATAGTTTAATTTTTTATATAATAAAATTTGGAAATATATATAAATATATATAATAAATAATATTATAATTATTTTTATAAATACACACACACACACACACACATATATATATATATATTAAATCATGTTTTCCCATATACAAAATAATTACATATATATATAACATATTATATTTTTCAATTTTTATATTTAAATTTGTTATATATATCATTATAGTTTTTTAATATATATATATATATATATCATTGTTTTAATAAATAATTCAAGTCAAATTTTTAAAACACATATATAAAATTTTATTTTTTTGTAGTAAATTATTTATATACATTTTTGTTTTATAAATATTATAAAACTAAACATAATATATTTTCATATATTTATAAATTATATTATAATAATAAAAATTTTCAAAAAACTATTATTTCCCTTATTTATTATTATTAATAATATTCTATTTAATAACATTTAAAAATAAATTCTATTCTTCAAAAATTATAAACATAGTTATTTTAAATTTCCATTTCAAACAAAGGATAAAATATTTATTTTTTGATTAAATTTGAAAACTTTAATTAATTATAATTAAAATACTTTATTTCAAATATTATTTTTAAAGAATGTTGTCTCAAAACAAATAGTTCGTTCAAATTATAAATAATTAAAATAAATAAATTATTTTTGTACTAAAATATAGTTAGGAAAGCCTGGGATGTTAAATTATTCCCCCCTCAAAAGAATTTTGACCTCAGAATTCATTCGTGTACATAGGGGAAATAATTTTACACAAGAGGAATGTTTGAAATTATTAATTTCATTATAATCTTCCAAAATTAACTAGGTCGTTGCTCTGATACTAACTGTGAGAAACCGAGCCCAAGCTACAAGACTCATCCCTCAAAATAATGTGTATTTTTTTATTAAAAAACTAAATAAATAAATAAAATTTATTTTGAATATGATGATATTTTTTTATTCCAGATTTTTGAGAATTAGAATCCATAAATTCATTCAATTACAGATGTACAAAATCTAGAAATGAATAAACAGTATATCATCCATTCATTGCTTCCACATTAGAAATACATCATAGCACATATACTAAACTTATAAGAATAATTTAAATACATACTGTGTGAAAAAAATTCCTAGTAATGTGTTTTTCAAAATAACTATAAAAAACATTAAATATTAATTTAAAATTTTTATAACAAACTAAAAAAAATTTACACAAATACTTGAATATATATAGAAATACCATATTTCACTTAATAGATACACTTGGAAATCCCTCATGATTATCCATTGAAAATATTCAATTTTTTTGTTTGAAATTAACAATACTTTGCAATCCTTGACTAAAATCTATAACATAATTCCACCAGTATTAACATAAATTTTTAGGTTCACTCCTCTTAACATCTCTTAATTCAAATGCTCCAATTTTCGAAAAACATTTTATCATGTTCCTCTATTTCTCATCTCTATCCCAAAACATTTGATAATAACTACATAATAATAATTCTATCATAACTGTATCATCAACATATTCAAGAATGTTTTTAAAATCATTAATAAAATCCCATACTTGAAAAACATTTATTAGTTATGAAAAATATTTGTTAGAAACATGGATTAAGTGTGTGCATGATCTGTAAATTCTTGGAATTTCATATATAATCTAAATGATGGCCATACCTATTCATTCATGTAATTCCAGATGATGAAGTTTCAAGATTTCACATAAAATTATAACATGAATCATAATTACACATAAAATGATAAGATTTATCACAAAAAATTTTGTTATCAAGGTGAATTTTGGAATTTTAAACATACAAAAGTCTTTAAACAATAATTTTGTGGATGATAAATACTATTTGAAATTTGTACAAAAAAATGAGAATGTATATTGTACTTATGATGTTTATATTTACATTTATATATATGAACTGAAATTATTAAGCTTTATATGTTTATATACTCATGTATAAACACTTATACAAGTAATTCATTGTATAAAGATCATAACATGGTAATAAATTTACACCATCTCAACTATAATGCTTTAGAAATATAGACATTAACTAATGGAGTGGTTGAGGTGATGTTTTCTCAACATATGGGAGTGGCTATACATATTTATAAGAAAAATTATTGGATTCAAAGGATTCTTAGAGAAGATGATTAATTGTAAACTTATTTTAAGATAAATGAAAATCGAAAACACAGATCATGGTATAAATTACTTTTATATTTTGTTCTTATGTCATCAATCATATATTATATTTATCATTTTTATTTTCAATCATCCTGACGAGCCTTCAATGTTTTCCACAGATCCCATTTCCACCCTTATCAACATATTATATAATAATTTTTTATATAATTTTATTCTCTTTCTTGTCCTTATCACGTCATTTGTTTTTTTTTCATTCTATCCATACATCTCATAAATATCTATTTGATTGCATAAAGTCACATATTATTAATATATTATTATTTTATTATATAATAATTACAATGATAACTTATTATATTAATATTTATAATTTTAATTAATGTATTTATCAAAAGGATTATTTTTTTTAAACAACTTATTTTTTTAAAATAGATTACTTATATATATATATTATTTTTTGGCAATGTCATTTATTATCCTTTTATACATTTTTTACTTTTTTCATTGCCTGATTCATGCATCACTCCTCCCAATGATGCCATCATTTCACTCAATTCAATATTTATTCATACTTGCGTTTTACAATTCATTGAATTTTTTTTTATTTTCATTTATCATCATTTTTTAACAAATCATTTTAAAGATATAAATTAATATTTATACACTCCTATTTTTTATACCGATAAAATATTATTTTTTAAATAATAAAATAATTAAATAAAATTTTAAGAACCCAGTTTTTCACTCAGTTATGGATTATTTAATATTTGGTTGAAATATTTACTTCGGACCTAATATAGATGCCTAATGAGTTAGCAAAGGTTTTGATGGTGTTCGGAGTTTGTCTAAAACTCGAAACACCTACTTTTGGGAAAACTAGCTTGGTCACCAGGTTTATGCATGGTTAGCACACAGTTTTCCTAACCGGGTGGATTTTTTCAGATAGAGGTACGTCGAATGGTTGGCGCACGGTCGTGCAGACTAACCATGCAAACGCCCCTTTTCCCAGATTCAGGCAGAACCATCTCGCAGTGTTTGCACACTATTTGACAACTCGTGCAGGCAAACCACGCATAGGCTAAAAACCTATGTAAAATGTCTAAAATGACTGTAATTATCTATTAAGCGAACCCCTTCCTCCATAATGCATGTTTATGCGGGATTGACCTAGTTCTCTCTCATTTTGGAGAATTTTGATGAACTAAACATGGAATTAAGATACCTCCTTCGTCCTACATCTGATTAAGATTTCATTCATCATGTTGGATGCACAACGTTAAGTACTCGAGTCCTCTTTAGCCATTCTTCCTCTCTTTCTCTCTCAACCTATATATCACCATGTCAGTGTTTTTCACCTTATCAAAGATCTAATCCGATCTGAGGAAAATCAAGGGCCGAAACAAGATGCGAATTCTCATATAACCCTAATGTGGGTGGTCTATAACTCATCTTCAATGATCATTTATTATGGTATATACGTGTGGGGCCCACTGGTTTCATTGGAAATTGTTTCTTAAATTTACATGCCATAACTATACTTCTTAGATTCATATCATTATGCTTTTTCTAATTATGTGATTAGTTGTTTGTGGGTATACCCACAACTCAATTTGCCTCATGTCAATGGTTATGCCATAATTGGGTTTTTAGTGTTTTTACATGATTGATGAACCGTTCAAGTGTTCCTTTACATGACCTTTATAAAGGTGAGTCTTTTATCATAAATGGATTGTTATTACTGAGATTAGCATAATAGAATGTACCATATATTCACACCATGTGACACACCTAAGGTAAGTGCTTACAATTGTTTATTATATGTGAAATATGAAATGTGAAATGGAAAGTATACTATATAAAGAAATTGACCTTGTTAAAAGATATTGAATAAAGGTTACATCTCCATAGTACCCCATTCCATGTTGATGGAAGGTAGCAGACTGAACCTTAATAATTGATTTATGACTTAATGGATAACTAAGACTTGATTAAATGGTTGCAATGCTCCTTGGCCTATCCACACTAATAGAAGACAAGGCTTGGACCAATGGTTTCAACTCTACTTGATCTATCTACACTAATGGAATGAAATAATTGAAACAAATAAATTATTACATGATTAAAATATCAAATAGGAATTGAATGACTCGAGCTCACCTTTGATTCTGAGAGAAGAATACCATGCGTCTCGAAAATCCCATTCTGATTCGATGATACTTTTTTCTTAGGTAGATACCAACATACACTCTGGTTCTTGTCTATTATTTGAATGCCTATTATACTACCATTGGGACCCTTTCATTGTTCAAGGATACCTCAGATGCACTCCTTGGATCGAACATTGACTAGTAGGTGCCATGATGAAAGCCCATCGGGCCCATGTCTTTTCTTTGACCCATTTTACCATGGTCGATCACCTTGGACTCGGTAGGCACCTTATTGTGGAATGAATTCGATTACACTCCTTGGATTGCACTCTTACCACTTAGCTAGACTCAGATACTACTGAGTTAGCTTTATGAGAGATTACATTACATTGGTTATTACCATGGAACTTCCTCACTGGATATCATTTTCGGGTAGCCTTGTTACGCCTTGGAAACATCACTATAAATACTATCATGAGGCGATGTCAGTGTTGGATAACCATTATGTGACCTTTTAACATTAAAAGGTAATTGATTGATTAATGAACTGGTAACATGATCAGACACCAGCCGAGGGTTAAAATAGGTACTTGGTTATTTAGTTATATTGTATTGCTTTCTTTACATTATATATGCATTCCTGCACATATATATATTCCATTACATAGGCCAAATGTTATTGACGTCGTTGATGGTAGCCCACTTAGATTTATCTCACACACTCTTCGTGCGTTATTTGGTGCTCAGAATAGATTACATGGTTATAGGTATTGATAAAGGGAAGCATGAAGCTTCCAATATATTATTTTTTATTGATATAATTGAGCTTGATGGTAGATGAATAAGTATTATATCATGAATCTTGTAGTTTACTTTTTTTATTTTTCCTTATGGAACGTGCTATGATTATTTTCTAGTATCCATGATTTCAATTTTTCTAGTCACATGACAAAACATCATCACTTTTCCAGTTGATAGAGTTATTATTATTCTTTTTTATCTATTTCATTAATTTTCTTCTACAATTAATTTATATCTACTCTAATGTGCTACACTCTGGTAATGAGGGAATAGTCTTCTCGTAGACACACCCTAGGCCCTTGCTGCTAGTTGGCAGCCTCTCGTGTTCGGGATGATGTCATTGTGGCCATGTGGCCCACTAGGCTTGGGGCATCGTTAAGTGGCATCTGGTTCTAGGTCATCACAAATATATATATATATATATATGTAATAATAATAATAATGGTAATTATTTTTATAAATATATTCATATGCATATTAAATCCGGGTTTCCCATATAGAAAGTAATTATATATGTTTATAAAACATTTCATATTTTCTTCATTTTGTTTTATTATTTAATGTTGTTTTCTATATATATATATCATTTTAGTTTTCTTAAATATATAAATATATTCTTTTTCTAATAAATATATCAGGTGACATTTTTTAGACATCTATATAAAAGTTAACTTTTTTAGTAAAATAATTATATACATTTATGTTTCAAAAATATTATAAAACTAAACATAATTTATTTTCATATATTTATAAATTATATTATAATAACAAATGTTTTTTTTAAAAATAGTTTTTCCATTTTTTATTTTTATTAATAATATTCTATTTAATAACCTTTAAAAATAAATTATATTTTTCAAAAATTATAATAATAGTTATTTGAAAATACTCTTTCAAAAAAAGGAATACATTATTTATTTTTATAATAAATTTGAAAATTATAATTAATTATTATTAAAAAACCTGATTATAAATATTATCATTTAATAAAATTGTCTCAAAAACATTTTTAGTTCATTTAAATTATAAATAAATTCAACTAATAAACTATTTTTATATTAAAATGTAGGTTAGAAATATTGGGATGTTACAGTGTGATTATCATTTATCATATTAATGTACCAAAATTATGTTCATATAGCCCCCAGATTATCTTATGCTCACTTATAATCTTTGATTGTAATCACTGATGTTTACCCTTGGTGGGAATTTGAGCCCACCCTTTTCTATTTTTCCATTTTTCGTGGTTATGAAGAAGGGTATTTAGAATGATATGTATAAAAGGGTACCGTGTGTGGGGGAATTTATGGGATAATAATTTTTTTGGAATATATTTATTTTGTATATAGTCACCCCAACAAGAATTTGTGACATTTCACATCCATTTGGTTCAAAATTAATCCTATATAATGATCATAAATGGGACAAATCATATCTCTTTTTTCAATCGATAGTCAATCTCGTCCAATTCCATGTCTTGTATATTATTTTATGGATGTTTCTATCTATAATTAGTTTATTTTATAATGAAATTTTATTCTATCATTAATAATATTTAATTTTTTATAATGTAATCATTTAAATAAAATTCTTAATGGTTTATATTCTATTGACATAATTTTCTTTAGAAAATTCTAAAAGAATCATAATTTTTAACATCATCAATTTCAACCCCATCTCCCATTTTCTTATCAAATATTTTATAAAAACCATATTTTCAATTATTCATGAGTTTAAAAAGAAATGTATATTATAATAGATTAGAAATAATTGTATTTTAAAACAAATTTTATGAAGAATAAAATATATTTCTTATTATTTTTTAACGAATGATTCTAATTATCATGTAAAAGTTATTTTTATGTCTTCCAACATCCACTAATGTTTCTTATGATTCACTGGGAATATTATTTAATGATACCATCCACAATATTAATTTTTATATCTTATGATCATGTATTTTAGAAATTTTCAGGAAACTCATTTCTTTTCCATGGGTTATTTGAACTATTAATGTTTTCATGATCATGTGTCACAGAAATTTATAACTTATTATTATGTAATGAGTGTGTTTATAATATTCCAATAATGTATTACTAAATAGTTATCTAATGAGATAATTGGTAATATAGGTAATCCTGAACCCATATGGTACTTGGTCTACTAATTGATTAGTGGGTTCGTTAAACCCCTCCAATTCATAGGGTAATGCATTATATGTCATGTGCTAACATGTCATGGATTATGAAAAAACTAAAATCCAATATGGTAAAAATAAAAAATTGTGTGGTTTGTACTAATAGTGGGATTTGGTATATGAAATTATTATTTTTATTCTGTATATTCTATAACATTATTCATCCTTTATAGTTGTATTGCATGTGATTGTTGAATCATGTTTCTACAATCATATTAATCTTGTAATATGTTAGGAAAAAAATTAATCCATTACTCGTGATTAATTATATATGATTTATTTATTCACTTATGATATATCAAATCAAAATGATTATATTTGAATACCCCCATACTCATATTATTCTCACTTATAATATTTTGTTGTTTTCTCTCAATTTTACCCTTACAAAGAATCTTTGTTCACTCTTTATCATGTTTTTATTCCCTAGTTTATGAATATGAACATTAATTATTTTATATTATAATGTCTATTATGTGATAAGAATATAATTGGTAGATATTTAAGATTTTTTAAAATAAGTATTTTTTGTTAGTATCAATTGATAATAAACCTATAAGTTTTGAGGGATATATACTATGATATATAATGTTTAAATTTTATAAATGATGTATTATGTAGGTATGATCAGATGAGATCAAATATAGATTTAGTTATCTTTGGGGAATATGTTATGTTTAATAATTTATTGACTACATCTTCCACTATGGAACACAATACGGGGAATAAAATCATAGTAAACATGCAGGCTTTGGAACATGAACCCATGACCGATCACTCACCCCCACCTAATACCTTACTACCCCACCATAAATATTTTGTCAAGGTATTTTGAAAAAATGGATAAAACAATAACTAAACCTATGATAAACTAAAATATTTGTATAATTAGCCTAATTTATTTAGGTTCAATTGACGTTGTCTAATTTTTTAAATCATAGTAACTATATTCCCAATAGGGCTACTTAATTTTATTATTACTATTGATACCCACAATAAGCGTATTCTAGTTAATGGTTGGAATAGGGAGTAATACTGTTAATAATGTTTTTTCTGGAAAATTTAATGATTAACCCAATGATAAGATAAATGGGATGAGTCATATACATAAAATTGTGTTTCCATTATTACCGATATATCTAAAATTATGATTAACAACATAATCATTCTTGAACTCCAAAATATACCAAATAAGAGAAAATGGAGTTTATTGGAAGGTATGGTGATAAAGGATATGTGAAAAAGAATAATAAAAATCTTACATGTAAATTTTTTGGATGAAACACCTAGGAAAATTACTCAATGTAAAAACAAGACGTTTTATGTGGGGTAAAAGAGGGAATCCATAAAAAACAATAAATGAAAAATTTAGAGATCAAGTAGAATGATAGGGTTAAATAAGGTACTTTCGACGGTTGTACTTACAATTAAAATTTTTAAATATATTGAATTTTGTTACCATATAATGTAATCCAAAAACCTAACGGTTAATGAGGATAATAAATTTCAACAACATGCAAAGTCATGTGGAAAAGTGAAAGCCATTGAAATTAGAATTTCTAAAGAGGGTAATTAAAATAATTTGGTTCTAGGTACAACTAATATTTGAAAAATATTATTTGATCCTAGGCCTAAAAATGCAATCATATATTGAAAATTATAAATGACTATTTACAAATCGAATGAATAGATACCTAATTATTAGTGAAAACCAATATCATTGTGATGATTTTATTATATGTGTATAACACCAATTTAATAAAATTATATGGGAATACACTACCTCAAAATAATATTATACCCTGTTTAGTAAATTTTGATGGGATTTTTTACATATATTAACACTCTCCACATAAAGCCTATATTATTTTTTTTGGGGTAAGGAAGTCTTATTTTACATACAAAATCAACCTATACTCATTTATTAGGGTATGTTTGGCCATTAAATCCATATGAAAGTTACCTATATTTCTTTGTTTTTAATACACTTTCATGAGGGTTATTTAAATCAAATGGATTAATAGAATATTATCATTGATTTATGATGATTGTGAATGAATATGTTGATGAGTTTCCAAAATATTTTCATTGTATTTTCATGGATCACAATTTTATTTCAATATAATACATACCAGAGTTGATGACTATATAAAGGTTTTTTTAAGGTTGGGGCCGAAGCCTCATTTTATTATTAAAGCAAAGCAAAGACCTCTTTAATTGGGTAGAGGGAGACCCATTACATAGCCCGAAGGCCCAGTGGGCATTTAGCCCATTACATGACCCGTAGGCCCATTTTTTTTGCCCGAAGCCCATTCTGTAAATAGTACTACTACAATACCTGCGTTTCTACAGTACTGCATAGTACCCGCCGCTGCTACAGTGCTCTGCTGCCGCTACAGTGACCTGCCACCGCTACAGTGCCCGCCGTTGCTACAGTGCCCGCCGTTGCTACAATGCTGCTACAGTACCTGCGCCTAATGGGTGATGCTTTTATATTTCTATGTGATTCACTTTAGCATGAACCAGTTATGTAAAAAAAATAAGGATCAATGTGTCTCTACATTGATAATGATGATATTAAGATGATCAGAATCAAGAAAAAATATCCTCTACACATTGTTTATGAATTATATGATCAACTATATATGGATTAATACTCCCCAAATATTTAATATTATTAGGTATATAAAAAATTATTGTTGAAAATAGAGAATATACCCAAGATATCATTTTTTTAAACAATATGGACACTATGAATTCATATTTATTCAGTTCATACCTACACACCCCCATCCTTTTGTGTTTATTGATATAATTATTTGAGTATTTAGGTATTTGTTTGTCTAATTTGTGGTGCTTATATAGATTTTATTCTTATATAATTCAATATAAAGGATGATAATTATGTTCTATTGAAAATTTTAGTTAATTCCTTGAGAAACCATAAAATGTATTCCAAATTTAGCAATATTAATTTGGGATATAAAATGAATCATTACTGATTCTTGTAATAACAATAAATTGTATATAAGTTTATCCTTTAAATAGAGATTTTATTTGTAGGAGATATCTATTTTTCATAGACTTTGTGCATACTACCACTGATTTATGAGAAATTTCTCACGAATGTGAAATATAAAAAACGAGTTAACTTATAAGGGAGTAAAGTTCCTTCATACCGATGAATGTGAAGTCAATTTAAAGGATCATAAGACATTTTTTTCACTACACCTATACTCATACTACCTTTTAGTGAAGAAGGATTTGTGAAATATAGTGATTCATAAAATATGGGATTATGATGTTTCCTTATGAACAATTAAATGTAAGTTTCCTATATCTCACATGACCTAAAATTCCATGAGAGAAATTACATGATGTATTATTTATTGACAGCAGAAGTAATATTTTATTAATAATATGAAGAAATATTTTTCATTAATGGTTCATAAAGATTAATATATAAATATAATATTATTATTAGCTGAATGATGAGCATCTTAGTCTTGCCTTTGATATTAAAATAGATTTCCCATTAGAAATTATTTCTTGAGTCATACCCTCATCGGTGAGAGAAATTTAATCTGCAAGGTAGAAATTTATTTAAAGGGGGATCGTGTAACAACCTATATTTTATCATCAATTCTACTTCCCTATATTACTAGTTCAATTGATGAAATTAATAGAATCAAGACTAAAAACATATCATTCAAAATAAAAATCAAAATAATAATATTATATTTTATTATAATGGAACATTAAAAAAATATGAAACCATGTATTGCATAACATTGATGATTACATCCTGTAAAATTGCATAAATTAAAATAGGATAATGAATTTAAAATAATAACATATTTACAACTATTAAATGTTCTGGATCATCTCCACCCTAGAGAATTGGTATTAGTAATACTAAACCTAAAATAATAATAAAACAATAAGAATGTAGATTAGTTTTAAACAATAATGTTAAATTAACTGAATAATAAGATTGATTCATGAAATTATAATTGAATGAATTTATTGGTGGCAATGGGGGTAATATATCTTCTATATGGATGATATTAAATGGTATAAAATAATTTAGTATAATATTGATAACTATATTAAGAGTTTAGAATTATCAATATATTGTTGATATATATAATGATTATTAAATAAAAAAATATATATGTTTCCATTATAAATTATTTATTTGAAATGGAATAAATGATTGGGTAGAAGATTTAATAAGTACAAATTCACTTTAGAATGTAATAGTTATTTTGAGAAACTAATTTATTGTCAGCTTTTGTTAACTATATTGATTTTCGAAGAATTATATCAATCAAATGTATTGAAAAAATTAATCAAATGATTGTTAAAAGAAAAAATTAACATATTCTATATAATAATGTAATAAAATGTAATACAAATTTTATAATTCATGGATAAATAAATAAAAATTATTTAAAAAAAATTACATATTTATACATTACATGTTGTTTTTTAAATATAAAATATATTATTTTTAGAGTATTAATTTTATTAAAAAATTATTTTTTTATATATAACAAATTAAATAAATATTAAATCAATGATTATAAATAGTTAGTAATAATGATAAAATCATTTAATTTTTAAAATACCTATTTCTCAAAGAATTTGTTTTTCTTATTTTAAATTTTAATAAATTTAAATAATATTTTACAGATTTATTATAATGTATGAATAATATATTTACATATATTTAGGCATGGTAAAAATATTTAGATGATCATTAATCAACAACGACTAAGAATGAAATCATTTTTGGACATAATAATATATCTTTCAATAAATTGTTATCTGTTTGTATAGTAAATTGTATTATTATCTATAAATTGAATGAAAAAAATTATTTCATATTATGAATAATAAAATAAAAATTATATAATTAGTTTAATTCTATTTTTATGCATAAAAATAAGTATGTGAAGTAACAAATAGTTACAATAGAAATGTATAATGAGTTAAAATGTTTTAAATAAGAGGAAAAGACATAAAATATAATGAATACATATCTATAACTTGTTATGATTATGGGATTCATGAACCATATAAAATATATTTCCAATATATATCTTATTTACTTTTAAAATTTAATACTTATACATTCAAGAATGACTGGTTAGAAAGTACATAGAAAACAAAAAATAAAATGGACCTTTATCCACCCCTCAAAAATCATGATTTACCTTTTGATACCACTTTCATAACTAAAAATTTTCAGTATTCCAAATATTTGTTAGACATTTTGTAGATTCTATTTCTAGTAATAAGCTCAGAATCCTTCATTCTAAAGGAACTAACTTTGAGATGGGCAGAATTCATCAATTTACCTAGAACTTCACTATATTTTTCAATTACCTTCACATATATTGTCTTTCTAAATTTCAATATAAATTATAAAAAATGTATTGTAATGTAATTATTCTTTAGTAAAATTGATGTTACTCTTATATGAAATTAAACTTTGTTTAACTCATTAGTGAATCATGTTCTTTTTTAGGTCAGTTTGACAACCTATAATAAAGTTGCTATACCAGGAGAATAATTTTCATCATGAATAAGTGTGAAGACATAAATAATAATTATAATGGATAGTAAGGAGTATATTATTTATGTAATGTACTTTTATAAGGGTTATATAATAAATTTATCATTATAATATAACATTCTTATATTGGTAAATTAATAGAAACATGCTCTTCATGGATTACATTCTCAATAAACATATTCACAATTTCAATAAAATGAAAATTAGATTGAGAATTCAATTATAAAATTATGATTCCAATAAAATGGATAATATTGAAAATGACAATTTTTTAGTAAAGAATGATGATCAAGATATCCATTGTTAAATTTGTATGAAATAATAAAAATTTCAAATATCTGATGATGAAAATAAACAACAATATTCTAATATTTGAGTAATTAATGAATAGAGTTGAAAATTTTAAATGTTAATAGGAATTAATAACACTATTAAATATTTTATTTAGATTTTTATATTTATCAGACTTGAGGTTAATGATCTTTCATTTAAATTAGCAGTGATGTTAAGTGTTTTCTTATCTCAATTTCCATTTATTTGGATATGCATCATATTTACCACTTTTTTATTTTATTTTTTTCATATAATATCCATTTTTATAATTTATATTATAATATTTAGTAAATTATGGGTATTTAAAAATACTTCTAATGTTCTCACTTTCATGGGATTTTGAATCCAAATTCCCTAAATACATAAGTGTATCTCTTCCAATCCCGTTTTGAAATTGATATTGTTTAAGAATAAATTTACAAAAGATGAAAATGAATTTTATATCACTATAAAATCACACACACAGACATATATATATATTCTTCAACTAATGTTATTTATAAGGATTATATATATTATATCCATTTCACTTCCCTCTGGTTGACAGTTCAACATATATAATTCTTATAAATGGGATCGACCTGATCTCTTATTTTCTATAATAAATATTTATCCTCTAGGTTCATATTACTTATATTATTTTAAAGATTCCATATTTTAACATATATTATTTTAGGGTTCCTTTTTTTTATTTTGACCCTCTATAAATGTTTTTGAAGGATCCTTTTTAGCGGTTTTCTACATGGGTAATTTTCTTTTCACTAGATTTTCATGACAAATGTGAGAAATAATTTTTTCGTTTTATTTTATAATATATGAATTCATTTTCATCCATGTTATAAAATTTTATTTTCACATATTAAATTAAAATTAATCATTTATTTTTAAACAAATTGATTTTCCAATTTTTTTATAAATTATTTTGATTTAAATCAATATTTCAAAAGTAATGAATATTTTAAATTATTATTCATGGAAAATTATTAATGATATTGTAAAAACGTTTTTCATCTATTTAAACATCTATTTATGTTTATATGAATTACTATGTATATAGTATAATGATATCAATACCCTTCTTAATATACATGTCTAATGATCATGTATTGTTTAAATCTTCCTTAAATCCCTTTTTCCATGGGTTAATGGAATTTTGAATGATTTAATGTTTATAAGGAACAAATATGTGTGTTATTATTATTATTATTATTATTATTATTATTCTTTGAGTGAAAACGTTATATAATTTTAGTCCGTTTGTAAAATCACTATCTCATGAGATGAATGATAATAGTGTTTATACCCAAACTTCTAATGTCTTTGTCCACTATATGATGAGTACGTCTCTTATAGACCATTAATTCATTGTGTAAAGCATAATATCTCATGACCAACTATATTTGGGATTGGAGATAATACTTAGTCAAATATGGGACTCTAACCAATTCGTAATGATGCTCATAGAAATGAGTCTATATATAAGAAATTAAATTCTATTTTTTGTATAGTACACATTCTTACACCATTATTGTATTTTCTTCCATTAGGATTATTGAATCAACCATCCACACTTCTTTTTCATATTCCATACCTTAAATTTAATTTTTTCCCCATTGATAATGATTAATGATATATTTCCTATTTAGGGATATAATATTAGATTATATCCATACATCATTATAATATTTCCATACCCAAATGCTCATATAATGCCTACATAGGTTATTTAATTATTTTCCATCATATTTACCCTTACTATGATAATGAGTTCACATTAATTATATTTAAAATCCCAGTGTATAAAATGAAAATACTATTTATGAAATTTACATAATGTTATCATGTGAGAATCTTGTTTTTGTATGATGTTTAGTACGTTGTGAAATAAGTGTATTATGTATTCAATCTCTAATTACTCTAAACTTATAGGTAATGGGTTTAATTTATTTTGAGATATAATGTTTAAATTATTAAAATGATATATTTTTCATGTATTATGTAATTAGGTTTTGAAAAATAAAATATTTTTAACAACCCAAGCTTCTACGGTATGTTTTCCTTTGAATAATCTAACAGCTTACGTTGTACGCAACTTCGAGTTATAACACACCATGACCAATCAAACTAACCGTTATGAATTGTAATACCCACTTTTTAAACATTTATAATATTTATTATTCAAAATTGACTTCACTTTTGGATTTGGTATATCAAAATTAGCTTAGGGTGAATTTTTGGTATTTTTCTAAAAAGTTTCAATTTTTGAGGAATAGTGAAAAACATTGCATTATTGTTTAAAACCGAATTTTTATTTAAATAATTATTTATTATTTTAAAATTTATTTTAGGTAAAATAGATACATAATACCTATATAATTTCAATGTAATTCATTGATGTCATTTTATAATAAGTTTAAATATATAATATTTTTATTGAACTTTTTACCGTCTTTTACCCACCATCTAGTAGAATTTTAAAATTTGCCTAAAACATAATTTTACCACTTCTTTGAGTTGAATTTCAAAAATTAGAGAGTATCGGTTGACATTAGTAAATAACTTTGGTTCAATAAGATGAAAATAATTTTTGGTGAATAGTATGTTTTTACTTTTATTTACCATAGTTAAAGGTAAATCAGATATTTAAAGGTAAAAATGATATTTTAATTACCCTAACATATGTTCTAATTCAATTGAACTAGTGTAATTCGTCCAAAAACAACCTTAGGAATAAAATATGATCCTTTTGGTCCACTTCGATTAGATTTAGACACTTATTATTATTTTATTTAAAGAAAAGTTAAAAGTGTTAAATTCACATTTCCATAAGTAAAACATTTTAATATAGGGTTATACATAATATAAATTCAAATATAATTATTCATTAGAAATATAAAGATATTTCATACATAATGGTATTTTATTTAATATTTTTAGACATTAAATAAATAAATTTATTTATGACACAATGATGATGGAGAAATTGTCATATTATTGCAAAATTTAAATAATTGATATTATAAATATACAAATAAATGTAAATTGAGACTTTTTATGAATTCCACTAATATTATAGGTTACTATTACATTTTAGGGTTGATTCAATGAAATTGTTTCGAAGTAATCATGTTCTTATGACTATAACAAAAACAAAATACCAAATAGTGTCAAAATTGACAAAAAAGAGTTTTTAAAATAATACTATATTATTAAATTATATAATATTCCTAAAAATAAAATGATCAGAAAAAGGACTTAAATAATGATATATTTATCCTTAATTAACCACGTGGGGTTATATTGGAATCTTATATTATTTTTATTAACCACATAATATAGAAATATAAGAAGACATGGTAAATGACAAACTATTTAATCAAGAGTTAAATCTAAAAGATAATGTTAATATGGTAACCTAAACTAGCCTAAAACCTATTGGTTGAGATTCATTTGATCCATAACCACCTTAATCTTAACATAAATCCATTTATAGTTGTTAGAAACCGAAAATGACTGTATAATAAACTAATATTTCAATCTTTCCCTAATGTGCATGTCACCTCTTTTATAAAAGGCTACATCCCCTTCTCTCACAATCACACATCCAAATCCATTTAACTCGGCCAAACCCAACCCAAATATCCTTCCAAATTTCCTCACTTAAACATAGAGGCCTTAATTTGTTCAGAAAGCCTACAAAAGTCTCCCCTTTGATCAGCTCAAAAGGAAGAACCTGAAGAAGAGGTAATAATTTCGCCACCCTTTTCAATGCTCTTTTCTACTTCCACTTCCTTTTTATTTTTTATTCCCAAACCAAAATAATAAATCCAGTACCTTATATATATTGTAATGTTATTATAAATATGGTACAATCATATTCATTATTCAAACAACCCTATGAATTACTTTTCACCATACGTGCGTACGTACGACTTACTATCTCCACGTAATTGTGTTGTTTGTTATTCAAACACTTTGTTATTTGGATTGGTATACTAATGAGTATAAATGATGTAAATAATAAATATAACATGTTAATGATTCTTTATATATTATATACCATCCAATTACATAAAATTTCACCATTAATATAATGATATTGTCGCTCGTGCGTACGTAAGGATTACCGTCTCCACAAACGCGATGAGATTCATTCCCCATCGTAATCATTTATGATTAAATTTCATTTTATGATAAAAAATAATGTTTAAAACGTAATATAATTCTTTATATTAATAAAATACATCCTATCCATAACTAACATGGCTTATGTAACCAATAATATAAAGGAAACCGAATTAGTTAACACCCGAAACAATGATACTACTGAAATATTATTAACAATGAAATATTAGAAGATCATATACGATATCATATTTATGTATATAGTTCATGTATAATATAATAACAATGTTTTATCTATTATATAGGAGGATAACATACCATTTACTATGAAATATTATAATTTAAATGTTAATTCTACAATCTCTTCATTATCCGAGGTTGTTTATACGTGAGTATCTACTGGGACCTCTTTACCATCCACATTTGGGATTTTGAATAATGTATTTCAAAACATTTTAAATAATTCCTAGAATATGGTTTAAAGTAATTTATATAGTTGTTTAACTTTTTATAAAACTTTTATAAAGGATTCATTCGTTTTTTCCAAACAAGGTACTTTATGACCGTTTTTGACAAAATTATGGAAAGAATGTTTTTTTAACATATACATCGTGTTTTATTATTTATCGCCATTATAACACCTTCATGGATTCCCTTAGAAGAATATAATAATATTTTCAAACTAAATGTTTTCCTTTATAATTATGTGACTTTTAAATGATTTCAAAATAGAAATATATATTTGTCTCAAATAGTTTTAATTTCATCTATGTCATCATCCATTGATGGATTTTACACTTTTTTGAAGCTGATTTATTATGATACAATATTCCATATTGTATTGATGGTTTTTTTTAAGTTTGACTATGGATGTGTTATTCTTATACCATTCATGGTATAGATCCACGATGAATCGATAGGTCTCATGAGACAAATTAGTGTCTCGGAATAAGGCCTTGACAAAATCTCAAATGTTTTCATGGAACAAGGCCTTGACTATGTGGTTATAATGTCCGACATTATGCATTCCATCTTGATGAATTTTGATATTGATATTACATGTGATTATTCGACTTGTAGAGTATCCATGTGAATAAGTACATGGAATTATTTTGATTTATATGTTACATAATATGATGATGTTTAAGTTCAAAATGTATTTTGTTTTAGTCTTATACATTTCCATAATTGTTTATCCTTTTTTATGAACGTTTCCGCTATATTTTTATCCTTACTGACCATATAAGCTTACCCCTTTCTATGTTTTATTTTTCCTAGGATGTGAAGAAGTATATTAGGACTGACCTGCTGGGATAGTCTAAGGGATATGAGTGTGTTCAATGAAGAAAATGTTGTTGTTGTTTTTCATTTTATAATGAAATGTTATACTTATGAATTTATCTAGTAATTGCAAGGCTACTAGACTAATTGTTCTATCGAGGAATGATATTTTGTGATCATTCCAATGTTAAATAAGAATGCACCAACTCTGGGTAACTAGAGTCGAGGAATTATAGTTTGTGTTATAGGAAGTTCAGTACTATCCTTGGAAACTATATTTAAGAAAACCCCTGATTAGAGAACATTACCCTAAGATATACTTTGATTATTAGTATAGAAGAACTTCCTATAATTTTGGTAATATAGAGATTTTGTGTGTTTTCCATGAAATACATCCCTAACTAGATATGAGAAGGTAGAGATGGATCTGGAACAGATGTACGTATGATTGAAAACTCTGACAAGGAGTTTCGGTCTTGACCCAAGGTATCCAGGGACATGACAATGGGCCTTACTACACTCTTAGTGATGACACTCCTGGGGGATATGCTTAGGATAATTCACATTTTCTTTACAAACCATTATAAAGGATTTATGAGTATATATCTCCTCAATGAAAACATTTTTTTATTATGGATTATATCCATAAACTGATCAATGTATGTTAAATTGTTTAAAATTTTGGGTTATGTATTTCGATTCATAAAATAATCTAGTGTATGATATTTTCTTGAAATAGCCTCTAGTTGAAGGAATTGAAACTGTATCAATGCACGTAATCCATGTATGGGTTTCCCTCCCACTGAATATAATTATATTGGAGCTAGTGATGCAAATGGTGCTAATTAGCTTATCACCATACTGGGAAAACTCACCCAGGATATGAATAATAACCTTACTTGTATGGAGGACACTGATCCACAATGTGGAGGATCAATGTTAGACTACTTCATGAGAAAAAAAACACCAACATTCAATGGGACTTCAAATCCAATTTTAGCTAAGAAATGGATAAGTTCCTTAGAGGAAATATTTCATGCTCTGGGGAGTAACGAAAGGGAAAAAGTTGTTATGGCAGTTTATCTCTTAACAGGAGATACAAATCAATGGTGATCAATGATTGAAAAAAAAGGAATATGAAGAAGTATAAAATATAAAATGGAGGGAGTGTGAGGAGTTATTATTAGAAAAATACTTTCCTCTAGACCATTGAATTGATATGGAATGACAATTTCTAAGTCTCAGGCAAAAGGAGGATGAGAATGTCGCAAAGTATGAGGCTAACATTTAAAGGTTAGAAAGGCATGTAGCAGATTATATATGTAACCCAAGGATTAATATTGATCAATTATTTGAGGGGTTTAAACCATTTATCCATCAATCATTAGTCTCACAATCCTTCCCATCGTACGAAGATGTAGTCTCATGTGATATGAAGAGAGAAATAGAATTCTCTAAGTCCTATGACTTTAAAGGAAAGCAAGAGAGAAAGATATCTATTGAACACTCTGCAAATTAAAATAAGGGGAATAAGGGAAATGTTTAACGTCCATCAGGAGGTAAATGTGAAAAAAAACACCCTGGTACTTTTTTGAAGGGAATGGGAGTCTATTACAAGTGTGATGAAAAAGGACACCAAGATCGTGATTTCAACGGGAAGAAATAGGCTATCAATATTGAATTCTACAGCTCTAATGAAATGAGAGATTATGAAAATGAATGTCCTAAGAATCAGGGAAACATACCTTAGAAAAAGAAAAGGGAGAAAGGCCAAGATTATGAGATCACTACTACTACGGATGATGCTCCTAAAGACGTGGTGGCAGGTAATTTAATGGTTTCCTCAAATTTTTCCAATGCATTATTTGATTCTGGATGATTGAATTGTTTCATATCTTTCTAGTTTTCTATGAAAATTAAATATTTCCAATTTTATTTAACAACGGAGTTGACAGTAAAAACTCTTAAGGGAAGTATCATTGCAACAAAATTTTTCAAATCAGTTCTCAATAAGGCATATACATGTTATTTATCTAATGATATCATCATCGTAACCAAGATTGAATTTGATATAATCCTTGGTATGGATTGGATTTCAGTCCATGATGCAAAAATTAATTTCATGAAGAAGGAGGTTACAATTTTCAATGATGATAATGAGTACCTTATCTTGAGAGCCGAAATATCACCATCTAATTCATATCCCGACCCACCCCTAGTAGCTCAACTAAATGAAATTATTGGGGAGGGAAAAAATAAAATAACTATGGGTGAAGAAAATAATTTTAAAATATAGGATGTACCTATTGTGCAAGAATATGTTTATGTTTTTTTTGATGATTTACCAAGACCTCTTCTAGAATGAGTAATTGATTTTTCCATTGATTTAATTCCTGGTTCAAAGCCCATATCAAAGACCCCTTATAGAATGTCCACTATGGAATTAGTGGAACTAAATAAACAACTAGAAGAATTGATTAATAAAGGATTTATTCTCCATAGTGTTTGTCCATGGGGATCCCCTGTTCTTTTTTTTAGAAAAAATATGGATCCATGAGGTCGTGAATTGAATATATGGAGATCAATGCTATAACAATAAAGAACAACTATCCCCTACCTCACAGTGATGATTTATTCGACCAACTTCGTGGAGCTCAATATTTTGTAAAGATTGATCTATAATCTGGATATCATCAGTTCTGCATGATGAAGGAAGACATTCCAAAGATAACATATTAAAGCAGGTACGGGCATTATCAGTTCAGATTAATTCCTTTTGGGCTTACTAATGCACCCTCTGTTTTCATGGATCTAATGTATAGAGTTTTCATGGAGTATCTTTATGACTTTATAGTATTATTTAATGATTATACCTTGGTATTCTCTAAAAGATATGAATATCATGAAAATCACTTGCGTGTTATCTTGAAGACTCTTAGAAGAAATGAATTATATGGGAAGTTTAGAAATTGTGAATTCTGGCTTCAGGATATTTCTTTTCTAGGCCATATTGTATCTAAGGATGGAATATTTGTTCATATTTATAAGACAAAGGTAATCCAAGAATGGTCAGCACTGATAATTATAACTGAGGTACGTGGATTTTATGGTTGAGCAGGTTATTATCGGCACTTCATCCAGAATTTTTCCCCAATGGCTAACCCATTAACCAAGCTCACACGTATTGGGGCTAAATTTTATTGGAAAAAATATTTTGAAATATCTTTTGAAGAACTAAATATAATATTAGTCAATGCTCCTATCATGGCTATACCACAGGGGAATGATGGATTTGTTGTTTATAGTGATACATTAAAGAAAGGACTTGGTTTTTTCCTTATGCAGAATGATAGAGTTATTGCCAATGCATCACAGTAGCTAATAATTAATGAAAAAACTATCCCACTCACGATCTTAAGTTAGCAGCTGTAATAATTTATCTGATGATATTGAAACACTATCTATATGGTGAAAAATATTTGATTTATATTGATACAAAAAAGATTAAATTATATTTTCTCACAAAAAGAACTCAATATGAGGTAAATGAGAGGACTCCTACTACTCATAGATTTTGATTTCACCATTCACTACCACATAGGGAATGAAAATAAGGTGGATGATGCTTTGAGAAAATAGGATCATGGATTTTTTTACAAGATGAGGGTTGAAAGGGATCTTATGTTCATGGATATAGTAAAGAAGGATATGGGAATAATAATGGAAGGTGAAACATTAATATGTTTTCAAATGGTTTCTAAACCATCTTTACTAGAAAGGATAAAAAGTTCTTAGACAAGTGATGAAGAGTTTCAAAAGAAAATTAAAGTATTGAATGATGTGATATTGATCAACTTCATATACGAAGATGGGATTTTGATATTTGGGAAGAGGAGTTTTGTTCCTGACATACCAGATATAAAAATGGAATTGTTGGATGATTCTCATAGCTTCAATTTCTCTATGCACCCTAGTATCACTAAGCTGTATAGAGATTTGAAGGATTATTTATGTGGAACAATTTGAAGAAAGAGATTGCTGACTTTGTATCAAGATGTCTGGTTTTCCAACAAGTGAATGCTGGAAGACAACATCCTAGATGATTCATGCAACCTCTTCCCAAACCTGAGTGGAAATGAGATGATATTGCGATGGACATTGTCAGGGTTCTACCAAAGACTCCAAGATGAAATGATGAGATATAGTTCATTGTTGATCATCTTACCATGTAAGCACATTTTATTGTTATAAGCGAATATTTATCACCTGAACATTTAGAAATACTATATATTAATGAAGTTGTAAGACGTCATGGAGTACCCATATCGATTGTTTCTGATCATGATCCCCATTTTACATTATGATTATAGAAAACTCATCAGAAGGCTTTAGATAATGAACATAGTTTGAGCAGTTCCTACCACCCTCAAACTGATGGACAGTCAGAATGAACTATTCAAACTTTAGAAGACATATTTAGATCTTCCTCACTTGAGTTTCATGGTATGTGGGATCAATATTTACTACTCGTAGAATTTTCTTATAACAATAGATTCCATTCAAATTTTCAAATGACACCATATGAAGCGTTATATGGAATGATAGGTCTCACACCAACTTGTTGGGATGCGGTTGGTGAAAGAAAACTCTTAGAACCAAAACTTGTTGAGAAAAAAAAATAGAAAAAGTTAATATTATCCAAACCCACATCAAAGCAGCTCAAAATTGGCAAAAGAGCTAAGTCGAATACCGAAGGAAGGATTTGGAATTATTGGAATAAGATGAAGTTTTTTTGAATGTATCTCCATGAAAGGAAGTTATATGGTTCAGTAAGATGGGTAAATTATTTCCCAGGTAGATTAGACCTTTCGAAATTCTAGAACGAATTGGGGTTGTAGCTTACCATTTTGGAAATGCTGCCAAGTCTCTCCAATGTTCATGATGTGTTACATGTATCAATGTTAAAAAAAACATGACTAACCCAACACATGTACTCACCTATAATGAAATGGAACTAGAAACTGATCTGTCTTATTGTGAAGAGCCTGTCAAGATTCTAGATACTAGAGAACATGTGTTGGGAAACTGGACGACTCATCTGGTAAAAGTTCTATGGAGAAATTATAAGATAGAAGAGGTGACATGGGAACTTGAGGAACACATGATGAAGAACCACCTGAGCCTATTTATGCAGTAATATTCTTGAAATTTCGAGGATGTAATTATTTGAAAGAGGGGATAATGTAACACCCCAAGCTTCTACGGTACGTTTCCCTTTGAATAATGAAATTGCCTGCAATGTACACAACTTCGAGTTCTAACACACCACGACCAATCAAACTAACCATTATTAATAGTAATACCCACTTTTTGAAATTTTACAAATTTTATATTTCAAAATGGACTCCAATATTTGGATTCGGAATATCAAAATTATCTTAGAGTGAATTTTTGGTATTTTTCTGAAAACATTCAATTTTTTAATGAATATTGAAAAACATTGCGTTATAGTTTAAAACTTTCATTTTATATAAATAGTTATTTATTTTATTTAAATTTATTTTAGGTCAAAATAGATACATAATACCTATATAAGTTCAATGAAATTCATTGGAGTCATTTCTTAATAAGTATAGATATATAATATTTTTATTGAACTTTTTACCGCCTTTTACCCACCTTCTAGGAGCATTTTAAATATTTCATAAAACATATTTTTACCTATTATTTGAGTTGAATTTCAATAATACAAGAGACATGATTGACATCATTAAGTAAAATGTGGTTCAATAAGATAAAAATAATTTTTGGTGAATAGTAACATTTGACTTTTATTTATCATAGTTAAAAGTTAACATGGTAGTTAAAGATAGAAATGATATTACAATTACCCTATAAAATGTCTTAATTCTATTGGATAAGTTTAATTCTACTAAGAACCACTATATAAATAAAATATGATCCTTCTGGTCCACATGGATTAGATCAGGAGACTTATTATTATTTTATTTAAAGAAGAGTTAAAAGTGTAGAATTCAAATTTTCATAACTAAAACATTTTAATATAGGTTGATACATAAGATAAATTAAACTATAAATATTCATTTAAAATATAAAAATATTTCCTACATATTGGTAATTTGTTTAAAAAAATTATACATTAAATAAGTAAATTTATTTATGACACAATAATGATGCAGTAATTACCTTATTAATGAAAAATTAAAATAAATTATATAATAAATATCCTAATAATTGTATTATGAGAATTTTGATGAATTTTACTAATTTTATAGGTTAATATGACATGTTATGGTTAATTGAATTAATTTTTTTTAATTAATCTGGATTTTATGACATAACAAAAACAAAATACCAAATAGTGTCAAAATTGACATAAAAGTGTTTTTGAAAAAAATACTATATTATTAAATGATATAATATTCCTAAAAATATTTGGTTTTAAAAAGGACTTAAATAATCATATATATGTCATTAATGAACCACTTTGGGTTCTTTTGGAATTTTATAGTAATTTTATTAACCATATAATTTAAAAATACAATGTGACATGGTATATGTTAAACTATTTAACCAAGAGTTAAATCTTAAAGATAAGGTTAATATTGTAACCTATACTTGTATAAAACCTATTTATTGAGAGTACTTCAACCCATAACAACCTATGTATCAAAATAAATTAATTTGGAGTCCTTAATAACTAAATATGATTGTATAATAAAATAATATTTCAATCTTTCCCTAATTTCCCCTCGCCTCTTTTATAAAAAGGCACTTCCCCTTCTCTCAAAATCACACCTCCAAATACTTTTGTCTCATCCAAAATCTGCCAAAATATCCTCCAAAATATCCTCACATCAACCTATATGCCTTACTTTGATCATAAATCCAACCTAGAGAGCCCTTTTGATCAACTCAAAAGGCAGCACTCGAAGAAGATGTAATAATTCCACCACCCTTTTCAATGTTCTTTTCTTCTTCCACATCATCTTTATTGGTTATTCCCATACCAAAATAATAACTCTTGTACCTTATACATACTGTGATGTAATTATAAATATGGTAGAATGATATTCATTATTCTATCCATCCTTTGAATGACATGTCACCATAAGTGCGTACGTACGACTTATCATCTCCACGTCGTGGTGTAGTTTGTTATTCAACCAATTAGTTATTTTGATGGGTATAATAAGGAGTATAAATGATTTAAATAATAAATATATCATTTTAATGACTCTGTATATATTATTAAACATCCAATTACATAAAATTTGTTTATCAATATAATAATATTGTCGCTCGTGCGTACGTACGGATTATCGTCTCCACGAACATGATGAGATTCATTCCCCATCGTAATATTTTAATAATAATTTTCATTTTGTGTTAAAAATAATGTATAATAACGTAATATTATTATGTATATTAATAAAATACAACCTATCCATAAAAAACAAGGCTTAGATAACCATGCGTATAAAGGAAATTGAATGAGTTAACACCCGAAAAAATGATACTACTGAAATATTATTAAGAAAGAAATATTAGAAGATCATATATGATATAATATTTTGGTATATAGTTATTTTATAATTTAATAACAATTTTTTAACTATTAAAAAGGATGATAACATACCATTTAATAAGTAAAATTACATATTAAGGGTTAATTCTACAATCTCTCAATTTCCTGAGTTTGTTTACACATGTGTATCTACTGGGACCTCTTTATCATCCACATCCATGTTTCTAAAAAATTTATAAAAAAAATTTATATTTCCTAGACTATGTGTTAAATTCATTTATATCCATTTTTGACTTTTTATAAAAAAATTAAAGGAATCCTTCCTTCGTTTTTCAAACAAGGTACTTTACAACCCTTTTTGAAAAAATTAAGTAAAGAATGTTTTTTAACTTATATGGATGGGGCGACTATTTTCTCCCATTATAACACCTTTGAAGCTTCCCATATAAGAATATAAGAATATTTTCAAAATATATTTTTTCTTTTATAATTATGTTACCTTTAAGTGACTTTAAAATATAAAGAGATATTTCTCTCAAGTAGTTTTAATTTCATCTATGTCAAAATCCTTTAATGGATTTTACACTTGTTTGAAGTTGATTTATAATGATACAATTTTCTATATTATATTAAAGTTTTTGTGATATGTTTTATTATAAATGTGTTATTTTTATACTATTCATGGATTATGGTTAAATTATTAACATTTCATATTCTAGTTTTAAAATGAATGTTTATGTTATGGTTCAACCTTTTCATAGGAGGAATGCATTGGACTTAGTATGTGATGGGTGCAGTACTCTATAGCTCCTTGATGCATTGGTAGGTATCATGAGACAAAATAGTTTCTTGGAACAAGGCCTTGAAAAAATCTTATTTTTAGTCTTGGCACAAGGCCTTGAATATGTGGCGAGGATGTCCGACATTTTCTTTCTATCATTATGAATTTAGATATTGATATTGCATGTGATTATTGGACTAGTAGAATATCAATGTGAATAAGAGAATGGAATTATTTTTATTTGTATCTTAAATACTATGATTTTTTTTAGGCTTTAAAAGGATTTTTTAATTCTTATACATTTCCTTAATTTTTTATGCTTATCTATGAAACATTCCACTATGTTTTTATCTATAATGGTCATCTGAGCTCACCCCTTTTTATGTTTTATTTTTCCCAGGATGCGAAGAAGTATATTTTGACTGACCTGAAGGGATAGTCTAAGGGATATGAGTGTGATCAATGGAGACAATGTTGTTGTTGTTTTCAACTTTATAATATAATTTAAAACTTATGAATGTATCTAGTACTTCTAATCCTACTAAACTAATCGGCCTTTCAAGACATGATATTTTGTGATCATTCCAATGTTATGTAATAATGAACCAACTCTGGGTAACTAGGATCGTGGCACTAAAATATCATTTATGAAACACTGAATATATTTTACCATTCTATATATATGTGTCATCATGGTTTTTATCTATAAATTAAAATATATATGTCCTAAGACACACTTACTAAATATAATAATCATAAGATTTTTATCTGCCATTTTCCATCCTATTAATGCTCCACATCATATTTTCTGTACTTGTCAGGCCTCCATGCCTCCACGTCCCGCCTCACCTCCATTTCTCTCCCATTCTCTCCCTTCACCTCCTGCTTCTCTCCCTCCACCTCCCACTCCCGCTCGGCCTCCCCATCGTGATTCCCATCTCCCTATTTCCGTTTTCCAATACTCCTCTTATCTACCTTCTTCTCCGTTCACCTACATCAAATTATTCGGTCTCCTAAATCTAGGTTTCCACTCTTTCTCCGTTCGCTATTCTCCAGCTTCCATGCCTTCACATTCTTCCCCCGATCACGATTTCCCTCCCCTCATCTAGGGTTTCCTCTGACAATTTTTAGTCCCTAATTCAATTTTTATTTCCTCTTTACTATGACTCCTGCAACCCATTTGAATGAATCCCTAATGGTCATCAACATGTTGATGTTGGTCGTTTCTCAGTCACTGACTGTCTCTCCACACCCTCGAAACCCCTCTAATTCCTTTAATTTTCTACCCCGAAACCCTACACTCAGTTGCTCCTCGCATCTATCGCCTCCGCCTCTGATTTCTTCACCTCCACCTACAAACCCAATCCCATATCCTTGGATCACGATATCCATGATTTATTCTACGAGAAACATATTGTATATCTAACTATGTAATTTTTTGATTCATATTCACATAGTTATATTCACATTTTCATATTTATGAAACCAATTTGGGTTGTAAGAATCTATGTTTATAATCTGTGTTAATTTATTTTTTTGTTCAGGTATGTTTCACTAAAATCATCTTCATCAAGCATTGGTTCTCCTAATTACTTAAAACTCCATACACCCATTTTAGGTATGTTTCATTTCAATCCCATGTGTACTAGAAACTATTATCATTTTTTGGTAAATTTGTTTGAATAACTTATATGCGTGCTCAACCCTGTGGAAAAATTTAATATTCAATCTATTAGCTGGTGCCTATCATTAGGCTTTATTAGAGCGAATTTCCTCACACATGGAGACACATATATTGTGAGGATACATCTAAATAGTCAATTCCAGTCATATCTACATTGAAATTCAATGAATCAATGTAACTAATTTTGTTTTATTTTGTGGTTATCCTTCTGTTTCATTACATTTGAATTTTAATTTTGACATAAACTGACTTTGTTCATTCATATATCAAAACAACTGGGGTTCCCTTTTTAAATTCCAGGGCGGTCAAAAAAACCCAGGTTGTGTCATTCAAAAAGGTCTATTTTATATATTTATTGTCTATCTATATTTTGGTAATTGGATTTTCTCACTACAATTTCATTTATGAATTTCCTCATTATTTGTCCAATATTTTTTCAGTACATCTATTTTGAAGGGAAAATTACTAGGTCTTTGAGCTTTAATTACTAGACTGGTCTCTCTAACCAGAAGTACATGATGACATTAAAAAAGATCTATTTAATATATTTATAGTCAATCTATATTTTAGAAATAATATTTTCTCACTAAAATTTCTTTTATAACTACATTCCACCAATAGATTCCATAAAATTTCTTTACACTAGCACTTCAACCAATTTTTTTTTGCATGAATACCTGAATCCACATTTCTTTGGGATTCATATCTAAACCGTTTAAACATACATTCCATCATACAACATCCATTATAAATTTCACTACATCTTTTTAAATTTTTAATTTCATTGTACTGTCAAATTACTTGTCATTAGTTTCTAAATATATCATTTCAATTTAACATTATTCATTAATTTATGATTTTACTCAACATTACCACTGAAATTATCACCAAGAATTGACAAGATTTTCCATGGATACTACCAAGGAAACACATACAAACAGGCTACTAGATACGTATTGATCATTACCTAATTTTTATGTTAATATCATAGTACTGTTATTCACTAAAGTATATGTCATTATTTTCTAAATATAACATTTCAATTCAATATTATTGACTTCTTTATGATTTTCCACGACATTTTTGCCATATATTTCAACATAAATTTATAGGAGTGGAGATTACTATGTAAAATACTAAAAAAAAAGTTTTCATGTATTATTCATTATGTGGTTTTAGTTTTTAATTTATTATTCATTCAATACCTTAAAAATGGGTTCTACAGAAATGAAGAAATTGGTGTTGGCTGTCCCAAATCTGAATTATTTCCTTCCTATTGTTGAAACATCAATAGTCACATGGGCTGTAATATATGGAATTCAACAGAGAGGTATTGTTTTAATAAATCTTTATTTATCCCTCAGTGATTTATTCTTCATTTATTTTTATATTTTATGTATTTCAGTATGGATCTAATTATTTTTGAAATTTCATCTTCAAATTAATTATCATGATTGTTCTTTGACTTGATTACTCCACTATAAATCTTGTTCATTTTAAGAATAAAAATTGGAATTGTATTAATTTACAACAAAAAAGTATTTAATATGAAATTTTATGTGTTATAAACGAAATCATACAGATTATTTTCATGTCATTGAAAATTTGAGAAGAAGGGTGAAATTTTTTAATTCATAGGTTTTTTTATTTGATGCAAGTATTGTATTTAATTATGTGATCTATTATGTAGATTAATTAAAAGAGACCTTTATTTAATGAAATTATAAGTTATGATTCTTAATTTCTCATCCTATTTGTTGCAATTTATGCATTTTATTCACAACAAAGATGTTAAAAGGGAAGTTGTGGATTTCATTACATGTGATTCTTTCAAGTATTCAATTCCTGGTGAACTGAATTTGGCAGAGATGGCGATAATGAAATTTGATTCAAGGTATTTAATAATCATGGATATTGCAACTTATTTATTCAAATGTGTCATACACAACAAGATTATTAATTTTCACGATCCCACTCGATCTATTAATTTTTTATGTTGCATTAGGATCATCATGAAATATTCCAAAGGATGTAAGAGGACTAGTTATTCAATCCAATACCAAGAATTCTTATCCCTGCCAAAGTTATCCTAGACATTGCTACAAGGTTTTTCTTACAGAACATTGTTTTCAATTTTATATCATGAAAATAGATTATAAACGTTTTTAAAATATAATAATTTATATGGTATGGCTATATAATTTATCAAATGTTCATATATCCATTTCCAAATTCTAACCATCAAGAGCACCAAGATATGTGTCATCCATCATCTTGTACTTGGGAAATAATTGTAGTGTAGATTTTCTTCCATGCACCATAACAAAACATTAACTCAAATTGAGCATATGTGTCAAATAAATGTAGGGAATGGAATTAATTGTAATTGATGTAAATTCTACCATTTTCATCCCAAATTATGTTATCACTCATTAAAAATAGTTAAAGGAGATTATGCTCAATTTTTCCAGTTCAACTACTACTTAAGGGATGCAATTACCAATTTTTCAATCTGCTAGATTAACATAATGCTATATATTCTCTGGATCTGAATTATTTTCTCAAAACCCATCAGTATCATATTCATTGAATCACAATAACCTCAAGCATGGGTTACTGTAACAGATCATTTGGGATGACAAATAATAACTCCCCTACATTGATGTTCTAGAATCAATTATTTTTTGAAAAACATACGTTATGACAACACCCAGGATCGGGACAAAAACAATACATTAGGAGACAAAAATGGAATGTTTTCTATTCTTTTTATTACAGTGAGTTGTCAATCTATGTTTTTTTGACTATTTGTTTTGGTATCCTAATTACTATAGTGGACTTTTCTAACAGGTTGCACTACCTTTCCAGGATAGGGTCTGCAATGGAATCATTTAAGGTCATTATAAAAAATACTCATTTCAATTATTACTGATTGAAAACTCACTGTAAGAGGTTACGGAAGATTGAAAAATTATGTTCAGAATGATTGAAAATTTCTGTTCAGACCGATAGGAAATTTCTGTTATTTGGGATGTCTGAACAGAACTGGGACATGTATCATTCCCTATGGTTGTTACAAGGGTTCCATATTTGATAGTTAAGGTAATGTTAAGTTAAAGATGAAACATATATGTTTCCCTATGGTGCTTTATAGGGGTTTCAAATATATTTCAAGATTTTCCCTTTGGTGGTTACAAAGGTTCCAAATTTGACAGATAAGTTGCTAAAACATGTCTGTTTTTGGTTGTATATTGTGTTGTATTACAGTTATTTATCAGTCAACTTTTTTAATGCTATTATGTTTTCTAGTTCACTCTAATGGACTATTATTTTACCTCCTGTCAAACTTATATTTTTCCTTTTCCACCTCCCCCTTTTGATTCTTCTCTTTTGTATTATAATTCTGATGTTCTTTTTATATGAAGTTAAAATTTTATCTAATTTTTATAGCCTTCATCAAATTATAGTTAATCCCATGCCAATTTGGCATCATTTACTATTGTAAATAATTTGGTTTCTCTTATTTTATAAAGTAAAATAATTGGATGTTATTGTAGACATTCCATGTTTTTTATGAATAAAATTACATTTTCAGTTTTCCAGTTCATTATAGGTTGTTCCATGTCTTTATCTACATTCTTATATTTTAATTTCATCTTTTCTATCCTGGTTGTCCAAAATCATTAAGCACTGCAACAGACTTGCTACTAATACACCGCCAGGTTACCTCAATCCCTCATTGGTCCTTTGTCCTGTCCATCTACGCTTGACCCAGCATCAAGCTCATCAAGTGGTGTTATGGAACTCAGCTATAACCTAGTGTGCTTCACAGGCCCTACTGCTCACCCAGGCCATCCATCATTACCCAAGAAGAAACCAACATACATCCACACATTTAGCATCAGTCATATAGGCCACATGGTTTTATCCTCGGAGCATTTGTCCACACCAATTATATTTGTGCCCCCTACAACTAATTTAATTTCTTCAACATGCATATCTGACCTCATGCATATCGGACCTCCTACCCCACATTCCACTAGCCTCTATGATTTTCAGCACCATGTGATTTCTATGATTCAAGTTTTCCAGACACCCTAGACAACAAATATAGTCATGAAACATGTGATGAATTTAGCAATGCTCTGAAAGCTAATAGTTCAGTTGTTGAAAACAAAACATTACTGTCCTTATAAAGTATTGATTTTTTGTTCTTTCATGTCGTATTATTTCTGGATAGATGTGTCTTTTCATGAACATAAACACATAAATATTTCTTATCAATTATTTATTTTATAACATATTACTTCTAATTTATATTGAACTTTTTTCTTTACTGCTTGTTGGAAAAATATAGGCTTAAGAAGAAGAAGAAATATGCAGCCAATGTACTCTTAAGGCACCCTTCTATTTGAAGTTAACATTTCAGTGTGTTCGTTTATTTATTATTATCATAATAAAACTTTTATTTTGAGATGTGTATTTTCAAATTATTCATTCCTGTGTTTTTCTATATTTAAATTCCTCATAAATATGTCCTACCTATATCTGGATTAAAAACTTTGATATGCCATATTTCATTTTTACTCTTTATTGGTGGTTCACGATTAAGAATATCATTCATTATGCTTATTTAGCTGGTAGTAGACCAACAATTCATGGCTTCAACATTTGTTATTTATGAACTCTTATCCACATGACTCTACTTCTGTGTTATATCTTATTAATCATTTGGGTTCCAGATTATTATTGAATATGAACTGTGACTTTAGTAGTCCAGTTGATGCTATGGGGGTGCATACCTGGAAGATCTACTGAGATGTCTTAATGGATATCGTATTAACTTCACTAAAGTGGAAGTTCAATTGGAACTGTAATACACATTAAAGGGAAACAAATTGTGGTGGTTTCTACTCTGAAGACCACACCCACAAATGGACTGGGGTTAACCTGCTGGAATTTTCCACTTGTGGACAAGATAACAAAAGTACATGTTCGGGGTTCAAAACCTAAAAATTATTTTCCCTTTTCTTTTCTTTTATTTCCATTAGTTATTTTTATAATAAATACCATTTTTGTGTTTTTTGTGCAGGAAAAAAGTTGGACAGCACCTCATGCACCTGTTGAAGATCGAATCATACAGTTGTTGGAAGTATAATCAAACATTGATGTGTTTGTTTCTACTTTTTTCAATGTTTTTTATGTTTTCCACCTTCCTCATTAATTTGTATGAGAGACATTTCCCATTTAATTTGTGGGATCTATGTCACTGTTATTGAAGATGTTATTTAGCACACTCTGTAATAGACATTTTTGAGACTATTCAGGTAAATATCTCACATATAATGTATTTCCTCTGAAGCTTCCATCGAAGGCATTAGGTAACCCTACCTCTACCAAAACTGCAAGCCGCTCCAAGAGACCCTCAACTCATCCACCAATTTTCAGAAGGTATGATTTATTTCATTCAATTTATTGCCTTCATTATTGTCATATCTCATTCCTGATCTTCGTGCCTCTTTCTTGGTTTTTTTTAAATTGTTTCGGATGACAGTAACATTAAATTTTGAAATAGTGAATGTTGATCCATAGGTTTCAACGTCTGTGGAGTATATGGAGAAGAGAAACCAGCTTAAACATGAATTCATTATTGCAACATCAGTGGACATTTCTGATGATGTTTCTCGAACTATAACATTACCCCATGATGTTTTCAAGATAAGATTCTAGATCTGACAATAATTCATGATTTTCATTTTATGTACAACTGCATTCTTAACAAAAGATTATTCTATAAAAACAATACTCGATAAAAATGTTACTTTCAATGTATTTGTATTATTTTATTTAGTTATTTTAGTATTTTATAACATTATTTTGTGTTTTATGGGAAGGAAAAAAGCTGGACATCACCTCACACACCTATTGAATATTGAATCATACAATTGTTGGAAGCATAATCAAACATTCAGGTTCATGTTTCTACTTTTTTTTCAATGTTTTTGATGATTTACACCTTCCTCTTTAAACTGTATGTGATACATTGCCCATTTAATGTGTAGGTTTATCTAAAATAAATTTTATGTGCAGGCTTCAAGATTGAGAAGAATTACAAACATGTATTGATCTTATCATGTCTTATTGTCACTCATTTCCCTTTTCCTTAATCATACCCCTGGAAACCGGCAGAATATGTAAAATCAGGTATGGATCTTAACATCTTTTACTCTATAAATCTAAATTAATGTTCTTTTAGTTTATGAATCCCTTCAAGTTTCTACCATTATTCCTTTCAGTTCATTGTGATTTTTTCCACCTAAGACTTGAATTATATGATAATAAAAAACAATTAGATCCTGTGATTTTTGTTGTTGTATAAGAGCAGTAGAACATATACTAAAACATCTTATTTGTTCTATGTAGAGAGTTCCTGGATAATATTAACAGGATCCATTGATATTAGATCACAATGGTTTGTTTATTCTTGGGTTATTTGGAAGGATCATGAGGCAGTAGTCAAGGCATCCAGTGCATGATTATTAAGGGTGGTAGAATAACCTTCGTCACATTCTTGGTCAAGGCATCCACATGTTGTTTTTTGGTGGTTAATTAACCATTATGAAATTTTCTATTTACATTATTCAACAAATATCCACAAAAGGTGCATTTCCTTCTCTTCTTCCCTTTTATCTTCATTTTTTGTTCATTTTAAAAATCCATTTTTATATAAATATTCCTAATCTGTAGATTATATTTCGATAATTCCTATTCTATATGCTATATTTTTTTCAATGAATATTTCATATCCAGCACATGCATATTAAATTTTCATCAATGAAAAGATATTCATTTTAATTTTTACCGATATCATAATTCAGATTCAATGTTATCTCACATTTTATTTTTATAGTATGTATTTTAGCTTGCTAAATCCTTCCACTCTCCGGTTTTTATTAGTTATATGCATCAATAATATTTTTGATTGTATTCCATTAGTTATATTATAATATGTCCATGATATACATTATATATTCCTGTTATACTGTCAAGATTCCTTTAATAAACCTAATATTCGACTTACAGATTTGGAGGCATTAATCCACCCAATTTATGATGATATTTGGGACCAAAAAATATGGTTTTCAAACATGATTTTTCATTACTGTTCAACATCAAGCCTCATGAGCTAAAGTGTGTACTGGTGGTGCTGGTGAATTTTATTCCATAACATGAAAGGAGTCAATCCGCGGTCTGGATATTTTTTTCTATAGTTTGGTCACTAATATTTCTATCCCACTCGACAATATGTAAATTCAATGAAATGATATAATTTTTAATATAAACTACATTGAAAATTCCTGATTAAATGTATTATACAATATAGGTGTTTTATATCATTTCTTATAGTCTTCTATCGATTTATAACCTGCATTTTACACAGTGTTATATAATATGAAATTTCAGTATCATATAAAATATATGTTTAACATTCTGTAATATCTTGAATATGTATGAAATTATATAATTTTTATTGTAATAAATATTATGGAATTTTAAATCTCTGTCTATGCATTATATACATTTTTATGTGTAATCATTGGTTATAATGAATCTATATTTTGAAATCTTTGTCTATGGATTATATACATTTATATATGTAATCTATGTCTATGCATTATATACATTTTTATTGACCATATAAATAAAAAAATTATTTAAGATGTATTATATCTCAATGGAAGGAAATTTGGGCAATATAAACTTATCTTATAATTTTTCATTGTCATTTATTCAATTGCAAAATATTTAATAGATTTAGGTTTATTTGTTATAGTTATAGGATCTTTATTCATTATTTTAATATCTAATAATGTTTATTTACAATTCCTTAATATCAATTTATTAATTGTAGATTATTAAAATAATTACTCTAGAGATAATTGTTTGATTCACCCAAGAATTCTTCAGTTTGGATATTTTAGTCTGTGACCCGTGATCATGGAATAATCACCTCCTGAATGTTAGTGTTTTTATTGTATATATTGTTGAAATATTTAATGAGTCCATTAGTCATTTAATTTAGCTCAATTTTATGGTTCTCATTATATACATAAAAATATTCTTTTGGTGATTGTTACATTAATAAAAAGAATTGAATTACATGGATCACATAGATTGGAATATTTCTAACACCCAATGATCTTACTATATTTTGTATAAATTATGATGTATATCATATATTACATACTACAACAAACTAAAATAATTCATGATTCATTTCATTGAGGTATAATATTAACAAGTATGGGAAAAATATTTCATAATGATAATGCAATATGGAACAACATTAAGAATATATTAATAGGAACAAAACTACATGTAAGTAAAATGACCTGAAACATTTAATCCCATTAAAAATGGATTTAACTGATGATTATATCTCATATTATAATAATAGGAATGAGTTTATAATTATAAATGATATAGTTATGTTGAAAGGGAAATAAGTTAATATAATTAATGAATTTAGAAATATTTGTAAGGATATATATATGAAATATATATAATCATCATATATATGTAATTGAAAATATATACATTGTAAAAATAGTCATTTTATATATGGATTTTAGGTATATCAAAGGGTTATGTTGGGTAACTAAATATATTATATTAATTTTTGAATGAATTAAAAATAAAATATTTAATTTAAATAGTTCATTAAAATATTAATTCATTTTTAGGTGTTTCATATAATTATATTGATTATTATTAAAGAAATATTTACGGTTTATATAAAATTAAAATATATATTTTGATAACCACGGATTGACAATATTATGGTTTCATATGTTGAATATTAATTATAATAGTCTGTAGAATTATTTAATGTTAATAAAATGAATTTTTTTAAAGAATATATTTTTATGTGTTATGTATTCTTACCATAATAAATTAAATTTATCAATTTTAAAAATAGGATCTAATTTATAATTTCAATTTATAACTATCATATTGATAATAATTTAACTTATTATTAAGATGAAATGGGTTGAAGAACATGTAATACATTAAAATTTATTTTTCTATAAAAAGATTATTTATTTGTATATTTTATTTTTTGGGGCTAAATGATAAATATACAATATTAATAAATATAATTATATTAATTTTTTTGAAAAAATTAAATCATAACTACCCAAATAATTAAGATGGTTAATTTGATTTTATTTCATAAAAAATACCTTGGTGAATAATGAATGACATTGGTAAACTATAATAACAAAAAAAATACAATATGTTTATAGAATGATGTAATAGATTATAAAAATAAAAAACATTAATTATTGAAATATCATTCCTAATTGGTTTTTCCCACTTAAATTGTCCCTATAATTTAAAAAATTATCTTTAGTAACCATTATATGATGGGAAATTTAAAAAATGTTTATAAAACACACTTATACAGGGACAATTAAAATACACCTCTACACCACTACACCCAATCAAACTATTATTTTATTTCATAAATATGGGAACACATTTCCATCCAAAATTCTTCTTATACGTTTGATGGATTCTGGTCCCATGAAAGATACCTAAATATTTCTTTCGAATGGAACCTATATCAAGGATAAAATTCACCAAAAAAAGGGGTTTATATTCATCCTTTAATTTGTAATTTACCTTATCATATCCACTTGTTAAAAATATTATTCTATAATGTGATGATATATTATTAATTTCAATATCATTATAATAAATGACACTACAATTATATAACTCTATACTCTAACTCATACATTACTATAACATGTTCTTGGTTAGGTAACCACTTACATGAACGATGCGATAAAAAAATAATTATTTTCACTAATAATAGGTATCATTACATTATTAATTTTCATATATTATAATAATGACTAATATATTTCATTAATAATATTGTATATGGATGAAATAAATATAAATGATCATTATAATGTTACTATTGGTTGTTGATAAATTATGCGAAAAATGGTAATCATAGATTCCATTATGAAAATCCCAAACCATATCATTTAAAAATAAATAATGGAAAGAATAAATCAATAAAAAAATGACTCCACTACCTTGAATTGTGTATAAATGATTATGATTTCATTAGTGAATGGGAACCAACATGCCACTTATTAAAATTTTACAATAAATTTAAAATTAGTAACATCTGATGATAAAAATAAACATTAACTAACTATTATATGAGTAGTGAATGATTATAATAAATGAATTTAAATTTTATTATAAAATAATAATATTTTGAAATAATTTATTAATATTTTTATTTTTATTATATATTATGTTAATGAAATTTTTTAGTGCCTTAGAGTAAAGGTAATGTATATATTTCGAATCTCGCTAAAATTAATAATGTTTAGGACAAAATTTCCTTCTATTATAATAAAATATTATTCTATATAAAATACCATATATTTTATTAAACATTAGTTACTCATGGTTTTTACTTTTCCAAAAACTATTTTACCTTTCGTTTGGTTCATACTTTTCCCAATGTATTGCTTGTAATAAAAGACAACCTTGCCTATATATTTCGTTTTAAAATCTACTTCATGAATGTAAATATTATTTATTTTGTATAACAGATTTACTTATCTTTACATATATAAATATTTTAATGTTTTTTTAAACTGACTATTTTTTTTTACAAAAGTTTTCAATTTTTATCAATTTTTGTACAATGATTTTCTAAAAAATTGGACTTTCTATATGTAAGTGTGTAAGGAATATATTTTAATCGTTTTGTTTACAAACATAAATTTTCCCCATATTCATTGGTTCTCATTAAGAATACATCTTTCCATGTTTTCATGGTTATCCAATAGTATTTCTATTCCATTTTCTTATTATGGTATTTTATTAAAATATTTTAAAAATATGAAGGGTGGTTCTTTTTATTTCTCCACGTAAATTTTAATGATCTCATATATATATTATTCATCTATTTTAAAAAATATTATAGTTTTTTATAATTAACTAGAAATATTATATGATAAAATTATCTATAATTACATGGATCTAGTAATCCAAATTCAATTGTTACGATATTATACTGTTATAAAATACAAGGATTGTATCATAAATTACTGAATAGTTTAACACTCTATGAATACCAGATAAAAACATGATTTACATATTATATTAGAGCAATAAAATAATTCCTAAAAACAACTTGAAATATTATATTCCTTTTATTTCATTGATGAATTTTTTAAAATATCACTTGATGGTCCCAAAAAAAATGGAAACATAAGAGGGGAGAGCTTAAATGTTATGTAAGTATACAAGTGCATAAAAATATATCATATATTTCATACAATTGATAATGGAGTCAGTAATAAACAAATATTTCATATAATCAATATCCTAAAAAGAATAGAAAATCAATGTATATAAATGAAAATAATCACATGGATATAAATAACTGGATCCATGGTGAAAAAATTCATAATGTCAGACATATTGATCTTTAACAACATGGCCTCTATAAAGAAATTATTCCTTCTAGGAAGGTCACAACCAGGACATCATTTCTACCATCAAGGTAACTTCTATGAAATTATTATTTTAATGGGTTTATATACTTCAACAAACAAATCAATTTGCCTCATGATACTAAAAATTGCGTCATAGGGAGATATTTTACCGATCCACACTCATCACTTATTTATGTACAATGTATTTACCATATAAAATATATAAATATTAAAATAATTAATAAAAAAATTACATAGGAATCGATAAGAAACTGTATTGAGATACAAACATATGAAACATCCATACTTTCCCAGTCAATAAGTAAGAAAACATTGAAATAAGTCATATAGAGAAATAAGGTGGATGGTTGAACAATAAAAAGTCAGCATAGAAACTATGGGGTTTTCTCAATGTAATAGGAATAATTTTTATCTAATAAACGAACAAAAGGTAGTGATTTTTAATTTGTTACTTCTAAGGGTATTTTATGGGTGTACATGCTAGTGTTTTTGTAATCATTTAGTTGTTCAATAATTTAGTCTATCATTTTTGTGATATGTTATAAGTTCCCACTAAACCTAAAAGTAGTTTTATTAGACAATAAAAAAATTATCAATTATCAGAGAAAGGTTCTTTGAAAGATAAAAGATAAAAATATCAGATAATAATTGAGTTCAGTTGTTTCTACATGTAGGAAACTGTAATAGTGATAGAGAAAACTTTCATTATAGTTAGTAATGAAAACATGATTTTTTTCAAATAATATCCCTTAAAATTACCTAGAAATGTCTTCAGTCTTAGTAAAACTCATAAAAAAATAAATTGAAGATTCCTTTGGTACCCAACCATTATTTCTATGGTGATTATCCCTAAGATCATTAATTTTGCAACCACATCCACTTGATAGTTTCCATATATAAATTTAATTTCACTGAAAACCACACGCATATTATTTTAAAAAAATAGGATTTATAGGAGTTAAGGTTTAATAGGGACTACATTTAGATATAGTAAATTTTACATTAAGTTTACAAAATTGGTGATAATTAAAATGAATTACCTTCATGATTACATTAAAAATATCGGATTATAATTTAAAATGGGAGGGGTGGAATGATAACCCTTATGTCGAAAAAATAACAATATAATAAAATGGTTATAAGGATTGGGTATAAGTAGTCCCTCATTAACATCATATAAAATTTTAGATTATACCATGTATTTTAATCAAGGAAATATGTATTAATGGTATTATGAAAAAATAATTTCATTTAAAAAGGATATAGAAGTATTTAAAACCCTTTGTTTCTATGCATCTTCACAGATCTTGGGAATAATACTTAAAACCAACTGAACTCCTTGGAAGTGATTTATTTAGGGATATGGATGGGGGCATTAGGATCAATTCCTTTTAGGTAAAGAGGTATTATTTAATGGGTGGCAGTGAGCTAATTTGATTAGTTTAATTGATAAGATTTTCCATGGAAACGAAAGTTAGATTAGGGGTAATAATTGTATCATATGGGGGCCTAGTGGTTTTAATGAGTTTCGTGATTTCGGAGTGGGATAATGTTAGTGATACAAGTATATATGAATCTCTAATAGTAAAATATATTCTAGATGTTATAACTATCAAATAGATTTCATAAAATTCTCGCCACAATTGACATCCCATTTTAATAAACATTTATCCTGATTTAATATTAATCATAGTTGTTATTTTTTTCATAAAAAATTATTAGACAAAACTTCCTTCCAAATTTCAACTGTTTGAATCCAATTTTCTGTCAATTTAATGCAATTCAATATGAAATTTTGAGAACATTATCATTGAAATTAAAACATCAAATTATTTGAAAACTTATTATAATAGAAAGATGAAATTTTAATTATTAGGTGTTTTTAATTTTATTATTTATAAACTATTAATTAAAATATTTTTAGATATTTATAGTTCTAAAATTAAAATTTCTGTCATAATTTTAAAATATGTCCATTTAACAATTAAAAAAATTATTAATGTATTATTCTATAAAAATTTAAAATTTTAGGATTGAAAATAATATTTACCTTGGTAATATAATATTATAAAAAAAATAAAATACCAAAATTTCTTAATTTTTAATATTTAATTAATATGCATACGATATTTTTTTATTCAATTTCTAAAAGAGAGAAAAATAATAATTATGATATTATTGCATTTAATTTAGTAAAAATAATTTAGAAAAAATTGACTTTTTATGAATAAAATTTATATGTAAGATAAAAATTTCAATGCTTTTGGTTTTCATGATTTCAATCCGTCCATTATAAAACAAATACAATTAATGTGGTAACCAAAGCAATATGGAACCCATATTATACCAAAACTTTTGTTAAGACAAAAGACAAAAACACGTGTCATAGATTTTCTAAATTCAACGTTGAATTTTTAAAATATATAGTTATACATATTAAAGATATGACAAAATAAAAATGTATCCTAAATATATAGTAATTTAACTTTTAAATATAGTTTTGAATAAAGGATCTATAGACTAGAAATTGTGAAATAGATTTCGAGCTGTACTATTTAACTGGTAGATTAATGTCTCAAGTATTACATTGCACCTCTATTGAATAGTATCATCATGAAAATTTTGAAACATTTAAGAAGATAAAAAGTGTGGTATATTCTATCTTTATTGTTTATTTGGTCTCCCATACTTTTGATATAGTATATGATTTCGCAAAAAGACTTTTTCACATTGATTTTTCTAATTATGGAACACTATATCTCTAGTACCATGGATATTAACATTTTATTCATTATAATACAAAACAGAATAAATTTATATTTCCTTATATGTGGATATATCGATTGAATTCAACATTTATATCTATAGTAATGAAACATGGATTTTTTTTTGATATAGTAACAAGGTCTTTTAGAAGAACCAATTAGTAATCTATAACTATAATTCTCTCAATAATTTCAAATAGACTAATATAAATAGGGCATAACATCTCCCATTTATTAAATCATAAAAATTCATTAAAAGGGTAAAATTTAAAGAATACATGACCCCCACATTAATTTAAATAAAATACCTCAAGTATATATATATATATATCTCATTTTATGCATTTATATGCAATGATATTATAATGAATTGTTCGTACTTTCCAAATTTCTCCTCAACTTGTATGGAGCCTAAAAGCATCATTTATCTCACTTATTGTCACGACCCGTCCCCCAGGACCCGTGTCGTGACTACCCCTAGCCACCCTTCCATAGGTCAGGGGCTGGCGACTGGCACCAAACGGGTAATTCCCTAAAAATGGGAAGGAATTTCCCTTATAACCTGTAAACACTCACAGTTGATATGATTGCGAATAAACTGAATAACCAACAAGTTAGTACAGTAAGTAAAAAGGGGCCAGAATATATGCCGAACTAGAAAGTACATCAAACGAAAATTACAAGTACAACAAAAAGAAATAAGAAAAAAACAGCCACTGGGTCATCCACCGAGGTTCCTACCTATATGATAGGTACATATCACCTCCTCAGCACTACGCGCCCATCTATCTCTTCTATGTATCGATACACTGTAAAGTCCACCTTTGGGAACCATCCAGTCCTGGTACTCTTAGCCTCGGTCAGCACTATCCGTCGTCTGCTTCCAACACAATGAGGAGTAGGCATAACCCATGTACGGGTTATTATAACGATACATTGTAGGGACCCTGAGACTCTCAAGGTCTGAAAAATCCAACTAGAATAATCCACCAGGTATGAATGAAACAGTTAACCCCACATAGGTATATGCTCATACATATATCTAAGTTAATATGTAATCCATCTCAATCATGATGTAAACACAAAATTTACTAACTAAGCTCACACATATATAAAAATTATGTAGAGAGATAGATATGACTAGATGTATCCACTGAGTCATCTACTCTTCCGAACCCACATAGGATCCTGGAAGAGAAAACAGAGTTGTCGAACCCACGTAGGATTCTAGAACAGTGGTAAGAGCTGTCGAACCCACGTAGGATCCTAGAATAGTAGTCAGAGTTGTCGAACCCACGTAGGATCCTCGAATAGTAGTCAGAGATATCAAACCCACGTAGGATCATGGAACAGTTGTCAAAGATGTCCAACCCACATAGGATCTTGGAACAGTTGTCCGAGCTGTTGACCCCATGTAGGATCCTGGTACAGTTTTCAATGTCATTGAACCCACGTAGGACCCTGGAATAGTAGTCAAGGCTTTGGAACCGGTGTAGGAGTGTCTCAAAGTTCTGCCACGTCATATAGGTCTCAATGCAAAAGACGACGCATCAATCAGACGCCCAGCCTGTGAGTTATTAGCCATTTAGTCTCGAGGGCCGGGTTTGATTCGTGCATGATCCCACCTAACCATATATCAACTATACCCCAAACGACGGTGGGGTATACTATAAGGTACTTCCAGACACTATGATTACCAACACCACTGAAAGTTCATCAAACCGACATTCGGTGCCAAAGATATGGCCAAAATAAAGTAAAGGGTCGGTAATGGGCCCAGGTCCAGTCGACCTGATCTATGTCAACCTGGATTGACTTGTTTGGTCTAGCCCGGCCCGTTTGGGGGGGGGGGGGTCAGCCTGTTAGATTTGGTCCGTCCTGCTCGGCCCAGCCCAGCAGGCCGCCAGGGGCTGCGGATGGCCGTGATAGTGCAGATCGGTCGCGAGGGAGCGGACCAACCGTGGGTCGGCGCGAGGGCGGTTCATCCCGGAGGGTGCGGCGTAGGGAGCTCGGCTCGGTGGCATGGAGACAGTTCGTTCCGGAGCACTGGGGGGCGTGATTCGGGCAGCTCAGCCTGGGAGGTCGGGTCTAGTTCTGACCGGAGCACCGCGAGGGTGCGGTTTGGGCAGCTTGGCCTGGGAGGCCTAGGCCCATTCTTCCTAGAGCGCCACGAAGGGTTCGGTTCAGGCAGCTCAGCCAGGGAGGCCTTGTGGCCAGCGGGCAGCCGAGAGCCGGGAGTCTCAGGTCAGCACAATTTGTCCGTGGCACACGGGTGGCTGACGATGACCAGGAGCCGGGTGGCGTGGGCCGACGCGGTTCGGCCGGGGCGCATGGGAGGTCGATGATGGCCGAGAGCCGAGTAGCTCGGGCCAACGCAGTTCAGCTGGGGCGCATGGGAGGCCGGAGGTGGCTGGGAGTCAGGTGGTACATGCCGACGTGGTTCTTCCGGGGTGCACGAGAGGCCGACAGCGCCCGGGAGCCGAGAGGTCGGCGGGCGGTCGGGAGGCTGGTGGGCGCGTTCAACCAGGGCGCACAAGAGCCCAGTAGGCGGTCAGGAGCCTGGAGACCGGTGGGCGGCCGGGTACCGGTTCTTTCGATGCGCCACGAGGTTGTCGTGGGTTGTGGAGTCTACGGGTAGCTTGGTCGTTTCTTGTTGCTTCTATTGCCTTGTCGTTTCGTCGTCATGCCGAAGAACTTCACAAACGAGATTGACGAAGGGATTCGGGCCATGTTAGTTTAGCCCACACCCTCCATGTTCAGGGTGATAGGAATCGGTTCAAAACCTTCTTGATTTTTCAAAGACTTCCCTAGAAAAGATGAGTGGAGAATGACACCCCACATCTTCCCACAATTAACTTTTCCCAACCCGCAATGTAAAGAAACACAATGATACATTGTTTTAGAAGGAAAGAATTATAGGAATAATATCATATTCAAATAAAACCATTAATTGATCGTTGTTCGTCGACAGAGTCGCGAGAATGAAGACGGATCATTGGAATGGACGGATGTCGACGTTTTCCTCGATTGTCAGTTTGTGTGTCGGATCGTCGTAGTCGATGACATCCTACGTTGAAGGAGGTTTCGAGAAGGAAAGTCGAAGGAGATCATTGTCGGTGTTCTTCATTGGAAGAACGTGTTCTTCATTCTTCGTTGGCTAGAGCTTTTCTCCCAAAGATGCCTCCTCTACAAAGTTCCACCCAATAACAAATTCCAATGAAAGATTATAATATCCTATTAAATCGTTGGCATAATATTCAAATGAATTAATTAATTAATTAATCGATTTCATCGGCTCAATTAATTAATGAGGAGGATTTGGCGCATTAAGTGTTAGGGGAGTTGAAGAGGCTCCACTACACAAAATGGAAAAAATTGAGGGTTTCTCCCCATTAATGGGGAGTTTCAAGGGGGTTTAAAACCTAGGTGGTCCCCCCCCCCACACAATTAACATAAAGATGAGTTTAGGTTCAGGTGGGACCCACCACCATAACCTCTCATGGGAGGTTAAGGTGTGGTGGTCCCCACCTATAACTTCAACATGGTGGCTTTAACCAAAAAAATTAAAATAAAGCTGAAAAACTTTATGTTTATTTAATTCATTCACTAAAAACCAAAAAATTAACTATTATTATAGGCCCACTACCATAGAGGTTAAAATCTCCTTAAGGGAATATTGGCGTTGCGAGTTCAATGGTGCCCTCAGATTTCAATTTCGTGAACCGGTTAAAAAGTTATAAAAACATGCTTGTAGGTTTACTGAACGTACCTGAACAAAACTTTAGAAATTGATTCTGGTAACACAGGGCCTCAGAATCACGCGCCGTCATGTTTTTCAGAATCATAAAATTCATATGTATTAAAAGAAAATTCCATGGAAATTCTGGGTCTTTACATTCTCCCCACCTCAGGGATTTACGTCTCCATAAGCTACAACTCGAACTAAGGGAACAATTTGGGGTACTGAGCATGCATCTGAGCCTCCAACTCCCATGTGCTCTCCTGAAGGTTCCTGTGCTGCCTGCGAACATGCACCAGAGGTATCGAACATCTACGTAGGACCTTCTCTTCTCGATCCTCAATCTCTACTGGAACCTCCGTAATATTTTTCCCATCATCGACATCCAGTTTTCCAGGGTCAATGATGTGTGGAGGGTCATGCACGTATCTCCTCAGCTGGGATATGTGGAAGACGTCGTGTACCCGGTGCAACTGAAGTGGAAGATCTATGCTGTATTCCTCCTTCAAAACTCTACCGAGGACCTGAAAAGGTCCAATGAACCTCAAAGGTAATTTTCCTCCTCGGCCAAATCTTAGTAAAACTCGTCAAGGTGAGACCTGTAGAAAGACGTGGTCTCCATCCTCGAACTCCAAAGGTCTCTGTCTAATGTCAGCATATGACTTCTACCAGCTCTGTGCAGTCTTCATCCACTCCTGGATGATTTGCACCTTATCCGTGGTAGCCCAAACCATCTCTAGTCCTATGAGTGATGACACCCCTAGGTTAGTCTAGCACAGAGGTGATCTGCAAGGTTTGCCATATAACGCTTCAAAAGTTTTCATCCCAATGGTGGAGTGATAGTTGTTGTTGTATGAAAACTCCACCAATGGTATGTGATCCTCCATGCTATGACCGAAGTCGAGAACACAAGCCTGGAGCATGTCCTCGACTGTCTGAATGGTCCGCTTAGTTTGACCATCATTCTGAGGGTGGAAGGAGGTTCTCAAATGAAGCTATGTCCGGAAAGCCTCCTGCAACCCCTTTCATAACCAGGAAGTAAATCGTGCATCATGATCCAATATAATCGTTGAAGGTACACCATGTAGCCTCACAATCTCTGACATATAGAGGCGTCCCAAGCTATCTATTGAACCCTGCTCTCTGATCGGTAAGATGTGGGTTGACTTGGTGATTTGGTCAACGATCACCCAAATCGACTCATGTCCTCTAGATGTACATGGAAGTCCTATCATAAGGTCTATGGATATCCCATACCACTTCCACTCTGGGACCTCTAAACACTGAACCAATCCTTGCGGTACTTGGTGCTCGGACTTCACTTGCTTACAATTGAGGCACCGAGAGACAAATTCTGCAACTGCATTCTTCATTCCCAGCCTGCAGCACTATCGTTGGAGATCCTAGTACATCTTTTCCATTCCTGGATATACCGTTCTAGGGGATGTGTGCAACTCCCTCAACACCTCCTCCTAATGTGACACTGGTAACATTGATCATCCTCTGAAGAGGATGACATGCTCCCCACCTTCAGAAAATCCATCAGGTGCTAGCCCTGTGAATATCTGAGCACATCATTCCTCTCAGTCAGTGTCCCAATGTTGTGCCTCCCTAGCTCGCTGATGAAGTGCGGGAGTGACTGTATGAGACTAAAGGAATGCTACTCCATCTCTATTCACAAAGGATCTCTGTAAATCAGCTGACTTCTCTATCACCTCACTTAGCAGCTGTATACCAGAACTCCTGCTGAGTGCATTTTCAATAACGTTCCTCTTCCTAGAATTATAGACTATCTCAAATTCATAGTCATGTATGAACTCAAGCCAACTCCGTGGTCTCAGGTTCAGATCCTTCTAAGAGAAGATATATCTGAGACTCTTGTGATCAGAGGACACAGTAAAATGTTGTCCTCTCAGATAGTGTCACCCCATATTCAATGTGAAGACCACTACTTCTAACTCTAGGTCATGGGTAGCATAGTTCTGTTCATGTTGTCTTATTTTTCGTGAACCATAAGCAATCACTACATGTTCCTACATCAAGACACATCAGATTTTGGTCCATGATGTGTCGCATTAGACTATGTACACAACACCTTCCTCTGGTAGCATCAAGATGGGGGCACTAGTCAGCCTCTGCCTCAGCTCCTGAAAGCTCTGCTGGCATCTCTCCGACCACACAAAGGGTTTCCCCTTCTTCATTAAGGCTGATAGTGGTGCTGCAACTCTAAGAAATCTAGTACAACCCTCCGATAATATCCAACTAAACCCTGGAAATTCTGTACCTCCATCACACACCTGGGTGGCCCTCGATAATGTTCCACCACAATCTTCACTGGATCCACTACAACTCCAGCCTCCGAGATGACATTTCCCGAAACGTGAACTTTGCCGATCCTGAAGTGGCACTTTGAGAGATTTCCATAAAACTGGTGCTCTCATAGTGTGTCTAGTACTACCATAAAATGGTAGACATGATCCTTCTCAGTAGTCAAGTAGATCATAATGTTGTTGATGAAAACTATGACCAATCGATCAAGGTATCACTAAAGGATCATGTCATGAGCCCCATGAACACTGTTGGAGCGTTGGTTACACTAAATGGTATTACCAAGAACCCGTTTTTTCTGTACCGACATCTGAAGGTTGTATTTTCCAAATCCACGTATATAACTCTAAGCTGTTGATAGCCTGATCTGAGGTCTATCATCAAAAACCACCGTTCTCCCTTCAGTTGATCAAAGAGGTCATCAATCCTTGGTAGTGGGTACTTCTACTTCATGTAAACCTGGTTTAGGCACTGATAGTAAACAAAAAGCCTCAAGATCCCATCCAATATCTTGGCGAACAGAATAGGGGCTTCCCACGGAGAAACATTGGGCCAGATGAATCCCTTCTCTTTCATGTCATGTATCTATACCCGCAGCTCATGAAGCTCCGCATGAGCCATCTGATACACTGTTTTAGATATCAGTGTCATCCCGGGGTATAAGTCAATGTAAAATTCCACCTATCTGTAAGGAGGTGGAACTTAGACATCATCTGGGAAAATATCCATGTAGTGGTCAACCACTATAGGATAGCTCAGACTCACCACATCTACTGCTCTGAGGGTAGTGCAGGCCAACTGATGAGTGATCTGCTGCACCCTTCTCTGAGTAAATCTTTTCTTTGCTGCAAAGGCTCCCTTCTCTCGGTTGAAGGTAAACCTGGTTTCATCCATGCGGACACACCACATGTTGTGCCTAATACAATCTATCTGAGCATGGATTGTAGATAACCAGTCCATACCCAAGATGATGTCGTAAGGCCTCGAAGCCACTACTAGGAGATCACAGCCGAAGCTCTCGCCTCCAGGAGTAAGCTCACACTTCCGTCACTAGTGCGTAATCATCTAATCGTCTCCCATAGGAGTCTCTAGCCATAAGGAACGAGGAAAAATCTTCGTCCGAATCTCTATGCTCCGAACAAGGGTGGTGTCAATGGAATAGTGACTAACACATGTGTCAATATAAACTACAGCTAAGGTGGAGTAGATACATATCGTAACTCAAATCGTCTCCAGAACACCATGATCGTAAGCCTCAGCTACCTGGAGCTGAGATCTCGCATGTCCACCTGCTCCCTGTGGTCAGGGTGGACCTCCCAGTGGTGGTGGTGGTAACACCTTATAACATTGTTGTAGACACCGAAATGTTTTAAGAGTTGAAGGATGTATCGAAATGACAAATTGAAGTTATATTCGGACCCGGAGACACGGTACGGGGGGCCAGAAGGTGTTGCACAAAAAAATGGTGAAGCATGTGAAAAAATATATCTTCAGTGGAATGTGTGGAGATACGCGAAGAGTCTTCGACACCGGCACGAAATAATTTCACGCCCGCGCCTCCGCGCGATTGACATTTCATGATGTCGCCTCTGTCGCACAATTATTTCATGTCGGCCAGTATTTCACGCCCTAGTTTCTTATAAATAGAATGTGACCCCCTTCTTTTTCGTGGCGGAAGAATCTGGACCAGCTCTTGTGTGCGTAATCAACATTCCGCACGTGCTCAATATGGACTTTAGGTACGGTTCTCTTCATGCCCTGTCACCCCAGGGTCCGCCTTCGCACGAGATCCCCTTTGTCTTAGACGGAATTCCATTCCCTTTGGGGTCTTCCCCTTGGGTGCAATTCCTTCCATTGATTGTAGTTCGTCCGCTTGGGTGCAATTCCTTCCATTGTGTGCACCCCCTTTCCTTGTGTGAGGCATCTTCCACTTGCATGAAATTCATTTTCCTTGCACGCAAAACCTCTTCCCCCCCCCATTATGCACCAGAATCTTCTATTTGGCGCTAGACCGAGGGTTTTCACGCTGGGTACCTTTATTTCGCGCAAACCTCAAGGATTGCATGCAATTCCCTAGGGCCCTTCACCTCAGTGCTTCCCAGGTTCCCCCTTGCATGAGCGCCCGATACTCTTCTTCTAGGAGTCATTCCCAGGTGTCTTGTGCACCCCGTGCATCCGCATCATACATGGTTTTCCCATATGACCTTCTTGTCTTGTACGAAGTAACTTCAAAGTCCCTTGGACAATTCTTCCCATTGCGTTGCTTCGCCTCATGCTTCAACGCATTGGCACACTAACGTAAATTGATTATTCATATAGCCACGCTAATGTGGACCCCTCAATGGTTCTCTCTATGACACCCCCTTACTATGGCATTGTTGATGCCTTCCCCCCCCCCCCCCACAAGGTGCAGCGGGTACCAGTTATGTAAGTCCTAGGGGTGCGCATTGAACCCACCTCGTCCGAGCTGCAGGACACTAAACTGCCAAGCACTTCTTCGTCAACACATGACGTTAAATTGTGACCTAGCCCCATGCCTCGCAGGCTGGGTCCCCCCACCTTGGACATTCTCCATGCCCACTCATCTCCACAGGGATGGGATCACCCCTCATAGGGGATGATGTCCTCCTTATTGGAGTGGCATTTTTCCATGGGGAAGGGCACCCACCTTGGTGTAAGCCCCAAAACATTATTGCAAGAGGCAGTTCCCCTGTTCCTCTTCACTCCCTTAGTGCCAAATCCAACCAAGGGTGTGATGGGGAATGATGCTCCTCCTTTCATCTTCGGTCCCTAAGGTCAGCGGAAGTCATAATAGTGAATAGTGCTCCTCCTTTCATTGGTCCCAAATCCCTCCCCCGCTGCGCTTTGTCTCACTCGAGCCTCTATCCTGGAGTAAGTCCTAACAAATTGGGCCTCTCAATGTGTAAGCCCCTCTTCATTTCCCATGGACGCACCCTTCACAATGTGATCATCAGGTCACTGCTATCTCTTGTTTCTAACACCGAGCATGACTCTTGTACGCTTAGAGTGAGAACCGACCATGAAAAACCATGGGCCGACTCAGAGCGTAAGCCCCAAATGCCCACATCCAAGCTACATGACGTTAAACAGCCAAGCACCCTCATGCCGGAAGACATTAAACTGTATACCCGAACAACGGGGACTTCAATCCGTGCTAAGGGATGGTATATTGGAAGCCTCCACGAGGTTCAAGCCCCAACACCTTGGTCCGCCTCATAGTGTAAGCCCCAATCCATCCCAAACTATGGGAACTTTGATCCATGTCAAGGCATGGTATAAATTAAGCCTCCATGTGGTTCAAGCCCCTCCAACTTGGGCTACCTCAGAGCGTAATCCCCAATCCATCCCGAACTACAGGGACTATGATTTCTGCTAAGACATGGTACGTAGGAAGCCTCCACGAGGTTTAAGCCCCAACCACCTTGGGTCGCCTTAGAGTGTAATCCCCAATCCATCCCTAACTACAGGGAGTTTGATCTGTTCTATGGCATGGTACGTAGGAAACCTCCATGAGGTTAAGGACCACCACCAGGTCGTTCTGACCCCATTCACATCAGGTTCACCATTTCTGTTTTCAATGCTTTCTTCGGGGCGCAAGCATCCGTCACGTAGGGTCCCCCACCATGGACATTCTCCACGCCCACTCCTCTCCATGGGGATGGGATCACCCCTCAAAGGGTATGATATCCTCTTTATGGGAGTGGCGTTTGTCCGTGGGGAAGGGAATCCACCATGGTGTAAGCCCCTGACCTTTCTTACAGGAGGTAGCACCCGTGTTCCGCCTCACTCCCTCAGCTCCAAATCTAGCCAAGGGCGTGATGGGGAACAGTGCTCCTCCTTTCGTCTTCGGTCCCCAAGGCTAGTGGAAGGCATAATAGGGAACATGGGTCCTCCTTTCTTTAGTCCGAAATCCCTCTCCCTCTACGCTATGTCTCCCTCGGGCCTCCATCCTTGTGTATATCCCGACACCTTGGCCGCTCAACGCGTAAGCCCCTCTTCATTTCCCACACACGTACCCTTCGTGATGTGATCATTATGTCCCTACTAGCTCATGTTTCTCACACCAATCATGACTCTCATGAGCTTAGAGTGAGCACCGACCATAAAAATCCTTGGGCCACCTCAAAAACGTAATCCCAAAATGCCCTCATATGAGCTTCAGGACCTTAAACTACTAAGCACCCTCGTCCCGCATGACGTTAAACTGTATACCCAAACTTCGGGGACATTGATCCGTGCTAAGGTACGGTACATAGGAAGCCTCCAAGAGGATCAAGCCACATCACCTTGGGCCGCCTTAGAGTGTAATCCCCAATCCATCCCAACCTATGGGGACTTTGATCCATGTCAAGGCATGGTACATAGGAAGCCTCCACAAGGTTCAATCCCCACCACCTTGGGAGACCTCAGAGCATATGCCCCAATCCATCCTAAACTATGGGGACTTTGAACTGTGTTAAGGCATGGTACTTAAAAGCCTCCACAAGGTTCAAGCCCCATCCACCTTGGGCCGCATCAGAGTGTAAGCCCAAATCCATCCTAAACTACAGGGACATTGATTCATGCTTAGGCATAGTACTTAAGAAGCCTCTACGAGATTCAAGCCCACCACCCAGTCGTTCCGACCCCATTCACATCAGTTTTCAAACACCATGGTCCACCTCAGAGTATATGCACCATATCCATCTTGCATGACGTTAAACTGTATTCTCCATCCCAAACTACGTGGACTTTGACTCCCTACCATGGGGATATGTAGGAAACCTTTATGAGGTCCAAGCCCAACACCTATGTCTCATCCTGATCTCTCCCTCGAGTCCATGAATTTCGAGAAGCACATGACCCAACCAAGATGTTCCACTTCCTCTAGGTCCCATCCATGCATCCATTCTCACGGGTCACCTCCTCAGGTGTCTCATCATCTCATCAAACTATGCGGAATTGGATTCCTCACCACGGGGATACATAAGAAGCCTTAACGAGGTTCAATCCCATTAACCATATATCATCCTAATCTCTCCCTCGATCCCACGTGTTTCGGGAAGCTCATGCCACAACCCGGAGGTTCCCCTTCCTCTGGGTACCATCCGTGCATCCATTCTCATAGGTCGCCTCCACAGGTGTCCCATCGTCTCATTGAACTATGCAGAATAGATTCCCTGCCACTGGGGTACGTAGGAAGTCTCTCCAAGGTTCATACCCAAACCCATCATCTATCCTGATTCTCACCCAGGCTTCCACATCCCATTGGGATTATGCCGCTTCATTCTCCATTCCCCTCCACAATATTCGGAATGATGCCCATGTGATGGACCCAATATCGGTGTTCCCTCCCGGGGGTCCCTCTATTTGATCCGCTCAAACTGGTGTTTGATCAGTATAATACATCTCCATTGGACGTTAAACTTGGGGAATACCCTATGAGAATCATGGGAAGCTAAGTAAAACCTCAGATACATGCCTATGGAATATGATTCCCCGCGCTCGATGTGGGATGCCTCAGGCTTGCGTGCCCTCAAGAAGCCCTGTGATAAGGGACAGAGGACAGACATGCCAATTCCCCAGTGTCAAGACACTCCAGTGATTCCCCAACATGACTACTCTCATAAGAAAATGTTGATTCCCTAACCGGACTCCTTGGAATGTCCTAACAGAAGCGGCGTAATTAACTGGTGCCCCTGAAGATATAACACTGGGAATAGATTCATGAACTACGTCTTAACTCTATGAGGGAGACCCGGACTAGGTGACGAGATCCAAGGAGGAATCCACAGAAGGAAGAACTGATATCCCATCATCTCATTTCGATCATGGAGCAGATGTCCCTGAATAAGAAGATGATGTCTCCCGTCATTGGAATGTGGGAATGCTGGGTAACAGCAGTGCGTCCTCTGCATGACGGATGCGCGTGACCCGGTAAAAGTGTTAGAAACAAAAATGGTGAACCCAACGTGAAACTCCTCTCCTCATCATAGAGGCTGGTATCATTCGGGACATCATTGGATTAACATGTCATTTGACCCCGTCATCCTGTACCAGGTCCCACCAAATAGTCCTAACATGAAACTCGCTAGGAAGTTGGGATAGTTCGGATGTTGAGGGTTCTATTCTGCAACGTTATCAACATGGATCCCTCTTACCGACCACGAAAGATGGAACAACGTTGGGGAACGAGTTATCGATTTCTTTTCCTATCAGTATTAATGAGTTTTCTCCCTACTTTTAGGAATCAAGTTGTTGCATCCGGAGCTCAATCACCTACCCACTAGCATAGGGGTAGGGGCAATATCGATGTGGCTACCCTATGAGGTTTTTCCTCTTCCACGACAGCTTTGACCACCCCGACTGATCGGTGCCCACTCCCCCTCTCCCCATTAGAGATTATCCAGTAAAGGGTAATTAATGATCTTGTACACAGGTACGAGGAGGAGGGGGTCATCCCCCCAGGGATATGGCCCACTTGGATCTGGAGGCTACTGCACCTCACCGTCAACACTGCCCACGAGGTTTGTGGAAGGATCCACTTCTCCCCACCCCACCATGCAATCGTTTCAGGAGATTGTCCCTGGAATTCCTTGAAAGCTCCCTCTCCTACACCTAAAAGGTAGGGGATTTCGGGCCGGCCCAATCGGGGCCCTGCTTCAAGGGATGCTTGTGAGGGCTCTCATCAGGATGCGTCAAGGCTACCATCCAGTTACATAACCTATAGAGTAGGTAATCCATGTGCTTGAACCACTGGATTCAGTCCATCTGACCCGACACCAGCGTCGGGCGTGAGTGGAAGAGGATGCTCGTTGTGGGGCGTCAATGTTAGAAACTACTGTGGCCTGAGCCACTACTGACTCAAACCTCCAACTCCCTGGATACATTGAGCTCGGTAGCTCCACGCCCAACTTGGATAGAGGCCCCAACCAGCCCATGGGAATGCTGGGTCAACTATCCCTATCGTCGATGCAAGTGATGGACACCACAGACCAATCATCAGCAGTGCCACCCCACGTGGAGGCTTGCTCCGTGCCGCCACAACAGAAGGTACGAGTCCTCCCTATTTCAAACCTCATCTTAGAGGTCTTCCCCATGACACCTTTGACCCAAGAGAAGGTCTTCCCCAAGACAGAAACACTCCATATGCGGGTCTCTCCCACACTAACTACACTGGGTACGGGGTCACTCCCTCTGTCACGGACCGCGAGTATAGAGACGTTGCATGTTCGGTCACTTTACAACATGAAGTTCCTCTCCATGTCCTCATTCCAATCGGTGATGGTACTCCTCACCCTAGAAATTGGAGAGGTGGAGGCCAACCCCTCTTCACCAACGTCTAGCAAGGAGATCCTCCCAGTGTCCCTTTTGACATGTGTCCTAGTGCTCCTCACACCCTAGCTTTCTCAGGTGGAAACCCTCTCCGCCCCAGCACCAGTGTGACCAGAGGACCACATGTCGGAAGTCAGCCCTATCCCGAAGATCCACCCAGGGGAAGGAAGGCGTGACGTCGCCATCACAAGAGAAATTCGGGGGAATGTCGGATATTAATAAGATCGTTCTGCTTCTCAGACTCTGAAGTGGAGTGTGACTCTTTGTGGGAGCCCTCTCTTAAGTCCTCCAAGTCAAGGGTTGGGGCAGGAACGAGGCGCATCAGCCTCGTACTCCTAGAATGTGATAGAGATATGATCTCTTCCTCCCTCAAAAGGTATATCTAGGGGGAAGAGAACCTGGCGTGTCCCCAGGTACCAACCACATAGTCACCACCATCATCTTCGGAGACACCTTCTGTCTTGACTAGATACTATGGAGATCTATTTTGGGGGTCAATGGCGGATGATCCGCAGAATAGAACACCCTTGGCGGACGCTGATGCTGTGTCAGGAGCTTTGTTCACCAGTCCATCCTATCATGCCATGGCGTCCAGGTCGCTAAAACCCTCAGAGGATAGCCCAAGATTTTCCATCCAATCAGCCCGCTCACCGTATTCTCTGCCAGCCAGTCCACCGGACCATCTCTCTGCCTCAGTGTCACTGCTAGTTCCTCAGCCACCCCCTGTTGATGAGAGGGGAAATCTAAGGCCATGCCATGAATCTGAGCCGAGGAGTTCCTCGCCCATCCTCGCAGCGGGCCACGTCCCCGAGAAGTTTTGGATGGTCTCTGGACCAAATTTTTTTATGTAAGAATCACTCACTTCGGGGGAGTTCAAATGTTTCCGCCGGACCCTCTGGGTGACTCACTTCCATCTTCACCACCGGTGGGTGACTTATCCAAGGCTCCAAGAGCACATGGAATACATCGGCAAACAATGCCGCCTAGTTGACCTAGCCACACTCTCTGTGGTCTAGCACCCTGAGTCCCCTGGCCACCACAGGGCCCTCCAACGACAATGCATTCAGAGTTTCCATGTACTCTGAAATGTTATTGAGGAGACTACCCCCCATGAGCAAGTCTGTGGCTAGGGGTAGTACGATGTCCTCCTCTTCAGTGATATTCATTGGCAACCCAACTATCTTGGCAACGTCGAGGGAATACCCTCGAGAAGATTCATGGTCAACATGACCAATCTGTCGGGAGGGGAAAACGAGCTGGAACGTCTCGATGGGAACCTCCTCCCTAAGGACGTTCCCCCACTACTAGACCCATCGGTGATGATTACACTCTAGTAGTGGAACCACCTAGGTCTCCCTCCTCCCACCGAGGTATTAGTACTCAGCCGGAATCTCGGTAAGGGAAATGAGAAAATTGGGGTCTCTAAACACTCTGACCCATCTGACATAGTGCAGAATACATTGGAAGATCTTGAGAAGGCTGCAATGTGCCAGCAGCATGCCGAGCAAAAGAAATTGGTTGATGACCTCTGGGCCAAATGCATTGTGGAATAGCGTTCAGATTATGGTGACCCTCGGCCAGTACAGCTGGGACAGATGCAGCTTCTCCCCGATGAATTTCCCCAGGGTAACCCTGAACATCCAATCCATGTAGAAAGGGTAGAAGTCAGTGCCTATGGAAAGAGGGCATGGTATGTCTCACTGAACCCTCTTGAATGGTGTGACAATCCATGGAACCCCGCTCGGGTTCCTCCTGCACCCCAAGGGGCACTCCACCAGCCGCTCCACGAGCTTCTCAGCTTGGATACCACAATGAAGCACCTAGAAATGCGCTCTTGGTTAGGGATCTCGTCAGGACAAGGACCCACATCCATACGATCCAATGGCGGGGCTCATCTCCCACCTCGGGGCCTTGGAAATGCAATAGGTTGTCATCCCAATTGATGGAAAGTTATACCCGGCATAGGTGGATGACATGCCAACACCCCTGAGATTTTCAAATCACACTTTCTCCCACGTTAATGGGATATGGGACCCACCGTGACACCTGTCCCAGTTTAACTCAAGGTGTGGGCCTATGTTAGTGACCCAAACGCAGCAGGAGGCCACCAAGCTCCACTGTGTTGTTCCAAAACTGGAGGGCCCATCTTTCTTTTGGTACAACCAGCTCCTCATTCAATCTATGACTCATTGCGAAGACTTTGCAGGTAGTTCCCTTACCATTTCAGCTCTACCACCCAGAAGACGAACATCACAGACCTCTTCAGGTGCAAGAAAAGGCCCGATGAGCTAGTCACAGACTTCATCGCCCGATGTAAGGGTCCCACATACTCTCATAACATGCCACTAAGTAAGGGGAAATTACAGACGATGTGCATGGGAAATGTGATGACAGAGCTGGTTCCCTCTCTGATTAATCAGAACTATCCCAGAGGGTTCCAAGACTTCTTAGATAAGGCCCAGTTCCTCGATGAAGCTTTGAAAAAGGCTAGTCAAGCACATCCACTGCCCCCTCTGATCCCAGCAAGGTGGGATTCCAGAGACAAGCCTACCATGGTGGCCCATGTAGAGGCCCCTAGGTAGCTAGAATTTCTTCCAATGGAGCCAGATTTATAGCCCCATAGAGGTCCACTGCCATGGGCGCAGCTCCCAGCCTAGCAGTGTCTTCAAAATCTGAAGGCACCCCCCCCCCCACCCCGTAACGCTCCGCCACCACCTAGGTGACATAATCAGGTTCTACCTACTCGCCAGGATCCTAAAGCCCCCCATTAGGGACAGGATCCCAGATCCCCCTTTCCGAACTGATGAAATCGTACCTACTCGTTCAATGAGGCTCGGGTCCCTGGCTACTTCCGCAGTGCCTTAGAGTAGATAATTGTACAACTGCCTGAGTGTCGAAAGCCAGAAGAGGCGCATCTCACTGATCACCCCAACTACTGCCCTTATCAGTGGATCTTGGGGAACACCATCAAGAAATTTTATGTGTTCACGGACTAGCTCCAATACCAGATTGAAAATAATATAGTCAGGTTGGGTCCAATCCCGACACAAATAGCGGGTGTCTTTGTGAGATCGGATAGTAGCAGTGACGACGAAGGTGAGTGGAAGCATGTTTTTGACCATGGGTCCCAGAAGTATAACGATTGGATGGCTCACAAGAAGGTCACCCGCACCCATGGCATCATTTGAGATATCATAAAATAGCTAGAGGCTTCATAAGATACGACCACCACTTCTTCATCATCCTCTCAGTCGTCCTCTTCCCATAGGAGAAAGCATCGGCAGCGCAAGCAGAAGCAACATGCCCCACCAATGTCATCATCACCCCACACTCTCTGGGACTTCATGCCACCTGATATGGGCATTCCCCCCAGGATCCACCCAGTGGTGGATGATTCGTCATGCGACAGCCAAGGGTACGCTTCGGTTAACACCGTCGAGTTGGTAAATCTATATATGACTCCCGAAGGGGGGGGGGCGCCAGGAAAACCTCCCCAAATTCCCTAGATAAAGCCAAAGTCAGCGGATCCATGGACATGTGGGTCGTCGGGGAACATCAGTTGGAACCTCTTGCCAGTCCGTACATGCCACTGAGACCAGACAGCAGGCCCACTGCAGAACTCAGCACGCACAGCCTCTTCATCCGATGTTGAAAGGTCCGCCTCCACCACTGTTTGTGCTACTAGATCAGGCAGAGACACTTTGTCTATGACAAGACCATATTTTCCTAGCCACAAGCCTATCTCATTTTTCTGGTCCTCATCCAACAGCTACCCTCTGAGCTTCGACTAGTAATTAGCGGGATATTCCCAGTACTAGTCAGCCACTGGTCCAGCCAGCAAGGCCCGTCATGCCTTACATCACAAATCAATTCCGTGAAAATAGAATTTCACACCTGGCTCAAAAGTATAATGTTCTAAAGAACCTCTACAGCATTCCAGAAATGATTCCCATCCTTTAATCCCTTCTTCTATCGCCATATATGCACGAAGCACTCGCTGAGGCTTTAAAGAGCTCCATCTAGTTTGAGACATAGATACCAGCTGCAGAAGATTTCCATGCTAAAGTAGTTGAGAATGCTGAATGCCATGCTATCATTTTGTTCTCTAGAGAGGATGAGTTCTCCCCCATATAGGGTCACATCTTTCCAATGTACATCACCAACCAATTTAACGACATTGATGTTTGTCGTTGTCTCGTTGACACCGGCTCCGGGATCAACCTTATCCTAATGCAGACACTGCGAAAGCTTGGTTTATCTGAAGATGACCTGAATCACTCCGATTTAAGGCTCCATGGATATGAAAGGATAGAGAAGACACCAGTGGGAACGATCCGTCTGAAGACCCAGTTCGATGGCCTAATTTCCAGCACCGAGTTCATAGTTGTCTCCAAGGACACTGCATATAATGCATTGATGGGAAGTCCATGGCTCCACCTACACATGGCAGTCCCCTCATCGTATCGCCAATGCCTCAAGTAATCCCATAATGGTCGAGTGGGCGTACTCCAATGTGATTCATCTCTTTTCGCCTCTTTTAAAGCCCGCTACTTGGACACCGACTATTACAAGAGCAAGGATAAACATGTATAGGAATGAGATTTTGAGACCCTCACCATTACAGACGACCATTGGGCATGCCTAAATGATGCCTACATCATCCCGATCCATCAGTTGGAGGCCAAAACCCCCGATATGGGGCAATGTTTTTTCATTTCTAGGACATGGGGGAATCATGCTTCCAAATCCAAGTAGTGTCGGAAGATCACTTTGTATTCTTATACGAGCCAGGCTCAAGTGATCCCAGAGCCTCCCAATCCCATCAGGTATCGGGATGTCCGGTTCATGGAAACGACAGTACGCCATGCTTGTCTGTTTCGCCAGACTGGAATAAATATTCTCCGACCAGTGCCGCCACTACTGCTTTTATATTGTCAAGCGTGGCCCCATGGACCGGAGACCTGATTGGATCGGTTCTACATCATGCATATCCAGGGTCATCGCTATGCCGGAGTCCCCCGGTGCAATGACCATTGTCCCACACGCTGGTAGCAGCCTCCCATCAGGGATTGGTAGCTCAACTACTCTCGCGGAGGATCCACCCATAAGTGGAGAAGAGGATATAGAGGACACTCCCCATGACTTTGAGGAAGGCGTCTCCACTACGGTCGATGAATTGGTATAGGTGAACATCGACAACGAGGTAGACCCGAGACCCACATTGATCAGTGCCGCTATGTCGCTTGAGGAGTAGTGATAGTATGTTATATTCCTTAAAAAACAATATGATTTATTTTCCTAGAGTTACGAGGAGTTGTCGGGACTAGATCTTCATGTAGCCATCAACAACCATGGCCTTCTGGTGAATCATCGCAGATTCAAGAAGCCTCCAAAAAATATGCACCCTTCTCATGGTTCCATGGTCGAGGCTGAAGTTGACAAACTCATTAGAGCCAACTTCTTCAAGGAGGTCTAGTACCCTAAGTGTCTGGCCTACATCGGGCCAGTCAGGAAGAAGAATGAGAATATCTGAGTCTGCATCGACTTCCTAGATCTCAACCACCATTGTCTGAAGGATGATTTTCCTCATCCAGTGACAGAATTGTTGATTTACGCTATGGCAAGGATCCAAGCCCTCTTCATCATTAATGGTTACTCTGGATATAATAATATCCGGATATCCCCCATGGATGAGGGGTCCAAAGATTTTAGGGGACCCCAAGGTACTTTATGTTTCCATGTTATGCCCTTCGGCCTAAAGAATGCGGGTGCCACCTACCAGTGGGCCTTGCATCACATATTCAAGACGATCTTGGGAACATTGGTAGAATGCTATGTGGATGACTAGGTAGTCATATATCGCCAACTCCAGGACCATCTCAAGGACCTTTAGAAATGTTCAGTTTCCTCCTTTCCCACCACCTGAAGATGAACTAGTTGAAGTGCAACTTCGTGGTCACTTCTGGTTAGTTTTTTGGATTTTTTGTCTGCTACAGGGTTATCACGATCGACCGAGAGAAAATCAAGGAAATTATTCAGATGCCCCCCAAGCAATATTCGAATGTTTTGAGGTCCCCTGGGCCACTTGGCCTACATATACTAGTTCATTGTGAATCTGGCTAGAATGTGTTAGCCCTTTTCTCTGCTCATGAAGAAGGGAACCGCTTTTGAGTAGGATGAGGAGTGTTAGAATTCCTTTGAGGAAACCAACCAGTATCTGCTTCTGCCTCTAGTCTTTATGCCACTCATCTATGGGAATCCGCGGGTCCTCTATGTAACCACACTGGAATGGTCCCTCGATGCCCTTTTTTCCCAGAAGAACTATGAGTGGATGGAGAACAACCTCTACTATATCAGCCGCAAGCTCCTCGATACGGAAACTGTGTATATCGCCATAGAGAATAGTTGCCTTGAGCTCGTATTTGTTGTGCAGAAATTGAGGCACTACCTATAGCACCTTTAGGTATAACAGGTCTCTCGAGTAGCCCCGTTGAAGTATATTCTGAACTGCCCCATGTTGACTGGCCGACTAGCGTGGTGGGCAGTGATCCTCCAGGAGTTCGACACTAGGTTCGTGCCCCAGAAGGCTATCAAGGTGAAGGAATTGGTGGACTTTCTAGCTGCCCATCCAACCCCCGTAGACCAGTCCCTGGACATGGATTTTCCCAATGAGTCAATCCTCTTGGTTGATCAAGCCATCCCATGTAGGAAAATGAACATTGATGGTGCCTCCCGGTGCCCCACCGGTAGGAGGCTCGATGATCCTAGGCTCTACAGAGTTAGTCTGGGTATCATCATTATCACCCCAGCACAAGCCGTCCTGCTATACTCATTCATGTAGACATAAGGTTCACTAATAACGAGGTAGAGTATCAGGAACTCATCACTGGTCTTGAGATGGCCCTTGAGATTGACATGCCCAATTTTCATGTGAAAGGGGACTCCGAGCTAGTTATTAAGCCAGTCAATGGGAACTACGTTGTCCGGAAGCCATAGCTCGTACCATTGATAGAATGAACTCTGCAGCTCATGGCCCATTTCCCATCTCAAACATAGGTTATCTATGTCCCTTGGACATAGAATGGTCGAGCAGACGCTTTGGCCAGCATTGCTGCATCACATGTAGAGCCCGAGTAGGATGATCTGATTATACATGTGGCACACCAGAGATTCATTTTACTCGTCACCCTAGTGGATGACGATGTCCAGCAAGTAAGCCATCTTACCACTAGATCCTCCATGTCAGGACTGCTAGGCTCTTTTGATGTAGTGATTGGAGGGATGCCCAACTGGAGAGCCCCTTTTTTCGAGTGTCTCCAAAATGGATGCCTCCTGGATGATCGGGCCGAGTACCAGCGAATCCGACACCACACAAAGCAGTTTAACCTTCAGAGTGGTCCCAGTCTTGAGCAGATCCTCTAAAAACGTGGATTTTATAGTTTTCTCCTTCATGTAGTCAAGGGGTTGAGATTCCATAGGTCATACAGGAGGTTCAAGCTGGTTCCTATGGTGCCCACCAGGATGACACAAAATGGTCTCACCAAATTCGGTGATTAGGGTATTTTTGGCCCTCCATGATCCATGACTGCATAGAGTTCGTCAATAGGTGCCATGTGTTCCATGTTCATTCCAACATTGTGCATCGGCCTCCAGAGCCTCTCCATACTACCAAGTACTCTCGGGCCTTCGCAGTATGGGGGTTAGATGTCCTAGGACCGTACCCACTAGCAAAATCTCCCCAATGTTGATTCATTTTGACCGCCACAGATTTATTTTCCAAGTGGGAAGAGGCAATTCCACTCAAGGACGTCAAGGACCATTCTATATTTGACTTCTTGAGTTCTAATATCATCAATCGATTTTGGGTTCCACATCCTTTCCTCACCGATAACGGCACTAACATTCGGGTAGTCGAGCTGAAGAAATTGTACGCCAAGTAAAATATTCCCTCTAACCATACCTCTCGCTATCATGCGAAAGAAAAATGGATATATTGAGACATTTAATAAAACCCTCTCTAACATTCTGTAGAAAATGGTTGGACAGAACAATATGAGTTGGCCAAATAAGCTCCCCAATGCCCTCTAGGCCTATCGGTTGATAACTCGTACTTCCACCCAGGTGATCCCATATTCCCTGTTGTACGGAATTGAGGTAATCCTGACCATCATGATTCAGTTTCCCACATTTCACACATTGGTTTATGACTAGCATTCATCAGATAGATTGAATAAAATCCATCTAGCTGAAGGGGAAGCACTATATGAGAATAGGCTTCGTGCCTTTCACAATCTAGAAAGCCATCAGGGCAGGATGGATCAAGATTTCAACAGGAAGGTTCTCCTCTGGTATTTCATACAAGGTGATTTGGTATTAGCACATAGTGCACCAATGATCCCCGGTAGGATACCACCCATGTTCAAGCCCAAATGGGAATGACCTTTCATTGTTCACAAGGTTTATCCCAATGGTGGGTACTCCATGGTGACCATGGATGGATAACATATAAATTCTCCCAACAATGAAAAATTCCTTAAGAGATATTTTTCCTGACCCCCTGGGGTCCTCCATGTCCTTAAACAAGGTTAAGGTCCGACGTGACCTTAAACTGCCAGTCCTATATGACCGTAAACCATAAGCTCGTCCCACGTAACGTTAAACTATATGTCGACCTGCATGACGTTAAACTATATGTCATCCCACATGACGTTAACCTGGATGTCGTCCCATATGATGTTAAACTATAGTTCATCCCACATGACGTTAAATTGCACACTCGTCCCGCATGACGTTAAACTGTTGGTCATCCCGCATGATGGTAAACTGCATGCTTGTCCCACATGACGTTGAACTATATGTTGTTCCTCATGACGTTAATGTGTATGCTCATATCGCATGAAGTTAAACTGTAGGTCGTCCCGCATGACGTTAAATTGTACAGTCATCCCGCATGACATTAAACTATATGTTGTCCCGCATGACGTTAAACTGCACACTCGTCCCACATGACGTTAAACTGTATGTCATCCCGCATGACGTTAAACTGCATGTTTGTCCCGTGTGACGTTAAACTGTACGCTCGTCCCGTATGACGTTAAACTGTATATCGTCCCGCATGACGTTAAACTGTATCATTAAGAACTATGTGTGTCTTGATTTCCATTATTATGGGAAACGTAGGAGCACCTGAACATTCAGATTTCTAGTCAATCCCCATCTCGTAGACATCTCCTGATATACTGGTCACCTAGGCCCCTTCACCTATTCCTCTCCACGAGGGATATATATAGGTGTGGTACAGGGTTGTTCCCTCCTTCGCATTGGGTTTTTGGCAACATGCGCACCTTCTCCTAGGAATCTACCATCTCTTGGCCGCTATTAAGATGAGCCCCTCGACCCTTTGTAGTGTTTCTCCAATGTGCCGAAGTGTACTCTGGTCTAGGACCTGGAGTGTATGATTCAACTTAGGCATGTTCCTTTCACTTGTCAAGCTTCATGTTTTACTTCTTTAGGGACCTCTCTTTCCTTCACACCCAAAGGGACCCCCCAAAATGGTATGGATACCTTGTGTAATGGATCCCCTACCGTTACGGGCCAACGCCCCCGAGGGCTTGAGAAAACAAATTGATAAAAATCCCATGTTGCGAACATGGTCAACAATGGATACTCATTTGTTTGTCTCCATTTCCGGCTAATGCGACAGGATGTTGTGTTGCGAACATGGTCAGTAGTAATCCTCTGTCATCACACCAACCCCTTTAGTCCTTGAATGTTGGTTTCATGATTCACATTATGTTCCACCCATATTGTGTCCAGGTGGAATCTCGACACTCTTGGCACTATCCCTTAGTTCATCTCTTCATGTCAGGGGGACAAAGCGGCAATACAACATCCCTCGGGGCTCCAGCGATCCAAGAACCAAGACCATGAACTGGGATCTTCTCTAAGAGTGGTTTGCGGCTTGATACTCATCCTCATGGGATAGGTTGGATTGCCTGGAAATTGCATTTCCAGGTCCATCACGACTGGAAGCTAGCGTCTCCTTCCCCTTATCCTCTGACCCTCGCTGGCCGATTGGCCGGAGGCTTCATTCCAAGAGGTGCACACAGTGATGATCTGGACCTCATCCACATTCACTTCATGTATGATTTATTTCGTCGTGCAAATTCCATCATGTCCAAGCCTTATGAATTTAAATTGTGCTATTTGGTCCTACCACATGACCCTAAACTATGATAATATCATCCTGGCCGCACGATACATCCTATACCGCTTCTCTCAGTGAAAGGGCTTGACCCACACGCCCATTTTATCCTTTTCACTGGTACCATATAGTGCCACTTTCCAGAACTACATGCGGCTTGATTCCTATCCTTATGGGATACGTAGGAATGCCCGGGTACATCCCCACGGGCCCAAACATCCTTTCATGTTCGGTCCCTTGACCTGAACACTTCCCCAAGGAACACATGGTAATCTGGACTCATGTTCTCATTCACGTAATGTTTCATAATCAACATACCATGTGCCTCCTGCATTCCTCACTGATCCATGGTCTGAGTTCTATGACCTTAAACTAAGACCCTTTCCAGAACTACATGTGTCTTGATTGTAGTCCTTATGAGATACGTAGGAACTCCCAAACATTTCGTCTCATGTCCATCCCCAAGAATCACAAATCCCATCCATCCTCGTTGTCAGCCCCTTGGCCTGGCCCCCCTGATGAGTTGCGTAACTGCATCATTTTCCCTAAAAAGTTCAGGATTCCCCTTAATGACATTGGGAAGTGACAGTTCCCTCACCAGAGGGATCCTGTCTAAAAGTAGGGGTGATCCCTAATCAGATTAATGTGTCTGCCTAATGTGCTTCCACCATTGTGGAATAATCATGGGTGTATTGGATTCTGTTCGAACAAACCACTATTTCACTTTCCACACTTTGCATGCCCATTTATTCGGATCCTCATCCACTATCACCTTTAATGTGACCCCCTAACATTACAAATGCTTGACTTATGGTCTGCCTGCTGTGCTGAGACAATGTTCTAGAAGACTGGTCATGTTTAAAGGGACCCATAATTGTTTTGATGCTTGACCTATGGTCCACCTATTATCCTAGGCCAACATTCTGAAATAATGATGGATTATATTTGCGTTGGGCCCTGTGTTTCTAACATGGTTAGCGGTTGACCCTCTTTTGTTGTCCCCATTTAAGGGTAATGCAATAGGGATGCTGTGTTTCGAACACGGTCAATATTCATCCATTATTGCCACACCCCTCCTATAGTGCTCCGAATTTGGGTAATATGATTCATATTTTTCATTTCCCTATGTTTGGATTGAGTCCAATGCCCCTGGCATTGGCCTCCTCGTGCACTAGAGCACATTGAGAAGATGATACATCGATCGGTCTGAGGTCTTCTTCCTCTGATCGGACCTCCCTCGTCTTCTTGGGAATCTAGGTTCAAATTTCGAATGATCGAAGCTTGGTTGGCACTCCAATGATCAAACGAAGTGATAGTACGAGCGTCCTTTGCTTCTTGTGGCCCACGTGAGCTTGGGGATGGATTGATATTAATTTCGGGATTATGGTTGAGCATGATAAACCAAAGGAAAAGTATGTTAAACAAAGGGGCATGTAAATAAATTTGGTCATACATGAAGTTCAAAAGAGAAATAAGCAAAAAGGTGGGACATGTTTATGGGTTCGGCCAAAATAGGGCCCCTAAGGGTCGGCTGGTGGCCTCTAGGACTATCTCATGTCCCCTGAGGACCCTTTCTTCATCGGCGGCATTGGAACGTAGTACCCTAACCCCTTCCTGTGCGTGAAACTATTTGGTATGGATCTCAGTTATCTGGTGAATCGCTTCCATGAGTTGTTTTTGGGTGTCTTACAGCTGGGCCCTCAACTATTCCACGAGCTCAGAACAGTTTGCGATGAATATCTCATTTTCTTTCGCCTGTTCCTCGAGGCGCATGAGGTCCTGCTACACCATTAGAAGTGCCCAGGTACATCCCGTCTTCTCCCGACCCTGGGTAACGTCGGAGCGCTAGCTACTCTCATGCATCATCTTGGCCATGTAATCACGGACCGTCAGGTGAAGGGGTTGAGCAACTGCCCCTCCAGCATACAGGAAACATAGTCAAGTGTGGATTGACCTCATCTGCTTCAACCATTCCACCTAAGGATGACTGAGAAAATGCCAGATGCAATTACATCCCTTGTGTCACGTCATTAGGCTCTCCCTATCCTCTTCCAAATATGAGTCATCGATTTCATCAGGATTAGAGGGCCGATAGACAGGGAAGATAGCCAACAGACCAGCGACAGGGTCTTCCTCAGAGATTCTTCCCTGGGGAATAGGCTCTTCAATATCTGGGTGACCTTCCTCTCTCCCCTCGACCCTGCTGGTACCCTCATCGACATCCACCCCTACCCCAACATCTACGCCAATGGTGTCTACCACTCCCTTATCACCAATTTCCAGTGCCAAATCTGTTTGGGAGGCACGTTCTAGATAGGGCAGTATGTTTTCCATCAGCACACTCACAGATGGTCCGGGATTAGTAGCCTGACGAGCCACCAATGTTGTAATCACTGTACAGACAAGGAGCACCCTGGTCAGTTGAGTCCTCCAACAGTGAGTATTTTTATCAAATCAAGGAACTTACAGGAACCCAAGGCATCATCCTCTAATGCTATGGATACTACAAGGGATGTCGTGGCAAGGGATCCCTCAGCACTCGTCAATTTGATAATAGGTGTTGGTGATCTGCCTTTCCCCCTTGGTGCTTCCTCCCCTCCTTTGGCTAGAGACACTTGATCTGCATCGATGTGATCCTGAGTAAGATAATGAAGGTGGGTTATGGATTTCAAAGGAAAGAGAATATAGGAGAAGAAAAGGGTTGAGGCATACCACGATCAGCTCGGTCACATCCATATCAGAGCCGATGATCTCACCGCTCTCTTGGAGACTCCCTTGGTGGTACAACCCCTGAGAACCTTCCGCTTTGGGCTCCTCTTCTCCTTCAACTTCACCTTCCTACTCTCCTTCCACCTCCTCTTCTATTTCGCCACCCTCCGACTCATCATCACTATCATCTTCCCCCGGAAGCATCCTTTCCGGATCATGCTCATGGTTGAGCATCACTTTAACCAAGAGAATTTTCTCCACACGCCAACCTCGTTGGCATGCATACCCTTCCATGGCCATTAGGTATGAATGTCGTTGATGGAAGTTCACTCTGTCGGTGACCCGGACGAGCCCGACTTCTGGCATCTGGATCTCATCTCGCACTATCTTCTTCCATAGGGATTCAGTACTCATTGACTACCGCATGGTTATCCAGGCCGACCATAGCATGGGGAATATCGATTCATGGGAAGGTTGAAGCTGGTATCTTATTTTCTTCTTATTATTTTATCTGGATTGTCCATGGGACCATCCTCCTCTAGGAATCATGGGCGCTACCACGCCATGCGATGCCCCCACTATTGGGGTCCCGACCTGTGTGAGCCCCGTTGCCTGGGGCACTTCTGATCCTCCCCCTCTAGTGGCACCCTACCTACTCTCTCACTGCCGAGGTTTCACACTAGAGACATTGAGCTACCAAACATGCTTCCACAAAATCCCATTAGGGTATGCTATGGTCCAATGTTCTGTATACTTGGTTAAGAGGCCAGCGTCGACTCCGGTGGGAGGAAAGGTGTCGATGTCACCAGAGCTGTAGGTTGTGAACATCAGCCACAACTGACGAAGAACACATGGATGCCTCCCCTCTCTGACGTATGTGTATACTTTATTTGGCATTTCCTAGAGGTCACCCAACTTCTTGGCGAATCTGGATGGAACTTAAGGCTTGCATATGATCTTCCCATCGATTCGAGCCCCAAGCACCCCGCCTCGGATGCTCTAGAAGTACTCCTTCTTCTACAGTGATCCTTTCCCATCATCTATCAGCTGACCAGTTGGGGTGGGGAATGGGATGAAGGCGAAGTTGGCATGGTTACCAATCCTGATATGTAATACCTCCTCATTATGTGTCATTAGCATGACCCCAGAAATATTCAGCAGAGAGGATCTCATGCCATTTCCTGGAAGACAAATAACGTTTGGGAATGTATATCTTCCATAGAGAGCCACAACCCATCCATTGAAAATCTGTAAGGTGCCAAAAAATCTCCTAGGTAACCCCCCTCAAGAGGCATCCTAGAATGGCATACAGTGGAGCCAGCACAGGGACCCCCAGATTGAACCTCTTATTGGCATCCATGATGCCCTCCATCACCAGGGTCTTTGGATGGACACACATCCTTGCATCCCTCACCGGCAGGAGCCACCCGCTCAGGAATGTGGCGATAAATACGACATACTGAACATTTGGGTCATGTTCCTCGTTTATGTTTTAGCCCCATGAATGGTAGTGCCCCGCCTCTAGGACCCTCCAGTATAATCCACTCTTGCTCCTCTGAGCCGAGGTTGGACACCGTCTCCCCTGCCCTGGAATCGTGACCTCCAGATCCTTCTCCAAGAACAGGCTAAACTAGTCCTTGTAGGCGATGTCATTCAGGAATTCTTGGACCCCCAGCATCTCCTTGGCCAGCTCCAGCAGGTGCCACGTCAGTATGGGGGTTCGAGATCTGTCACCCCAAGTGTTCATCAGTGGGAGGAATTCATCATATTGATGGACCTCTTAAGGGATTCCCCCAATGCAGTGGATATCCTAGAGACTGAAGCCAACTTCCCCATGATGGAGGTCGAAAGTTTTGGTGTCGGGGGACCATCGTGTGAGAATCTCCAGCCCGAGCTCAGGATGCTGGTAGAAGTGGAATTGTGATGTCCACACCACCACAAACAGTTTAATGTGCCTCATCTCACCCCCTAATTGGTTGCACGTATGGCATACCTAGTACACCCATGCCCATTCACTGGCGAAGTTGCCTCTAGACCACAAATACCCATCCTGCAGCCTACCGTTGGTCTTGTCAATGATGTTCTGACAGATTGTGATTCCATAGAGGGATGAAGAGCTCTCCGCTATAGGTTCACCCCTAGCAACGGTCCTGGTCTTGAGATTCAGGACCTATAAGTCCATGTGCCCCATTTCTCGGGCAGGGTGACCATAGTTGGAGATGTTTTACCGAAGAATTTCATCCTCACGTGTCTCCCATAACTGTGGTTTTTCATCCTCAAAACCCATCAGAGGGACCTCCTCCAGAATTTCAAAGTCCCACAGCGGTAGATTGTCAGACGAGGCATAATTTTTTGGGTGGGGGTTAGCATGTTGAAGAGGGTGTGGTTATTGGAGACAACCCTTTTTGCACCATAAACCTCCGGGTTCGCAGCCATTTCTGCTCTGCAAGCAGTGGCTTCCCCCTCATCAACCCGGTTTGCAGCCATCTTTTCTGAACAATTATTTCGGAGGCATTGTGCGAAATCTGGGAGCCTAGCGTGTAAAATCAGTGGATTTCACGAAATTTCAGGGCATGGCATGAAACAGGAAAAATGCAGCCAAATCTCGGTGGAATTATGCGCTGCCGAAGTTGTTTTCCGTGTGGGAGCAGAAGAATTTCATGCACGAGATCTCGAAGCATATCACGCGAGAAAAATTATACTGAGCATGGAACTCGCTGCGGATTTTATAGGCTAAGACTGGTTTTCTCACCCATATGAAAAGCCGATTACGTGCCTATTTGAATTTTGTGCACTGCTCTAGATTTTGGTGCGCCTGAACCCCACAGAGCCCTACATTTCGGCATTTCCCTCAAAATCTGATCATTACAACCCCTCACCGATCCAATTCCGAGGGGGGGGGGAATTTGTAGACACTGAAAAGTTCTTAAGTGTTAAAGAAGATTTCAAAATGACCAACCAAATTCATATTCGGTCCCAGAGACCCCGTCTATGGGGCCTGTAGGTGTTGCGCGAAAAAAATGATGATGTGAGCGAAAACATTTGTCCCGCGCAGAAAGTGTCGGGATACGTGATGAGTCTTTGGCGCGGTTGACATTTTTTGTCGCCGCATCTATCGCAAAATTATTTCACTCCCACATGTATTTCGCACCCTGGTCACCTATAAATAAAAGGTGACCCCCTTTCTTTTTCGGGGTGGAAGAATCTAAAATGGCTCTTGTGCATGTAATCGGAATTCCGCACGCGTGTAATATGGCCTTCAGGTATGGATCTTTTCACACCCATTTGCCCCGCGGTCCTCCTTCGACGAGATCGCCTTTTTCTTAGACTGAAATTCAGTCCCTTTGGGGTCGGCCCCTTGTGAGAAATTCTTTCCATTGCGCGTAGGATGACCGATTGCGTGCAATTAATTCCATTGCGCGCACCCCTTGTCCTTGCGCAAGACATCTACCAATTGCATTCAATTCATTCTCCTTGTGGACAAAACCTCTACCCCACACCCCCCAATTACGTGCAAGCATCCGTGATTTTGTGACATACTGGGGTTTTTTGCGCCGGGTCCCTTTATTTCATGCAAACCTCAAGGGTTGCGCACAATTCCACGGGGCCCTTCACCTCGGTGCTTCCCAAGCACCCCCATGCGTGAGCACCCGATGCACTTCTTCTGGGTTCCATTCGCAGGTGTCTCGTGCACCCTAGGCATCTGAATCATACATGGTTTTCTCGTATGTTCTTCTAGGCTTGTACGAAGTAACATCAAATTCCCTTGAAAAATTTTTCTCGTTGCGTTTCTTCGCCCATGCTTCCTCGCATAGGCACGCTAACGGCTATTGCTTCTTCGCATAGCCACACTGACGTTGACCCCTTGATGGTTCGCTCCACGACAACCCCTCACTACGGCGTTGCCGATGCCTTCCCTCCCACAAGGAGCAGAGGATACCGGTTATTTATGTCTTGGTGGTGTGCAGCGATCCCACCTCGTCTAAGCTACATGACGTTAAACTACGAAGCACTTTTACCTCAACACATGATGTTAAATTGTGACTTGGCCCCATGCCTCGCACACTGGGTCCCCCTGCCTTGGACATTCTCCACACCCACTCATCTCTACAGGGATGGGATCACCACTCACAGAGAATGATACCATCCTTATTGGAGTGGATTTTTCCCGAGGAAGGGAGGGCACCTTGGTGTAAGCCCCTAACCTTTCTTGCAGGAGGAAGTGCCCCTGTTCTTCCTCACTCCCTCAGCACCACGGTCAGTCAAGGGCATGATAGGGAATGGTGCTCCTCCTTTCATCTTCGGTCCCCAAGGCCAGCGGATGATGTAATAGGGAATGGGGCTCCCGCTTTCTTAAGTACCAAATCCATCTCCCATTGCACTTTGTCTCCCTTGGGCCTCCGTCTAGGAGTAAGTCATGATACCTTGGTCCGCTCAACACATAAGCCCCTCTTCATTTCCCATGGACGCACCCTTCACGACGTGATCGTCAGGTCTTTGCTAGCTCTTTTTTCTCACACTGATCATGACTCCCGTGATCTTAGAGTGATAACCGACTATGAATATCCTTGGGCCGCCATAGAGCGTAAGCCCCAAATGCCCTCGTCCGAGCTGCAGGATGTTAAACTACCAAGCACCCTCATCCTTCTTGACGTTAAACTGTATACCCGAACTATGGGGACTTTGATCTGTGCTAAGGCATGGTACGCAGGAAGCATCCACGAGGTTCAAGCCCCAACACCTTGGTCTGCCTAAGAGTGTAAGCCCCAATCTATCCTGAACTACGGGGACATTTTTCCATGTCAAGGCATGGTACGTAGGTAGCCTCCACAAGGTTCACGCCCCACCACCTTGGGCCACCTCAAAGCGTAATCAACAATGTATCCTGAACTACAGGGACATTGATCTGTGCTAAGGCTTGGTATGTAGGAATCCTCCACGAGGATCACGCCCCAACCACCTTGGGCCGCCTCAGAGTGTAATCCCCAATCCATCTCGAACTATAATTACTTTGATCCGTGCTAAGGAATTGTACGTAGAAAGCCGCCACGAGGTTCAAGCCCACCACCAGGTCATTCTAACCCTATTCACGTTGGATCTCCAACACCATGGGCCGCCTTTGAGTATAAGACCCAAACCCATCCCTCATGAAGTTAAACTATATTCACCATCCTGAACTACACAGATAGTGATTCTTTGCCACATGGATACGTATGAAACCTTCACGAGGTCCAAGCCCAATGCACATGTCTCATACTGATCACTCCCTCTAGCCCATGTGTTTTCGGAAGCTCATTCCCCACCCCAGAGGTTCCACTTCCTATGGGTCCCATCCATGCATCCATTCTCACGGGTTGCCTCCACATGTGTCGTATCGTCTCATTGAACTACACATACTTTGAATCCTCACCACGGGGATATGTAGGAAGCCTTCATGAGGTTCAATCCCATCACCCATGTCTCATCCTGATCTCTCCATCGAGCCCTCGTGTTTCCGGAAGCTCATGCACCAACCTAGAGGTTCCACTTCCTCTGGGTCTCATCCATGTGTACATTATCACAGGTCAACTCCTCAGGTGTCCCATTATATCATCGAACTACGTAGACTTTTATTCACCACAATGGGGGTACGTAGGATGTCTCTCTGAGGCTCAAGCCCAACCCCATTTTCCATCATGATTCCCACCCGGGACGCCACATCCCGGTGGGATCATGATACTTCATTATGTATTTCCCTCCACAATATTTGGGAAGCCACCCACGTGTTGGCCCCAATATTAGTGTTCCCTCAAGGGGGTCCCTCAAACTTATCCTCTCTAACCAGTGTTCCGATCAGTCTGATCCATCTCCAATGGATGTTAAACTTGTTGCATACCCTGTGTAAAAAATGGGAAGTATACCTATGTCATATGATTCCCTACGCTCGATGCGAAATGCCTTGAACTTCTGCGCCCTCGAGAAGCCCTTTGATAAGGGACAGAGGACAGACATGTCAATTCCCCAATGTCAAGACATGCCAGTGATGCCCCAATGTGACTACTGTACTAACCGAAGGTTACTGCCGTGACCAGACTCCATGTAATGTCCTCACAGAAGCGGTGTAATTAAATGGTGTCCATGAAGATATGGCATTGGGAAGAGTTTCACAAAATATGACTTAAATCTCTGAGGGAGACCCGGACTAGGTGACAATCTCCATGGAGGAAGCCATGGAAGGAAGAACCGATATCCCATCATCACGATTCGATCAAGGAGCAGACATCCCTGAATAAGGATCGGATGTCTCCCACCATTAGAAAGCATGAATGTGGGGTAACAGCAGTGCGTCCTCTGCATGACTGATGCACACGCCCTGGAGAAAGTGTCGCAAACAGTTTTCCACCACCAGCTGCATGACCATCTCCTCTACCAAGACCCCATGTACCCTGAGGATCACCTCGATCAAACTTATGCATCTTCCTGGGATGTCCCTCAACTATCTGCTGATCATATGCACGACGGGTCAGACAGTCTAAAGCCATGTGACCATGCTCATCGCATGCGTATCATTGCCAATTCATCATATGACTGGCTCTATCTTGTGTGTCTCTCAAAACCAAACTCGTTTCCTGAGGTCGTCCACCGAATGGTCTGGTCTGCTTCGATCACTATGACATTTGTCTGCTGCCATCTGTAGAAGACTTCACTACGTGATTTACAGTGGTGGGTCTTGCTGCTAGTGACTGCTCAGCAAGGGGACTCTCAACGAAGAGGGCTCACTCTAACACCTACACCTACGTCTGGATGCTGAGGGAGATCATCAAATCCATGATCTATCACCTGAGCCCCTACTCGAAAGTCCGGGACTTGAAGAATGGGTCCTAAACCATATATATGAAGTAGAGAAAGATGTCGGAGAACCTCAGTGAGTATTGGTCCACCGCCATGTTGCCCCGTTGTAGATGAAGTAGCTCAGGTATCCACACTGCACGTAGGGTGGCAGGGACAAACTCTGCCCGAAACAGGCTCTCAAAGTCTGACCAGAGAAGTGTCACCTCATCATGAAACCGGAGAATCATGATACACCATATTCCTACTATTCCCTAAAGGAGACTCGCAACAAGAATCATCATAAGGTCGGCTGGTGTCCCAACTAGTATGAAGACTCTCACTACAGCCTCCAGCCAATCCCCAGCTGCCTGCGGGTCCATCTCACCCCTGAATCTATGCGGCCTCAGCTGCTGGAACACATGAAATGCACTCAGGTGGCGTGCATTCTCTATTGATGTGGCTGGTGGTGTCAGTGGACCAATGGGTAGAGGTACCGCTGGTGCCTCTGCTATGATAGGGCCCTGCACTGAGGCCTCATCGCTCGGTGGGCTGCCATCTCATACAAATCCTATAACCCTGGATGGATGTCTACGTGTGGAAATCCTGAAAAGAAACAGGTGAACCATGGTCAAAAGATTTTACCCGGTGAGATGACTCAAAGAAAACTTTTGAAAACACACATGCAATCAGTGTTTTCATGCACTGAGTCAGAAATCAGAAGGCAGGGTCCTTGTGTATGGATATGTCTATCGATGCACCAACACTGGACATCCTAAACTAAAAACCTCACTCATTACCCTTAACACTATTATTTAATAGAAAAAATTAGAGTACTATGTTCTGTGGTAGAACTGAATCCTCTAATATGAATTTTTCACAACCCTTCCCCAAGGGATCATGCTCTGACTACCCCAAGCCCGCCTTCCATAGGGCAGGGGCTGGCGCCCAGCACCAAAGGAGTAATTCTATAAAACTAGGAAGGCATTTCCTTTATAACCTATAAACATACACAATATATATGATCAGGAGTAAACTGAATAACCAACAAGTGAGTATAGTAAGTAAAAAGGGGCCAAAATACAAGCCCAACTCGAATGTACAAGAAACTGAAAGTACAAGTACAACTGAGGAAATACGTAAAAAAACAGCCACTGGATTGTCCTCCGAGGTTCCTACCTATAGGGTAGGTATAGATCGCCTCCTTAGCACTCCACTTCTATCTGTATCTTCTCTGTATCAACATGTCATAATGTCCACTTCTGTGTACCGTCCAGTCCTGGTACTCTCAACCTCAATCAGTGTCGTCCTTCGTCTACGTCCAACACAAAGGGGTGCAGGCATATCCCATGTAGGGGTGAGTATAATGATACACACTAGGGACCCTGATACCCTAAATTTCTCAAAACATCCAACAAGGATAAATCCCAAGGTATGAAAACAACAATTAACCCCACTTAGATATATGCACATACATATACCTATGTTATCAAGTAATCCATCTCAATCATTAGGTAAACACAAAAATTACTAACTTAGATCACACAGGTATACAACATATGTAGAGAGATAGATATGATTAGATGTATCCACTATATCATCAACTCAATCGAACCCACGTAGGATCCTGGAATAGAAAACAGAGTTGTCGAAACCATGTAGGATCATGGAAAAGTGGTCTGAGTTGTCGAACCAACGTAGGATTCTGGGATAGTGGTATAAGCTATCAAACCCACATAGGATCCTAGAAAAGTGGTCAGAGATGTCGAACCCACATAGGATCCTGGAACAGCAGCCAGAGCTGTCGAACCCACGTAGCATCCTGGAACAGTAGTCAGAGCTGTCGAACCCACGTAGGATCCTGGAACAGTAGTTAGACTTGCTGAATCCAAGTAGGATCCTAGAACAATATTCAGAGATTTTGAACCCATGTAGGAGTATCTCAATGATCCTCCATATCATAGAGGTATTAACGTAATAGACGGCGTGTCAATCAAACGCCGGGTCTATGAGTTATTAGCCTTTTAGTCCCATGGTGTCGGTTGGATTTGTGCACGATCCAACCTGACCGTATCTCAACTATACCCCAAAATCCAGTGGGGTATACTCTAAGTGACCTCCACACTCCATGATTACCAGGGCCGCTAACAGTTCATCAAACGGACGTTCGATACCAAAGATATGGCCAAAAGAATGAAAAGGGTCGGTAGTGGCCCCGGGTCCGGTCCGACCCGGTCTGTGTCGACCCGGCGAGACCCGTTGGCTCTGGCCCTACCCAGTAGGTGGTCCAGCCCGTTATATTTGTCCAGGCCTACTTTATCAAGCCCATATATCCATGAGAGAGCAGAACGGTCACGAGCGCGCCGACTAGCCGCGGGTCGGCGCGAGGATGGTTCCGCCCGGCGGGCGCCGCGTAGGTGGCTTGGCATAGAGGCGCAGAGATGGTTTGGTTCGGAGCCCAGTGGGGGAATTGTTCAGAAAACTTGGCCCAGGAGGTCGAGGATGGATCATCCTGGAGTGCCTGGAGGTGCAGTTCGGGTGGATCGTCTTGATAGGCCGGGGCCGGTTTGGCCTGGAATGCCGTGATGGGCGCGGTTCGGGCGGCTCGCCCTGGGAGCCTGGGGGCCAGCGGGCGGCTGAGAGCCGAGAGGCGTAGGCTGGCGAAGTTAGGATAGGGCGCAAGGGAGGCCGATGATGGCCGGGAGCTGGGTGGCACAGGACGACGCAGTTCGGCCGGAGCGCACGGGAGGCCGGCTGCGGCCGGTAGCAGGAAGGCGCGGGCCGACGCGGTTCAGCTGTGTTGCACGATAGTCCGGTGGCAGCCCGGAACCGAGAGACCAGTAGAGTCTTGGAGGCCAGCAAGCATGGATGGAATGGTTCAGCTGGGGCACATGGGAGGCCACTGGGTGGCCGGTGGGCAGCTAGGAGCCTGTTCGGCAGAAAATCCGTGAGGGCGGCACTGGTTGTGGAGTTCGCGGGTAGCGCGGTCATTTCATGTCACCTCTGTCTCCTCGTTGTTTCAAATCCATGCAAATTAACATCAGAAAAGAGATCGGCAGAGGGAGTCTGGCCATATTAGTTTCGCCCACACCCTCCGCTTTCTGCGTGACAGCAGTCGGTTCCAAACCTTCATGATTTTTAAAAAACATTCGAGAGAAGAAGAATAGAATAACACCCAATATCATCCCAAAAATAAAGGTTCCCAACCCGCAAGGTAAACAACCAAAAAGATACTTTGTTTTAGAAGGAATGAAATATAAGAATAATATCATATTCAAACAAAATCCCTACTTTATTGTTGTTTGTTGACGAAGTCGAGGGAAAGACGACAGATCGTTAGAAAGGACGAATGTCGGCATTTTCCTCGATCGTCGGTTTGTGCATCGGCTAGTCAAATTCAAAGACGTCCTATGTTGAAGGAGGTTCCAAGGAAGAAAGTCTAAGCAGATCATTTGTCGGCCTTCTTCATTGAAATAACGTGTTCTTCATTCATCATTGGTGAGAGCTTTTCTCCCTAAGCTCTCTCCTCTCCAATGTTCCACCCAAAAACAAATGCTAATGACAGAAAATAATATCATAATAAATCATTGGCATAATATTAAAATGGGTTAATTAATTAATTGAAAGAGTTTGTTCAATTAATTAATGGGGAGTATTTGGTACATTAAGTGTTAGGGGAGTTGAAGAGGCTCCCCTACACATAATGGAAGTAATTGAGGGTTTCTCCCAATTATTGTGGAGTTTCAAGGGGGTTTAAAACCCGGGTCATCCGCACCACAATTAACATGAAGAGGAGGTCAGGTTACGGTGGGACCCACCTCCATAACCTCTCATGGGAGGTTATGGTGTGGTGGTCCCCACCTCCAACTTCCACATGGAAGATTTATCCATCAAATTAAAAATAAATCTTCACAAATTTATTTTTATTTAATTATTTCACCAAAAAACCAAAAACTATCTTTTATTCTAGACCCACTACCATCATGGTGAAAGTATCCTTAAGCAAATATCGGTGCTGTGAGTTCAACGGTGCCCTTAGATTTCAATTTTGAGCATCGCTCCAATAGTTATAAATACCTCCTCGTAATATTACTGAACGTACCCGAACAAAACATCAGAAATTTATTCCAGGCACACGAGGCCTCGAAATCACGTGTTGTCACGTTTTGCAGACTCGTAAAATTCCCATGTATTTAATAAAATCCCACATAAATTCCTGTTCTTTACACTTAATACCAATAACTTGGTGTATAACATCAATACATAGACAAATCCATTTGAGGGTCAATGTAAATTCATAAATGGAAACTATTATTATATGTTAATTCCAACCGTGGTAGATATTGATCCCTTTCACCTTAAAAATCAAGTGAATGTGATCTTTACATATTTTAATGGTCTGAATGTTATTTTAACACATTCCATGAATTTATGTTTGATAAGTGGTCTTTAAATGTTTTTTATTATTGATATCCACCTGATGTATCCTCTAATATTTTTATTTGAATAAAGGGTCAGGATTTGTTACAACTGATAGGGGTGCACCATGAAATCTCACTAATTAAATGATATAGAGTCCTTATGGGCATTTGATAGGTACTTCCTACCATGTTTCCATGACAAATGAATACATGGTATGGTGATTAAGAATTATACAAATGAAATTATTCTTTTTATGAACAATAATAAATCGAGTGATAACGTTTACTGTAACATTATATTACATCTACATTAGTATTGGTAGAGGTTAAATGTATCATTTATGATGTTTTCTATCAGTTTTTACCTGTATAAGTACCATGTATCTAGAAAAATAGTCTAAAAGTTTCTACTTCTTTTAGTCCCACAAGAAATGTTCTATTAAATCCCTATGAATCATTATGAAACTGGGGTGTATAAAGAGGTTTTATCTATATGCATCATCTTGTAATTCTATTTATATCTCACGTATGGATAGAAAAAGTATTCACATTCAAAACATCAACACACCTTCTTCATATGAAAACTATATTAATATCTCATAATTCATGGTTTTAATTATATTTTCAAACCCTTATCTGTATTTCATAATTTCTTTATCTCTCCTGTAAGGATGGTTTGGAAATCCTATGGAGAATGTGTTATTTTTTCACTACCATAATTATATACAACCCACCTAAAACAACTCGATGAATATATAATCATTGTCTATCATAATCATAGTTAGAACATCATAAACTTTCCTACTTAATTAATCATCCACCTTGTTTTATTTCATAGGATAGGAGTGTATGAAGAAGTCATAGTTTGTGAGTATTTATAACCATCTTATTTTTCTCATATTAATTTCCTTTTCTGATACAAATTCAATTAAACTCATTTGATTTGGATATATATCAAATTTATCAAAATGATTTTTTTCATCTATATCTTAAAGGAATATATGACAACTATTGAATTAGGATCATGAGTGAGAAAGTTATATAAGTGGATCATCCATTTCCATTATTCATAAGAAACCACACTATAATTTTTCATAAGTATGTAGCCTAATATATTTTTGATGATTCAAAATATTTTATAATCACTTCATTTCTAGATAGAGGTTCATAACTTATTCAATAACAAAAAATTTATTTAGCACCTTCAAATAATCGTCAAATTCCATTGAACATGTGTATTTTACCGATTTATATTTCAACATGGTTAACGAGTTGTCTTTTCAAAAATATTCTTTAAAAAATCATTGATAATAACATTCTAATCCATTGAAATAATGTATCACATTTAAATTAATTAATTAGCTCCATGAAATGACTACCTTCATATTTTATGTATGAACATATGATATAACATTAGAAAAAATATGTCCTAGAGATTAAATTCTGTGGAACAAAAATTCACTCATAATAGATCTCCCATACACATCCATATCACTATGAGTCTCAATTATGATTTGCAAATGATTCTCATTCCCCCATGGATTTTATATAATATAAATATATTATAAATTAATACCACAATGAAATAACAAAAATAATCCATGAATGCTCTATTTATCAGGTGCATAAAAACACGGGGTCCATTACTCAATCAAAATGGAATCACTTAAAACTCATATGTCTATATATTTTTTGAAAATCATTCATTGATATAGAATACTTATTTACCCCCTAATTAGTGGTAACTAGAAATAAAATTGTTCTTTGATAAATACTGAGCTCCTTAATTTTGATCAAATAAGTCATTAAATAATGGGATAAGAAACATAATCATTATTGTAATGAAAATTATCTATCTATAATCAATGAATGACCTCATAAACCAATAAATAACCTGAAAATAGTATCCCAAATTCGATGTTTACATTATTAAATTGGTACTACATACAAAAAATTACATCCCAATAGACCGAATAGTATTGCTGCTTTTAAACAAAAGTGACATAATTGAATTTGATCTTACAGTTGAAAGAAAAAAGATAAAAAATAGTTTTTTATTTTATAGTACCATTATAATCATTATAAAAACCCTATATGTTAATCATAATAAACTTTATGAAATCATATGGAAATAAAACAAAATACGGTGATCCAAGATGCTCTGTAAGGGTATTCATATAATGAAAGTTAGTAAGGAATGAATAATTTTGAAAGAATAAATAATAATCAAATAATTCTATATAAATAATAACATATGGTATAATGTTATCAATGGATATCATATAAAATGAAACATAACAAGGACATGAATAATTGATTTAATAATGATGTAATACATAATTCCAGATATTTGAAACGTACAGTAGAGGCCTTGTGCCAGGAAATTATAAATAAATAGATAAGGCCTCATCCAAATAACTAATATTGTTTTTCTCAGAATATTAAAAGATGCATCAGGCAGATATGTAATTCTGGTCCCCAACATTAAAATAAACATTATAATTAATTCATCATATTATGAAATAACGTATCACAATCAACATGGCTTAAAAATAAATAAATGTTTGTATACCATGAACTAACAACTGGAATTTGAATACATCCAATAGTTAAGATGGTCATAAAGCTAAACTAAAATATGGGGGAAAGTATAATAATATTATAACCTTTTTAAATCATATGATTCAACAAATTATGTTGAAATATATAAAAACAGTTTTCAAATCTCAATGGAAAATATTTGGAGAAAAATAATCTTATCACTTTGGAATCACTTATTAAAAATATGAAAAATTATCAAATAATAATAAAATAATATTATCTGAAAATTAAATTTTAAAATTTTGAAATAATCATTAAATCATGGAGTGTTCATTATAGTGGGAAATTTTATTAGTTCTATATAAGTTAAAAAACAATACTTTTAAATTTTTGTTAAAATGTTAGAAAGAAACTAATTCGGAAAATAAAAATCACACTCATTATAAAATACATACTTAAAAAATAAAACAATGAAAAAAATTAATTAAAAATAATTTTATAATGTTAAATTTATCATTTCAAACATTTTAATGAAAATATAGACATTGATGAGAAATCTTCTTGACCAAGTAGAAAAACAGTTTTAGTTTTCCTTAAAAACATTATTTCAGTATACTGAGTACTTAATGTGAGTAAATTGAAATTAAAACATTATATTTAAATAAAACACTGCAGGATATATTGAAAAAATGGTTTTAGTATATAAATATTAAATATTTCTCCGATTATATACATAAACATAAATAATCTTGAATAATTATGAGATATTGAAATAATCCCTTACATCAAGTTCGACTTTCTTTATTTGTGTCTGAATAAATAGTACAACAAATGTAGATTTATTTTAAATATATTCAAAAATATCATATATATTACTCCATATATTATTTAATTATAATACTTAATCAACCATTTATTAACAAATCATTGATAATATCACAACTTTTGGTAATAACTCCTTTGTTCTTCATGTATGTTTTGGTATTTAAATTTTGGTCCTTATACTTTAATCATGGATCCATAATCTCAATAATGTTAATTATGATATAAATATCATATATATACATCATATATGTATTTATTTGAATCAATAAATATTTTATATAGAATAAATATTTACACAGTTCAATGACACTGATGATCGTACACATGGATGAATGGTGTTTTCAGTTTTCTACAGATATTATGAAACAAATGTAAACAATTATTCAAATATGAATAATTATTATTAAATAATATATATCATATATATTTATCAAATATATCATTATTACCATAAATTTAAATAGTATATGAAAAACAGATCATATAATTTCTTGGAGGTTCCACTTATTAGCACAAGTGACATTATCATATTTAATTTGATGTAAGGGAGGATGGATCCGGGTTTTTTCATAGTTGTAATATAATATAATTATATTGGTGATAATAAATTTCAAATATTATTTTAAATATTAAAACATTTGAGGTGTCTAAAGAGGATGTAAAAAAATGAATGTTACAGTATAAGGAGGTTACCCCATCTTTGAAACAACTACATTAGATATCCTATTAAGGACCCAAGGGTTAGACATACGGGAATACAAATACATATAAAAAATTATAATAATTCTCAAAATTGCAATGGGAAGGTTATTTTAATTATTGGTGTCTCAATTTGGTGTAATGAATAGATGGAAGGGATGTCCTTTTATAATGGAAAGGGCACACTTGGAATTAAAAAATGATTTAAATACATATAATTAATTCTAAATATTAATTATTCAAATGGAATAAGATTAAAATATAAGATATAATATGTCTTAAATGTTATAAAAAATAATATTTTTCAATTTTATATAATTTTTTAATCCTTATCTATTGGGTTTACCCCTTACATAACCAATTTTTTCCTAAACGCAACAAAAACAATTTTTCAATAAAAAAGTGTCATAATCGTCCTTATAATGTAAACTTTGGATGTTAAATGAAATATATATGAAATATTTGACCATATATTATCCCCATATCATATTTTAATATTTTTTATTATTATTATTAATTTCCTGAAATATTATTTTCAGAGAATATCATTACTATTTTTGACACTATTCATTTAATTAGACTTTAATGAAATCAATAAAATGATGAATGTAGAATATAATCCTATAAAAAATTAAAAGTATGTTATATTGCTCAATATAGTTTTTAGAACCCTATAATGTACTCAAATTATATTACTCTTAATAGTTTAAAAATAATTTATTTTTCTTTTTAATTAAATGAAGGAAAACTGTATTAGGATTGTATAATACGTTATATTAATTATATAGTGACAAAAATTATAAATAAATAATTATCATGAAAATAATTAAATTATTATCAAAATAAAAAATAATATTCAGTCACAACATTATTTTATCCCCATGTAAACTCGTAACTGGTATTTAAAATCATTAAAGTGAATTTTTTTTACATTTCTTTTAATTAAATATCATAAATGTTATATTCAAGGAAAAAATTTCCTTGAATAACATTATGTTGATTAAAATATTTTAATGGTATAATTAAATTAATACAATAATTATTAATATTAAAAATTATGAACTTATCACTTAGTTTTATCATAGTTTAACCTAATTTATTCATTAATGAGGAGGCCAATTTTACCTTGGTTTCTATTGATAATGACAAAAGGGAATATTTCTAAATTTAAACCTCCGAACTTCAAATATGGAATCCATTTTTGGTATTAAATTTCATTAAGTGGTAGGAATTGATTTTAAATATATGCACAAAACATGATAGAAACAACATTCTAGAAAAATAATATTTTAAGTATAAAAATAGATTTATTCTTATCCCCATTTGAGAAACAAATTTAGAAAAAAAATAATAATAATTGAATATAGAAAATATATGTTTCATTTAAATAATCTATAAATATTGATCAGTTTAATTTGTTATGATAAAACACATTGTACAAAAATATAATATATAAAACATTACTTTTATGTTTTAAATGATTTTTAAGTTCATTTCTAATCAGTTGAAATATATGAAATTCATTTTACACATTATTATAACATAAATATTCTTATCTAATTTAATATTAATTATACACTTTAATATTAAGGTCTAGTTGATAATTCTTAAATTTAAATAAAATTTTAGAACAGATCACAGTTTGTAGTGATCTTAACCCCAGAAGCCCAGAGCAGGCACATTAATTTATTATTATGACATGAATAGAGGGAGTGAAATCATAAAGTAAAAATCATAATACTAGTTTTGGAGATCTAGATACATATATGATACTAATTTTACATTGGGAATAGATAAATAATCATTATATATATATATATATCAAAATATAAGAAATTTTATCATTGAATACTCATTGAATGATCTCTTTATCATAACCTTGAGAAAGGAGACAAGTAAGGTTAACCTAAAATGATATGTAAAGGTTGATTGTAGTGGTAGAAAAAAATAATAAATTTGAATAAAAAACACATAAGTGTAGATAACAAAAAAAATTATTTAAATGACTTTATTATCATAGTAACATAAGGTATAATCAATTTGGCAAGGTAAAGAACTGAAAACACATGCCCTTTAATCAATAAAGTAAGGAGAAAATTAATCCAATTATATTGTAAGAAAATATCATCGATAATAATAATAAAATAATTATCAATTAATGAAATTAATAAATATTGGATTTAATGTTTTTCATGTATATTCTATCCTTCCAATAAAGACCATTCATAAGACAGTTTAAAACATACCAGGATACATACACTACAATTTGTCAAACTAATTCATCTTATGAGACTTCTGATGCATCAATGTAATTGTGTTAAATAATACCTATCCCATTTCATAATAGTAAAGTACATTACATATATGTATAATAATCTATATATTTCATAATCAATGTGAATTATCATCAAGTATCTGTAAAAAATAAAGGAAAAAAATTTAACAATATTTACCCAGTTAATCAAATAGAATTCAAAGTAAATAAAATATTTAATATTGGAACATCGTTCAGGAAAGAAATATATCCATAAAGAAAAAATATTTTTATTTAAGATAATTTTACTTTCAATTGAAAAATTATTACAGTAATGCTATTATTTTAAGATAGAGTAAGAAATCACAAACAAATGTGAGATTTCACAACAATATTTACCATTTGGTAATTTTCATGTAAAATATCATTTCATGAAATAATTAAAATTTAAGTATAAAATAACACATAAAATTAATAATTCATGATATTACTTGTCAAAGGGGTAATATAAACACCACATAATAGTAAACTATTTCATAATAACAAATAGGTCTCAATGGAATGTAAATTGAGATAAAATCACATACCTTGCACTTAGATTTGGATAAAAGATATTTAAAATCATGTATAATGGTTATAGAAATGTTATTAACAAATAATATAACAATAATAATGTTTATAATATCATATATTATTCTTTTCCAATATCTTATCATCCATTCGTGAATAATTTCTCATTAATTTCATTATTTCGGGTAATAAATTCTTTGTTCTTCGATTATATTTCAATTGGTTACTTTTTTGTTCATATTAATTCGAAAATGATTTAATATTATTCTGATTTTAAACCATTATGTAAATATAATATATATATATTTATATATTTATATTCATTATATTTATATTCATTATATATTTTTATAATTATCCATAAATTGTTTCCATAGGAAATGAAAAACACATTTCATAGAGACAGTAGGTTGTACTTACGCATAAACATTGTTTCCATTTTCATTTATTTTAGAAAAAAAATTGAATATATATATATATATTTCATCATTCCATTATGATTTTAATTTAATATATATATAATACTTTTATTAATCCCATCCTTAATACATTCCACATAAAGTGCTAACAAAACACATTTCTTTGTGAGGCGGTACACCACTATACACATGAGGGACATCATCATATTCCCACAATATGGAAAGCATTAAGGTATATATAATATATAATTATAGGAGAAACATAACATAATATATATCATATATATCATATATAAACTATAATTCCATCATTAGTCCCATCTTGTAAAGGTATTAATAGAAAAATTAACGACATTTCTTAGTGTGGCAGTAGTCCGACAGGCACATGAGCACTGATTTTGAAACCCATTTGACTGGATTGTTTGAAGATGTAGGTCATTCACTTAAAACAAAAACATATTAGTATATTTAATATAATTATTTTATTATATAATCATTGTAAAATTGGAATTTAAAGACTTCTAGGAGGAAATAAAATACAAACGCTTTTATAAGAACATTACCTCTTCTTCTGGCATCGTACTTATGTTTTCAATAAATCCTTCCTATGTTTGGTTTGTACCCATGATATGAATTATAAGATTATGGGAGGAAATTTGGGTAGAGTTTTGGGTTGGTTTAGGATAAACCATTGTGGTTTTAAGGGGTATGATGAAGGGGGAGAGTGAGTGCTTTTTTATAGTTTAGGATCAGTGTAATTCTTGTATATACTCAAATATATTCACTATTGAGAGGTATCCCTTACCTAATTTGGCCACAAAATTGAATAATTATTATTTTTATGGTTTATCTAGTCTATTAATATGGGAAAAAAGCAAACCAAAAAGCATTTTTATAACGTTATTTCTTAACATGTAGATTCCCCAAAATTTTCCCCATTTTGGTTTTAATTAAGGTAACTATTTTTTTACCTTTGTGATTTATCTATTAAGTATAAATTAAAGTGATAATTAATATAAAATTAATACCCACAATTTTTAAATAAGATATTAATTTTATAAAATAAAAATCTCATTTGGGGTGGAAATTAATTTTAACAGAAGCACATGTAACACGCTAAAACAATGTTATAACCTTAACTGCACTAAAATATATTTTACTATTTAGGGTTAATATGTTCATCATAAAATATAAATTAGTCCTTAAATGGAAAATATTTTATATTTAACAACATATAAACACAACATGGAATACGATATTTTTTTCATTAATTTTAAATAATTTTAAAATTTATATTTTATTTTAAAATATAATTATTGTACATGTTGACATTATTTATTTTTTTTATTTTAAAAATATGAATAAATAAAGGGAATTTGAATGTTTTAAATTAAAACCTGCGTATCATGATATATTCAACTAAAAAATAATGGAGGACATCTCTTAATTCCATTTAATTAACTTTTAATATTTTTAGTATTATTTATTACAATTAATATTTAACAAAATAAATATTGTGATTGCATTTAATAAGTATTTTATGTATCTAATACATATGTAAAAATTAAAAATAAATTTTTATATTGAAAAAAAATCATTTATCATTCAATATAATATGTATAACCAATCCGAATATTAAAGGTAAGCAAGGTTCATCTTTAGTCTTTTTCATTAATTAACTTATTATATTGGTCACTTTCATGAAATAGTATCTAAATAACAGAAAATGATACTAAGGTCATAGGTTATAAATATATCCCCTCAATGGGTGTTATATAAGATGATTGGAATTTTTCTGCCATACATTCAATGTTTAACCTCTATGTAAACTCATTTTTACCTCAATCATTGTAATTATTTTTAAATGTTTTCCCTAATATTTTTGGTGAAAATTTTTGTTAGGAATATTTGACAACATAAATTATTCTTAATCCTAATATATAATAATTTTTTTCAAATTCAACTCACATAAGTTTTAAAATCAAATTTATAATTAATGTTTTAGACACAATGAGAAATTGTGGTTTAAAAGGTAAAATGTTCCAAATTTTAAAACGATATTATATAAAAATTAAATAAAAAATGATTATGATGGACTAAATTGAATTAATAAGTTTATTATATAACAATTTTTACTTTAAAACCAATTCAAAATATAAATTATCATTATAAATTATTTAGAAGAAAAGTCAGTTTTCAATTAAAATCATGTATTATTCACTATTCATCAAAAAATTAATCTTCTAGTAAAATATTAGAAATTCTATGTAACATAATTTTGATATTCCTATTTCAAAAATGGTTTTTATTGTTTCATATAACTTTTATTAAAGTGTTATATTTTAATTATAAATTACTCATTCCATTCATGATCAAAATATCATTCAAAAAAATACTATTTTTATGAAAACATTTTGTGTTATATTAAATGATTATAATTTTATTTTTAATCAAGAAAAATAATAATCATATATATTTTCATAAATTAAATAATCTTATTAATTCTTTCAAATCCAAAATCAAGGTGATAAATATAATTATATTAAAAGTATATTCATTTTTCGTAAAACACTATCTTACATATAACAAAAGCGATTGAATGAACTTATTTTTGTGTGTAATCGAAGATAAAATCAATATCATCTGTCCAAAAACATATATAATAATTTGAGATAATTCTATTATTTTCAGGGTGTTACATTCTACCCACATTAAATTTATTTCATCATTACAATTTAAAATTGATCTTGGAACCCATGGGTATGGCATTAGAAAATAAATTCATTTTAAAAACTATAATGTAAAAGGGTTAAAAAATTATTATTAATGAGAGTGAGAGATAATTGAACAATTCATGTAGAATAATCACTTAATTATGGTTTCAATATAAGAGATAGAATTTAGGAAATTATAACAAGTATATGGAAGAGAAAACCGACACTTAAATATTGAGGTAGAGTGATAGAGAACATGTTATGGAGAATGTTAATGACAACATTTCCATAAACCATATGTGTGCAAAATGTTATATATATCATTAAAATGTTGATAATAATAAATCATTTTTGTTTCAATACCATATTCTTATAATTGTGTATTTTTTTACTATCTATGAATATAAGAAAATATACATACTTGACATGTTTCTATAAGCACAATCTTATCCTTTGGTTTGGCCTTGAACAATTTCTACTTAATCTATCAGCACAAGTCGAATCATATGGTGAGGAAATACATAAATATTTAAAACCATAAAAAATGGTCAACGTAAACCATATCATAAATTGTTAACCTTATGTTTGATAAAAAAATATCAAAATCCAAAACATTATAAGGTCACTGATTTTGAAAAATGAACATATGATTAATAAAAAAACATTAAGTAGCTCTAAACTGTCACATTCCAAACATGTGAATACCTTTATCATTTATTCTAATAAAACATGGTAATAACATGAATTACTATAAAACACTATTGAAAACATTCATTCATCCTTATTACAAATGTAAAACATAGGTTATTAGATATGTTAATGTCCAATTTAAATTATCCATATCAATCATATCTCTATAAAACATTAATTACATCAACATGAGGAACATATTAAGGGTTATCAATCATGTGTTTTGTAAGAAGATCTCGTTTCCACTGAATCACTCTTCTTGGTGCCATTCAAAAAATGATTTCAGATCCTTTAGTAAACTATAAAGCAATACCATCAGTAAATATTTTAGATTTATTATGATGATAATATCATCAATAAAATTTTTTAAAACATATTTCATGGATCCAAACATAAAATAATATTACTCATTCCACTTCGGTTGTATTAATATAATTATATTTACATAACCCCTTAGCTTCATCAGAGGTATATTCCCTTGAAGCATGGGGAATTCATTTATGTAGTGCCCACATCCTTAAAATTAAATCAATTAATATTTTTATTATTTCTTCCTTATTCATTTTTTCCTGGTGAAACATTTATACTCAACTATACGAAACTATGAATCCCATTATGCATTTCTTATGGTGAATCTTTTCATAATTGTCACATTTGGGAAAATCATTCTTTACCTTCTTCCATTTATCTGTAATTTGATCTTCTTTAATCTTCTTATCTCGATTCCATTTGACTCTATGGGACATGGATAATTATTTTTCTATCTTAATATTCAATAATATTATTTCATTATATGATAAAAAAATATTGAGAGACAACCACCATTTAGAGACAAGGATTAGACCCTTCAATTTAGTAAAACTACATTATGGGGGCATCTATCACAGAAAAATATCTAGCATCAAATAATTTCAATATTGAACATGTTCGTACATCTAGAAAATTTTAATTTTCACAAAATCATTACGAATCCCTAATATATCTATAAATTTCATAGTTCCAGTAATAGAAATATCAGTTTCCTAAGCAGGGTAACCTCTATACTAGGCATGTTTATTGATACCATTATACCTCAAATGATTAATTTCTAAATAATTACATACAATAGATTAGGTCATAAAATTATATAAAATAATTTTAAATCCCAATACTTGTGAAATTCATATCATAAATATAAATATTTATCCATAAAAAATCTCATAATAAAAAAGGGTTATTTGTAGATATCATTAATTTCAAATCCTTCATAATGGGTTAGAAATTAATTTTTAATTATCCAAAGAATATCCACTATGATTTTAAAACTAGTTTCTTGGTGACAATTATTTTTTGGTATTATGATATTCTTGAGTCAATACCGATGAACCTTTTTTGTATTTATTACTCATAGGCACCTCTGTTCCAAATTCTCTTCCACATTTTGTATGTAGACATGTATTTTTTGTATAAAGGACCACATAATATTTATTATACAAAACATTGATGGAGTTATTCTATTATTATCATTAAATTATATCACAATATTATGTTCTTAAATATATATCATCCTAAATCTAGTTTCCAAGGATTCCACTAAACATATTTTGATGCCAACTATTGTGACCTGGACCCCAAATTTCTAGATCCATTGCCTTACATTTTAAATTAGCTTAATTACAAGAAATAAAATCCTGAAAGGCCAAAAAATATATAATATTTTGATAAATAGGTATAAAAATGATATCCAATTTAAATCTTACATAGCTAAAAAAACATAATACCTAACAAAATATAATAAACTGAATCCTTGAAAACTCATTCAAATATCTCTTATTCATGACATGGTGAAAGGATATTAAATAAGGGTTAGTTAAAACAATATCTATGATTTATGTAAAGTTGAAGAAAACACGAATTAATAAGAATAATCAACATTTCATTATTGATAACTAATCATAAATTATATAAAAGTAACATGACTTTCATTTTGAGATAATGAATAATCAATATGGCATGGTAAATAACTAAAAACACATAACCTTTATTCAATAAACAAAGAATGAAATGAATCCGCAGATAATTTCATAGGAAATCTCAAGGATAATAATAAAAAATGAATCCTCAATTAAGGCAGTTTATAATTATTAGATTCCATGTTTCACTAGTACATGATACCAATACTATCATGACCATTCACAAGAAAAGTATATAATATACCATGTAAAGACCAATATGATTTTCCCAAATAATTTATATCTTGAGACTACCAAGACATTGAGGGGATTACATTAAATAGACCCCAAACCATTTTCATACTATTATAAATAATTCCCTATATATTGAATGACTGATTTAATTCATAAAAAATATGATTTTTCATCATATATCTGTATAGTGTAATGGATATAGATTTATTAATACTTCCTCAATTAATCAAAATAATTTCAAGGTTAATAAAATATGTAAACATTTTATACATATTAGGTAATAAAAATATTAATCCAAAATTAATATGTTTATTTAAGATAAATATAATTTCTAATGATAAATGATTATAATAAAATATTTTATATATGATAATGATAACAATCATAAATGAAAGTGATATTTCATAATGACTTTTAAATTTTTTATTTTCATGTAAAATCTCCATGTAGGAAATAATACAAATTGAAACTTACAACACCATGGATAATAAGGTATTCATGATATTACATGTCAAAATGGAAGTAAATACACTACATAAAAGTGAATTGGTTAATAATAACAAATAATCATCAATTAAATTTAAATTTAGATGATTTCCATTACCTAAAACATTATCTTGGTTATATTATCTTTAACCTCATGTGTAATGATATTAAGAATGATATTAACTTATCAAAAACTATACCCATATTCATAATATCAAATATTATTCCTCTATAGCATCGTATCACCCATTGGTTAAGGATTTCTCATTGTTTTAATTGATTTGGGTAATAAATGGTTTAGTTATTAAAAAGTTTTGAATGTTTATTTTTTTTATTATGAATTTGAACATGATTTATATAATCTCTAAAATTAAATACCTGATTTAAATATCATATATATTCATTATATAGTTATTTAGTTTAATATATAAAATTTGGTGGTAGGAAGTGAAATACGCCAACCAGAAAGACGGTAGGTTGTACGTATGCATGAAAACTATTTCAATTTTTATAGCATATGGAATGAAAGAATGTAAATTATATATATATAATATCATTATAATATATGTTTTATTTCATATATATAACATACCTTTATTAAACAAATCCATTAATATATTCCCTATAATGAGTTAATGAATAAAAATTCTTCGTGAGGAGGCTGTCCACCATAAACATGAGGCACATTATCACTTTCCCCAAAAAATAGAAATTATATAGGTATGTATAATATAATAATTTTATAAGTATAATAACATCATATATATATCATATATGTCATATATAAACAAAAAATAATTAATTATTCCAAACCTTGAAATATGGAAATGAAAAAATGGATGGCATTCATTTGGAGGGTTGTGGTCTGCGGTACACATAAACGATGATTTGGTAACCCATTTGATTGAAGTGTCAAATTTTTTAGGTATTAACCTTAAAATAATAAAAATAATTATATTTAAGATGCCGAGGTTATTAATTAATAATTTAATAAATGGAATTGAAGGAGGTGGATGGGAAAATAGAAAATGATATTAAAAGAACAATACCTCTTTAGCGAGTATCCATCGTAGGTTCACTCTAATAAATTATTATGTTAGATTTCATTAAATTATAAGGAATATATGAATGTGCTTGAAAATTTTAAGAGTGATTTGGTTAGGTATTATATAAACGTAATTGTTTTTAATGGAAGTGAATACGAGGTGTGAGTAAAAAATCATAGTTGAGGAGGAGTGGCATTCTTGTAAATACCCTAATGTATTCACTATTGGGAGGTATCCCATACCTCATGCAACTAAAAATTGATTAATAATAAAGTGTAGGGGTATTTAGTTGATTAACACATCCAAAAAAAGAAATAGATGCATTTTGATAATGACCATACTTAACTCTTATGTTTCCCAATTTGTTTTTACCATTTTGGTTTCTATTAGGTAAATAATTTTCTAACATACTTGATTTATCAATTAAGAATAAATTATAATTATGATTATTATATAAATTTTACCCACTTATTATAAATATTATATCTAATTATTTATAATAAAACTCTCATGTGTGTTGGAAATTAATTTTAAAAGAAGCCCATGCAATGTGTAAAAATATTACTTTAACCTCAACTTCACCAATAGAGTTTTTAATATTTAATGGTCAATATGTTCATCATAAAATATGAATTGATCCATAAAAGGAATATATTTTATATTTATTAAAATCCTAAAATAACTTGGAAGAGGATCCATTTTTTAGTAATCATAAATAATTTAATAAAATATCATTTATTAAAAAATAACAATAATGCTATTTTTGACATAATTTATTTAATTTATATTTACAAGATTAAATAAATTTATGGGATTGGAATTTATTAAGCCAAAACCTATGTAAAATAATATATTAATCAATGTAATTAATGGAATATAAAAATTTATTCAATTTAATTTTATTTTAATATTTTTTAGTATCATTCATTTTAGAAAATTATTATCTAATTAATTCCATCATGAGTGTTTCAAAATTATTTTAACTAACAAATTCATCAAAAAAATTTAAAGATAAATTATTATGATGAATAAGCATAATTTAAAACTCAAAATAATAATTATAATTGAACTGATGTTTTTTTCCCTTAATCGAAATCATTATAAATATTAAAGTCAAGGAATGTTCCTTTTTTTGTATTTTTATTTAAATAACTAATAATATAGGTCAATTTCATGGAATTGTATCATAGTAACTCAGAAAAAACATGAATAAGATGGTTAGGTTATAAATATGTCTATAAAATGGGTGTTGGATAATTTTCTAGGTCATTCTACTCCTCATAATCTTGGTTAACAACTATGTAAACTCGTTTTTACCGTAATAAATGTATTTAATGTTAAAAAATTTCAATTTTCAATATCGTAAAAAGTTATTTTGAATATATTAGATAGTATTAATTATTCTAATTCAAAACATAGATTCCATTTACTCTGATTCAACTCTGATAAGTTGTATGATTTAATTTAACGTTAATTCCACTGAAACAACAAGAAAGAATGTTTTTAATTTTAAAATGTTCAATGTTTATACAATTTTTATTTCAGTATTAAATATTAATAATATTAAAATTTCTTATATTAAAATAATAGATCAATATTTTTACTATTTTTAGTTTTAAAAAAATTAACATTATGACTTAACATTATAAATCATTTAGAAGAAAATGCAGCTTTCAATTAAAATCCAACATTTTTCAATATTTATCATAAAATGAATCTTTTCATAAAAGTACAAAAAATTACACATAAGATAATAATTAATTTAATAATTATAATTTATGTTTATTTTTTGATAAAATTTATCAAAAAGTTGAAAATTTAAATTTAAAATTATTGGTGCCTTGCACGATTAAACATAATTTTAGGAAAATATTGTTTTTCAGAAACCATTTCTTTTTATTATAAATTATATTTATTTTATTTTGAATCAATAAAAATGTAAAATCAATATAAATTCACAAGTTTTTTAATCCTGTTTATTTATTCCATCCAAACATCTAGTCTATAACTATCATATTAAATAATAATTTTAATAGTATATTGTTGTTCGGTAAAACATAGTCCTTTGTGTAATACAATTTATCGAAGGAACTCTATATCACATGTATGTAAAGATATAATAGATGATCCATGTATCATATTCTATTCAATAAAATGTTATTATTTTATAATTTTCCTGTTTTTACAATTATATTTTAAAACTACTGTTTCTTTGAATGAAATCTTTCAAATATAAAAAATCTATTTAAGAATAAAATTTTAAAAATACAAAAGGTGTTTCATTATACCACATTATAATAATTTATCAACAAAAATTATATCACTATAATATAAACAAATTAGGATACATTGGCTTTTTCATATCATTAGGTTTCCACAAAGCTTCTTCAAATTGATGGTTTCCCCTTAAAAATTTTGATAAGATGAAGGGTGTTTTTTCATAGAAAATTCTCTCTAGAATTATGAATCTCCACTGGGCGTACCTCATAAGATAGATATTTTATTATTTGTACAACTGCTTAGATTTTTTACATATGAATGATTAGGTATGTAATTACATAAGATATATAGATGGACCACATCATGAAATTGAGAGAGATTCGGTGAATGATCTAAGAGATAAGCTCCCATCCAGATATAATCAAGAATCTTGAAGAAGACAATATAAAAAAGGCTCAACAATACTTTCATTATGAATATCATTAGCATATTCTCATGTGAAACTAATTGAAGTTTGATCCCAAGAACTTTGACCTCTATATCTTTTCATTTATTTTCATCTAATATTTTCTTTTGATTAGGAGCTTCCTTGATATTCTACTAAATAGATATAACATTATCTTTTAGTTCCTCAACAAAATCACATCCCAATAGATTTATTTCTCCACTCTCATCCATACACATTGGAGTTCTTAAATTCCTTTCATAAAGGGATTCCTAAACATTCATCATAATTCATGAGTGAGATATATTATTATATGAAAATTATCACAAAGAAAAGTGTTTATTTCAACCACCTTTTAATTCCGTAGTGCATTATATTAATATATCATCTAGAGTTTCAATGTTCATGTTAGACTAATAATATATCTGAGGATTAAAATTAATAGTGAAATTGAACTCTATATCAGTATACCAATGAAGACATATCTGAAACATGAAATTAATCTTTAGATCCCAATCATATACAATAATACATAGTACTTCATAAAACCTTACATATTCCTTAATGTATACTCTATAAATTGTTTTAAGATATAAATCATCATGTATAATAAGGATATTTTATTACTTATGAATGTGATAAACTACAATCCCAATAGAATTATGAATTTCTGATGCTTTGAAAAGTTTGATGAAAAAATATATATGATGGTGTTCTCCCATTTCAATTATGGTATGAGTCATTATTGTAACATCCCAATATATTTCGTCTCACGATCTTAACTTACCAATAACCTATGAACCATGATACCAACTCTGTGAAATATTAATTTATGATATCCCATCGTAATTTCTATTTCCTATATCTTTACATAATTAAACTTACATGAGAAATATAGGATAATGAACAATACACTTCATCCAAAAACACATTCTTCAAGTTTCATATATATGGGACACAAAATTGATTTCTAAATGTTCTTATTCCAAGATGATCATGGTTGAACTCAAGAACATTCCCCACCTTCTTCTTTTATTCAGCATATTCCATTTATTCTTTCCTTGTCATCTCTCAGATGGATGGTTGAACATTCATCTAAGAAAGATAAAACACATAAAATTTCCTCATAATTTCATGATTTATCTTCTAAAAGTCCTAACAAATTATATCTGTTTTATTCCCCATCATAGAAAAATTTCCATATTGATTCCAACATAGAGAATCATCCACCTTGTATTTATTCCCAGTGTGTTAATGTACTGAGAAATCATAATATTTGATCAACTACAACCATATTATAATTCCCATATTCAATCCATTCTATGTAAACATATGCATCAATATTGTATTATATATATATATGACATGTTTCATCATACAATAATGGACTCCATATATTCATTACTAAAATTTCCATTTCAAACACTAAATCATGAGTTTGGTAATTTTTATCATGTATTTTTAATTGGATAGAGACATATGATATCACTATATCTTTTTACATGAGGATACATCCCAATCCCTTATTTGATGTAACAATAAATATCAAAACCCCTTCTTTACATTAGGGTAGTGTATGAATAAGCTTTTTAACCAATATTCTATTCGGTTCATTGAAACTATATTCACATACATCTATCTAAAAGAAAATTGTAATGATCTGCTATCTTTAATTCACTTGGGAGTAAAATGAATCATTACTAGGCCTTAAGCGACATCCCCAAGATGCCATAGGACATAAATAACTGATGAAGGGTTTCAAATACATGTGGGAGAAGACTTACCCTTTAAGAAATAAACTAATAAATCAATAAAGCATAACCAAACCATCAACTAAATGATTCGTGAACAAAATAATGACAACTAAACTAATTCATGTTTCTCAAAACCACATCAAAGTGTGTTACATTGGAAGTCCTAACCAGTATCAAAGTAAATAGTGGGTAAACAACTCAGGACTCTCGAGAGACATAAGGAATCCACGCTCCACAATCTCTAAGCTCCCCAATCATCAAAAAACCCAATCATCAAGATGTAGTGCTAAAATGTGGGAGATGTTGTGTTTTCCCCAATCCTAGAAAATCTTATCAGTAAGAGAAAAAAAGAGCCATAGCAGTTGTGATTATAAAAATCTGCAGGTTTTCCCCAAATAAATCTTACTCACACCACTATGATAGAAACATTGGCCACAATTATATAAAATAGTTCATCCGAAATAATTTACCAAAACCGTTTATAACCAAATACAAACATGTTCCCAAAAACCATTTATGACCAGTGGAAACAAAACTAAACGATAAAAATTTCCCCAAATTTTTTCCCCAAAAAATAACTAATAAAATATTAAAACCAAATATTATTATCATTTGGAATACCCATTCCATAGTTCACAACACAACCACACACGCGTGAATCTTTTGATAGTTCCATACTCATTGGCGGTCTCTCGTCCAATTACCTTGTGTCCCAATGATGCACGCCTTAGATCTATGGTCATTTCCCATACAACCCAATGGTACTATTACCTTATTAAGGGATCATTAATCATGAAATCAGAACAACTCCATTAATGATAAATATTCCCATTACCAAATTAAACCACTTTAATTAAACAGATCTATTATAGAAAACTAATGCACAACCAATTTCAATGTAACATTTAATTTTAATAAAACATTAGCATTTATTGTAAGAAATATAATCTAATTTATATACCAACAATCCATAAAAATCCCTTTTTAAAATCCAAATTTAAAAACCAAGAACCAAAGAACTCATTCAAAATCCCCAATTTTCCAGATTTCACATTGTCACTCAAGAAGGTTTCAAAAAAGTGTTCAAAAACAAAATCATAACAAAATTTTCACAATAAATTCAATTTTAAAGCATTCCAATCAGTTTTAATAAGAATATTCAAGAGTTAATCCACCTACCTTGAATATTTTGATTGAAAACTAGAATGAAGGAAGAAAGCACAAGAAAACCAGGTTGAATCTACAAAAACCCACCATCGACATCTTCTCCTAGAAATATCAAGACCAAATATCAACATATTTTTCATCTATAACCATAGATATACCCATAATAGGTGTAGATATGAGAAAACAACATAAGAGGAGATGTAGATCTATGTATATATATGAAACCGATCTATAACTAAGAAGAACGATCACATACCTCAAGAATACATATTTAATTCACGAAGGAAAGCCTTCAGATCAACACAAAAACGTTTGGAAAGGGTTATCCTAACTTAAATGGGGATTAATCTTGAATTAGGTCCGTTTAGGGTCAAAAAACAAGGGATTTATGGAAAAAAACGAGTGAGATCCTATATTTAAGGACCTCATTTTGACTCTGCCCGTGGTTTGACAACAGTGTTAAGAAAACTATGTGCTAACCATGCAGTAGCCAGTACCCAAATGACCTAACCTTACATGGTCTCCAAAACCATGCTCCAACCATGTTGGACCTACTACCTCAAGAGGACCACTACACATGGTTTTGCCACATGGTTTGTCAAATTGTGCACTGCCCATGGGACCCTAACATAGCCCAAAAAACATAAAAAGTTCTCCCAAATCTTCTATCCATCACCATTACACATTATAAAAAATAAACCAACATGTAAGTGTTACATATGTGAAAAATAGGTTACTAAATTATCCCCAAAATTGGTATTTATGTCCTTAGAAAGTAGAAAAAATTCACAACCATGAAAGAGTTCTGGCCACTACTCTTTCATCTCCTTATTCTATTCCCAAGTTTCTTCATGAACCTTACCATGAAGACATAAAAACCGTACTAGACTGATGCTTTTTCCACACAATACTTTCTCTTATTTATCCACAATACTCACTAGGATATGTACCAATGAATCATCTTGATCTAAGTCGACGATATCGCATCATATCACATGGTGAGGATCAGTCTGATACTTTTTCATCTTCAATACATGGAACATATTATGCACTGAATTGATCCATGGTGGTTATGCCAATCGATACGCCACCTCTCCAACCAGTTTCAATATCATGAATGGGCCAATGAATCTAGGAGATAACTTTCCCTGATTCTAGAGGAGATTATTTCCAAGTCATGTAGAGATCCTTAAGAACACATGAACAATGACATCAAACGAAAATAACATTCAAAGATGACCCATATAAGATTTCTGATGAAATTAAGCTCTCTCCATCCTCTTTCTGATCAACTGAATCTTCTCTATTGTTTCGTGGACACAAATCATCCCAACTAGTGAAGTCTCACCTCCTAACACAGAAGAGAACGACAAGGATGCACATATAGTGCTTCAAAAGGAGCCATTTGTATCGAGGCCTGATAGTTGTTATTTAATGATAACTCTTCCAAGGATATATTCTCTTCTCGTGAGCCACTAAATTATATTACACAAGCATGAACCATTTCTTTCAACGCTTGAATCATCTTCTCGGATTTCCTATCCATCTGAGGATGATGCATCATTCTCAAATTCAACTGATTCCTATGGTATTTCTGTAAGTATTTTGAAAAACAAGATGTGAACCTCAGATATCAGTTTGATACTATTGACACTAGTATACCATGACTCTTCACCACTTCTTGGATTTTGATTTCTCATAGATCCTCCACCGTATGAGTTTCATGAATATGGAAGAAATGGGCCAATGTGGTGAGTTGATCCACTATCACCCATATGGTATCGTGTTTTGAAACAATTCTTGGGATTCTAATAATAAAATCCATCGCTATCTTCTCCCATTTCCACACTGGGATAGGTAATATAACATGTTCATTGTTCTCTAATGTTATTCCATAAATTCCGGACAAATTAAACACATAGCGACAAACTTGTCCACCTTTCTTTTCATGCATCTCCACCAAAACTATGCCACCAACACCTTATAAATATTATTTTTACCTGGATTTACATCCCATATTTAATGGAGGTAAGAATGAAGGAGTTTTTTCTAACAAGTCATAGGTAAAACCATCCAATCAATAAAACAGAAAAATGAAGTCCTATCATGTTTCCAGCCTTCAATGGTATCCCATCCATTGAGTTTTGAACTCATAATAAGACATTATACAATAGTTTTTTGTGCCTATTTGACCATATTTATCAAATTAAAAACAAGAATATATAAAAAGAAAACCACAAAATCCCCTCATCCTTCACATTCCACATTCATGACAGCTTGGAATGGCATCAATTTCCATTCATATATAGCTTCATTCGCCAGATGATCATATGACTTTCTACTCAATGCTTCCACCACCGAATTACCTTTTCCCAGTGTATAAATAAAGTCAAAGTGAAACATCTAGAGATAATCCATCCATCACATTTTCATCCTATTCAAATATCGATGTGAGAAAATGTGTTTCATGCTTTTGTAGTCCGTGAACATAGTACATTTCTCACCAAAGAGGTAATGTATCCTTGTTTTCAAATCATGTGTGACTAAATCTAACTCCAAATCTTGTGTTGTGTAATTATTCTCATGAACCCTCAACTACATTGAACCATAAGCAACCACATAGTCTCTTTTCATGAGAACACAACCCATCCCTGATCCCGAAGCATCACAGGAAATGACATACCCCTAATCTAATTCTGGAAAAATCATGATAGGTGTTGATGTAAGCCAAAATTTCTCTTTGGGAAAACTTTTAGCATTACTCTATCCTTTGTAATGGATCATTATTCTTTTTTTAGTTTTCATTAGAGAATCTAGTCATGAGAAATCACAAACAAAGTGTCGGTAGTATCCAACAAGTCCAAGAAAACATCATATCTCTAAGGCATTATTCGATGTTTTCACAAGATAATAGCTTCTTTATTTTTTAGATCTAAAAAAACAAATTTCTTACAAATTACAGGGCCATGAAAACATAATTACTATATAAAAAATCACATGTTGATAATTTTTTTTACAAACGATGATCTCTCGTAATTTGTAACATTGTTCCCTGGGGTTCCTCATAGTCATCCCTTGTCATTGAATACACCATGATGTTTTCCACAAACACCACAACAAATGAATCCAGATATATTTGGTGAATTTGTTAGACTGAAAGGCATGACTACATATTCATAGTGGTCATATCTACATTTGAAAGATATCTTTGAAATATCTTCCATTCAAACTCACAATTGGTGATACCCTGATCACAAGTCAATTTTTGAGAACCATTGAGGTCCCCATAATTGATTGAACAAATAATCAATGCATGGAAGTAGATATTTGTTCTTTATAGTAACTTGGTTAATATTACAATAATCAACACACATTCAAATAGTAATATCTTCTTTCTTCATGAACAAGACCCATGATATCCATGGAGACATACTTGGTCAAATGAAACCTTTTCATTCCATCTCTTCCAACTACACTTTCTATTATCATAACTCTGTTGGTACCATCCTATAAGACATAAGGGAAATAAGACCGGTCCCCATAAGGAGATCCATCATAAACTCGACTTACTTTATAGGTGTTAACCCTGATAGTTTTTTGGAAAAGACATATGTAAATTGATATTGGACTGTTGGAAAATTATTTTCCATGATCTCTTCCATTGATTCCAAAGCCAATGCTACCAAATGGTAAGAGGTCATTCCCACCATTGGTGCCAATAAGCTCTTTTAAACATTATTTATCATCCTCTTTCCTCAGAAGATATGATTGGTGCCTTCCTTAGTCCTGAAACTCATTTTCTCCTATAACATTTGATGTGATCTTTAAAAACATCAACGAATCCATACCTATGATTACATCATAGACATCGATGTCTAGAATCGAGAAGTCCCATTTTAGCTCAACTCCATCAACAGTTATAGAACATTATCTACACACAATGTCTTGATATTCTCTTTCACTAAGAGGAGTTTTTTTTTCTAAAATACAAGGAATATTTTTCAATATTAACCATAGAAAATCAACAGCACTAGATGAAATGAAAGAATGCAATGCACTAGTACCAAAGATAACTTGATCAAGGGAAGAATTCAAAATATTTGTACCCCCACCATAAATTATCTAACCCAATCATCAACAATTGTCTCCTCAATACCATACAATTTCTTCATCGTTTCACTATTCTCCTTGATTCCTTGATCAGATTTCCCTAGATGAGGTGTCATGGTATTTCTTGAATCACCATGGCTAGATTTTCTCTATTGACAAGAAAATTTCTTTTTTCCTCGCCATGTTGAATCATATGATGCTTCTGATGCCTGAGAATTTTCTTGAGCACCTAACCTTGGAGCTCTGCAATAATAGAGCATAAGATTCCCCATATAATTATAGTTCTGACTTGCTCTATGTTGTGATGTACACACTCTCTTTATGTGGTCAAGAGACCCATATTGAAAACAACCTAGTTTTCTGTAGGTGTCATCATACCACCCCCATTGATATCGAGATGTCACGTTCATCAACAATCAGTCTTTTCATCATTTCTATATAATATGTAATGTAGACCACCACAATCTCTGATTGAATCTCCTACGTTATCCTTGATTCAAAGATGTGTGCCTTCAAGGAATCACTTTCTATGACTTCTGGTGAAAATCCTAGAAAATTAATGAAATCATCCTCATACTCCATGATACAGAGACTCTCTTGTTTCAGGCTGAAGAAGTATATTATTTCTGAGAACTTGAACATCTGAGTATTGGATTTTTTGTTGAACTATTCCTCAAAATCATTCTATATGTGGAATTTATCCAATTTTTCATGCACCACTAAAACCCGAAATTGGTGTGAAAGATCCTCAAGCATTTACGTCACCATCTTGACCTTTAGCTCCACTAGTGTGCCGATGAACGCAAAAATATTATTCATCCTATTGAGACACAACTCCAACATATTGGGTTCAACATCACCCTAAAATTTATCTTGATTATGCCTCATGAAATGGATGGTATTATCCACTTTCCCTAGCTCATTCCTATAGTTCCCCATATCCATAGATTTAAAATCTTGGACAATACTCTGGATTAGCTCTTGGTTCAATCATGGATTAGGTGAAACCATATTCTATGCAACTTTTTCAAGTTGGTTTTGATAATGCCTACCCAGTTCCATTTTCAATTCCCACGAATAACACCCTCAATCTCACTCTCTAAAAATTGATGTATTGGAATTTTAAATTCTATCACATCAACAATCACAATATTTATTTCCAAAACGACCCTTTATATGTTCAGTAATTTTTGAAACATTTATTCATGCTTTTGAAAACCAAACCATTTTCAGAATACACCAAATAATCTATTTTCTAAATCATTCATTTGAAAACAAATTCTAAATTTTTCTAAAATGTACACCTTCGCACAAAAACATAAATCACTACTCCAAATGAAATATGAAATCCCAGTCTGATTTCATTCCTGCACAATGCATGTCATTCTCATCTTATTGGCTAAACCCATGAAAATGAGATTCCAAGATACTAGATGTGTCTCCAAACACTTGTGTACCCAACTCCCTCGTAACATGAAGTTCATCATAAATGGGTTAGTTACATCCTTTTGGGATACACGATTCATGTCCCAACAATCCTAATCCTTTCTAATATTTCATCCCAAATAATATAAGATAAATTATTCCCACTCCAAGACCGAAAATATTGATGACTACATGTTAGGCAAGGGTCGAACAAGCTGATAACAATTTTCCCATAAGGAAGGACCATACTAATACAATTTGTAATGACTCACCAATTTCCATTGGCTTGGGAGTACAAAAAATCATTAGTGGGCCTCAAGAAATATCCCCAAGATGCCAAAGGCTGTAAATAAATGTTGATGGGTTTCAAATACAAATGGTGGACGATTTAACCTTTAGATAATAAACTATTAAACCAACAAACCTTACCCTAACCGTCTATTAAATGATGCATGAGAACAATAATGGAAACTAAACAACTTCATGTGTTTAAAAACCATAACAAAGTGTGAAACACATTAAGACCAAACCTGAATCAATGTAAACAATGGATAAACAAGTCAAGAATCTCAATAGATCACAAGACTCAATTCTTTAAAACCTCTAATCTCTACATTCACCGAACTACCCAAACATCATGAGGCAGTGCTAAAAATGTGGGATACCTTACTTTTTCCATTATCCATGAAAACGTCATCTACAAAAGTACCAATGTTCCAAATAAGGGGAGAGTATAAAACTCAGTAGTTTTTCCCCAATGACATCCTTACTCATTCCACTAGGATAGAAAAGTTATACTCATTTATAAAAAAAATTATAATTTTTTTACCAAAGCAGTTTATAAACATATAAAAACAAGTTCCAAAAAATATTTGTAACCATGTGGAAACAAATCTAAACGAAAACAATTTTTATCAAGTTATTTCAGAAGAAAAATAACAAATCTGAGCTTAAATCCAATTCTTATTTTCATTTGGCATACACATTCCACAGTTCACAACACACCCACACATGCATGATTTGTTTGACAATTCCATACTCATGAGAGGTCTCTCATGCAATTACCTTGACTCCCAATGAAACATGCCCTCAATCAAGGGTCACATACCTTGAAACCAAATGGAACTCATCCCTTATTAAAGGACATTTATGCATGAACTCACACCAACTCCCTTTATGCCAAATGTTCCCCTTACCAAAATAAACCACATCAATAAAACTGATCTTTTATTGAAAACCAAAGCACAAAAAATTTCAAAGCAACATTTCATTTCCACAAACCATTCCCTTTTATTGAAAACAACTAATTACATTTATCTTCCAGCAATCCATAAAAATATCCTTTTTAAAATCCATATTTTAAATCAAAGAACCAAAGCTGTAACAACCCAATGTTTTTCAAGGAAAATTTCCTTCTTATATTTATGTCATAAAGTCACATGAAAACACAACATAATGAACAAATAAGTGATAAGTGACCTTTAAACATAAGTTTGTCACTTCTGTGTTTGGAATTTTGAAAATCCGGCATACACAGTTGTGTTCAAGATGATTTTTGGAGACTAATAAATCAAAAATAATTTTTGGTGAATAGTGACATTCCCTAATGAATAGTAACATATCCTTACAAATATTGATATACCCTAATGAATAATAACCTCACCAATGATAGTATAAAAATAATATTCAATTTGGAAGTATAATATTCCTGTGTTTTAGAATGATTTAATGCATGTTTTAAATCTGGTTTTTGATAATAAATTATGATTTTAAATAAATATTAAAATAATCATATATAGAAAATTATTTTTCAAAAATGGACTTCATTTTTTGGATTCTACGCATTGAAAAATGTAAATGGTGAATTTTGGGGATTTTTCTGAAATACATGAAATTTTGATGAATATTAGAATCTGATAATTCACAATAAATGCTAAATAATGGATTAATTGATTCATCAATGCTGTTCTATTGATGTAAGCCCACATGGTTCGAATTCACATGACGTAGATACTATTCATGGTCATGGAATACTTACTAGTCCTTGCCTTTGGAAGAAATAATAAATTAATGATTATAATATCAGAAAATCCCTCCTCTCCTCCACTATAACCCCCCACTCCCTCTTCTCTCCACTCCTCTCAAGCTCTATGACTTCTATAATTTCTACCCAAATCTCTCCCCAAGGTCTAACCGCACGTCCAAAATCTCTCAGCCTCATAAAAATACCGAAACCTCTCCCCATAAGAGGTTCACAAAGGATGAAGTCTCAAGAGGTAAATTCCACTTCCCAAATTGCTTCTTTTTTTAAAGTTCTTTTCTTTTTATTTCTTTCCCCACCTCCCTTCTCCATAATAGTATGAAAAATACAGTAACATACATTAAATGGAATTTTTTCATGCTAGTGGTATATTCCATTATCTCCTACCTTTCCCCACACTTTTATTAGAGTGAAATGAAAGCACCATTTGAGATGTGCTAATTTAAAATATTCAAGGACAACAGTTTATCAATTTCTTTTATTATCTTTAATTATGGTCATGATACCATTTGTGTTATCATTGAACCATATTATTATATATGTAATATATCCTATTTTTTGTTTATGTAATCTTTTGGTAAAAATGGAATTATGTTATAAATCAAAACACATTCTTTGTAATCAAATCCACTAATCAATAAAAACGGTTATCACTATGGTTATATATATATATATAATAATTTGACTTCACTATAAGTAACCTAAATAAAACCAAAACCATGTAATCTCATGGATATTAACTAAAGAATATAACTTCATTTCTTGACAACCACTTTCATCTTGCATATAATCCAAACTTTAATATAAGTGAACCGATCTTTTAAAGCCAAGTAAACAAACGAGCCCGAACAATGAAATTGAACCTTATAACTAATCAAAAAGGATTTGAAAGAACTAAAAAGGGTTATAATAAATAAATTAAATATATAAGAGGTTCTATAGTTATTAATTAATAAGCCCAATTTTTTTATTCAGGTCATCAATAACAAGTAGATAACACCAACAGATTTAAGGTAAGGGATTCTCCCCTTTTCACTCTTAATCAAGATTGTTCTCTATGCTATGCCTTTTTGTGTAATACCAAGTGAATGGATATTTTTATACACCTTCCCCATACTACACTAATGTTTTATAAGTGATTAGAAACTCTTTATATCTCTCATCATTCCCTCTTAGTTACACCAGATACCATGCCAATAAACCAAGATGGATTCTACCTGAACTTCCTATATTCGTTCGGGATGCTCTATCTTTCTTTGTACCAAAATTTTAATGTCTTTCATTTTATATAGAACTTCAAAATTATGTATATATTCTCAAAAATCATGTTCAAAGTACATATCCTTTACTTTCTTGGATATATAGGCTTTTATGTGAATCTCTCATCGATACTTCCCAATAAGCACACTCGTTTTAAAGGAACTTCATGAACTTTTAACCAATTTCATGTGAACAATATCTTATGTTTTAAGATGAATTTATCTTGGTAAATTCTGTATTTTTATTATGTAAACTTTCTTGGATCAATTCTTGTTTTATATAAAATAATATATTCTTTACTATTTTAAAAGCTCTATAGTATTTTCCTTAAATCCACACAAAAATGTTTTAATACTGATGTTTCTAAAATAAATTTCTCATATGTTGTCACTTATTTTTGACACCACATACCATGTTATATTCATATTTTCCCATATTAAAGTCCATGTATTTTCTTATTCATTCCTTACATGGACACTTTCGTGATACACCCATTTGTTATGATTTATGTCACTATGGTGGTACCCAATTCTTTCCATGGGTACCCTTATGTTTATGTATGGTTTATTATGTATGATTGTATATGTGGTATGAATATTTATGTAACAAGAATATGCATTAAAATTTTGAGATGGGTGCACCCAGATAGTGCTCCAATACATTGGGTAAGGATATGTCTCATGAGATGCGACGTGAAATGGGATTGGCGGTTAGCCTTGACCCATACTGAAATGGGAACCATGATTAGTGGTTATCCTCGAACCGTACTGAAATGGGAAACGAGATTAGCAGTTAGCCTTGACCTTTACTAATGATATGATTTATGATTCTGCTACATTTATATGATTCCATGTTTATATGATCCCATTCTTATATTAAATGATTTTATAAGTTTTATGCTTTGGATATCATTATGTCATGCCTCCTAACTCATGTTCTTGAGATGTATCCTTATATTCATTCCATTACTGGGATTTTTAGCTCATCCCTTTGTTAATGTGTTCCCCAGAGTACCCTATGATGATTTAAGAGGCCAAAGGAAGTTAAAATCTCTTTACGGATATTGAATAAAGAAGTTTTCTTTTAGCCCCATGTTTTATGTTATATGTACCTAGTGTTACAAGACACTAGACTTAACGATAATTTTCTTTTACTATGATGATTAATAATGCTTAATATAATGAAATGTTATATGTAAAAGGCTCGGGTCACTGTAGTTGGTATTAGAGGATGGTCTAGTTATTTTTAGAGATTAGGAATAGATCACCTTAGTGAGAACCATAAAGATTAGACTAAGTGCAAGAAAATAGTCCTAAATTTTGGTGAGCATAGATTAAGTGGTTTATGAAGAAAATACATCCTTGTATCGATATGAGTAGGTAGAGGCGGCTCTGGCACAGATGTATCTAGGGGTAATACCCAAAAACACCGCTTTGATCTAGACTCAATCGGGAACTGGTGCATCATAACGGTCCTTGATGCACTCTTGGTTATGAAACATCCAAGGGATATGCTTTGGTAGATTCACGAGCTTAGTAAAAACCATTATTAAGGGAAAAAGACCATAAGAATATAAGTTATGAAATAGATCGAGGATAACCTAGATATAAACCTAAGGAATCACGAGTTAAGATGTACTTCTTCTTTATAATTTTATCCTTTAATGTTCAATGTTTCCTTTTTATGCTCAATAGCTTAGTATTAAAGGCCTCTAATTATACATTCTTTTTCTTAGTTAATGGCAGGAAATAGAAGAACATGTTCCAACAAACAATGTGATAGTAAATTTGATGATTGTCTTAATGACATGCATGATGTGATAGAAGAGGGTGCTCAAAACATCATGGTAGTACTTGCTCAGCTGGCTCGAGTTATGAATAATAACTTGAATCTGGTGGAACGTACCCCTCCTCCAAGGAATGAGCATGTTTCCATAGAATCCTTCATGTGGAAAAGGCCTTACATGTTTAGCGTGTCTTCTGATCCCCTCCCCACAGAACAATGGATTAACTCCATTGAAAATATTTTCACTATCCTCTAGTGCTCGGAAGAAGAGAATGTTGTACTGGTAGTATATCATTTTAATGGGGAAGCTTATCAGTGGTGGACACTGATCAAGAATACATTGTCCCAAGAGGAAATTGATTCCATAGATTAGGAATAATTCCAGAGGATGTTTTTCAACAAATATTTTCCTCGAACCCTCCGTCTCAAGATGGAAAGAGAGTTCCGTGGACACAAGAAGAAGGAATATGAGTCCATCATGGTGTATGAAGTGAACATTTCAAGGCTTTCAAGGTATGCCACTAGCCTTGTCATGAACACCGAAATCACGGTGGATCACTTCTTTAGCGAACTAAAGTTGAGTCTACGAAAAGTGTTGGCGATTTGAGACTTCAACAGTTATGAGAAGATTTTTCGTTGTGGCCTCAAGGTTTAAATAGAGATCGGAGACTCTCAGTGGACTCATGGGCCTAGTGACAATAAGCAGAAAATGGATAACATCATGGGAGGTTCCTCAAATAAATCCCATGATGGAAAGAATCCTCACATTACCATTTGCAAGAATTGTGGGAAGAAGCATCGTGGTGACTATCTCAAGGGAACCAGGAATTGCTTCAAATGTGGGAAGTTTGGTCATATGGCCAAGAACTGCTGATGACATATGAAAATTCCCCCTAATGTTGAAGAATAATAGAACGTTCATATCAATAATCAGCCTACAGTGCAGTGTTTTAACTGCAAAGAGATTGGGCATTATGTGAACAAATTCCCTAAGCCGAGGGTTGTCGGAGGCAAGCAGTAGAAACCTCCAAGGCAACATGGAAGGGCTTATGCTATCACTACTACTGAGGTGGAGTCGTAAAATGATGTTGTGATAGGTACGCTTGTTATTCATTCACAAATATAGAATGTACTATTTGATTCTTGTTCTACACATTCTTTCATACCATGCAAGTTTAGTAGAACGGTTCAAACACCAACTCAAAATTTGGAGGAAAAGTTATCTATGAGAGCAGAAAATGGGGAAATTATTTCATCCATGGTTTATAACTCTTCCCCAGTAACGTTTTGTGGACTAAACCTCCTAGGAAATCTTGTCATATATCCTTTAGTAGAGTTTGATGCTATCTTGGGCATGGATTGACTATCTTTGTACATGGTCAACATCAATTGTCAGGAAAGATATATTACTCTTCACATCCCAAAGCATCCTATGATTATTTAGAAGTGCACGGAGGAAGATCATTCTCCTTTAGAATCTTTGTCTCAAGGATGGATATTGCTTCCTTATGAGCATGCATACCTAGCTCCAATGATTGAGACAAAGGAGAGAATCATGCTTGAAGACATGCCCATCATGAGGGATTACACTGATGTATTCCGTGAAGAGTTGTATGGTCTTACCCTTGACCAAGAGGATGAGTTCTCAATTGAACATATCCCTAGATCTCTACCAATATCAAAGACACCTTAAAGAATGGCCACCATAGAGATAGAAGTGCTGAAAAAGTAGTTACATGAGAATATGGAGAAGGGTTTTATACGACCGCGTGATTCACGGTGGGGTTCTCCTATCCTCTTCGTCAAGAAGATGGATGGATCAAAGCGCATCTGCATTGATTATCATGATCTCAATAAAATAACAATAAAGAACATGTATCCCCTTCCACGGATAGATGACTTGTTTGATCAGCTTCGTGGGGCCAGTTATACCTCTATGGTGGACCTTCGGTCGGGATATCACCAACTAAAGGTGAGGAAGGAAGATATTACCAAGACTACCTTTCGAATAAGGTATGGACACTATGATTTCATAGTGATGGCCTTCAGACTCACTAATGCTCCAATAATTTTCATGGATTTGATGAATAGAGTCATTAGAGATTACCTCGACAAATCTGTGGTGGTCTTTATTGATGATATTCTGATATACTCCAAGATCAAAGAGGAACATATGGTGCATTTGGAAATAGTTTTAAAGACTTTGTGAAGGGAGAAGTTGTATGAAAAGTACAGTAAATGTGAGTTCTGGATTGATGAAGTATCATTCTTGGGGCACGTTATCATGAGGAAAGGGATATATGTGGACCCTTCTAAGATGAAGGCAATTGAATAGTGGCCATGGCCAACTTCTGTAATGGAGATCTGCAACATTTTAGGTCTAGCTGTGTATTATCGATGATTCATGAAGAACTTTAATGATTGTCAAACCCAATTTCCAAGCATACATGAATGAGAGTAATGTTCGCAAGGACACAAGAATGTGAAGACTATTACAAGGAGTTGAAAAAGAGGCTTATCACTGTGGCAGTACTCACACTCCCTTCAAGTGGAGAACTCTTTGTGGTGTATAGCGATGATTCTAAAAAAGGATTAGGTTGTGTGGTAATGAAAAATGATAAAGTGGGAGCCTATGCCTCAAGGAAACTGAAAATCCATGAGCAAAACTATCCCACGCATGATTTAGAGTTGGCGGTTGTGATAACTGCGTTGAAAATATAGCGGCATTTTCTCTATGGGAAAAAATGTGAGATATATACTGACCACAAGGTTCTCAAATATATATTCACATAGAAAGAGATTAATATGCACCAACGAAGATGGATAGAGATCATTAAAGATTATGACTGCTCAATCCACTACCATCCCGGTAAGGTAAACAAGGTGGAGAATGATCTATGTACAAAGGATCATGCATCTTTATCAATGATGAGAATTGAAAAGGATCTGATCTTTATAGAGTTTCGAAGGATGGACATGGGAATCATTAAGGGAGGAACATCATCTATTCTTTCTCAATTGATTTCTCAACCATCCCTCTTGGAGAAAACAATGTTTGCTCAAAGAAACAATGTGGAAATTCAAAAAAGGGTGGAAGCTGTTAAAAATGGGAAATCCTCCGATTTCAAAATTGATGAAGAAGGAGTTGTAAGATTTGGGACATGATTATGTGTACCATCTGATCTATGAGATAATGAAGGAGTTATTGAATGATGCACATAGCTCGACCTTCTTTATCCATCCTAGGATTACCAAAATGTACCGTGATCTCCGAGAACACTTCTGTTGGGATAACACGAAGAAAGAGATTGTAGATTATATATCAAGGTGCTTGGTTTGTCAGCAAGTTAAAGCTGAGCGAAAAAAGTCCAAAGGTACGATCCAGCCATTTCCTATACCCATGTGGAAATGGAAAAATGTTACTATGGACTTTGTCACGGGTCCCCCGAAGACGTCGAAGGGAAATAATGTGATATGGGTTGTGATTGACCGACTCCCCAAGACATCCCATTTCATCGCTATTCGAGAAGATCTCTCGATTGAACAACTTCCAATGTTATATGTGAAGGAAGTGGTGAGACTACACAGTGTTCCTATATCAATTGGCTCTGACCGTGATCAAAGGTTCACATCTAAATTCTGGAGGAGCCTTCAACATTCTTTGAGTACTGAATTAAATTTCAGCACGACCTATCACCCCCAAACAGATGGCCAGTCTGAATGAACTATTCAGAAGCATAAATATATGCTTAGATCCTGCTCTCTATAATTCAAAGGTGGATGTGATCAGAATCTACCATTGGTTGAGTTATCATACAACAATAGCTTCCACTCACGTATTCATATGGCTCCCTATGAATCTCTATATGGAAAGCGATGTAGAACTCAAACCTGTTGGGATGAAGTTTGAGAAAGAAAGATACATGGACCTAATCTTGTTCAAGATATGATAGAGATGGTTCAAGCCATCTAGAAACACATCAAAGCTGCCCAAAGTCTGCAAAAGAGCTATGCTGACAACCGTTTAAGGGACTTGGGGTTCGACATTGGAGATAATGTCTTCTTTTGAACATCTCCATGGAAGAGAGACGTGCGATTCAGGAAGAAATGGAAGCTAAGCCCTATGTATATTGGCCCCTTTGAGATCCTTGACCGCATAGGATCCATGGCCTATTGGTTAGTACTTCCACCGAATATGGATCGAGTTCATGTTTTTTCACGTTTCACTCTTGAGGAAGTACATACCTGACCCCTCACATGTACTAAACTCAGAGGTGGTGCAGTTGGAAGATGATCTCCCCTATGAGGAGCAGCCAGTAAAGATTCTGGATCAAAGAGATAAGGTTCTATGCAAGAAGACAACACATCATGAGAAAGTGTTGTGGATGAACCATATGTTTGAGGAAGCAACCTGGAAATTGGAAGAAGCAATGAAAGAAACTTACCTGCACCTATTTTTGGATTAGTATGTAAAACAAAATTTCGAGGGTGAAATTTCATAAGGGGGGAAGAATGTAACGACCCAACGTTTTTAAATGGAAATTCCCTTCTTATATTTATGTCATAAAATCAAACTAAAACACAAGATAATGAACTACTATGTGATAAGTGACCATTAAACATTAGTTTTTCACTTATGTGGGGGGAATTTTAAAAATCTGGCAGACACGGTTGTGTTCACGATGTTTTTTGGAGTTTAATAAAACAAAAATAATTTTTGATGAATAGTAACCTACCCTAATGAATAGTAACATACCATTATTATTAGTGATATACCCTAATGAATAGTAACCATAGCTATGATAGTATAAAAATAATATTCAATTTGGAAGTACAAAATACCTATGTTTTACAATGAGTTAATGCGTGTTTTAAATATGGTTTTTGAAAATAAATTATGATTTTAATTAAATATTAAAATAATCATATTCAGAAAATTATTTTTGAAAAATTTACTACATTTTTGGATTCTCCATGTTGTAAAATGGGTAGGGTTAATTTTTGGGATTTTTCTGAAGTACTTGAAATTTTGATGAATAGTAGAATTCGATAATTCACAATAAATTCTAAATAATGGATTAATTGATTCATCGATGATTTTTTGCTGATGTAAGGCCACATGGTTCTAATTCACATGAACCATTTACTATTTTTGGTCACGAAATACTTAATATTCCTTGTCATGGGAAGAAATAATAAATTAATGATTATAATATCATGAAATCCCTCCTCTCCTCCACTATAAAACCCCCCTTCACTCCCTCTTTTATCCACTTTTCTCAAGCTCCAAGCCTTCCCTAATTTATACCCAAATCTATCCACAAGGTCCACCCCCAAGCCCAAAATCTCTCATCCTCCTCAAAATACCAAAACCTATCCCCTTAAGAGGTTCTGAAAGGAAGAAGTCTTAAGAGGTAAATTCCTCTACCCAAAATTCTTCTTTTCTTTTAAGTTCTTTTCTTTTTATTTCTTTCCTCATCTCCATTAACCATAATAGTATTATAAATACAGTAACATACATGTACTATAATTTATTCATGATAGTGGTATATTTCATTATCTTCTCCCTTTCCCCACCATTTTATTTGAAATAAATTAAAGGACTGTTGGAGATGTGCCAATTTAGCACATCAAGGACAACAATTTATCAATTTCTTTTATTATCCTTAATTCTGGTCATAAAACCATTTGTGTTATGGTTTAACCAGATTATTATATATGTAATATATCCTATTTTTTGTTCTGTATTCCTTTGGTAGAAATGTAATTAAGTTATAAATCAAAACACATTCTTTGTAATCAAATCCACTGATCAACAAAATCGGTTATCACTATGGTTATAAATAAATATATATAAAAATTCGACGTCACTTTAAGTAACCTAGTTAAAACTAAAACAATGTAATATAATGGATATGAACTAAAGAATATAACTTCAGTTCTGGAAAACCACACTTATCTTTCATATAATCCAAACTTGAATATAAGTGAACCGATCTTATAAAGCTGAGTAAACAAACAAGCACAAACAATGAAATTGAACATTATAACTAATAAAAAAGGATTTGAATGAACTAAAAAGGGTTATAATAAATCAATTATATATAGAAGTGTTTATGGAATTATTAATTAATAATCCTAATTAGTTTATTCAGGTAGTTAATAACAAGTGGAGAGCACCAAATGATTTAAGGTAAGAGATCCTTCCCTTTTCACTCTTAATCAAGATTGTTCTCTATGCTATCCCTTTTTGTGTAATAAAAAGTGATGGGTTATGTTTATACAACTTACCCATATAGAACTAATGTTTTATATGTGATGAGAAAACCCTTATCTCTCTCATCAAGCCATCTTAGTTTCACCCGATAACATGTTAATAAACAATGATGGATTCTACCCGAACATCCTTTATTCCTTCAGGTTGCTCTATCGTTCTTTTTACAAAAATTTTGTTGTCTTTTATTTTATGTAGAACTTAAAAATTCTTTTTATATGATCCAAAATCATGTTCCATAATCCATCTCTCATTTACTTTTGGGGATATACAGGCTTTTAAGTGAATCTCTCTTCGATACTTCCCAATAAGCACACTCGTTTTAATGGAACTTCCCGGACTTTTTACCCAATTTAAAGTGAACTCTATCTTCAGTTTTAAGTCAACTTTATCTTGGTAAATTCCCTATTATCATTATAATAACCTTCTTGGTTCATTTCTGTTTTTATATAAAATAATGTCTTCTTTACAATTTTAAAAGTTCTATAGTATTTTAATTAAAACTGCAAAAAAATGTTTTAATGGTAGTGTTTCTAAAATACATTTATCATATGTTGTCACTTATGTTTGACACCACATACCATGTGATATTCCTATTTTACCCTATTAAAGTCCATGTATTATCTAATTCTTTACTTACATTGAAACTTTCATGATACACACATTGGTTATGATTTATGTCACTAGGGTGGTACCCAATTCTTTCCATGGCTACCTTTATGTTTATGTATAATTGATTATGTATGATTGTATATGTGGTAAGAATATTTATGTGGAAGGAATATACATAAAAATGTTGAGATGGGTGCACCCGGATAGCGCTCCAATGCATTGGGTAAGGATAAGTCTCATGAGATGCGATGTGAAACGGGATTGGCGGTTAGACTTTACCCGTACTGAAATGGGAAATGGGATTGGCGGTTAGCCTTGACCTATACTAAAGATATGATTTATGATTCTTTCACATTTATATGATTTCATGTTTATATGATCCCATGCTTATATTAAATGATTTTATATGTTTTATGCTTTGGATTTCATTATGTCATGCCTCATAACTCGTGTGCTTGAGATATATCCTTATGTTCATTACTTTACTAGTCTTTTTAGCTCATCACTTTGTTCAAGTGTTCCCCAGGTTAACCTATGAAGATGATAGAGCTCAAATTAAGTTAGATTCTCTTTATGGAGATTGAATAAAGAAGTTTTCATTTAGCCCAATGTTTTATGTTATATGAACTTAGTCTTCCAAGACACTGGACTTAACGATCCTTGGCTTGTACTGTAATGATTAATTATGCATGAAATAATGAAACGATATATGTAAAAGGCTCGGATCGCTATAAAAGCACTCATTCAATATCCCCAAATTTCCATATTTCACTATAATCACTCAATAAGGTCTCCAAAATGTGTTCAATAACCAAATCAAAAACAATTTAGTACAATACATTCAATTTGAAATCATTCCAATCAGTTCTAATCATAGGAGTCGAGATTGAAGCCTCCTACCTTGAAGGTTTTGTCAAAAACAACAATGAACAATGAAAACATAAGAAAACAAGGTTGATTCCCAAAAAAACAACCATACATCTCTTCTCCTAGGAATATCAAGAACAAATCTCAGAATATTTGGAACATAAAACCATAGATATTCCCATAAAGGGTGTAGATCTATGAAACTAATAGAAGAGGAGATGTATATATATGTTGATCTATGATACCAATCAGGAATGAAGAATAACAACCACATACCTCAAGAATCCGTCTTTGATTTACAAACGGACAACTTCAAATCGACTCCAAAACAATGGGACATGGTTCTACTACCTTCAACGGGGAGAAATCTCGAATTAGGTCCATTTAGGGGGAAAATGAGGGAGTTATGACAAAAATGAGTGAGATTCTATTTTTAAGGATATCATTTTGACTTCGTGCATGGTTTGAACTCATGATTAGTCAAATCGTGCTGTAACCATGCATTAGCCACTGCCTGCATGGCCTCCCCTTTCATGGCCTCCCAAACCATGCTCCAACCGCTCTGGAGATACTGCCTCAAGAGGACCATTGTGCATTGTTTGGTTGCATGGTTACTCAAACCGTGTATTGCCCGTGCGTCCCTCACCTGGCCACAAAACACATCCAATGTTCTCTAAACTATCCCATACATCAACCTGACACTTTATAACCATAAAGGAATCCATATATTCATTACTGAAATTACTATTTACAACACTAAATCCAGAGTTGGGTTATTTTTCTCATGTATTTCTAATTGGATAGATACATATGATATCACCATATTTTTATGTATGAGGATACATCCCAGTCCCTTATTTTATGCATCAATAAAGATAAAAAAACCTTCTTCATGTTAGGGTAGTGTAAGAACTAGAATGCTGACAAATCTTCTATTCATTTCATTGAAACTCTATTCATATCCATCAGTCTTTAAAAACATAAACCCCATCCAATTACACTTGGTTAGTGTATTAGATATTCATGAGAACTATCTTATAAAACATTGATGGATTCCTCTGAAATAAAGAAAACAACAATTTTCAGTGACTTTGAATTGTCTAAGGAATTGACTAAAAAATTTCACCTCTGAAAGATCCACCAATATTCAATGTCTTTAGATTATATGACCTGAGAATGAAACATTCATAAGATAAAATTCATACAAGGTAAATTAGAAAAAACATATCCTTCCTTAGGGTCTTTAACAGATTTATCAAATATTCTTCATGATCTACCTTATATTGTGTATATGTAAGAAAATAATCTATCAATACAACTACAAAATAATTGTGTCATTCCGTATATACTCTATTAAGGTCATCCAAAAAGATATTAGGAGATTTTTTAAGTAAATTTTTCATTAAATTAAATTCATAATGGCATACCTCATATGGAAGGCTATATTTGGTATATTCTCATTCTAGATCCTTAGATGATGACATCCAAATTATAGATCAATCATGAAAAAATATAAGGTTCCTCATAATTGATCAATCATTTCATTGATATGGGATATATGATACTTGTTTTTAATAAAGAAATTATTATGATCCTAATAAAAAATTCATAGAGAAATTAAACCATATTTATTTTTAATAAAAATAATTATTACTCCCCATGAAGAATCACTTGGATGAATGAATGCCTTATCTAGATTCAACTATATTTTCTTCTTTAAATCCTAAAAATAAATATGGGATATTCTATATAGAGTATTTTAAATATGCATATCACTAGTATGATTACCATTGAAAACTCATCATCATAAATTTAGGGAATGTCAAGAAGTCTTCAAGAAATACATAAACATATTCTTAAAAAATAGGTACATTTTCAATATAGATTATCACGATATCCAATTGAGATATGTATCCTTCAAGAATAGGTATAAAAACCTATATGATTAGAGTAGAATCCATTGGGTGTTCTGGTTCAGGCCCACACTAAAATAATATTTAATGTTGATAAAAATTATAAAATATAATTTATTTTTCCTAGTAGTTGATATGGTCTCTATAATGAGGGAGGAAATCTCTAAACCAAATTACCTCAAATATCACTTGTAAAATAATAACATGATTTTTAGGAAGAACATTTCCACCAAATTTTGTATAATAGAAGTCATAAACATGATATATCATCATCCTACCAATAAGTTATTTCATAACCAATACAATATCTAATCATTGAGGTGGTGATGTGGTACAATTAAAAATAATCTTTAGAAACAAAATAGTGCGTAGAACCAGAATAAAATAAATCAATTTAAATGCTAGATTGGATGATATGTGTACCTTTAACCATGTAAATATTTACATATACATCATATATAGTAATTTAATAATCTTATTCTTATCCCCTAGGTTTATTTTGTGCTATATTCCATTGATGTTTTGGGAATTGGTGAAAATATTTCACCATTTCTATATAGTAAAAAACTATACATTTACAGATTCTCCCTTACCCTTGAATTCAGGAGCATGACGGACTTTTCCGTCATAAATGAAGAGAGATATTTTTCCTTTTAATCATCTACCATTTTTATAATATCCAAAAGTATCTCTTATTATAAACTCACCCTTTATATTCTTCTCATAATCCATATTTTTCTCTATCAAACCATTCTTTTAATTCGTTCTTTCTTATCCATAAGACTTGGATAACTCTTTCTCAAAATTGATATCATATGACACTATATTGTCATATCATGAAAATTTTTGGGATACTATTTCTGTTAAATTTATTCACAAAATTTCATGCTGGAAACAGTCAATATTAATTTTTTTTGTTATAAATATATATATAAGCATTGCTTTCTATCCATATAAAGTTAGCTTTTATACATACAAACATTCCCCTCTTCCTTTTTCCTTAGACTCAATAATTGTCTCAAAATATCCATTATTTGTTCATGAAGAATTATTTATCAATGAATATTTCCATAAAATCATTCCATTCAATGCCATCTTTTTTTCTCATCCTTTGTTCTTTTAGTCAATGAGCACTATTGACCTTTATCCACTAAGAGATGGAAAATTGGCAAAAAAATCTCTCTATATTTGATTTCATCCTGGTGTGAAATATATATTCTCTGTATAAATGATAAATTACCAAAATAAAAATGAATTTTTAGTCCTATTTAATGATGGAGTTTATTGACACATTAAGTGGTCAAAAAAACTTACTCCACATTGTGGGTCAGAAGGATGCTTCATACTAGCAAGGTAGTTGTCCATAAGCTAAGTTAGTTTCTACAATATAGTTATCATTTGTTCGGATCCATCTACTAATCATTATATAGTTTCATTATCATTCCCATAAGAGAAATACCTAAATGTATTATGTGAATTCATACCATTTCCCATCCATATATTATGGGTCATTTCTATAAAATGGAACACACTAGATTATATCATAATAGTTTGAATCATAATGTATATTTTTGAAACTAGTGAGGAAATTAATATAAATATAAAGATGTATTCATAGATAATCTCAAAACTCATAAATGTGGTTTCCTTTGAAATATTCTAAAATCATGAAAATATTTTGAAATCCATTATTCTTAATGAATTTGTGAATTAAGAAAATCAGACCATCATGGAGATTTAAATTGGGTGTGCAGTAATGAAACCCTCACATTTCACCTTAATGATGACTGAGATATACTTGACCAAATATATTAGTGATTATTACCCTAAGATTCATTTGTTTCTATACCAAATAAACCTGTAGTATCCTTTAATGGATGTATTTATTAAAGACCACATAATATCTACCATTAAAAAACATTAGGATGTTTTCCCTAATGAATAGTAACATACCATTATGAATAGTGATATACCCTAATGAATAGTAACCACACCTATGATATTATAAAAAAAATATTCAAGTTGGATGTACAAAATACCTATGTTTTATAATGAGTTATAGCGTGTTTTAAATTCGGTTTTTGATAATAAATTATTATTTTAATTAAAAATTAACATAATCATATTCAGAATTTTTTTTTTGAAAAATTGACTTCATTTTTGGATTCTACACATTGTAAAATGGGTAGGGTGAATTTTTGGGATTTTTATGAAATACTTGAAATTTTGATGAATAGTATAATCCAATAATTCACAATAAATGCAAAATAATGGATTAATTGATTAATTGATGATGTTATTCTGATGTAAGGCCACTTGGGTCGAGTTCACATGACCCATTTACTATTCTTGGTCATGGAATACTTAATATTCCTTGTCTTAGGAGGAAATAATAAATTAATGATTATAATATCATGAAATCCCTCCTCTCCTCCACTATAAAACCCCCCCTTCACTCCCTCTTCTATCCACTCCTCTCAATCTCCAAGACATCCCTAATTTCTACCCAAATATATCTCCAAGGTCCACCCCCAAGTCCAAAATCTCTCAGGCTCCTCAAAATACCAAAACCTCTCCCCTTAAGAGGTTCTCAAAGGAAGAAGTCTCAAGAGGTAAATTCCTCTACCCAAATTTCTTCTTTTCTTTTAAGTTCTATTCTTTTTATTTCTTTCCTCATCTCCCTTCACCATAAGAGTATTATAAATCCATTAACATACATGTACTATAATTTCTTCATGATAGTGGTATATTTCATTATCTTATCCCTTTCCCCACCATTTTATTTGAATGAAATTAAAGGACCGTTTGAGATGTTCCAATTTTGCACATTCAAGGACAACCGTTTATCAATTTCTTTTATTATCATTAATTCTGGTCATAAAATCATTTGTGATATGGTTTAACCAGATTATTATATATGTAATATATCCTATTTTTTGTTCTGTAATCCTTTGGTACAAATGTAATTAAGTTATAAATCAAAACTAATTCTTTGTAATCAAATCCACCGATCAACAAAATCGGTTATCACTATGGTTATATATAAAAACATATAATAATTTGACAACACTCTAAGTAACATAATTGAAACTAAAACCATGTAATCTACTAGATATTAACTAATGAATATAACTTCAGTTCTGTACAACCACTTTTATCTTTCATATATTCCTAACATGAATATAAGTGAATTGAACTTTTAAATCCGAGTAAACAAACAAGCCCGAACAATGAAATTGAACCTTATAACTAATCAAAAAGGATTTCAATGAACTAAAAAGGGTTATAATAAATAAAATATATATAGAAGTGGTTATGTAATTATTAATTAAAAATCATAATTATTATATTCAGGTAGTTAATAACAAGTTGAGAACACCAAATGATTTAAGGTAAGAGATCCTTCCCTTTTCACTCTTAATCAAGATTGTTCTCTATGCTATCCCTTTTTGTGTAATACAAAGTGATGGGGTATGTTTATATATCTTACCCATACATAACTAATGTTTTATAAGTGATGATAAATCCATTATCTCTTTCATCAATCCCTCTCAGTTACACCTGATACCATGTCAATAAACAATGATGGATTCTACCCGAACATCCTTTATTCCTTCAGGTTGCTCTATCTATCTTTTTACCAAATTGTTGTTGTCATTCCTTTTTTGTGGAACTTCAAAATTCTGTTTATATGCTGCAAAATCATGTTCCAATATCCATATCTCATTTACTTTCAGGGATATACAAGCTTTTAAGTGAATCTCTCTTCGATACTTCCCAATAAGCACACTCGTTTTAATGGAACTTCCCGAACATTTACCCAATTTCAAGTGAACTATATCTTTAGTATTAAGACACATTTATCTCTGTAAATTCCCTCTTTTCATAATGAAAACCTTCTTGGATCAATTCGGGGTTTATATAAAATAATGTCTTCTTTACTTTTTTAAATGTTCTATAGTATTTTACTTAAAACCGCAAAAAAATGATTTAATGCTAGTGTTTCTGAAATACATTTCTCATATGTTGTCATTTATGTTTGACACAACTTACCATGTTATATTCCTATATTACCATATTAAAGTCCATGTATTATCTAATTCATTCCTTACATTGATACTTTCGTGATACACACATTGGTTATGATTTATGTCACTATGGTGGTACCCAATTCTTTCCATGGCTACCCTTGTGTTTATGTATGCTTGATTATGTATGATTGTATTTGTGGTAAGAATATTTATGTGGAAAGAATATACATAAAATTTTAGATGGGTACGCCCCGATAGAGCTCCAATGAATTGAGTAAGGGTACGACTCATGAGATGCGATGTGAAACGGGATTGGCGGTTAGCCTTTACCCGTACTGAAATGGGAAACGGGATTGGCAGTTAGCCTTGACCTATACTAAAGATATGATTTATGATTCTTTCACATTTATATGATTCCATGTTTATATGATCCCATGCTTATATTAAATGATTTTATATGTTTTATGCTTTAGATGTCATTATTTCATGCCTCCTAACTCATGTGGTTGAGATGTATCCTTATGTTCATTCCTTTATTGGTTTTTTAGCTCATCCCTTTGTCCGTGTGTTCCCCAGGTTACCCTATATAGATGAAAGAGCTCAAAGTAAGTTAGATTCTCTTTATGGAGATTGAATAATGAAGTTTTCTTTTAGCCCCAGGTTTTATGTTATATGAACATAGTCTTCCAAGACACTAGACTTAATGATCCTTGGCTTGTACTCTGATGATTAATTATGCTTGAAATAATGAAATGATATATGTAAAAGTCTCGGCTCTCTCTAAAAGAACTCTTTAAATATCCCCAAATTTTCATATTTCATTATAATCACTCAATAAGGTTTACAAAAAGTGTTCAATAACCAAATGAAATACAATTTAGTAGAATACATTCAATTTGAAATCATTCCAATAAGTTCTAATCATAGGAGTCGAGATTGAAGCCTCCTACCTCGAAGGTTTTGAAAAAAACGACAATGAACCATGAACACACAAGAAAACCGGGTTGATTCCCAAAAAAACCACCATATATCTCTTCTCCAAGGAAGATCAAGAACAAATCTCTGAATATTTGGAACATAAAACCATAGATATTACCATAAAGGGTTTAGATCTAAGAAACCAATAGAAGAGGAGATGCATATCTATGTTGATCTACGAAACCAATCAGGAATGAAGAATAACGACCACATACCTCAAGAATCCGTCTTTGATTTACCAACGGACAACTTCAAATCGACTCCAAAACACTTGGAAGTGGTTCTCTTGCCTTCAACGGGGAGAAATCTCGAATTAGGTCTATTTAGGGGGAAAATCAGGGAGTTATGACTAAAACGAGTGAGATTCTATTTTTAAGGATATCATTTTTACTTCATGCATGGTTTGACCTCATGATTAGAGAAATCGTGCAGTAACCATGCAGTAGCCATTGCCTGCATGGCCTCCCCTTCCATGGCTTCCCAAACCATGCTCCAACCTCTATGGAGATACTGCCTCAAGAGGACCATTTTGCATGGTTTGGTTGCATGGTTAGTCAAACCGTGCATTGCCCGTGCGGCCCTCACATGGCCCCAAAACACTTCCAATGTTCTCCCAACTCTCCCATACATCAACCATACACTTTATAACCATAAAGGACTCCATATATTCATTACTGAAATTACTATTTACAACACTAAATCTAGAGTTGGGTTATTTTTCTCATGTATTTCTAATTGTATAGAGACATATGATATCACCATATTGTTATGTATGAGGATACATCCCAGTCCCTTATTTTATGCATCAATAAAGATCAAAAACCCTTCTTCATGTTAGGGTAGTGTTAGAACAAGAATGTTGAACAATATTCTATTCATTTCATTGAAACTCTGTTCATATCCATCAATTTTTAAAAACATAAACCCCATCCAATTAGACATGGTTAGTGTATTAGATATTCATGAGAACTATCTTATAAAACATTGCTGGATTCCAATGAAATAAAGAAAACCACAATTTTCAGTGACTTTGAATTGTCTAAGGAATTGACTAATAAATTTCACCTATGAAAGATCCACCAATATACCATGTCTTTAGATTATATGACCTGAGAATGAAACATTAATAAGATAAAATTCATACAAGGTAAATTAAAAAAAACATATCCTTTCTTAGGGTCTTTAAAAGATTTATCAAATATTATTCATAATCTACCTTATAATGTGTATATATAAGAATATCATCTATCAATACAACCACAAACTAATTGTGTCATTATCTATATACTCTATTAAGGTAATCCAAAAAGATATTAGGAGACATTTTATGTAAATATTTCATTAAATGAAATTCATAGTGACCATACCTCATATGGAAGGCTGTATTGGGTATATTCTCATTCTAGATCCTTAGATGATGATATCAAAATTATAGATCAATCTTGAAAAAAATATAAGGTTACTAATAATTGATCAATCATGTCATTGATATGGGATATTGATACTTGTTCTTAATAATGAAATTTTTATGATCCTCATAATAAATTTATAGACAAATTCAACAATATTTATTGTTAATAAAAAGAATTAGTACTCCCCATGAAGAATCACTAGGATGAATGATTTCCTTATCTAGATTCAACTATATTTTCTTCTTTAAATCCTAAAAATAAATATGGGATATTATATATAGACTATTTTAAATATTCATATCACTAGTATGATTACCATTGAAAACTCATCATCATGAATTTAGGGAATGCCAGGATAGTCTTCAAGAAATACATAAACATATTCTTAAAAAATAGGGACCTTTTCAATATAGATTATCACGATATCCAATTGAGATAAGTATCAATCAAGAATAGGTATAAAAACCTATATGATTGAAGTAGATTCCATTGGGTGTTCTGGTTCATGCCCATGGTAATATAATATTTAAGGTTGATAAAAAATAAATAATATAATTTCTTTTTCTTAATAGTTGATATGGTCTATATAATTAGGGAGGTAATCTCTACACCAAATTACCTCAAATATCACTTTTAAAAGAATTACCTAATTTCTAGGAAGAACATTTCCACCAACTTTTGTATAATAGAAGTCATAAACTTGATATATCATCAACCTACCAGTATGTTCTTTCACAACCAATACAATATCTAATCATTTAGGTGGTGACGAGGTACAGTTAAAAAAATCTTTAGAAACAAAGGAGTGCGTAGAACCAGAATAAAATAAATCAATTTAAATGCTAGATTGGATGATATGTGTACCTTTAACCATGTAAATATGTACTTATATATCATATATAGTAATTTAATAATCTTATTCTAATCCCCTAGGTTTCATTTTTGGTATATTGCCTTGTTGTTTTGGGAATTGGTCAAAATATTTCACCATTTCTATATAGTTCAAGAACTATACATTTACAGATTCTCCCTTACCCTTGAATTCAGGAGCATGATAGACTTTTCCATCATAAATGAAGAGATATATTTTTCCTTTTAATCATCTACCATTTTTCTTATATCCAAAAGTATCTCTTATTATAAACTCACCCTTTATATTCTTCTCATAATCCGTATTTTTCTCTATCAAACCATTGTTTTAATTCTTTTCTTCTTATCCATAAGACTTGGAAAACTCTTTCTCAAAATCGATATCATATGACACTATATCGTCATATGATGAAAATATTTGGGATACTATTTCTATTAAATGTATTCACAAAATTGCATCTTGGAAACAGTCAATATTAATATTTTGATTATAAATATTTATAAAAGAATGCCTTTCTATCCATATAAAGTTAGCTTTTATACGTAGAAACATTCCCCTCTTCCTTTTTCCTTAGACTCAATAATTGTCTCAAAATATCCCTTATTTGTTCATGATGAATTATTTATCAATGAATATTTCCATAAAATCATTCCATTCAATGCCATCATTTTTTCTCATCCTTTGTTCTTTTAGTCAATGAGCACTATTAACCTTTATCAACTAAGAGATGAAAAATTGGAAGAAAATCTTTCTATATTTGATTTCATCTTGGTGTGAAAAAATATATTCTCTATATAACTGATAAATTCCCGAACTACAAATTAATTTTTAGTCATATTTAATGATGGAGTTTATTAACACATGAAGTGGTAAAAAAACATACTCCACATTGTTGGTCAGAAGGATGCCTCATACTAGCAAGGTTGTTGGGCATAACCTAAGTTAGTTTCAAAAATATAGTAATCATTTGTTCGGATCCATCTACTAATCATTCTATAGTTTCATTATCATTCCCATAAGAGAAATACCTAAATGTATTATGTGAATTAATACCATTTCCCATCCATAAACTATGGGTCATTTATATAAAATGGAACACACTAGATTATATCATAACAGTTTGAAGCATAATGTATATTTTTGAAACTAGTGAGGCACTTAATATAAAAATAAAGATGTATTCATAGATAATATCAAAACTGCTAAATGTGGTTTCTTTGGAAATATTCTAAAATGACGAAAATATTTTGAAATCCATTATTTTTAATTAATTTGTAAATTATGAAAATCATACCATCTTGGAGATTTAAATTGGGTGTGCAGTAATGAAACCCTCACATTGCACCATAATGATGGCTCACATATACATGACCAAATATATTTTTTATTATTACCCCAAGATTCATTTGTTTCTAAACCAAATAAACTTGAAGTTACCCTTAATGGATGTATTTATTGAAAACCACATAATATCTACCAATAAAAAACATTGGGATGTTTTCCTATACATAGAACTATCCTCAAATTTAGTCACGGGGTTATTTAATTTAATTAATTATTTCAAAAATATTGTTCCCAATGACTATACTAAACTTCTTATGATCCCAAATGATTATATCTTGAACATAGTTTCTAATATTTGGTGGTTACTTCACATCATTGGTACCATATTTAGGCGATTGCTTACCAAACAGACTAAATAATTTAGCATTCTTGGATGACTAGACACATACATGTATTTCACATTACATTTGAAAACATAAAATAGAACATCATACATTACATGAGAACTCCATTAATACCTTCATCATATCCATATATATCAATAATACTACACTTATTATCATCTGAGTTAAATGAAACATAACAATGTATTGAGCTCAAATATTTTGTAATGGTGTATGTACAATGGAAGATAAAACGTAAGTTATAATATTTATAGAATAAATGATGATTAAATGATTCCATAAATTAAATCACATGAACTAGAAAATTATACATGGAAATAATAACTATTAAAATAATAACATGGTAAACCCCAACTGATTTCATAATGATGAAATTCATAATATTATACACCTAAAAATTACCATCGAGGCTTTATTCTTGGAAATCGTACATAAATGGGTAAGGCTCAACCAAATACTCAATATAGTTTATCTCATGAAACCTATTGATTAATCAAGGAGGATTTTAAAGATAGTTCCCACCCATTAGTTAATAAGTCCAATGAATTCACCATACAAATAAATAAAAAAACTTAATCAACATCCCAAGAAATGATTAACATAAACCATTTAAATAAATATTGTCGGTTATATCATAATAATATATCCTCATTTTGTCATATTATTAAATAATGTATTTTTACATAGATGAAAATATTTTCCAAAAACCCATAAGAATGTTTCTTGAGGAAAATATCCCTTTTTCAATGAAAAAAATTATTTAAGGACTATAAATTTACAAAATAATAAGGAAAAAATTTTATTTGAAAATTGAATTTACAAATTTAAATTATCCTTCTAATAAATTATTTAAGTGATGGATGGATATCTGGTTTAATCATTATAAGTTAATAGAACATTGATCTGACACTTTTGTAAAAGGTTTAAAAAAACCATTTTCAAAAACAATAAGAAGATTACATTTTTATAAAAAATAAAAACTAGTTGAAAATGTATTTATTGAATCATTATGGAATGTTAAGAATATAATTTTTGACATTTCTATGAAAATATGGATATTTAATAGAAGTATTCTTAATCGAGTAGAAAACAAAAAAAACTTTTCCTTGAAAATATTATTTTGGTATATTGAGTACTTAAAGGGACGAAAATGAAAGAAAAAACATAACATTAAAATATAACCGTAGGATAATAAAATATATATTTTCATATATAAAGATAAAAAAATTATCCCCATAGAGACTTAAACATAAATAATCATTTTCAACTAATTATATTTTGACAAGTTTATATCACAAAATTTACGTTATCGTTTGGATTTACCCCTTAGTTAAACAGTTCAACTCTTAGTGTGTTTACATGCCATTTTATAATATTGGTTTAATATAGTAAATACAAAATGACAAACGAACCCAAATTGGATAATTTATTACATTTTTAACTTTATCATAGTTATTTGGCTGGCCCTAATATTTTTATTAATTATATAACATTTAATTAAATATTATTTATGTTAAAGTATCATTTATGTCCATTTTGATAATATTCAAAATTGTAATTTTAAAAAATATCCAACCAATATAATATATTCGAACCAATACCACAAATATATCAAAATCAAGTTAGTGTTATCTCTAAATTTGTTTCATGGAATTATGTAAGTCAAGTTTCATTTATTTAAATATTTTTATTATCATTTAATTGATTCTTCCATTCATAACTCAATTACTGCATCATTATTATGCCACCATTTTATTTAATTATTTATTTCAAAAAATTAAAAAAAATCACAATTATGTATATAATCAACTAATATTTTTAATAAGTATCTATAGGTAACCATATCACTTATATATCCTCACATTAAAAAAGATATGGTTATTAAAACTTGAATATGACAATTTTAACTCTTCTTTATATAAAATATAATAAATATCGTAATCTAACAAAAGTGGCTTAAAAAGGATTATAATTTTTACAAATGTTTGGATTTGGTCAAAAAACACATATCAAATTAAATTAGGAAAACTATTAAAGTAATATTATAGTATTATAATATTATATTTTCCTTGAATTACACTATTTACCTTTAATCGTGGTAAATAAAATTCCAAAGTTACTATTCAATAGAAAATATTTTGATCCCGTTATACCAGATTTTTTATACTAATTACAACCATGTAATTCCATTTTTCGAAATTCAATTCATATAAGTTGTAATATGGTTTTTAATGCTAATCTACTGATGTGGTTTGATGGCGGTTAAAAGAGACGTTCAAAAGTTTAATATAATTTTTATATCTAATTCTATAATAAAAATTATTATTATGACCTTCATTGGACTTATATATTTATTATGTTTATATTATAATTTCAAAATAAATTTTAAGTGATATAATTATTTCAATGAAAAAATATGTTTTTAAATAGCAATCTACTCATTTTCACTATTCATCAAGAAATGAAATTTTTCTAAAAAATACCAAAAAATCACCATAAGATAATTTTGATTTTTGAAATTAAAATATGAACTCTCTTTAGAAAAATAAAATTTATACATTTCCTAATTTGGTTAATAATATTCAAAACCTCTTTTTAAATGGCTAGTTTAATAGATCATTATGCCCTCGAACTCGATGTTGCATTCATTGCAAGATATTGAATTACATAAAAGTAAGTCTACCATGGAAGTTTGGGGTCTTTCATTATTCCATCATTAGAATAATTGCATCCTCCAAATTTCAATAATATCACTTCATAAACATATTTGGGTGGTTCTTCACCTTAATTCCTTCAGGCTCCCAGGTCACCTCTTCCATTTTACAGATTCTCCAAAGAACTTTAACTAGATGAGTCATCCGATTTCCCAACACTTGTTCTCTGGTATCAAGAATATTGATAGGCTCTTCAAAATAATATAGATCGAGTTCCCGTACATTTTTTTCATTGGTGAGTACATTCCTCGTGTTTGGAATGTATTGAAATTACATTAATTCTTGGAACACATCATGAACATTGGAGAGACTTGGAGGCATTTTCAAACCTCAAGCTTTAAATCCTATTTGTTGTAGAATATCAAATGTTCTGATGTACCTGGGATATAAGTTACCCTTATTTTTGAACCGTATTACACCCTTCCATGGAGATACCTTCAAGAAGACATGATATCCCTCTTGAAAATATAAATCCTTCGGCTATCAGCATATTTCTTTTCCCTACTTTGAGGTTTTTTGATATGGTTCTGAATAGTCTTTAACTTTTCTATCATTTCCTTAATAGGTTCTTGGCCTATGAGTGTTCTTTCACTAACATCATCCCAAAAATTTAGTGTATGACATCTCTTTCCATATAATGCTTCTTATGGTGCCATTTTTATACTTGAATTCACTACTATGAAAACGGGGAAGGGAAGCGCTACACTTTTATCAGTGCTAAAAAAAGTGCTAATAAAGAGCGGCCTTTATCAGCGCTAAAAAAATCACTGATAAAAATTCACTTTTAACTATGCTAAAAAAATCACTGTTAAAAGTTCCCCTTTATCTGCGCTTTTGTTAGCGCTGATAAAGTGGGGATTTATCTGTACATTTTCCTACCACTGATAAATTTTATCATTCAAAAATTTCATGAATAAGAAAATATTATTATATAAGTACATATATATTGACATAAATATAAAATATATATTTTAAATTTTGTTTAGATAAGTATAAATAGACTATTACATTTAATATATAAGAAATTTAGTGAAAATTGATTTAAAATATTTCAATGAATATTATTAATTAATAATTTTCTACTTATTATTGAATAGAAATCATTAAATAACAATTTTAAGACAATAAAAATCAATAATAATAATAATAAAAGAACTCAAATAATTTGAAAATGTAACTCAAACTTCAAACGACCATAACTTTTTATACAGATGTCCATTTGAGCTCTAAAATATATCCAATCGAATCTTGCGACAAGATCTAAGCACTAGTGACCTAAGCGAGGCTTCTGTCACATTTTTTATGGCCAATAAAATTCCCAGAAGGCCTCCAAAACAGAGTTTTTAGTCAGGATACTCATATTTGTTAACATTCAAACAAGTATAACATCAGATCCAGATCTCCTTTAGGCCTATACTGCATATCATATTGAATATTGTTTCATTTTCTTCAATTTCACTGGTTGTGGAGTTTAAACAAGCTTCTGGATTATTATTTATGGTTGTTTTAGAATTCTATGGATTTTCAATTACAGATATATATGTATTTATTCATAAATATATATGTGTGTGTTTGTGTGTCTCTCTGTGTGTGTGTGTGTGTGTTATATATTTGTATGTATGTATGTATGTATGTATTTATTTATAATCACATATAATAAAACATATTTCATAAATGTATATAAAACTAATCTTATATGTATATATTAATAAACAAATAAATATATGGGTAAAAAATTATAACTGAATATATATATAAATATATATAAATGAATATATATATACTAATATATGAATATATATTTTTATATTAATATGAATCTATATTAATATATGAATAAATATAACTATATATATAAATAGATATATGATTAAATAGAGAAAAAACAAAATGGATTAGTGGTAATGGGGAAGCTGTGAAAGGAGGGAGGTCACGGGTATGAGTTTGGGTGGAGGCAAAGGGGTGTGTGCGTGTCGGTATGTGCGGGAAGGGAAGCGCGTGGGAGAGTGTGTGAGGGGGGGGGGTCTACCTAGCGCTGATAAAGGAGGGAGGGGGGGTCAAGCACTATTAAAAGCTCCCCCCTATATTATATAAAATTTTTTAATTTTTTTTTTGTCTTTTTTCAGCGCGTTTTTAAAGTGCGGATAAATGACCCCTTTTATCAGCGTTAAACAAAGCGCTGATAAAGAGGTCTTTTATTAGCGATTTTTTAGCACTCATAAAAGGGGCCTTTTTCAGCACTTTTTGAAGCGCTAATAAAAGGGACCCCCTTTATCCTCTCCTCGATTAACAACTCTTTTGTAGTGCTATTAATATATTTTTTTAGCGTTGATAAAGGCCATATTTATAGTAGTGATGGAATTATTACTATAAGAATATTCTACCATAGTTAAATACAGATCATGGATACCTTGAAAGTCATGTGAGAAAAATCTCAACACGCCATCTAAGTTTTGAATAGTCATTTCTGATTTTCCAACAATTTCAGTGTGGTAGGCCGTTCTCAAATGAAGCATCGTATCTAAGGCCTTTTGATGACTTTTCAAGAATCGTGATGTAAAATGAGGATCATGATCAGAAAAAATAGATAGGGGTACACCATGCAGTTTTACAACATCATTAATATATTGTCTAGTTAAATGTTCAAGTGGTATATATTATCTTATTTTAAGAAAATGTTACAATTTGGTAAGATGGTCAATAATGACCCATATCACATCATTTCTTCTAGGAGTCATTGTAATTTCCAAGAAAAGTTTCAATGTAATATCATCCCATTTCCCCAAAAGAATATAAATAGGTTTCATGATTACTTTAGGATTTTTTCTTTCATCCTTCACCTGTTGACACACCAAACATCTCATCACATTATCTGCAATCTCCCACATCATGTTTTCCCACAAAAAATATTCCTTGAAATCATTGTACATCTCAGTTCCTCCAGGGTGAATAGATAAATTAGAGCTATGAGCATCATCCAATAATTCCCTTTTTTAGCTCAAGTATCACAAGAACTTAATGCTTCTTCCCAAGTTTAAAAATACCAACGTCAAATATGAAGTAAATCAATCTCTCATAATTCAAAGCATTAATTTTCAATTGAAACTCATCTTCATTAGACTAAGACCTTTTTACCCTTTTCAATAATGAAGGATTGGAAACCATTAGAAAAAGTATTATTGTTTCACGTTCCATGATAATTTACATATCCATCGTTACAATATCCATAAAAATAGGATCCTTTTTTACTCTTATTTTGATTAGAACTCCATGGTACTTTCTACTAAAAGAATCCAGCACCTTATTTTCCTTCCCTGGGTGGTAGGGTATTATGGAATCATAATCCTTGAGTACCTCAAGCCATCTCCTTTTCCTCATGTTGTGTTAGTTATGTGAGAAAATATATTTAAAACTCTTGTAATCAGTATATATCTTACACATTTCACCATAGATATTGTGTATATATATATTTAGATAAATGATAGCTACTAATAAATCTAGATAATGAGTTTGGTAGTTTAGTTCATAAATATTTAATTTCCTTGATTCATAATCATTAAAACAATCATTCTACATAAGGAAACAATAATTTCCTTTCCATGACGCATCACTATAATTATAAAACCAATCATTTCCAAATGGTAATTTCATGATAGGAGAATTGAATAATCTTATCATCAATGCTTCAAAAAATTCTTCACACTCTTTTGTCCAGACAAATTTAACTCGTTTATGTTTGATCTTGGTCAATGGGTTTCCAATTCGGAAAACTTCTGTATGAAATATCAATAGTAACCTTGTAAACCAATTAAACCGTGTACCATAGTTATACGCATCAGTACTAACCACTCATGGATTTCCTAGATCTTTACTGAATCAATAGAGAGTCCATCCATAGAGACAATATAGACAGGAAATGAAATTTCCCAAATCTAGAATTCATACTTGCAAAACCTACCATATAGTTCATTTCTTTTAAGAGTCTTTAGAATATTCTGAAAGTGGTCGTTATGGTATTCATATATTTTTTATTATACCAAGATATCATCAAAAAATACTACAAAAAAATCATCAAGATATTCACTGAACACTCTATTCATTATATCCAAGAAAATAGATAGTGAAATAGTAAATCCAAATGGAATTACTGTAAATTAGTAATGAACATACCTGATTTGGAATGTTGTCTTTGGAATATATTCCCTTTTAAACACAATTTATGATATCAATAACAAAGGTCAATATTCAAAAAATATAGAGATCCACGAAGATTATTAAATGAATAAAAAATGCAACGCATATAATACATGTTCTTTTTTCTAATATCATTGATTTCTCTATTGTCAAGGAACAACCTCATTTATACATATTTCTTACTAAAAAAATAAATGAGGATCCCTATAGAGAAACAATAGGGAGAATAAGTCTCTTATTAATCAAATACTATAGCTATTTCTTCAGCTCTACTAATTCCATTGTGGTCATCCTATAGGGAGTTTTCGATATGGGCCTTCCATCAGGGATTAAATCAATAGTAAACTCATCTACCCTCTATAGAGGATTTCCAGGTAAATACTCTAGAAATATAATAATATATTATCATATAATAGTTACATTCTCAATTTTAATATTTCATTCTGTATCCCTAAATGTAATTTCCTCTCCCTCCCTAAGAAACTCATTCAGTAAAGCTATGTGGGCTGTACTTTGATAAGAATCCGGTGATGAAGCTTCTGCTCTAAAGATAATGGATTCTATATCTTCATCACAAATCGAAAATTCCTTCTTCTAGAATTAAATTTTCACATGATGTTTTAATTGCTAGTCTATACTGATGATTATTTCAATGTAGACCCTAGGTATGAAAATTTCAGTAGATAATGGACATTTATATGCCATAAAGGGAACTACATGATAAATCTTTATTATAATGAGACATACCTTAGGGGATTGAATAATAACTCCCTTGTTATCATAAATTGTTAATATCAAATTCTTAAAGGAAACTAAGATGATATAAATAAATGAGAAGATCTATAATTAAATAAATCTTTGGATAAATTTGAGGAAACCATTAATGTATCTCTCACCACATCATTCAGAACATAAAACTCAACAATTGTGATCACAAAATCATAGCCTTTCTCCATTTGACATTTCTATCACAAGTTTCCTTGATTCTTAAGAAAATCATTTTAATAATCTTCCAAATTTATAAAACTATAGAAATGAACCATGATAGCTTCATTATACCCTTTGTAATTACGATATTGGTGGCCTTTTTTCAATACTTGTAAAAAAACCCCATCCCCTTTAGGTAAATACCCGAGTGTTTTTTCCAGCAATTATTTCAGGGTGGAAAGTAAACATTTCCCTTTTTCAACTTATTTTTTTCTAGATTGTTCAACAATATTCTTCATCTCTTGATTTACATTATATTTATAAGACTTAGAGAATATTTTTTCTCTCTTTATAACACACGATACAATATATTCATATGATTATAAGTATTGTAAGACTAATTACCATAGAAGGAAAGGTTTTAACATATCAAAGAACTGATCAATCTTACCTCTTGGGTTACATATGTAGTCTGCAACATTCCTTGGTAATTTGTGAATTTAGCTTCATTCATTGCAACATAATCATCCTCTTTCTTCCTCAGACTCAGAAATTGTCTCTCCATATCTTCTTGTAGACTATGAGGAAAGTATTTTTATACGAAGAGTTATTTAAATTCCCTATATTCATAATTTGAAACCTCTTCATCTGCATTTATGTTATTAAGTAAAGGCCCCCATTGATCTGCATCTCTTGATATATGATAGAATGCCATAATAGATTTTTCCCTTTTGTTATTATCCAATGCAAGAAATATATTTTATATGGAACATATCCACTACTCAAGAACAAAATTATTTTTATTCTCATAAAATTTATGGGGGTTTTTCCTCATTAAGCGGTCTAGCATTGGTCCTCTGCATTGTATATTTGGAAGCTCTATACGAGTAATGTTATTATTAATTTCTTGAGTCAGTTGTCCTAGTATGGTTATAATATGTTCAACACTAGTTTTATCACTAGATTCACTATCATTATCATACAAAGGAGGGAAATTTATTCATATATTACATATGATGATATGGTTTTCATTCCATCCACTAGGAATAATATATCAACAAATGAATACATTAGTTTACGTTATGAACCATAAATCATAATTCCCAACTTGAATGATACATAACATAAAATGAAAAATTTATGCATATTTAATCCATAGTCATAAAAATGGATATTTGGGGATATATTTTCTCATAAATCCTTCTTAATAGTTTGTAAAGAAACTATAAATCATCTTAATAATATCCCCCAAGAGTGTCAAACCAGGTTCCCAATAAGGCCTATTGTCGTATACCAGGTTTCCTTGAGTCAATCCCAGAACACATTTTCAGTGTTATTACTCCTAGGACCATATGCCCCAGAACCATGTCCATTTGTATAATCTAGAGAGGGTTGTATTTTCAAGAAATTCCCACATAGTCTCTATATTACCAAAATTCTAGGATGTTCTTCTATACTTATCCTCAAAGTCAATCTTAGGGTAATGTTCCCTACTAACTATTTTTATAAATATAGTTTTCATGGTTTGTACTAAAATTCCTATGATACCTAATGTAATGTGTTGACCCCATTTACCTATATTTTGTGCAGTATTTTGTTACATTTGAATGATCACATGAAATAAAATCTTGAAGGACTGATCATTTTAGTATCCTTGGAAAAACTAGATAAAAACAGAAGTTTAACATTACACCATGAAATGAAAAAAAAAACAATATTTATTATTTGAAAAATATCATATCCCTTAGAGTATCCCTAACTTCCATTCATAATATATTGAATTGTATCCTATGATGAATTGAAATATATGAAATGGGAGATCTCATATGATCAATAAGGATAAATAATATAGTTGAAGCTATCATAAATATGCATAAAAATTTATGGAAATGTATAAAACTGAAACAAAATACTTTTATTAATAATAATCAGCATGATATGGAAAGAAGAAATCAAATAAATCCATAAAAAAATTCACGTGGAAATTCTATTACATCAATAATTAGATTAAATGTAAATTAAAAAACTCATATTGAGAAAATGTATAATGTATATACAAGAATTTTCTATGTAATTTTTTTAATTATATATATTTATTACGAGTCTACGAAAATTGAAGACCTGTGATTATGAGGCCCGAAGTGCTCTGAATAAATTCATGATTTTTTTCGAGTACGCTCAGTAAATGCATGAGAGGCATTTTATATCTTTTGAATCATTGCTTGGATTAATGTCCGAGGGCACCCTTGAATCTGCATCAATAGGATTCGCTTAAGGGAGGATTTACATTGACCGTAGTAGGCCTGGAGAAAAAAAAATTCCAAATTTTTAAAATAAATAAAATAAATTTTTTTGTTATTTTATTTCATATCCTCTAACGAACAAGTAAAGGAGGTGGGGCTAGTGACGTTTCATGCCAATAAATGGATTGACCTTCCAACCCTATGTAACAAGGTTTTTGGGAAATTAGGATGCTTCCTAAATAATAAGCCCCATATAATTCCAAAGTTGTTACTTACCCTCACCCTCTCCTATATATATGGATCTTGGGGAGGGGTATCGACATAGCTTTTCCAAGAAATGATGTTCTGAAGGAGCACCACGATTCTAGACCCTTAGAAAATGGAGTCGACCCAGTGGGAGGTGAAAGACGACACAAAACCACATACCGAAGATCGACGTATGAGTGTCGCTGTTAGAAGGTAGTTGCGGAGGACGGAGACACTGACCTTCTTCCACAAACATGTACCCACAATCGTTCATTGAGGTGGGTGGTTATTTTATTTATTCTTTTTATATGATTTTCCTCTTCCCCGTTCATAAATAATATGAATAATGCGGGTCAACCGACTAACGGGTTGACTTTCAATTCATTCTTCTTTGCAGGAGGTTGTTGAAGGGTATCTTGTGGGGTTTATATTGTTACTTAGTTCAATTTTTTATTAACCCCTTAACCCTCCTCATTTTTACGAGCTAACGTGGAGGGAACATCCCTAACAAACCCAGCACGAACCCTCTGCTACCTTAGCTACATCCTTATACCTCCATGGAAGACAGACAGCGTGACGACACTGACCGGGTACGTGGTGGATAGCGCATCGATGCACTCCGAAAGAGGATGTTGTGGCATAATGTCGTAGTGGTCATCGTAGCGGTCGACAATGGTGGGCCATATGTGAGGTGTGGTGCACCATTGCGCACCACCGATGAACAAGGAGGGCCACAACTCATCAGCCATGAAAACCTGAGGGAGGAGGAGGCACGCCGGTATGCCGCGGGCGGTAGAGCGGCGCACCGTCCTATGCCGCTAGAGGAGTTGTCCAGCACGCCAGCTAGCCGCGGCGGAAATGGTAGGACCCGCCCTTGTGGGTCTTGAGTCTTTCGTGGAGGCACCATGTGGCACTTCCAGTATGAGAATACTGAAGAACCCTCATCTGATCGGGAAAACTGGGGGGTCGCTCCCCTGTTTGCAGCTAGGGCGCACCCCTTGCAGGTAGAAACTCATGCGGCTAGGCCACCACCCTCCCAGGCCACCGCCCTCCCGGGTTGCCGCACTACCGAGCAGCCCCCTTGATGGGCCTCCGCTTCGTGGGCCTGGTCTCCCTTTTTGTGGGCAAAACCAGACCTCAGCCTTGTGGGCCAAGTCCACCACGACCCAACCCAGACCCGGTCTGGCTGACTTGGTCCAACCAGGTTGGACCAAACTTGGGCCCCACCGGGCCCCAAAATACTTAAAGGGCCATATCTTGAGAACCATACGTCCATTTGATGAATAGTCTATGGAATTGGGATGCTTAGAGTGATACGGTCCTTCTGACTTACTCCATGAGAGTTTTTGATATTCTTCGAGTATGGCTGGGTTGGATAGCACCTGAATCCAACCGGGCCCTCGGTAGTGAGATGCCAATAATGCACAGACCGGGAATCCGTTTAACACGCCGTCTGTTGCTTTGGAACCCTTATAACATGGCGAATAATCTGGTTACTTCTTTTTGAGACTCTGTGCTAGATGTAATATGAACAATGATCTTAGGAGTGGTTTTCTCAAGCGCACAACTTATGGAACCCTACGACTGGCTGAGACCTGACGACTGTTGACCTACTCAACTCGGAGTGACTCGACGGCCCAATGGGGATCACCTCTGCGTGAAACGGAAGACACATAGTGGTGATCACCTCTATGTGACGTAGTATACCCACAATATGTTATAGGGAGGAGTACCTCTGTAGTACCCGATGCGAAGCGGCTCTGTGTAACCTGGAAGACCCACGGTACACGATGGGGAGGAGTACCTTAGCAGTTAATCGTTAGTGGGAAGTGCCTCTATGTGATGCATCAGGCCCACTGTACTCGATAGAGGAGGATTTCTCCAGCAGATTATGTTTTCGATGTTTTGATTGGGAATGTTATTTGTTCCTAGGCCTAGAGTATCTCTTGATGGCTATAAGCTTTCTTAGTGATCTTGTGTGGCTCCGCATCATTGCCTTCTTTCTCTGAGATGTATACCTAGTTTGAGATGAGACTCTAAATGAGATGTGTCTATTAGTTTGTGCTTTGTGATTGATATCATACTTTGTGGTTTCAATTGTAGAATTATCGGAGACCTTCATGTGTCTCGGGGTCCCTAATAAGTATCATTATTCTCACTACAGCACAGGCTACGTCTCCACCTTGTTATGTCTTGTGCAGATGACAAGCAGTTGGGCTGAGGCTGGAGGGAGCTAGGACTACGTAGTACACAGAGGAGACAGGCGGACACAGATTGCTGAGGAGGCGATCTGTACTGACCCTTCAGGTAAGATCCTTGGAGAACAACTGAGTAGTTGTTTTTCTTTTTTCAGTTGAATTGTTATTTGAGTTATACTTGTAATTTTACAGTTGGACTTGTATTCTGGACCCTTTTACTTTCAGCACTCTTTTACTATGACAGTTTACTTCACAGTTGCTTCTTGTTGTGTTCTTTGACCGTGTGTATTTATAGGTTTAAAGGAAATTCCATCCCATTTTAGTGAATATTCCTTTCAGTGATAATCTCTTTCCCCTGCCCTATAGATGGTGGACTTGGGGTAGTCACGCCACAAGCCCCGAGGGATGGGTCGTGACAAAGTGGTATCAGAGGAGTTCAGTTATTCTGAAGAACTAGGACACTGGTCTTTTCTGTGTTGAAATAGTGTTGAGTGTTATAAGTATGATTTTCAGTTTGGGGAATCCAGTGTTGGTATGACAGACGACTTATCCATACGCGAGGTCCCTGAATTCCGATTTCCATCTCAACGCACGGAAACAGATATTACAAGTGGTTTTAATGGTTTTATTTATGATCTCTTGTGTTAGCTCACCAGGTATAATTTTATGAACGTGTCACACCTGTCTTTTTTCAAGATGCCACCATGTAGGCATCTAGCCAGGATTCTTGAGAGAGTACACGATGACGGCCCACCTACTGATGAGGCCTCGATGCAGGGCCCTCTCATGGCATTAGCACCTTCATGTGGTGTACCAGCAAAACCACTGCCCATTGGAAAACTATTTCCACCAGCCCCACCAGCAGATGATGCACGTCGACTTAGCATTTTGATTGGGTTCTAGTGGCAGAGGCCTCTGATTTTCCGAGGCGAGATAGACCCGCAGGTGTCCGAGGACATAGTGGAGGCTGTGGCCAGAGTTTTTCGCTTAGTTGGGACACCAGCTAATTTTATGTTGATCTTAGCAGCCATCCTATTATAGGCAACAATAGGAATATGGTGGATTCTAATGATCTAGATACATAATGTGGTGTCACTCAGATAGGCAGACTTTGAGGGCCTTTTCAGGGAAAAGTTCATCCCATCAACCTTACGCTCTGTGCATATACAAAAGATAATGCACTTACAACAGGGAAGCGTGACAGTGGCCCAGAACTCTGCGAGGTTCACTGATCTCTCCCGCTACTCCATTGACATGGTAAAAGACCATATATTCATGGATCAACCCTTTGAATGGGGTCTCCGATGAAAGATCAGAGCATCGATGGTATCCCTCAGCCTACTTACTCAGGTTGGGGTGTTATAGTGAGCACTATTGGTAATGATCTTTCTAAATGAGTAGGCACCCACATCAAGAGCTACCACCAGACGTTAGGTAGAAAAGTCGTCTGCCACAGGTAGTAGGCAGATGACAAAGAGGTCCAACGGATAAAACAATTTGGTGGATGACCCCATCACATAGGGTCAGAGGTGCGAGGATCGCAAGGTATGGGAATATAAGTGAGGGACACACAATGTTACACGTGCGGCAGGTAGAATCATATGGCTCTCCACTACCCGACCCACCATATGAATGAGCAGCAGATAGTCAAGGGACTGCCGAGGCAGAGGCATAGGTTTTAGCAAGCAGGTCCACATGGTGGTGAATGTGGTAGAGGAGTTGGTCGTGCAACATGCGGTGGGTGGTGTTTTGAGGTTCTATCGCCACCACCGCCTGGTGGTCCACCCCAACCACAGGGAGTAGGAGGAATGGGACATGCTCAGATCGAGGAAGCTAATTTCTACAACCACTGTGCTATGGAGATGATTAGAGGTACGATATCCGTCTACATCACCTTAGTTGTAGTAACTATAGACACATGTGCCAGTCACTCTTTTATTTCCACAGCCCTCGTTCGAAGCTTTAAGATTCTGTTGGAGCTGTTGGCTCGATCCTTATGGCTATAGACTCCTATGGTAGCAGATTCAATGACTACACACTAATTTCGGCAATGTGATCTAACTATAGGAGGTGATAGCTTTAGCTAGGATCTTCTAGTTGTAGCATTGAGGCCTTACGACGTCATATTGGATATGTACTAGTTATCCATAGTCCATGCTCATATGGACTTTATTAGGTGAAAATTGTGGTTTGTCTGCACGGATGGGACCAGGTTTTCCTTCACCAGTGAGAAGGGAACCTTTGCAGCACATGATGGACTTACCCAGAGATGGTTTCATCCCATTACTCATCAGTTGGCTAGCCTTACCCTTAGAGCAGCTGATATTGAGAGTCTGAGATATCCTGTTGTGGAGGACCTGTATGCCGATGAAATTCCAGATGATGTCATGAGACTACGTCCACATAGAGATGTAGACTTTTACATCGACCTGTAGCCCGAGATGGAACCGATATCTACACCCGCATATTGGATGGCTCATGTGGAGCTTCGTGAGTTATAGGTATAGTTTGAGGACTTGAAGGGAAAGGGGTTTATAAGGCCTAGTGTTTCTCCATGGGAAGCCCTGATTTTTTTTCCATGAAGGAAGACGAGGTTTTGGGACACTATGTGGACTATCGGTGCCTAAACCAGGTGACCGTTAAGACCAACTATCCACTTCCAAGGATTTATGATCTTTTTTGTCATATGAAGGGAGCTCATTGTTTTACGAAGATAGACCTCAGATCGGGCTATCATCATCTCAGGATACAAGATGAGGATGTGCAGATAATGGCCTTCAGATGTCGGTATGGCCATTATGAGTTCTTGTTTATGCCTTTCAGCATGACCAATGCCCCAGAAGTGTTCATGGGACTCATGAAAAAGATCATTCCTCTATACTGCAATCACTTCATGGTGGTGTTCATCAATGACATCTTGGAGTACTCTGCGACGGAGGAGGAGCATCCCTATCATCTGCTGATAGTTCTGGATACACTCTGAGAGCACAACCATTAAGGTAATCTCTCAAACTGCCAGTTCTGGATACGAGACGTTCACATTATGGGACATGTTATCATGGAGGATGTAGTTTTATTAGATCCAATGAAGATAGAGGTTGTTCTTTATTGGGAGCCACCCAAGAGCATGAAAGAGGTGCAGAGTTTTCTAGGGATGGTTGGATACTACCATAGATTTGTGCCTGACTTTTCTAGAGTTGTGGGACCCTTGTTAGCATTGACGAAGAAGGTTAAGTATTTAATATGGATGAAGAGATGACAACAGAGTTTCTAGGAGCTGAGGTGGAGACTGACAAGTGCCCCCATATTGAGGCTACCAGAATAGGGTATGGGGTATGTTGTCTAATGCAACACATCAGGGACCAGACGTGGGTGTGTCCTAGTGTAGGAGAGAGCAGTGATCTCTTATGACTCATTACAGCTGAGACATCATGAGAAGAACTATGCTACCCATGACCTGGAGTTAGCAGCAGTGGACTTCTCCTTTAATATGTGGCGACATTCCTTGTTGGGTCAACATTATACAGTCTAATATGATCACAAAAGTCTCAGGTATATATTCTCTCAGAAGTACCTGATCTTGAGACAGTGGTGATGGCTAGAGTTCCTATAGCACTATGACTTTGAGATATTCTATACTCCTGGGATGGGGAAGGTGGTAGCAGATGAACTCTGCATGAGTTTTGGTCTACATTTTCTATGTGAGGCATCAGAGAAGTTATCCGCATTGCAGATATCCATTTTGGATAGAGATGGAGCAGTATACCTCCAGTCTATGATAGTCACTCCCCCACTCCATCATTATGTTAGGGAGGCGCAGCTTGGGGAAAGTGACTGTGAGGCTCGCCGTGCTCAGATATCCTCAGGGCAGGCACCTGCTGGATTTTCTAAAAGTGGGAAGCACTTCATTCTCTTCAAAGGACATACCATGGTACCATAGGTTCAATGGGAGGAGGTGTTGAGTGATTTCCATTATGACAACCCTGATTTTTATTACAACTTAAGCATTCTTTATTACATAAAACTTCACTTGATACAACAAAGAAGATCGAGAGGTTTAGTGTCTTTGGGGCTTAGGATCATTACATAAAAACATTAAACTTGAAATACAACATCTTTATTGAAAACTTCCTTTACATGACCACTACATTCCTTCGTACTTAGCATTGCATGGGGTAACCTGAGGACATGCATAAGAAAAGGGTGAGCTATAAAGCCCAGTAAGGGAGTACACAATGAATAACATGAGAAGTACAATACATGTTAGGAAATAGGAACATCAATAGAGCATTAGAGTAACATGAACATAAAGGCATGATAAAGCATGATAACAAAACACATGGAAATGTGGCAACAACACTTAACATTGAATTAGCATGAGCCAAGGCTCATTGCACATGGAGCATGAGTAAACCCTCATTGCAATTGAAGCACGAGTAAACCCTCGTTGCACTTGAATTAGAATGAGTCAACACTCATTGCACATGATGTATCATGATACTATACTTTACCCAATGCATTGGAGTGCTATAAGGGCGCACTCTTCTTAAACATTTCATTTCATGCATAAGTGTGCCACATGGATCATAAAACATGGATTCATAAAACATAATCATTTATTCCACGATAAAGTAATGTGGAATTCATACATGAAACATTATGATCAATAAGTAAATGTGCATAAAGGTGAATACCCTTGATGGAGAAATGGGCATGGTATTCACTACACAATGATATTGGCTTAGAAAATCGGTGTGATTTCGGCAGCGTAACGGCGTGACATAAAAATTCATAAAAAAGGTTGATGAGAGAGAAAGAGGTTCCCCATCATATTTACATGTAATGGACAGTAAGGAGGACATATAGATACATGTCCCAACAATTTAAAAGGAATTTAGATTCATGATACAAAAGTATTGCTTGAATATAAAAGAGGAGAAAAAGGTTTCTTTCTGAATTTCGGCATAGTAACGGGTGTACATTGGAGGCTTTTAATGAGAGAGAAAGGGGTCTCCCATCATTCAAACAATAAGAGGGCAGTATGGGAGAGGTGCGAAACCATAACCCAACATTCATAATTGAAATTAAAAGGGCAATAGAACTTAAAGAAAATTGACAAAAATGAGAAAGGAAGAAAAAACCCTTACTTGGAAGTGTGCTTCCAAAGGCTAGAGAGAGGCTTGTGAGAGGCTTCTTGGGAGCTTGGGGAACCTTGGGAGGATTCTAGAGAGAGTAAGGCAGAGGTTGGACGAACTACAAGGGATTTTAGTGAGGAGGAAGTGGGAGCTTGGGTGGATTTATATAGGAAAGGTGAGAGAATTCTTTATTATTTAGGTTTGGGACCCCTTATATTAAAATAATCCAAACCACAAACCATCCCCTGGTATTTGCCCATGGTTTCTGGAAAAGGAAAGAGGAAAAAAATATTTTACAAGGCAATGGTCAGAACTTATTAAAAAATTAGGGTTGCTTATGTGGAGGTGAGTCACACTCCCATGGAAATTAATTTAAAAAGGCAAAGTGTTGAATAAGTATTGAGGGCTCCATTAATGCTTTGAAAAGTGAGTCAATCAAACCCGAACCTCATTATTTTAAGGATAAAACATATATTGGCCGAACATAAGGATTATGGTATTTTATTACATCGCCATTGGGTCATTATGATGTCATAAAACACATTATATATTTAAATGGTATTTAATTTTTACCCAAAAATTTGACTGTCTCAGAAAATTATAAAAAATTCACTGTTGGATAATTTCGATGTCATGATTCCAAAAATAATATTTATTTTATCTAAATAATTTTCTAAATATGTGAATTTTCATTTTAAAATAAAAACCGACATTTATAAAAAAATTCACGGGTTTTGACAGAAATGGCTTTCAAACCTTGATAAAAATTTTAATTGCATTCATAAAATTAAGAGATTAATTATATTTAATAAAAATTAATGTAATATTAATAATAATATTTTATTAAAATATTATTTAATTCAAAAATACTTTAATTTAATAAAATATAATTCTTAATTAAATAATAACTAAAAACACCATTTGTACTTTAAAAACTAATTAAAATGTATCAAAAATGACTAGAAATTATATTCATTATTATATACAAAATTAATGTGCATGAACATGGTACTACTTATTTGTTACATAAACCCTTAAAATAGCCGCATAAGACCTAAGGGTAAGGTGTGCGATGGTGACAGACTCTTGGGGCGGCTCGGATTACATCGCTTGAGTGGTAATTTAAATCAACTTCCACTTTTCTCATAGACGATCACGTTCGAGCTTGACTTGATGAAGCTCAGCTTGGGTTTGGTCAAGGGAAAAGCCCAATGATGCCACCTCTTTTCCGAGCTCTGACAAATGGGCTTCGTAAGGGGAAATTCTACTGGATGAGGCCATCACTTCCTTTGTCTGAGTAGAAATGGGTTCGTTAAAGTCTTATATTTATTCTACTCAAATGATCACTGCTCAACGACTAAAAAGTAACCGTCACAAAACTTAACGTAAAACTAAAGAAGTTGACATCTTATAAAAACATTTTTCATAAAGAAACATTTAACTGGATCAAGAGGAATTTTCCATTAATGAATCTTTGGGTCGTTACAATATTCCCCCCTTAAGAAATTTCGCCCTCGAAATTTTCCTTTTCCCACACTAAAACAAATGTGGGTAACTCAGCTTCATCATATCCTCTGACTCCCAAGTTGCTTCTTCAAACTTGTGGTTTCTCCACAACACCTTGACGAGGGGCATTGTCTTATTTCGTAGAACTTTTTCTCTACGATCTAAGATCTTCACTGGTTGGTCCTCATAAGAAAGATCGTCTTCTAATTGTACCACCTCGGAAGAGAGTACATGTGAAGGGTCTGGTATGTACTTCCTTAAGAGGGATACATGGAAGAAATCATGCACCTTGGCCATAGTAGGTGGAAGTGCTAGTCGATAGGCCACAGCCCCAACACGATCAAGAATCTCAAAGGTGCCGATGTACCTTAGACTTAACTTCCCTTTCATTCCAAACCTCATGACCTTCTTCCATGGAGATATGCGTAAAAACACCATGTCTCTGACTTTAAACTCAAGGTCTCGTCGACGATTATCTGCATAACTCTTCTATCGACTCTGGGCTGCCTTGATATGCTGCTGAATGGTTTTCACCTTGTCCACCATTTCTTCGACCATTTCTGGTCCAAGCAGCTTACGTTCACCGACCTCATCCCAACATGCCGGTGTTCTACACCTTTTCCCATACAGGGCTTCATATGGTTCCATTTGGATGATCGAGTGGAAACTATTATTATAAGAGAACTCAACTAGAGGAAGATGTTGATCCCACCCTCCTTTAAAGTTCATTGAGCACACTCTCAACATATCCTCAAGTGTTTGTATAGTCCGCTCGGATTGGCCATCAGTTTGAGGATGATAGGCCGTACTGAAGTTCAGTTCAGTATTCAGAGCATGTTGAAGACTCTTCCAAAACTTAGAGGTAAATCTTGGATCTCGGTCAGACACAATAGATAGTGGTACTCTATGAAACCGTACCACTTCCCTGATATATATCCATGCCAGTTGATCCAAAGATAAATCCTCTCGAATAGCAATGAAGTGTGCAGTCTTTGTAAGACAATCCACAACAACCCAGATTGCATTGTTGCCTTTGGATGTCCTTGGAAGTCCAGTGATGAAGTCCATGGTGATGTTCTCCCATTTCCATTCTGGTATGGGAAATGGTTGCATCATCCCCTTAGACTTCTGCCTCTCAGCCTTCACTTGCTGACACACCAGGCACATTGATGTATATTCAGCGATCTCCTTCTTCATATTATCCCACCAAAAGTTTTCTCAGAGATCTCGATACATCTTTGTTCTCCCTGGGTGAATAGAGAAATGTGAACTATGTGCATCATCCAAAAGTTCCTTCTTCAGCTCCGAACTTTATGGAACACATAGTCTTTTCCCAAACCGCACAATTACTTCTTCATTAACATTAAACTCTGAGGATTTTCCCTTTTTGATAGCTTCCACTCTTTCTTGGATTCCTGCATCACCCTTTTGAGCATCCTTTATCCTTTTCAAAAGAGATGGTTGAGTAATCATTTGTGAAAGGATTGATGATGTTCCCTTCTTTATGATTCCCACATCCATCTTCATCAAGTCTAAGAAGATTGGATCCTTCTCAATTCTCATCATTGATAGAATAGCTGGATCCTTTCTACTTAGGGCATCCGCCACCTTGTTCGCTTTCCCAGGGTGGTAATGTATTGAACAGTCATAATCCTTGATGAGCTCTATCCATCTTCTCTGGTGCATATTAAACTCTTTCTTTGTGAATATATATTTAAGACTCTTGTGGTCAGTATATATCTCACATTTCTCTCCATAGAGATAATGCCGCCAGATTTTCAAGGCAAAGATCACCGCCGCCAACTCCAGACCATGCGTTGGATAGTTTCGCTCATGGATTTTCAACTGCCTTGAGGCATAGGATATCACTCTATCATTCTGCATCAGCACACATCCTAAGCCCTTCTTCGAAGCATCACTTAATACCACAAAAAGCTCCCCACTTGTGGGTAAAGTGAGCACAGGTGCAGTGATAAGCCTCCTTTTCAACTCCTTGAAGCTTTCTTCGCATTCATCACTCCAAGAAAACATTTCTCCCTTTCAATTTAGCTTGTTAAGAGGGTTGGACAATCATGAGAAGATTCTCACAAATCGTTGATAATATCCAGCTAACCGTAAGAAGCTACGGATATCAGTTACCGATGTTGGCCTCGGCCAACCCTCAATTGCATCTGTTTTGGAGGGGTCCACAGATATCCCATTTCTTGTGATGATATGGCCCAAGAATGAGACTTCGTTCAACCATAACTCACACTTGCTATACTTGGCATAGAGCTTCTCCTTGCGCAAAGTCTCCAGTACAGTTCTTAAATGCTCCTCATGGTCCTCCTTGGTTTTGGAGTATATTAGAATATCATCTATAAAGACTACCACAAATTTGTCTAGGTAATCTCTAAAGACTCTATTCATCAAGTCCATGAATATTGCTGGAGAATTGGTGAGTCCGAAAGGCATTACTATGAATTCATAGTGCCCGTACCTTGTACGAAAAGCAGTCTTGGGGATATCTTCCTTCTTCACCCTTACTTGATAATATCCCGACCGCAAGTCTACCTTGAAGAGGTATTGTGCTCCACGCAGGTGATCAAACAAGTCATCGATTCTTCGGAGAGGATACTTGTTCTTTATCGTGATTTTTTTAAGTTCACGATAATCGATGCAAAGGTGCATTGACCCATCCTTCTTCTTGACGAAGAGGACCGGTGCACCCCATGGTGATGCACGTGGGCGTATAAACCCTTTATCCAGATTCTCATGTAGTTGTTTCTTCAGCTCTTCAAGCTCAACAACAGCCATTCTATATGTAGTCTTGGATATTGGTAGCGCCCCGGGTATAAGTTCAATTGAGAACTCAACATCTCTTCTTGGAGGAAGACCAGGAAGTTCCTCGGGAAATACTTCAGCGAATTCCCTCACAATAGGCATTTCGTCAAGGGTGGTTTCTTCCATGAACTCAATCATCTGAGCCAGATATGCGTGTTCATAAGGCAGAGTAATATCCATGCTTGAGATGATGGAGCTAAAGGAGATTCATCTTCCTCCTGACACTTGTAAAGAATCGGGGGTCGATTCTCCATATGGAGTGTGATTTCCCTCTCCCGACAATTTATGTTGGCTCTATATAAGGAGAGCCAATCCATGCCAAGAATTGCATCAAATTCCACCAAAGGGAGTATGACGAGGTTCGCCGGGAAATTCAATCCACAGATTATAACAGGGGAGGACTTATACTCAGGGGATGCAATGATTGCCCCATTTGCCGTACTGACCGACATCTTTACTTCCAGGATTTGTGGTGGTGCTGTGATTGTTCTACTAAACATTCGAGATATAAAAGAATGCGTAGATCCTGAATCAAAAAGCACGTTCGCTATTCTTGAATGAATAACTAGCGTACTTGTCACCACTTCGTTGTCGGGGTTCACTTCGGCAGAAGTGATGGAAAAAGTTCTTCCTTGCTGTCTTGGAGGTTGCTGGTTGCCTCCAATAACCCTTGTATTAGGGCACTGATTTGCAAAATGACCCGGTTCTTTGCATTTGTAGCATTGAACAACTCGTTGAGGTTCGAACGGAGCGTTCCTCTCCTCTGTCGTAGCTGCGGGTCCTTCTTGCTGACAGTTAACAACTAGGTTCCCTTCTCTTCCACACTTGAAGCATTTTCTTGTCCCCCTAAGGCAATTTCCAAGGTGCTTCTTTCCACACTTTTGGCAAGTGGGGTGCTGGAACTTCTTAGCGCCTTTGGATTTATCCATCGGACCACCAGCATTGAAGTCCACCTTAGGCTTCTTTTCCCCATGATACCCCTGTGATTCTCCGATCTCCATTTCAACCTTGAGGGAACATTGGACAATTTCCTCATAGCTGTCGAAGTCACGGATCGCTAATGATTTCCGCAAGCTAGGCTTCAGCCCACCAAAGAAGCGGTCAACCTTGCATTCGGGGGTAACGACAAAGCCGGAAGCGTATCGTGAAAGCCTTGTGAAGTTTTCCTCGTACGCTCCCACAGATTCTTCATCTTTCTGTTTGAGGGAAAGGAAGTCCCTTTCCATCTTAAGACGGAGGGTGCGTGTAAAATATTTATCGAAAAACATCTTCCGGAATTCCTTCCATTCCAAAGCCTCAATCTCCTCCTCAGGCTTCATATTTTTGATCAACTTCCACCATTGATCAGCTTCACCCTCCATACGATAAGCCTCCAGGAGAACCTTCTCTTTTTCAGAGCATTGGAGGATGGAGAATATCTTTTCAATGGAGTTGATCCATTGTTCAGCGATCGTGGGATTGGATGATCCACTAAAAGTAGGAGGCCTTTGTATCATGAATCTTTCAATAGCGACTTGTTCTTTCTTAGGGGGGGTTGAACGTTCATCTTGACCAGTGTTTCTATTCAAAACTTGAGTTAGCTGAGAGAGAAGCGTGACAAAGTTCGCGATTCCTGCTCCCATTGGATTGGGCATCTCATAAGTACAATCATCACACTGATCTTCACAACGGTCGTTAGCCCGAGTTCTCCTATTACAGGCCATTGGCTGGAATAAAAAGAATGTTAGGGGTAACATATAATGGGTAATCCAAAGACAAAAGTTGATGACTTATAAATAAACTGTAATCTCTTTAACTCATGAGTCTATAGGATTCAATCCAGGCTTTTCATGATCTTCCTTCTAACATATATTCTTAGGGGCATTTTTCCCTTAATAAGGGTTCATACTAAGATTGTGAATTTATCAAAACATATCCCCCGGGAGTGTCGTAACCAAGAGTGCAGCAAGGCCCGTTGTCGTGCACCAGTTCCCGTTCGAGTCTAGCTCAAAGCGGTGTTTTCGGGTTTTACCACTAGGATACATCTGTGCCAGAGCCGCCTCTACCTGCTCGTATCCAGACAAGGATGTATTTGTTTGATAAACCACTTACATAGTATTTACCAAAACATAGGGATGCTTTTATTATACTTGGTCTTGTATCTAAGGCTTTACTAGGGTATCCTAATCCCAAAAATAACTAAACCTATCCTCTGATACCAACTATGACAACCCTACTTTTTATTACAACTTAAGAATGCTTTATTACATAAAACTTCACTTGATAGAACAAAGAAGATCGAGAGGTTTAGTGTCTTTGGGGATTAGGATCATTACATAAAAAATTTAAACTTGAAATACAACATCTTTATTGAAAACTTCCTTCACATGACCACTACATTCCTTCGTACTTAGCATTGCATGGGGTCACCTGAGGACATGCATAAGAAAAGGGTGAGCTATAAAGCCCAGTAAGGGAGTACAAAATGAATAACATGAGGAGTACAATACATGTTAGGCAATAGGAACATCAATAGAGCATTAGAGTAACATGAACATAAAGGCATGATAAAGCATGATAACCAAAACATGGAAATGTGGCAACAACACTTAACATTGAATTAGCATGAGCCAAGGCTCATTGCACATGGAGCATGAGTAAACCCTCATTGCACTTGAAGCGCTATTAAACCCTCGTTGCACTTGAATTAGCATGAGTAAACACTCATTGCACATGACGTATCATGATACTATACTTTACCCAATGCATTGGAGTGCTATAAGGGCGCACCCTTCTTAAACATTTCATTTCATGGATAAGTGTGCCACCTGGATCATAAAACATGGATTCATAAAACATAATCATTTATTCCACGATAAAGGAATGTATAATTCATACATGAAACATTATGATCAATAAGTAAATGTGCATAAAGGTGAATACCCTTGATGGAGAAATGGGCATGGTATTCACTACACAATGATATTGGCTTAGAAAATTGGTGTGATTTCGGCAGCGTAACGGCGTGACATAAGAATTCATAAAAAAGGTTGATGAGAGAGAAAGGGGTTCCTCATCATATTTACATGTAATGGACAGTAAGGAGGCTATATAGATACATGTCCCAACAATTGAAAAGGAATTTAGATTCATGATACAAAAGTATTGCTTGAATATAAAAGAGAAGAAAAATGTTTCTTTCGGAATTTCGGCATAATAACGGGTGTACATGGGAGGCTTTTAATGAGAGAGAAAGGGGTCTCCCATCATTAAAACAATAAGAGGGCAGTATGGGAGAGGTGAGAAACTATACCCCAACATTAATAATTGAAATTAAAAGGGCAATACAACTTAAAGAAAATTGACAAAAATGAGAAAGGAAGAAAAACCCCTTACTTGGAAGTGTGCTTCCAAAGGCTAGAGAGAGTCTTGTGAGAGGCTTCTTGGGAGCTTGGGGCACCTTGGGAGGATTCTAAAGAGATTAGGTCAGAGGTTGGACGAACTCCAAGGGATTTTAGTGAGGAGGAAGTGGGAGCTTGGGTGGGTTTATATAGGAAAGGTGAGAGAATTCTTTATTATTTAGGTTTGGGACCCCTTATATTAAAATAATCCAAACCACAAACCATCCCATGGTATTTTCCCATGGTTTATAGAAAAGGAAAGAGGAAAACAATATTTTACAAGGCCATGGTCCGAACTTATTAAAAAATTACGGTTGCTTATGTGGAGGTGAGTCACACTCCCATGGAAATTAATTTAAAAAGGCAAAGTGTTGAATAAGTCTTGAGGGATCCATTAATGCTTTGAAAAGTGAGTCAAACAAACCCAAAACCACATTATTTTAATGATAAAACATATATTGGACGATCATAAGGATTATGGTATTTTATTATATCACCATTGGGTCATTATGATGCCATAAAACACATTATATATTGAAATGGTATTTAATTTTTACCCAAAAATTTGACTCTCTCAGAAAATTATGAAAAATTCACTGTTGGATAATTTCGACGTCCTGATTCCAAAAATAATATTTATTTTATCTAAATAATTTTATAAATATGTGAATTTTCATTTTTAAAATAAAAACCGACATTTATAAAAAAAAATCACGGGTTTTGACAGAAATGGCTTTCAAACCTTAATAAAAAAATTTAATTGCATTCATAAAATTATAAGATCCTTTATATTTAATAAAAAATTAATGTAATATTAATAATAATATTTTATTAAAATATTATTTAATTCAAAAATACTTTAATTTAATAAAATATAATTCTTAATTAAATAATAACTAAAAACACCATTTGTACTTTAAAAACTAATTACAATGTATCAAAAATGACTAGAAATTATATTCATTATTATATACAAAAGTAATGTTCATGAAAATGGTACTACTTATTTGTTACATAACCCCTTAAAATAGCTGAATAAGACCTAAGGGTAAGGTGTGCGATGGTGACAGACTCTTGGGGCGGCTCGGATAACATCGCTCGAGTGGTAATTTCAATCAACTTCCACATTTCCTGTAGACGATCACGTTCGAGCTTGACTTGATGATGCTCATCTTGGGCTTGGTCAAGGGAAAAGCCCAAAGACGCCACCTCTTTTCTGAGCTCTGACAAATGGGCTTCGTAAGGGGCAATTCTACTGGATGAGGCCATCGCTTCCTTTGTCTGAGTAGAAATGGGTTCGTTAAAGTCTTATATTTATACTACTCAGATGATCACTGCTCAACGGCTAAAAAGTAACGGTCACAAAACTTAACGAAAAACTAATGAAGTTGGCATCTTATAAAAACATTTTTCATAAAGAAACATTTAACTGGATCAAGAGGGATTTTCCATTAATGAAGCTTTGGGTCGTTACATCCATACGTCTACTATGACGGTACATACTGTTATGGAGAAGATGTACCAGGACCTCAGTGTTAGCACTGGTGGCTAAGGATGAAGAAGGTTTTAGTAGAGTTTGTTTCATGATCCCTCACTTTTCAGTAAGTGAAGGTCGGGCATTAGGTTCTAGTAGGCTTATCATAGCCTCTAGAGGTACCAGAGAGGAAGTGGAATGGAATATCAATGGAATTTGTGACAGGGCTTCCACATACGTCCATGGGACATGATTCCATTTGGGTGATTATTGACTGACTCACCAAGTCGACCCACTTCCTACCAATCCACGAGTAGAGATCCCTAGAGGGAATTGGACACCTCTACATGAAGAATATTGTGTGACTTCATGGGGTGCCATCTAATATTTTCTCTTACCGCAATACACATTTCACATCCAAATTGTGGAAGGGATTGTACGAGGCATTCGGGACACACCTACGTTTGAGCACTGCCTTTTATCCTCAGAAGGACGGTCAGAATGAGCGGACCATTCAGACAATGGAGGTCATGCTTCGTGCATGCATCGTAGACTTTGGTCATAGTTGGGGGGATCAATTACCATTGGTGGAGTTTTCATACAACAACATTTATCACTCCACCATCGGTGTGGCACCATTCTAAGCCTTGTACAGTCAACCATGCAGATTACCTCTACGCTGGACAGACCCAGGGGAGTCAGCACTTATGGGTCCAGAGTTGGTACGAGCTACCAATGAGAAGATGGAGACCATCCATGAGTGGATGAAGATTACACAGAGTAGAATGAAGTCATATACTGACAAGATACAGATTCCCTTGGAATTCAAAGAGGGGGACCACATTGTCTTATGAGTCTCTCCTTGATGGGAACTACAGATATTATGTCGAGGTAGCAAGTTTTAAATGAGGTTTATCAGAACTTTTCTGATACTTTAGAGGATATGCGCGGGGGAATAACTCTCGGAACATCCACCGTAGTTGGAGAGGGTGAACGACGTCTTCCATGTATCCTAGATAAGGAGAAACGTGCACTACCCATCTCACACCATCGACCATGGCGAGCAGGACTTAGACGATGGGGAAACATTGACAGAGGTTCTGAAAGAGATTGAGTATCCACTAGATCTGGTCCTTCGTGGGTAGTCTATACCTCTAGTGCGCGTTCTCTAGTAGCATGAGAACATCTATGATAGAACATGGGAGTGGGAGGCTTAAAATCGTGCTCAGTACCACCATTTTTTTCTTAGTCTATATTGTGGCTTTCATTGACAAAAATCCCTAAGATGGGGAGAATTTAAAAACCTGGATTTTCTATGTAATGTTTTTTAATTATATGGAATTATTATGATTCGGCAAAAATTGATGGCACATGATTCCGAGGCCTGAATTTACAATAATTAATTTCTAAAAAAATTTAGGTACGTTCAGTAAAAGCGTGAGTGGCATTTTCAAACTTTTGAACCATTGCTCGGATTAAAAATCTGAGGGCACCGCTGAATCTTTAGTACCAGGATTCGCTTAAGAGAGGCTTTACATTGACTAGAGTAGGTCTCGATAAAATGTTAAGTTTTGCGGCTTTTTAAAAGAAATGAAATAAAATATTTTTTTATATTATTTCATATCCTGCAAAGGATAAGTAAAGTGGGTGGGTCCAACAGTGTGTCAATACAATAAATGGATCGGCCTACCAACCCTAAGTAGTGATGTCGTTGGGGAATTAAGATGCTTCCTAATTAATGAGCTCCATTTAATTCCATCGTTGTTACTTACCCTCCCCCTCTCCTATATATATGAAGATTAGGGAGGGGTATCGGAACATCTTCTCCAAGCAACGAAGTGCTAAAGGAGTGCCACGAGGTCAGACCCTTAGAAGACGAAGCCGACGTAGTGGGAGGTGATAGATGACATCGAACCACGAACCAAAGATTGACGTATGAGTGTCACCATTGAAAGCTAGTTGCGGAGGACGGCGACACCGTCCTGCTTCCACAAACGTGCACCCACCATTGTTCTTCGAGGTAGGGGTTATTTATATTATTATTTTCAAATGATTTTACTCTACCCCGGTCTTGAATAATATGAAGAACGTGGGTCAACTGACTAATGAGTTGACCCAGGATTCATTCGTCTTTGTGGGAGGTTGTTGCATGGTATGTTGTGGGGTTTATCTTATTGTTATGTTCAATTGTTTATTAAACCCTTAACCTCACATATTTACAAACTAATGTAGAGGGAACGGTTCTAAGTAACCTAGACTAAACCCTCTTCTATCTTTTCTAAATCTGTATGCCTCCATGGATGATCGATAGTGCGATGACACTGACTAGCTATGTGGTTCATAGCGTGTCAATGCATGCTGTAGGAGGAGGCCACGACACAATCTCTGGTAGTCTTCGGAGAGACTGGCACCGACCAGCCGTAGAGAAGGCACATTGTTCCATCGTGTGCCGCTGATGAACAGATAGGGCCGCAACTCGTTAGCTGCAATGACCGGAGGAAGGCGCCCAACAATCTAGTCAACCACGACAGAACCGGTAGGACCCACCCCCGCGGGTCCTGCGTGCCACCTGACAGTGCCACGTGGCATCTCTGTTGTGATAAGACTGAACGGAACTCGGCCGTTTGGGAAAACTGGGGGGTTCTCCCCGGTGGAGGCTAGGGTGCACCCCTTGAGGGTTGCACCTCATGCGGTCGGGCCTCCCCCTTTACGGGATGCTTCATTTCGGGCCTCCCCCTTGTGGTCCACCGATTGTTTCTATTTGGACCGGTCCTTGTCCCCAACGGAAGAGTCCTCGACGGCCCAACCTAGACCGGGTTGGGCCGGGTCAGTTCTACTGGGTCTGACCAAACCCAAGGACAACCGAGCCCAGAAACACTTAAAGGGCCTTGTCTTGAGAACCATTTTTCTATTTGATGAATTTTATATGGAATTGGGATCCTTATATAGAAATGTTCATTTTGACTTACTCCATTTAGTTTTGGAGAAACATGGATTATGTACGGGTAGGATCGTACCCGAATCCAGCCGGGCCCTCGGCACTGACATTCCAATAACGCAAAGAACATGCATCTGATTGATGTGTCATCTATTTTGTTGGAACCCTTATATCATAAAAAATAATCAGGTTACTTTTTGTGATACTTTATGCTAGATGTAATATGACCAATGGAATGAGGAGTGGTTCTTCCAAGCGCACTAGAAACGGAACCCTACGACTGGCTGAGACCTGATGACTATTGACCTTTTTGACCTGAAGTGACTTGACGGCCCAGTGGGTAGTGACTCTGTGTGACACTATAGAACCATGGTGGTGAGCGCCTCTATGTGGTGAGACATACCCACAATATGTGATTGAGAGGAGTACTTCAACAGGCCACGGTGGGGAGTGGCTTTGTGTGACTCGGCAGCCCCAAAACGTCTCCCCCCGTGGATGATCCCTCCACAAGTGTATAGGAGGACATGGAATATGGACTTCTTCCTTTTGAGAAGGGCGTCCTCACCACGATTGACGAGTTAGTGCAGGTGAACCTCGGTAGTAAGGAAGACCCGAGACCCACATTGGTCAGCGCCGCTATGCCCCCCGAGGAACGGAAATAGAACGTAGACTTCCTCAGACATCACCATGATGTGTTAACTTGGAGTTATGATGAGATTCCAGGGCTAGATCCCCAGGTAGCCATCCACCGCCTTGGCCTTCTATCAAACCATCGCTGGTTCAAGCAGCCTCCCAGAAAGACGCACCCCTCTCACGGTGCCATGGTTGAGGCCGAATTTTATAAGCTCATCAAAGCCAAATTCGTCAATGAGGTCCAATACCCTAGGTGGATAGCCAACATTGTGCCAGTCAAGAAGAAGAACGGGCAGATCAGGGTCTGTATCGACTTCCGCGATCTCAATCTCCACTGTCCAAAGGATGATTTTCCCCTTCCAGTGAAAGAGTTGTTGATATATGCCACGACTGGGTTCCAATCCATTTCCTTCATTGATGGGTACTCCGGGTAAAACCAGATCCGGATGGCCCCTGAGGATGAAGAGTTCACTACCATTAGGGCCCCCCAGGGTACTTTCTGCTACCAGGTTATGCCCTTTGGCCTGAAAAATGCAAGTACCACCTATCAACGGGCTATGCATCGCATATTCAAGATGATTCTCGGGATGCTGGTGGAATGCTACGTGGACGGCCTGGTTGTTAATTCTCATCAGCACTAGGACCATATCAAATACCTTGAGAAAGTGTTCGGCTTCCTCCGTTCTCACCACTTGAAGATGAACCCGTTGATGTGTACCTTCGGGGTCACATCCGGAATGTTTCTTGGCTTCTTTGTTAGATATCGAGGCATCGAGATCGACCCAGAGAAGATCAAGGCAATCCATCAGATGCCTCCCTAAAATAATATTTGGGAGCTGAGAGGCCTTCAAGGCCACTTATCCTATATACGCTGATTCATTACGAATCTGGATGGAAAGTGTAAGCCCTTTTGTTGGCTCATTAAGAAAGGTGCTGCCTATAAATGGGATGAAGAGTGTTAGATCGATTTTGAGTAAATCAAGCAGTATCTGCTCCAACCTATGGTCTTGATGCCACCCATTTCCGGAAAGCCGCTGGTCCTTTACGTGACCACCCTGGGCGATTCCTTGGGGCACTTCTTGCCCAGAAGAACAACGAGGGAACAGAGAATAGCCTCTACTACCTCAGTCTCATGCTCCTCAATGCGGTAATTAGATATTCTCCCATCGAGAAGAGCTGTCTGGAGATCGTATTTTCTAGGCAAGAAATTTCGGCACTACTTGCAGCACCACGAGGTACAACTATTCTCTCGGGTAGACCCGTTGAAATACATCTTGAATCGACCTATGTTGACCAGCCGATTGGGGCACTGGGCGGTGATCCTCCAGAAGTTCGACATCAGGTTCGTAACTCAGAAGGCCATCAAAGGACAGGCTTTGGAAGACTTTTTAGCTACCCACCCATCCTCAGCGGACAAGGCACTGGATCTAGGCTTTCCTGATGAGGCAATCCTCTTAGTCGATCACGCCATCCCATGCTAGTAGATGCACTTTGACGGTGCCTCTCAGAGCCCCACCGGTAGAAGTCTCAATGATCCTAGGCTCAACAGAGTGGGAATGGGTGTTGTCTTCATCACCCTGGAGCAATCAGTTCTACCGTATTCGTTCCGTTTATCAGAAGGTTTCACCAACAATGAGGCAGAGTATCATGCCCTCATCATTGGCCTTAGGCTGGCTCTTGAGATTGACGTACCTCATCTATATGTAAAAGGGGACTCCGAGCTAGTCATCAAGCAGGTCAATGGTGACTATGCTGTTAGAAATCCAGAACTCGTGCCATTTCTAGAGTGCACCCTCCGTCTAATGGCTAAGTTCCCCTCTCGGCCAGAGGTCGTTCACATTCCCCGGTCGGAGAACAGTCAAGAAAATGCTTTGGCAAGCCTAGCCGCATCAGTTGCGGAGCCTGAACAGGATGAACTAATTATCCATGTGGCGCATCGGAGAGTCATTGCCTTATTATTCGGGAGGGCGATTGTGGCCCGTGAGTGAACCATCTCACCGCTGGTGCCCCTACGTCAGGATCCCCGGGGGCTTCAGGTGCGGTAATCAAGACAGTTCCTAACTGTAGGACGCCCTTGGTTGAATACCTCCATCATGACAATCTTCCATTGGACCGAGCCGAGCACGAGCGAATCTGATGCCGTGCACTGTAGTTCACCCATCCGAGTGGTCCCAGCCTTGAGCAGCTCCTTTACAGGCACAGATTTGATGGTGTTCTCCTCTATTTCCTTCATTGAGTGGAGATCCCATAGGTCATGCAAGAAGAGTATGTTGGTTCATGTGGCACCCACCAGGCCGGGTCGAAGTTGTACCACCAGATTCGGAGGCTGGGATACTTCTGGCCCTCCATGATCTATGACTGCATTGAGTATGCCAAGAGGTTTCATGTGTGCCAATTTCATGCTAACTTTGTGCATCGGCCACTGGAGCCTCTCCATACTACCATGTATTCTTGGACATTTGCAGTCCGAGTGTTGGTTGTCGTAGGACCTTACCCGGTGGTGATGGCCGACCAGTGCTGGTTCATCATGACCACTAGGTATTTCTTATCCATGTGGGAAGAGGCAATCCCGATCATTGAAGTCAAAGCCTATTCTATCGTTGACTTTGTGAGCTCCAATATCATCTATCAATTTGGAGTACCTCACGCTATCCTCGCGGATAACAGAACCAACTTCCGAGCAGCTGAGCTGAAGAAATTGTATGCCAAGTACAACATTCTCTCAAACCTCACCTCCCGCTTTCATGCACAGGTGAATGGACAGATCGAGGCATTTAACAAAACCCTCTCTAACATTCTACAAAATATGGTTGGTCAGAACAATAAAATTTAGCCAGACAAGCTCCCCAACGCCCTCTGGGCTTATTGGAAGACGACTCATAACTCCACGTAGGTGACTCTGTAGTCCCAAGTATATGGAGCTGAGGCCATCCTGCCCATTTAGATCCATTTGTCGTCATTGCGCACAGTGGTCTACGATCAGCAAGCGCCAGATAGAGTTGCCAAAATCCGTCTAGCCGAATTGGAAGCGTTGGACGAAAATAGGCTTCGCGCATTACATAACATGGAAAGGCATTAGAGTAGGATGGATCGAGCATTCAATAAGAAGGTTTGCCTCCACTCCTTTATACAAGGTGACCTAGTGCTTTCTCTCAAAGCGCCAATGATTCCCGGCAGGAGACCACACAAGTTGGATCCCAAATGGGAGGGGCCTTTCATTGTCCATAAGGTCTATCCCAATGGTGTCTATTCCCTGGTGACTATGGATGGTGAACATGTCAATCCTCCCACCAACGCCAGGTTCCTCAAACAAAATTTTGCCTAAGCCCAAGGGTCTGAGTTCTAAGACCTAAAACTAAGATCCTCCTACGGTCCCTCATGACCTTAAACTGCACCCAGTCCGACATGACCCTAAACTACATTTCACCCTACATCTTGGCCCCTTTGTTCCGAGTTCAACGACCTAAAACTAAGATCCTTTACCAGTCCGGAATGACCCTAAACTACATTTTTCCCTACATCTGGGCCCCTTTGGTCCGAGTTCTAAGACCTAAAACTAAGATCCTTTCCTCATCCCACACGACATTAAACTGTATTTCATCCGACATGACGTTAAACTTCATCTCTAGAAATACATGTTTCTTGATTCCCATCTTTATGGGATATGTAGGACCACATGAAAACTTAGATTTTAGGTCTATCCCCATATCTTAGGAGATCCCATGATCTCCTCGTTGCCACGGTCTTTTGGCCTGCCCTTCCCTCGGGAATCCGCCATCTTTTGGCCGCTCCCAGACTGAGCCCTTTGACCCTTTCGGGTGGTCTGATAATGTGTTCAGAGTACTCTGGTATAGGACTTGGAGTGTCAGATTCGACTTAGGCAAGTTTTCGCCCCCTTGTCAAGCTTCGTGTTACCCTTCATTCGGGCCCCACCATCTTTCACACCCGGAGGGACCCCCAAGAACGCCCTAGATACAACGCCTAAGGGATATCCTACCATCATGGGCCAATTCCCCGGAGGGTTTCATGCAAAAAATTGATACAAATCCCATGTTGTGAATGTGTTCAGTGGTTGATGCTCATTTGTTTGCCCCTGTTTCTTCGATAACACGACAGGATGCTGTGTTGCGAACATGGTCGACAGTAATCCTCAGTCGTCACACCGGCTTCTTCGGGCCCTGAATGTTGACTGCATGATTCAAATTATGTTCTTCCATGCCATGTCAAGGTGGAATCTCGACACTCTTTGTACTAAACCTCAGTACACCCCCACACATCAGGCGGCCCAAGCTGCGTAGTAGTGTCTCTCGGGGCTCCCGTGATCTGAGCGCTAGAGTATGTGCTTGGGTTTCTTCCTTACAGGTTGCGTGCATCTGGACTCTCATCCCCATGGGGAACGAGTAGTCACCCAAACATTGCGTTTCGGGCCCAGCGTAGCTGGGAGCTAGCATCTCTTGCCCCACCCAGATTTTTGAACCCTCGTAGGCCCCTTTGGCTTGAGGCTCCTCTCTCGAAATCGCGCGTGTGATTGTATGGGATTATGCCCTCACCCGCATCAGGTATGCTTTATCGCATCGTGCGTGTTCCCCCAGGTCCAAGCCATATGACCTTAAACTGTGCTACTAGGTCCAAGCCATACGACCTTAAACTATGCTGCCAGGTCTAACCACATGACCATAAACTGTGATGATATCGTCCTGGATGCACACCATTAAGACGCTACCTCTCAAGAACTATGTATGTCTTGATTCTAATCATTGTGAGATATGTATGGGTTCTTGGGAACATCCCCACAGGCCCAGCCTAACATTTCGTGTTTGGTCTCCCGGCCTAAATGTGTCCCTAGGAGCACATAGTAAGCAGGGCTTTTCCCCATTCACATTGGGTTTTTCAACCACTTTACCGTGTGTCTCCCATTCTCCTTATCCTTTGTTCCAAGTTCTAGGACCATAAAATAAGACACTTATAGACTAGCATGACCTTAAACTGCATGCTCACCCTCAATGCAAGATGTTAAACTACAAGATGGTCAGGCCTCCCAAGCCGAGGCCCAGCCTCAGGCCTCTTGGATTTCCACGACTCGGTCTCTCTTCTGGGATTGTACGGTGTGGTGCGATATTATGTCCTCATTCACGTTAGGTTACTCGTCGTACCGTGCCAATCCCCACATGAGATGTGCCCCCCGTCCTGCATGACGTTATACTGTATTTTGTCTTACATGACATTAAATTGTGCTTCTAGAAGTACGTGTGGATTGATTCTCATCCTTATGGGATACGTAAGAATGCATGGACATTTCGTCATGGGTCCAGCCTCAGGGATTACCAAATCCCATACCACCTTATTATCGGCCCCTCGGCCTGACTTCTTGGGAAGTGGTGTAATCGTGAAATCTACCCCGAATAAGTTTGGGATGCCCCATAGTAATAATGGGAAGCAGCAGTTCTCTCGCCAGAGAGGTCCTGTATGAAATTTGGGACAATCCGTGATCAGGTTGGTACGTCCGCCTACTGCGCCTCCGCCACGGTGGCGCAATTTCGGGAGTGCTGGACTCTGTTTGAACAAACCACCACTCCACTTTCCACGCTTTGTGTGCCCCTTTATACGGACAGTCATTCTATTTCATTTTTTGGGACCCCCTAACAGTATGGATGATAGACCTACAGTCCGCCTACTGTCCTGGGCCAACATTCCGGAGGACTGGTCATGTTTGATGGGACCCCTTAATAGTATGGATGATAGAATTTGGTTCGCCTGCTGCCACAATATGGATGATAGTCCTTTGGTCCGCTTATTGTAGTAGTATGGATGATAGGCCTATAGTCCACCTACTGTCCTGGGCCAACGTTCCGGAAGACTAACCGGTGATATTTGAGTTAGGCCCTGTGTTGAGAACATGGTTAGCGGTTAGCTCTCATTTATTGTCCCCATTCTAGGCCAACATGATATGGATGCTGCATTTCTACCACGATTAACAGTTATCCTCTATCTTCGCACCCCCTAGTGTTCCGAATTTGGGTAGCGTGATTCACCTTTGATTTCCATCTCCCTATGTTCGGATGGATTTCAATGCCCTCAGCATTGCCCTGCTCGTGTGTCAGAGCACATTGAGAAGGTGATATATTAATCGGTCTGAGTTCTTCTCCTCAGAAATCCAGGCCCAATTTCGGATTCCTGAAGCTTGGTTAATGCCCCACAGTTAGACGAAATGATAACGCGAGTATCCTTTACTTCTCGTGTTGGTTGTGACCCACAGGAGCATAGGGGTGAGTTGTTATCCATTTCTGAATTATGGTTGAGCATATTAACCCAAAGGTACAAATAAATGGATTTGTCCATGTATTGGATTGAGATGATGAACAGTACTCGCAAGAAGTTCATGAGATGGAGAAAAAGAAAGCTCTAAGGGTCGACGTGCTGGATCGATCTGTCCAATGTTGTTACCCTTTGGCTGGTAGCCTCTAGGACTGCTTCTCGCTCCTTGAAGACTCTCTCCTCATCAGCCACCGTAGAGCGTAGATCGTCAACCCTAGCTTGTGCATGAGCCCGCGCAGTTTGAAGTACGGTCATCTGGTGACTCTCCTCCATTAGTTGTTCCTGTGCATCAGCTAGTTGGGCCGTCAGTTTCTCCACAAGCATAGAGCATGTTGCAATGAAGGCCTCCTTATTTTCCACCTTCCCTTCAAGCTGCCAGACCTCCTGCTCCACCCTCAGTAATGCTCAGGCATTCACCGATATTTCCCGACACTGGGAAACGTCGGTGCGCTAGCTGTTCTAGCGTATCTTCTCGGCCATGTAATCACAGACCGTCAGATGAAGGCGCTGAGCGTCAGCCCCTCCGGCGCATAGGAACCACAACCAGGTCTAGAGTGATCCCATCCGCCTCAGCCAATCCAATTGGGGCTGTCTGAGAAAGCGCTGGATATACTTACAGACTTTTCACTGTGTCATCCGGCTCCCCTCGGCTGCCTCTGAGTCTGAGTCGCCTATCTCCTCAGGGTTAGTGGTTCGGTACGTAATTAAGGCTTGAAACAGGTCGGCAGCAGGATCTTCCATAGGGATGTCTTCATGAGGAATATGTTCCTCGACGTCTAGGTGACCTTCCTCTCTCATCCCAACAGTGACGGTGCCTCCGTCAGCCTCCGGCCTCGCCTCAAGAACAGCACCGCTGATTCCCGCTGCCCCCTACTCACAGATTGCCGGGGGTTACTCAATGTAGGATGTATGTTCTAGATGAGGTGGTATGCCTACCACTGGTCCGCTCACAGATGGACTGGGCTCAGTAGTCTGACAAGCCTCTAATGATGAGATCACTGCACAAGGCGTACCCTGATCGGTTAGGATCTTTTGATAGCAAGTGCCAGTGGTGAAGCGTGGGACTTACAGGAACCCAGAGCGTCGGCCTCCAGTGTTCCTGCAGCTATAGGCACTGCCATTATGTGAGACCCCTCTACGCTTGTCAATTCAATGATGGGCATCATATCCACATCATGTCCCACCGGTTCCTCTCCTCCCTCCTCTAATGGGGACACCTGACAAACACTTAGGCGCTCCTGAGTGAGGAAGGGGGATGGGTTGGAGATTGTGAAAGAGAATGGATGAAGAAGGAAAATGAATGAATATAGAGATAGACCTCAAGTATCTCAGTTATGTTGAGATCAGAGCTGACAATCTCGCCGCTCTCCGGGAGACTCCCTTGGTAGGTCGCCCCCTGCGATCCCTCACCTTCGGTTTCTCCTTCTACTTCATCTTCTCCATCTCCTTCGTCTTCTTCGGTGTCCTCCTCCCCCTACAAATCCTTGTCACTGTCGCCTTCTCCCAGCGGCATCACTTCCAGATCAGGCTCTTGGCCAGGCATCACTTTCACTAGGAAAGGTGGATCCACACACCTCCCCCTTTGACACGCGTATGTGTCAATGACCGTCAAATAAGCATGACGCCGAGGGAATTTTACCCAGTCGGTAACTCGAACGAGCCCGACCTCTAGCAGCTGGATCCTATCTTTCATTATCATCCACCAGATGGAATCAATGCTCAGCGATTGCCGCAGGGTCATCTAGGCCGACCATAGTGCCGAGAAAATTGAATCTTGGGAAGGATCGAGCAGGTATCTTATCTGCTTCCCGGGAAGCTCCCTGGCCGCCTCATGTACCCCCCCCCCCCCTACGGGCAACGAGGTCGCGGCGGCACCGTGTGATGTCCCCACTGCTGATGTCCCGACCTGCGCATGCCTCGCTGCCTGACGCACCCCTGGTTCCCCCCTTCGAGCAGCACCTTGCTTTCTCCCCCGTCGCCCGGTTTCCACGTGGGTAACCTCAAGTTTCCGGACTCGCTTGCATAAAATCCCCTTAGGGTACACGATGGTCTAGTGCTCAACATACTTGGTTTCTAGGCCAGCATCAACCCCGGTGGGAGGAAGAGTAATGACATCGTCGGAGCCGAAAGTGGTAAACATCAACCACATCTGGCACATAACGCATGAATTCTTCTCTTTCCAGACAACCGTGAATACCTTCTTTGGCATTCTTTGGAGGCACTCGAATTTCCTGGTGTATCAGGATGGCACGTAAGGCTTGCAGATCACCATCTCATCGATCCGAGCCATGAGAAGACTGCCCCGAATGCTCTGGAAATACTCCTGCTATTCCAGAGAGCGTCGCCCATTGTCCACCATCTGGCCGATTGGGTTGGGGAATGGGATGAAGTTGATGTTGGTGTGGTTACTGATGTGGATCCTCACACCCTCCTCATTGAGTGTCATCAGCGCTACCCAGGAGTTGCTCAGCAGGGATGGTCGCGGGCCATTTCCTAGAGGACGGATGGTTTTTGGGAAAGTGTACCTGCCAAGATGAGCTGCCACCCAGCCGTGGAAGATCTAGAAGGGGCCAGATACTCTCCGAGGTGACCCCGCTCGTGAGATGTGTCATATGATGGCATACAACGTGGCTATAATGGGGACACCCAAGTTGAACCATTTGTTGGCAGCCACGATGCCCGCCATCACCAGTGTTGTTGGACGGACGCCCATCATCGCGCCCCGCACTGGCAGGAGACAGCCGCTCAGGAAGGTGGCGAGAAACCCAGCGTATCGGATGTTCGGGTCCCAGGCCTCAATGACGTGGTAGCTCCATGATTGGTATTTCCCCGCCTCTAGGGAAATCCCGTATGACCCATCCCTGCTCCTCTTAGCCACGGTTAGGCACCGTTTACCCCGTCCCGACTTCTCGATTGCTGGATTCTTCTCAAGGAACTGGCTGAACCAGCCCTTGTAGGAAATGTCCTTTAGGAAGTCCTTGACCCCCAGCCTCTCTTTGGCCATCTCCAACAGGTGCCACATCTGAATGGGGGTCTGTGACCTGTCTTCCCAGGTGTTCTTTGGAGGAACGAACTTGAGGTATTGGTATCCCTCTAGTGGGATACCTCTGATATAGTGATTTTCCCAAAGGCTAGTGCCAACTTCCCCATGGTGAAGGTGGAATGTGATGGAATCAGGAGACCACCGGGTGAATAGCTCCGGCCTAAGCTCAAGTTGACGGTTGAAGTGGAACTGCAACATCCATACCGCCTCGAATAGGCCAATATGCCGCAGTTCATCCCCAAACTGGTCACAAGAATGGAAAACCTAGAAGGCCCAGGCCCACTCGCTAGTGATGTTTCCCCAGGACTGCAAGTCCCAATCCTTCAGCCAGCCCTTCGTGTCATCTATGACGCTCGGATAGAATGTGCTCGCATAGAGGGCTGGAGAATTCTCTACGATAGGCTCATCCTCGGTAATGGTCCTGGTCCTCGGGTTCAAGACATATACATCCATATGTCTGGTTTCCCAGGTAGGATGGCCATTGTTGGTGATGTTTTAGCGAGGAAGCTCGTCCTCCCGGGTCACCCATGACCGCGGTGTGTCCACATCAAAGCCCGACAGGGGCACCTCCTCCAGGATGCCAAAGTTCCAGAGTGGGAGGTTTTTAGACAGGGGATACGTCTTCTGGGCTAGAGTCAGCTGATTGAACAGGGTCAGGTTGTTTGAAACGATAACCTTGGCGCCATAAACCTCCTCGTTCGCCGCCATTTAAGTTCTACGAGTGGTGGCTACCCCCTCATCAACTCGGTTTGCTACCATCTCGAATATTTTGGGAGCTGCGCGAAATCATGATGTAGTGCGCGGAATAGGAGAGTGCTGCATGAAGTCTGAAGTAGCGGCATGAAATCCAGGAGTTGGTCGTGCAATCGACACGCTAGGCGCAGAATATCTGAAGTAGGCATGCAAGTGCGGCCAAAATTTGGAAGGAATTACGCGCTGCCAGATCGTTTTTACATGGAGCCGCGAAAGCAATTTCATGCATGAGAGCGGTATACCTATCGCACGAAAAAGCCTGAGTATGGAACTTGGACCTAGATCCCCTTTTAATCGGTGATTCCAATGTTCTGCGTTGTACACAAAGAAAATTCTACGCTGATCCGTCGTTTTACTCGCCCCGTTGGTTTTTTTTTGCGCGCTAAGTGCCCAAGAGAGGCCCTGCTTCGGTGTTTCGGCATTTCCCTAGGAATCCGACCATTGCGATCTCTCACTGAACCAATTCCGAGGGGGGGAATTTGTAGATGCTGAAAAAGTCCGTAACTCCTAGGGGATGTTTCGAAATGACAAAGCAAAGTCATATTCGGAATCAGAGGCCCGGTCCGGAGGCCCAGGAAGTGGTGCACGAAATAAAAGAGGGTTGGCGTGAAATAATTATGTGCGCGCAAAGAATCCCTGAGATTCGCGAAATCGAGCCGGTGGTGCCTGTAATTTTGCATGCCCGGTTCCACGCGGTGAAGTCTTGCGCGTCGACTGTTCACGGCGTGTAAGATTTCGCGTGCCGCTGGGATTCTGTGTCGGCAGGAACCTATAAATAGAAGGCGACCCCAAACGGGTTGGGGTTGCGGAATTCGGAATGGCTCCCGTACACGCAATTCAGACTCCCCCACGTGCATGATGACTTTCAGGTAATTCCTATTTTTGCACAACCTTTACCTAGGGTTTGCCTTTGTGCGCAACTCCACTGGATTAATTGAATTTTTCCCACTCCTCCGGGTTCTTCCCTTGCACGCAATCCCCTTCCGTGCACGAAATCCCAATCCTTTGCGTGAAATCTCCTATCCACGCAATCCTATGGCCCCACTGTGTACCATCCCGGTGTTTTGTGTGAAATCCTTCTCTTTGCACGCAACACCCAGGACCCTTTACCTTGATGCCCCTTTGCTGCCTCTCCACACCGAAACCTGATGTCTTCCCTGCCATGCATGCGCTCCATGCATTGTTTTCCCGTACGACCTTCCAGGCTCGTACGAAGTAACCTCAAGGTCCCTTGGGTGGTGTTTCCCGTTGTGTGTCTTTGCATTATGATTCTCTGCATAGGCACTCTAACGACTATTTCTTCTTCGCATTTCAACGCTAACGTGGACCCCTTGATGGTTCGCCCTGTGGCCCCCCTTCATCGCGGCCTTGACAATGCCTTCCCTCCCACAGGGGTAGAAGGTGTTGGGCATGTAAGAACTAGGGGTGTGGAGCGAGCCCACCTCGTCCAAGATGAAGGAAGTTAAACTGCTAAGCACCTCGTCCTTAACACATGACGTTAAACTGTGGTCCGACCCCGTGCTTCACACGCATGTTCCCCCCCGGCTCAGACATTCTTTACGCCTCTCGTCTCCATGGGAATGGAATCTTCCTCACAGGAAATAAGATCCTCCTTGTTAAAGTGGCGTTTGTCCACGGGGGAAGGGCTGCCTCAAAGCGTAAGACCCTAGCCTCTCTTGCAGAAGGTTGCACCCAAGCACCTCCATACTTCCCCAATGCCAAGGCCAGTGGAGTCCCTTTCCCACTGTGCTTTGCCACACCACGGGCCTCCATCCTAGAGTAATCCCTGACACCAAGGGCCGCTAACCACGTGTAATCCCCTGTTTCCTCTTTGGGCTGCTCAACGCATAAGCCCCTTTCCACTTCTCACGAATGAACCCTTTGCGACGTGATCGTCTGGTCCCTGCTGCCTCTTGTATCTCACACCGATCATGACTCACATGGTCTTATATTGCGCATCGACCATGACATCCTTCTATGGGCCGCCATAGAGAGTAACCCCCATACTAGCAAACTACGTGGACTTTGATCCATGCTAACACATGGTACGTAGGAAGCCTCCATGAGGTTCAAGCCCACCACCCGGTCATTTCGACCTCTCCATGTCAGTTCCCCGACCACCATGGGCCGCCTCAGAGCATAATCCCCAAATGAACTCATCCCGCATGACGTTAAACTATATGCCATCGTCCCACATGACATTAAATTCTATGACATCCCGCATGACGTTAAACTGTATGCCCCGAACTATGTGGACTTTGATCCATGCTAGTTCATGGTACGTAGGAAGCCTCCACGAGGTTCAATCCCATCACTCAGTTGTTCCGACCCCTTTGCGTCAGCTCACCAGCACCATTATGGGCCGCCTTTGAGCGTAAGCCCCATATTCCCCGTTATGGGTTGCCTCAGAGCGTAATCCCCCATACCTCACACCCACGTCTCATCCTGACCTCCCCCTTGAGGCCACGTGCCTTGGGGAGCTCATGCCCTATCCCGGAGATCTTACTTCCTCGAGGCTCCAATCCATGCATTCATTCTCACGGGTCGCCTCTTTAGGTTTCCCAATTTATCACTGAACTACACCGACTTTGATTCCCTGCCATGGGGATACATAGGAAGCCTCCACGAGGTCCAAGCCCGTCACTCCATTACCCATCCTTATCCTTACCCGGGTCGCCATATCTCGGTGAGATCATGCCACCTCATTCCTCTCCACAGTATCTGGGAATCCACCCACATGCTGGCCCCAACATCGGTGCTCCCCCAAGGGGGTCCTTTAATCTGATCCACTCTCAGTGTTCCGATCATTCCGATCCATTTTCGCAAGATGTTAATCTCGCAGAATACCCCGTGTTATACATGGGAAGCTGAAAAAAAACCTTAGATGGTACACAACCCCCACGTTCAATGTGGGAGGCCTTGGGTTTCCGCGCCCTCTAGAATCCCTACGATAAGATACATAAGACAAAATTTCCAATCCCCCAGTGTCAAGACATGCCAACGACACGCCAACATGACCATTCTCCTCACCGAAGGTTGCTTCCCAAACAAGACCCCTTGGAGCGTCTCAACGGAAGCGACATAATTAACTGCCATCCATGCAGATATGGCGTCGGGAACGAGCTTCACGAAGCCGTCTTAAATCGATGAGGTAGACCCGGACTAGGTGACGATCTCCAAGGAGGAATCCACGGAAGGAAGAACCGACATCCCATCACCCCGATTTCGATCAAGGAGCAGACGTCCCTGAACAAGGAATGGATTCCACCCACCTTTGGAAAGCGGGAATGCGGGGCAACAAGCCACGTGTCCTCCCATGTGTGACGGACATGTGCATGCGTGTCCTGGTGTAAAAGCATCGTAAACACCAACAAAACTCTATAATCACTAACTTCTATCAAGATCCATTAACACCACTTCTAATAATGTTTTTTTTGTGACTCACTCTTCCATTAAGAACATTAACCTATACCAACCATTTCTTTACATCGACCTCATGACCACTACTAAGCACTCCTTATAGCCCCTATGAACCCAATAATTGAAAAAGGGATGGTAGGTAAAATTAAATACCATATGCATTCTATTATTTAAAAATAATTTTGATCTTTATTTTTTCATTAAACATTCCAATGACATTTATTCCATGATTTTCCTTTTGTTTACCGTAGATACATATGGGTTTATGTATTTTTTGAATTAATAAAATTGGATCATAAAATTATAAATCCCTATGAGTGACATATTCAATATATCATCATGTTAAATTTCAAAATAAAACTTGATGATAATTAAAGAAGAAAGAATACGATGTGGTCGATTATTATTTATTTGTGCAACATGTAACATATTACTTATAAATTCTCAATATTCCAAGTCACCTAGACTATATGAGGACTAGAAAGAACATATTCTAATATATTTCATGTAAAAGTTTCCTCGAACATTCTATAACATTGATATCTTACTTTCTAATAATAAAGATCATGAAGAAAAAGAAAAATTGACTAAACAACAATGTCTTCATGAATACTTTGAGTCTCAAAAGTCATATATGATAATATGTGTAATTAGACATCCAATTCATCGTATATTGGTTTCAATAATATTTTCTTATCCTCCTCACTTATCTCCTCAAAAATTATAATAATAACATGGGATTATATAAAAAAAGATATCCTATATTGGTGTAGCAAAATATGCAGTTGACTATGCCGTACCTAGAAGAATACATTAGTGTTGCTATTATATTTCCTAAAGATTGATTTTAGGGAAAGTGATATAGTCATGTCACATTCAATTATATAGTAAAAATAAAATAATATATTATTATATTATCTTGATTACATGGTTTTACCTAATAAATGATTCAATTAAGTCTCCCAAAATTTTATTACATTCTGACCACCCTCACTTGTATATTTAGAATATCGAGTAGCTAGAATATTCTAGTGTAATAGATCCAAATTTCCCTTTATATAACATATATATATTCCAAATCAAATTATTCAACGGTATTTTTGTAGCAATTTATTACATATTTTTTACTCAAAGACCCTTGATCTTTTATGTGTACTTTGAATTCTTATAATCTAATACTCAGATTTACTCAATACTTACAGTGAAGATATATCAATTCATTGCAATGAAATAATCCCTTCAGGAAATTTTTTTTATCCAACCAAATATTTAAAATATAACATCATAATAATTTAAAGTAATCTGATGGGGGCCAACAAGAACTTTGAATCATGGTTGTTTTATAACTCAAATGATGGATGGTATTTTGATGAATTAATATATTTGATGCAATTTTTTTAATAAAATAGTAATAATACATTTTGTTATAATTCACATGATTATTAATTTTATATGAGACTTATATATTATTTAACAATGTCAGATTAAATAATTTATGAATTTGAATTTCTACCGATAAAATCATTCTTATTGTATCCTTTTTTAAATAAATGTATGTTGACATTACATAATTTTTCAACTACACCCATTATAATAATCTTATATTAAATATATTTTGTTAAATTATATTGTTATTAATAATTTATTAATATTATGTTTTATTGTTTAAACATATAAATAAGATATGAATTGTATAAATAGTCCAATAATGATTATCTAACGAAATATAATAAATGTGTGACATGATAATGAGATTTTATCTACTCTTTTGTCTATGGAGTTATGATGATTAATGTTTGATCATATGGGAATAAGAACCTTGACTATTAGCTTGTATGAAGATACAACATTATCCATTCTCAGGCATATCTCTTTTGTTTTATATATTCTTGTATATGGTCCTAAACTGACTCTTCTAGTCATGAAATCCTTCCTTTACAAATTTTTTCTCCCATAGAAGTATGGGGTACCATGATCATAGGGTTATAAAAAATCATGGGACACAAAGACCATTATATAATAATGGAAGGAGGGATTGTGTATAGGCTATCATATATAATTAAATTATAAATATAAAATAAAACCATATAATAAATTATTAAATATAATTCATAAATAAAATATATACACTATTTCGTCAATTTTCAAGATCATTCACAAAAATAAATGATAAAACCATTTAGGATCTCAATAATTTATTTCAAATCATTTTATATATAAAAATCCATTCAGTTAATATAATAAGAAACCAATTATCAAATTTATTCATTATTATTAGATTATGTACAACATACAGTCCATGAGGCATAATAAGAATATAATACATTTTTATTTATAAAAATATTATGTTATTTTTTAATAATTAACGAAAAATACATGTAATTGGTTTCCAAATGAAATAATTTTCATGTGTCATATTAGACCCACTTATGGAATTAAAATCTATTCAAATGTACGATTAAAAGACATGTTATTCGATAAATACCATTGGTAGTTTCTATCATGCATAATGAAGTTACATGCCTTGTAGGATCAAATAACATGTCACATTGTACATAGTGTGTTGGTTTAAGTTGTAAAACCTTATAAAATTAATGGAGTGTATGAATACATGAAACACAATTAATATACATATAAATCATATCTAGAAAAACATGTGGTGTACCAAATGTATAAAATGGTTGTTACATGTCGTGTAATAATATATTTTACATCAAAAAAAATTAATATTGTACATTTAACCACACAACACAACAAAAATCAATTGTTCTATACATCATGTTGAATGAAACTTGTCACACAACTTGTACAACTAGCTACATTTTATGTAGTCTATGTCTCTCTACATAAAGATAAATATAATCAATATATTACATGTAATGACACTATGTACTAACCTACACAATACACCATAAATTACATCATTTGTGACTTATGTAAAGTTGGACGTCACAGAAATTCAAGATATATTTCATGTAGTCTCTATGCAGCCATGTTTAATTTTGAAATTCAATAAATGAATTTTAATAAATTTGTGTACAAACATACATTACATGACATGATTTATGAGGCCTATTTTTTGTATGTTGAAAAACCACATTAACAATGTGTAATTTTCCATTACACAATATGAAAATATTTCAGGAATCCAATTACCATGGAACTTCAATATGGGATCGTTGAGAATTATTCACATGTTTTTGGTAAATTCAGATCCACAAAAACTCATATTAACACCACCTCTCAATTATTAAAACCAAAAACATAAATTTTAAGATGAATTATAACAACCAATAAAAAAATCATAAAGTAAATTATTAAAAATTATATATGAAAATATTTTTTCTCTCATACTATTTAATGGTTCTCAAGCAAAGGGAAAGAATTGGGTGGGTTCTTGACTTCAGTTTTATCATAATATCAATTTAATTACATCAAATGAACATAACAAACACACCCTATAATATCTAGAGAAGATCATGTATATTTAATTTATTATGAATTTAAATATCAAATTACCTCATTTTTGGTTATCGACATGATTAAAATTTTCACTTCTATTTTCACATTATTATTTAGATATATAATAAAAGACAGTATTCCTCTATATATATCCCCAGATTATCCTAATATCTCTAAACTACATTCTTGATACATTGGGTTATAGTATAGAGGAATCAAGAGTATCAAACTATTCAATTTCAAACATCACTAAGAATCTCTTCTTTTTTGTATGTTCGTGACAGGGGGGAAGGGTGGATTTCCTTATAGGGATTGAGAGAATTCTTGAGGGAATAACTTTTATTATAAAATATCTATTATAAAATTCCATATATTTTAGAATATATTCATATAGTAATTTAATGATAATTTCAGAAATTCCGTTATCAATTAATGAATCTATGTTATTCTCCATTTTAAAATATAATAATAATAATAATAATAATATTTTTTTTATCTTTTACTTGTATAAATAGTACCATTCCTTAAATAAATAAATATTTATTTATTTAAATGAATTTATATAAAATATATCATTTCTACTGGATCATTAAATTCAATCTATATCCTCCCAAAGAATATTATATTTACTAATAAAAATAATAACTACATATTTAACATTATTGTAAACAAAAAAATATTTACCTAAATCTATTAACTATATTAGTGAATAAATATATATTTATTTATTACCTAGTGATTTAATAATCAGGATATAAAATTTAACTCATATATTTTAATCTATAATATATTTTTTTTTAATTTAATAAGACTGTGGATACTATTTATACACTTTTTATATCAAATAAAATTTGAACATATTATATATATAATTAGTGTATAATCGTCTAGGATTTGTTCATAAGTAGAAACTCGTGAGATTTCCTCAAGTCCAATGTGAGAATCTCACAACCCATCAAATCACACCATTGATAATGAATTTAATGTAACAACTACAATGACCTCAATATACATTATATTGTGTGATATAATCCATTTTTATACCTATATATCATAAATTAGAATTCATAATTATTTTATCATTCTATGTTCTCAATAAGTTTCTTTGACTTTTGTTAATGAACTAGTAAATAAAAAATGGACATATATTTATTTTGATCATCCCATATAAATCAAATGGATAATTACATATTCTTTTGTAATGTCTTGGACCCGAACATCCACTCGAAGAGTGCTAAATGGGTCAAGTGTTACTACATTTGGGGAAACTCCCCAAAATACAAGAGCAACGGACTAGCAGCGAGGGTCTGAATAGGTATAGTGGGGAGGCTATTTGTAACATCCCCAAATTTAAAGGGTTAAATGGATAAATGATATGACTCATGCCAACAAGCTGAACCTTCCTTTTCGGGAGCCTGTTTGATTAGAACTGTACAGTTAAGCGTGCTTGGCCTGGAGTAGTGATCAGGATGTGTGACCTCCTAGGAAGTTTCTTAGGGTGTGTGTGAGTGAGGACAAAACACAATGGAATGGACATGTGTTGGCCTGTGGGGACTGCCATTAGTCATATAACCCATTCGGGCACGTGGGAGGGACCTAAGGTGGGGCCCACGTGTCTGCGGGGCAACTGGTGGTTGGGGCCCAGTTGTCACATTTGGCATCAGAGGTGGTACCCAGCCTTAAGTGCGGTGCACTTCCTGGGTTGATATGTAAGGCCCACAATGATGGCGTTGTGCTCTAAAGGGGGGTGATTGTAACATCCCCAAATGATAAACGGATAAATGGATAAATGCTATGACTCATTTCAACAAGTTGTACCTTCCTTTTCGAGAGCCTGTCTGATTAGAACTCCATAGTTAAGGTTGCTTGGCCTGGAGTAGTGATCATGATGGGTGACCTCCTGGGATGTTACTTATTATATGTGTGATTGAGGACAAAACACACTAGAAAGGACATGTGTTGGCCTGTGGGGACTGTCACTAGTCAGATAACCCGTTCGGACCTGTGGTTCGGACCTAGGGTGGGGCCAACATGTCTACGGGGCAACTGGTGGGCAGGGCCCAGTTGTCACACTATCCCCTCTCTAAGTATTATAATCTTACTAGTGCGAGTAATAATATATTACATGTAGTGGAAATTAATGACTCAACAGACTCGAACTAGACCCATATAGTGGAATTGAAATCAATAGAAAATAATCAATGTATGAAAAGTACAAACAACTACAGCTGAATGTTAATATATCATCATGAAAGCAATCAATTTCAACAACTACTAAACAACCAGAATGCATCCATATTAGGTAATACATTTCAGTCTATTTAAATGGTTATAATGAATAACCAATAGTTTCTATAGATTGACGTAAGTATTCTTATACATGAAAGAATGTAAAACCAAATAAACACTGGCTAGGCATTACCTCAAGGTCCATACCATCTCCATGTCAAAAAAAAATTATGACCTAGCTCCTGAGGCTGATCTCATTACTGCACGTAAATCCATAAAGTCTACACGCATCTTGAAGGGACCGTTTAGGGTGTCAGACAAATATCAGTAGGATACCACCAAATGGTGTGTACCTAGTATAAGTGTTTTAAAAAGAATTCATTTATAAGGAATGTAGTAAATTGTACCATTCACAATTAAACATATACTCCACTGGTTCTCAGCATCCACTAAGGAGTGTCACCTTTGACGGCCAATACAGGAATCTGTATCTTGTAACCCGGAACCATGTGCCTCCTAACAACTCGTGTCTCAATTACTGACATCCCAAAGGCACGACCAAACAATAGTAACCCTGCTCGAAATCCCACACCTTCCCAGGACACAATTACCAAAGGAGCAGTGATGTCTGTCCTCAAATAGGAACCAGAGTGAAAAATATGTTTTCTCTCAAATCAATTATTGGAGGATCATTAATGTTTTCCATCAAATCAGTAACCAGAGGGACAACGATGTATGCCCTCAAATCATGGAAAGCCTATCCCCCCATCCCAATAGCCTTAATGTTATCCCCTTAAGGCTCCTCACCTTCCACGTGGAATCATATAGAAAGCACCCCCAAACCATTTGTACCTAACTACATCTATTGGGGGCCTTTACCCAACAAGTGGTCAAACCCACACCATCACAAAGTCTACCTTTGTGCACACTACTCAATGTTCCGTGTGAGCGGTAATCACCAAAATAAGTCCCCATTCCACAACATCTCTGACACCTCATGTCCATGTGACCATGTCTCTCAAGTATGATAGCCTCACCATCCATGTAACCCATGCCATGTCCAGATAGACATTCACACAACCTCATGCAGACATCCATAACGCCCAATACCATGGTTAAAACTACACAATCTAATCCAGGACAAGTCCAATCGGTGATCAGAATCACTCAACAATACCAAGGCCATCCCAACACAACCTGAAGAATCCAAAATAAAAAATATCACATATCACATATATATAATCAAAATAAATACTTCAAACTAGAAAGACAAACCAAATAGTTGAAATTTACAAGCCATGTGTTGTCCCTTTCCAGCACCGAGGACATGGAAATCACTAACGAACATAATCATGTATAATAATTCAAAATCAATAGTTTAATTCACAATAATTAAATTTTAACCATTTTGGAACCCCCATAACAAATTTCCCAAAAGAGAAATTCCCTTTAACCTGACCTCGCTTAAGCATAACATGGTAAGAGAATACCCAACAACATCCCCCATTGTATACTGTCATATCAATATTATTAAACAAGGGTCTTTCTTAGTATCTAACGCTGTGATAAAGAAACACAACCCCAAAATTTATACAAAAAAACAAAATTATGTATGAACCATCTACCTTAGACTCGTAGATATAGTAAAATCCAATGTCAAGCTTCAATTCTAAGCATTTCATCGTATATCTACATTTCCATCAAATCCTGGAAATTCTACTTGGATAGAAACTATAGTGTGTGAGGGAAAGAAACTAGAAAAAAAGAGGGTTCACAATTTAGCCATCCAGATGCAATCCCACATCCAATGATGGATTGAAGAATGGATGTCAGATGAAGAATCTAAGAGAAGAAAACTTCTCAGCCTTCTGAAGTGTCATCGTCTGAAATAGGGTAGAAATAAATATAGTTTTAAAAATCAGACACAATGATCTACCATATAATCTAATAAAAATAAAACTACACAATGTGTATGAATAACTACATTCCATGTAGTTGCTTTTTCCACACACCGACTTAAGAGGTGGAATCCACACAGATTGGACATGCCACATGGGTCATCACATGGTTATGATTTAGCTGGTTTTCAAAAGGAAGACACACGATGTGTCATGTAACACTACAAGCTGTGTAGGAGAAAATTTTTACATAGTCCCTGCATGGCATGTACATGGTCAGCCCATGGATTGTAAATACCTATCCCACACATGGTGTGTTCTTTGGAGTACATGGTGTGTAATCATAAAATTTCCAGAACATCTTATATTTTCCCAGTTTCCTCATAAGGAAGTCAAAAATTAAAAGATGGTTGAGATTTTGACACATTCTAAAAACCCAGGTTCATAAAATCTCACCACCTTAACATAAATCATCCCCAAGTAATCAAAATAAACTTTTAGAGGGCACCAAACATACCCATCTCTATCAAAGCAACCTAAACTACCCAAGTCTCAAATGTTCTGGCTAAATTCCTCAACGGGCTCCCCACCTTAGGAATATTTTAAATCAGCCTCAATATAACAAATCTAAAACAAAGAAAAGGTCCAACGACCTATTTCTTGGACCCATGGTCCTCCTGTGACACATCGTCACCGCTGCACCTCATTGGAGCTCCTGTTTCATTTCTGACACCAAAAAATATCCCACACCACAACAGTTTCCACCTCAATGAGGTCCTACATTCAATGGATGCTCAAAATAAAACCAAGTGATGTTCAACTCAGGTAACCTGCATCTCTGATTCCACAATTCCCATAACAACAGATGTTACCTTCATACTCAATGCTCCTAATGCTACACATCTCACACACATATATTAATATATCACACACCCAAAATGGTGTTAATCCTATTGACTATCATGTTGTAAGTCCACATGTATCTTGTGGATCTCATGAACTAAAAATGGACATGGATCAACATGTCATGTCAAAAAGAATCCAAGGAAGTCATGACCACACTCACGGTGTACCTCTAACCATTATTGGCTCTCTAGCCTTATTCACCCCTAGAATATCCACAACATGCCCCCAACACGACACATGGTTACCTGAAGCCTTTCCTCCCTATGGTACTGCACTAGTAACTAGACATTAACCCCTCATCTGGGTCCCAATATCCCTTCAGTGTCCTATACATGTGGCTGAAACTTGGCTACCCTCTCCTGGAACCAAACCTAAACCAACTCAAGATTCTACAATATATTCTAGTCCCTGCTTTTCGACTATCTGAGAAGGCTTCCTGTAGTACCTCTAAAGATGTTCAACATGTCCACATGCCCGAAAATCCTTTGGAGTCCTATCGCACTAAGTTTAGACATTCCCTGGTTTCCCACACAGGAAGAAAACTACTGATTAAATGCCATGAGGTGGTCTAGAAAAGTCCTTGGCAAGACTGGCCTTCGGGAACTTATCTCTGCCTTGCTTCCTGCTATTCGATCCATCTCAGGAAACCATCGTAAATACTATGTGAGACCTCTCTTTCTCAGTGACTTCTTCTATGAGCGCAAGATTAACCCCCTCTGAGAAGGAACCCCACTTGATGATATTTACCTAGATCTGAATGGTGTTTCTTAAGATATCATCAAAATGCCTCACCCTTGCCGAGTCATCGCTTACCGTAGCAGGTGCGATGCGAGATAGCTTAGTGAAAGTAGCTACATAGTCGATGACAAACATTTTACTATACTAGAGGATTATGAACTCCCAAGCACTCTCAGCCCTTAGTGTCTCTACGTAAAAGTTCTTGAAGAACTTTTCCTCGAAGTCCTTTGATGCCTGTCATTTGTGTCTATAAGCCTGAACCTGTGAATCCCACCAATGCTTCTATAGTCCACTCAGAATATATGTCTATTGCTTGACCATCTATGTAGGAGGTGTATCAGGCTACTCAAAGATCATATGCATTCTTTCTCTCTGGTTCTTAACCGCAGGTTGACCACCGTCACCCTGAAAAAGTGGTGAGTACAGCGACTAGAACTCCCATGTTAGATATTTAATAGAAGGATATGTACCCTACGCCCCTATTTCAATTCCCTACAAGGCACATACCAAACTATAGTAGACTTTCTCGTCGAGCCACGTCCCGAAAACCATCAAACTCGAATGATTCCCTATCTGCATTAGATCCTAAACCTGATCCTATACATGAGCATGTACTTGCGGGTCATGATCTACCTGCCCCTCAGGGTTCTGAACATGATCATGCTCCTGCAGCATTGTACCATATCTCTCTTGAATCTCCATTCGAATCATCTTAGAGGAACCCACTAAATACCATAACTGTCAGACATACCATATATATATACAATATATTCAATGCATATATGGAAAGAAGTAAAGATGAAGCATATAAAAACTACCCTTACTCTCCCTTATCATAGCCCATTCCCACAACATCCTAGGTAATAACAGTTATATATATCACACATCACATAAACTCATCGATTCACATCAAATATTCAATCAAACATAGTTTTCTTTTCCAAAATATCAGGGTGTTACATCCTCACCAAATTTAATAAAATTTTCCTTTTAATTTAATAATTATCTCATTTTATAAATGTTTGACACTGGATTGTACAAGTTATAACTGACATTGTAAAAAGGGTTAAAAAGTATCCTCTTAGTATGAGAAGAAATTTCATATAGAGGTTATTTGAAATAATGAGAAATAGTTTTCCTAACAGGATAAAATATATGGTAATTGATAATTTGAATATATAATAAAATCTTATTTAATTACATATTGTTATAGATATCATTCATCAAATAAAACAGAATTATCAAACTAAATTTTAGGTCCTCCAAGCCATAAATATGCGATCACTAAAAAGACTATCAGTTCATTAGAAATGAAGGTAATATGAAAAAAGTTATGTATCAAGATCCCCTTGAAAAATTTGATGAATTATTTAACCATACAAAATAAAAACATGGTTAAATATACTTACTTTTCATGTAGAATTCAATAATTAATCAAATATCCAGCACAATATCATTTTTCTCCGAATGATAATTTTTCAAGAATAATTTGTAATTCCTAAACAACTAAAATCACCTTATAAATAATACATATCCATATAATGGATAATCATTAAATTCCACCAATATTTAGACATTATGTAAAACATTATTTTTAGTGCATGGGAAGATCATTCCTAGAATCAATAAACCACCATAAAATGAAATAATATATTAATATCTTAAATTTAACATTATTACCCAATGTTTAAATAAAATAATTCCATAAATAAATATTCATATATCTCTAATATCCCCAATAAAACCAACTATAAACATTTTTTTAACATAAATGGATGTTTCATAGAATTCATTTTACTAGAATAAAAATATGGTGATCTCCTTTTAAAATAACATAAATCCCTTACTCACTAAATTAATTTTCAATCTCCAGGTTATTTGTATGATAATACTTATGTTCTAATAATTACCTAGATATAGAATATATTATAAATCCTAAATTTTATCAAGAAGATAAAAAATATTTCCTAAAAATGATAATTCATACTTTAGATTATAATAAATCGTAATATATTCTTTATTCAAATAGGACATCTCTTAAAAACCATAAATAATTTTAATATATCATCCCTTAAAACTCAATGGGGGTCGAATAATTTGACCTTTGTATCATCATTAATCATTTAGTCCAATGATGAAATCCAAAAGAATATAATATATCCTCACATTAAAACAACCTAATATCCAATGTTATACAAACATTTCCTCTGATACCAACTATAATATCGAGGAACCTAAACTCCCTGATTTAGTTCTAAAAACATGAACTTTAAATTTCGATCATTGATAATAATAATGGTGACCCAATTTTATATATCCAAACCTTATAATATTAAAAGGAAAATTTGGATGTTTTACATTCTCAAGGGCCTTTTAGGTTAAATTATTTATAGAATTAGGGAAAACTCAAACATAATCAATACCCAAACATTTATATAATCATATCTCATACCTAACCCAGCTTTAATTATATCAAATTTAGTCAATATCATATTATTGATGAAAAACCTTCTACATATAATTCATTCAATATATATCATTATAACAGAAGGGAAAATAATTATAAGAAGGGTTATCTCAAATGATTTTTAATAGTATGAATAAGAATTAAAAATTGAATGTAATTAGTGAGAAGAAGAAGAACATAAGGCTATGATCATATAATCTATGTGCATGTGTATAAAAATATAATATTCATACACATAAATACCTATATATGAATACATGAAAACAATTATTATCTATTTTGAAAAGGAATGTTTTATCCAAATTAATAACCATGAGAAATGTGATATTAATATTGATAAAAAGAAAAATATAAACCCAAAGAAATCATAGATAAAAAATATTGTTAACTTAAAATATTATCTTCTCATATATTTGTATAAATGGAATAAACAATACGATCTAATTCCATTTCTAGAGTACCCATTTCATTAGGCGGGTAATAAAAAACCCACACTTTTTTAGGGAAACACACATCCTTGGTAAATAACAAAACAAACCATTCTTGTTTTAAAACAGAACCATCAGTCCTTGGTTTAATTTCAATGAACATTATCATGAATAAAGTATATTATGAATTCATTTTATTATAAATTCATTGAAATAACATTAATTTACTTTAAAGATTTATTAACACATGGAAAATCGATGGGATTCATGAAGATCTATTTAAAAAATGAATAACTAATGGAAAAGAAATGGGTTTCGTAAAAATCTATTTCCAACATGATTAAACTATGGAAAAAATGTTTTCCACATCAATCCCGTTGAATAATGATTAAACCATGGAAAAAAATGAGTACCATAACAATATACCTGATCCAACCATAATATATCAGGGAATGAATGATGATTGTATCATTTGATAATATATCCATTTTTAAAAAAGTAACAACATGGGTTTCCTATATTGATGTATGGAAATAACATTACAATATCACAAAAACATTTTTTAGAAAAAAAACATTTTCATTTTGAAAATATATTTTTAAAACCAAAAAATTCAATAAATATTGAAAAAATCGATTTTATTGAAAAGATTCTCGGAAACATATAATGTAATCTTAAAGTAAGTTAATAGACATGATATTGCAAAAATAAATTAAGATTATAGATATTAAAAGTACACATTTTACTCAAAAACAATTGTACAAACAGTTTAAAAGTTACCCATTTGGAAACAGTTGAGAAATATACAATTAAAACCATTTTAAAAAAGGTAAAAGATAATGTAAACTAGATTTAAGAGGAAATTTATTCTATAAAAATAATGTATTTGATAACACATTTGAAAACATGTTTTTATAATAGAATTAAAACCATTATAAAATAAAATACTTGATTATTATCACATACTACCGACATTAATGATATTTCATCGAGAAATAATGCAGAAAATTGAAAGAAATCATGTGAACCACATTCATAAATAGATTATATGAAAATAAATTTTGTTCATAAAAATAAAAGCCTATGATTTCCTCTAAAATAAACTTAAACATAAACATTTCATAAAGAAATGATATTATGACATAAATAATTTTCTACTTTGGTAAATAATTGATTGTAAAAAAATGAAATAAAACACCAAATTACACTTTATATATCAAGAAAATTAGAATTTTAATGATAAAACATTTCTAAGCTATGTATATAACCCTCAAAAATTAAAATAGGTTCATATCAAAAATATATATCTCAATGAAAAATAATTTTCGATGAATAAACCTTACTTAAATAAAACAATTGAATTTGAGAATTAATCAATGAATATGTTATGTGTGTAAAATGTAAATCCGCATAAAACTAGTGTAAATAATATATATTCCAATAAACATTAATTACAAACATATTCATATAATATCAAAGATAATGAATATGAAACCCTGAGATTTTGTGAAATATTTGTTTCGAATTAATTTAATATTTTTGGTATTTGGTATTTCACGCAACACTAAATATTGTTTGTTTTATGTTAATGAATAATTTTGGGATTTCATTATACAAATCCCAGGTTAATAATTCAATACAATTAACATAAATTTTGTCATTCTCTACATGGAACACTGATATTTTCATGTGTTACATGTAACAATGACCTTCCTTGATGGATTTTATAACACGCAAGGTCGATTTTTACGAAATAATGATATAATGTTTAACATAACCTAGTCATTAAATTAGTATTTATAAAAATGGTTAATTAAATTATTATAATACATATTTTACAAAAATATAAATGAATTCACTTACTAATAATTAATAATACATGAATATTAAAACAAATTGGATATAACAGAAAATATTATTATACCCTAGAAATATCATTTACCATAATAAATTAAATTATTTACAAATTTTAATTGATATTAGTGAAATATATATATATATATTATTTATTCAATAAAATATTTTAATATTCAACCAATATATTTTATAGGGTTAGGATAAAAACAAATCCAATTTTATACATAAAATACTACATTAATTATAAATTCATTTTTACATCCTTCTAATAGAGAACCTAATTTAAATACATTTTTTATATTATATATATTATATATTTCAAAATATACATTGTATTTGAAATTGACATATAATAATTAGTTTAGTGTTAGTTTTCTGTAAATTTTCAATAAGGTTACATTCTTAATGACTTGTTAAAAAATACGAAATTTTAGATCAAAACTGATATTTTATGTAATTTCTTTTTAATTTAGAAATAAAATTAAAACTAATTTTTATGTTTTATTAGATTAAATTTTTAAAATTTAATCCATTTTACTTCATTTTAATTAATTTCATATTGAAATTGACCAAAAAAACATTGCTATCTTTTGGATGTTTTTACTATTAAACCACATAGTGTCCTCCCATCCTCAGGATTAAATATAATTTAATTTATAGCCCTTATATGATTTTAATTCATAAAAATGTATTCTATTATTTTAATAATATTAATTTATCATTTCCAAAAAGGTAAGACTTGTTTCTTAACAAAATAATTTTTTAATGTAATTAAAATTATTTACAGCGATTATGCTAAAAGTAATCTTAACAAGGGAATAATCATTAAACTTATGGGGAAAATAACCTATAAAATTGACCAATAGATATTTTATGGAAATAATTTGACTTCTTAATCACTTGTATAATATATTTTCGATTATGGGAGACACATTACATGGGAAAAACATGGGTGGAATTCACTTTCCCAAAATTTACAAGACTGTAACTCCTCCACCCCACTATAAAAATGCCTCCTCTCATCCAAAATATTCAAAAATCTCAAGACACATTTTATTGACCATGATCTTAAAAGTATCTCCTCCACACACCTACACTTAACCTATAATACTCCCATTGGGCATAAATTATTCCAAAACATCCCTTTGGTGCACACAAAAATTTATCACCATAAAAAGAGGTAATATTCTTCCTCAAGTTCTTTAATGTTATTTCCATTATCCACCAAATAAAATATAATAATTAAATTATTTTATAAACATAATGTATAATAAATATAATAGTATTATATTATCATGAGGTTTATATATACACTTACACATAATTCCATTTAATTGGTGACAGATATACTTTTTACGTGTATGGTGAACTACTGGCTCACGAAAAGATGATTATCCCTTTTTACATTGTCACCTATCATGGGGGAAATTATATAGTAAAATATATTTATATATATATTATATATTATATTTATTATTATATTTATTATTCCTTTATTCCACATTAATACTTTTAAAACACATATCCTTGTATTTTCCATTTGGTGTAAATGTGGTAATTTTGTTTGAAAATGTGTGGACTACCAACCCTCAAAGTGATGTAATTGATTCACAAAATATATGGAATGTATTAAAGAAATTTTTAGTAATATTATATGATATATGTGAAATAATAAAGATAATTTTTTGATATTATATACATATATAAATTTATGTTATTTTCATTATTTCGTTCAATACGAAGAAAATAGAAATAATGTTCATGTGTACATACGACCTACCATCTCCAATAATGATGTATTAAATTTCGTACATCTATATTATATAGATTATTATAATAACATATTGTTAATATAAATTATATTTATATCATGGATTAAATTCTTTAAATCATGATATAAGTACAAGGACCAATTATTTAAAATATCAAGACACTTGTAAAAAACTCAACAGATATTACTCCAAGTGAAACCTTGGCACAAAATTGGAAACAAGTGTGTTATATAATTTGATAATAAAAAAATATACTATAATATATATAATAACATGGTTTTATTATAGATTTATAAATATATAATATTTATTATACATGATGTTTGTATGAGTACGGCGAGATTCAACACATAGGGTAAGGGGTTTTCATCTCACCCTTTTATTTATTTGAGATACATGCCTTAATAACCACAGGATTCCTTTATGTGGTGTGTATACTAACCATTTATATATTTTTAGATTATTATTATTAAATTAATGGGTATTTACATACCCATTATATGACAATTCATTCTTTTTTTAATGTTTCAAAAGTTATCAAATCAATATGATAGTTTTTTCTCAATTTTCCTTCTTGGAGACACATGCCAGGTTATGGACCTATATATTAAAATGAGATGTATATAATAACTTTAAAATTTTATATCATTAATCTCATTCCATCAATGAAATTTTGTTATTCAATTAATTTCATTTTCTTACATGCTTTTTGTGGTTCAATGTTAACAAGTGGTGAGAGTTTATTGTAACTATCTAATTACATTTAGATATTGTTTATGTTTATGAATCCTGTGATAAAATTGTATGATCCATATCTAAATAACGTTCATGTTTTTTCTTATAGTTTGGTTATTCATGATATATTCATTTATATGTATCATGTTTTCACTATTTAGTGAATAATGTAGGGAGTAACCTATTTTTATGAAAACTAGACATTACCCTCTGTTTGGTTGGAAATGATTGTTCATTAAAATCACGTTTTCAAAGTAGAAATGTTTCCAAAAATATTATAAATTTATCCTAATATCATTGATAGAAATTTCCACCCATTTTATACCTTATAAACAAAATTTTACTTTTTTTAAAAACTCATTCTTCCTTTTGTTTTCTGGTGGAGGAAAATTTCTAAATATTTGACAGGGAAAAAGTAATATTCATTATGTATAGATTCAATAAATTTCATAGTTGTCATTCCCTTGATTCTTCCCATTCATTATTACAAAGTTATTTAAAAAAATAAAATATTTCCTAATATTATCTAAATTCAACGTTTAAATGTGTTTTTAATGAAAAATGATTCCAGAAAATGTTTTCCCCATTTAATTTGATAAGAATGATTATCAAAGATTCCCTTATATGTTTTAGAAAGGTTATTTTTAGATAAATGTAATTAACTAATTTAAATATTTATTTATAGGTTTTCAAATTAGTTTCAAGTAAAATGGATTTCTAAATCATTTCAAGTAACATTTATATGTTTTCAAGGAAATGGTTTTCAGAATTTCTTTAAGAATATTTTGTAAATATTTAAAGAAAATGGTTTTAAAAACATTTTCAAGCTTTCATTATATGTTTTGAGTGTATTTTAAATGGAATGGTTTAAAAATAATTCAATCCTTTATTATATGTTTTCAAAAATAATTCAATAGAAAAGGTTTTCAACATGTTATCAATGCTTTATTTATAAATTTTCCCATTTATTTTTATAAAAATGGGTTTTAAAAGGTTTATGTCTTAAAAATTTCCAATGAAGAAAGGATATTTTACTCATGAAATGTTTTTAAAAGATATTTCAAGATCATTACCCATCTATGATAACATCTGTTGGTCTTACTCATGCCTTTATGGGCAAATGATTCAATAATTCCCTTTATAATATTTTAATAAATGGAATATGTTTTGATGACATGATGTTTTATGAATATCGTTTCCCTTTAATGGGTTATATACTTCTAAATCCCACTTCCTTTCCAGGGATATGATTTTAATGAAATGATTATGAAAACTAAATCATTTTCTAATGGTTATGATAAGAATATGAGTTTATGATACCGATTTAAATTTATTTGTTATGATATGGTTTCAATGATCTTGTAGAAGTTTTATGTATGAATCCACAATGAGATTAGTGGGACCTATATCTCTCTCCAATACATTGTCTAAATATTTATATATAATGAGACAAACTTATATGGTCTTGTGAGTGAGACTTTACTCCTAATATTACCATGGGAGTGAACCATGAATACCATGATTATATGTGGAGTGAACTTATGTTACTAAGATGACAATGGTAGTGAACTATGACTACCATATTGGAATGTGGAGTGAAACTATACTACCAATATGGACATGGTAGAGATTCTTGGACTACTATGGAAATAATATTATATTCTAATTTATTTCCAATAATTCCATGTAATATTTCTATTTTATGATTTCATGGATAATTTTATCTATTTCCATATGATTCATGTCTAACGGAAATCCTTGTTTCATGCCATGATACATGTTTTTTTATCTTTGATATAAAGGGGATAAGATTCTCATGTTTTTACCATGTTCTCATACAACTATCCCCACTTTTACTCTTATGTATCTTCCTTATTTACCCTTACTCATCATCTGATATCACCCAATTTTACGATTCCTTCCCCAGTATGTGAAGATATGTGTTATGTATGATGTTTCTAAGAATGGTTATAGTCATGAAAAACCTAGTGGGAGAAAATGTTGCTAAATTATGTAATGGGGTTTATGTTTCCATGTTTCAATAGCCACTAAACTAATATAATATTCGGATTTCCATTTATGTAATGTATTAAGTATTTTGAAAAAGTTATGTAATGTCTATATATATTAAGACTATATCGTAATATCTATTATCAAAGTAAAGGATTAAAGAACCTTTGGAAATGAGGATGAGAAAAGTTTATTTAGATCCCTATGTATATTTCTAAGAATATTTATATGGATGTATCTAAGGATAAGTATAAGGATGGGTTAACATTTAGTAAAAATTTCATAGAATTTTGTAAAAATATAGAGTGAGTGGTTTTGAATAAATACATCATGGTATAGATACTACAAGTGGATGTGGGTCTATAATAAAGGTACCTAGGATTATGAAATATGAAAAGGTGTGGCATTCATGACTCAGAATAATGTAGTGCAACAAAATAGGCCTTGCTGCACACTTAGTTTGACACTCTTGGAGGATATAATTTTGGAATTCATATACTCTTTACAAACAATCATGATGTATTTAAAAATAATTTAACTTGAATAAAATTGGATAAGCATATGTTTTCATATAATAATTTTGATTTCATAATTTAGAAATAACATAAGTGGATTAGATGATTATTTGATTCCCTACTATGATAATCATTTCTTACTCAATTGATACTACTTTTAGTCCATGGAGGAAAACCTGTTGATGAGTAGTCACATGTGATGATCACTAGAGTGCATTAATTTTTAATCATTACTAATCATTTTTCAATGATCATGATCAACAACGAATACCTTAATAATCACATGGACTCACCAAGAAAGAGAAGGAATGTGTTTTCTAAGAGGCTGGGTAATGCAGATCATGGATAAATGAAGATTCAGTAACCTTTTGTCAAGAATGTTGAAATAATAATCTAAGTGAATGTATTAGAGGAACAAGATGGTTTTTTGAAAGTGGAAGGTATACATAAATCATGTAACTACAATAGAAAAACAAAGGGTATAGCTAATGAAATGGAAGCAAATATTGGACTCCCAATGATATCACCAATGGTAAAATTCATTAAGTATGGAATGAATGGTCATTATGAAAATCGATTACGTAAGGGGAAATAGTTAGAATAGAATCATCAAGGTGGTATATGTAATGGTTATATTGCTAATGATGATGATAAGACTACACAGGAAATGTGAAAGGAATGTGTTATTAAATAAATGGTTGAGGTAGCCTTTTATGGATTATGGATGATGTGTAATAATGCATGTTTTTATGTATTTGGATTCAAATATTATGTTATATGAATGATGAAATATACAAGGATTATTATTTTTATGTATTTCAATTTGTATTTTCAATTTTATGTTGAATGTTCCCAATGGATTGGTAAAGTGATTTAATTAAAATGTTATATTTTGACTAAGGTAAGGTAACCCTTAATATGTTCTTTATGTTAAGAAAAAAAATTTAGATAATTATATGTTGGATAAGAATTAATAAATTGGATGGTATTGATTACCTCATAACTATTTAAGAAATTATTTATAGGTTCTATATGTTATCATCGATGATGTTTATAACATTTTTAGATCTAAGGAATATATCTAATATACTTTAGAATAAATAAATATTCCCATTTTTAGTAATTATTTATGGTAATTTAAGACATTAAAATTTTACTAGAGAAAATAAAATGTGGATACTGAAATGTTATGAATGTAATAACTAAGAAGAACTTTTTGATGTATGAGAGAATAATATTAAGATGATTTCATGACCTTCTCTCTACTATATTGAACTTTCATCATTCTGAAGTGTTATAAGCTTATCCATTCATGAGAATTTTATATTAAACATCATAGGATGTATTATTTGTAGTGATATTATATTGAAACCCTTGTTTAGATAGATATTTAGTGATTGACCTTGTTTCGAGGATCTCTATCATATTTTGATATTATTTTAGTATGGTTTTAGAGAATAAAATCATGTAGTTGAGGTGAAAACCAATCAGGTCCGGCAAGTCCACATGTCTTGAACACATGATCGAAGGATGATATAGGTTTCATGCCTACCGTTGGCCGACACAACGTCCTTGATAATGAGTAATTTTTTTTGATTAAATATTAATGATGAACCAGTTGATTTTAGTTTTACTTTTAGATATTAATATATTAAAAATATGGATTTCTATGAATAGTTAGAGAAAAATTTTTATATTATTCAATCTTTTATGGGCCTTAAGATCATCTAAAAGTGTTTTTTTTTCACTTCTAGTTTAAAATATAATATCTGGACATCCATTTCATGATGTAATAGATGAATAATAAATATATAAAAGAACAACCGAAGAATTATTTTTTATAGAAATATATAAAATAAGTATAATTCCTTATATTCATGTTCAATAATAGAATTAATCATTAAAATGATACTGATAAAAATTATTCTTACTTAATACCATTATTCTTAGTGAGGTGTTGTACTTTTAAATCATCATTGATTTATGACATTGAGACCCTCATATTTTCATTGATCATTCACTTGTTTGGGATTTATGACCTCAATCACTCCATATAAATATTTATTCTTATCCTAAATGTCCAATTTTCATTACGAACATATGTTATCCCATGAGGATACCTAGTTATGTGTTACTTTGGGTAACCGTTAGGGTTCCAAATTTCCCTTTTTAAGGGAATTTTAAATATTCATTTTTATGATGTGGGGTATAATGAATAAAACATTCATGTATTAAACCATTAATAAAAAAGAATAATTTTGAGGGAAAATTTCTTTTTATGATTGGTATAATGTAACACCCTGAGATTTTGTGAAATATTATTTTCGAATTACTTTAATATTTTTGATATTTGAAATTTTACATAATAATAAAAATAGTTTATTTTATATTAAAGAACTCTTTTTGGGTTTCATTTTACACAAAACCATGTTAATAATGCACTACACAACACATAAATTTTATATATCTCTACACATAACACCTAGTATATCTTGCATTATACTCACCAATGACTTTCCTCAATTTCTTGTGTAACACATAAGAACGTTTTTTACCAAATGAAAATATAGTATTTAAGATAACATAATTATTAAATTAGATTATATGAAATGGGTCAACAAAATTATAAAAATATAAGCTTTAAAAAAACATAAAATGTATTCATTGGTTAAAAATTAAATATAATTTAATATCAAAACCGGTTGAATATAAAATAAAAATATTATTATACGGTCAAATATTTTTTACACAAATAAATTGAATTAATAAAAATTAGTTAGTGATATTAATGTGATATAAATTATGTATTTAACACTATATTTCTAATATTCATCTAATAGATTTTATAGGTATTATATAAAGATAAATATAATTTTATGTATAAAAACTATATTTATTATTAAGCCATTTTTACAACCTTTTAATAGAGAACCTATTTTAAATGTAATTCCACAAACTAGAAGCATGATGCCTGTGCATTATTACATTACATTGGCATGATTTCAAGGAGTCAAATATTAAAGGACCTTTCAGTTTATTAGTCTTGGAATGCTATATCACAAACCAGATACCAATAAAACATTGGGATATAGGAAATACAATCAGGATACATAATAAAATAAAATAAACGGCGTCCTTGAATGCTTATTCAAGGACATATTCTTCATAACCTGGGGAATGAAACATAATAAAGGTGAGATCACATGGCCAGTAAGGGTAAATACAATAGAAGAAATAATGAATGAATCTAAATAGAAAGATAATTTACTATATAAAAATTATATTAATACAACTAGATAAGGAATAAACAATATGGAAGGGTAAGAATCTGAAACACATTCCATTAATCAGTAAACTGAATACGAAATAAATTAAATGATATGTAGAATCAAAATCTCATGGATAGATAATAAATGAAACTAAATGAGTGAAATTGATTTCTTATCAGACTTCATGTGTCATACACATGAAAACCTATTGTCGTCAAGACTATTCACAAGACGGTTTAAAACACTAATAGAAACAAGTTCTATTTGGCCAAATTATTTGTCTCATGGGAACATGTCGATGCATCAAGGATTTATATAATGTCCCAGATCAACTCATCATCTCTAGTGCAAATTATAACTCATATTTAATAATAAAATGTATTAATATTCCTTATCAATTATCTGTATTGAGTGACAAATACAGATCTATCAATAATTCCCTAATAATCAAATAAATGTCAGTGTAACCACAATAAGAAAATTTTTATATGGTTTAAGAAATAATAATAATCATTGTTTGAGAATATGGATGTTAAATCAATTTTCTAACGATAATTATTACAGTAAATATATTTTTTCAAGGGAAGTTAACATTCCCAAAATTTAGTGATATTAATAATATTTGAGGGGAATAATCATTAAACATTCAAATATGTCCCATACAACTTTGCAACATTTAAACCATAATCACTAAAAAGTATGATATTAAATGAATATTATAAAATAATGATAGTAATTGGATTCATGACATAATAAATCAAAATCTTCAGTAGCTATGGAACATAAATTATATAGGTAGAGAACAGGACATTAATCTCACTGATTTAAAACTTTAGATGAAAACATATTACCAATCTTGTAACAAATGAATTGGAAAAAAGTTATTAATAATTAAATAAAAAAATTAAATTTCATGTAGATAATATCTTTCATGATATTATGTTTCAATGTGTCAGAAAGTTGACCAAATAAAATAAATTTGGTGTACAACAATTAAGTATGCCTCACCGAATAAAAATGAGACAAGAATCCCTTACCTTGTGGTTTCATTTCGGTGAATGTCCATTAACATCCTATATAATAAAATATATTAGTTTTTTTACATTCCTTATAAACTTTTTCATTTTTTAATTACTTTTATTTCAATTATTAACATGTTGATGGTAACTACTTAAACAAATAAGATTATGTTGGGTGTTTTTGACTAATTTTAGAGTATGTTTCCAAACAACTATAGTGGGTCAACTATGGTCAGAGATATCATTATATAACATCAATATAATGATAAAAATGACATTATTATCATATTTTGTCACAATTATTCTTTTAAAATAAATCATTAAATGTGGTTAATAAAATTAGAATATGTTACTATCAGGGATACCGTAGCCCATAAAAACACATGAGTAACATTCCCATTTTTAAGTAATCATTAAGGAAACAAGGTAAGTAACTAAAATAATTCTAGAATGATCGTTTTATAATTAATATATTATTATATAATCTGTTGGTGCTAAAATTTATGAAGAATAAAAACAAACGGAAAGAATTAAGGGTTGCCTCATGAAGACCGTTTACAAAGCCCCCATGGCCCCGCGGCCGGCACAGTGCTACCCCTTCGCGAGACCGCTACAGACTAAGGAGGTGGGATGCTTTGTAAACGCATTTGATGTTCGTGATCCCACAACAGAGCAAACTCTGTCTTTGGGCCAAGCATGCTCTCCTTCGCGTCACCTCTGGCCTCTAAATATAGGGCTCCCCTCGATCCCGATGGACGGATCATCCGACCATTTTTTTTCTTAGCTCTCAAATAGCGAAGCAATTTCTGCTCAATGAACCATGATATTTTGAAGGTACTTTTTTATCATGAAGTTCCTCCCCCTTTTCATTAATTCAAACCCTCTTCAGAGAGGGATGCCTTTCATGGAGCCCATGAGCCTCTTTGAAGGAAGGGGATCTACAATGGGACTCAGGTCTTCATGGTGCAATTATGCTTCAAGAAGCACCCCTCAGGAACATTTTACTCATATGCTAATGTAGGGTCACTATGCTTCATGAGGCATATTGCATCACAACACTATGCTTCACAGGGCACCCTTGCTTCGTGATGCATTGATCTACGAATGCCTTTCCACTTCATGAAGAACCATCCATATTCACCTATGCCCTACACCTAGGCTAGGCCACTTCACTTCTAAAGGCATACCCCTTCGCGAAGCCCCTCCCCTTCATGGAGCACCAGAGCTTCACAAGGCTTCTACCTATTTACCCCATTTCTCCACAAGACCTTTTCTCATGTAAAACTCTAGGTTTGCATGGAGTAACATTAAAGTCCCTTAGGCGGTGCTTCCCGTTGCATTGCATCACCTCATGCTTCTTTGAATAGGAACACTAATGACTATTGATTCTTTTCATTGCCATGCTAATGTGGACCCCCAATGGGATCACCCCACGACACCACCTAGCCACAGCGTTGCCGATGCCTTCCCTTCAAAAAGGTGTAAAGGGTGCCAGTTATGTAAGTCCTAGTGGTGCGAAGTGAACCTACCTCTTCTGAGCTGCAGGATGTTAAACTACCCATCACCATCATCCTTAACACATGATGTTAAACTGTGGCCTCACCATGTGCACTATATGCAGGGTGCCTCGGCTCAGACATTCATTACACCCGCTCATCTCCATGGTAGTGAAATATTCATCAGATGGAATGAGATCCTCTTTGCTGGAGAAGAACCTATCTGCGGGGAAGGGAAACCACCTCAATGAAGGCCCCTAGCCTCTCAATTAGGAGGTAGTACCCTTACTCTTAATTTTGTCTTCGGTTCCAAAGGTCGGTGAAGGGAGGGATGGTCATCATTACCCTTCCCTATATCGTGTTGAGTCCCTCTCCCATAGGGATTTGTCACCATGGGGCCTCCATCCCAGAGTAAGTCCCAATCTCCATCTCCCTTGGCTGCTAACCATGTGTAAGCACCTATTTCTCTTTTGGGATGATAACCACATGTATGACCCACTCCACCTCCCACAACAAACCTTTCACGACATGATCTTCAGGCCTCTACTACCTCTTTTATTTTCATACTGAGCATGACTCACATCAGATTAGAGTAAGAATCCACCATGACATCCTCTTGGGATTTCCTCAGAGCGTATGCCCTAATTCCCCCATTATGAACTTCGTAGACTTTGATCCTTGCCATTGAAGGGTGTGGAGGAAGCCTTATGGAGGTTCAAGCCCATCACAATTATGAATTATATGGATTTTGATCCTTTCCAATGCATGGTGTGTAAGAAGCCTCCCCATGGTTTATGCCCTTTATCAATCTTGAACTATGTGGAATTTGATCCTTTCCAAAGTAGGGAATATGGGAATCCTCCCTGAGGGTCAAGCCCAACATTCATCGTGAACTACGTGGACTTTGATCCTTTCCAAATCATGCTATTTAGAAAGCCTCCACAAGGCCCAAGCCCACAATCTGTTGGTCCCAAACACCTTCACATCAGTTCACTAATCCCCGATCCTAAAATACGTGGAATTTGATCTCTACTATTGCAAGGTACATAAAAATCCTCTCAGAGGATTATTCCCAACAACCTATCAGACCCAAGAACTTCACGTTGGTTCACTACCATCCCTCGTTATGTTAAATTGTAGTCCTCAATCAGTGGTAAGTCATTGTCCCCTAGTCATCAATAAGACAATGCACTCTAATTAGTGATAATCCATGGTTTCCCATCTAACAATAAGCCGTTGTGAATCCCAAATAGCAGTAAGCCGTTTTGAATCCCATGTAGAGGTTAGCCATTGTGTCCCCTAATCAGCGTTAATTAGTTGTAATCCCCTTTGCTGGGAACCACATATTTGGTCTGTCCTAGTGGAGTCAGACCAACTCATGCTGCTAACCACGCGTAAGCTCCATACAAATTATCGGGTTATTGTCCTTTGTGTACACCCCAATTCATTCCCATTTCATGGTCTTTCCCTCAATCCTGTGTGTTCTAGGAAGTTCATGCCCCAACCTAGAGGTTCCACTTCCTCTGGGTTCAATCCATGCATCCATTCTCTTAGGTCACCTCCTTAGGCATCCCATCGCTTCGCTATACTATGCAAACTTTGATTCTCTGCCACAAGGATATATATGAATCCACTTCTAGACTCACGACCAACATCACCGTCGCTCTCGATTAGACTCTATCTCATTCAACTCCAACTTCACTTAACCATCCATCATCTATCATGATTCTTACCCAGGCCACCACATCTCGGTGAGATCATGTCAACTCACCCCCCAACATCAGTGTACTCTCCATGGGTTACACCCATCTGATCCACTCTAGGCAGGGTTCTGATCCGTTTTACCCATCTCTACTAGACGTTAATCTCACAGAATACACTTTATTATACATGGGAACCTATGGAAAACCTCATATACGTCTCTACGTCATATAATTCACCACATTAGACATTGTATTCCTCAAGCTTCCACAACCTCGAGAAGCCCTATAATAAGGGACAAAACCCAGAAACACTAGTTCAATAGCATCCAGATAGGCCAGTGATGCCCAACATGACTACTCCCCTAACGGATGGTTGTTTCCCTGACATGACCCCTTGGAATGACCTAACTGAAGCAGTGTAATTAACCAACATCCATGAAGATATGGCACGGGGAAGTGTTTCACGAAAAATGTCTTAATCAATAAGGAAGTCTCCGACATGGTAATGAGATCTAAGGAGGAATCAAAAAATGGAGGAACTGACATCCCATCATCCTTTTTCAATGAAGGAGAATCATCCCTGAAAAAGTGATAGAATCCGCCCACCTTTGGAAAGAGGGAATGTGGGGAAACACAGCTACACATCCTCACAGATGGATGTGCGCTCCACGAAATAAGCAGCAGAAACAGATATGGTGAACCCGACATGAATATTCCTCTCCACAATGTGGATATTAGTAGCAATCAAGGCATCAAAAGACTAGCATGTAACTGGATCCAGTTATCTGGAGATAGGTCCTGTCAAGGAAATAGTGGGCCTGGCCTAAAACTCACAAGATGTTGGGACAATTAAAGCATTGGAGGTCCCGATCTTCGATGTTATCAGCATGGATCCCTCTTACACATCCTGGAAGAAGGAATGGCGCTGGGGAACTGTTCGTCAATTCATATTTCTTTTAACACAAATGAGTTAATCTCCCTACTTTTTAGGAAATAAGCTGTTGCGACGAGAATTCGATCACTGCCCATCCACTGACGTAGAGGTAGGTTCAATGCCAACGTGGAAATCCCATGTGTCCCCACCTCTTCTACAACGGTCTCCACACACATTACCGTTGGGTGCCCATGCACCATATCCCCATTTGAACTCATCAAGGAAAGGGTGAACAATTACGTTATCCACCCGGACAAGGAGGATGTGATTATCATGACACAAGATGTGTCCCACCGGGAGATAGTGGTATCTACACCTCTTTTCCACCTCATCCCCCAAGGGCCACGTAGAGATCTAATGCTCCCCATTCCAATGTATAATAATTTTGGGAGCCTCTCCCCAGATCACCTCAACGACTCCCACCCCAATGCCAAGGAGATAGGGGATTTCCGGGTCAACCCAGCCATGGTCCCATTCGAGGGGCTCCCAGTGAGGGCCCCCATGAGGCTGCGCCTATGCTGCCACCCAGCCTTAGAGGCTGAGGATAAGGTAAGGCATGTACATGCACCACTGGCCCTGGTCCGTCTGAACCGACACTAGTGTTGGGTGACGGCTGAAGAGGACGCCTACCAAGGGGCATCTATGTAAACAACTATGGTGTATCTCACCACCACCGACATATATCATCATCCCCACGTGTATTTTTAGCAAGGGAATTCATATTCCCATCCCAGGTTGAGGCCCCACCTGCCCCACCGGCGGGCTAGGTCAACTGTCTTGGCCGCATGCACATGTAGTACCCGATGCGGTCCAATACGCGACAATGAAATTTCGTATAGAGGTCCTCCCCATACATCCACCATTAGAAATGAAAGACCTCCCTGCTTCCAAAATCGGCAGGGATATATACCTCATGTCACCTTCATACCAAACTAGGGTCCTCCCCATGACAACGACGCTCAGTACGAGAGTCTCTCCTGTGCGCACTACATTAGTTATGGATTTGTTCCTCGTGATGCAGGTTGTCGACATGGATATGTTGTACATACAGTTAGTCTCCTGCATGTGGGCCCACCACATGTTCTTACAGCAGCAGGAAAATGTCCTCCTCACCCCAGTGATCAAAGAAGTAAAGGTAAGACTCACTTTATCAGCACCCAGCACGGAGGTCCTACCCGTGGTCACATTTATTAGTAGGAGGATCCTCCTCACACTGGAACCACCTGAGGGAATAAGCATGGAGGCCCTACCTATGCCCCTACCTGCTCTGGAAGAGGTTCTACCCATTCCAGCTGTCAATGTTGAGATTCCCTACACACATCGGCCATCAGACACAGAGGTCTTACCCGTGTTCTATTTGATATCTACCTAGGTGATCCTCGCACCCCGACATACTCAAGAGGAAGCCCTCTCTATCCCAGTACCAGTTTGGTTGAGGGACCTATTAGTGACAGAAATCCACCCTATCCGAATGAGCTAGTCTGAGGTGGGAGGGTGGGTCATCGCTGCCATAAGAAGAATTAGGGGAATGTCCTAATAGAGATAAAAATAGTCATCTCGAAGTAGAATATGATACAACAATGGAACCCTCCCCTCAGTCCTCTGTGTCAAGGGACAGAGCAGGAATAAGGCGCATCAACCTCGTACTCCCAAAATGCAAAGTCCACTGGATCCCTACCTCCCTTTGATGATACATCTAAGTGGATGAATAATTGGAATCTCCATAATGTCCCACCATGAAAACGCCACTATCCTCACCAGGATCTCACTCCACCTTGACTAGATATTGTAGAGAATTATTTTGGGGATCAATGGTAGATGGAAAATAGTAAGTTTCATCTCCAGTAGCTGTAGTTGTTGTGCCAGAAACCCTAGTCTCTAGACCATCTTATCACGAACAAGCGGTAAGGTCCCCGTATTCTTCCTAGCATAGCCAGAGATATAGTAGATTGTTTGCTTGCTCATCGTATTCACCTTCGACTAGCCTACCATCCCAGTGGTTTTCCTCAGTACCTCTTCCCATTCCTCAAACACCTCCGGTCAACGAATGGGGAAATCAAGAAGCAATCCATGAATCCGAGCTGAGGATCTTATGGGATATCCTCACTGCAAACCACTTCTCTTATGTTTTTTTGCCAGTTGCAGCACCAAATTTCAGTGTGCTGGAGTCCCTCACCCTAGATGAAGTTGACTATTTCTGTAATACCCTATGGGAAACTCACTTTTTCTTCGTCATGAGCAAGTATATTATCCCAAAATACATGTTCAATTCAAAAGAATTGGAGAGAATTGCCATCTGATTGATCTAACTGTATTTATCATTTCCCAGTTCCCTGATTTACTAGGACTCCATAGGGCCCTCCAACAATGATTCCTTCAAGGTTTCAAAGTACACTACAAGATTATCAGGGAGGCTTCCTACATGAGAAGATCTGTGGCTGGGGGTATTATGATGCCCTCCTCTTTAGTCCAATCTGATGGCAGCTTATCTTTCTACGTGATATTAATGACATTCCCCCAGGTTGGGTTGCGGTTAACATGACTTACCTATTGGAAGGGGAGAAAAAACAACAATACATTGATGGAGACCTACCCCTTGAAGGCATGCCACAACTATTTGATCTTTTGGGAATCGTTACTCACCAACAGAAGAAATAGCTAGGTCTCCCTGCACCCACCAAGGAATTAGTTCTCCTCTAGAATCCCAATAAGGGTAAAGAACACCTCAGAGCCGCCAAACACCCCGACACTTCCGCCTTAGTTCCGAAGATGGAGGAAGACCCTGAAAAAGCTGCATTGCCTCCATAGCTCACATAGCAAAAAAGGATAGTTGATGAACACTTCACTGAATGTGTTGTGGAATGATGTCTAGATTACGGAGATCTATGACCAGTATAGTAGGGGCAGACACAAATCCCCCTTGGTCAGTTGCCTTCGGGTGACCCCAAACATTCTACCCATGTAGACATGGTAGAGGCTGGAACTTACGTCAAGAGAGCGTGATATGTGTCGCCAAATCCACCCGAGAGAAGCAATAATCATTGGTGCCTAGCTCAGGTTCCCGAAACTGCTCTGCTGGTCTCCCCACTAGTCACTCCATGAGCCACAGGGCTTGACTATCACGTTGAAGAACCCACCAACACACTGGTGGTTTGGGATCCTTATCATGACAAGAACCCCGACCTGATGATCCGATGGTAGAGCTCATCGCCCACATTGAGGTGTTTGAAACATGATAGGTGACACTCCCACCTGATGGTAAGCCATATCTAGTGTGGGTGGATGATATTCCAGCACCCATGGGTTTCGGAAATACCACCTTCTCTCCCTTGCATGGGACGAGTGACCCACCACAGATTTTGACACAATTTATTTCAAGGTGTGGACCCATGTTGGGGACTCTAGCGTAGAAAGAGGCTTCTAAAATATGATGGTTTAGGTGCATACATTTGAAGGGACTATGTTTGTCTGGTATAGTCAACTGCTCATCTGTTTAGTAGTAGGATGGGAGGATCATCACATGAAATTTTTATACCAGTTATGTCCCACCACTTGGAAGATGAGTATCGCAGACCTCTTTACATGCAAGCAGAGGCCTGATGAGCACATTGTGGACTTTATCACCCAATGGAAGGGGCTCACATATTCCCTTGACATGCTAATGAATCATTAGAAACTGCTCATGATGTGTTTGCAGAATGTCCAGACAGAACTGGTCCCCTCTCTGATAACTCAGAACTACCCTGGAGGATTCCGAGACTTCTCTGATAGGGCCCAGTTCCTAGAAGAAGACCTACATCAGTTTATACAGGAACGTTCGTTGCCCCCTGTAATTCTCGCGAGGAGGGTCATCGGAGTCAATACACCCTTGGTGGCCCAAATAGAGGTGCCCAGACAACTGGAATTACTACTAGTTGGGACACCTCTGCAGCCTCGCAGAGGCTCGCCACCACAGGTGCAACCTCCAGCCCAACAGAGTCAGCCTCAAAATCAGCAGACTCCCCACACAAAGCACTAACACCACCAAGGCGGGAACTCATGTTATGCCTCCTCGACTGGCTTTTCGATCCCCGAGTTCGAATAATGCTCCCATACCCCCTTCCCAAACAGAAGAAACCAGACCAACTCATTCAGTGAAAAACATGTTCTTGGCTATTTCTAAAGTTCCTTGGAACAAGGGATTGTACGTTTACCTGAGTGCTGGATTCCAGAAGAGGCGAGCCTCACCGATCAGTCCAACTACTTCCCTTATCACCAGATCCTAGGGCACACCCTCAAACAGTGCTATTTGTTCACGGACTGGCTCCAAGGTCAGGTCGACAACAACATAGTCTGGTTGGGACCAACCCCAACATAAGTGGCATGTGTACTCCTGAAGCCTGATAGCGGTAGTGAAAGAGAAGGTGAGTGGTAGCAAGTCCCCAGCTACAGGTCCCATGATTATGAATACTGGATTCAAATAAGCCAGTCTCTCATTCCCATGGTATTATCTGTGCGTTCCTAAATCGACCCAAACCATCCGAAGCCATGTCAACCACCCATGTGTCGTCTTCTCATACATCCTCTTCCAGGAAGAGAAAGCATCATCAACAGAAGGGAAAATATCAAACCCTGCTAGTGCCACCACCATCTCGTACTCTCAACGACTCCATGCCCCCATAGATTGAGATTCCTCCTAGAATGTGTCCAGTAGTGGAGGTTTATTTAATTAACAGTCAAGGGTATGCATTAGTTAACAACCTGGAGCAGGTAAACCCCTACAAGATCCTTGATGACGGAGAGCGCCATATGGATCTTCCCAATGTTCCCAGCTGACTCCAGCATCGGTGGATCCATGACTATATGGGTCATCGAGGCACCTTAATTAGCACTTCCAGTCAAGCCGTGCCGGACACTAATGCCAGACAGTAGGCCTAGGGTAGAACTCAGCATGCACAGTCTCCTCATCTAATACCATTGGGCCAGCCTCCACCGCCATTTGTGCTACTGGATCAGGTAGAGCCACCCAGACCTCACTATGATCAGCCACGCTCCATTTTGGGCCAGTCTCAGTCAGATGAACCCCATCTGGTAGTCACTCCACATACGTAGACTAGTGAGAAGTGCGACATTCCCAGCACTAGTTAGCTTTCGGCTCATCTGGCAGGGCCCACTATACCTCCTGTCACCGAGCGACCTCCTTTATGTAGAAGCTCATTCCTGGCATGGAAGTATGATGTCCTCAAATATCTTTCCATCATTTCTAAGAGGCTCTCTATCCTCAAGGCGCTTCGCCGATCTCCAGATATGCGTGAACCCCTCACCGAGTCTTTAAGAAGCCCCCTCCAGTTTGAGATGGAGGTAGCAACTGTAGAGGCCTTAAATGATGAGGCATTCGAGAATACAGAATGTTACACCATTATCTCATTATCTAGAGAAGATGAAGTTTCTCCCATACAGGGCCACATTTTCCAACTATACATCACTGGCCACTTCAATGGAATGGTGATTTGTCATTGCCTTATTGACACAGGCTCTAGGATCAACCATATCCAGACACAGACAATCCGTAAGATGGGGCTATACGAGGATGATCTGACTTCCTATGACATGAAAATCCAAGGTTATGACAGGACAGAACAGACACATGTCAGTATGATTCGCCTAAAAACCCAGTTCAGTGGTCTGATATCTAGCACCAAGTTCATGGTCATCTCGTCGGACACTGCTTAAAACACATTGATGGGTGGGCCACGACTCGACCTACATGTGGCGGTCCCTTCATCGTGTCACCAGTGCCTCAAGTACTCCCTTAATGGTCCAGTGGGCCTACACCAATGTGACGTGTCTCCATTTTCCTCTTGTAAAGCCCAATACCTATATTTCGATTATTACAATAGGAAACAAAAACATATTTATGCCAGAAATGTTGAGCCCATTGTCGTTGTGGCCGACCTGTGGGTAGACCTAAAAGATGCCTACGTCTTCCCAATCTGTCGATTGGAGGCCACATCCACAGATATGGGGAAATGTTTTGTTGTCTGTGGGACAAGGGGTAACCCAATTAACAAGTCCAATAGACCTAGGAAGATCACCTCATATTCTTATATGAATCATGCCTCGGTGTACCCTGATCCCCCTACTCCCATAAGGTATAGGGATGTCCGCCCCATGGCAACGAAAATATGTCTTTATTCTTGTTTTTCCGGGTTGGAATTAACTGGATCAATCTAACATGACACTATTGCATAGATATTATCAAGTGTGGCCCCTTGGGCTGAAGAGAAGATGTGATCGGATCGACAACCTTTATTGTTATGGTTTCGATAACAAAGGAATCTCCTGATGCAGTGTCCACTACTGCTCAGGCTGGTACCAACCTCTCACTGTATGACCAGTTGACTTAGAGGAAACTCCTACCACCAATAATCCCTCTTCCATAAGTTAAGAAGAGGATTTATTGGACGCTCCCATGCCTTTGAAGAGGGCGTCTCCACCACGATCTATGAATTGGTACAGGTAAACCTTGGTAGTGAGGCGGACCCAAAACACATATTGATCAGCACCGCCATGCCCCTCGAGGAGAAAATATATTACATTGACTTCCTTAAACAACACCATGATGTATTCTTATAGAGTTATGACAAGATTCCAGGACTACATCATTAGGTAGCCATCCACCTCCTTGGCCTCCCGGCAAATCATTGCGGGTTTAAGCAACCTCCTAGAATTATGCACCCATCTCACGGTGCCATGGTCACGGACGAAGTTGAAAAGATCATCAGACAAATATTGTTAAGGATTTCCATTACCCCAAATGGCTAGCCATAATTATGCCAGTCAGGAAGAAGAATAGACAAATAAAGGTCTTCATAGATGTTTGAGATATCAACTGTCAGTGCCCGAAGGATGGTTTTCCCCTTCCCATGACAGAATTATTGATCGATGCTACGAATGGGTTCCAAGCCTTCCTCCTCATGGATGGGTATTCCGAGTATAACCATATATACATTTCCCTTGAGGATGAGAAGTCTAGAACCTTTAGGGCACCACACGTTACTTTCTATTACCAATTCATTCCCTTTGGCCTAAATAATGCAGGTGCCACCTATCTGTGGGTTATGCACCGCATATTTAAGCAGATCCTCAGAACATTGGTGGACTGTTATGTGGAATATCTGGTGGTCAAATCTCACCAACGCCAAGACCATCTCAAGGAACTTGAGAATGTTTTTATCTTCCTCCGTTTGTGCCACCAGATGATGAACACATTGAAGTGTGCCTTCGGGGTCACCTCTGGGAAGTTCTTCAGCATCATTGTCAGATACAGGGGCATCGAGATTTACCAAGAGAAGATCAAGGCCATCAGCCAGATTTCTCCCTCGATAAACATTAGGGAACTTCGGGGCTTCCAAGGCCAATTGGGCTACATACGCCGATTCATTGCGAATTTTTATAGAAAGTGTAAGCCCTTTTCTGGATCTCGATGAAAGGAACTATTTATTATTGGGATGAATAATGTTATATTGCATTTGAGGAAATTAAGCAGCATCTGTTCTTGATGCCACCCATTTTCGGGAAACCACTGGTCCTTTATGTTACTGCCTTGGAGAGATCCAATGGAACCCTTCTTGCCCAGAAGAACATTAAGGGAACTGAAAATAGTCTCTACTACCTCATCTGCAAGCTCCTCAATACGGAGATCAGATAATTCCCTATTGAGAAATGCTGAATCGCACTCAAATTCGCAGTACATAAATTTCGACATTACCTACATCACCATGAGGAAAAACTGGCTTCCTGAGTAGATTCTATGTCGTACATCCTAAACTACCACCTACTAACATGCCATATATCTTGTTGGGCAGTAATTCTTTAGCAGTTCGACCTCAGAATTGTACCTTAGAATGACATTAAAGGGAAAGCATTGAAAGATTTTTTTGATGCACATCTGACTCTCGTGGACTAGTCTCTAGACTTGGATTTTCCCAACGAGGCAATCATATCGGTAGATCACGCTATGCCGTGTTTTCAAATGCACTTCGATGGTGCTTATTGAAGCCCCATCAGAAGAAGGCTCAATGATCCCAGACTCAATAGAGAAGGTCTAGGTATGATCTTCATCACCCAAACAAAATCCATTCTGTCATAATCATTCCTATTATCAAAGGATTGCACCAACAATGAATCAGAGTACCAGTCTCTCATCATTGGCCTTGAGCTGGTCCTATATTTTGATGTGACCCATTTGCATGTGAAATGGTACAAAAAACTAGTCATCAAATAGATCAATGGTGACTATATCACCAGATTTCCAGAGATCGTACAATTTCTAGAACACAATCATCAGCTAATGGCCTAGTTCCCATCTTGTCCATAGGTTACCCATCTCCCTTGGTCATAGAACGGTAGAGCTGGCACCTTATCTAGCATAGCTGCATATCTTGTAGAGCCCGAACATGATGATCAGATTATCTGCGTGGAACACCAGAGATTCATTGCTCTCTTCACTCCATATGATGAGGATGGGCCATAGGTAAGACACCTTACCATCGATTCCTCCATGTAAGGACACCCCAGGTCCCCCAAATGAAGTAATTTAAGTGACTCCCGATTGGAGGATACCCATGGTTGAATAACTTCAACAATGTAATATCCCAGCAGATCGAGCCGAACGCAAGAAAATCTTACACAAAGCATTATAGTTTACCCTCGAGTGTGGTCCCTGGCTTGAGCAGGTCCTCTTCAAGCACGAGTTCAATGGTGTTCTCCTCTATTGCATCAATGGAGTCGAGATTTATTAGGTCATGCAAGAGGTTCATGTCGGTTCCTGCGATTCCCATCATACTGGGCCAAAACTGTCTCATTAGATCCAGAGGCTGGGGTATTTTTGTCTATCTATCATCCATGACTGTATTGAGTTTTCTAAGAGGTTCCACGCATACCAAATTCATGCCAAAATTGTTCATTTTCCACCGAATCCTCTCCACACTACGAAGTACTCTTGGACCTTTGCTGTTTGGGGACATGATGTCAGGGGACCATATCCCCCAGTGACAGTGCTCTAGTGCAGGTTCATCCTGACCACTATTGATTTCTTTTTCCATGTGGGCATAAGCGGTTCCAATCAAGGAAGTCAAGGCCCTTTATATTGTTGACATTTTGAGATCCAATATCATCTACTGGTTTGGAGTCCCTCAAGTTGTCCTCACTAATAATGGAACCAACTTCTGGGTAGCCGAGTTGAATTAATTGTACGTCAAGTACAACATCCGTTATATCTATACCTCCCACTACCACGTGCATGAAAGTGGGTAGATCGAGGCATTCAACAAGAACCACTCTAACATTTTTCATAAAATTGTTGGTCAGAACAAGAATATTTGGCCAGGAAATCACCCAAAAACCCTCTTGGATTATCGGATTACGACTCACAATTCTACATAGGTGACCCCATACACCCTGGTGTATGGAACAAAGGCTGTCTTTCCCATTGAGATTCACTTTCCTTCATTACACAAAACAATCTATGACCATGAGGCCCTAGATAAAGTAGCCTAAATTCTCTTGGATGAATTGGATGCACATGAGGATAATAGGCTCTCGACCCTTCACAATCTAGAAAGGCATCAAAATAATATAGCTAGGACCTTTAGCAAGAAGGTTCGCCTTCGCTCTTTTCTAAAAGGTGATTTGGTTTTGGCCTAGCGGACACCAATGATTCCTGGATGGAAGCCTACAAAACTGGAAACCAAATTGGATGGATCTTACATAATTCATAAGGTTTACCTCAATGGTGCATAACATATGGTGACTATGGATGGTGAGCGTATAACACCTCCCACAAATGCCAAGTTCCTCAAGAAATATATTTCCTATGCCAATATGGTTCTACATGAACCTAAACTACCAGGTCTTTCATGACACTAAACTGCTTGTTCCCACATGACCATAAACTGTATTGGGTCCTGCAAGAACATTAACTTCTATGTCTCATATTACATTAAACTATATGTCATCCTGTATTACATTAAACTGTATATTGTCTCTCTTGACGTTAAACTGAATGTCATCCTGCATGAAGTTAAACCGTGAATGGTCTTGCACGACCATAAACTCTCCACTATCCTCAATTCACTACGCTAAACTGCATGGCTTCCAGGAACTACATGTTGCTTGATTCCAATCATTATGGGATACTTAAAAATTCTTGGATGTTTCATCTTGAGTCCAGCCCCCAATATATTCTCTTCAACTATTTCCCCTGGTTATAGTTCTCTCAGATGATCCCTACATGGTGTAGTGTTGTCTTCTTTGGACCCACTCATGTTAGAATTACATTGATCACACCATGTTCTCCCTCCGGGTTCATATGTTCTCCCACATCCTAACCACATAACTCTAAACTGCATGGCCTTCATGAACTACTTATGGATTGATTCCCATCCACATGGGATATATAGGAATGCCCATACATTTTATCTGTTAGCCCAGACCAAACTTCAGAATATCCCCTAGGGTTAGGACACATGGTGTGGTGTCAGCTTCCTCCATAATCCATGTCGATTTCATCATGACCCCACCATACATCCTATTCCCTAGAGACTTCCACCTATTTCACCGCCTTACATTCCCTTAAAATGAAAGGAAACATCTATTATTTGCTCAATCCCTTTACATGGGAATCCATTATCCTTCACATACAAAAGGTCCCCCGACTGGCATGGATACTTGGTCCAAGGGCCCTCCTACCATTTAGGGGCAACGTCCTCGAGGGTTTTGAAAACAAATTAATACATGTCACACATTGTGAATATGGTTAGTGGTCGATCCTCATATGGTGTTCTCCTTCTACGTCACACGATATGGATTGTGTTTTGAATTATGTCAACATCAATCCTTTGTCTCTATCACCACCCCCACATGTCTCAAACATTGAGTCTAGTGGTTCATTCTACCCCACTATATCTTCAAGCTGCGATCTCCCTTGGGTGATGCCAACTATCGAACCCTTATATGATGGGGAGAGGCTAGTCCTACTCCTTGTTTCCAACATCGATCATTGCTTATGTGGGCATAGGAGCTATGATGTGGAAATCCCTATATGAGAGGACATATGGCTATAGTTGGCCAAGATGCCCAGCCTCAGGTCCCTCGTCCATTTCTCCTCCTTGGTCCAAGTTCTCATTTGGGATTGTGCAGTGTGGTATGGACTCACATTCTTATTTATGTTGGGATATTTTTTCATGCCACACACATCCCCATGAGGAATTAATTCTTAACCTTTTCCCTATCCATGAGCACTTTCTCTGTCATGCTTCACGGACCCCATCATTTGGGTTTCCATTCTTTTATATTAGAAAAGGGCCCCCAAATGGCATGGATGCTCGACCCAAGGGCCCAACTACCATTACGAGCCAATTCCCTCGATGATTTTTAGAAAAAAAATGATACAAGTCCCATGTTACGAATATGGTCAATGGTCTACGGTCAATTGTTTTCCCCTGAACTCCAGTTATGAAAGGATGAAAAATGTGTTACAAACATGATCAACAGTTTCCATCTATCATCTTCATCTCCTTGTGGTTTTCCATAGACATGATAATTCTCCCTCTTTAGTCATCTGTACCATGCATATGACATTAAACTTGGCATCTAAGGTTCTATCCATATGACCCTAAACTAAGAGCAACACCATCCTTGCTGCATGAAAATAAGCTACACATCATCATTCTTAGAACTAAGTGAGGCCTAATTATCAAACTTTAGGGATATGTAGGACTACCCAAACAACTAGTCTTCATGTCCATCCCCATATCATAGAAACCTTTCTATCATCTTGTCCCCTTGGCCTGCATTCTTCCAAGAGAGGGGTATATGGTGTGGTATTGTCTAATTCCCCAATTCACGTTGGGTTTGTAACAACTACACCACATACCTCTTTCTTTTAAGAGATACCCATCCCCTTGTTCTATACTCATCCTTTCAAATTGGCTGATCTCAAGTTGATCCCCTAGACCCTCTTCAGATATTTGCTAATGTGCCCAAGAGTACTCTAGTTCCGCTACTTGAGTGTCAGATTCTACCCGTACATGATTTCACCCATTTTTCAGTCTTTGTGTTCCCCTTCATTAGGGATTCCATCATCATTCACTACCAATGGGACCCCCAAATGGCATGGGTGCTCGGCCCAAGGGACCTCCTACCATTACGTTCCAACATCCTCAATGATTTTGAACACCAAATTGATACATGTCCCACGTTACGAATACGACCAGTGGTCGATGATCATTTTTTGTTCCCGTTTCAGGTCGCATGATATGGATACTATGTTTTGAACATGGTTAGCATTTATTGTCAATCATCACACATCCCCAATTAAGCCCAAAATATTGGTCGCATGATTCACATCATTTGGCACCCCATTATGTCTAAAGTGGAATTTCGACACTCTGGGTACTATCCCTCAGTGAACACTTGCACGTTATAAGGAAAAAGCCAAAGTAAGTTGTTATTCGGGGCTCTGCACTTATTTTCCCTCTTACATGCATTCCAGGTATTGCAAAGGTTTCTTCTGCCCTTGTTTCCTACACTGAGTTCCACTCACCTATGCTTAGGGATGGGATCGTGGTTCGTGCTTACTTCGAAGGATAATTCTTCACTATGGTCTGAGCTCTAAGACCTTAAACTAAGATCCTTTTTTGAACTACTTATTACTTGATTCCCATTCTCATGGGATATGTAGGAATTCCCAAATATTTAATATTTAGGCCCAGCTTTAGTTCTACTAATTTATCTCTCAAGTTATGCCTTTTAGGCCCTGACTCATATAGGACCGTGTGGTGTGGCGTGTGTGGGATCATGCCCTTATTCACGTCGTATTTTCAATAGCCACACCACATATTCCCCTTTCTAGGATTTAGTCCCTCCAACCCTTAGTCCCACATGACATTAAACTATATGTTGTCCAACATGATTTCAAATGGAACCTCTAATAAATATGTATGGATTGATTCCCATCCTCACTAGATATATAGAAACACCATGACATCTCGTCTTTGGGTCCAGCACAACGGAGAGCTATTCTCTCCCGACCAACCTTTTTTGGCCCCTTGGCCTAAGTTTTCTTTCTAGTAATCACACGTGGTGTGATGTGGACCTCATCTTCATTCACATAGGGAACACTTTATCACACTATGGATATTCCATCTTTAACACTCATCTATCCTATATATGTCTAATCCATGTGACTTTAAGCTATGTTGCTTAGTACCACATGACTTTAAACTATTACGTCTATAAAACACGATGTTAAAGTGTGTGGTTGGTCCTATCACATGACCCTTAAATATGACATTATCATCCGGGCCGCACGATGAAAAACGAAACTACGTCATAGTGTCCTCAATTGAGGGAACATCATGTTTGGGATCGGTCAAAAACCATACCATTTGTCAATTCCTGCATACAACTTGATTCTTGTGGCGATGCCTAGACCTTCAATCCTAGCTCCATTGCTTCAAAAAAACACTCATTCACCCTAAAGGACAAACAAGACCTATCAAATGCTGCTACATTTGGTGCGAGGGCCAGAACCACACAACCTTATTATCTCTGGGACTAGTATCATACCATGAAACCCCTAGAACTACATATGGATTGATTCTAATTCTCATGAGATACATAGGAACACCCGTGCATTGCACATCGGGCCCAGCATAACTTTCGTTTTCGGTCCCTCGACCTAAACACCTCCCCAAGGAAGACGCGGTGATCTGGACCCTAGGTCCTCATTCACGTCGGGCTTCATAATTACCTCAACATGTGTCTACCACATTCCTTTCCCATCCATGGTCCATGTTCAATGACCATAAACTATGACCACTCCGTGTCCTTGCCAAAAGACGATAAACTGCACGACATCTTCCAGAACTATGTACGACTTGTTTTCCATCCTCATGGGATACATAGGAACACCTAGGAATCATGTTTTCAGGTCAATCCCCAGGATTTGTAAGTACTATTCCCCCTCTTTTTCAGCTTCTTGTCTCGAACTCTTTCAGGGAACTATGTAATTTCATCTTTACCCGGAACAAGTTCGGTATGCCCCACGTCAATGTTGGGAGGTGGAAACTTCCTCACCAGAGAGGTCCTATCTAGAAGTAGGAATGATCCATGGTCAGGATGATATGCCCACCTAATGGGTTTCAACCATAGTGTTGTAATTTCATGATTTTTGGATTCCATTCGAACAATCCACCACTCCACATTCCACACATTCCATGCCCTCTATTCATACCCTCTCCCTCTTTCACGTTTAAAAGAACCCCTTGACAATAAGGATGATAGGCCTATGACTCACCTACTACCCTGGGAAACATTATGGAAGACTAATGGATGAGATTATGAGTCAGGCCTCATGTTTCGAACATGGTCAGCAGTCGACCGTCATTTGTTGTCCCCATTTCAATATAACGCAATATGGATACTGTGTTTCAAACATGGTCAACAATTATACTTTATTATCACGACACCCCCAAAATTTTCTTGAATTTGGGGGTATCATGATTCATACTATCCACTCCATTATGTTCAGATTGATTTCCAATTCCACTGGTGTTACCCCACTCGTTCACTGAAGCACATTGGGAAAATGGAAATTCGATTGTTCTGTGGCGTTCCTCCTCTAGTCAGGTCTCTTCCCATTCTTCGCAAAAATCTGAATTGGTTTTTCAAACACTTGGATTCCCGAATCTTGGAATTCATTCTTACATTTGGATGGAATAATAAGGTGGTCATCCCATGGTCTCACATCGGGCCCGAACCACATGAGCTTAGGGATTGGTCGTTGGACGCTCCAAGAATATAAAAGGAATGAAATAAACCAACACAAATAATGGAAATCATGCATGAAGATAGCATAAAAAATCAGAACGTGAGAGTGTGTTTAAAGGTTACATGAATCACAACACCCAAGGATCAACCCATCCCATGGATGGTTTGACCCCATCAAAATAGCATTGTAACTCCACAACCCTCTGGCTTATAGAGTCTAGGATTTGTTGTCGCATATTCAGCTCCCACTCCTCCGCACCATTGATGGGGCACAATTTATTAGCCACAATATGGCCCCACTCTATGTTAGTTCAGAATATGGTCAATTCATCAGAGGTTTGCTTCATGTGCTCTTTGGCCTCTTCCAGCAAGGCCATCAATCACAATATTAGCTCTGATTTCATGTTGAGGGAGGATGGGTGCTCATCCACTAGGAACTGAAGTTGCTGAAAATCATTTTCATCCTCCCGGAGACTATTTATCTTTAATGCTTTGCTCTTCTGCCAACCAACACCAAGGCCATGATCATACTCTCAAATCATATCTGCCATAAGATATCAGACGAGCAAGTGGGGAAGTTGGGCATCCACCCCCAACACACAGTTCACGTAGTCGTGAGTGAAGTACCTCCATCTCATCTATCCACTATGCTTGGGTTGTCGTCAATGAAACACTTGATCATCTTCCATGACTGATGATGAACTATCTTGCTATCCTCTTCGTCAGATGTTGTCTCATCCTAATCTGCTGGGTTGGTAGGATTATATATAGGGAATTCCCCGAGGAACTCATCAACAGGGTCCGCATCTGGTGTCAGATCGGGTATGGTGGGTCCCAGGATTTCTGATCTATCATCGTCATTGGATCCCACATTGATAATCCTTGGCTCCGACACACTGAGAGTCCCACCGGTAATTGGGAGCATTTTAGCTCGACCAACCTAGTTTCCGATCTCCATAACCACCAACAATCCCATTGGAAAGGCGCCACCATGGGTACTAATCAACCTCAACATGGAAACCCATGCCATTTGAAGAACTATGAATACCAAAAAGGGGCCTGGACATCAGTTAACATGGTCAATGGGTGACATTCCAGAATTTGGTAGATGAGACATATAGAGATCGAATTCCAGGTCTCGTTCTTGGGTTTTTTCCATCGGGACCCCAAGGCGTGGCCCTCAATATATTATAGGAAGGTCTGAAAACTATGGAGGAGCCACCACGGGTGTCGTAGACCCACTGGACATGGTAATCAATGCAGCCATAGGAATGTATCACCAAGGCCCCGCATCTGCATCTGTTGAGGGGCGGGAACAGGTACTTTTTATGAGACCCTCATGCTCAGTTCGAGTATTGGTAATATGTCTAGAGTTTCCTAGATACAAACCCTGATGAAGGGGTTTATTATTTTACCTCAATGGCCTCTAAAAATTATTCAATGTCCGGTTCTTTATCACCAACTTCTCCCTCCTCCATAGGACTCCCTCTACAGGCCTCCTCCCCCCAGAAGGATTCATCAGATTCTTCCAGCAGAGGAAACCATTCCCTCAAATCAGCAGCCGATAACTGCTAGGGAAATGTAAAATCCCACAAAAACTTGACCCATTCATTCATTGGACATGGGGCACCCCGAGAGTTCACAAAGTTCTCCATCTCTTCTATGTATTACTTCGCCTCTGCCTGGGACACCACAAAGGTGGCCCTGATAGGGCCTATCCCCGAAAAATCCTTCACGAGATGGTTTAGGTGTTGCCACTTCTCAGAAGGGCCGAGGAATTTCATGTTGACTTACCAGATGTATCAGGCCTCCTAAAAGATAGTATAATCTGTCATATCTATGTGGTGTAGCCGCTTCACCGAACCCTTAGTGGATATTCTACGAAATCATCTTGTTGGACTCCCCTATGGATAACTCTATTCTTCTGGGACCACCGGGTCCGCTGACGCTACTGGATCCACTACAACTGGTGCATGCCTCAACGCTATGGTATCCCCATCATTGTGGGATGTCCTTTCCACCTTTCGGCCCTAACCTTGAGGTTTGGGAGGAACACCATCACTGATCCGAACGGTTGGCTACTTCACCATCTCCCTCAGGTAGGCTGCCTCACATCTTTTGGCATACTCCTTCACCAACCTGAAGACAACAGTGGGCAGAGGTAGATCATTAGACATATTCCCATCATTCTGTGTGAACATGATCCACATCTACCTCATCACACATGAATTTTCCTCAAAACACACCCCTAAATAGACCTTTGGGGTCAGTCACAACATGCACTGAAATTGACTGGAAAATCAGTGTGGGGTGTACGGCTCAAAGAGGGGCTCACGATCCACTCTATCAACCACAACTCCACCTTGAAAGTACAAAAGATAAGATTTATGCTCTCCCATTCTCTGGCCTTCATCAGTGAATACACTCTTTGGTAATAAAAACAGGTGAAAGTTGAACTCTTCTACCTTCCACACCTGATTCAGTACCAACAGCGCGATCATCTTGTCCAGAAATCTCCCAAGGACATTGAGGATGGTTGGGAAGAAGTCCAATGATGGAGGGGAGATGGGGTTCAGATATTAATAAACCCCCTAAATTGAAACTTTATCCACCCATATAGAAGGTGGAATGGCCCACATATCCTTTGAAACCTCAACCTGTCATTCATGTGCCACAGTATCCTGCACAACTTGAAGAGAATATGGACTCTGAGGTTGACCCTACCTCCTATCACCAACATGGAAACCATGATAAACGTTCTTTGTCGCACACCCAGGTTCGGATCCCTCACTGGTAGGATCCAACCACAGATGAGAGCCATGATGAATGGTGCCAACCTGACTAGCGGTTGCCACTTGGTGCTGACACTGAACCCCCATATCATTCATTGGATATCCTACAATAGCCAATAGTACGAGTGCTCCTTGCCCCATTGAGCCCCCTTCTGGAAAGTATGAGGCCTCACTGGAAACAGACTGTCTTTCGAGATGTTCAGGAAATACTTGAACCATAGTCTGAAGTGGACGTCCCTTATAGCTTCCTTGTTCTCTTTGGACACCAGCTCCATCAACGCCATTTCTAGTGTAGTCATTTTCTATAGGTACTCCCATGAACCCATAACTGAGAGGAATTCAACATACATCACCCCCAATATTAGGACCCCTGATATCTGCTTCACATCAAATAATCTGATTCAAACCTCCCCGTGGTGAAATAGGTAGGTATTGGTCCTCGATGACCATATTCTCAACAAATCTGGAATCACCTACTTCTATTAATATATATGGAATTGGGAGGCACAAGACATCTCATATAGGCCCACTCTACTCAAATATTCCCTGAACTCTTCACATGAGGCACCTACCACATAGGCTCAGGCCCAATCATCTGTGAAGATCCCCGTGGAAGAGGTCCCACTCATCGGACCATCCCTTGCCTGGGTTCCTCAGGGTTGCCTTCAAGATCTTCTAGTACATAGTGTGGGATGTCTATAGCTTAAATTCCATACCATCAACATTATTCAAGTGATTTTACTGGAAATCAGCATTGACAGGCATGAAGTCCTTCCGAGCATGGTCGTCAGCCACCTAGAACTGCTGGTGCTGGCATGACGTGCTTCTGAACTAGTAAATTGGCTCATCCCTACATGATTCTGGGATGAAGAAGTCATTCCTCAGCTCAAATCCATATAGAGGAAACCTCTTACATATCAAATAAATCCTTTGGATTTCTAGAAGTAGCTTCAATAACGAATCATGGTCAGAGTGGCTCCGTACCAACTCCCCTAGACCCAAGCTATTCTCCATCTCCTTCTTTCGGGAAGCATCCGCAATAACACCCATATAAACCACCTAGTTTTCCATTTGGGTTTTGGATTTTGGGAAATCATTATGATTTGTTTTGTTAAGCTATTTCATATAGAAAGTTCGTGGAGCTCATTTGCGAAGGTAGTTCGTGGAGCCTTGACTCAGCCTTTAAATGTGATTCACAAAGTACTCTAATGCAATGTCAAAGACTCGTTGTGCACCATGAAGCAGAAGGCCTGATTCATTGAGATCTATCATGGAGTATGTGGAGCTTCACAAATAAAGAGTGTTAAAAGAAAAAAAACAAAGAAGGGAAATCACAAAATAGAGTTCAGCACCCAATTTATAGGTGAGGACACTTGGAGCTTCCCGGCACGTCCAAGACGCGATGAGCATAGAGGCGTGCTCAGCATACCCGTTGCTTTTTTGCTTCGTGAGCCTTTTTAATGAGTCATCATCATGATTTGCATAGATATTTTGATGATTTAACCTATTACTTCGACCCTTAATTTATCGTCAACACTATGTTGGAGGGGGGGATTTTTCTGGGGCAAAAATTATGGAAGAAGAAAAAAAAACAAAAAGCCTTAGGGGCTTCCTCGTGAAGACTGTTCGCAGAGACCCCATGGCTCCACGGCCGGCGTAGAGCTCCCCCTTCTCGAGCCCACCACAAAGAAAAGAGGCGGGATGCTCTATGAACCCATTTGGCATTCACAAGTTCATCGCAGAGCAAGGAGGTAGGATTCTATGCAAACCCATTTAACATTTTTGAGCCCTCTGTCGAGCAAGGAGACAGGATGCTCCGCGAACCCATTTTCCATTCACAATCTCCCCATGGAGCAAGGGGGTGGGATTCTCTGCAAACCCATTTGAGATTTGTGAGACTGTCACATAGAAAACTATGTCTTCTTTCCGAGTGAGCTCTACCTCACAACACCTCTTGCCTATAAATATCAGACTCCCCTCAATCCCAAAGGACTGATTATACAACCATTCACCTTCTTATATCGGAAATCGCAAAGCAATTTCTACTTTCAGAACCATGAGCTTCTCAAGGTACTTTCGCATCGTGAAGTGCCAATCCCTTTTCTTTAATTAAACCCCTCGTTAGAGAGGGATGCCTTTTGCGGAGCCCATAGGTCACTGTGAAGGAAGGGGATCCCCAAGAAGACTCATGTATTCATGGAGAACTTATGCTTCGTGAACCACTCTCTAAGCACATGTGAACTATATTATAAGGCATGGTCACTATGCTTCGTGAGGCTCATTTCATCACAATACTACACATTCCGGGGCATCCTTGATTCGTGAGGCATTGATCTTCGAATGCCTTTCCACATCATGAAGAACCTTCAGTATGTAAATATGCCCTACTCCTAGGCTAGGCCACATCACATTGTGAGGAATAACCCTTTGCAAAGCCCCTCCATTCCATAGGGCACCAGATATTCACAAGGCTCCTACTTATGAACCCCTTTTCTCCAAAACTCATTTTCCCATGCAAACCTCTAGGTTTGTACGAAGTAACTTCAAAATCACTTGGGCGGTGCTTCCCAATATGTTGCTTCACCACATGCTTCTTCACATAGGCACGCTAATGGCTATTGCTTCTTCTCATAGCCATGTTAATGTGGACCACCAATTGGATCACCCCACGACACCCCCTAACCATGACATTGACAATTCCTTCCCATCACAAAACTGCAAAGGGTTCTAGTTATGTAAGTCCTATGGGTGCAGAGTGAACCCACCTCGTCAGATCTTTAAGAAGTTAAACTTCCCAATGACATCATCCTCAGCACATGACGTTAAACAGTAGCCTCACTTTGTGCACTATATGCGGGGTGCCCCATCAGAGACATTCATTACATCCACTCATCTCTATAGGAGTGAAATATTCTCCACCTAGAATGAGATATTATTCTCTGGAGCGGCGCCTGTCTGCGGGGAAGGGAAGCCACCTTGGTGTATACCCCTTTCCTATCTTGAAAATGGTAGTACCCTAACTCCTCTTTTCTTCTTTGATTCCAAAGTCCAGCGAATGGCTGGATGGGTATCGATACCCTTCTCTCTTCCGTGACGAATCCCTCTCCCACTAGGCTTTGTCACCATTGGGCCTCCATCCTAGAGAAAGTCCCAATCTCAATCTCCCTGGAATTCTAACCAAGTGTAAGCCCCTGTTTTTTGTTTGGGCTTCCAACCACATGTAGGCCCCACTCTATTTCCCACAGATGCACCTTTCACAACATTATCTCTAGGTATCTTCTGTCACTCGTTTCTCACACCGAACAAGACTCATGTGGGCTTAGAGTAAGAATCGACCAAGATATCTTCTCTGGGCTGCCTCAGAGCACAATCCCCAGTGACCCCATTATGAAATACGTGGACTTTGATCCTTTCCAAAGTAGGGTATGTAGGAATCTTCACTGAGGTTTAAGCCCAACACCATTATGAACTATGTGGACTTTTATCATTGCCAAGGCAGGGTACGTAAGAATCCTTTTCGAGGTTCAAGCCCATCATCCATCATGAATGACATGGACTTTGATCCATTCCATGGTAGGGTGCGTAGGAAGACTCCTTGAAATTCAAATCCATCATCCATCATGAAATATGTGGAGTTTGATCCTTGCCAAGGCATGGTATGTAAGAATCCCCCATGTGGTTCAAGCCCATCAACCGCTGGTCCTCACCACCTTCATGTCGGTGCACCAAGCCCCCATCCTAAACTACGTGGACTTTGATCCCTTCCATGGAAAGGTAGGTAGGAATATTCCCAGAGGATCAATCCAAAAAAACTATCAGACCCGACCACTTCACGTCGGTTCACCCCCGTTCTGGATGACATTAAACAATAGACCTCAATTAGTGTTAATCCATTGTCCCCCCAGTCAACGGTAATTCAATGCACCCTGATGAGAGGTATGCCATTGTTTCCCATCTGATGGTAATCCATTGTGAATCCCAAATAGTGGTAATCTGTTGTGAATACCAGACAGAGGTAAGACATTGTGTCCCCTAATCAGTGGTAATCTGTTGAAATCCCCTTTATTGGGTCCCACATCATTGGTCTATCATAGTGGCGTCAGACCAACTCGGGCTACTAACCGTCACTACTACAACTTGTCCTTTTATCAGCGCTAAAAACTGACATTAATAGTGGTAGAAAAGCGCTCTTAATGTTGGCGTAGATAAAGGGGTGTCCCCTTTATCAGTACAAAAAAATGCGCTCATAAATGAAACCATTTATCCATGATTTTTTTAGCACTGATAAAGGTAGCCTATATCAGTGCTTTTAGGAGTACTGATAAAGGGGTCCTTTTTAGCACTCTTTTAGATATGATAAAGGCACTTTCCCCTATACCTGAAAAACAGAACCTGCACACCTGCACACCTGCACAAACCAGAATACTTGCACAAAATTTCACATGCACACCTGCACAATATAACACCCGTACATAATATTTTGACAGACAATGGTATATACATTTACTTAACATCTTGAATACAAAAAAAAACACACTGATATATACATTTCAAACATTGTTTTACATGGTTACAATTACAATTATTCAACAAAAGTTATAAACATTCAGGTTTCATCCTTCGATACCCATGATCTGCTCTTAAAAATTTTCATCCATGGTATTTGTTGCCAAACAAAGCATTCGAACTCAAGGAAAAAAATTCACCAATATAAGAAAAAAAATAATATGTTAGTAATAAAATAATGAAATAAATTACAAGATTAATATGAAAGAATACATTAATATGGAAATGTGAAACTAAAATATGAAATTTTAAACACAAATGTATTCATTATAATAACAATGAAAGGGAATAATGTAAAATCGATATGTTTTTGGATGATTTATCTCATTTAATAAAAACTGACTCTTTATCTAATGAAAAGCATTACCGGTCACACCGTGCCTCAGATTGAGGTGAAGTCGATTCGTACACATCAAAAATGACAAATGGATTTCTTTCCTAAAGTATCAAAACAATCTCAACACGTTTTCTCGATTTTCCGTATGTCACTTGTGTTTTTCATAATGTTTATGTCAATTTGTAACTGATATTAGACACTTTTAGCCATACCGGTCACACCATGTGTCGGATTAAGGTGTGGTTGATTCTTACACGTCACAAATGACTCATGGATCGTTTTCCTAAAGTATCAAAACAATATGAAGTCTATTTATCAGTTTTCCGTATGTCACATGTGTTGATTTCTAAAGTTTATGTCAATTTGAAACTGATATCAAACATTTTTAGCCATCTCGGTCACACCGTGCATTGGATTGAGGTGCGGTCAATTCATACACATCAAAAATGACTCATGGATCGTTTTACTAAAGTATCAAAACAATCTGAATGCATTATATAAGTATTCCATATGTCAGTAGTGTTGTTTTCTAAAGTTTCTGTCAATTTCAAACTAATATCAGACACTTTTATCCATACCGGTCAAACATTACTTCAGATTGAGGTTCGGTCAATTTGTACACTCCAGAAATTACTCATGGATCGTTGTCCTAAAGTATCAAAACAATCCGAACTCATTTTCTCAGTATACCATATGTCATTTGTGTTGTTTTCTAAAGTTTATGTCAATTTCAAGCTGATATCAAACACTTTTAGCCGTGCCGGTCACACTGTGCGTCAGATTGAGATGCGATTGATTCTTACACATCACAAATGACTCATGGATCATTTTCCTAAAGTATCAATACAATCCGAATGAATTTTCTTGGTATTCCATTTGTCACTTTTTTTGTTTTCTAAAGTTTATGTATATTTCAAACTGATATCAGACACTTTTAGCCATACCGGTCACACCGTGCATTGGATTTAAGAGTGGTTGATTTTTACACATCCAAAATGACTCATGGATAATTTTCTTAAAGTATGAAAACAACTTGAATGCGTTTTCTCGGTATTCTGTATGTCAATATTGTTGTTTTCTAAGTTTATATCAATTTGAAACTGATATCAGACAATTTTAGCCACACTGGTCACACCGTGCGGCAGATTGAGGTGCGATCGATTATTACACGTCCCAAACGACTCATGGATCATTTTCCTAATGTATCAAAACAATCTGCATGTGTTTTCTCAGTTTTTCGTATGTCACTTCTGTTGTTTTCTAAAGTTTATGTAAATTTGAAACTGATACCAGACACTTTAGCGATACTGGTCACACCGTGCATCGGATTAAGGTGCGGTCGATTCATACATGTCACCAATTACTCATGGATCGTTGTCCTAAATTATCAAAACAATCCAAATGCATTTTCTCAGTTTTTCTTATTCCACTTCTGTTGTTTTCTAATGTTTATATCAATTTGAAACTGATATCAGATACTTTTAGCCATATCGGTCACACCGTGCATCAGATTGAGGTGCAGTTGATTCGTACACATCACAATTGACTCATGGATCATTTTCCAAAATTTTCAAAACAATACTAACATGTTTTCTTGGTTTTCCTTATGTCACATGTGTTGTTTTATAATGTTTATGTCAATTTGAAAATGATATCATACACTTTTAGCCACACTGTTGTTGACGCTCCTTTCATCACAGAATCTAAAGATCGGAAAAGGGGAATATCTGAGCATAAAGTGATTCATCCTTTGAAAGAAACATCAAAAATTGACAAAGGCATGAACAAAGGATCGACAGCAACTGCACCGCACAAGTTTTATCACTATCGCGCAAGTACACTTGCACGACACCCTTGGTCGCGCAGGTGACTTGCGCGACCTAAGTGGTAACCGCCCAGTAACCGCCCGGGGTCTTCTCCTGCCTATAAATAGACCCTGGGGGCCCCCCATTCGGGAGAATCTTTTTCCAGAAACTCGGATTGAAGCTCCCGACGCCCAAGTCTCTTCTCAAAGCATCCGGAACACTTCTAAGGTAATTTCTTACCTAGAACGGAAGATCTAAAGAGAAGAAGGAAGGCCTAAGTGTTGAAACTTATCAAACACTTGCGCGCCGACTTAATTCCTTCAATATAACTTGCGCGTCCCTTTTCTGGAAGAACCTCAAGGGGATTCTAAAGAGTTTTATCAAGAGTCTCTCAAGTATTTCAATTCTGATTGAAAATCGCGCAAGTACACCATGTGTCGCGCAAGTATACTTGCGCGGTCAATACTTGCGCGCCGCCGCAGGACTTGCGCGTCTTGCAAGACTTGTGCGCCCCTATCTTTTTGGGTTCCCATCTTGCCCATTTTACCCCTCTTAAGCCATTTAACCTTTCCTTTTCAAGATTCAGTCTTCAAGACACTCTTCAAAGCCATTTATGGCATGATTTCTTGATTTGACTTTCTTATCTGAAAGTAATTCTGTGGAATCTCTCTCAAAGTCTAGTGATTTAAATATCTTTATGTCACTAAAATACGGAGAGTTCATTCATTCAACCTCATCCTTTAAGATGAGAGAATCTTAACCTGGGTCTCCTTTTCAGGAATAATCCCCAGTTAGAAAACCTTTAATCTGGGCATCTTCCTCAGGAGTAAGCCCCAAATTCTTAAAGCCCCAATCAAGTCCTTTAATCTTGGTCATCTTTCTTAAGAATAAGCCCCAACCTCAAATATGGGCATCCTCCTCAGGAGTAATCCCCAAACCTTAATCCCTAACCTGGGTCTCCTTTTTCAGGAATAAAGACTCAGTCATAACTTTGGGTCTCCTTTTCAGGAATAAAACCCAATCATAAGTCTCCTCCTAACTTGGGCATCCTCCTTAGGAGTAAGCCCCAAGATTAGAGTATTCAAAATCTCCATGAAGCACATATAACTTTATGGACCCTGTTCATGGATTTTATCCCTAAAAGTATATCCTAAACCTTCATCTATCTGGGCAGTCAGCCATACATAAGCCCCAAACAAATTCTTATGATTGCATCTTTGATGGCACAATTGTCTAAATTTTACTAATATCTCTTGTTTCTCACACCGAGCATGACTCACGTGATCTTAGAGTGTAAAAGTAATTATGACATTCATTTTTTGAGCCATCAATCATAAACATCATACTCCATTACTCGAACTACGTGTGTTCTGATTCCTTTTCCAAAACAAAGGATACGTAGGTAGCCCATTTATGGGTTCGATCCCAACTTTGAAATAATCTCTGTCCTTCTGAATGACGATAAACTTCAAGTGCCCCACTGAGTGGCTTTAAAACCAGCCTGGTCATCATAATGACCAAGAAACTTTTATATAAATGTTTTTAAGGATACCATTGACCAAGAATCTCTAAACAGATATAGATGATTCTCTATTGATGAAGAACCTCGAATACATATAAAAGATTCTCTAAAATTCTTGCATATTTAATCATTGATTGTTAAAACTAAAGGAAAGAACATTTTATACTTGGTAATGTAATAAGGATCCACGAACATAACTTAAATCTATAAAGAGAGTCCCGGAGTAGACAATAATTCCCCTCAAAAAGGTGTGATGAGTCCGACCTCCCATCCTCTCGACCAATGCAAATTCCTAAGCCTCATTAGTCCATAAGCTAATGAGCGCCTGCCTTTGGAAAGTAGGTCCAAATGGATGTGGAATCATTGGATGTTTCCGGTTCTACGAACAAACCCGTTAGAAACCAATCAGAACGTTTGAATCTCCCGTCCAGGAGGTCATCCCCGGATTCCATGCGAAACAAAAATGGTGAACCCGACGTGAATCCTTAACCAAGTGAAAGTGATGTTCTTCTTATTTGTTAAAGTCCCTTGGGCCAACAAAGCAATCATTGACATGTGCTCATCCAAAATATGCAGTGGCTGGATTCATCTTGATTATGTCTGTTACATGGAACAGGCACTCCTTTCTCAAGATCTTCTGCAAAAATGGCTTTCCTTAAATTCACCCCTATGAATACTGCTGCTATGAACACCTCTACTGTGAGGTCCGCTGCTGTGAAATCCAATGCTGCTACTCCTACTGGAACGTCATCCGCTCTGAGGATTACATCACCAACTCAGCGTCTTCAACGTTGTGTTTATAATGCACTGGTTAAGGAGTACCGTCGCAACGGTACTATCCCAACTCTGGAGGCCGCTCGTCAAGCCCTCCAAGTTAACAACTCTACTTGGTCGTCCGGACAACGGCGGCCAGCAATCAAGAAGCAGGCGGTGCTGACTACCGTCTCCAACCGTTTCGGGTCGTTATCCCTGGAACGCAATTTCCATTCACTCCCTTACTCTGAGTAAGTGAATGAGCAGGTCATGCAGGACCTTAATTCAAAAAGACAAGAGTCCTTCTCAAGGGCTCCCATCAACAATCACCGCCAGACTCGTGCGGTAGTGCGCCCTCAACATGATGAGGGTACCGACTCCAGGCATTCAGCTCAGGTTCCTCGAACCCGAGCAGGAAAGATGAACTGCCAGAGACGGAATCCAGTTAACAATAGGCAGGTTGTCATCCCTGCCATCTCCGGAGAAGTCCACCAACCTAACTTGGTGGCAAACAACGAGCAGACATACACACCTGCCTGTTTTAATTCAGCTGTCCAGCAGACTCGTCTGGCGGCATCAAGCCGATCCCGCCAGGCAATTCCGGCGGAGTACCATAGGCAGGAACATACACCTGCTTATACATCACCAGTTAGTCAGCAGGCTCGTCTGACTACATATGATGGATCTCGTCAACCGCGTTTGGCGAAGTGTAATCAGCAGGCACATACACCTGCTAATACTAATCAGGCCTACCAACAGTCTCGCTTGGTAGCACCCGGAGAAGTCAGTCGGAAAGTCCCGACGACAAACAGGGGGAAGACTCAACTCTCTGCCTCCACACTTGAGTACTGTCAGGATTCACTGACAGGAAAAGGAGGACAGGAGCAGGCACATACACCTACTCCAAGCCCGGAATGGACGTATATCCCCGTTCCGGCGGCTGAAGTCACCAAACATATTTTGTCAATGGTGAAAGAGCAGAAGCAAATTCCTGCTCATATTCTGGATGTTTGCCAGGATATCATAACAGCTTCAGCATCATCTTAGGGACAGACACATAAATCTATCCCTAGCAATGGAGTGACACATCAACGATTCACTCCGGAACAGACACACACATCTGTTCCAGTCCAAGAGGGTTATGGGGCATACTCCCCCATATCATACGGACAACCAAGTCAGGCACATACACCTGATTTGAGTGGAGATCGTCAGCCTAACCTGACCATCTTTCCTGATCAGGCACATACACCTGCTCAGAGCAATCACATTCGTCATCAAGTGGTTTCTAAAGCGAGTAAAAAGGCATCTAAGAAAAATATCCGCCCCGCACAGTCAGGAGATCAAAGGCCAATCTGCAACAAGGCCTTGCTCGATGCTGGAGTTCTTGAAGCCCTCAGAAATTTATCTGTCGGAATTCAAGATTCTACTCCCTCAGTTCCCAATAACTGGAACATTAATTCTGAAGGTCTTCAACAGACACTTCCTCATGAAGACTTGCTTCATGAAAATTTGGTCAATCTTGAAGTTTCTTCTTCAGATGAGAGCCAGAGGAACCCTCTGTGTGGTCAGAAGGCCAAGGAGCAAGAGATTTCATCTTTTGCTGTAACCCATCATGACGGTCCTCCTCATGGTGATGAACTTCGCTGCGAAAGTCCTCTCCGCAGTAGTGATTCACGTTGTCTCAAAAATTCTTCAGAAGGCAATGTAGTGACGAGAAAGCCCTCCTATCTCGAGGCACTTGCAAACGTAAAACCAGTCATGTCTGATGCTTTACTATCGGCAGGTGAAACTCTTTCTCCATCAGAAGATAGCCTGGGGTTCAGGTTATTCTCCGAACCATCCCTGGGTCATTCATCTTCCAGCATGAATAGTGATTTCTCTACCAATATTGTTGAATCCGATGAAGCAACAAGGAAACACCAACTCTGGTCCAAACATGTAGAAGAATCATCATTTAATGATAAAGAGGAAATGCTGAACATGAGGAAAAAACTGGCAAAAGGTGAAGTACCAGTCATGTTTTGGCCTTTGGCTGACTCCCAGTACGACATTCCAAAGATGTTGAGGGATGATGGAATCCATGATATTCGTCTCAACATATGGAAAACTCTTTTTCAATTAAAGAAGAAGGTATTATCTTACGATGAATATGAAAATCATCTTAAGATAATAGAAGGGTTACAACGCCAGATTGATTTGGCATCTCTATCAGTCTCTCGGTATCCGAAGGCTGAAAAGCAACAGAGAACCCTTCAACGTTCATGCCTTGGCGCACTAAGAAGATTGCGTCAGTTAATTTCCAATGCTCTATCTGATGTTCATATCAGATGAAGGGGTGTTCACGGAGCACTACATTTCACAGTGCTTTCCGGTCAGCAAAGCCCGCCGAAAATGTTCTCATGCAATGTTATTGCCCATGGACGGCCACAGTCAATGGGCTTTGTTCATAATCAAAATCTTGCTCAAGAACAAGCTTCAACTAGTTCCTCTCAAAATCAAGTTTATAGAGAACAGGTTATTGAATTGCTCCTACATCAAGCAGGAGAGAATATTGCACAAGCCTCTCGTCTGGAGCAAACACGTCATCAAATGACAGAAGTTTCGGAAATCATCCAACGGTCTGTTGATCCAGGTGATAAAAGTGGATACAGGTTAATGCATCCAGCTAATTTCCAAACTAAGATTCGCAAGATCAAGAGAGATTTTAAGAAGATCTCAGACATAGCATGTCAAGAGACACCCCAGCTTGCCAGACTGGGGACTTATCTAACCCAACCCTCAGAGTCAACGAATGGGATTCGAGGAGTTGAGCGGAAGCAGCAGGAACATCCCCAGTCCACCGGACTGGGGACTTTTTCAAATCTTCAATCCTTCCCTCAGAGAAAGTCAGTATTCTCTCGATTAGGGAATAAGACTCAAGAGGAACGAAGAGCCAAGCTGTCAGGAGATTCTCTCCAAGTGACGGTTCTCCAAGAAATTCATGAGGGATCAAGTCAACGGAATTCCATGTCTCATCATGGACATAGAAGGAGACAATATCACAGAAATGCTGATAGAAAGGATTCCATGCAATATGCATCCATTAATGTCATCAATGCTGTTGCTGCTGATTCACCAGATGAGGCTCAATCAGAGGGATCAGACGAAGAGGTTCCTGCTCAAGAAGTCGCGCACACAGACCTAAATGAAGAAGGTGTGTGCACACGTAATCAAAGGCTTACCCAAAATTTGGGTATTCTTTCAAGTAACCCACTTCCCCCTCTCCAAAAAGGATCCAATAAGGGGAAAGGAAAGAATCAGGTTACTTCTCACCCTTCCTTTGAAAGAGGTCAATCGCTCTCATTAGAGCAAAGGTTTGCACAACAGGAGGAAGAAATGAAAGAATTAAGAAGGTTGAATGCCGAACTACTTCAGAGTAGTCTTCTTCTTAAGAATGCTGAAGTCCGACAACCGAAGGAATTTGTTGTAACTATTGAGATGGATCATGAATATCCTCCTTTATTAGTACACCCACAGAGGTCAAATCCTACGGGTCAAACGCAACAACGGTTGGCAGCACTACCATCAGTTGCAGCACCAACCACCACGTCTGTCCAAGCTCCATTCATTGCACCTACCCAAAACCAAGTTCAACCTGACGTTTCTCAAAAGTTAATAACTACTATTGAGTCATTAACAGCTCGGTTAGAAACTATGGAAGGGAAACGGGCGCAAGTTCAACCTGAAAAGAAAGTTTACCCTGAATGGGTAGATTCAATTTCTCCTCCATCCAGTTTTGGAAACCCTATTTTACCTACTTTCAATGGATCAGGCGACCCTGAACAACATTTGACGCATTACGTGTCTTGTTGTGATCCTATGATGGGAACTCCAGAGCAGAAAGAAGCAGTGAAACTCAGATGCTTCGTGCGAACCTTGCAAGGACCAGATTTTGTCTGGTATACAAGATTGAAATCCCGGTCAGTCATCGGATGGGAGGATCTTCGTCAAAAATTCCTTCTTCAGTTTAGCTCAACTTTACCAAAAACGATAGTTTTCGATCTTACAAACTGCAAGCAAAGGGATAATGAAAGAGTATCTGATTTCATTGCTCGTTGGAAGGGATTAACGTATTCCTTGAGTTTATCACTCCCTCAGTAGGAATTGTTTCCAATCCGTGTGGAAAATTTGCGTGACGAATTACGCACGCCATTGATCCCTGTGAAATACACAGGAGGGTTTCGAGACCTTACTTCAATCGCTCAACAGATTGATGATTCCCTTATACAGGCTAAGGTTAAATCTCGTGTAATTCCATCAGCTCCAGGAAGAAGAATGGGTAAAGCAGAAACTGCTACAGTTATTCTTAAACAGGCACCTGTACCTATTTCTACTTCAAAACCTTCATCTTCTCGAAGGGCTCCACCTCCTGAACGCCAACAACAAAGGCTGTTTCGTCCAAATGATCAAAAATATCAACGACGAAATGAATTTGAGGATATGAAGAGTAAAACATACTCTTTCCGAAGTGAGAAAGTTCCTGGTTACTTCATTTCAGCTCTGGAAAATAATTTGGTTCAATTACCAGTGCCGAAGAGGCCAAACAAGGAAGGAGATGAAGACCGTCCCAATTATTGTCCCTTTCATCAAATGTTGGGGCATCCCATCCAGGAGTGTTTTGTCTTTAAAGACCTCCTACAAAAGATGGTCGACTTGGGACAAGTCAAATTGAAGGGTTCTTCAGCTCATGTAGCGTGTATTACCGCTACAGATCCAGAAGAAGGAGGCGAGTGACAGGAAGTCAAAAGCAAAACTGCAAAAAAATATGATGATTGGATGGTCAGAAAGACAATCAATCGGACCCATTCCATTTTGCGAACACAATTGAAGAAGCCTATTCTGTCTCCTACAAAAGCTGCAGTAATGCCTCCATCTAAAGACAAATCCTCAAAAGGGCAGCGCAATTCAAAGAAGAAAGAGGAATCAGGAGAAGATGAGTATGCATCAAAGCCTAAATTGTCTTTGACTCTGGCAGATTTCATGCCATCTACTTCAAAGCAACGGGCACCGTCCCACCAAACGGCACAGCCTAAACAGGCTAACCTGGCAGAGTCTTTATCAGACGAAGAGTTAATCTTTGGTTCTATTAATATGATTCAATTAACAGATTCATATTCCAGTCTTGATGAGCCTGAATTCCCTGTATCAAATAAGAAAACCCGAGGAAGTTCTAGAGGTTCAGGATATAGGGGAAGACGTGGATCTTTCCGAAGCCACTACTCTAATTCTACCCCTGCTAGCACTGTATATGCAGCAGAAACTCGTGGTAGAGCCCTTCAGCGAGCTCAAAAAGAACAAGCATGTTCTTCTTCCAATGGCCAACTCAGTTTCGGCACAGTTATTTTGGAAGACCGATTAAAAGTTCCATCTTCTTTATCTCAGTAAGTAAATGGATCTAATCAGTCTAATTTTCCAAAACCAAGGATGTTGCCAACTTCAATACAAGATGCATCAGCTTCCAAAGCATCTGCTTCCAAAGTACCTGCTAAACCGCATATTCCTATTGGGAAACGCAGACCTCTAGATCAAAAGTATGATATATTGAAACACTTGGCCCAAGTACCAGCCAAGTTATCGATTTTGGATGCTTTAAATCTGTCAAGAGATCTTCGGGAAGCACTCATCGAAGCTTTGTCAAGTCCTTAGGAGTTTGAAACTGAAATTGCTGCAGCTGAAATCTATCACATAGAGAATAATCCTGCGGAATTCCATGCAGTGATATCTTTTACTGATAAATATGAAGATGATGTTATGCATGGGCACATAAAACCTTTGTACTTATCTGGAAAATTCAATGGTATAGATGTTCGAAGAGCTTTCATTGACAATGGTTCAGGAGTCAACCTCATGCCCATTCGCACACTTCGTCGATTGGGCCTCACGGAATCTGATTTATCTCCTTCTACCATGATGTTGCAAGGATATGATAAAAATGAACAAGAACCACTGGGAAAAGTTACGCTCAGAACTCAGTTTGGAGATCTTGTTTCCAATTCGGATTTCATGATTGTTGATCAAGACTCAGCTTTCAATATCTTGCTTGGAAGACCCTGGCTACATCAGCATGCAGCTATTTCGTCATCATACCATCAATGTCTCAAATACTGTTTCGATGGTCAAGTTGGAACATTGTATGGTGATAAGGCCCCATTCAAGACATGTGAGTCTCAATACATTGAGGCGGAATTTTATCACATGAAGCGAAGAGAAAAATCTACAATGAAGGAAATTACCAAAGTTAATGCTCCGTATGGTTTGGAAAAAATTCCAATAAATCCATTTTCACATGTGAGTACAGATTATGTGTTACCTATCAGTCAAATTGACAAAAAAGGACCAAATCAAAATACTCTTATGGAAAGATCCATAATGTCAATTACGGAAATCGAGCCAGACCACATGGGAGAAATTGGTAACTTACCAAGTAGTGATGAAAGCATAAGTGGTGACGTTTTCATTTCGTCTGCTGAAATCCAACAAGTCTATACTTCGCTAATCAGGCCAGAATAAGTTATAGCAACACCAGAGGTGAATATTGATGTCGATTCTCAATCCATCATCTCCTCTTTATTTCCCAAAGAAGACCCTTTATCGTCAATAGGGTAGGAAATGGAAGCTTCTTCTTCAAAATGTGAAAATTTTGACATCTCTTATGATCATGAGAATTTTGTTTTTTCATCTACTTTGAAAGTAGAAACAGAAGAAATAACACATGATGAAGAGGAAGAGGAAGATCTTAGAGATGCTCCTCCAGCATTTGAAGAGGGTATCTCTACCACTGTGGATGAACTCAGAGAAGTAAATCTGGGTACAGAGAAAGATCCACGCCCCACTTTAATTAGTGCGGCCATGACCCTTGAAGAGCAAGAGATGTATATTTCTTTTTTAAAGCAAAATAAAGATATTTTTGCTTGGAATTATACAGAGATGCCTGGCCTTGATCCTGATGTTGCCACCCATCATTTGGGTTTTCCAAAAGAACATCGAGGATTCAAGCAAGCCGCGAGAAGAACACACCCAACCTATGATGCCAAAATCGAGGCTGAAGTGGATAAGCTTATCAAAGCTAACTTCGTCAGAGAAGTTCAATATCCCAAGTGGTTGGCTAATATTGTCCCTGTAAAGAAGAAGAACGGACAAATAAGGGTTTGCATCGATTTCAGAGATCTTAATCGGTATTGTCCTAAAGATGATTTCCTAGTTCCGATTACAGAACTCTTAATTGATGCGACGGCTGGCTATGAAGTACTTTCTTTCATGGATGGATATTCTGGATATAATCAGATCCGAATGGCCCCAGAAGATGAGGAATATACAGCCTTCAGAGCTCCTCAAGGTGTGTTTTGTTACCGGGTGATGCCCTTTGGTTTAAAGAATGCAGGTGCAACATATCAACGCGCCATGCATCGTATCTTCAAACCTCTTTTAGGGAAATTTGTTGAATGCTATGTAGATGATTTGGTGGTTAAATCCAAACAACGTTTTGATCACTTGTCTGATTTGGAAGTCATATTCCACAAGCTTCGACAACATAATTTGAAGATGAACCCCTTAAAGTGTGATTTTGGGGTAACCTCAGGAAAATTCCTCGGCTTTGTTGTACGGCATCGTGGTATTGAAGTCGATCCTGAGAAGACCAAATCAATCCTTGGTATGTGACCTCCTCAAAATTTGAAAGAATTAAGAGGACTTCAAGGACACTTAGCCTACATTCGGCGTTTCATCGCCAATTTGGCAGGAAAAAGTTTACCTTTTACCAAATTATTGAAGAAAAGAGTCACTTACCAGTGGACTGAAGAATGTCAAGAAGCATTTGATGTTCTCAAGAAATACCTCTTGAGTCCACCAGTACTCATGCCACCTGTTGAGGGTAGGCCTCTTATCCTCTATGTGACAGCTTTAGAGAGATCATTGGGTGCCTTTCTCGCTCAAAAGAATGATGCTGGGAATGAAAATAGTCTCTACTATCTCAGTAGAACTATGCTTGAAGCAGAAACCCGGTATTCGAGTATTGAAAAGTGCTGCCTAGAATTAATCTTTGCAGTTCAAAAATTGAGACACTACCTGCAACATCATGAGGTCCAATTGGTATCTTGCAATAATCCGCTCAAATTCATCCTTAGTCGTCCAATGCTTACAGGACGTCTGGCAAGGTGGGCGGTTATTCTATAGCAGTTCGACATCCAGTATGTGTCTCAAAAGGCAATTAAGGGCCAAGGTCTGGCTGATTTCCTGGCTGAACACCCTTCAGTGGAAGACACGTATTCAGATATCAAACTCCCTGATGAGGAAGTTTTCTCTATTCTAGAGAGTCCTCAAACATGGGAAATGTATTTTGATGGTGCTTCTAGAAGTCCAACAGGGAAGAAAATGGAAAATCCTAAATTCAACAAAGTTGGTTTAGGAATTGTGCTCATTTCTCCAGATAAGGCAGTGTTACCTTATTCCTTTTTGTTGTGGGAAGGTGGTACCAATAATGAAGCTGAATACAAATCTCTCATTACAGGCTTGGAGTTAGCGCTTCAAGCACAAGTGAATCACTTAAAAGTGAAAGGTGATTCAGACCTGGTAATCAAACAAGTCAATGGTGATTATGCTATCAGAAAAGAAGAATTAATCCATTTGTATGATTACGTCAGAGAGTTAATGTCGGAATTCCCTTCAGAACCGACATTTTCTTATGTCCCAAGATCACAAAATGCTCAAGCTGATGCACTGGCTAATATAGCCACAGCTTTAGCAGATCCAAATCGGGACGAGACAACCATCTGTATTGCCCACCGTTGTGAAATTTCACCTTATGTTCAAGTCAGAACAGAGGAAATTAATGAAATTAGTCCCATTCCTGAACCGTATGGTCATACTATAGGATGGATGTCACCTATCAAGGAATACCTTCAAAATGGAACACTTCCACCTGATAGAGCGGAGAAAGAACAAATTCGGCGACGTGTGGTCAATTTTACTCTTTATGATGGTCCAAACCACCTCGAGAAAATTCTCTACAAACGTGGTTTTGATGGAGTTCTCTTCAGATGTATTGATGGTGAAGAGACAATGGCTGTCATAAAAGAAGTGCATGCAGGAGTCTGTGGTGCCCACCAGTCTGGACATAGACTATCTGATCAAATTCGAAGGCTTGGATACTTTTGGCCTTCAATGATACAAGATTGTGTTAATTTCACAAAGAAATGTCATTCATGCCAAGTATATTCCAACTTCATTCATAAACTTCCAGAGTTGCTTCATACAGCTAAATACTCATGGCCATTTTCCACATGGGGAATGGATGTGGTGGGACCTTACCCTTCAGCTACGGCCAAGCAGTTTAAGTACATTCTTACTGCTACTGATTTCTTTTCCAAATGGGCAGAGGCAGTACCTCTCAAAGAAGTCAGTTCTAAATGCATTGTTAGCTTCATCAAATCTAACATCATTACTAGATTTGGTGTCCCTCATACCATATTGACGGACAACGGCACCAACTTCTGTTCTTCTGAGGTAAAGAAATTGTATCAAGAATACAACATTAAGTCCAACCATTCATCTCGATATCATGCAGCGGCTAATGGCCAGATAGAGGCCTTCAACAAGACTCTTTCAAACATACTGCAAAAGATGGTGGATAAAGATAAGAGTTCATGGCCTGATAAACTCTTTCATGCTTTATGGGCTTATCGAACTACCACTCGCAATGCAACGCGGTCTACTCCATATTCATTGGTATATGGAACAGAAGAAGTCTTGCCAATTGAAGTTCAATTTCCCTCACTCAGAATAGCAATTTGTGATCAGTTGTCAACAGATGAGCAATCCCAAAAGCGGTTGAATGAATTGGAACAGTTAGATGAGAAAAGATTGTGCACTTTGCACCACTTGGAAATCTATCAGAATCGGATAGCACGAGGTTTTAACAAAAACGTTCGTCTTCGTTCATTCATTCAGGGAGAATTGGTATTGGTTCTCAGAGCACCAATGATACCAGAAAATAAGCCTCCCAAACTTGAACCAAAATGGGAAGGACCTTATTCAATACATAAGGTCTACTCCAATGGAGCGTATTCTCTGATCTCAATGGATGTAGAACACATCACGACTCCAACTAATGCCAGATTTCTGAAGAAGTATTTTGTATAAACACAAAATATTATTCCCAGAACCAAGACTCTTACAATTGGTTCATACAGAAATGGTCCAGTATGACCTTAAACTGCAACTTCGTCCAACATGACGTTAAACTGTGTCACCTTCAATGTCCAAGATGACATTAAACTATATTGTGTCCTAGCAACATGACATTAAACTGTGTGGCACTTTCATCGTCCAGCATGACGTTAAACTGTAAATAGTCCCCAGAACTGATATCCTCATATTGGTTCACCTTAGTCCTAGCTACATGACTTTAAACTGTACAGCACCAGTTCGTCCTTGCTATATGACGTTAAACTATACAGCAATGGTCCAGTATGACCTTAAACTGCAACTTCGTCCAACATGACGTTAAACTGTGTCACCTTCAATGTCCGAGATGACATTAAACTATATTTTGTCCTAGCAACATGACATTAAACTGTGTGGAACTTTCATCGTCTAGCATGACGTTAAACTGTAAAAAGTCCCCAGAACTGATATCCTCATATTGGTTCACCTTAGTCCTAGCTACATGACTTTAAACTGTACAGCACCAGTTCGTCCTTGCTATATGACGTTAAACTATACAGCAATGGTCCAGTATGACCTTAAACTACAACTTCGTCCCACACGACATTAAACTGTGAAAAAGTTCCCTAAACCGTCCAGCATGACCTTAAATTGCATCATCCCTGGTCCATGTATATGACCATAAACTATTTGCAAATCCCTTATGTCCAGCAAGACGTTAAACTGTGACGTCCTAAATTACATGACGCTAAACTGTATAAAAGTCCCTCACGTCCGGAAAGACGTTAAACTATATAATCTCAAAAGTCCAGTATGAAATTAAACTGCACCATTCACGGTCCATGCATATGACCTTAAACTATTCTCACCTTCGTCCGACATGACGTTAAAGTGGTACACTCTTTTGTCCTTACTGCATGACATTAAACTGCATAGTCCCCCTTTCGTCCAATATGACGTTAAACTATTTTATCCCCATCGTCCTAACTAAATGATGCTAAACTGTACAGAAAATCCTTGATATGTCCTACATGACATTAAACTGTATTTTGTCCCTGCTACATGACACTAAACTGTGCAGCACCAATAGTCCTAACTGCAAGACTTTAAACTGCATAGTTCCCTTTTTATGTCCTACATGACATTAAACTGTACATCGTTAAGGTTGTTATTACCTCTTGTTTCTCACACCGAGTATGACTCACGTGAGCTTAGAGCGAACATCAACCATAACACTCCCTTTGGGCCACTAACCATGTGTAAGTCCCAAAAAATTTTTTTATTAGATCATTGTCCACAAGAACAACTTGATCATTGATTCATTCTTTAATTGAACTACACGGACTTTGATCCTTGCCCTCCAGGGTGGGTATGTAGGCAACCTCCCAGGGTTCAAGCCCAAAAAACAATCTCTTCACATCAGTTCACCACAACCTCATATGATGTTGATTTGTGAAACCGCCCCTGGAATCAATATCTTTACATTGATTCACTTTTGTCCTTGTTATATGACGTTAAACTATACAACACTTTTGTCTGGTACGACAATAAACTACAATTTTTTTTGATTTCCTCATTTGAGAAGGAACCATTATTGACATTGATTTTTTTCAATCATGTTTAATTTCAAAAGACTGCGTGCATACATGGTAATGCCTAAACTTTTTATCTCAGGTTAAACCATCATTGCACTAAAGTCCCCTTTCACCCTTCACATGTACGAACCAAATTTGTACAAAGGGTAGTTCTAGAACTACGTGGACTTGATTCCCATCTTTATGGGATACGTAGGAACATTCGAGTGTCCCTCAAATCCAGTCCCAAGTCTTTTGGGCCTAACCCCAAATTTCACTTTCAGTCCCTTGGATGAAAAGTCCTCATGAAAACACACACTGTGTATTCATTATTATGGTCCGAATTCTATGACCCTAAACTAAGATCACTCATACTTTCGTCCTGCACGACGTTAAACTGCATTTCAAGAACTACGTATGGCTTGATTCTCATTCTTATGAGATACGTAGTGAAGTCCAAGTTTCAATTCAGGACCCAGCCACAACATGATTATGGTTTTCATTGACCTATGTATATTTATATACATTGGACAATACCCATCTTTATGTGTTATAATCCTAACCTTAAATATTTTCAGATCTTCATAACCCTTTTCATGACTTCTAGTCACAAAAATGTCAAACTTCTGAGAATTCTTTTTCCTGACTATGAAGCACGTGCCCATAGGTGGCCTTGAATAAACAGTCCACATAACAGACTTGTCAGCCAAAAGATGCTATTTTATTTGACCATGCAGCCAATGCCCATAGGTGGCCCTGCATATTTCAACCCCCTAACGAGTTTTGTTAAATAATAGTAACTTCATTCTTGGGAAGAATGCCTCTTTTGTCCTTATTTGTCTTAAACGAAAATATGTAGGGATCCGCAAAAAATAGCCATCCTTAACATATTTGTCCCATATCCTTTTTCATGATCTGAAAGTATTCAAGTCTATGGTTTATTCTTCTTCCCTATGTTTGGGTTAGACCTTCGTAGGAGTGATATTCATCCAGTTCTTCGATATTCTTATTTGGAAATATCTTCTCCATATTCAAGTACCTCTTTCCATACAACAAACACTATGCTTTAGAAAATTTAAATCTCCATAAACTTTCACTGGCTTTTAGCACTAGGAAAGTAAATTTCTGGGAGTTCTTTTTCCTGACTATGCAGCACGTGCCCATAGGTGGCCTTGCATAAACAGTCCACATAACAGACTTGTCAGCCAAAAGATGCTATTTTATTTGACTATGCAGCCAATGCCCATAGGTGGCCCTGCATATTTCAACCCCATAACGGGTTTTGTTAAATAATAGTAACTTAATTCTTGGGAACTACTTCTTCTAATGACTTTTATCTATTTTTCATATCATTCCTCAGATTCAAATATTCTTAAGCCATAGTTTACATTTTCTCTCTCATACTTGAGTATGGTAATATGTTTTCATATAAAACTGTCAAGGAATTGAATCCATTTTTAATCCATTTCGGTCAAATCTATTTCGACCTTAAACATTAGCCCCATTATGTCCGGCATGCATGACTTTAAACTGCCCACAAAAGACAAAGGAACTCTGAATAAAAGTCAAGTTCTAGCACACTTGCGCGCTGCCTTCTGTTCCCTGAAGACTTGCACGCCCCCTTTTCCTTTGGATGGATTCAATTTCCTCAGAGTCAAATCCTCATTTCTTTCCGGATCCAACTCTGAGGGGGGACTTTTGTTGACTCTCCTATCATCACAGAATCTAAAGATCGGAAAAGGGGAATATCTGAGCATAAAGTGATTCATCCTTTGAAAGAAACATCAAAAATCGACAAAGGCATGAACAAATGATCGACAACAACTGCACCGCGCAAGTTTTATCACTATCGCGCAAGTACACTTGCGCGACACCCTTGGTCGCGCAGGTGACTTGCGCGACCTAAGTGGTAACCGCCCAGTAACCACCCGGGGTCTTCTCCTGCCTATAAATAGACCCTGTGGGCCCCCCATTCGGGAGGATATTTTTCCAGAAACTCGGATTGAAGCTCCCGACGCCCAAGTCTCTTCTCAAAGCTTTCTGAACACTTCTAAGGTAATTTCTTACCTAGAACGGAAGATCTAAAGAGAAGAAGGAAGGCCTAAGTGTTGAAACTTATCAAAAACTTGCGCGCCGACTTAATTCCTTCAATATAACTTGCGCGTCCCTTTTCTGGAAGAACCTCAAGGGGATTATAAAGGGTTTTATCAAGAGTCGCTCAAGTATTTCAATTCTGATTGAAAATCGCGCAAGTACACCATGTATCGCGCAAGTATACTTGCGCGGTCAATACTTGCGCGCCGCCGCAGGACTTGCGCGTCTTGCAAGACTTGCGCGCCCCTATCTTTTTGGGTGCCCATCTTGCCCATTTTACCCCTCTTAAGCCATTTCACCTTTCCTTTTCAAGATTCAGTCTTCAAGACACTCTTCAAAGCCATTTATGGCATGATTTCTTGATTTGACTTTCTTATCTGAAAGGAATTCTGTGGAATCTCTCTCAAAGTCTAGTGATTTAAATATCTTTATGTCACTAAAATACGGAGAGTTCATTCATTCAACCTCATCCTTTAAGATGAGAGAATCTTAACCTGGGTCTCCTTTTCAGGAATAATCCCCAGTTATAAAACCTTTAATCTGGGCATCTTCCTCAGGAGTAAGCCCCAAATTCTTAAAGCCCCAATCAAGTCCTTTAATCTTGGGCATCTTTCTTAAGAATAAGCCCCAACCTCAAATATGGGCATCCTCCTCAGGAGTAAGCCCCAAACCTTAATCCCTAACCTGGGTCTCCTTTTTCAGGAATAAAGACTCAGTCATAACTTTGGGTCTCCTTTTCAGGAATAAAACCCAATCATAAGTCCCCTCCTAACTTGGGCATCCTCCTTAGGAGTAAGCCCCAAGATTAGAGTATTCAAAATCTTTATGAAGCACATATAACTTTATGGACCCTGTTCATGGATTTTCTCCCTAAAAGTAGATCCTAAACCTTCATCTATCTGGGCAGTCATCCATACATAAGCCCCAAACAAATTCTTATGATTGCATCTTTCATGGCACAATTGTCTAAATTTTACTAATACCTCTTGTTTCTCACACCGAGCATGACTCACGTGAGCTTAGAGTGTAAAAGTAATTATGAAATTCATTTTTTGAGCCATCAATCATAAACATCATACTCCATTACTCGAACTACGTGGGTTCTGATTCCTTTTCCAAAACAAAGGATACGTAGGTAGCCCATTTATGGGTTCGATCCCAACTTTGAAATAATCTCTGTCCTTCTGAATGACGATAAACTTCAAGTGCCCCACTGAGTGGCTTTAAAACCAGCCTGGTCATCATAATGACCAAGAAACTTTTATATAAATGTTTTGAAGGATACCATTGACCAAGAATCTCTAAACATATATAGATGATTCTCTATTGATGAAGAACCTCGAATACATATAAAAGATTCTCTAAATTTCTTGAATATTTAATCATTGATTGTTAAAACTAAAGGAAAGCACATTTTATACTTGGTAATGTAATAAGGATTCACGAACATAACTTAAATCTATAAAGAGAGTCCCGGAGTAGACAATAATTCCCCTCAAAAAGGTGTGATGAGTCCGACCTCCCATCCTCTCGACCAATGAAAATTCCTAAGCCTCATTAGTCCACAAGCTAATGAGCGCCTGCCTTTGGAAAGTAGGTCCAAACGGATGTGGAATCATTGGATGTTTCCGGTTCTACGAACAAACCCGTTAGAAACCGATCGGAATGTTTGAATCTCCCGTCCAGGAGGCCATCCCCGGATTCCGTGCGAAACAACTGTTCACACCGCGTGTCGGATTGAAGTGATATCGAATCATACACGTCACAAATAACACATGGATCATTTTTCCTAGAGTATCAAAACAATCCTAACACGTTTTCTTAGTATTCTGTATGTCAATAGTGGTGTTTTCTAAAGATTATGTCAATTTCATACTGATATTAGACACTTTTATCCAAACCTATCACACCGTACGTCAGATTGAGGTGCGGTCAATTCATACACGTCACAAATGACTCATGAATCTTTTTCCTAATGTATCAAAACAATCCGAATGCGTTTGCGTGGTATTCAGTATGTCAGTTGTGTTGTTTTCTAATGTTTATGTCAATTTGAAACTGATATCAAACACTTTTATCCATGACGGTCACACTGTGCATCAGATTGAGCTGAGGTTGATTTTTACACGGCCAAAATTACTCATGGATCGTTGTTCTAAAGTATCAAAGCAATATGAATGCATTTTCTTGTTATTCTATATGTCACTTGTGTTGTTTTCTAAAGTTTATGTATATTTGAAACTAATATCAGAAACTTTTAGAAATACTAGTCACATTGTGTGTTGGATTGTGGTGTGGTCGATTTTTACAAATCACAAATGACTCATGGATCGTTTTACTAAAGTATCAAAACAATCCGAACGCGTTTTATCTGTATTTCGTATGTCATTTGTGTTATTTTCTAAAGTTAATGTCATTTTCAAACTGATATCAGACACTTTTAGCCAGGCCAGTCACACTGTGCATCAGATTGAGGTGCGTTCGATTCATACACATCAGAAATGAATAATTTATCTTTGTCCCAAAGTATCAAAATAATCCTAATGCGTTTTCTCGGTTTTTCGTATGTCACTTGTGTTCTTTTCTAAAGTTAATGTCAATTTCAAACTGAGTAGTATGAATTCACTAATCTAAGGATATAAAACATAAGAAAGGGTGATCATAGATGCTAAATATGTGTAGACAAGGTAGATATCAATGACCATATAAAGATAACATAAGAATTAGGAATTCACCTTCATTGTCCTATTTGTTTACATTATTCCATCAGGTACACTGCCCATTCGTTTCTAAACACATTTGTATCATCTTATGAATAAGTGTTTTTGCGAAGTTCATAGTAGTAATGATAAAATATAAATACAAAAAGGATGAATAATTATTTTAAGTTAAATAGTAATTATTTTCAAAAATACCTCTTTAGGGATGCTACTTTCTTCATGAATTATGATCTCTTTCATAAATTTACAAACATAATAACTACAGTCCTTGTTGTTTATTTTTTTCGGACAGTTCAGAAACATCGATAAAAACAAGTAATTTGTTTTGATATCTATTTTGATAGTGAAATATAATTATATATACCCAGATACATCTCCATTTGTAGATTGTGTATGCATTTTCTTCCTTTGGCACTGGATTTATTCCATCCTTTAGACGATATTCATACACCAACCTATCATAACAGAATCATCATTAAAATATAATATAAATTATATAACTAGATATTTAGATCTAAAATGTTGGATCTAGTGTATTATGAATTGACAATACCATAATGTATAGTCGGTTTATTGGATATCCATGCAGTGAATCCCGAAAATAAATCTCTGGAGTATCCAAATTGACTGCAATGAGCATCCAATGTTCCCTAAAAACCCAAAAAAGAATAAGTACTGATAGAAATTAAAATATAATTGATTTGATTAAAATGTAGAGTTTTACCCCTGCAACGTTGGTATTAAAAAGAGAATTTCAGTCATAATTATTATTTGAAACGTTTTGAGAAGATTTGACATTAATTTAGCCTGAAAATCAGAATCTATTTCTTCTCATTGTGTAGAAATGGTGTGAGGACTAATGAGTCCAAATTTGTATTCATGGGGAAATCCCTTCAATTGTTTTTTATATATACTCCTGTGAAAAATATGAAATGTATTTAGCCATAATTATCATAGTATATCAGCTTCTGTAATATCAAATCATGAAAACATAACTCATGTATACATTAATAACTCAGGTGCCTAGCCAGTCATATGTGATGATTTTAGCTACAGCGTCAGCACTAACTAAATCTAATGTTTCCTCTCCGTACATATACTTTTCACAAACAATTGTGTGACTCTTTCTGCCTATCATTTTCGTATCCACAAGAGCTTGAAATTATATTAAATGTGTATATTGAACCAGTGGGGTGAACACGCTCTTAGTAGATCTTTTTTCTCGGTTGGTTGATCCTTCTGAGCTGCTCTTTCGTTTTAGCTCCTCCATTTTGAGAAGGGTCACATGTATGATCTTTTGAAAACTTGATAAACTCTTTCACTCCTTCTTCATTCTCTTTTGTCAACCAATTCTAATTCATTCATTCTTTATTTATATTCATCCTATTTAAAAACCATAGAATGTGTATATAGGTTAGGGGAGAAAGAAAATGAGTATAATTTAGATAAAAACTAGATACTTCAAAAATGGTGGGGGTGTAAAAATTAATAGAAAATCATGGGTGGTTCTTGGGATTCATCCAATCTCTTCCTCTCTTCGACCCCCCAGACAAGGGGTGGTTCTTGGGAGTTTATTATAGTGTGTTAGTGAGTTATTACCTCATACATCCACCATTAATGTTATCATTTATTTTCCTATGATTTGGGATGATTTTATCTATGATTTTTGTGATGATTTCAATATATCATGTTCAAATCAATTCAGATGATGTAGATTTTGATTATATTGGCTAGAGGTTCTCCTCGTATGATGAACTCATCATGTTTTGTGTGGTTTAGATGGGGTTGTATTTCCCATTGAGATTTTAAAAGATTATTCATAATTATATTAAGGTTAATAATTAATTATAAGTTTCTATAATTAATTATTTGGGAATTGTACCTTGAGATTGGGTCTCAATCATTGGTACAAGATTAGATAAGTCATGTATAGTCTTGGTTGAGGATGAGTTGATCTTGGTGAGGGGTTACTCCATTTTTTTGAGGTAGGTGGACCCTATAATACAAAACCATGTTCCAATTTATGCCTGATTATGCATTCATGCATGAGTATATGTGTTCCAGTGAAAGGGATAGAAATCAAGAGAAACCAAGGTAAATAAATAGGATTTTTTTGATCCACCAAGAGATAGAGTGAGGGTTATATTGAATTTTTGTGATTTTGTGATCATCCAGAGATTATGTCTCCATGGAGTAGTTGTGTTTATGAGAGTATCGGGTTTGGAATGAGATTTGTATATCCTAGTTAGGTTTTCTAATGCTATTTGAGTAGGTATTAGAGTCTTGGGCCTAAAAATGATGGATCATATAGTTTTATATCTCACGTATGATGAGGAACACCCTCTTAAGGATATATATAAGTTTCATGGTGTGATAATATGATGTGAGATATAGAAATGGGGATATATATATAAACCAAATACATCACACAACAAAACCATTTGGATCCATAAGAATAAAACATAAAGAATACATAAAAATGATCCATATACAGCATCAACTAAACCAAATCGAAATACAAAACAAAGATAGAATAAATAAGAACCCGACCAGATATCGTTGTGACCTTTGGGTTACCACTAACTATAAGACCAACATTCTTTAAAGGAAACCTAAACAAGAAACCCAATCCTAAATATAACTTTGATCTACTGATGTTGAGTGTCACAAGTAAGGTGTGAGCATAAAACAACTCTTAGGTAAGCACCACAAAATCCTTACATTACCTTTCCTGAAATAATACAAAAACACTAGTTTGAAATACATTTATAAAATAGGTTTTCATCATTTAAAGAACCAACAAATATTTTATAGAAAATCCATTTTCAAAAAAAATCATGACATCCCTTTTTAAAATAGATATCTAGTTTAAAAATTGAATTCAAAATTCAATATAAGAATCCAAACAAGGTGATCACAGTGCCATGATGAAATTAATTGAAATAATAAAAGTAGAAAGATACTCGAAAAGTAGAAAACCAAAGTGCAGAAAAATAAAGAAGAACATAAAGATAGGTAATAATTATAATTACCTAAAAAACTTAGAATAAATCCCTAGACTTACTAGGTTCATACTCACCTGCCGACATATGGTGTACCTCCATAGTAAACAACCAAAATTGATTCTCCATAATAGTAGTATACCATAGAAGGAAGAGGCCATCACATGCACGGTATAAACCAATAGCACACAGATGACACTATGCTTGTATTTCTCATGCTCCAACACAAACAATGAAGAAAACCTCTCCACAGAGGGACTACCACAGAGATTCCCATCACATATCAAGTCACAAAAAAGTGCCAACCAGGCCTATACAACACATTAGTTTCAAAAACAATTCCCAAAACACCACAAAATACCAATAGATTTTTAAAATGTACAAATCAAATTCCATTTTCAAAACCAAGGGGAAAACACCATGTAATCTCTGAAGATTCTAAACGGGCCTTTATTCCATTTAGAAACCAAATGAAACCTAATTAATCCAAACATACCTAGATTTAGGGAACAAATTTGAAACTAAATTTGAATTTTGGGATCCAAGGATCCATTTTTTAAACATTGGGGTTTTATGAGAAACATTTGAAAGGAGGAGGGATAAGGGAAAATAGGAGGAAAGGATGGAAATTGTTTCAAAATCCCGGGTTTAAAGTGAGAATCATTTTATAAACCCATTATCATTTGTGTACGAATCCATATTTTCATGTTGTGGACACATGAATATGCCTACATCCAATAGTTCACTTATGGAGGCCAAAATAATACAAAATCTTCTAATTAAATAAACACAGGGGGAATTATGATTAACCACAAGGGTTCACACAATGAACTAAAGTATAAAAGGCACCAAAACCCACTCAAAATGATCATTTCCCAAGTAAACCAATCGTATGTGGGGAGATCTAATCAAGATAAAACAAGTAACCGACTACATATACATGTGTCACACACGCAATCATCACACACAAGAATCACACCAAATCATAATTAATATCAATATTGATAATAAATGAAAACATAATTAATTCCTACTCACCCTAAGGAGGAGGACCCGGTGGCGGAGGAGAAGGAGGCATTGACAGTGGATGCAGCAGAGGCAGTGGAGGCAGCACGGAGGTTGTGGAGGTAGGAGAGGCTGCTCAGAGGCAGCGGAGGCAGTGGAGGAGGAGGAGGAGGAGGAGGGGGAGGATGAGTATGAGTAGAAGGAGGAGGAGGAGGATGTGGTGGAAAATGAGGAGCAGGAGGAGTCGCAGATGAGATGAGGCAGCAGAGTAGGCAGAGGAGGAGGAGGAGGAGGAGGCGCCTGTGGAGGAGGAGGAGGAGGAGGCCGCGGTAGAGGAGGAGGAGGAGGAGCACTGGGGGAGAGGAGGTCGTGGAGGAGGAGGAGGAGGAAGATGAGGAGCCGCGGTGGAGGAGGAGGAGGGGGATAAATAGGCACCTGAGGAGGAGGAGGAGGCGGCGGCAGCGGTAGAGGAGGATGAGAAGGAGGCGGCGGCAGCGGCGGAGAGGAGGCAGTGGCACAGAGTAGGGCTTCCGCGAAATCTTGACAGGGTGTAGGGAGGAGGAGGAGGACCCGGTGGATTTTATAAATCCCACATGGACCTTTATCAGCGCTAGTAAAAAGCGCCGATAAAGGGGGTATTTATCATCACTAAAATGAAAAGTGCTGATAAATACCCCCTTTATCGGCGCTTTTTTATCATGGATAAAGGTTGGACTTTATCAACGCTTTTTTAGCCCTGATAAAGGTTGTACTTTATCAGCGCTTTTGTAGTTGTGAGAAAGAGTGACTTTATTAGCGCTTTTCATTTTAGAGCTGATAAAGACACTGTTTATCAGCGCTTTTATAGCGTTGATAAATATGTAGTTTATCAGCACTAATAAAAGCGCAGGAAAATGTATATATTTATGAATTTCTTAAAATTATTATATATTTATTTAACTCTAAATATATATACCTCTATTTACACTTATAAAATTATTTGAAAGGTATATATATATATCATTGAAAATATAATAAAATATATATTTATTTTTTATTTATAATTTAATTTTTATTATAAGTGTATGTTTTTTATAACATATATATTATACGTGTAACATAATGAATTATAATCTATAAATGAACATTATTTAAAATCCACATATATATACGCATGTATGATATATTCATTGACCCCAATTCATTGGAAAACACATATATATATTCAATAATTTTAAATATACATATATATGAAAATGTATTATATATTTATAAATAAAACAAATAAATTAAATACAAATAAATATAATAAATATATATATATAATATAATGAATTAATAAATCAAATATATATAATGAATTAATAAATCTAATATATATATAAGAATTAATAAATCTAATAAATCTTATAAATCTAACAAATATATTTATTATTAATATTATAATTATTTAATTATATATATAGAGAGAGAGTTAAAATATTTGTTTTTGATTTAAAGTATACAATAAATATTATTAGCACTAAGCAAAGAACTGATAAATGTAACATTTATCAGTGTTAAGAAAAGCGCTGATAAAGGGATATTTAAAGCGCTGATAAATGTGAACTTTATCAACACTAAAAAAGCCCTGATAAATGGTACACCTTTATCAGCGCTTGTTTTAATGATGATAAAGGCCTACCCCTTTATCAGCGTCTTTCCGTTAGCGCTGATAATGGCAGGCGCCTACCTTGCCCAGTTTTGTGGTAGTGCATGCGTAAGCCCCATACACATCGTCGTCTTGTTGTCCTATGTGTAAACCACAATTTAATCCCATTTATCAGTATTTCCCTTGAGCCTATGTATTTCAGGAAGGTCATTCTCCAACCCAGAGGTTCCTCTTTCTCCGGGTTCAATCAATGCATCCATTCACTCAGGTCGCCTCCTTAGATGTCCCATCACCCCATTGAACTACGCAGACATTGATTCCCCATCACGGGAATAAATTGGAAGCCTCTTCAAGGATCAATCCCAACATTAATGTCGCTCTCGAGTTGACTCCATCTCATTCTCCACTCACTTCACTTAACCATCCATCATCCATCTTGATTCTTACCCGGGCCATCACATCTCGGTGAGAACATGTCAACTCACCCACAACATTAGTGTACCCTCCAGGGGTGTCACCCATCTAATCCACTAGTCTGTGTTACCATCAATCTGATCCATCTCCGCTAGATGTTAAACTCGCGACATACACTATGTTAAATAAGGGAAGTTGAGGAAAACCTCAGATACATGCCTATGACATATAATTTCATGCATTCGACACGAGATGTCTCGATATTCTGTGCCCTCAAGAATCCCTATAATAAGGGACAAAACCCAAACGTGTTAGTTCTCTAACATCGATAAACAATAGTGATGCCCAACATGACTACTCCCTCGACCAAAGGTTTCTTCCCTAACTTGACCCCTTGTAATGTCCTAATAGAAGTAGTGTAATTAACCGGTGTCCATGAATATATAACACTGAAATGACTTTCAAAAAAAACATCTTAATTTATAAGGGAGACCCAGAAAAGGAAACAAGCTCCGATGTAGAATCCATGGGAGGAGGAACCAACATCCCATCATTCTGTTTCGATCAAAGAGAAAACATCCCGAAATAAGTGATGAATGCCGACAGCCTTTGGAAAGCGGGAATGTGAGGCAATACAGTTGTGCATCCTCATAGAAAAATGCACACACCCCGAAACAAGTGTAAAAAAATAATCATATATAATTTTATATAGAATTTTGTTGTCTGAAAGAAATCACATCATGTCGTGGAGGTGGTAGTCCACACATCCATGCATTACATTATCTCTTTTAATGTGTTTGAATGTGTAATAAAGAAAATGATATATATATATATATATATATTAATATATAATGAAATAAAGGTAATTATGTCATGAATATCATATATAAGTTTTTCAGTATCATATTTTTAATTATAACCATCATTTATACATTCCATGTTTCGTGTGAAATAATCACATTTCTTTGAGGGGGTAGTTTTCCGTACTTCCTTGAACGATGTTATCATATTAACGTAAAATGGAAAGTACTAAATGTAAGTTTTATAAATGGTTATAATAAGTATAAATAAAATATAAATATAATACATAACATATATAAACAATGTTTACATCATAATTTCCATTATGAGAGGCAGTAATGGAAAATTGAACAATCATCGTTTCATGAGTCCGTAGTTCACCATCAACAGAAACATTACACATGTTACCCATTAAATGGTGGTGTGCGTAAGAGTAAGTCAAAATATCAGCATAAAAATATACTAGTATATTAATGATACATGTTTTTTATAAAGAAAAATAATAAATATATTTTAGGGGGGTGGATAATGAAAATGAAACTAGGAATATTGAGAAAAGGAATTATCTTTTAATGGGATAACTTCTTTTGGTTTGAACCAAAAGGAATTGTTGGAAGATAATATACCCAAAGGAATTATTAAACGTCTATGAGAGAAATTATGGGATACTATTTGGAATAGTAGTGGACTTAATTATGTGTTTTAAATGTTTTAGGGATGGGGAGAGGTGGTGGCCTTTTATAGGGATAAAAAAGTACTAACATGTTATTTTTTAAAAGAAGATAGGTGTGGCAATGTTATTACCTAAAAAATTAATAAAAACAAACCAATCCTAATTAATGTAAGGTTCAAGAACGTTATATGTCCAGCCATTGGGATTTGGATAATTGTCTAGATCATTTGGGCCCATAAAATTCGGGTTTTAGTCCAATTTTAATCAAAATTACAACTTAATCAGTGTAATTATTTATAATCACATCACTAATAGTTTTAAAAAAATTATGATTATCATATTATACCAAAAATATTATATTTATTATATTGGTGTATCTTTGATTTTAATAATTCAAACCATAGAGGTGAAATAATTAAGATTAATTCTAATCTCGTAGATGAGAGGGTTAATTGGTTTTAAAATATTGTTAGATTTTATATTCAATTTAATTATTATATTGATTATAATGAACTAAATTATATTAGCATATGTATTATTGATATAATGTGACTCTAAAACAAATCTATGATATTATTTATCATCAAATATCTTGTAAATGAAAAGGATGTTTTTAATTAAATTTTAGTAATTTTAACTATTCATCAAAAAATGATGTTGCTCAAAAACTACAAAAAACACCATAAGATAATTTTAAATATTTGAATTGAAAATTAATGTTTATTTTTAAATATAAAATTAATTAATTTTGTTTTAATATAGTTTCACAATTAATAGGTGGTAAAACACAGTCTTGGGTGTAATACATGTTAATTCAGTGTCATGTGTAGCGTAGTTCAATGTTGTGTATGAAGAATGCCAAAAAATAATATTTAATATAAAATGAAAATATTGTAATATCATTGGGTGACAAATTCTACCCACATTAATTAAAATGCATCCTCATAATTTAAAAATGATTTCAATTATCAAGGGATTCAAAATAAACTATTGTTGAAAGACCCAAATCATTAAAATGGTTTATAGCACATATTATTAATAAGAGTGAAATGATAGAACAATAGTCACACAACTAAGTTCCCATGTAGGAGAACATAGGTGGAAAATGGAAATAAGGATATGGAATAAAAATCCAATAATAAAATTACGGTAGAGAGTGCTAGAGTACATTTTCAGATGAAAGTTGTAATCCACTAGACCAGAAACTGTAGATGTGAGTAATGGTCTGGGATATCATAAAAATGGTGAAAATATAGAATATTTTTTTTTCAAAACCATTTTTTCTATATTTTTGGAATTCATTCACTCGATAATAATGTATTTATATATATTTTCTATATATGTATTCTTTTCGTTTGATTATGGATTGAACTACATCTACTTCGTTTATTTGTGCATGATACGACATATAGTGAAGTAATTAAATACCGTCTAAAATCTCATAAAATGATAATATTAAATAATTTTATTAATAATTAACTTATATAACATATTATGACAAAGTCACTTATGAATGAATGTCACTGAACATCCAAAGTGAACTTATCATTAGCCTTTAATCACCATGATGCAAATTTTCATTTTCACATTACAAACATGTTAATTACATCATCATGTATCCTCTTGAAATATGTTCATAACATGGATGAACATAAAACTTTATTGGAAACATGAATTCATCATTATTCCTTGTATAAGATACATGTTGTTGGATATATTCATTAAATATGATAGTGTTGGAGACTCCATCAATGATACCAAAAACTACTTATTGACAAGTATTTAATCAATCATACGGTAGTTATTACTTATCCAAATCAGTAATTTATTCATCATTATATTAAAATCAGGAATATATTAATATATTTCATTCCATCAATCAAGTGTTTTCCAAAAAATAAGTTTTTATTGAATAATGTTTCCTCGTACCATTCAATCTATGATCTCAAATCTTTAACAAAAAAGTACTAAAGTATAGTACTAAAATATTCCACAATTCTTATAACTAGTACATTGCGGATAAATAATACAAATTAAAAAAGTTAGTGAACATGCATATTAATCATTCTCCTTTATATGCAGTATTATCATGACTTCATCACAATCAAATAGAACCATCAGTGGTGTATTCCTTTGACACTTGGTACTTTGATTTTCATATTTTTACATCTCCTTGTAGTAAAATCATTGAAAATTAGAAACATTTTTCATTCCCATGAAATAATGAAGTTGGTGTCCTTTTTCTCCATAATTACAAAAGGATATCATTCATTCAAGTAATTTACGAGGGTGATTCTTTCCATAGTTATCACATGTGGGAAAGTCCTTCATTCTGATCAAAAGTTTATCTTAAGACCATGATTTATATGATAATATTCACTAGTAGTGTCATGTTAGTTGGTGTAGATCTCATTTATTATGCTAGGAACCATTTGTAAACATTACCATTCACTATATTAACTCATAAAATTAATAACTTCATATAACACTAAACATGGTATAGAACATAACATAATTTTATTCATTTTAAATCATAGAAACATAAACTCTGGCTACATTGGGGAAATCATTAAATCAAAATCATTTATAATTGTGGGTAAATAAAATAGGAATTATCTTAATAATATCCTCATGGAGTGTCAATATAGGGTCTCAATAAGGCACATTTTCGTGTACCGGGATACCCTATGTCCGGCCAGAAACACTTTTTTAGGTTTGTTACTCTTAGGTACATATGTTCCAGAACCACTTCCTTATCTATTATCCAGACAATGAGGTATTTCTACGAATTACCACATAATAATTACTCAAAAAAATTATAGGATGTTATTCTTCACTTATCCTCAATGTGTATCTTAGAATTTTTCTCCCTAATATATATTAATAAATATTATATCAAATGTTTCTGATAAAATATCTCTAATACAAACTGTAACACCTCGACCCTAAAAGTTGATATCCAGTGCATTATTACATTACATTGGCATGATTACAAGGAAGAAAATCCCAATGGATCATTCGGCATAGTAGTATTGGGAAGATAGATTACATACATGATACCCATAATACATTGTAAAATAGGAAATAAAATCTTGAAAAATAACAAAATGAAGAAAACTACATCCTTTAATGATTATTCCAAGATTTTATCTTACTAACATGGTGATGGAAACATAATAAGGGTGAGATAAAATGCACAATAAGGGTAAATAAAAATGAATCAATAATGAATCAATCTATATGGAAAGGTAAATAATTGAATAAACTTTCAATTTATACAACTATATAAGGTATAAACAATATGGAAAGGTATTAAACTGAAACTAATGCCATTAATCAGTAAACGTAAAATGAAATAATTTCATATATATGTTGGTGAAAAATATCATGGATAAATAATAACTGAAGCTAAATGATGGAAATTTCTATCTTATCAGATGTCTTGTCTTAGGCACATGAAAACCTACTATCATCAAGATCTTTCAGAATATGCTTTATATAATAGATTAAAACTTATTTAAATTGGTCGTCTTATTTGTCTCATGAGAACCTAGCGATTCATTGAGAAGCTATATAATGTCTCGGATCCATCCCTTATTTGCTGTCCAAAGAATTCCTCATATTTAATAATCATAATAACTAATAATCCTTATCAATTATCTGTATTTAATGAGAAATAAAGATCTATCAATAATTCACCAATAATATAATAATTGTCAAAGTAATCACCTTAATAAAAATTCTATACAGTTTAAGATGCACTAATATAAATTTTATGAGTATACTAAAATTAAATTAAATATAAAATGAAAATGAATACAAATTTTTTTTATAGGAAGCTAACATTCAGAAAATAAAGTTAGATTAAGAAAATTTGATGAGAATAATAATTAAACTTCATAAAGTGTCCTATACTACTTTGAGACATTTAAATCACAATCACAAGAAAGGTATGTCATTAAATTAATCTTATAGTATCACGAGAATAAAATTATTCAGGATATAATATATCAAAATGGTTAGTAGGTATGGAAAAAATTTATTAAGTATATAGTATTACATTAATCTCAATTATTTAAAAAGTTAGATGAATATCCCTTACCAATGTGGTAACAAATGAATTGGAATACCCAAAGGTATTAATAATTAAATAAAATATTGAAACACCATGATGATTATATGGTTCTTTATATTATATGTCAATGTGTAATTATGTACACCATATATAAGAAATTTGGTGTTCAACAATTAAATATTCCTCACAGAATGAGAATCTGTCAAGAATCTCTTACCTCATGTTTCCTTTTAGGGGATCATCCCATAAAATCCTGTATATTAAAAATATGTTAATTTTATACTTTCTTTAGAACCATTTTCATGTTTATAATTACTTTTATTTCACTTATTAACAATTTGTTTACAACTACTCAAACAATTAAGTTTACATCGGTTGATTTTGACCAAATTTGGTTTATGTATCAAAAAAACTATTGTTAGTAAAATATGGTCAAAGGATACATTATATAACATCTGAAGACTGATAACCATCAAATAATTATCATATATTCACATCAATTATACTTTTAATATCAATCATTAATTATGGTTATGAAAATGAGAATATTTACAATCATGGTGATAGTGGGTCGTACATACGCATTAGTAACATTACCATTTTTAAAAGATCATTGTGGAAAGAAATAAAGTAAATAAAATCATTCCAAAATGATAATTTTATAATCAATATTATATTATATAATCATATATACTTATATATAGATTTTGTTTTGTGTAAGTTGAATTACATCATGTCGAGGAGGCGGTAGTCAACACATCCTTGAACGGCACTATCTCATTCAATGTATGTGAAGGGGTGATAAATAAAATGAGATATATATATATATAGAAAGGTAAATATGAAAATAATATCATATATTTCTTTTCTATGTCTCATATTTTAAATTATAACAATCATTTATACATTCTATTTATCGTGTGAATTAATCTTATCACTTTGAGGGGTAGTAGTCTACACTTCCTCAAACGACGTTATCATATTAACGTAAAATGTAAAGTATTGATGTTATACATTATAAAAGGTTTAAAAAAATTTAAATACATAATAAATAAGAAATATAAAAAATATATAAAAATATTAATTCATAATTTCCACCATGATATGCGGTAATGGAAGAATGAACAATCAACGTTTCATGGGGTAGTAGTTCATCGTCCATAGAAACATTATGTTCATTATCCATTAGATTGTGTTTTATGTATGTGTTGGTAAAACATTCAACATAGAAACATCATAGTATATAGAGGATACTATTTTTTATAATATAAAATAATAATGAGATTTTACAGTGGTGGATAATTGAAATGAAACTAGAGGGATTGAGAAAAGACATTACATTTTAATTGGGTAACTTCTTTTAGTTTGAACCAAAAGGAATTATTGGAAGGTTTTATTCCCAAAATTATAATTCTAGGTTGAGTACAGGAATTATTGGGGACTAATTTGGAAGTTAGTTTTGGAACATAGGTGTTTTTAGAGGAGTTAGGAGTGGGGATTGGTGGTGGCCTTTTATATGAATGGAAAAAGACTCCCTTGTAATTCTTGAAAAGAATAGTGGTGTGCATATGATCTTACCTATTAAAAGTCATAAAAAACCATAAAAACTAATTAATGTAAGGTTCATAGACTATATATGTCCATAAAATGGGAATTGAATATGTGTTATGTCTTTTGGGCACTTAAACCTGGGGTTTTAGTACATTATATGCCTAATTACGCCTTAATCACTGTAATTAATTTATATCAATTTCACAAATCATTTATGTCAAAAAATAATTTCATATTACTAGATAAAAAATATTATCCTGATAACATTGTTTTATATTTTATTTTCAAAATTAAAATCTTAGAAGTGGAAGAACTATGATAAATGATTATCTTGCAGAAAGATTGATTAACTTGTTTTTTAAGAAAAATGTTCAAAATATTGTTATGTTTTTATATTCAATTTAAAACATATATTGATTATAAAATAGTAAATTATATTAATAGATATATAATTGATCTAATTTGAATATATAACAAATATTTATTATTATTTAGCTTTAATAATTATATAAATGAAAATGATTTGTTTAACTAAATTACTGTAAATTTTACTATTCATCAAAAATGAATTTTCAAATAAAATTCCCAAATATTCCCCCTAAAATAATTTCAACATTTTGAATTCAAATTTTATGTTTATTTTTAGAAATATAATTCATATAATTGTTAAATTTTTTTTAAAAATAGGTTCACAATTAAAAGGCAATAAAACCTGGTCTTGCGTATAACACATGTTAATTTAGTGTCATATGTAGCATAGTTTAACGTTGTATATAAAGCATGCCAACAAAAAAATTATATTTTATCTAAATTGAAAATACAGTAAATTCATGAGGTGTCACATTAAATCCTATTTTTGAAAATTTTATGTATTAAATATATGAAAATTATCTTAATATTTTAAATAGAAACATAAAAATTAGGTTTGGGTAAATATTTGATATTTTTTGTAAGGTATCCATTTGAATTAATAGTTAAAAAATACTGAATATTACTTCCAGATTTCACTTTCATATAAACTATTTATTTGGATAAATAAAATTTTATAATTTTTTAAAATTTAATTAAATCAGAATTTTATCAATTAACCAAATTTAGAATAGTGGAATCAATTTCACTTTGAAATTGACAATAAATACAAATTAAACTTTTGGATGTTTTTACTTTAAAAACCTGTAGTGTTTTCCCTTTAGTGGGATTGAATTTAAATTAATTTATATAAATTATGTTTTTGGAATTTTGGAAAATGGATTCCACATTTGGAATCAGAAGAATATATAATGTATAAAATTGTCAACATAGTTTTTGATAAAACTGATTATTTAATTTAATTAGGTTTAATTACAATGAAGGAGGTAAAATTAAGCATAATTGTGGAATAAAATAATATCTAAAGTTACCAAATGACCAAGAACGATGACCAAGATCCATCTTACGTACATATTTATACCATATCCTCACTTTTTTTATTTTGGTCCATTTTTGGAGACACATTCCATGGGGAAAAAAGTGGGTGGAAATCCCATTCAAAAAATTTACAAGAGTGAAACTCCACCTCCACTAGAAAACGCCCTCATCTCCACCCACATCCACATAACTATAAATCCCCTTTGGATTAACCATGTTCTTCCAGAAAATATAATAAACATACCTACCATCATTCTAGAATCATATCCTTGGGAAAAACCAATCAAAGTAGGCCCTTTTCTATAAACCAAAAGGAGTTACCTAAACAATAGGTAATATTCTTCCATAGGTTCAATTATGTTATTTCAATTATACACCCCTAAAAATATTTTTATTCCACTATTGTATAACAATAACAGTGTAATAAATATACTATTATATTATTATTATATTTTATATACCTAAAGTTCCACACACTTCTATCTAATGGGTTTGAAACATACTGTTTACGTGTACGACAGACTACCATCTCAGAAAATAATGAATTTCCATTTTTCCTTTACCAAATCTCATGGAAGAAAATATGATAGAAAATATATTTATATATGATATATATTATATTTATTATTTACTTAATCATCTGTAATCTTTTTATGACATGTATATTTATCATTTCTTTTTTATGTAAATATGATAATTGTGTTTGAAGATGTGTAAACTACTCCCCCATCAAAGCGATTTGATTCATTCACACACTACATAGAATGTATTAATAATTTTTGAGTGAAATTAAGTGATATATATGAAATAATAATTCTATATTAAAGATATTAATTTCAAATACAGCCATATTTAATATTCATTATTTCTTTAAATACAATAATAAAATCGAATCAATGTTAATTCATATGTATGACCTACCATCTCCATTAATGTCGTATTTCATTTCAGAATTATATATTATATATATTATTATAAAAATCATATTAGGAATTTAAATATATTTATATAATTGATTAAATTCTGTAAATCATGATATAATTATAGGGACCAAATATATAACAAATTAAGATACATGAAAAAACTTATGGGGATATTACCCAAAGTCAAACCTTAACATTGAATTGTTAACAATGGGGAAATATATTATCAGAATCAAACCATATATGTAATTAGATTTAATAATATGGTTCTTTTTTAGATTTATAATAAACTTATATTAATTATACATAAATTTTTGATGAGTATAATGGGAGTAAGTTCACGGGGAAAGGGGATTTCATCTCACCTTTTTATTTTTAGGAGATAAATTCATTAATCGCCAGTTGTTTCATTTATGTGGTATTTATAATTCCCATGGATTTATATATGATTATTGTTATTAAATTTATTGGTATTTACATATCCACTATATGATATTTATTTAATGGGGTTTATGTTTCAAAATTTATAATCTCGGTCATATAGTTTTGTCTCAATTATTCATCTTGGAGACACATTCCATGTTATGGAATTATATTTTCCCATGAGGCGTATATACTACATTTAAAAGCTAATATCATGATCTAATAACATCATGAAAATTTTATGATTAATTTAATTTTATATTCCTACATGGGGTGTGTGGTTCAATGATACCATGTGATAAGAGTTTATTGAAACAATCTAGTCACTTTTTGAGATTGATTATGTTCAAGATTCCTTTGATAAAATATTACAATCCATATCTCAAGAACATTCATGAATATTCTTATCCTATGGTTTTTATTGATATATTCATATATTACTAACATTTTCAATTTATTTGGAACACAAGATAGTTAAGAATGTATTTTTATGAAATCCTAACTTTACCCTCTCTCAGGTCAGAATTATGTGTTCCATCGAAGCATTTTTTCCAAAAAATAACAGTTTCAAAAAACATTCTCATTTTATTCGAAGATATTTAAAATAAATTTCTAACCATATTTAACCTTTTAATAATAAAATGTCTTTATATTAATCTTCTTGTATTTTTCTATTCAATGACATTTTTCTAATTTTTAATAATGAAAAAGGGATGTTTGATATGTATGGATTTTCCCAGTGCCGTGATACCCATTCCCTTAAATCTACCCACACACTATTACAATGATATATTTTTATAAAATATATTTTTTCCTAATATTCTAGAAATTACTTGTTTTTATGTTTTTTATCATAAAAATTGTTTCTAGAAAATATTTCTAGTAAAAAATTGTTTTAAATTATCTTCAAAGATTCCATTATAAGTTTCCAAAAACATCTTTTGATTGAAATTGATTTTAATGATTTCAAATCATCAATAAAGGTTTTCAAATTATTTTCATTGAAAATGATTTTCCAATTGTTCTAAATATTATTTTATATGTTTTCATAGAATGTTGTTTTCAAAATATTCTTAATCATGTTTTGTTAGTTTTCAATGAAAATGGGTTTGAAAACATTTTAAATATTTATTTATATGTTTTGAAAGTACTTTTAATGGAAATGTTTTCAAATCATTTTCAATATTTTACTATAATATTTTATGAACATTTTAAGGAAATGTTTTTAAATGTTTTTGAATTCTTCTATTATAAGTTTTTAGGTTTATTTTCCTGAAATTATTTTCAAATTGTTTTATGTTTTTAAAATAATTTTACAAATAAAAAAGATTACTTCCTTGATGAAATGATTTTAAATGATATTTTCAAATATTTTTCCATCTATGCTAACATCTATCGATATTAGTCAAGCCATTATATGGAAATGAGTTGATTATTCCATTTTTATTGTCTCTCGGAATTTCTTATGTTTTTATGTAATGAAGGATTATGAAACCCATTTATCTTTCACGGGTTATATTATTTTGAAACCTGCTTTATTTCATGAGTTTTTCTTTTGATGAAATCATTATGAAGCATGTATGTTTTTAAACTGGTTTTGATATTTTTATAATTTAATGATACCCATTTTATTTAATGGATTGTGATATTATTTTTAAAAATCCTTTGAAACATGTATGTATGATTTTAATATGATACACACGGGGCATATGTCTCACTCCAATGCATTGGGTAAATATTTATATCTCTTGATATAGACTAAGATGGTCTTCGGAGTGGACCTTGACTACTAAGATGGTTTTGGGGGTGAACCATGACTAAAAATATGTTATTATTAGTGAACTAATACTTCTAATATGGCCATGGGAGTGAACCATGACTACCAAGATGCTATGAGGAGTGAAACCGCACTACAAAGATATCCTTGATAATTATTCATTGACTACTAAAAATATATATACTATATTATTATGTGTTTTCCATAATTCCATGTTTTATTACAATGTTATGATTTCATGGATTATGTTATTTATTACAATATTATTCATGTCTTAATAACATCAAATCATTATACCATGATTTATTTTTATGATCAATAATATATAAGGTATGATATTTTAATGTTATGATCATATTTTCAAACCCCTATTCCCATGTTTATTCTTACGTGTCTCATTTTTTACCCTTATAGAGCATCAGATCTCACCCAATTTTATGTTTCCTTCCAACAGTTATGAAGATATGTAATAAATATGATTTATCTAGGATTTTGTATTGTAATGAAGAACCTAGTTGGAAATTCTGTAGGTCACTTAGGTACTCATGATTATGTTTCTATGATTCCAAATAGAATAACGTAATAAAATACATTGATTTTTGTTTGTATAATGTTTTAAAGATTAAAATAATGTTATGTAATGTAAATAAAAATTTATAATGATTATTTATAATAAATATTTAATTTAACCTAATGAAATAAAAATGAGTTATGAAAATATTTACCACTTTGTATCATTCATATTAAATCACCTTGAATAGAATAAACAGAATTGAAACACAAAATACCAAGATTTATGATGTATTCATGATATTAAATTTAATATGGGTATTATATACAATAAAAATATAAATATTTTATGAATATATTACATGTCTTGAAGAAGTAAAAGATAGATGAGAAAAACCCTTACCTCGAATAACGACATTCCTAGTTCTTCCCTTAAATATGATATAATAAGAAAAAATCAATTATATTATTTCTGAATAATTTTTTAAATTATTAATACATTATAACTATGTCATTTATTTTATTTTAATTTAACATAAAATTTAAATATTTAATTAGTTAATTCAACATCGGGTGTTTTGAAGATGTCGCATTCATTATTTCAAAGCTACATCGATGTGTTAACTTTGGTAAATGATGTCATTATTAAAATTACTAAAGAATAATAATAATGAAATAATTTTAATATTTATTCATAAATTTTAATTTTAAAACCTTTGGTGAATATGTTTATGAATAATTACATATGTTACGATCAGGGAGATGGTAGGTCATACAAATACAAGAGTAATAGTCCAATTTTTCAACGATTATTATTGAAAGATTTTATATATTGTTTTATGTTTTTAAAATGATAATAATAATATATATAACATATTATTTATTTAAATATACATATATATACATATAATTCTTGTGATTTCATGATAAATAAATGAATCACATTTCTTTGTAGAGGTGATAGTCCACACAAATAGAAATGATGATATCATTTTTCTATTTAAGAAAAAATGATATATTTTCATTTAAGAATGATAAATATTTTTTTAAAATTAGTAATATTTAATTTATATATTATAAATTAATTATATTTATCCATATTAAAATAAATGTAAATAATTATTGAAAAATGTATCACATCACTTCACGATGCAGTAGTCTGTTTTACACACTAGAAACTATAGTATCACCCCTATTAAAATTGAAATTAAAAAATTTATATGCGATATCATAAATATATAAGTAAAAATATTTTACAAATATTAAATAAATATACTTGAAATATGTCATTAATAAATTCCCTATTATACAATTATAGAAAACGAATGACATCTATTTATGAGGCAATAATCCTCTATACACATGAATGATTATTTTGTATCCCTTATGATGTTAGAGGGTATAGATTTTGTTTGTTACAATTAAATATTATAATATATTTATATAATAAAAAAATGGTATATCATATGACAAAATTTGAATAATATTTCATTTATATTGGAGATAAAATAATACAAAAATTCATAGTTATGAAATTTAAATCTCCTTGGGATTCCTTTTAAGGATTATATATAACGTGTTAATGGAATGGATTTATGGAAAACAAGGATTCATGGACCATAGTATGGAAATTTTTTATTGTTTTTTGTAGGTATTTTATGATCCAAAAATGTTTCATGGTGTTAAGAATAATTGAGAGTGTTGGGCATTTTATAAGTGAGGTTAGTGTCACACATTTAATATTTTTATAAGAAAAAAGTGTACCCACATTTTATGGATGGAAAAAGGTTAAAAATGTATTAAAATAATTCTTTATACATTTTAATGTCTATATATGTCAAAAAAAATAGTTTCTATAATTTTTAAGGTCATTTTGTACCCTAATCATTTTAGTTTAACCCCCGCTCAACCAATTTTCGCAATAACCGTGGTTATTTATTATAAATATTTTTTTATATTATTTTGATAAATTAATTTGAATATATCATATATTAATAAACATTATTATTTCCATTTTAACTAATTCAATAAAATGAATTTTTAATTTTTAATTTAAAATTAAAAATGAAGACACGATTAATATGCATGATATCAACAAGTGTATTTTCCAAGGAAATGACTATTCCATAATAACACTAAATAATAATAATTATTTTATAATTAAAAATTAAACAATATTGATATATAATCCCTAAATTTAATTAAATAATTCAACATTAGTGGGGGTTTTAATTAATTAAAATGATAAAACATTATTCACATTAAACAGTTTTCAGAACAATCCAATTTTTTAACCCAAATAAAACATATAACAAGTTCCAATATGAAGTTTATTAAAAAGAAATTATATAAATAAAATATAACTAATTTATATATATGTAAATTTGAATCATTTTAAAAAATTAGGTTACTTTTATGTTATCTGAGTTTATTAAAAAAAATGACAGTTTTTCCAAAAATTGGTATTTTTAACTATTCACTGAAAAATATATATTTTCTAAATAATACCAAAATTTGAATGAATGTAAATTTTGATATTATAATTTAATAAATTATTATAGTTTTCAAATAAATATATAAATTTTCTAAACAAAATTGTAATAAATTTTCCAAAAAATGTACTTATAATCTTGTTTATTGAAAAACAATTATGAAGAATAAAATTACCATTCTGAAAAAATTATTGATTATTTAAAAAATATTTATCAATAATTTATATTTAGTTATATAAATTATAAATTAGTTAATACTATACATATATATATTTTAACACCTAGGATATAATGGTTATATATACTGAGGGTTGTTTAGCTCGGTGTTACATGACGATCACACTGCCTAATATAGTTTTATTTTATAAAATATCTAGGTGTTACAAATTCCATGCTTCTATACCCCCCTTGATTTCACTTACTATGAATCCTGATCTAAACATTTAATATGTTTCCTTTCCCCGTGTTATAATTACATGTATTATGTATGCTATGTATATGAAGGGTGATTGTTACGAAGAACATAGTGGGATTTGATATAATCCAAATATGAAATAGTTGTTTATAAATGATCTATACCAAAAATATACTGATAGTTGTGTATTTATAATTTAACTAATGTTCATATAATGTGGTGCATTATTGATATATGAAAATCTTGGGTCATTATAGTAATGATATTTTGTCATCCATGTGAGGTGGGGAGATAAGATCCTTTAATAAAGAAGAAATTTCATAGGTTTAGATCTAGTGTATTCAGATATTGGTACATAATGTTATGTATTAGTAAATCTTCTTCTAGGTCTTCAGGTCATGTACTAGGCTTTATGCCTTTTGTCCTACAGGTCCTGTAAGGGTTACATATGAACTTTGTCAAAACAATGATTATCCAAAAATAAATAAAAGTCATAGTCATTAATGATATTTATGATTATATGTACAAGTTTATGAAATGATTTATTCATATATTTATGATTGTATTATAGGAGGTTATAGTTCATTTTACTATGTCGGTAAATAAGGAAAGGAGTTTATTATGTCAAATTTATTTTCATTAGACATATTTCATATTATGCACCATGATATATTGGATATGTTGTATTTAGTATATATATGCTAACATATTAATGTAATTTATAATGCTTAAGGATCCCAATCAAGTTCACTATTTAAAAGGATTTCAATTCAATAGATACAATTTTTAAATGGTATTTGTTAGCATCACCCTCTTCATTGAGGTATAACCCCCCTTATTAATCTTATTTCTTCCGATATTGACTACTTTCACCCAAAACAATATCATGATACTTTTTTTTACACTCTACATAAAATGAAACATTTTATTCAAATTATTCACATCAATAAATTTCATCGTTATAAAAGATTGACATTGGTAGAGGTTATTTTCATTTTTTAACTATTTTTTTAATTTATTTCTATTTTTTCGCATCACAACAATATTAAAATTTATATTTAGAAATATAAATATGTCTTATTTGTAGTGACCTTAACATTTACATTACTAGTTATCACAAGAAGGTTTTTGTAGTCTCTTTACAATTTGGGATTTCGATAAATGTATTTAAAAAAAATCTGTTTTCCTTCCATTAAAAATCATATTTTTTTTTCATTGACTCCAAATTCCATTTTGATAACCTTTATATAATTTAAAAAATATATAATTGAGTTTTATTTTTAGAAATTATTATTTAAACTGAAAATATCATTACACCTTTTTAAAAACATAATACCCTTTTCAAGTCTTGTTTATTGAATACTATTTAATATAAGTAAATTTGTTTAAAATGTATCCACGTCACATTTTTTATAACTTTATATATTTTCAAGGAATCCATATTCATATTTTTAGAAAATTATTTATTTATTTATTTAAAAAATTCAATTTAGGGATTTTCAAAGTGATCATAACTTAATATTTTATTGTAATGTCAAATATGTTTTCAAAAAATTCCTTTATGAATTTTCTACAATTTACACTTTTTCTGTAATGGATTTTTCTTGGAATAAATTTTTCATGAATCAGTATTTACATGTTCTTGTAAAAAATTGTTTTTTTTGATTGATTTATGAGTGTCTACAATTTAAATTATTGTGTAAATTTTGGAAAATTCCGTATAGAAATGTTGTGTGTTTTTATTTTCTATATATATGTTTTAATGATGTGATGATTGAAAATCATTTTCTACCACGGTTTTCCATTATATGTTTAATGATTTATATCTTATGTATATAGTTTTAATTATGTGATGTATGGGGCCTATATATCCATTCAATTCATTGGGTAATGTATTATATCTCATGAAATAATGGAAAATGAGTTTTGATGACTCATTATTCCAAGGGACGAATGAAATTAAGGCCTTGTACACAGTGGGAAACAAATTATGATGCAGTATCCAATATTTTATGATTATTATTATTATTATTTATTCTATATTATTATGTTTTGAAATATACTTATGTTATAATCTCTCATATATTATGATGCATTTTTATCTTGCTGTGTTTTCCTAATGTAGTGTTCTTATATATTTATTATACTCACACAACCATATACTTATCTTTTTCACACCTATGATCATGATTATTAATAACTAATGTTTCCCTTACTAATAATCTATGCTCAACTATTTCATTTGTTTTCTATACACAATATATAAAGAATGGTATTAATTGTGTTATTTTTATAAGGGGTTTTAGATTTGAGAGATTGTGACGATATATTGATGAGTGTTATAAAATAAGTAGTTTATATATATTAACATTAAATACACTAAACCGTATGTTTTCTAGGGTGTAATATTTTTATTCGAAATAGATATTATTAATGTAAAATAATTAAATAAATGGGTTTATTTATCACGGGTCACCTTATTTTGTATCATAGAATGTTATTTTTATTTTGGGTAATTTTTTAATATAACTGTTTTGAAAACCCTAAGGATAAATATATGGGATAAGTCTTAGCATAACAAAATATCTTAAACATTTGGTAATATTTAAATCCGGTGTTTTTCTTGAAATTTCATTTTTTGTCTAAATATGAAAAGTGGATGAACACAATGGAATAAATGTATCATACAATAATTACCCTAAAATGGGAGGGTTTTTTATTAATTGGATGGTTACCTGGTGTGTGAAAAGGAGGCATAACTGTACACCTAGTTTGATAATATCTTGAGATAATCTAGGGACAATTAACATTCATTCTAATGAACCATTATAAAGGATTTGAGTAAGATGTTAATAAATTAGGTTATATAACCTAAGAAGAAAATGGCCATAAATAAACTAGTATTAAAAAATATAGTAATATGTTTATTTAAAAGTACCATATGCTAAAAAAATAAGGTGTCTTTGTGGAAAATATATTTGGTTGGTTATTTTCATATTAACATATTGGATATTTTCATAAAAATTTTATATATTGTATTTGATTAAAATATTTCAAAACAATGATGCTAGAAAATGTATTTATTATGAAACCAATATATATTATAACAAAAAAAACTCATAATTAAATTGATGATCATTTTGGTAAAGGAATGTGATGATGAATAATGTGATTTTCTGAGTGATTTATAAGGTAGAGAGGATGAAATATTAATAGAAATTAAATAATAAGACACATAGAAATTTAAATTAATCGATGATATTTATAAATTATATTCTTATATATTCTAAATGTTTTAGGAGTACGTGAAATGTATAATGATTGATTATTAGTAGTTCTAATTAAACTATTTTTAAGATTATATTTAATTGTATTAATAACCATAGAAATTTATTTTAGGAAATGTTTATATTTTTCTAGATATGTATTGATGAAAAAATGTTTAAGGAATGGATAATTCATAAGCTTAATATATCCTTATTGGTTTGGAAAAATGGTTTATTTATTTTTAGAAAAAAATTTCAGATAATACTCATAGACATGGAATTAATTATTGGTTTAATATGAAGTTATCAATGGTGTTTTTTATGAATTTTACCTAATCATTGGGTTTATGATATACATATACTAGTATGTGAACTTACAAACTAGTGGTTAATACAATTTTAGGGTTAATACCAATTTAGGTTTAAAGATAGTTTAAAATTTTCAAAGAATATATGATTTCATTATGGATTAATGCCTTTGAGTTTCAAATGGTTTTGGGAAATGATTTTTATGGAGAAAATATGATTAAGGTATATATAATGGGGTATTTGATAGTATTAAATTTAAATATTGTTTGAGGAAAAATAAGAATCATAATATAGCCTATAAGAGTAAGTTTGATGTCATATAACATGTTATATCACAAATTATTTATTTTTCAAGAATACAATTGTATTATTTTAATAGTGATTGATAATTACAATTGTGAGGAAACAATTAATTTATATGTAATTGATGGTGAAGACACAAGATTTTAGTTCCTTTATTTTAATATCAACATTGATATCATTATCATCTTGTAGAAACGAACCAATATTTATTGTGACCTATTAGTAGAATGTTCTAATGAAATTCTAATATTAATAAAACCTATAATAAATACTAATATTGTAGTAAATTATAATTTATTATATTTAAATGATAAACTGTTAAAAAGATTTTATTATTCCTTCTCAATTAACTGTTTTAATTGTTAATAAATTAAATATACCATTTATAAATTATTAATATGATAATAAATTTTATTAAAATATATATACAAATATAATAACAATTTTTAATTATAGATTGAAATGAAAATATATTATTATAAATAAATGGGTAAAAACATTTCAATTAAATAATTTTTCATATATTGTTTTAATATTTAATTAAAAAATAAATTTTGGAATTTTGGAATTTTTTTGAAAAATAACCACAATTTTTAATTTCATATCAATATTTTCCTAAGTTGAATTTATATTATTCTCTAAAATAATTTAATTTTAGGTGAACAATTAAAAATATAAATTTTACTAAAAATGTACTGATTTTGAAAATATCAAGAAGTGGGTAAAACATAAAAACATGTAAAACATTTTTTTCAATATATATTATGATTAAAATATATTAATTTTGAAATATCATTACATAATTATGAATCATAGGTTTAATAACATAATAAATATTTTATAAAGAAATAAATTGATTTAATCGTCATGTATTAAATATTATTTCGGTAAAAATTCTAGTTTTCTGTATATAAAACATAAATTTTATAATTTTTATAAAAAATCATTTTTTATCATGGAAATAAAATACATTGATAGTTTTAACATATATCTATATTTTAAAATTATGAATACATAAAATAAATAAGTTGTTTTATGGGTTAAATGTACTAATGTTAAAATTTATTTTTCTTGAAAAATAAACATTATTTTATAAAATATATTTCATATTTGGAATCATTACGTACAATTTTTTTTAATATGGTTCATTTAATTTTTATTCATTAATCGTAATTTACATTACAAAAATAACATGATTGACACAAAATTGGTAAAATTTTAAATTTTAAGAGTAAAGAATATAAAAATGACTAAATATATAGAAAAAATAAAATACTTGTGATTTATCAATATTATATCATTCCAAACTCATTTATTGTACATTTTTTTTGACTTCTTGAAATCTGAACATGTAATATATTTATATTAAATAGTATTATTTTCAAAAATTCTATTCTCACCACATATAAAAGGGTCTAATCACCAACCATTAAAGGCATCTCAATTAATAATATTTCATCATAATTATTTTTAATTAAACTTATTTTATAATACTATTATAATTCCAGGAGATTATGTTTGAAATATAATATTTTGATACTTTTATTTCCATGGAGTCTTTTAAGAGAAATCCCATGTCATCAATGCAATATCTTTTTTTCTTATATTATTTTATTTTAATTAATACATTCCAAAATAAAAATTTTAGATTCCTATATAATAAAATAGAAATTTTTTTATAATAAATTTTTTTACGGTAAAAAAAAATAAAAATTTACACCTTTTCTCATATTATATTAAACGAAATTCTATGACTATTCTTGCATTTTGTAGAATACTTCCTTCAAATAGTGATTCCATCAATTTTTCCACCATTGAAACTATTTAATGATTATAAAGTGAAATTGATAAATTAATGATACATATATAATATAATTATCATGAAAAAGAGATTAACTACAATAAACCTTCCTTCTCAACAATTCTCAGAGAAATGAAAACACTAACCATGTTGTGTGTGATCTATAAAATCCATAAATAAAAGTATATATTTTTCAAATGGTCTATTTATTTTAATAATATATTTTAAAATATTATCCATAACTATAAAATTATCAAAATAATATTGTTAGGTTTGGTTAATTACGATATTATGATAAAATAATCCACTTTTTTAGTCATTATCATCAATTAATTATTGAATGCACATGTTTGGGTCAGTCTAACCACATACATGATCAATGATGTTAAAGAATATTATGGATGACTGAGAAATATTAATTAATGAAAATATCATATATAAATAAGTAAAAAATGATTTTATTTCGATCTAGAATGGTAATATTTATATAAAACACCATAATTAGGACCCTAATGTTCTTTCATTTAAAATAATTGAAACATGTTATCATTTGGTTTCATCATTAACGTTAAAAAATAAAAATACCTTACAATGAAATAATAATATTTTATATAATTAAAATGTATCAAATTATATACTATGTATAATATTAAAATGATTACCTTTGAGAGAAGATTGATGAATAACACATATATTACGAAATTATTTCAAAGTCATTAAGCTTACTAACACCAATTATTGAAAAAAGATAACAACTTACTATATACAGGAAGATAATAATTATAAATTAATTTTATAAAAGGTTATAGATATGAATAAGTTAATCATATATAATAATATGGAAACATACCAAAACACACATTCCCAAATTTGGTGCTAAAAACATTGTAATTATTTTAATTTTTTTAAATATAAATGAAGTTAACCTAATTAAATAGTTCATTGTATATGAAATTTAAATTTAATACCTTCCCAATTATCTTTTAGGTATAGATAATTTTATAAGTAGGAAATATTAAAACAAAACACATTGAAGATATAATTATAAACTATTATTTTTATAAAATTTAATAATTTTATACCAACATCACGTACACTAACTAGTATGTCAAGGTATAAATCCAAAATATCTGATAATCATATATATGTCCAATACAAAACATTTAAAACGAGAGATATGAAATAAATTACTCAATAAAGATTTTTAAAACCAATGTTAAAATATTATAACTATTCTTGAAAGATTAATTGTGGGGTTTCAAAATCCAAAATAGGAAATTCCTTTCAAAAAAATTATATAAAATATTTATAGAACATAATATCCATTGTGGAAAAAAAATACTTTGAAACAAATCCTGATTTTATATTTGAAAAATTCAATAGTTAACGTTCAAAAATAATAACCCTTTATGGGATATAATGATTCATGGGAAAAATTAATAATTTTATGTGGCCACTTTTATTATTCATGGTATAAAAATCACTAATATAATAAATACCCCTTGATGTAGTTGGGCTAACCCCATCAGTCATTACTACCATAAATAACCAACTGATAAAATTTAAAATATTTTTTAACGCATTCATTTCTCCCTATAAATCCATTAAGAAAATAACCTTTTAAAAACCACATATATGTTTTTTAATTTAAATTTGGAAATAAATACATGTTTAACACAAATTTAAAAATGATTAAAAAAACGAAAATTAATTACTTCAAAAATATTCTAAATAATATAAAATTTCATTGTCAACACTTAAAAACAATTATTGGAAAATAGAATTAAATAAATCACTTCTAAAATTGTATTAAATGACAAATATAACTATAAATCATGGAAATATATATAATCATAAATAAAAATTATCGAAATAAATGTACATTTTATATATATAAATAATATCTTTATCACTTTAAAGAGAACCTTGAATTTTAAAAACAATAATCATTAAGAACATCAATAATATTAAAATAGGAATTTTTTATAATGATTCAAATTAAAATCCATAAAAAACCTCATTTAAAATGAGGGTTTAATAGAAATAGGTTTCCATTAAAAAGAGGTTTGTTTAAATATTAATATATGTTTTATGAAACATTTCCCCTTCCATAAGAATTTGTATGCCACAAAAAAAAATATTTTCATAAAAATAAATTTCTATTTATTAAAAATTTGTTTCAAAATAAAAAGAATATTTATAAAAATAATTTTCTTCCATTACATAATAGTAGTTAAAACCTTATAAATTATCTTATATATTCCCTTATTATAACCTTCTCACTCTATCACTCTCACTCGATAAAGCACAAACATAACCATGTGAAGCATACAATGGTATGAATTACAATGGAACGTATAGTGACCCAAGTTTATAGTACATAGCTATTGAATCATTTGAAAGATAAAAATCATAAAATTATTAAACAAACTTGATATATAGGTTTATATTTTTTGGAAAATTAAGACCATAAAAAATTTTACACATTAAAAAATAAACATTTATTTTAATTTCTTATTCTGTAGCTTCTTAGTGTCCCTTATATTATACTTAGTACAAGTACTCAGACAAGGATATACATCAATGAAATTGGTGAACTAAGAGCCCATTAAGTGTACAGACAATAACATGAATAAATATAAATGGGGTGATTATAACCCTCATCATTACATCTTAATCATGGAATCATCATCATAATCATGAGAGGAAGTATTTGATAAAAGAATGGAATGTGGTGATGTAGAAAAATTAAAAATCATGTATTAGTGGTCAATACCACATATAATTGTGAAAACATATAGCACAATATTAACACATATTTCACATTATCTCATGAGATTCATCAAAATGACCAGTTATTTGGAGCACTATATAATTCTCGAAGCACCTGTCACATTAGAAGATTTACATAATCAACCTTGCCACATAGAACATATATAACTATTAAACATAAAATAACACATTTAATTGAATGGGTTTCATTTCATAAATCATAAATTCATGATTAAAATTTGGGTTTCCCTATTTAATGAGGTAATATAATATGTTTTATATGAATAATCAATCCAAAGTGAGGAAGAATCATTCTCATGATAAGTAAAAGTTGAATTTTTGGAAAGAATATTTGTTTTGGAAAAAACATTGCTTCGGTAAAAAACTATACTGGAAACAAATATATCCTTGAAAAGAATATATAAGGTAAACATAAAGTATATTTATGAAACATTAACGGAAAATATATATGGAAAATATAGTGAAAGAAAGAAAACCCATAGAAAGAGAGCAGGGTTCGAGAATCCACTTACCTTGTGTTGGAGTGTTTTATTCACATTAAAATCCTAGTTAATTAAATTAAATTCATTAATTAACAAAAATATAAAATTTTTCAACAAGAATTATTTTATTATAGTTTTACTTAGTTTATTTATTTCCATTTGAATGAGTTATAGTGTATAAATCTATTATTCAGGAGAGCCCATTCCTTTAGTTTTCATAACCAGGTCGCTTGAATATGTGTATGGGAGTTTATCTAGGTTGGGTATAATTATCCAGAATTAAAATTATTTGTTATTAATGAACATATAATGTTTTAAATGGTTATATATATAATTATTTATTTAAATTTAATGATGTCGAACAATTAGACAAAATGATAGTGATAATGATTTAAATTGTTTTTTGTTGTTTCTCAAAGACCACCAACTTGGATTGTTAAATTAATTATTATTGTGTAATTTAGTTACATCCAGAATATAAAATGGGTTATTAAATAAATGTTAATATATTTAACTAACATTATAGTGGTTTTATAAATATTCATTAACGAGTTAATAGAAAATGAAAACTCATCATCCACATTGTTAGTAAATTGACACCTCACGTGCAATGATTTCATTTTTACAATAAAAGAGAGAGAAAAAAGAGTACGATGATGAATCCTCCATCAACATGAAAATTTAAAGAATATAAAATATACTAGAGTTATTGTGAGCATTTTATTAGAAAAGATGATGAGAGAATAATAAAATAAAATGAAATTAAAATAAAAAGAAAGAGGATATTACATCTTAAATTCTCCACTATGAGAACTTCCCTACAGAACCTAGGTTAGGTGATTTTTTGAGTCCAGAACCACCTGTATGATGGGAAGGGACATAAGAATATTTTTTGGTATAATTTGAATATGGCTAAAAGTAGGAAACTTTTAGTAGAATAGGGATTGATCGGTGGAATTTATAGGGGAGAATATGAGTGTTTTCCCATTATTTAATTTAGTAATTTATTATTTTTCTTCAAGACCACAAATAGTTTTTGAGTTATCACAAAATATTTTAATATAATAATGGGTAGATATATATTATGTTTATTACATTATAAATTATTCAAGGACTTCTGTTTTAAACATATAATGTATATATATTGTAAATTAACATATTTTACTGTTCACAAAAAACATATATTTTAGAAAAATACTAAAATTCAACCTATAAATGATTTTACATTAAAAATTAAAAAATTTACTCCATTTTATGAAAATATTTTTCTTTATTTGATAAATTTAATTTATAATTAAAATCATCATTTATTCAAAAAAGACAAAATTTAAATTATAAGAAATTTTATGACACTTTCAAAAAATAACTAAGGTCAAATTAAATTATTTTATAATCATAACACCCGAAAATAAGAATTTATCAATAAATTTTATAAAAAATAAATTTTATATTATATCATTATATGATTTGAAATATTACGAATAAATAATATATCACCTACAAAAATACCAATACGTAATTCATTAATTTTAAAATTTTTATTTACTAATTTCATGATATAAATATATTGTATTTTCATTCATATGATGCCCAAAATTTTATTTGTTCTTTCAAAGGTGATGTTATTGTTCTATTGGATGGATTACTATTCCTATGAGTCATGTTACTATTCTAATGGTCATGTTACTATTACATCTATATAGGTTCCTTAATTTTGGAAAAATCCTATTATTTAATGAATTTTAAATTATAATGTTTTTATTGTGGTATCTATGTCATTTTATGTTATTGATACTATGTGACATAATAATAAGAATGTATAAATTCCCTTGATAAATTTTTGGGTCGTTATCGAACACCCCTAGAAATTTACGTACATTTAATTTTATTCTTATATTTAAATATTAAATATATGAAGGTTGTAGTATATATACAAGAGATTTAATAAAATATTTTTTATTGTGACATTAATATATAATATATATTCTATTTTAATCCCAAATATTTTTCTCATTTAAACTCGGTTCCTCCAATGAGGTAGCGCGTTTTGTGTGATGAGGAAAAGGTCTGACAAGAATCACCACCAAACTCTTTTTCCAGAGAGGTTTTCCTGTCAACATAATCATTTTTTTTCAATCCATTATGTGTCATTATTCATTAAAGGAGAGTTGGATTAACTTATGGGGAATGGGTAATTCACACCTTTCGTATTGTAAAAGAAGTTCCACAGTCGGATAGTGTCATCAGGTGATTGTGTGGGGTCAATCACTTGTTCAATTAGCCCTCCTTAGATATGAATTCATCAAATGGTCTCCAATTGGTGTATTCATGGAGCCAAATACATCCAAAGATCCTGGTATCCTTGATTCATAGACCTACTTTCCAGAGGCAGGCGCTCGTCGAATGATGATTTAGCCAACGACACTTAAGGACTCCATTGGTCTAGAAGATGGGAAGTCGGACTCACCACACCCTTTAAGGGGAGTATTATTTCCAATTTTGGGACAATCTTCTAGATTTAATTCATTTTTCATATATATTTTTGAATCTCGGGTTCATTCTGGAACAGTGTGTCCATGGGAAACCCCTCGTTGGTAGGATCACTGTAGGAATATATGGATTTGATGCTATGGAGGTGATGTTGACTTCAGCTATACAACAAGGTATTATAGAGTTTATTATCATCTAGGGGATGGAAGGTGACTAAATGTTGGGATCAGACCCATATTATGGCCTTTATATGTATCCTCAGGAGAGGAATCTGAACTCCTGTAGTTCGGATTTTTTAGGGCTTACGCGTGGAAACTGCCTATTTGAGGGGTCATGGTTGGGTGAGCCCTTTTTTAAGGGTTCCCATAAGACCACATGAGACATGCTCAGTGTGATAAACAAAAGGATTTCACAGATTCAACAAAGCCACCCAAATTTTCAACATTCGTTGGTGGAAAAGGTCTCACCTACGGTGGAGACGGTCCACGTGCTTCCTCTACTACTGGTGGGAGAGGGAGAGCCTATGGTGGATGAGTCTAGGGAGACCATGGGTGAGGGTGAGAAGCAACGAACCCTTTAATGTGAGATGAAATTAATGTTCATGCGGCTCGGTCCTAGAAGATTGGGGTCTTACCTTAGTGTGAGTGCCCCAGACCACCTTCTGGGATGGGGAGGAGTGGCATCCTCATAAAAAGGGTAAGTGAACCTATCCCATTTTAGTGATAACCATTCCTCATCGAATGGAAATGTAGGAAATCACCCTTAATCCCTAGAACACGTAGTTTCACGTCGGCATCCCAACATTGGACTTTGGGTTATCATGGGAATGTAGACCCACATACATTCTTAAAGCATGAACTGTTGTGGGGAGAACATTCTTGACTCTTCTTACTATGGGTATGCAGACTCAAAGGGGCACGATAATGCACCCGATGGTCTGATCAGACGGGTCTAGTGGTTTTGGAGGAGGCTTTGGCCTGATGTTAGGGGACTGGTTCTTGGAGGGACTATAGAGGACTGGACAGTAATGAAGGGGTGAGATTGGAACTAGGGGAAACAATTAATGAAAATATCCTATTCTACGTACTGATTTCCTATTCATGATGGGAGATACTCCGTATGAAGATGTGGTATGTGGGAAGATGGGTCATCCGCATAACGATGCAGTTCGCGTGCATTGGTATGGACCACCACACACCATAGTGGTACACAGTTCTTTAAGTCACATTGTGTTCCATCTGTGTACTTGTGCAGAATGTGGTTCTAGGTTAAGTCCATGTAGTGATACACTATGAAGAACAAAATTTTGAAGGATGGTCTGGGGGATTTTATTTCACAAGGAATCCATTTGTGATGAATATGTGGTTCGTAATTTCACCATTTGGGTTCATAGTTTTATTTTTTTATTATTTCCACCCATTTTATTGTTCAGGGCTGGCTATACCTACAGGAAGTGTGGTTCGTGATTTGAGCTTCGTTGATTCAAGCCTGAAGCCAGAATCTTCTCTGAGTTCGTTATTCCAACATTTTAGTACCCTTCAATATTTCTTCATCTATTACCTCTCAATTCTATAAATGTTCCTTTTATAGAGCATCACAGAGATCGTATCTATGGGCATGGGGCACCATTTTTGGAGGACCAAGAAGAGATATCTTGACATAGGGAAGGCTAGGTCAACTGTGGTTTGCAGAGGTTGTGGTTCACGATCATGGTTTTCGAAACCCTTCCGGTTTGCTTCACCCGCGAATTGCTGAATTTTTGAGATATTAAATATATGTCCTTAGTGAAGATGAGTCCATCAGTGGAATGGTTTGTGGTCCACTGTAGATACACAATCTTGCTATTTTTCTATCGTTCCACATACTGGTTGTTCGCGATCCAGGCAGTCCACGAACCCTTCCTAGATTTGGTACATGGGCCACTTAAATTACATTGAAAATATGAATTACATCATGGTTATTATGAAATTTGTAACTCCATTTGAGTCCATTCACCTTTCCATACTTGAAGGAGCACTTTCTTCATTTCGCAAAGTTATTGTTGGAGTGTCTACTTCCCTCATAAAAATTTTTCAGACCTTATAAATGAAGACCATCAGAATAGTGTCTATTTGGATCGAAAAGGGAATTATTCTGATGTAGAAGCAGTCCTGAACTGAAATGGTTCATGTGGTAGAATAGACATGCCCAGTAGGATGGGACCACACCAATATACATGGACCATATCAATTTTCTTTTTTACATTTATCATGGGGAAAAGTGCTCTCGAATTCCCCATCTTCCTCTGCATTTTCATTAAGTTCGTCTTGAAAAAAATGCATTTATTGAACCACATTGTATGTCCCGCAAAATGAAAATTTCATTATTTTTCTGTCTACGTACCGAATTTTTGATTTCATGAACAGCTTGGTGGAATTTTAATATAAAAACATGGATTCCTCGTAAGAAAACACTATGCTTCTTGTGTGTCCTCATACCGAGCTTGATTTGGAAAACCAAAAATTAAGACATATTAATCTGAATTTGATCTTTTAATCCAAAACCCTTGAAAATAAACATAATGAGGCCCAGTTTCATGTATTCCACCTTCCTCAAACCATTCTTTTTGACAGCCAATGATCCATAGGCCAGTGCCTCGCAGGTGATTCAGGTACCAGTAATGTTACATGGTGATATGATTTTGTGTACCATGCAGTATGTGGGGTTGCTTCTGCACATTATGTTGTATGTGGGATGTGCCTATCGTGTACCATTCTCGAGAACAGTATGGAGAGCCTTATGAAAAGATATTTTTTTAATTACTCTATCCACTCTTCTATAACCTTTATTCAATAACTTTTATTATACTATCTTTTTCTGAATTTTGGACCGTATTGTACATGCGATAATGGATGCTTCTTATGAGGCTACTATTAATACCCCTCTTTATACTAATGATTAAGGATCTAGGAACATAGTATCTTTTTTCAACAATAAATCATTTTTCATCCCATTTCAAAAATCTTTGGCGAATATTATTATAGCGAGCCAATGGGAGAACCCGGTTTCACACAGGCATCCTTATTATGGGTTTGGTCTATTTTCGGACACAGTGATCCCAACACCAAATTCCACTGATCAGCATACCACCTATACAATCAATACCTCTATTTTGAAGTTATTGATTTATTCTAAGGTTGGTACATTTCTAGAGATACCACCATTGGGTCTTTTCTTAATTACGCACCTGGAACATTAGAGGGAGTGCAATGGAAGCCCGACTAGACATCCCACTGTTATTAAAGAATTGTGTCGGAAGCTATAGCGAACGAGAATCATCGTTTGTCTGCCAAGCGCGATCTTCATCCTAGATCATCTTTTGCCTTAGATTGGATGTTTCTATTTTAGGTTCTCCATAGTTTCAAAGAATTCTGAACCGAGCTATAGACTGTGGGACTGTACGAGGCTTTATGGGATTCTCAAACATAAACCCACCATCTTACAACATTTATTTCACAACTATTAACCAGGTGGATTCCAGACACCAATACATTCCATTTGACCCACATGGAGGTTGACAACATTCTTTTAGACATCTGGATAATTTTAGGATTCCCATTGTTGGGGAAATATATGATTAATTCCTCCATCCCTCCTCTAGTTGGGATGATGAGGAAAGAACCACCTCCCCTCTTTATCTAGAAAACTCATCATTCATGAAAAATATGATTTTGAAGGAAAGTGATCTCTGTTATAAGTAGGAAATTCCTTTTGATGACTGGTTTGGAACTTTTGTTAAGCGTACTGGTCTAGAGCCCGATACTTGGAGAACCTGGGAATGTTCTAACAAAACCACCAAAAGAAAAGCATGTACTTATTGGCCCATCTAGGAAGAGGAGGATTTCAAAAAATGGGGATGGGGCATCATCCCTAAAGTCATTCAATTATTTTGACTAGTGGCTTCCCAAGCTAGGTTTTTGAGCGGGTGGCTCTTACCAGTTTGGAAATCTGATGGTGTAAGAGCCTCAACGTTTATCATGGAATCTCTTTTGGCTACCCGCAGATGTATCAATTTAGATATCCCAATGTTGTCCATGATGTACCACCTACTAGGTTGAATCCATAAGGGGGGACACCTTACCTGATGATTGGTTCGTTCAAAATTCTTTAGGGATGGATTGGAGCCCACATAAGAGGTTATTCCTTTATAAATTCATTACCAATTCCACATTCCCCCATCCAACTGTATCATTAGAGCACTAGAAGGGTTATGCCAGTGGCATGGGATTTACAGGATAAACAAGAGGAGAAAACCAAAAAGAATGTCCAAGACATAATGGTTCGTCTCAATGTTTAAGATTGTTTCTCTTATCACCCTTATGATACAACTACTGGTACTGTTACAAATAGTGCATCTGAAGACTATGTAAACTGATGTTTCTTCTTTTCTTTGAAAGAAGGTGACCTGGTCCCTCGTATAAGAGGGGATCTTATTTTCAAGGGATATGCACCCTGCATTTTTAGTTTTTAATTTAACCATGTTCAGAAATTGTTCCATCCTACTCTCAACAGTGTTAGTTAGGAGAAACAACTCATGATATCCTGCTAACTATGGATAATGTTTACTTGGGAGGAAACCCAATGCTAGGCCAGATGTCTGGATCGTAGGGATTACATCACCTTCCTTATAAATAACTATTCTGAGTCCTATTTTAAATCATATCATGATGGCCAATTAGCCGACCTGGAGCCTATAGTGATAGATTCAAAAGGATCTATGGAAACGGTAATGTTGAAACAAAAGGGAGTTGTTGAACACTCTCGAACAAGAGAAGTCATCCTGCCCCCACCCCCCCACTGAGGAATGTTGTGAATGTTGGGGTAGTGACCTCATGGGTGGCTGAAAAATATACTAAAGATACTGTTGGGAGATCACAATCTGTTCCCCTTGAGCCCCATTTTCCATTGTCTTGGAGGCAATAGGACCTTCTGGAAGTCCATCCATATACTTTTGACTGGTCCCCTCACGATTTATGAAGGCTCTTCCACACTTGGGAAGTTTGTATTAATATCATTGGATAGGTGTCAACACCCGCTGAACTATCTTATAATGATGATCCAAATAGGGTTAGTTGCGACCATAAGGACCTTGAGAACCTCATCCACTCCTCAATTGGTCACCACAAGTACTCGCATCATGTACTTTTCATGCTGCGACGAGAAACCATTGATGAGGATGAGGACATCATTATATCACCTTTTGAAACTACCACAGAAAAAGATTCATACATGATCACAACACCTCCTAAACGTTTCTCTTGTCGAGGTCTTGAGTTTTTAGGGACACTTGGTAAATATTTATGGCTGTTGAAACCCACTCTGTTCCCTTGAACTTACCCTCCAACACTGAACATCCTAATTATTTATGCATTTCCAGATGCTTGGAGAGTTTGGGATGAATTGAGGGTGAGCGCCTCAAATGAAGATATATGGAGACTTTTTCAAAATGGACACTTTGACCTTCTAGGCTTTGGGGTAGCCATTGCTCCTACAGATATTTCTACTAAAGAAGAGCCAGAAGATGTGGCTTCTTATTTTAATGAGATAGACATGTCTATCCACACACCTGTAGACATGAATTACTGGTTGGACTATGTGGAATTGATGGATGTACGCCTGCGACTAATGGTATAGATAGATTATTTAAAACGTCTACCCTTATGTTCTTTTGATGCGAAAATTCTAAAGGTCCCCCTCCCCTATTTATTTTATAGGGGCCTACAGTTTCTCAAAAAATTGATTTTCCCCGATTTATTCTCCTAGTGGTACTACAGTTGGGGAGTGTGCATTATCAATGGCAGGGGGTACTGCGAACGGATATCCCGAAGCCCAAGAACATATGGAGACGGTCATTGTGGGCCCTTCCAAGGAACTTCCTCCTACAGCTTCTCTTGTTGGTCTTATTCATGATCCATCCCCCTAACTATCAAAGAAGTGCAATCAAGCCTCCCTGTTGTCAAAGCGTACTCGGAGGGGGTGACAAGTAATTTATTATTCACCTATATATTTATCCATGTAACCATATATTGTCGAATCACAGGTGCATTAACATACTTTGACAGAGGGAATATCAGTAACCAGACAACAACCACTCATTCATCTATAACCCCTATCCCTTTTACGGCAGATAATGGGTCTCCATCATTTGTGGCTACTTCAAATTTGGAAACAAGGTCATATGAAGAGACAGGGGGCAATGTTGACCCCTTAGGTGTGCTTGTTCCCACTCGAATAATCTCTGCCCCATTAATGGAAGGACATCTAGAATCTAAGGGCTCACTTGACCATGGTGATTTGAATCTCATAAGGACAGACAAGGTAGTCTCTATAGAAAGGGATGATTCCAGTGGTGAGCCCCATGTAATACTATATTTTGGAGGGGCGTAAAATTTCAAGGGGAAAATCAATCTCAATCAAATATATTTTCCTCTATAGAGGGAGTCACTTTAGAGACTGATATTCTGTTTTCTCATGGTGGCTCTAGGGAAGTCCCAATCGGGGAGGCTGATGTTTTGACCCCTAAAAATTTCGAGCAGGCTATCATTCATTTTTCTCCATTTCTATGAGGAGTTATGTTTTCTACCCCATGAGGTTGAGACTAGTACCCTTATATATATTGACTATCCCTATAGTCTTTATATTTATCCGCAACCTTTTTACGGACGCCTTGCTGTCTACTATTTCAACCGATCATGGAATTGGGAATTCAGTACTCCCGAGTAACCACAGAGTGCAATTGATGATTTTAGATGTAGCACCAACTATTTTTGATAGTGGTAATACTATGGGGGTGAGAGTTATTGAAGTTTTCTCCTCCCTATCCTCAGAATAACAATCAAAATCATAGGTAATAATGGTGGATTCCCTCTTTTATCAACCATTACAATTACTAGAGATGAGGCTGTTGTAGGGACAAGTTGTGTTGTAGCTAATGGATCTAGTCCATATCTTGTGAAATTCATTCTTAAATATATTTCATCATCACTGAGAAACTCCGAGACAAATCAAGAAATCTTGGTCGATCTTCTTCCGATTCAAAAAATGGAATGGAGGAACATTTGGATATTTATTTCTCAGACACCATTGGCTGAGATGCCTGTGAAATTTCCAAAGTAGATCTACCATTTTTTGGTTCTGGGTTTTAGTGGATTTTATTATCAAGGTATTCAAAATATATTAAAGTAGGTGGTCACTACATGGGAAGCAACTTTTATGATCTGATATAAACTTTCTGAGACAGAGTCGACAACTTATCTTGCTACCACACAACATGTTCTTATTCAGGAAGCTGCTACTCATGTTGGAACAGTTGCATGTTTGAAAAACTAATTCATGAAACAATATTCATTGATAGAACAACTATACCAATATGTTTTGAAAAAAATCCATAACCTCGAGCTTCTTAAATAGGAGTGGGCATGGACCATAGTCGTCGTTGAATAAGGGTGATGGAAAATGTAAGGTTAAATGAACCGCTTTCAATCCATGAGGGACTCGGAGACACTACAAGAAAGAACGGAGGCCGAGACTGCAAATTTATTGAATCTTTTCTAATGAATTGAGTAGTTTCATCAATCATTAATGCAAATTTTTAACTCTATTGAACATCTCTTGTTTCAATCCTGTCTTGTTTATAAGGAGAAAATCTAGGTTGTAGTTTCCCTCCATATACTTTTTGTGAAATATGATGGAACCAATTATCCTTCGAACACTTTTTATTTTCATTTTCCTATCATTTGAAATGATTAAAATTAATCACATAAGAATAATTTTGATTAGGTATTCATTTTAAACCATTACCAGTAAAAACAAACAATAAACATGGGCTCAATTTTTGGTTGGAGTCATGGGACTTAGAGAGTGTAGTTCGACTATTACTAAGGTCATATGGAACAACCTCACTAATTTTTTTTATTTATTTTATTACCCTAAATTTTTTCTAAGCCTTATTGGCATGGTATTAGGGTTATAACTAACCTTTTTCATAGGCCTCCCTTTGCGGTTTTTTTACTTATCAATCTGTACATCTATTTATATTGCCCAAACCACACATTTTTTTAGAAAACCATACATGGAATAGTTTTAACCTATTGATACTTGACTTTTACCCATAGGTTCCTTCTACATATTATCACTCTCTCAATTATGATTTTTTTTTCTTCTATAGAAGTTCACAATTATACCAATCAACCATAATAATGATGTTTTAGGTCGACTAGCATTGACCAAACTTAATGGGGCATGTGCCTCAATTTGGGATTCATCCTATGGGATTGTTCTAATATCCTTCAGACATTGATTATGGATTTTTCATTAACCTAAATGTGTGAATATTGGACATTCATGAGGCTCGAGAGCCGTTTTTGGCGCACATAAGTATGAAAGACTCTCCTAGGGACGAATTTTCCTCTGATTGATAGTCATTTTATCAGCAACATATGAAGAGAAACTAGGGAATAATGTGCATAGTCAAGAAAAGGTGTTTACATGACACTCAACTTCTATTTCCGATGACCTTGGTAGGACCTACAACACTTTTAATATATTTTTATGTTGGGAGCCACAGTGGTTTGATGGTCTGAGTAATGGAGTCTAAAAATATTAGGGACATTCATATCGGCATTGAGTGGGAAACTATTCCAGCACGGTTCTTACTTGCGTGAGAGAGAGTTGTTGAATGGTCAGTTCAGTTAGAAGTCTTTTTATGTCAAGGGAAATTGGAAAAAGGAATTTATGTATGTCATTATCCAGAAAATTTTCAAATATTGGGGTGTGACGAGACATGAATGTCATCCAATTGTATAAAAACTAGAAAGAGCTCTCCTGAGAATGAATTTTCCATTGATTGACTGATGTTTTGTTGTTGGTATATGCAGAGCCATAGAGGAATGATTTGCATTATCAAACAAATGTTTCTATAGGACATTTACCTTCCATCTTCGATGGACATGAAGGATTATGGAGATTGGGAACATTCTAAATATGGTACGTGAACTTGGAAAAGGTTTACTCTTTAACACAAATAGGGGGCATTTTTAAATAAACTTCATTGTGAGAAACCTAGAAGTGAGTGGGGGAAAACATCTTTTGTATTAAGATCAACATCAAATATATGGACGGGGTATCTCTAGAAACCACAAAATGGACCAGAGATGAATCGGGCCCACATGTTCTAATATATACAGGATGTGTGTAGGGAAGAAAATGTAAACCATGACATTGAGGGCCCTTGAATTAGGAGGGATGGAACGAGGTATAAAATCCATTGGATGTACTGAGATAGTAGGGGACTCTCTTGGGGACTAATTTTCCTTTGTTCGATGGCCAGGTTTTATGGTCAACATAAGCAGAGCCACCGAGGCATGATGTGCATAGTCAAAAAACGGTGTCTGTAGGACGTGGCCTCCCTTCTCAGATGGCCATGAATGACTATCATGATTCAATAACTATTAGAACATGGGGTTTGAGTTATGGTAGGAGTTTATTTGGACATATTGGAAACATTTGAGATTCAATTTACTCATGGAATTACGTATCCCTTACATAGATCTAACTCACATGCAGGGTGAGGCGTTCGTCCAATCATTAGCTGTACACTATAATTTAATGTTGTTTGGCCAGGACGTGGGGTTCCTCTCAGGGAAGAGAACCATGACATAGATTTTTGGTTTTTTTTCAAGTACCATGTTCCTAGAATGTTTTATAATAATTTCACGGTGGATCTCTCTCTAATATCCCGAAGTTCATGTGTGCTATGATCGGTGTGAGAAACAAGGGATTATAAGGATTCATGGTTATTACCTAAGAATAGAAAAATCAACATCAGATGGAACTTTATGCATAAACAGTTGCTATGTAATTTAACATCATACATCTAGGATGATTTTTTCCTCGTAGTTTAATATCGTGCGGTAAGGACATGATGTTGTGAAATTTAGAGTCACGCAGTTATGATGATTATATTATCATATAGATATTTAATAGCACTGAGATATTCGCAATCAGGATGCTCTATAATTCCTTATACATGATCCCTGATAGAATGTGTAAACCATAGTCCTGGGGGAATTTTGAATCAGGAGAGATGATAGGGGGCTTGAAATCCATTCGGCGTACTGATATGGCAGAGGACTCTCTCAGGGATGAATTTTTCTTGATTGATGGCCATTTTTGTTGGAAACATATGTAGAGACACTGGGTCATGATTTTCATAGTCAAACAACAGTGTCTCCATGAAACTGGCCTACCATCTCAGATGGCCATGAAGGATTATGTGGATCCATGTTTTCCTAGTGTATGGTGTTTCAAAAATGAGAAATATGTGTCTATGAATGGTGATAATATCCATATCATGATTACTAGTGAACTTGTGGAACTTAAAATAGGTATGACTCAAATTTATAGGTGGAATCTGGATCATTTGACTTCTCATGAGTGGGGGGTATGTGTGGGATCTTGTGAAACTGAGAATTTGGCCACACATAACTCTTAAAGAATTTCCCTATTTATTATCTTCTGATTATGTCCTTTCATGGACTCCCCGTATAATTATGACCTAAAAATGGGTTGGGGGGAATTTTTTATGGTGGCTAGGCTGGGATGCCAAATTCAGGTGTCACTACGTATCCTACAAGAGAAGGAATCAAGTTGCACAAAGTTTTGAATGTTCCCTATACCAATCCATCTTGGTCCATGTGTAAAGAAATGTGAGCGCATTTATTTTCCAGTTGCTGGGCCAGGATGCAAAATCTAGGAGTCACTATGTATCCTGCAAGGGAAGGAATAATTCCATACGTAGATTGAAATGTTCCATGTATCGACCTAGCTCAGTCAATGTGTAGATTCATTTTTGTTTCATTTGTTGCAGGTTTCAGTTTTACCATACTTTACTATAAATTTTTTTAATAAGGAAATACTAACCAACGATCCTAAGCTTAGGTGATTTATTCTCGATGTGATAAACAAGGATTGGACAAAGGGTTTCCTTTGTTAGTGTTCGGAGAGTAATTTTTTTGTGCAGGTATGGCCATGGTCGAGGATCTAGGTGTCGCTACGTATACCACAAGAGAAGGAATCAAGCCATACATAGTTCTATGATAGGTTATATAGTTTATCGTCATGGAATTAAGATTCATTGTTCCATGTAGTTTAACGTCTTATATTGGGGACGTGAGACATAGTTTAAAGTCATTATTCCTAGAAGATTTCCAAACATTTTAGTGTGATGTGGAAATGACCATGACACATATTTTATGGTCTTAGAGTTTGGAGTACTATGTGGTGATACCATACATTTTAACATCATGTTGGTCATGGAAAAAAATAATATCTTAGGGTCATACAGTTTGGACCAAGGCTTCCTGGAGCTACAACTCATAGTTTATGGTCATAGAGATTGGACCACGATGTGGGGTATTATAATTCATAGTTTAGGGTCATAGACATGGACCAAGGATTCATGGTGCTAAAACTCATAGTTTCAGTTCATAGAGTTTGGACCACGATGTGGGGGTATTATAACTTGTAGTTTAGGGTCATAGAGCTTGGACTAAGGTTTCACGGTGCAACAACTCATTATTTATGGTCATGGAGTTTGGACCATGATGTGGGGGTATTATACCTCATAGTTTATGTTCATAGATCATGGACCATTATGTGGCGGTATGCACATTTCCATTACATGAAATAAATCTTTATAAGCTTTTCATTTATGGGAGCCATGATGAGTTGTCCATCCCTTGATATTAGGGTGTATTATTCATTGTAATAGACCCTATGTCTGACATATGGTCCATCTCACTTTGGTTAATTCTTTGGAGGATTATTCCTAAGTATCATATATGCTCAAATAACTAACACCATTTATCCTTCGAGGAAATATCAAAGGCAACCCTTTTTTTAGAAGATTCGTGTGATCTAATTTTGGTAGATTTTTAAATGGTGTAGAGTGTGAAGCCTTTTTTCATCTATCAATTTCAAATCATCAAACTGTCTTTGGGATTTATCATCAATTTAATGTTGATCTCAACTATCCTAACAAACTGATGGCAATTGGATTTCTATAGGCAAAACTGCCTCTTCCCCATATACTAGTGAAAACGGGGTAACCCGGGTGCTAGTGCGGGTCATGGTCTGGTAAGCCCAAAAGGCGTAAAGGGTCTTATCTGGACATGATTTCTTATCCTTATCTAGCATATTTTGGAGTATGTCGGACAAAGTCTTATTGAAAACCCTTATATGCCCATTGGCCACCAGATGGTAGCAGAATGACCAGTTGTCTTTTATTTCATACTCCCTGTATAACATGTCCAACTCAGTAGAGCTGAAGTTGGTGCCCTTGCCCGTAAGTATTATATGAGGGACAAAAACAATATGGTAATGATTTTTCCTTAAAAAAGCTAACAATTTTTTTCCCCGACTTATTTAAGGGGAATGTATTCGGCCCATTTGGAAAATAAGTCATTTTCTATGAGTATGGAGATGAATTGTCTTGCTATTGTGAGAGGATATGGTCCCACAACACCCATCCCCTAGGCGGCGAATGGAAAATAGTACTTAGATATATGATGTAAATCTGGGGGATGGGGTGTACAATTGGAATAAACATTAAAGGATTGTATCTTTTTGGTGAATATGGAACAATACTATATCATAGTGGTCCAGTAGCAGCAATGCCTTAAAATTTGGTGAGAGAGCTTTGCTTCGGAATGGTGCACTTCACACGCTATGGCATGCACTTCATTCATGATAGTAGCAGTCTATTCTATTTAAATTAACATGATAAGGACTCCATCAAGGGATCATTTGTAGATAACCTTACCATTGTTTGCCCCATTGTAAAATAAAATTTTCACATCCTGTCTTTAGACCAGTTCCCTTCCATACCTATCTGGGGGGAGTTCCAGATTCTGAAGGTAATTAGAAATGGCAATCATCAAGACCGTTGTGTGACCATAAGGATAAAAAATAAGGGTAATTTTTTCAATTTCCTCCGTATTTATCTGGATAAACGGCAAGACTATCCGGTAGTGGGAAATACTAATGACTGTTTCATCCCGTTTTGGATCAACCAAGGTTGTGGTTTCCTTCTCCAAAGATTTGGCTTGAAATTTTTGTGACTGGGGGATATAGGTCAACGTTTGATATAGTGGGAATTATGCCATCAGTTTTCGAACATGGTTCATCAAGGGGTACAATACTTCTTTCTTAATGTCATTGCCACCATTGACATGTTTGATGACTAGATCTAAATCAAAATTTATCTTTAGGTGTTTGTCTTTCAAATGAAGTGACAGTTCTATACCTGCAATGAGGGCGTAGTATTATGCATCATTATTTATACACCATTCCGAAAGTGAGAAATTGTAAGAAAAGATATATTGTTTTTAGGGGATACAAGTATAATTCCTAGCCCCACTTTGTTGTGGTCTGGATTCTCGATCATTTTCCCAGTCAGGCTTTTGGAAGCACCATCGAAGTAAATTTCCGATGTCTGGGAGTTATTCTAGATGGAGAACACTTCTTCATCAGGATGATCATCATCGAAAGGTATTGTTTCTTATAAGGGGTTCTCGTACATGCATTCTACTAGTTCCAGGGATTTGATTTCCTTCTGGGGTATGTACCTCATGTCAAACAATTTTATGATGACTGCCCATCATGATAGGTGTCCATTTAGCATGGTATGGTTGAAGATATATTTGAGTGGAATGCAGTAGGAGACTTGTTGGACCTCATGTTGATGCAGGTAATTTCTGAGTTTTTGAACCACGAATATTAGATCTAGGTGGATATTTTCAATTTTTGAATGCGGAGATTCATTATTAATCATTGTTCGAATAAGTTAATAGAGGATTTTCTTGTTGTTTTCATCATTCATTTATGTGAGGAAGGCACATATTGACCATTCCAGGCTGGTTACGTAAAAAATGAGTGGTTTCCCCTCAACTGGCAGCATTAACTATGGTGGGATTAGGATATATATTTTTATATTGTCAAACTCTTATTGGAAATCATTATCTCACTCAAATGTAACTCCTTCTTCATTAGAATGGTGAAAGGTAAATATTTACCCGCTAAGTTGTCCATGAGGAGATGAATGTAGGCAAGGTTCTTATGGATGCCTCTCAAATCAGTGAGGTTCTGAGGTGGGGAAATCCCAAGGATGGATTTTTTCTTCTTGGGGTCGACATTGATGTCGCGATGGAGTATGACGAAGCAGAGGAATTTTTCAGAGTTAATTCCAAGGTGCAATTTAAGACATTAATCTTAAAATGCAGTGCCACCATTTTTTGAAGATAGTTTCATGATCAGCTAGGTGGTTTCAGCACTGCCATTACGTAACCACAAAATCATCAATATAAAACATGAATAATATTTCTAATAAGGGCATTAATATATGATTCATGGAGTGCTAATATGTGGCACCCAACTTTTTTATACCAAAGGGAATCAATTTATAGAAGAACACTCCATGAGGGGGCCTAAAGAAAGTGTCTTCTTCATCCCCTAGGCCATACATATCTTCTTGAATCTAGAATAGACATCCATGAAAGAGATGGATTCGTATCTAGCAATTTCAATGATCAAAACTTTTGTCATTAGGACCGAGAAGTCATATTTTCTGAAATACCTATTAAAGTCCCTGATGTCAATGTAGATTTGAATCCATCTATTCTTTTTTTTGATATTTACTATGTTTTCTAGATAGATCAGATACTAGAACACCTATATGAAGTTGGATTTGATCATATTGTCATCTTTATCCTCTATTTGGCAGCATGTGTTGGGTGGGTCCTTCTATCCACTTGCTTATATTCCTGATGGTATTTTGGTAATCCAATATTATGAGTGGTGACCTCAGGATTGAGGCCTGGAATTTCTATATAAGTCTAGGAAAACAAATCTTTATTATACTTTATGAATGATTTATATGCCTCCTTTCCATTTATGGGTATATCCACACTGATCAAAGGTGGTCTTGGTTTGTCTTTGGTGCCCAATTTTATCTCTTTATGTTCATCGATTGTGGTGGAGTCACCTTCATCAAATGCAGGGGGCATCTTTGATGTCTTCTTCTTCTTTTTCTTCTTTTCCGTCATCTTCATCATATTCATCTTCCTCATCTTCTTCCTCTTCTTATGCAGAGTGGATTCTCAAAAAAAACTGTCCAATATTTGGAGGGAAATCATCTCATGCCTTACCGATTTAGGTGTGTGTAGTTTGGGGTCCAGAGGACGGGTCAAAAGAATCTTTGGTAGGGATTTTCCTGACATCCTGGGAGTCAGCTTGCATATTCGTGTATTTGGGCTTTGCAACCGCAACAGAGACCATGATAAAAATTGATTCTGTATTTGGATTTGAACTTATGAATTCAACTTGGCTGATAGGTAATACATACTCTTCCTCAATCTTCTAGAGGGGGTTAGTGGGTTCCATTTCTAATCCATTTGGGGAAATAATCCAACCAATGTGGTTGGCCGAAGTAATTTTCTTCTGATTTATAGAACCCTGTGTCAATATATTGTGAATCAAAGGACTCAAATGGGGATTTATCAGCATGAAACGTCCCTTTTTTTCACATTACTGTTGTCTTTGATGTAATAATGGTTTGATGACATAATTACAGCGTGATGATGCTTCCAAGGCCTCACTAAAAAACATTGCTGGTTTTACATTGTCACAGTACTAGGAACTTAGAGTCTAACATGAGGTCTCAAAGCCATGTCTTATGCTTGATACATCCAAATGGTTTCTACATGCTTTTATCATATCCCATCAGAGTTGTAGTTTGGAGTGTTATGTTGTCTTCATCATATGCCAGATGATGAAGCTTTTGCAGCGGGAGGAGATTGACTCCAAAGCCATTTTCGATGAAGATTCTTTGGAAAATAATTCCATTTATCATTCCGTACACATATATGAATTTTATATTCCCATGAATGATTGTTTCTTCATCCATGTCTATGAAGGAGATGACATCGTGACATTCTTTGGGACTGGTCTCTGTCCGATAGACTTCATCTGCTACTACATTAGACACAAACACCTGGGGACCTGGTATGGTTTCGATGAGTTCCTCCCTAAGATCCATTGACAGACTTAAAATATCCATGATTGATAGTTTTTATGGTATATAATCCATATACTTTATAATATCATATATATTATCTAAAGTTCAGTGCCTCCTGGCTCGAGGTTTCTCTTTCACCGACACTTTAGGGGCTTGGGCATTAGACATAGGTGGTTCATCCCCTATGATAGGAGATGGTGGTGCTACGGCCCATTATAGGTTTGGCCGAACTGGTCTACCCATATTCCTTGGGAAATTCGATATTTTTTCTTCCCATGATAGATACTTCAATATAATTGGGTTAGTGTTTCTTCTTACGGGAGAGAAAGAACATTATGGTTCTTGTTGTGTCTGCTGAAGGGTCCTTCCATGAGATTCTACAATATTAATGGTTTAACATATAGATGGGTTGGGAATTTGATTCTTCCATGTTCATGTATTCCAGGAATCCTCTAGGTTATGCATCCTCTTTCTCCGGCTCACTGGGTTGGAATGAGTGATTTGGGTTCGTGGCCATAGTAGCCATCCAAGAAGGGATCCATCAAGTGAATGACATTGATGGAGTCGAAGTCCAGTTCATGATATGTTAATGTTTCCATCTGACTATCTCCTTTTGATGGTGTTGTTTGGTGGGGTGGTTCCCATTATTCCATTTTGTGGTGTGGTGCCCGTAGTATGATGTTTATTGGCTTAAAGTCCAAAATTGTCAAAATCAAATTCATCTTTGGTGTCATCCCATCTTCTTGCATCTAGTTTCTACACTTCTGGCCTTAAGAGTGCCGCATGACTGAAGTGGACAGTTGTGTTGTATTAGGAGATTTTGGGGGCATGGTCATTATATTCAAATACACCTAGAAGATTCCATGAACTCGAATAACTTTTTTTAGGGTCATCCAATTTTTAAATATTTTATCCTTCTTACTGGTGATTATCTTCCATTCCTCTTCTAATATTGAGTCTGAGGTGGGAATATACACCACATGTGTTGGCGGTGGGCCCAAATTGACTTTCCCAGAATCCACCATCTTTTTTAAGAGATCCTAGAAAACGAATCACTCTTGGAAGGTGTTTCCCAGTATCCGGAGAAAAGGACAATAATTTGGCTAGTCGTTGAGACCCACTTCTTCTTCTATCTTTGGTTATGGTTGCTGGATCATGTTGCAATTCATAGCAGCTATGATGTTTCCATAGACCTGGACATTTCAGAACTAGTTGACTTTTTTTCTCCATTCCTCAAACTAATTTCTTTTAGTACTCTGTTGCTCATCTTTTCAAGGTGGGGGTGGATGTTGGTATCCAGGGGGCCTTCAAGGTTTGGTGGGGGACTCGCAACTGGAGCTTGTGTCGAGGGTGGATTATGCATGATAAAATCTGCTTCATATGTTCCAGTTCCTTTCCAATGGGATAATGGGGCCAATCTAGACTTGAGATTAGTCCACTGCAATGACTTTTCTATTCATTGGGAAATTGTAGATAAATCCTGAAACCCACTTTTGTACTTCACCGGGATGAATGGAGTTTGAAATTCATCATGAAGATTATCTATTCATGTCATGATAATTTAATCATGGGAGATCAGTCGTTCTAGGGAATAAATAATACCTTTCCATCTAGAAATGATGTCTGAGAATCATTCGTTCTCTCATTTCTTGCAATTCATGAGAACACTAAGTGTCTTCTTAGGATAAATTGAATAGAACAGGAAGAGAAACTATCACCGAACATTCTCATATCCTATTATATAATTGGCTGAAAGGCTAGTGTACCATACTAACGTCAATCCCTAAAGGTTTTGTACGAATCACAAATGTTATACTTATTCTTACTGCTCTGGAGTGCCCATCCTGGGTAGTAGTAAGAGGAATAGTGCATTAAATGTTATTTAGGGTCCCCCGATCCATTGAATACTAATGAATATAGGGTTTCCGAATTTTGGCGGTGGTGGAACACTGCTTACCTAATCAGAGTAGTGTTTGCGCTCTATCTATATCGAAGGTAACCACCCATCCATGTAATTAAATCGATCTTTTAATTGCTCAGCTATTTTTAAGATACATTGATGTATATCCTGCCATGCTTGATCATTGGATAGTGTGGTAGTTTACAAAGTTGGGAATGATGGTGATACTAGAATTTAGGGTAGATACCCAGCCAGTGGAATCATTTGTGGGTTTACCTGAATATATTCCAACATCCTTCCCAGGGGGGGTTGTATTGATGTCCTCATGGGGATGGGTTTAAGTAGGTTTTTGGTTCCCCTGTCATATTGTACAGGCCTTTGATGTTGGATTCTTGTATCAGTTTGAGTGCCTATGGTAAGGGAACCTCTTCTGAGAGCACCTTCTAATGTTCCATAGGGGAAACACATCCGACAAGGTAGCTCCCACGACATAACTAAACATTATTTCACATGATCTCTTTCATTTCTTCCACATGATTGTAGAGACTTTCCTTGATGGTGAGGGACACATTCTTGGGGGGATAAAAAGGTTTTTGAAAGATGAACTTTGATTTATTCTTTTATTTGTTTGCATTTTGTGTAGGAGGATGTGATGGATTAATTGAGTGGGTGCCTAGTTTTAAGACTGATCTTTGGTTCCGATTATGCACACCATCTTGTTTCGGTTGGGATTCATCTGGGAGGGAACCAGCTTCCCTTTCTTCCTCTACAACAGTTCCATTTCCTGTGAGATCTATGGATTTGATGATTTCCACATTCACTGATATATACCGCATTAGGGAAGGTGTTCCTGGTGCCTAATGGTAGGAATGTTTTCTATGTACTTTATTCTACGTTCTCCTTCCATTCCATGATATTATTTGGATTTCTCAGTGATTATTGAGCCGAAGGGAGAATTGGAATAACCTCATAATGCGCATTTGTCTCAGAGGATGCAATCCATGAGAAGGGGTGGAACGAGTGACCCCTCTATCAATCGTTCATTATAGATGAGAGAACACAAACATCTTCTGTACGAGAACATGAGGTAAAAATTCACCCAGCCCTATGGGATAGGGTTATTCTAATTCTTTCATCGATACACTACATCCAATATCTTTTTGTTTTATGGGCGAATCTTTATTTAAAAATGTCCCCAATCTTGGGGGCTATGGTTTTTCCTACATCACGGAAGTGGCCTCCACTATTGACACATTTTCAATTTCATGTACTCCCGTACGTGTGTGATCCTAGTATGTCCTTGAGCCTTCACAAAGCCTATGGTCTTTTGAATACATGGTAACTTCTTGTTGGTTGGATTCCCATAAGATCGAATCCTAGTGGATGTTGTTCATTTCTAGACTCAGAAGCCTTTCGATGGCTTGATCTATTCGGTGCTATCACTTTTGAGACTTATTCCAAGATGGTTTTTGTTGAGTATCCCATCATTCCTATGCAGGGGTTTAATTTTGTTGATTCCTCTATGTGATTATGATCCATGATTTCATTTCTAGCAAGGTTTTATAGAAGGTATGTAGAGTGAGGTGTAGATCTCTATGTTCTCCACATTCCCGAATGTGAACTCCCGTCGGGGCGTCGCCAATGAGGTGACAAAACATATGCTGTGCATGGAGGAATTCTAGCTCAAGTTTTTTTGTCCACCTTTTCTATTTTGGCTATCATAGAGATAGGTGGGATTACATTTTGATTAGATGGAAAATCTCCCCTAATGCGTTGACAAGGTCCACATACCCTTCATATGGTAGGAATTTATATTTTAGTTTGCAATGATTCTTCCATATATTTAGGCGAATGTCATTTATACATTCCCCAGACAGATATCCTGGTATATTGAAGTGAGAAGTGGCCATAGGCAAATACATAACTATTATATTATCCTTAGCTTGTTGTCTTCTCACAAGAAACATATCCTACTATGGTTCTTTTGTGGGATCCTCTACATGATATTCCCACCTGTAATGATTTGTAATGATTTTTTTCCAGGAAACCGGTATGGTGGGAGCCTTATTGATATGTCAACAGCGTGGGGGAGGCTCAGAAGGTGAGTGTGGCCCCAGGACATCATTTGGTTGAGAAAGAATATCACTCCTAATATAAAGAGTGCCCGAAGTGTTTGACTCTTTTTAGAGTTCCTCAGCAAAGGAGGGCTATCTTATCTTTGATACGATAAGGGGATGAACTTCTATCCTATATGACTTTTGGATGCGGGGTGGGACTTCAAAATTGGTGCTACAATGGAATGGGATGATATCATAACTTTATGACTAACCATGAGAAATGTATTTATAGATTATACCATGTGGAGGAACTTTAGGGTGGGCTACAATGAGGGGAGGTCCTTCTTGCTGCTCGATGTCACTGAGGGGAGGACTTTCTTGATAACTACTTTGATGGATAGGACTACTATCATGACTTGATCACTAGATGCAGAGAAAATTTATGTAGTGCACATCATAGGGAGGGACTTTAGGGTGTACTGCAATGAGGGGAGGACCTTCTCGTTGCTTGACATTAATATGGGGAGGGATTTTACAACAAATTCCATTGTTGGGAGGGACTTCGCAATGAATTTCATCATGGTGAGGACTACCATCATGACTTGATACCTGGCTGCTGGGAGAATTTATATAGTTCACAACATGGGGAGGGCCTTTAGGGTGTTCCACAATGATTGTAGGACCTTCTTGTTACTTGATGTTACTATGGGGTGGGCCTTCAAAACAAATTCAATTACTGGGAGGTCCTTTGCAATGACTGTCATCATGGCGATGACTACTATCATGACATGATACCTGACTGCATGGAGAATTTTGGCAGTGCACATCCTAGAGAGGGCCTTCAGGGTGTACTAAAATAAGGGGACGAACTTCTTGTTGCTTGATGTTAATATGGGGAGGGCCTTCATAGTAACGTCCATTTTGGGGAGGGACTTCACAATGGTAGTCATCATGGCGCAGAATACCACCATGACTTGATTTCCAACTATATGGAGAAGCATATCAGCAGTGCATAACCCAGGGAGGACCATTATGGTAGACGAACACAAGGGGAGGATGATCTTGTTATATTATCTTCAGTTCTAGGGGAGGGATACCCCGACACATATCAAGAGATATGCTCTCATGATAGATCATTCCTGGCCCACGGAGTGATCTCCCATGCGTTCTATGGGGAGGACCTTTAGAGCTACCTGTAGCAATATTCCAGGGATCACATTCACAACTTCAACTATCACTTCCATAATTTGGTAATGGAATGAAAGGGTCTTGTGCCTTTATTGATATATGTTTGAGGGCGTTAATAACCCCAAATTCTAGATGAGAAAATTCATATATGTGCTCTTCATTCTCTAGGTTCCTTTGGTGTGTTTCATTTTTGAGCACTCTCTTGCGGGTAACTGGGGTCATCTAGTGTTGGTAATGGCCTTCGTATAAGGGTCCCTATCATTTCAGTTCATGTGATGTCATAGGGATATGCGGAAACACATCTTGAATTTTGGTAGGGATATTTTCTTTCCCTGGGGTGGCCACCACATTGGACCGGTGACCCCTAGTTGGAACGAGTATTTCTTCCAGATTTGGTCATCAGCATATCATGGTATATTGTATTTGACCCACCTAGACTAGAGCATGGATGCATCACTACTCTGGATTGAGTAACATATTTTTCCAGTGTATAATTCTTTTTGAGGAAATCGGGTCATCGGCCTGGTTTCGTGCCTTTACCGCTGATGTAATAATGTCTTGACATGTTTTGATGATATGGTTTGGGATTGATGTATGATCTTCCGTGATTTCTAGTATGTGTTGAGATACATCTTTAGAGAAAATTTCTATGAAGTCTCATTTTGATATTGGAGATGGAGTTTTCACATGCTCTGATCCTCCATGTGTTTCCTATAGATATTGTAAATACTCCTGTGATGGGATAGAGGAACAAGTCTCCCATCATTTATCTTATATGTTTGTAACCATATTTGACTGGTGGAATTCAAATTCATGGGTGGGTATTTTCATCCACTTTCTTGACACATTATTTGTCTCATGAGATTTTTATACATCCAAAATAATTTACCTATTCTCATATTTGATTTCCACCTTATTTGGATGGTGGGGATAAAATGCGTCAGTATGTATTGGTAATTTATGTAGTTCATTTTTTCCCTATTTAGTTAATGGTATTATTGTGCATCGACCGATATCTTCATCTGCCTATAGTTTTCCACTATGTCTACATGGTGGGACTAACAAGAACTAATAGGGACATGCATATGATCATATTGTGCCACCCCATTTATGTGGTGGGATTAAGTGAATGGGAAAGAGTCATATTTATACCCATTGAACGATGCCACATTAGTAAAGATGAGAATCTCCATAGGAACAAGGGTAATTGTTGTTCTAGATTTTATATTCACTGCCCTTCGAGGGAAGACTGAGGGGCCCGGGATGCTTGGACATTAGCATGTGCCCTTGGAATAAGGTCCTCTTTAACATAAATAGGAATGGTTTTCTGGTGTTGCTGTCGACGTTCTATGGTGGTGGACCATGAGTAGGACCCATGTGCAACTGATATGAAGCTATCAGCATCAAATTCATCAGCATCCTTAAGATAAGGGAGGTACCCATTGTCATGTTTGGGGAATGTCTCCAGAAATTGATTGAGACAATCACTGGGGCATCCTTGTGCTGGGGTGTCGGCCGCATCAGAGGATGCGACTGATGAGTCTTCAAAGAATGAAGGGACTGTCTCACGACCTCAACTTTAGGGAGATTACCGTTTTGGTGGTACTCTCTGATCATCATGTTGGATACCATCCTTTGAAGATATGGGGTAGGTGAGGGGTCTTGCTCTTTGTTGGGTCCCTAACCGCCTATGGGATCTCTCATGCATGTGTCTGCATTGGTCGTTGGGATGTCATTTGGTTCGAAGGTTTCTCTATAGGAACCCTCAACATAGATATATGCCATAATGACCACAAAACCTTGAAAAAGTAGGATTTTTAAAACAAATTTATATTTAGTGATTTAGCTTGGACCTCGTCCCCTCCACTTTTTATTGTTTGGTGAAGTGGCTTGAGTGGGGTTAGACCAGAACATTGGTTAATAATTTAGGTTATGTCTGCCATTTTTGTTCCTCCTCCAAGTTGGCGTGTTTGGCATGCACATGGGCGAGAAAAATTGCCTGATGTGCAACATCTTTTTGACTATTATCATAGGTGTATAAAATTCACATTGGTTAAGTATTCACGTCAGGTTCATCATTTTCCCCCCCTATGAGGTGGTGTGTTCAGCGCGCATAGTGGCGAAAAAAATAGTCTCACACGTAACATCCAGTTTTCTGTTATAATTGGGGTATAACGACCAACTTAGTTAAGGATTCACATTGGGTTCACCATTTTGTTTTCATTTGATGGGGCACGTTCGACGTGCACAGGGGAAAAAATTGGTCTAACACACAACATCCTATTTTCTGTTATCTTTGGGGTAGAACCGTCACCTTGGTGAAGGATTCACATCGGGATCACTGTTTTTGTTCCGCATCTAATGTGGCGCATTTGGTACACACATGTGATAAACAAATGATATGACATGAAACATCATTTTTTCTATTATCATTGGGGTAGTACCACCACCTTGGTTAAGGATTCACATTAGGTTCAACATTTATTTCATCTCTAAGGTGGCGCATTTGTCACTCACAGAGGTGAAAAATATGGTTTGACGTGAAACAATATTTTTTCAATTATCATTGGGGTATAACCACCACCTTGGTTAAGGATTCACATTGGGTTAACCAATTTTGTTCCACCTCTTAGGTGGCGCATTTTAGGTGATGATGAAATGGTCCAAACGAGAATCATCACCCATCACTTTTCCCATAGACAGATTCTTGTCTAATTCACCGTTTCTTTTGTTTCAACACATTTTAAATCATTATACTTTAAAGGAGGGTTTGATTAACCCTACGAGGACTTCGTAATTCACCCCTTTCATATTCAGGAGGGGTCACAGTGGAATGTTCCATGTGGGTGATTGTCTGGGGTCATGGACTTGTGATATCGTTCCTCCTTGGATATAAATTCATCAGATGGTCTCCAACAAGTTTATTCATGGAGATAGAAACACCAAATGACCCCTGTATCTATGATTCATGGACCTATTTTCTAAAGGCATGCTCTCATCGAACCATGAATCATCCAATGACACTTAAGAACTCCATTATCCGAGAGGATGTGAATTCAGGCTCACCTCACTTATTAGGGGGAGGATTATTGCCCATTCCGAGACTCTATTATAGATTAAGTCATGTTCATATGTTCTTGAATCCTTGGTTCATTCCCAAAGAGTGTGTCCATGGGATACCCTTTGTTGGTAGGATTGTCGTAGGCATATATGGATTTGATGATACGGAGGTCATACTGACTTGATCCATAAAATAAGGTGCTCTGGAGTTTATCATCATTCATGGGGGATGGAAGGTGACTTTATGTTGAGATCAGTCCCATAAGATGTGTTTCCTATGTATCATTTTGAGAGGAATCAAAACCCATGTAGTTTGGATTGGCTGGGGCTTACGCATGGAAGTTTCCAATTTGAGCAGGTGTGGTGGGGTGAACCATTTTCGAAGGGCACCCTTTTGAGGTTGTCCATTCAAGTAGGAATACTAAATACATTGGTTTGATCAATAATAAATGTTCTCATAGTTCATATTTATAGGGGATTATGCATGTAATTTGTCCATTTGAGAGAAACATGATTGGATAATCCCTTATGGGTGGGAACCCTTTTGAGCTCAGTCCTTCAAGTAGGCATCATACACATTCTGGATCGATAAGGAATTAGAGTTCTCGTTCTTCAAATTTATAAAGACTTATGTGTGGAAGATTCCCATTTTAGAGAAACATGATATGGATATCCCTTATGGGAGGGAACCCTTTTGAACTCGGGCGTTCATGTAGGTGTCTTACGTACCCAAGTTCGATCCAGAATCAGAGTTCACATAGTTCAGAATTGTGTGGATGTTATGAAAATCTTGTGATCAAAAAAAAAATCGAACCCCACATTAGTTATGCTCATTGTGAGAAAAAAGAGGATGCCTAAGATTCAAAAATGGACCCCACACTTTTCTTCCTCTTTTGGTGGAAGAGTTCATTTCTATGGTGGTGATGGACTGAATGTTTCCTCTTCTGCTAGTGGGAGAAGTAGAGCCTATGGCAGGTTAGGTCAGGGTGACCATGAGAAAGGGAGCAGAGAAACTAACCCTTTAACGTGAGATGAAATTACTGATTTCTCTACTTGGACTGAAAATATTGGGGGCTTTCCATAGTGGGAGTGGCCCAGAACACATTTTGGGAAGGGGAAAAGTGTCCTTGTCTTCAAAAGGGGGTGTAAACATAACCCCTATGAGTGATCACCACTCCTCATTGAATGGAGAAGACGGTGATCAACCATAATACCTAGAACAGGGAGGTTCACGTCGGCATCCTAAGGTTAGAATTTATGTTATCATGGGAATGTATACCAACATAGACTACTGAATCCAAAACCTTTGTGGGGAGAGCCTTTGTGACTAGACATACCATGGGTATATAATCTCAAAGGGGAGTGCTGATGAACATGATAGTCTAATCATTTGGGTATTGTGCCTTTGGAGAAGGATTTGTACAGATGCTGGGGGACAAGTTCGTGGGGGGACTGTAGAGGATGAGATAGTAATGAAGGGATGAAATTGGAACTAGAGGAAAAAATACGGAAAAAACCCCTTTCCACATACTGATTTCTTGTGCATGATGTAGGATACTCTGCATAACAATGTGGTATGTGGGAAGAGGGGTCGTCTACGTACCAATGCAGTACACAGTCCTAGGTATGCACAACTGTGCACCATAGTGGCACGATTTCCCATAGGACTTTTTAGGGTCTATACACGTACTGGTGTAGTACACGATGCCAGGATAATTCCACGTAGTGATACACTATGTGGAACACCATTTTGATTGAGGGTCAAGGGTATTATCATTCGCGATGAATCCATCCACGAGGAATATTTGGTTTGCGGTTACAACATTTAGGATCGCAGTTATCTTTTTATTATTATGTTCCACATTTTTATGGTTTTTGAATAGATGTACCTACAGGGAGTGTGGTTCATGATTTGGGCTTCACAAATTTAAGAATGAAGCATGATTTGGGCTTCACTAATTTAAGACTGAAGCCAGTATCTTTTCAGTGTTCTTTATTCCAACCTCTGAGTTCTCTTCAATATTTATGCATCTATCCCCTCATAAATCCTCCTATGTTTTTTATAAAGAACTAGTACTCTGCTCGTGTGATGCACGAAAATATAAAAGAATTATTATTATTAAGTATAGAATACTATTTATAAAACATAATAGTTCATATTAATATTTAGAATATTTGAAAAGAAAATGACACACATAATAAAGGAATAAAAGTTACATAATTTGAATAACAAAAGTTACATAGTGAGCAGTCTTCTCTATAAAATACATAATGAAGGAACAATAGTTACATAAATTATTAATGTATAAGAATAGAAATTATAGAAGTTAAGAAATAAAAAAATTCCCTCTATAGATAGAAGAGCTTCTGATTTCTCAAATAGATGTGCTTTCGAATCCTCCTTGGCATACAAGAACATCATAGCTTGGCATAAACGGAAAGTCATCAAGAATTGAGGGTTTAAGTGGCATTGAGGGTCATATTTCTCCATGGATGGTTGTTGGAAGGCATGAACCTCTATCAGTCTCTATCATATCACTTTTTTTAACATTTAATTGTCACTTTCTCATCTCCTTCCTAATTTTTTTTAAAATAATTACTCCTGAAAGATAAACATTACTCTTGTTTTCTATGGTAATCACTAAAAAGAATCTTATACCCTTTCTCCTAAATATGCTATATCCTCTCATATTTCATCAAAGTTGAATACTTAATTCAAATAAATGGGAATAGTGATTATATTGATTACATTGGATATGAGAGGAATCCACCCCCAAACATCTCACAAAAATCTGTGAATCTAAATATGTTTTCTCTTCTTTTGTTGTATGACATATTAGTGCAGGATTCATGACCATAAACTTATTATAAAATTACCGTTATGATCTATATATATATATACATGATAAACATTTCAATCAAAACTACAAGCCCATATATCATGGTAAATGATTTCCAAATATCATTAGTTCATAAAATAATTATACAATCAATGTAGGGTTATACACATGTAAAAACATAAAAAACCATAATAAAAAACTACAGCAGCCTATGCATGCCTCATGGAATTAGAATGTAGTGACATTTACCCTCATCTGAATGTCTACATTATTTAGTCAATGTAATGAGTGTTGGATTTTTGGTTTTAAACCTCACATGAACATTGACAAATCAAGGTTAAACAGAGCCTTCAACCACATCAGTAGACCTGTAAAAATGAAATTGAATCAAAAAAATATATGAAAATAAAATGAATCTTGATATATCATGAGTCAGTATCACCATTATATATAAACATGATGATGTATAAAGTATAAGTTAATATAGAACATGAAGAAACATAAGTGATACAGATTCTAGAAACATTGCTTTGGTGATCAACATAAAATAATGAATGGATAGAAGGGGGATAGTATAAGGATTAAAAAAATCTACAAAAACACCATACCTAAAATATGGAGATGTCCATATTGATCATTCTTATTGAAGGTGGGGTTTTAATAAAGGAACATCGATATTGAACACTGTTATTGAACATATAAGACAAATTATATGTAATTACAACATAAATTAAGAAAAAAGTAAAATAATATTTAGATTTTGAATCTACAATAGATACTAAAATAATAATATTAAAAATTTGTTTTATTTTAGTATTAAAATAAATATATACAGTAAAAAAACCTTGGAAAATGATAGAGATCGAACTTTTCATTAGTTCTCTAAGTATATGGATGTCATGTCCCATATTTGAATTGGATGATTGGTTTGGAAAACATAAGGTAAGGTAGTTGAGGTAATAGGAAAACCTGTAATGAGGGTGATACATTAAACCAAAAAATGAAGACAATAACATGAAATAAATTTAAAAAAAATAATAAAATACATACCTACGGATAGGAATGATACTCTTTTCGGTCTACTCTTCATGAATCATACTTTATTGTTGGAAGGTGTGTGTTCCATCTATACACTCATATGATAAAATATTCAATAATAATAATTTATAGTGAAGAATCAACATTTAAAAACAATAGTTAAAATGGGATCTATTTTTAGATTATGTATATAGTGGTGTTAAAATAGAAGCACCATCACATGTTTTATAACCGTATCTACCAAATATGGAACCCTTATAACAAACAATGTTTCCAAAGATTGAACATTATGTAATTAGAGAAGCCGAGTGTCACACATTTCAAATAAGATATAGTAATAATAAAAATTGGAAAATAAAAATTGAAATCTGAACTCTTAACAAAAAAGATATTGTTTTGAAAAAATTTAAACATAACAATAATTATATAGAAAATGATTTTTTTGATAAAAAAAACGATTAAAACTGAAACAATAATTGTACTTTTTTACTGTATCAAATGTCCGAGTCAAACATACGTATGCAAGTTCTTCCATCTTAATTCATGCCTTCGAGATGTGTGGATGTAGGATACATTGTATGGACACTTCTAGATACTGGTTGAATGTAATGACGTACCCTACAACTAAATAATTTAACTGATATAAAAGAAATTGAGAAATACATTAAACTATAAAACCTAAAATAATTATATTTGATCAGTGTGTGCATTAAACATGTTAGTACAAAAAACCTATATTCTAGAAAAATGTAATATTATAATTTTAAGTATAAATATAGAAGATAATTTTAAAAAATATGGTTCAATTAGGATTTTGAAGTACCTTGAAAATGCACCACCTAAATTGGGACATCATACATTTTCATGGTTTTTTAATGACACTTCATCTTGAGACATTGAAATTATTAATTAGACTCCATAGAAAAAAACTCATTAAACATATTTTGTTATAGGAATAGAGAATTAAATAAATTATTAGAAAAAACCCATGCATTATAATCATTTTCATTAGAATCTAGTGTTTACAAATCGAAAATTGAGATAAAAAATTCAGTTTTTTAATGATTCATTGAAAATGATACTGAAAATATATATTTTTTTCTACTCCGATGATGTAATGAAAATAAAAAAAAGAGGATAAACAACAATTATATGATTTTTTTAAAGCATTACAAAATAGAGAACAATCCTGGTTAAGAGGAGGGGAATCCATATATCATTGCCCTTAATAGAGATAGTCACTAATGCTAAGAATCATCTGAAGACAGCCTTAAACCACTAAATAAGACCTAACAATATGAAGTTTATTCAAAAAGTAGATGAAGACAGATGAAATGTAGATGTTTCTTAACTCAATGTCAATATTGTTTTGTTGTTTGATTTAGATATCATCTAAATGTATTCAAATAATAGGAAAGAAGCTGGGATGACATGTTTATTTTCACTTATTGGAGACATTCACCCATGCTAATATAATTTCACAAATATCCCTCAACAACATTAGAAGACCTCACAACATGTTATTGAATTAAATAATTTCTATATGAAGACTTATTGAATATTGTTGTAGCATGGGAATCAATATCACCATTCTATTAAACTAAAAATTTGTATAAATAATAAGTTCATGTTGAATATAAAAAGATAAATAAGTGGATACATATTAACAAATCCAAAAATATTCTTACTATATGGTTGCAATCATCTATAATCTTGTTTAATGGGTGTTGTGCGCTGTTGATCCCAAGAATTTGTAGAACCAAATGAAAATTTTAATCAATCATGGTTATACAAGGAGAGGGGAAATTTCCTTGATTATTAAATGCATTATTGACAATATAAAAAAACATTTCTAGAAAACTATGTTGTTTTTGTACCTAATTTTTTAGTTGTGAGAAATAATTATAGTGGTTGAGGAATATGAAATAATACATGAGCTGATCAACTATAGATTCATTCAATTTTCTTACCTGCACATACATTAATGTTTCAGAATAGCAGATTATATGTATGACCAAAATGGAAACACTAAAATAATCAATCCATAGATATATAGAAGATATATGTAGAAACACCATGTTTTCACAAATTGGATACACTTAAATAATGAATACATAAATATATATGTTTAACTAATAGTGAAGAACTTACATATAACTAATATGGAATATGTTAAGATTCAACAACTTGTAAGATATTCTGTAAACTTAAGTCCACATTGAATGATGGTGCAACAATATGATACTTTCTAAAACTTCATTGACATGTTGTCTTGAATAATATAGAGAGGTAAGTGGGGATGTAGACTTATCAAATACATTCATTTTCACTAAATGACATTCCATGAGAGATTTTTTGGATAATATTCATATTTAGCAGTACAGTATAGTTGGCAGCCCCATAATGCCCAAAATATCCACCCATACTAAAAGAGAAATAAATTTCTGGACAGAATGGTAGCTCACAGACACCTAATTTCCTGATGAAGAATAACAACAAGAAAATAATAAAATAATTGAACATCCTTTATTACCTAATGCATGGAAGCATAATTGATAAATCATAAAATTTGATGTATTGTAATAACCCATGAAAAAATTATCAGACAAATTAAATACAAAATATTTTAAAGTGGTAAAATTAATTCAGAAGGTATAAAAAATAGACATTATGTAGTATAGAGTAAATTTAGGGTAAATAGAGGTAATCAGGAACATGGATTAATGGTATTTTTGTTTCGTAAAATTGAAAATGTGATTCATACAAATCTACTTAACAAGGGTACCTTGACTGCATAACATTGACTGTATTTCCCTTGGATAATTTCATAACAGCTTATATGATGAAAGCAAATCAGCAGCACTCTACTTCTTCTTGATGATAGAGAAAGAACCAATTAAAATATATAACATAAAAGGAAACAATTTAGCAATATTTTAATGTAAAGTTGCATCATCAAGTTGGGAAAAAAATTTCATTATATTAGGGGCATGTCATCTCACTTCTAAAACCATATAAGTCTTCCATTTGAAAAATAACTGTTCATTATGTAGTGAACAAACATGTTACTTCATAGAACTTCATTGAAATTATATGTAGAAAAATATAGATAAGTTAGTGAGTATGGAGGGATATCCAAAATAAAGACACGATGTAATATTAAACTGAAATACATATTCAACCGAAATTAATACTTTTTAGAGAGAAGGGAAAAAATTTCTAGAAATTGAGAAGAACACACCTTTTTCTTACCTTTTAATCTATAGGGTCTCTAAATACTCAGAATTGTATAAAAATGGAGGATGAACAAATTTCATGGATCCCTATTTTCTTATTTGTGAATGTTGATGTATCATAGCTAGAACAAAGACATCCAACCAAACCGTAAAAATTTAAAGAACAACTTTTTGGCAATTGCGTTTTTTCTTGACTTCATGAAATGTTCATGAAAAATCAAGGCAATCACATAAGGACATTTTGAATCAATGATTAAAATTGAATCTCAATCATTAATCTCCATCATGCCAAATGTATCAGTGAGGTTTGAACTTCAATGCACAAATGATATTATTTGATAGTTTCTTAGAAGAACAGGACACAAATAAAGTGTCAGCTTCTGATTAAGCATGAAACTAATGGCTGAACATAAAACTACAAAGACAAAATACATGTAGAAGGTAGTAATAATAAAAACATAAAAATTCCAAAGACATTAACATTAATTATGGAAGTAACGATAACATAGGATTAAAAATCTTCCAATGGATCATATTGGCTGGAAAAGGAACATCTAAAAGATAAAAACAATAATTATTCCCACAAAATTAGGCTTTCTTATTACTAATACATTGATGTATACCTGATAGAATGAAAAAATTCGACAAGAGTAGCACACAGATAATGAAAAAAGATATTAAAATAATCCTAATGGGATTATCTGAATATCAAGTCCTAACAAATATATTATCAACAGATGCAACTGAGACTACAAAAAAAAAAGAAATAAACATCGATAGAAATATAGTAGGGAATAAGAAATAAAGAGGGATGGGGGAGACCTAGATACAAGAGACATTATACAGAGTCATCAATATCCATGTTTCACTCTATGAGAACCCCATATATGTCCTCATCGATGTGATTCCTAGTGATCTCCTTGATGTCCTAGATCGTCCTCCAATCACTCTTTGATCATATTGTCCAGAACCCTATAATCCATGTTCCTATAACACAACATATATTTCATGTTCATAAATTTAGAAATGGAATTTGAGTTTAAATAAAATGGTGTGATAGTCCAACATCACTAAAAGTAGAGATAAGACAGTCCTCCAATCAATACAACCTTCACTTTCATAATCATCTTTCCCTGATGTCTTGCCTACTTGAAGATACTGAAAAGAAGACATTAAATGGATAAAAGGCCTAAACATGAATTCAAAAAGCCAAGAAGATAGCCATATAACTTTCCCAAACATGAACAAAATGATTAAATCATGAACATAGGGAGATGAAAAGCTCAAACAAATAATCTTTTTGGAATTATGAATAAGATTCCATAGAATTTAGTCAGGCTTTACATGGTACAGACTTCCCATGAAACATCACATTCCCATTCCAAAAATTGTTCTCATATCAAAAACCATCTACAAAATTAAATAGAATCTATACATTGGAAACCAGAAAGGGGTAAAATTCTTTGTATGTCGATCGATTCTTATATACTTAAAACCAAAATCAATGTATATAGTGGCAGAGGTTAGCAATCTCTTCTGAGAGAAGCTTGACAATGGATAAGGGCTAGTCTATGTTGAAAGGGAAATAAATCTATCGGCCATTTTAGTATAACAAATATAAAGGATGATGAAAAACTAAGCTGGAGTTCTCTGTATGGTTTGATTTCATATAGAACCAGTGTTGTGAATCACCGCTATTACCTTTTCTGAGGAAACTTTTTCAGAGAATAATCCAACTTAGGGATTTTTTCAGGAGTACATAGGAGGCCATGGAGGAGCAAGCACAAGAAGAAGCGGTGTATGTGGAGGAGACGGAGGTGGTGGAGGCCGAGCAGGTGGAGCCGTAAGCACGGGAACCAGAGGTACGGGAGCCGATAAACTACAGGTTTAAAGGGATGCCAATGAAAGGGTAGCAATGCCCAGGAGGCTATGGGATTACTAAATCAGAGGTGCTCAGAGTTAAGTATTGGAGGATTGGATGGAAATCGGGACATGTATAATGACGTCAGCACTAGTATTCAGAAACCTTACCTCGAGTAGAGCTAAAGAGCGAGCGGGGAAGAAGAATCCTAATATGGAGTGAAAACACGACGACCCGCGTGGGGTAATGGGGTCGCAGGGGATCGAACCCAGATATTGGAGGGAATACTTTATTTTTTTGGGTGACATGGAAGCTTATGTAGGTGACACCTAAGCTAGAATAATCCATGTTTAGTATAGATAATAGATTGGTGAAATAGTATATATGGGCATTCAAGACCATTTGTAGAGGCCCACGAAGATATATCCTGGCGTGTGGAAGACATGATCAACGGGGGTTTGCAGAGGTTGTGGTTCACGATCAAGGATCACAGAACCTTCCAATTTTCTTCGTCCGTGAACTACTGAGTTCACAAGATAGTACCTAGATGGCCTTTACATGCATTATTCCTTTAGAGACATGGTTTATGGTCCACTGGGTTCGTTGACCATCGTTTCGAATGCCAGTAGTATGCGGATCATTCAGCGTACCAGTGGTTTGCGATCTAGGAAGTCCACAAACCCTACCCTGTAGTGGTTTGTGGGCCACATAAAAATCATTTGAAAACTATAATTCCTTCAAGTTTATTCCAAAATTTTTAAAATCAATTTGATCCCATTCAACTTTCTAGACAAGTAAGAGTACTTTCTTCCTTTTGAAATGTTATTGTGGAGGTATTTTCATCCCTTGGAGAAATTTTCAGGACCATACAAACTCCATTTATAATATATAATACTATACTGTAGAGATGTATCTATCCATTGAAATGGGAACTCTGGGTTTGCAGATATATTTACTTTTCATCAGAAATCAAATTCTAAAAATGATGGACATGCTATTGGACTTTAGAGATATATGGTAATTATTATAGAGAATGAGGATAAAAAAATAATTAGTTTTGATTTTTATAGTGATATATATATATAAATATAACATATTAATTCTCATGAAGTAACAGATATCAAATTTGATTCACTGCTTGATGTTCAATGTAATGATGCTTCATTTAAATATATTAATAAATTATATATATATATATATTAGTACTCTTCACAACTACAATAAATCAAGGTGGAAGATAATGAACCTAGAAATGTAAATTGAGTTGTAGATGATCTTTCACGATTAGTCAGTTTTGATGATATAATATAGATCATTATATTAGTATAACCATATATCTATTGATGACTAAGAAAACTCACCACCAATAATATTTCCAATGGGATTCCTTATATATATATATATGTATGAGAGAGACAGATCATGAAAATGTAGTTTATCTTACGATAAAATAAAGCTGAAGTTCCTATCACATATAACAAATGTAACTATTAAAAAAATCAATAACTCTAATAACCGTTTTAAATATTAGGATAATGGAAGATGGGAAAGGATTAAAACACTAAAAACACTCTCTTACGATGATCTAAATGTATTAATATGCATCACTTTTATTGTGTATTGAACATGGAATCCACTTCAAAATATCATCTTTTATAGTTATGAGAAGAAGAAAGAGTCAGGGTCTATTCATTTTGAACCATTGGTAGAAGATGATTCTATGGGGGATCATATGGCTTTAATAAAAATGATCAGATATTGGTAATTGTTTGTAGATTGTTTTAAGCGAGTAAAGAGTTCCTAGATTTTATTATCCAAAAATGATGATCCACTAATTCAATACCTCCATTTTTATTGTATGTGTTCCATGGTATTCGTTTTTTGAGTACCCTAGGTTCCACTCCCAAAACCACATTGCACCCATTGCCCATAGACAATCGTATTGACCCTCATGGTGGTTCTGACACTCTCTATGCACACACCCGTGTGTACTTATGCACCTACGTGTTCACACATTCCACTCTAGCTTGTTCATGCTACATAAAATCTATAACCATACCTATCATTGTCCATTGTCATTTGGTTGATGATTGGGTACCTTATGACCCTGTCCTAGTATCCCTTAGATCATGGGATGGTTATTTTGGTGTAATTTGTTATACAAGGTAAATACTAAATATTTGGTCTAAAATCAACAAAAATATATACTATATTAATATAAATATTCCATTATTATTTTAGAATAACATGGGTAATATTAAAATATAAACATATCAACCTTATAATTATTTTATGTACATATAATTATAATTTTGTTCATGCATTCATTTCTTAATTTATGTTAAAGTGGTTATTTTTATATAAAATACATTTTTTTATCCATTGTATTAGTATTAAATATTATATGGAATGTTTTTATTATAGTCTTTCAAAATATCATGATTCACCTAGGATCATATTATTTTCAACCAATAATTATTAATTTAAATTATTTATCACCAATGAATTATAACATAATAAATTTTATACTTCTTTCATAACACTTTTAGAATTATAATTTTAACTAATGATTATTAATATTTTATATTGATTTATATATTATTTCCTATTCATAGGTATTTTTAACGAATATTTGAAAGTCAATACTCTTATCCATTAGACTTTAAATACCCCTTAGGCGACATTCATTCCACAATTAAAAATCTACGCATCATAGATTTTCTCATTCATAATGATAGTTCCCATATCATTTATTTTGTGTATTCTTATTCTTATCATTTTTGGTGGATTCCACTTTTTGGATGATCTCTAGGAAGTGGGTTACGATTCTCATGTTGTCATATTTATTTTTTATTCTTTACATTTATAACTGAATATCATGGTAAATTTTGTATTCTCAGCTCCCTAATTAATATAATAATTGTGATGATATATTCTTGTGTTGATGATAGTGTATTTTTTTCAAACAAAATTAATTTATATTTTTTTATGTTTATAAACTTATAAATTGTAAATTTTTTGGTAGGAATAACTAAAATAAAATTATGAGATGTCACATTATATTCCATTAATGTAATTTCACCCTCACAATTCTTCTACACATAAAGGGAACCTAAATTTTTCTTCTAATACTTAAGTATTAATGTTCTTTATCCCTGAAAAAATATTAGCATTACTTTCATAGATAATTAAATAATATTTAATTGTTACTTTGAAACAAAACATACCATCAGAAGAGTCATTAGTTTCCTTATTATTATATCTCACAAAGAGAAAGGGTCCATGCATTGAAATGGTACCTTAGGATATTTTCAAAATCATTTACTTCTCTCATCCAAATCAAACTTTTGAAATTTAAATTAGATTGATGTAAAAATTGATATACACATGAAAATGTTGGATTATTAATGTTTAATTTTAAAAAATATGTTTTTCTTTGGTTTTAAAAAATATAATCTTACATATTCTTTTTCAAAAGATTCATAATATTCTTCTACATACCAAAAGTGATAAAATTTAATATTTAATTCATATATTCTATGAGTTGTTCTCTCTCTTCAATAGAGTTTATAAAATCACAAAATGTTTTATGTGTTTTAGATAATGTAAAAATATGAAAATAACTTGGTTATACTTTCCACACATAACATAGTGAAAAAATTAGAATGTAGTATTTTACAATATGAAATCTAGGACCCTTGAAAAATATGTCATATTGTTGATGTGTTAAATACATCATATATTTTTTGAAAATAATTTTGGTTTTGAAAAAATTTCTACTTCATCTATGGGTGGATTTAGAATCATATTTCCATGTTGATCTTCAGAAAGAGATAAATCATTTTTTTGTGATCGTTGAACTTCCATATTGATATTGATGGTAGAAATTAAAATGTCACATAACATAGAAATTACTAAATTGAATTATACTTATATACTTATTCTATATGTAACCAAAATATATTAATCACTATATTATTATAAACCCTATTCTAATATCAATTGAAATATCCAATGTCTAACAGTACAAGATATGATGAGTAAAATATAAAAAAAATGTTTGTTTAAATAAAGAATAATGTTTCCTGATTTTATAAATCTCAAATTTTAGTAAAATTTTAACTTATACATTACCAAATATATATTAGGTCAACAAATTTATATAATTATGAATCCTTAAAACAAAAATCATTATAAAAATAATTAAAATTAGTTATTGAATGAACTTTTTGACTATTTTATCATTATTATTCAGACTAAATATATAATTGATTCCTTAATCTTAAATATCTTCTACAAATAAATAAAAACTATAAAACACATTAAAAAATGTTGGATGCGTAAAAAAACATCTCAATAAGGGGTTTTAAAAAAATAAAGCAAAAATACATTATCATTTCCCCACACATTAATTTAGGGTTTTCATAATCTAAAATAAGATATGATTTTCAACACATTTAAAAGACATATTTTTTAGACATAATATTATTTTATTGAAAAAAAATTAATATAAATCCTGAATTATCCTTCGAAATATTCCAAAATTTCCAAGAAAAATAATAACCCTTATAGAATATAATGACAAATGTAAAACCATAAAATATATATGTAGACACTAGTAGTATTAAATGTCTAAGAATCAACTTGAGAACCAATTACCCATCATTTTGTGGGTTCACCCTAAATTTTATATCTTTTTGACAATTTCCCAGGTGCTAAAACATTATATAAATTAATATTTTCAAGCTTGTATTTGTCACTATCAGTAAGTTTTAAAAATTATTATTTTTAAATCATAAAATATAATAAATTTATTTAGAAATATGATTATAATTAATATTTTAACAATCATTTAAAAAGGTATCCTTGTTGGAAAATTCTTTATTTCATAAAGATTAAAAATAATAAAAACATTCATCAGAAACAGTTATACCCAATTATTGGAAGATAAAATTAATTAAATTATTTTATAATCGTATGTGAAATCATAATGAAAACTATTGTGCATGGACATAACTACAATAATGAATGAAATATATATAAATAAAATAAACTTTTAGCCATAATATGATAAAATTTATAATATTTAAATGAAACATTGGTTATGAAATAAAATTCTACTTGTAATAACTTTAATAAGATTACACTTTTCATATTTTATGTAATAATTGAATTTTAATCCCTAAAAACATTATCTTCTACAAATAGGGTTCAATAAAATTATATTTCCATTAAAATAAGAGTTCATTTAAAAATAAATTATAGTTCAATAAAATACTTACCTTACCTATGTGTTTTTATACCATAAAACAAGAGTTTCTTAGAAAAATATACTTATATAAAAATGGATTTCAAAAGAAGTATAATTTTATTAAAACTAATTTTATTCCCATACATAATAGTTGGATAAACCATATGACTTATATTATAACATAACTTCTTTAGTAATTCACAGTTTCTCACTATAAATTTTCATCAACCTAGGTAATGATAGATACTTATTTTTCATATTTATCAATATTTTTTAGCTTAATATTTTTCTTACAAAAAAGGGATACTATTTCTAATAATTCACATGAAACTAAATAATTTGTTTCTTAGAAATATTATGTCTTACGAATGACTGAGTGATACCATACAATAATATACTATTGATATTATTTTTTAATATAAATTTATCTCCTTGAAATTGTATCAATTAAAATGAAAATGAGTAATTATATTATGTTTACACATGTCTTAAATTTGTTTCAACATCAATATAATAAATTTGATGGAGCACCTATTTTAAAATTATTTTTCTACACTTTTATAATTTTTCAATGAAAAACTAATCTTCATTTCATAAATATGAATATCAAAATTATCTTATGGTAATTTTTTATTATTTTTCCGTGATGTTTAATAATTTTATGAATAGAAAATATATTTGAATATTTATTGAAAGAATTTTTCATCTCATATATTGATATTGGAAAATCATAATTTGGGTGGGTTTAAATGTATAATTAGATCAATTTTATATCATTAAATCCAATTTCAGTCATTATAATCATTGAAATAGTGATTATATATATAAATCAAAGAAACCTTTTTAATATTTTCATTTTAAAAACACACATTGAAATCCCTTATATAGAAATAATTTTATATTAATTCCGTCCACCTGTGTGGTTGGAATTTTGAAAAATGGATTCCATTTTCACAATCAGAATAATTAATAATTTTTAATAATTTCAAAATTGTTTTTTTTCAATAAATATTCTTTACAATAACTTAAATTAAATACAACAATTATGGTAAAAATATTCATAATTAGTTGTTAATCATTAATCATTATAGTCCAACTGACCATGAAAGTTTTCCAAAAACAATTTAATTGATTTTTTAATTATATCCTCTCTTATATCAAATTTTCATTTTTACTACAGGAACATTATATAATGGATACATACCAATATTGTTTAAATTTTTATATTTACAAGAATTCCACTACTCCACTATAAAAAGGAACTCTCTCTCCCCCATATCTTAACAGAAATAATCACATCTGTCTTATGAAAGAACAGACCAAATAAACTCAAAAAATACCTCCACTCATCCAGCATTACTCACATTTTTTATAATTAAATCCTTGGAATCCCTTTGGGGAAAATAAAAAGGAGTTACCTGAAAAGGAGATAATATTCTTCAACATACATTTATTTTTTTATTTACCCATTAACATTTTATTATTAAATGATTATATAATAACATCAGTATATTAAATATTCTAAGTGTTTTTAATGGTTCTACATATAAATACACGCTTCTATCAAACGGGTAATGAAATTACAGTTCTTGTGTATGGTATAATACTGCATCGTGAAACAATGTAATTTGTTTTTGATTATTCGACATATCATCATTGGGAATTATGACGGAAACACTTTTTTTATATAATATATACATATATAAAATTTATTATGTATTCAATATTTAATAATATTTATATTCTCATACCTTCATGCTTTCCATTTTTTGTGAGTGCAATAACATCATTTGTGGATGTGTAGACTACTGCCTTCTCAAAGTGATATGATACGTTCCCATATTACATGGATGAATTAGTGATTGGTTTAATAAAAATATGTTAAATAAATATAATCTATATTAAATTAATGATGTAATTACTTTTCTATAAAGATAATATATAATTTTCATTATTACTTTTTCAAACACAAAATAAAGTGACCACGTCGTTCGTGGATGTGTGGAATACCACCTACTCAACATTATGTTATTCAATTTACATCACATGAATTATATATATAAGTATATATAATTAAATAATAGTGTATTTAATATATATAATTATCATTTTGTGATGATAAATTTTACTTACCTTCTTTCAATAAGGATCATTGGAAAATGTGAACGTTGCTCATGCATACATATATCCCACCATTTATATGATTATAATGTTGGTTAATTATTTATAAACATCATTCATTGTTAGATTTAAATAATAAGGGTCATATAAATATGATAATTATTACTTTATTATGTGTTTGATATGTTTTATGAATTACCGAATTTAAAACGGTTGACCTACTGAAGTCATTTTTGACACATAAACTAAATATTTTCAAAAAAAACAAACCTAAAAATAATTGTTTAATTAGTTTTATAAAATAATGTAATAATTATAATAAATGTCATTAAAAACATTAAAAATTGTTATGCACTAAAATTAATTATTGAAGTGTATATAATGTCTTTTTTTTGTAATATACTATAAAGAATTTACATTTTATCATTTAATTTAATTAATTATTTAAATATTATTCTATCATGTGGTTAATATTTAAATGTTCAGTGTATTATGGGACATTTTAAATGTTTAATGGTATAGTTAAAAATTATTTTCTCCATGTAAATTTATTATCATTATTTTACAAATTATTATGTGGATAAAGGATTATTAATGATATTCTGTTTATATTTTTATATTTTTATTACTATAAAATCCTTAATGTTTTAAAGGAACCCCCCTCTTTCCCTTTTATGGGTACTTTTTTATTGAAATTTTGTTCAGAAAGTGGATTGATTAATTCAATATCATGAATATTTTTCATTTTTTTAAAATGAAATTTTATGATTCAAATGTATAAATGTAAAATATTTTTTGTATTGTGAATATGTAGTGGTCCATTGACTTTTGACAGGTGGTTCTATAATAATAAAATAATGTGGAGTTTTTTGGTAAACAAACGATGAGTGGGCATGTGATGGTCGTCCATTGAATTTGTTATAGATATCTTCTGTATGGATTTTCCATTTGTAAGAATGATAAGTAATCATGTAGTCCATATCGTTATTGCATATATAAGAGTGAAATGTACAATAATACCCCAATATACCATTATGTATTTTATGGAAATATTAGGATTACCAAAATGATAATCACTAAATTTAATTTTATTGGAAAGTATTTAATTCTTATTATGATTGAAAAGTATTACATTATCTTAACTTATTCATGGGTTTTAATTTTTAAAAATGGAATAATAGTTTCTTTTAATATATATCACCTAATTTACATTTAATGCACATCCAACATTTTTATTGTTTTTTATAGAATATAAGTATGATTATGGTATTTGAAGATCTCACGGTGAAATACATATAGAGTTTTCAGAAAAGATATCATGGTTTATAATAAAAGTTATATATTATATGGAAAAATGAACACCATTCTGATGTGTCCACATATTATTTTATTTTCATTATTCTAGAGTTTTGGATTAATTCTGTAAAACACTAAACCTGAAAATATTTTTTATTTTAAATAAAGTAATTTATGGATTAAAAATAAAAGATTATGTAATGTTTAATTTATTTTCCTTATAGTTGGAAGAAAATGAAAGGTTTGGATATAATTATATTATAGGTTAATATTACTTGAATTCCAAAAAAAATTCAATTTATTATCAACGGGAATTTAGATAGAATTTAATGATTACCCTATTTCTCGATCTAATGTATGTTAATTTAGAATGGTATTAATCCTAAAAAATAGGGAATATGTAGTCGGATGGTATCGAGAGGAAAATATCCTTCAAAATAATTATCAGGAGATGGTTTGAATTTCAATAGATCAATTTCTTATAGTGAAGGGTCATTTGGCATAAGCTATAACTGGTGGTTTTTTCCATACAAGATAAAATCCAGACCTACCATTGAGGAACATGATGATATTGGATCATTTTATGAAATAAAAACATCATAATTAAGATGACTATTTGACCCCGTTCAAGCTAAATGATAAATTAAATATCAATAAAAGAAATTCATTATCAAGGGTTATTTGAATGACCAATTAGAAACTCTATAAATATAACATTTAAAGGTGAATTTAACATGTTTTGGCCAATGGTTATAAATATTAGGGAAAGTGAATCGATTTATTCATTGCGATAGGATCTATTTAAAAATACTTTCTTTGAGAAATAGGATCCTAAGGCTATTTGGAATAGGATGGAAAAATCATGGAATTGAGAAAAATGAGAAATATTGGTTGGATGGATATGAAGAAAACCTCACATAATTTGCTGAGGTATTCCCCAAATATTCTCTTAGATATTGATTGTGAGGTAAATAAGTTATACTAAGGATTAAAGCCAATATATTAATGGGGATTTGATTCTTTTGAGTTTTGGAGAAATGAGAAACTTTTTAGATGTGTTTTAAAGGTAGAAATAGAGTTTTACGAGGCTCATGTTCCTATAAAAAGAAGAAAAAAGAGGTTTAATTAAATGGAAATGGGAAATAATTCATAAACTAAGATTATAGGTAAGAAAACCAAGTTCCCATATTTCTAGAAGTGTGGAAAATATCATTTGGATGATATCTTTCAAAGTATGGTAATTTCTTATAATGTTTTAATTTTGATTATATGGCTCATTAATAGAAGTTAGTAATCTAGACAAGTAATCAAAAACTCATAGTAATATCTTTCAGTTGTAATGATTTTGGTCATTATTCCAATGTGTTTCCAATATTGATTACTGAATGTAGATACCATTAAGAAAAAAAAGAAGAGGGGAGTGGGGAAATATTTATATACTACTATGGTAGATTTTGGGCAATAAAATTATGTGTATTAAGGCAGGTTACAGGATTTTTTGAGTTATTTGAATACTCTTTTTATCTATGGATCTTTACATTCTTTCAATTCTGAAATATTTTCCCGAAAATTGGTAATATGACCTCATGAAAGTAAGATAGATCATTTTTTAAGTTCCCTATGTGGGAGTATTAGATCAGTCTTGATTTATATTAATCATTATATTACTATAACTGGGATTGTATTTCATGAAAATATTATTTATCTACCCATAATGGGGTTTGATATCATTTTGGGCATCAAAGAGATTTCATTTTATCATTGTAAAAAAGATTTGTAAAGAAAATAATGTATTATTCAATGATTTCATACCTTACATAACATAACATAAAGGAAATAAATTGATTAAATAAGGAAGTGAATTTTATATAGACCATGTTTTTAAAAATAAAGAAACATATCTGATCGGTGACATTGTTTTTAAATATGAATTTAGAGTTTTTTTTCATAATGATTTTCTTTGTCTTGTTCTTGATTAGGAATATGAATTTATTTTTGATTTAGTAGCTAATTATAACCAAATTTCATAACCCCTTTTCAAATGGATCATGTATAACATGGAGAACTGAAAAACAAGTTGCATGAATTCATTGATAATGGTTTCATTTGACCCAACACTTCACCATGGGTTCTCCTGTTTCATTTTTCAAAAATAAATATTGTCTCATGAGACATTTAATTTATTATGTATCCCTCAATAAAATAATTATTCTGAATAATTATCCATTTCCTCAGGTCTATGATTTGTTTTATCACCTCCAAGGAGCTTACTATTTTTTCTTAATTGATCCTAGGTTTATGTTCAACCAGATTAATGAGAAGAAGGATGAAATTATGAAGATAGTATTTAAGATGTGATATAGGAAATATGATTTTTTAGTTATTCACATTGGGATATCAAATAAAATTTCTATATTTATGAAACTTGTGAATATATTCTCCTATTAGTTTTCACATCAGTTTGTAGTTGTGTTTATATATGATATTTCGGTATATTCTAAAATCCATGAGGAATATGTTAGGTTCTCAAGAAAGTTTTTGAAATATTTAAATGAAAATAAACTAGATGGAATGTTGATTAATAGTGAATTTTGGTTGAAAAAATTTCATTCCTTATTGTTATTATTTCTAAAGATTGTATAAATTTTGATCATAATTTTTTTAAGAGTGGAAAATACCTAGCATTGTCAAAGATATTCATCATTTGATAGTATTATCAGGTTATTACCAGTAGTTTTTGGAACATATTTGTTAGTTATCTAGGCCACTAATTATGAAAACAAAAAATGGGTATAGTTTTATTTGGATATGAGAATGAGATGTTTGTTTTCAAGAACTCAAAGAAAAGTTGGTCAATGATTTAATTTTAGAGCATCATTATATATATAGTTATTTTATCATCTATACTGACTATATAATAAAATGGATTCAATGTGTCCTGATTTACAATGACAATGTAATTGCTTATTCTTCACGTGATTTGAAAAATCATGAGTTAAATCATCGTACACATGATGTGGAATTAGATTATATAATTTTTGCAATGAAAACATATTGGCATAATTTTCATGAAGTGAAGTGTGGAATATATATTGATCATAAAATTTGGAATTATATATTCACGTAGAAAGAGTTAAAGATGAGATAATATAGATAATTGGAACTTATAAAGGATTATTATTTGAAGTTTAATTAACATCCAGAAAAAACATGGCGGCCGATTCTTGGAGTAGAAAATGTAATTCTATATTAACCATGTTATGTTTGGAATGTGAAAATTTGTTTAATGTTTTGAATTATTATGGCCTTCTTGTTTTTGATATAAGTATATCCCCTTTTTTAGGATTCAATGACACATACCATGTTAGAAAGAATTAATATATCTGAAAAAATGGGTAAATAACTATAAGAAAACAAAAATCCATAATGAATGGAATTTATAAAAATTTTAATATTGATTAAAATTGTATTTTTCATGTTTAACAAAATTTATGAGTTCATTGTGATTTAAAGTTGAGGAAATAGTTGTTGGTTAAAGCTCATTGTTGGTCCATTTTCTGTTCATCTGAGTAACCCTAATATATACAAAGTCCTTCAATAGTATTACTGGTGTGATGGAAGGAAAAGAGATATTATAGAATTTAATGTCAAGTGATTGAATTGTTTGTAGGTGAATGCTTAACGATAATTACCAAATAGGCCGATTCAACCTTTTTCGGTTCTAATGTGGAAATATGAGAATATATTGAAGGATTTTTCAAAATATTTCCAATGACCTCTCTAGAAAAAAATATGATTTGGGTTATTTTTGATCAATTACAAAAATATACAATATTAATTCCTTGTTTAGATACAATGATTTAGATAATATTTCGTGAATATATCCAAAATAAAATGTAATGTTACTAGGATTTCCTCTCTCCATTGTATCAATCTATCATCCTAGGTTAACATATAATTATTGTAAATGACTTCAGAACCAATTTATTACTGAAATAAATTTCAATAAATCTTTTCATACTAAATCCGATAGACATCTTGAGTAGAATATTTAGGCCAATGAATATATGATTCACTCCATATTAATGAATTACTAAGGAATTTAGGATGGAAATCATTCTTTGATTTATTTTTCTTTTTATAATAATTTTCATTCCATAATTCAGATGACACATTTAGAGGCATTATGTGGAATGTGGTTTCAAACACTAGTGATTTGTGATGATGTTGGATAATAAAAGTTAATGGGACCATAAGTTGTAAATGATATGAAATTTATTGTTTGGTTGATTCAGAAACACACGAGGGAATCTCAGAGTATGTAAAAAATTAATGTGTATAATCATAAGAAATATTTTTCTTTCGATGTAGGTGATCATGTAATTTAAAATGTTTCCCCATGTAAAAGTGTGATTCGTTTTGGTAAGAAGGGATTGGTAAGTCTATTGATCATTGGACCATGTAAAATAATATATCAAGTTAGAAGATCTTCATATCATATGGATTTACTACTAATTATTTCCCAGGTAGATAATGTGTTTAATGTTTAAAAGATAAGAACGAATATACTAGATTCATCTCATGTATTGAGCCCCAAATAAGTTCAGTTAAAATGGGAATACTTCTTAAAAGGAACAACCATTTAAGGAATATCAAAATAGAGAGGAAGTGTTTCAGATTAAGTTAATTCACATGGATAATAGTTTATTAAAAAACCATGTGGTTTAAGGGGTATATGGGAATATTAAAATTATACGACTGAAAAATATCCCCAGTTATTTGATAAGTAATAAAATTGGGAGGTCCCAATTTTCCAATAGGGGGACGAATGTAGTATCCTAATTAGTGATAAAAAAAGAAATATTCATTTATAATAAAATTTATAAATTAAATTTTAATATTAAAATAAATTGTACTCTATTCCTGTTAGTGTATATGACAACAAAAAATGAGTTTCTTCTAAATCTTTTGTTGTATGCAAGACTATGTTCTACCAAACAACAATATATTGTTTTTTAATATGGATGTTATAGACAAGACATTATATCAGAGATAATGATTGGACTAAATATATTATTTTTACACATTTCTATACAATATTTTTACATCTACAAAATTGATTTTATATGGATGAGATAAGTATGAACCAGTTCTTCAAAAAAAGATTTATTTTTCTAAAAAATAATATTATTTCCTTTTAATTGAGAACCTATTTTAAAACTAAATTTTGGATCTTTTTAAATTTTTATATGAAAAAACAATCATCATTTTTTAATATGAATATAAAAATTATGTTTGGGTGAACTTTTTTTATTCCTCAATGAAGTTTCATAAATTGATGAATAGTAAATAATATTGAATTTTAATTAAATACTCTTTTTACATATAATTGATTTATATTGTTATATTATATTTTAAATTAGTTTCAATTTAATATTAGAACAATATTATACCAACTAAACCAATCTATTTCATTGTAATTATTTTAGTACGAATTTTAGATATAAAAATATAACAAAATGATTTACATATTCAATTCAAAACCCCACTTATTCATCCCGTCTGTAGGATTATTTATAAATTAATTTCTCCCACTAATGTATAAGAAGTTTTGAAAAATTTATCCCATATTAATAATAATTTATAAATTATAATGAGGTAAGATTAGTTTTTACAAAAAATATTAGTGAAATTAATTGAAATTAGTTACAATGATTATGGTAAAAATGTGTTTATTTATTTGTTAATCATTAGTCATAAGAGTCAAAATAAACAAGAAACTATTCCAAAACCAATTTTCTATTATTGGTTCAACCATATTTCCTATTTTATTTAATTTTTAATCATTATTTAAGGCACATTATATATATTGTTTTCCTCCCAATATTATTTACATTTTTATTTTTACAGAAATGCTGCTCCACCACTATAAAAAAGAATGCAACCTACCCCATTTGATGACACATATAAATACATTTTCTCTCATAAAAACCCATGAAAGATAATCCCTAAAATCCCACACCTCATTAAAATTTCCCCACTTTGTGAATAAATCCCCCATAGAATCCCTTTAGTGCAATCCAAATGAGTCACCCGAAACAATATATCCTTCTTGAATGTGCAATTATGTTTTTTTCATTCACTAACAATTTAATGATTATTTCTAAAAAAATATATAATAATATAAGTATTGACAATATAATTTTTTATTTCATATGTTTTTACATACACATACACACACTAACATAAAATGGATAACAAGATTATTCTTCGTGTGTATGGGGGACTACTGTATTGCGAAACAATGTCAATCATCTGATAGTTAACACCTCGCATGGTAGGTTGTTTTGAAGGACAAGAGAAATTATGATATATATATGATATTTGTGATGTATTAATACTTATATAATTGTAATATACACAAACGTTCATGCTTTCCATGTCGTGGGAGTATGATAACATCGTTTGTGGACATATAGAATATAAAATCCTCACAGGGATGTAATACATTCGCATATTACATGGAATTTATAAAGGAATGATTTAACTATAATTTGTGAAATAAATAAAATAAATAATAAATTAATTAAATAATTATCTTTATGGAAATATAATATATCATTTTCATTATAACCCTTTTCACTCACTAAAAAAGAGTAATAACATCATTAATGGACGTATAGACAACCAAATCATAAATGTGTTGTGATTACTTTTACATCAAACTAATTATATATATAATTATATAAAATTAAATAAAATTTTATTTATGATATAATTATTGTTATGGAAATAAAATATTTTCATATATTATTTCCATAATTATCATTGAAATATGAGAATGTTAGTCATACTTACATACGACCAATTGTCTCCATTGTTGGAATATTAGTTAATTTTTCAAAACCAAAATTAATGATGTATTACAAATTATAATTCATGTATAACTATTATAACTAAATAATTATTTTCATTCTTAATATATTTAAATAATTACTCCTCTTCTAATTGTTGAATCACCAAAGTCTTTTTTGACACAAAAACATAATATGGTCAAAAAACTCGAAATAAAATTAATTGATAAATAAGTTGTATAAAAAATTAATTGAAATAAATGTATTGATAAGCATGAAAATATTTCTGATGTAACAAAATAGTTAAAATTATTTTATTAATCAAGAAGTTGAAGACATGCGTGACATATCGGGCATAAGGTAAGAGATTTCATGTCAATCTCCATACATTGAGGAATATTTTGGTGTTATAGAAAAACATATTTTTTGAGGTGTATATCAAACCAAATTGAAAAATCCTATCATTAATTTAAATGTTATTAGGTTATTTAATTTTTTGGTTAAATTTAACACTTTCATTGGGCTTATGATTTAAAGTTCAAAGTGGTATTGGGCTATTTCAATGTTTAAAAATTTAATTTCGAAATCATATATATGTGTCAATATTCATGTTATTATTTTAAATATTTAGTATATTTAAATCTAATAAATATAAAGGATAGTTTCTGTCTATTTTGAAAATTTGATTCTTCTACATGAAAAAACATTCTAAAATAAATTAATGAAACCCATGTTTCCCTTTTTCTTGGTATTTTTTCTATTGAAAAAGGGTTTTCAAAATGTATTGAATTATTCAATGTGTTTAAATGTTTTTTTGGTGATTGAGAATAATATTTTATGAGTAAAATTCTGAAACTTTTAATCCTTTATGTGTTACAAATATTTAATAGTACTTGTAAATTTTGTGAGTGGTTCCGTGATAAACAAATGGAGGGTGATTCAGTGACAAATAAATGATGGGTGGGTCCATGATATCCATCTAATACATTGGTATGGAAGTTGTTTATATGGATATTTAATTTGTATGAATTAAATGTATGGAAGTCAACCACACGATAATTCAATTTATAATAGTGAAGAGTATAATAATGCTCCAAGATACCTTTATGTTTTATCTTTGATTGATATGGGTTTTAAGGTAATATTATGATTTTAAGAAGGGTCGACAATGAGAATATTTTCAAGGGAATGTATTTAATAATTCTTAAGGGTGTGTAGTATTACATTATGATAATGATTTAATACGGTCTATTTTTAATCAGTAGAACATCTTTTACCTTATTTTAATATTCCTTACTAATATCATTATATGCATCCCATGTTTTAAATATTTTTCAAAGGATTTAAGGATAATGAGTGGATTATAAGTACTCTTATTGAAAGTAATAAATATTTTATCTGAAATACATTATGATTTATTTAAAATGTTATAGATTGAGGGAAAATAGATACTATTCTAAAGTTTCAAATTTTTATTTTGTGGTTTTGTAATGTATTATTTGTGTCCTAGTTCCTTAAAACTATATACTTTAAAAGATCCTTAATGTGAAAGAAGATAATTTATTTACCAAAACCCAAGATTATTTCCTGCTTCAGGACATTTCCTAATATAATTAATACCATAGGAACATAATCATATGACACACAATATGGTAAGAATCTAAAATTAAATCCCCTTTTAATAGACAACCCTTAACTTGTATTTTAATATTTAAATATTGCATATTTTTTGTTTCTAATCCATCCACCTTAGATTTATTAAAATCACTATTAATGTGAAATTTATAATAAATATATATTATCTTACAATCATTATTATTATTCTAATTTAAACACTCACTCCTTGATTTAGGGAATCCAATTATGGTCATATATAGAAACTAAAATGGACACTCCCAATCAACAAAGATATTTAAATTTAGATACACAAAAAAATTCTAAATATGATAGATGATCTCATGCCTCATAGGGAATGAAGGTAATTATAATAGTGACTATGGATAAAAAATTCATTAATTTTTATTTTCAAAGATATATATATATATATCTGGAAATCATTTGTACTCATGAATTAAGAAATACCAAATTCTATTCTCCTAATAATTATAAACTAAAGGATATTTTTTATAAATATATTACTGTAGATTATATATATATACAGCTCATTCCAACAATTATTGTAACCTGAGGAGGAATATGAAAAACAATATAATATAAATTAATTTATATAAGATCTTCAATGTGTAATTTCTTGTACTGATATAAAATATACTATTCTATATATGTACCCAAATCTATAATGATGACCCTATAAAATAACCACTAAAAAAGATTGAAAGTGGTTTTCCATATATATATATATATATATATCTGATATAGATAGATCTTTTTAGTGGATATTATCTTGTTATAAATACTTATAGAATCATTACATAATTGATATCAAAATAAATAAGATAAAATTTATCTACTTTTGATGAAAACCCAGAGAAAGCTAAGGCCGAAGGAAGAAGGCATTTTTTTTAAATGTTACATACACCTTTATGTGAAAATACAAATGGATTCTTATGTATTATTTGGTTGTGCATAAAAAATGGAAACATATTAAAAGCATAGTATAGTATTTTCAGGAAGAATAATAAATCATTTATGTCTCCATGTTTATCTTGAATTTTAGAAGATTATTCTCGGGATGTTCATATACCTCATATGTAGCTGATTAGAAAGAACCAAATGTTTTAAAAAGATTCTATGCTGGTCCCACATTCAGTTGTACTATATCAATAATCAATGAATTCCATCACATCATTTTAATATTTATCATTGTATTATCCACAATATGTGAGTATCATGGGGTACAGTACTAGAACCACATACCATCCAACACATACATGCCACTATTCCAACCCACATAGTTGTTCCAACACCAGTCACGCACACACATATGTATTCCTAGGATCTTCTTGTGTGTGATGTGTTCATTTGTTACACCCCCTGCAACCATTATAAATATGCAGTAGGTTAATTAAGGGATTCCTTATTAGGGTATCCTAATCCTAATCTCCCTTATCTCATGCATTGGTAAGTGTGGGATAATTTTTCTATACCATGTAGAATTTAAAAACATTTCATAAATATAACTAAAATACATTATATATTAGTATAAATTTTCCCTAAATATATTAAAATTAAATTTATAAAATTAATTAAGAAATATATTTATTTATTCATTTTTTTATCATAAAATAATTTAATTTACATAGAATAGTTTTTATGTTAATTCTTATTTTTCATAATATACGTTATACTACTTATTTTAATGTCATATTAATATTTTTTTCATCCATTGAATTAGTATTAATTATTATTAATAAAAATGTTATAATTTTCATTCTAAATCAGGGGATTCACACATGATCATATCATATTCAATCTATTTGTATTTATTGAAATTATTTGTCCAAAAAAAATTATAAAATTCTAGACATTATATATTGTGTACAATACTGTAGAAATTAATATTCCAATTAACGCTTATAAATATTTCAAATTTATTCTTATCATATTTATAATTCAATGATATTTTAATGATTATTTTCTTCTTAATGGTAGAATCATTTATTATTTAATATCCCTTTAAGTGTCATAATATTTTTTCCACAATTCAAAATAAATGAATTTTTGGTTTTCCCACATATTAGGATGGTTCCCAAATTTCTTCTTATCGGTATTTTTACTCTTATCATATTTGTTGGAATCATCCTTATGGACAATCATAGAGAATTGTGTTATGACTTTTTTGTTATCTTGAATTTTTTCTACTATCCAATTTTACTATTGATGATTATTGTAAATTTAGAATTCGCATCTCCCTAGGGAGTAACATAATTCTAAATACATGTTCTTTTATTGAAGTTAGTGTATTATTTTCTATAAAATGTAAATAATCATTACATATGTTTAGAATAGTTTTTTATTTATATTTTTTATGTTAAACATATCAATTGATTAAAATTATGTCATATTACAATTTTGATAGCTTTGTTTATTTTATAAGAGTTTAAAGAACCTTTAACTAAGGAAGCAAACTAGGTAATGGGTTCAATGTATCCTATTCAATTTTGTAAGAAATATTTCATATTTGTAACCATGATATCATTGATATGTTTGATTACTACCCAATTTATTTACATTACATAATACATGTAATTTATGGGTTTTTAGATATATATCGTTCTGTCTCTAATTATATTTATATTAAATTGTTGTTAATGTTCCATGTGTCTTTTTTTACTGAACTCTCTTATATAAGGTATAATTCCTCATCCCAAACATATATCTTCCATGATTTTTTTATTACATCAAACTATTTTATTTTATTTTATATTTCTATAATATGTGTGTGAAATTATTCTTTTTAATGAAATCTTTAACCTATATTAACTACTTCCACATAGAAGTATGATACTGTTTATGTAATTTACATTATATTTAACAATAATGTTTCATCAATGTATATATCATCCCATACCACTAAATTTAACCATTAAATATTGAAACCAATTATATTTTCTCTCATATGACCTTCTTTTTTTCCACTACCACTTTTGAAAATAGTTTTTGTTAGTTTTTTTACAATGTTGGTTTTCAGTAATGGCATTTCAAGTTGTTACAAAAAATTTATTTCTCATCCTTTCAAAAAAAAATGTTTTTCTATCCCACACTAAATTTATTTTTGAAAATAATTATGAAGAATCAAATAATAATAATTGGATATTATTTTTTAAAAAATTATAATATTTATGAGAAAATCACATCACCTTTTTACAACTATATTTCTTATTCAATGCCCCATTGTTGTAGATTATTTTTAAAAATTAAATGTTTTTAACATGTTACACTTCACCATATAAAAAATATTATTACATTTAAATGATTCATTAATGATATTTATTTTCAAATATATATTTTCCTTTCAAATTACATCATTTTAATTTCTCATAGGTGACTTTTCTAGAAATAATTTTTCAAAGTGACTACAACCTCATATTTTATGCCATTGATGAAATCCCTTTCTAAAAACAATAATAAAATTTCTCTATCATTTAAAATTTATCTCTAATGGATTGATTTCCTTGGATGTTATTTTAATAGGATTGAACAACTAAAAGATATTATAAAATACTATTTTGTTGTGATTGGGTTGTGGGTGTAAACAAATTTGTATTCTTGATATAATTTTTTTTGTTACCATCTAGAATAGATGTGAACCCCTTTTTTTCCTTGGTTTATTTATGATTTGATGCATGAAATCCATGTCAGGGATTCTATATTGGGGAAGCTACTCAATGGATCATTGAGATGCCATCTCATAATTGAAAAATTCTTTCCTACCTAAATACCTTTAAATATATGGAGAACCCCTTTTGGGGTTATACAAAGTATGATATGGATACATTCAACAAGAATGTCCAGAAAAGTAAACATTTAATGTTTAATATTGAGGGATTATGAAAAATGATAAAATAGAGGGAGAATTAATAAAATTAAATCATCATTATTTGTCACATATGTTTTATTAATGTGCATTACTCATCATTAATTGAAATTATTGTAGAAAATAGAATGAAAAATCATAGTAAAAGTGTGATCACTCCACAACTCAGGTAATGTTTCTAAAAATAATAATTTCTTGATCTGGTATAATCATATATGTTATGCAATATTATATGAATGTAATAATTATGTGTTGGAATACATTATTCATGTTCTTTTACAAATAAACGAATTGGATAAGTCCCATAGAAAAATATTCCCCTTCTATAAACTTGATGATAAGTATTGGATTAAACATGTATCTCCAACCATTCTAAATAATAGTTTTAATGGAGTGACTAATGATAAAATATATATTTCAAATAAAAAAATATGGTTTCCTTTAATGATATAATAGATTCAATGTAAGAAGAATGAACAAGAAGATGTATGCTTCTAATATGGAATGAATGCATACTTGAAAGAAAATTGAAATTAATTGAAGAATAATGATAGTGAGACACTTTAGGAAACTTCATCATGTTTATATTCTCCACTTCTGAAATAAATGAAATATTATTATAACATACATGTATTTTAATATAGGATATGATAATGAAAAAATATTTATAGATTGAAATAAACAATTTTCAAGTAAGGGTGATTTCAATTTCATCAAGTACGAGAACACTAATTTTCATTTCCAGTTTGAATTGATTCATGTTTGTGATAAGCCCCACCCAAAAAATTATATCAATGTAAAAATATATATAATGAGACATAATTTTTTTAGGAATTATTTTTGTCTAGAAACATTAAACAAACTAACAATTTAATAAATCTTTATTAATAAATATTCATCATAATGAAAAATGAATATAACATATAATATATATTACCTATTAGTGAATGATAATTATTTATCAATAAAATAGAAATTAGTTGGATTATTTATTTCGCTTAAATATTTTTATTTATCAATTGAGATAGTATATTTGATATAAAAGAAAAATATTTATCAAGTTTTGGATAAGGATTTTTTTAAAGAAACCTAAATCATAAAACATTTAGAGTTAGTTTATCATGATCAGGAGAATTATTCTAAAGTTAACAGAAACATTATATAAATCATGAGAAATTATAGAAATTCTCAGTGAAGTAAATGAGCTCACTTTTTAAAACGAATCTATCAGCTTTCTTGTCAGATAATATCTTATCCATGAAATCATTAATAATATATATAGAGTAAAGGGTGTGTATAAATAAAATTTTGTTATATAAATCAATGTGAATATGGTTGAAAAATGAATATAAAAAATGAGTCTGATATGTATTAAAAATCTTCAATTGTACATTTTAATACACATTTTGTAAATATTAGTTAAACAACTTAACATATTCCAACTATATTTTCCAATGGATATAATATATAAATGTGATATGATAAAAATAAATTACAAAACTACCCAATGTTTTTTTGGTAAGAATTTCTCCAAATCTTGCCTAATCTATATACTATCATCAATAAACCATGGTGTATATTAGTTAATTATGACGGATCCACAAAGGATATTTATTTCTAGTTAGAATTGAATATATATCTATATAGGTATCATATCAAATTGATGATAGTGATATAAGACTTATATTCAATGGTATATGTGTCTGGATGAAAATGAGTTAGCATAAGAAAAATGGACACCACTGAACCTAGTGTTAAGAGTAGTTGTAGAGACATATTATTCGTAGTAATTTATAACAAAATAGTTAGTTGATGTTCTCTATAAACAATGATATATGTAATATTATTTTAGAATAATAATTCTAACAAAGAATCAGTACATGATAGTATTATATCGTTTTAATTAATGTATATAAATTAATGTAACAGACTCCATGTATCAAGATTTGGGGCATGATTAATTTTAATGACTCTAATCCATAATACCAAAAATGGGTATTCTAGAGGTAATAAACATGGATATTACTAAATAGTAAAAATAATGCATGATTTAATATTGAATGGTTTAGTCTATGAGAAGAATAATTTACCACACATCATGACTAAAATCCATATGAAATTCTACTTGGAAAATACTATTTATATGAACATCACATTATGGAATTTATTTTCATGGCCACTTCATTTTGAAGATTCCTTATAAAATCTACATATATAATCTAACTAATAAAAGAGATCCTATGGTATATTTACGGTGTGAATAACTAAAATGGTTGATGACATCAATAAATTCCAATAATATATAGTGATTTTATACATTCATTTATGAATAAATAATGCATAGTGATTGTATAATATACAATTAGTATTAAATTAGTGACATGTATCTCTATTTTTTAGTGGGAGAATTGTTAGTTTTAAATATAAATATGTTGATAATATATGGAAAAGATTATGTATTAACAATTTGTTAGGAATAAGGAATGGTATTTATCCCTATATGACTTAAAGTAGAAATTATTATTTAGGGAACCAGATCATATCTATAAGTCTTAAGAATCTATGTTTTAGACCCTTATTAACAATGTATTCAAAAATAAATGTTGAATAAATTTAGGACTAGATTGTTATTGATAGATAATCATTCATGTATAACATGAAAATGAATAAGAAGAGATTACGTTGATTAAAATTATTTCATGGGCTTAAATACTGATAATTCATCTCATGTTACATTATATATAATGATGTTTGATATTAATGATTCAGAAGTCATAAAAGGTGAAAATAAAATAAATCCAACATGACTGTATACAATTGTAGTTTTAATTATTTGAAATTACTTTTAATGGTAGAAATATATGAATTCATGGTATCTAGAAAAGTGGGAATACTAGTGATTAATTACATTTAAATCATTCCTATAAATAATTTTTTATCTAGTATAATAATAAAATTAAAAATATAATATGAAATAAAAAATTATAACAACAAATTATTGTCATATATATAATATTCGAGTTAATTGTAGGTTCTAATTGGGATTAAGTAGAAATTTATAAATATCTCATTCAGAGTTTGGCATGTAATAAAAGAAATAGATTTATCATTTTATGATAATAGTCGATTGTGTATTTATTCCGGATGTCATAATTTTGACATGGGAACAAGAGGTGACTACACATTTTTATAACTACTGGAGGTATTTTCACATGATAGTAATGTTGTAGAAAACAAATTCACTACATTAGAATATGGATTTTTCTACCCTATCAATGGAAACCTGGTATACCTAGTAGTTATACCCATACATAGCATATCAATGTTTAACATGTGAGTACTATCTAATTGTTTATAGTTGGATCTTGTTCAATTAAGAGTTTGTTAATGTTGGTTCCCTAGAACCAACTAATTTGTACTTTAAATTACATTAATATTCAAATAAGTGAATATTAATTTACATAAATTATCACATATTTATTTTTATTCTGTATAACAATTATGTGATGATAATGTTGAGTATCTATGTCTTTAATAAGTTCATATATTTTCCACTTTATAATGTAAACCTTTATTTTATATGACGATATATGTTAAATATAGTTTTATAGGAATTTAATATACTATGACAGAGAACCCAAAAAATTGATTTTTAGGTGAACATTCTAGCAAGACAACGAGGATTATTCTCATGATTTTTTCATTTAGTAATATAAATGATGGTGTATTATGAAAATATATCATCCAATATAATTTAAAAATGTTTTGGTTTTATAAGATATTACTATCTGCGAGAATTTTTAATAAACCTTAGAATTTATAAAAATTATTAATGCATGTTATAACTCACATAATTAGATTTGTTTCATCTACCATGACAATAATATTTCATGGTGAAGTTGGATATATTGGGTGAATTGTGAATGTAATGTTTTCAATTTATAATATGTTGAATGCTTTTTTAGTTCCATCAATATGGAAGTTGATATCTTATCTGTTTTGAGAAATAAAATTTTGATATTAAATTCCTTGGATATGGATTAACGACATTTATTTTTGATATTCAAAAAAATCCTTTTCTATCTCCTAGGTTGATATAAAAAATTTGATGGATTCTCAATGAGATGCTGTGACAAAATATTATATTATACGGTGAGAATTCAAATTTAATTTTCTCCATTGTAACATTATGTTCATTATCAAGGGTTTTGACCATTTCATAGACATTAATATGGGGTTTTGGGTGCACCCAAATAATTATATTGAGAAATAATGTTATAGTTTCATATAATATGTTTTTTCAATTGATATTGATTAAATTCTATTTGAATTGAATTAATTAAATAAACATTATTCTCAAGACCGAAGAATTATTTTATCCATGTTTCATTAATTAAATAAATTAAATTAATATATATTAATCATATTTGGAATAATATATATATATATATATAATTTTATTAAGATTAGGATAATATTTATTTACTAGTTTGTGAATAGAATATGTATATATGGGAATATTTTTTATTTTGGAACTGAATAAATGATGAGGAGTTTATGCGAAGTAAGATCACATATAATCATCAATATTTATTTGTAGGCCGGTAAATAGTATCCATCATTGTGAAAGTTTGTGAATGTCATAAAATAATAATAAAATTATTATTATTTTATGGAATGGGGTATTATGATGGTTATTATATTATTCATGAGATGCAATACTATTAAGTAATAATTTTAACCAAAATATAGCTCCATAAATATATGGATATGTCTATTATATAGGGTAATTGTGATATAGGGAATTATTTCTCATATTAAATTATATTGAAAATTCCCTTTTCTATAACCTCTTTATGAAAAAGGAACAAAAAGGGACTCCTTCAAGATAAAAGGATGATAGATCAACATGAATGGTGTAAGACCATTGATTTATCACACTAGCACTCAAAAATCAATTGGAATTTCTCAGAAATCAAAAGAGAACATGTGGTTCATTGATAAAGGGATTCTTTCCATGGATCATCATATTACAATAAAGGAAATACAAAAAATTATTTTAAAGATCAACAATATTATCAATGAAATTTTCATGATAGGAGGTATTTATTTTCTTCAGATATAATGAAATTGATTATTAATTTCACATGTGAGGTCCTTTCTCAAGGTTTTAGGAAGAAAAATACAAAAAAAAATTATATATCTCCATCCAATATATGCTTCCACTATTCTAAGAACCCAAAATATTATGGAAAAAAATATGTATAGTTTCCATTAAATTATCTTAGAGACCAATATAACCCTCTAGTGTATTGGGTAAATCAAAATATCTTATGAGATTATGGGAAAAAAATTGTTGAATTGATCACCATGTGAAACTCGTGACTGATGCATGATCCACCCATGGAAAAAAGTGAGTGAAACTTGATCAACTAAGGGAAACTTTTCAGTGATTAAAAATCTAAAAAGAGAAATAGGTTTAGATGTCTGATCCATTATGATGATGTAATATCCTGGACCCACCGGGTCCATTACTTTTACAAAAAACGGCTCCACCGAGACGGTGGCACCGGTCATGGGGGAAATAGTTATGGTGGCCATGTGACGGTCGCACACGGGTAACGGTAGAACCGTGAAGGTGGAACCTGTTACGGTGGCTCCGTGATGGTCACACACTGGTCACAATGGCACCGTGATGGTGGCACCCTAACTGTGACACTGTGATGGTGGCACTGTAAGGGTGACACCCTAACAGTGGCACCGTGAGGGTGACACCATGACAGTAGCACCTTGAGGGTGACACCGTGAGGGGGGCACCATGTCCTCGCCAAGTGGTCTTAGTTCTTTACCAGTTCCTGACTTTTGCGCTCCCACAACATATCTTTTGACGTAAAAATTATTTAATTCCCCCTTCCAAATCCATTTAAAGACCTTAAATAATATATAAAATCCCCCAAGAGTCGGGAAACCCTTAACTTACCAAAATGTATGATTTTTCCTCGATAGAACGCCCATCCCCGTACCTTCCAGTTCCGCCCCTGTTACACATTTCATTATGGTTAAAGAAAACAGTTTAACGTATATCTGATATGGCCACCCCTCTATGGAGAATTTTTAAATGACAAATAATTCCATCATGCGTAACTGCCAATCTGCGTGGGGAACCACGATCCAACTTTAATGACGTTCAAATTTCTATATCCCATAACAACATGTTCTCATATTTATATCACCCTATAAGTTCTTTCTTTTTCCACATAGCTAGTATCCTTTTCTTACCTGTGCATTTGGATTTCCCCTTCCCAAGGAAAGTGGTGCACCTATGTCGGAGCCTTTCTGCTCATCATTGGAGTCCCTGACGTTCCTCCACTGCATGTCATGCATCCCCAGTTCTTGGCGCGTGGAGAAGAACTTCAATTGTTGATCAACCACGTAGGGATTTTGTTTTCGTCTCTCCTTACTGTGTATCTTGCGGGGTGGGAACGCTACTATTTATGTGGGAATGGATGAAACCAAACCTTAACAAAGATAATAAATAGACTGTCAAAGAATGATGGGGTGCATATGACATTTCTAATATACTTTTTGTAATTGATATATGTTGTGAACTATATGGGATTATGCACCCTGAAAATCATGGTCATTGGTGGTATTTCCCTACGCACTAATGAACCCTTGTCTTCTCTGATGATTTAATGAATGTAACATGGAAATTAGTTAATCACACAAACTAGTTTGGTTAAATGGATGCCCAGTTAACATCAATCCTTGGGTGGTCACCCTGGTTAACTAACAGAACGAAGAACCTAAGGAATGATGTGCTTGAACCTGGAAGTTTACTTACTTTTTCTTGGAAGTAGGTTTTTTGTTCTGTTTGATTCTTATGGGGTGATGTGGATGAGTATGGGATCCTATGTTGTGGCACAGTTATTGGTTGTGAATTTGAAGCAATATGGTGCTGTATCTCAAGGATTGGTTTGGTTCCAGTACTTTGAGGGATCTCACCGCTCCCTTTGTTGTTGTGACTATACAAGAAAACTGAGTGTGAATGCTTGAATTTTTGTTTGGATGTTTCTCATTCATTGGCTTGTGGTTATGCCGATTAGTTTCCCATTTGTGAAGAATTTATTTATATGGTATCACTTGAACATTAATGCAAGAATGAGTTAAATGGGGAGTTGGTTTTGGGAATGAGTTGTGACTTGGTCGTGAGTGATGTGCCTTTCTTTTATAAATGAACAGTAACAAGGGTGTTTGTGCTTAGGATGGAATTGGAAACCCTTAGTTGGGATGAGTTATTGTTACCTATACATATAATTGTAGTCCTTATCTTTCTTATTCACGCCCCACCTATGTTTATAACTTAGTGGAGAACACCCCCATTTCATGGGGGAGGGTGTTTTTCCCAACCCTCCTATGAGTGGCTGGTTGTTAGCTCCTTTTCTTCTCCCTTTACCATATATCAGAAGACTATTCAGGTAGGCTGTGATGGCCTGAGGTCCATTATAGCCCAATATTCTTCAAGCAGGGTAGTTGTGGTGGTTGGACCAGGTGTGTGCGGGTAGGTTGTTTCCCAAGTGTCTTCGAGATGAGGCCCATTTGTCTTCAGGTGTGGTAGTAGTTGTTCTGGCCCAGGTGTTTTCGGGCATGGTTACGTATGGTGGTAGTGGCCCAGGTGTTTATGGGTGGGATGGTGGTTGTGGCTCAGGTGTTTTCGGGTGGTATTCGTGGTTGTGGCCCAGGTGTGTGCGGGCGGGGTGTGGAAGTTGGACTGCGGTGAGAATGGCAGGAGAGGTTTGATGTGTAGGATGTCTTCAATAACCACTAGGAAAGTGGAACGGGGTACCCAAACCACGATTTTCTATTACTATATATTACATGACTTGTGTTATTTGGGGAGTGTGCCTTAGTGAGGCCTGGGTGGATAGTTTTCCTTTCTATGTGCTTTGGTTATCTCTTTTCCCGCAGGGCATTAGAGTGCCTCCACCCTTGTGCACTAGAGTCTTTGGGTTTCCCTACTAATTATACTTTAATGCTCACCCTACGAATATAAAACTGCTTTTAGGTTTCTAGGAGGTCTTCAGGGATCGTGCAGGGCCATACTAGCTTGGGCATTGGGACAGTTTCAGTTGTTGTTTTTATTTCTTTGGTACATTACCTTTGTAGTCTCCTTGTACTTTTTAGCATTTACTTTCGTAACATGCATATGGGAATGGTTTTCTTTGGATTACTTTTTACCCACCAGTTTTGGTGTTAATGGGATTTACTATCTTATCTCTTTATCCTATTAAAGAAAAAGGGTAATGTCATCCATCTTGTGTGTGATTCTATACCATTGGTTCTAGTCGCCTCTCCAGGACCTATTGAATGTGGGTCTCAAGGGTCATTATCTCTCCTTCAACATGAAGATGGTAGGGTCTGGAAATCTGTTGTCCCTTCTCTCATCTTGGTTAATGCGGGTCGTGACCGAATGGTATCAGAGGAGAGGTTGAGAGATAGGATGGATTTCGAGGTTAGGCACAATGAATATTGCATGGGATGGTAGGGCAATAGTATTGGGTGATCATGTTGCGTGAAATAGGCTAGGGAAGAATGGCTAGGACATGGGATTTTAGGGCCCCTGGTGATCCGATGCAAGGACTCTGGGCCTATCGAACGACCAAGTAAGGATACACTGATTGCAGGGTAGAGACCATAGGGAAGGTACATGCATCAAAATGACTTGTGTTCTTATGTTTCATGGATATATATATATATATATATATATATTTGGGGAATTAAAATGAATAAGAAGTCTACGAAAATTTAAGAACAATATTATACACTACTCTGGCATAGGAATTCCTTGTTTGCCTTGCAGCTATGGCACCTGGGAGGTGACCAAGAGTAGTGTGGGATAACGAGGCCCATGTGGTTGCCTTGGCTGATCGACAGAGGGCTGACCGAGAGGAGGAGGACGATCAGTGGCAGAAGATGCTTCGTGCCTTTCAGTGGCAGACCCTCGGGAAGTACGATGGCATCATCTCTGACGTGGAGACATAATGTAAAATCCCAAGTAAGTAATGAATAATAGATATTTTTATCTATGTCTATTAATGATTAAGATAGTTTTTTAGAGCCTTAAAAAGAAAATAAATACAATCTTATGCATGGAATACACTAAAATTCTTAAAAGATTGTTTTCCTGCCTTTTGATGGCAAACCCTTTTTAAAGCTATATTTTGACAATTTTATAAGCTATGTTTGTCAAAATAAAATTTTTATTTATGATTGGGACATCAAAATTTACTTTGTGTGAATTTTTGGTATTTTTCCGATAAAGTTCATTTTTTAATGAATAGTGAAAAATGTTGTATTTTAATTCAAAACCACTTTTTAACCTAATTTATTTATATGATTATATTATCTTTTGGATTGGTTTTGAAGTGAAATTAGAATATATTTTTACCATTTAATCCAATGGTGGTCCTTAAAATTAATTTCACTTTGAAATTGGACATAAACTAGTGTTAATCTTTTGAAACTTATTGTTTCCTAAAAACACGCTATTTGTCATGACAGCAGGAATTATTTATTAAATTAATTAATGTGAATTATATGTTTTGAATTTTTAAAAATAGACTTCATTTTGGAATTCGGAATATCAAATATATCTTAGGGTGAATTTGTGGTAATTTTCTGAAAAACTTCAATTTTGGATGAATAGTGAAACCACTAAGTGGTACTTATAAAAACTGATTTTCCGTTTAAATGAAATTTTTCCATCTTTGTGTTTTGAATTTCAAAAATCCGACATAAATGGTTTTCATTAAGAAGTAAAATGTGGTTCAATGTGATTATAATAATTTTTTTGGTGAATAGTAACTTATTTAGTTTTTAATCGCGATTAGTGGTAATTAGTGTAGTTTAAGGTAAAAATAATGTTTTAATAGTATGAGATGAGCTTGAAACATGTCCTACCCTAATTTAATGTGTCATGTACGACCAGTAAAATCCATGGGTCAACTTGGGGACCCCATGGATCCACTTTGGTTGGGAAATGACATAAATAACTTCATATTTAATGTTAAAGTAAAAATGACAAAAACAAGAGTTATGTTACTAAAACAATTTTTATATGGGGTTATACAAGTCAGATATTTGACTATAAATATTCATTAGAAAGATAAACATATTTCCTACATCATAGTATTTTTGTTATAATTTTTAGACATTAAATAAATTAAGTTATTTATGAAATCATGATGATGCAGCGATGACCTCATTATTTAACGATTTAAATAAAATGGAAAATAATGTTAACTCTAAGACCTACACATGGAAAAAACCAATTGGATGAGTGGATTTAGAACACTTATCACCTTATCCTAGAATTATATCAATGTGGTACCTTTTTAATCCGAAACTCATTTTAAAATAAAGTAACTTATCTTTACATTCCAAGAGTGCCCCTCCTCTCCTCTTATAAAAAACCCCACCTCTACCTCCTTATCCATACTTCCAAAGCCTTTGGATCGGCCAAACCCTGCCCATTTTGTCTCTCCACTTCCCTCTCTTACTCCGTGAAGCCTCACTTTGGGCAGAAGTCTTCCCATGGACGCCTTTGAGCTCAAACAAAAGGGAGTTACCCGATTTTAAGGTAATGTCTTCTTTTGAGTCCTTTTGTTTTATTTTTCTTCTCCAACCCCCTAAAATTTTCTTATTCTTTTCTTTTGTAACAACTCAAGTATCCTCAATATACTAGGATGTTGTTATAATAAGTATTAGAGCTACACTTACACACACCTACATCTAATGTTTAATGAACATATTGTTTCCGTGGATGGTGAATTTATGCCTCCCGAAATGATGATTGTTCAACATTCTTTTAACACCTTAAAAGTTGGCCATTAAGATGTCAGTATATTTATATATGATATATAATATGTTTATGTTTTCCTTAATCTTATGTATTTTCCTTTTTGGTCATACCTTTATGGTTTCCATTATTGGTAAACACGATATCTTCATTTAAGGAAGTGTGGACTACCGCCCCCTCAAAGTGATTTGATTCGTTAAATACCATATGTGGGACGTATAAAGGATGGAACTATGATATTATATATGATATTATACTAGAATTATAATATACCTTTATATCATTATGATTCCATTCTATAAAATACGAAATAGAAATGAAAGTAGCGTTCATGCGTACGTATGGCTTACCGTCTCCGTGAGCGGTGCATTTCATTTCTTACCTCTAAATGATTATGTAATATTATAAATGCATGAATGTACTGGATATATATGACATATATTATATCTATATCACGAATTCCATTCTGGATATAATTGATACATGGACAACTTGTAATTATAAAGGGTTTATTTTTGACTCAAGTACCAATGATCGTTAAAATGACCGTTATTAACTTAAATAATTACATAGTGTTAATGACATGGTAATAAGTGATATAAAAGGAATAATGAACTTGAAAAAGATTCTTAAGCAAGTAGAAATTAACTCATGTTTATTATTCAAGACATTAAATAATGATCGAGTCAAGTCGGACCTGAGGTATGGGACTTCGTCTCAATCTCCTTTCATTGAGGCATATTTTGTTTTATACACAACCTTCTTTTATACGGTGTATAAACCCCTTTCACATTTACGTTTATTCAAAAGGAATCCTTTTTATACGAAGTGTTTACTAAACGAAAAAAATGGAATGTTTTTTTCATACGTATGCGGCGACAACGACTTCTCCGCCGCCGTGACCATTATTTGAGTTTCGGCTTCCTCTACAAGCCATACTTTTTTTTAAAAGACAAATAAATACCATGTTATACTTTTCTTTTATTTTGGTATTGAAAATGGTTTTCATAATGTTTTTATATCAATGTGTTGTATTGATATCTTGTGATTGAAAGGTGGAAATTTTATGTTTCCTTTATGCATGTTTTATGTGATACGATTATGTTGAGGTTCTTGGGTATTATTATGAAGAAGGGCGGTTCCGTGATAGACTAAGGGCAGGTGATCCCAATATAGCTCTCCAATGCATTGGGTAATGCGAAGGTGTGAAACATTAAGGTTTATCCGAAGAGATTTAGGGAATATACTGTGATGGGTATTCCAAACGTAACCAAGAGGGTTACTCCCTACGTAAGGATGTTATGAATGCCTAAAGTTACCTATATGTATTATGATTTCTATGATTTATTCATGATTTGATGAGGTATGTTAAAGTGAATATGTTTTATGGGTAAAGTATGATTTCATTCTTATGTATATATGTACCCATGTTTCCTTTCCATATTTTTATATCCCTTACTGAGCTTTTTATGCTCATCCCAAGTTTTTTTGAAATGTTTTTCACAGGTCAAGGGAAAGGTACATGATATGATGATAGTGTCAAGGAAGTGTCAAGACATAATCCATGTTTTATTTTAAATGTGATTCCATTGATGGGAATGAAGAATACTATCTTTATGTAACCACTTTGTTTATATGTGGAATGTAATGCAAGTTTTATGATCTAATTATCTAAAACTCTAAAACCGAAAAGATCCTCAATTTGTAATCTTGTAATAACTCAAGATTAAGTATGGTTTAAGGCTGGGGTCTTATAGTTGGTATCAGATGTCAGTTTAGATAACTATAGGAGTTAGAATTCTATTAAATGATTATCCAAAAATATATTTTTTAAATGATATAGCATTTGAAGATTACCATGTTGCTTCATCTAAGACATGTTTGTTCAGAATGGTTTTCCGTAGAGGAAACAGGGAAGCAGTGCTATGAAGACATACAGAAGGAAATAACCTTCCGAATCAGCATCCTGAGATGGTCGTAATTGGAACTAAACAGTTTGTTGCAATAATGGCGCAGTTGACTCAAGTGATAAATTGTGGTGGTGTCCATACACGAGATCAGCCAGATCAACCGCAGAAGAACATGTCAGTGGTGGAACATTTCATGAGTCAACATCCCCCATCATTCAGAGGATCATCTGACCCTCTGCTAGCTGAAGGGTGGATTAAAGCACTGCAGAATATTTTTGATGTCATGGGGTGTTCAGACAATCAAAAGGTTAGTCTTGCTATTTACCGTTTGGAGGGTGAGGCAGATCAGTGGTGGTCTATGGTTAAAAATATTAGGGACGCTGATGAGATTCATGCTCTTGATTGGGATGAATTCAAAGGTATGTTTCTTGAGAAGTATTTTCCTAAGGCTGTTCGACTTAGGATGGAAAAACAATTCTTGGAATTGAGGCAAGAGGAAAACTCAGTGGCTACCTATGAAGAAAGGTTCACTCGATTGGAAAGGTATGCTCCAAATTTTATCCGAGACCTTGATAGTAAAATCAATCGTTTTTACTCGAGATTAAAGCCAAAATATCGAAGGGCATTAGCTTCTCATGTGTTTAAAAGTTATGAAAATCTTGTTCGATGTGCTGAGAAGGTGGAAATGGAGTTTTCCGATGATCAAGTGTTCTATAACAACCAACAGAAAAAGAGAAAGATGTGGCATGAGAAAGGTAAGAATTCTTCAAAAAAGTATGATGGTAAGAAAACTAAGATTCCAGTTTGTGATAAATGTTGCAAAAGGCATGCTGGGGAATGTGTTCTGAATTCAGGAAAGTGCTACCGATTTGGTAAGATGGGACATATGGCTCGTGATTGCACTGAAAAGGATCAAGGTGAAGGTAAGAACAAATTTTATTTACAGTTATTGAAATGTTTTAAGTGAAATGAGATGGGTCACTATGCAAATGAGTGTCCGACAAAGATCTTGAGTGATGGGAAGCAGTTAGACTACAAGCAGAAAGAGGTGGTGAAATCCTTTGCAACTACTTCAGCAGATGTCGGGCCATCAAATGAAGTTGTATCAGGTACTTTGTTTGTTTTTTTCAGATTTTTCCAGTGTGTTGTTTGATTCAGGGTCTACACATTCATTCATCTCTGAAACCTTTTCTAGTAAAATGGGAATACCATCTCATGAAATGACTCCTGAACATTTGGTAAAAACACCTGGGGGGAATGTTGAGGCAAAAAGAATTTATAATAATCTTCCTATCCTTATCTGTGGAAAGAACCTACTTGAAAACCTTATTGTTCTACCTCTAGTAGAGTTTGATGTTATCCTGGGCATGGATTGGCTCTCTATTTACCATGCTAAGATTTATTGTAGAGCTAAAGAAGTTTCTTTTTAGAAATAATTTCAGTTTGTGTAAAAGAATGAACCCTTACTGTTGATAACTTATCAAGAGGCCGAGAAACTTGTAAAATATGGAAATGAATGTTACCTTGCACACACCGTTGAAAATTAAGGAACCGTTCAAATTAATGATGTGCCAGTGGTAAATGAGTATCCTGATGTTTTTCCTGATGAGTTGCCTGGAATAATACTAGATCGGGAAGTTGAGTTTACTTTTGACTTAGTTCCTGATGCTAAGACAATTTCAAAACCCCCTTATCGAATGGATCAAATTGAACTTTTAGAGTTGAAGGAGAAATTGCAAGATTTATTAGAGAAAGGTTTCATTCGACCTAGAACATCACCGTGGGGTGCTCCTGTTTTATTTGTTAAAAAGAAAGATGGTTCTATGAGACTTTTCATTGATTATAGAGCCTTCAATAACATCACTGTTAAGAACAAATATCCTTTGCCTCATATCGATGATTTGTTTGATCAGCTCCAGGTAGCTCATTATTTTTCAAAGATTGACTTGAGATCGGGGTACCATCAGCTGAAGGTAAAGGAAGAAGACGTTCCGAAGACCGCGTTCCGTACAAGATATGGCCATTATGAATTTGTAGTAATGCATTTTGGGCTAACCAATGAACCTGCTGTATTCATGGACTTAATGAATAGAATTTTCCATGAGTTCATGTATAAGTTTGTGGTGGTTTTCATTGATGATATTTTGGTGTTTTCTAAAAGTAAAGAGGAGCATGAAAGATATTTAAGGGTTATCTTTCAAACCTTAAAAGAAAATAAATTGTATGGGAAATTCAGAAAGTGTGAGTTTTGGTTGCAACAAATTTCTTTTCCTTGGTCACATTGTTTCAAAAGATGGGACAACTGTTGATCCTGCAAAAACAAAGGATGTTGAAGAATGTCCAAGACCCAAAAATGTAACTGAGATTCATAGCATCCTTGGTTTGGCAGGCTATTACTGAAGTATTGTTAGAAATTTTTCATGATTATCTAGTCCAATGACTAAGCTAACTCGGAAGGGTGTTAAGTTTATCTGGACAAAAGAATGTGATGATTGTTTTTAGGGATTGAAAAGAAGATTGGTGAATGCTCCAGTTTTGGCACTACCTTCTAGGAATGGTGAGTTTGTTTTCTACAGGGATGCTTCATTGAAAGAACTTGGTTGCGTCCTAATGCAGAATGATTAGGTAATTTCTTATGCTTCACGACAGTTGAAAACTCATGAGGTAAATTACCCTACACATGATTTGGAATTAGCTGCTGTTGTTTTTGCTTTAAAAATTTGGAGGCCTCATTTGTATGGAGTAAAGTGTGAAATATATACCGATCACAAAAGTTTAAAGTATATATTCACTCAGAAAGAATTGAACATGAGACAAAGGAGATGGCTAGAATTAATCAAGGATTATGATTGTACAATTCATTACCATCCGGGAAAAGCAAATAAAGTGGTTGATGCTTTGAGTCGAAAAATTAATGCTTCATTAACAATGTTGCATTTGGAACGTGATCCTTTTGTTAAGGATTTGATGAAATTTGGCACAGAAGTTGTTGGTGCAGGAAGTTCTTCTGTTTTGTTTCAGGTATCAGTGAGATCATCTCTATCAGATAGAATCAAGCAAGCACAGAAGAAAGATAGTGAGTTGCAGAAAAAGGTAGAGCTGGTTCAGAAAGGTAAGTTGCCTAAATTCAACATTGATAATGATTGCGTTTTGAGATTTGGGAAGAGATTGTGTGTGCCTTGTGATTCACAGTTGAAGAGAGAGTTGTTATGTGAAGCTCATAGTTCTCCGTTTTCTGTTCATCCTGGCAGTACTAAGATTTATAGAGATCTGCGGGAGTATTAATAGTGGGATGGAATGAAAAGTGATATTGCTGATTTTACTGTGATGTGTTTGACATGTCAACATGTTAAAGCAGAGCGGAAGTTACCGAAAGGGATGCTTCTGCCTTTACCAGTTCCAGAGTTGAAATGGGAGAATATATCAATGGACTTTGTTGTGGGATTACAGAAGACATCTCGAGGTAATAATGCAATCTGGGTTATTGTTGATCGCTTGAATAAATCTGCTCATTTCTTTTCTATACGAGATACTTTTTCACTAGATCAACTTTCCCGTTTGTATCTTAAAGAGATAGTCAGGTTACATGGATTTCCTCTATCCATTGTATCTGATCGTGATCCCAGGTTCACTTCTAACTTTTGGAAAGGCCTTCAGAAGTCGTTGGGTACAGAATTAAATTTTAGTACAACTTTTCATCCTCAATCAGATGGGCAGTCAGAACAAACAATTCAGACCTTGGAGGATATGCTACGAGCATGTTCTATAGATTATCAGGGAAGTTGGGACCAAAATCTTTCTTTGGTTGAATTTTCATATAATAACAGTTTTCATTCCAGTATACAGATTGCACCATTTTAGGCATTATATGGGAAGCGGTGTCGAACTCCAGCTTTCTAGGATGAAGTGGGTGAAAGGAAGTTGATGGGACTAGAATTGGTAGAAGAGATGGCAGAAAAAGTTTAGCTGATTCAGAAACACATGAGAACAGCTCAGAGCAGGCAGAAGAGTTATGCGGATAACCGGAGGAAGGATCTATCTTTCGAGGTAGGTGATCATGTTTTTCTCAAGGTTTCTCCTTGGAAAAGTGTGATGAGATTTGGTAAGAAAGGAAAGCTGAGCTCAAGGTTTATTGGACCATATGAAATTCTGGAGAGAGTTGGATCAGTTGCATACCGGGTGGATTTACCTACGAGTTTATCTCAGGTACACCATGTTTTTCACGTTTCGATGTTGAGAAAGTATATGCCAGATCCATCTCATGTTTTGAGTCCAGAGGTAGTTCAGCTGGAAGAGAACCTATCTTATGAGGAACAACCGGTCCAGATTCTTGACCATAGGTAGCAAGTGTTACGGAATAAGGTGATTAATCAGGTAAAGGTTTTGTGGAAAAACCACATGATTGAAGAGGCAACATGGGAATCTGAAAATGCAATGAGGGATAAGTACCCCCATATATTTGATAAGTAAATAAATTGTGGGGACGCAATTTACTAAAGGGGGGAAGGATGTAACATCCCAAGTAAGTAATGAATAATAGATATTTTTATCTATGTCTATTCATGATTAAGATAGTGTTTTAGAGGCTTAAAATGAATATAAATACAATCTTATGCATGGAATACAGTAGTATTCTTAAAAGATTGTTTTACTGCCTTTTGATGGAAAACCCTTTTTAAATCTATATTTTAACAATTTTATAAGCTATGTTTGTCAAAATAAAATTATTATTTATTATTGGGACATCAAAATTTACTTTGTGTGAATTTTTGGTATTTTTCAGATAAAGTTCATTTTTTAATGAATAGTGAAAAATGTTGTATTTTAATTCAAAACCTCTTTTTAATCTAATTTATTTATATGATTAGATTATCTTTTGAATTGGTTTTGATGTTAAATTAGAATATATTTTATCATTTTATCCAATGGTGGTCATTGTAATCAATTTAACTTGAAAATTGGACTTAAACTAGTGTCAATCTTTTGATACTTATTGTTTCATTAAAACACGCTATTTGTCATGAAAACGGGAATTAATTATTAAATTCATTAATGTGACTTATATGTTTTAAATTTTGTAAAATAGACTTCATTTTTGAATTCGGAATATCAAATATAGCTTAGGGTAAATTTTTGGTAATTTTCTGAAAAACTTCAATTTTTGATGAATAGTGAAACCACTAAGTGGTACTTATAAAAACTGATTTTTCCGTTTAAATGAAATTTTGCCATCTTTGTGTTTTTAATTTCAAAAATCCTACATACATGGTTGACATGAAGAAGTAAAATGTGGTTCAATGAGATTATAATAATTTTTTGGTGAATAGTAACTTATTAAGTTTTTAATCGCGATTAGTGGTAATTAGTGTAGTTTAAGGTAAAAATAATGTTTTAATAGTATGAGATGATCTTGACACATGTCCTACCATCATTGGATGTGTCATTGACGACCAAGACAAGCCATGGGTCAACATGGGGACCCCATGGAGCCACTTTGGTTGGGAAATGACTTAAATAACTTTTTATTTAATGTTAAAGTAAAAATGACACAAACATGAGTTATGTTACTAAAACAATTTTTATATGGGGTTATACAAGTCAGATTTTTTACTATAAATATTCATTAGAAAGATAAAAAGGTTTCCTACATCATAGTATTTGTTTTATAATTTTTAGACATTAAATAAATTAAATTATTTATGACATCATGATGATGCAGCGATGACCTCATTATTTAATGATTTAAATAAAATGGAAAGATAATGTACAATCTAAGACCTACACATGGCCAAAACCAATTTTATGAGTGTATTTCGAACCCTTATCACCTTATCCTAGAATTATATCAATGTGGGACCTTTTTAATCCGAAACGAATTTTACAATAAAGTAACTTATCTTTACATTCCAAGAGTGCCCCTCCTCTCCTCTTATAAAAGGCCCCCACCTCTACCTCCTTACCCACACTTCCAAAGCCTTTTGCTCGGCCAACCCCTTCCCATTTTGTCTCTACACTTCCCTATATTACTCCTTGAAGCCTCACTTTGGGCAGAAGTCTTCCCAAGGAAGCCTTTGAGCTCAAACCAAAGGGAGTTACCCGATTTTAAGGTAATGTCTTCTTTTAAGTCCTTTTGTTTTATTTTGCTTCTCCAACCCCCTAAACTATTCTTATTATTTTTTTTTTGTAACAACTCAAGTATCCTCAATATTCTAGGATGTTGTTATAATAAGGATTCTAGATACACTTACACACACCTACATCTAATGGTTAACGAACATACTGTTTCTGTGGATGGTGAATTTATGCCTCCCGAAACGATGATTGTTCAACATTATTTTAACAACTTCAAAGGTGGCCATTAAGATGTCACTATATTTATATATGATATATAATATATTTATGATTTCCTTAAGCTTCTGTAATTTCCTTTTTGGTCATACCTTTATGGTTTCCATTATGGGTAAACGCGATATCTTCAATTAAGGAAGTGCGGACTACCACCCCCTCAAAGTGATTTGATTCGTTAAATACCATATGTGGGACGTATAAAGGATGGAACTATGATATTATATATGATATTATACTGTAATTATAATATACCTTTATATCATTATGATTCCATTCTATAAAATACGAAATAGAAATGAAAGTAGTGTTCATGCATACGTACGACTTACCGTCTCCATGAATGGTGCATTTCATTTCTTACCTCTACATGATTATGTAATATTATAAATGCATGCATGTACTGGATATATATGACATATAGGATATCTATATCATTAATACCATTCTGGATATAATGGATACATGAACAACTTGTAATTATAAAGGGTTTATTTTTGACTCAAGTACCAATGATCATTAAAATGACCGTTATTAACTTAAATAATTACATAGTGTTCATGACATGGTAATAAGTGATATAAAAGGAATAATGAACTTTAAAAAGGTTCTTAAGAAAGTAGAAATTAACTCAAGTTTATTATTCAGGACATTAAAGAACGATCGAGTCAAGTCGGACCCGAGGTATGGGACATCGTCTCAATCTCCTTTCATTGAGGCATATTTTGTTTTATACACAACCTTCTTTTATACGGTGTATAAACCCCTTTGACTTTTACGTTTATTCAAAAGGAATATTTTTTATATGAAGTGTTTACTAAATGACAAAAGGGAATGTTTTTTTGTACGTATGCGGAGACAACGACTTCTCCGCTGCCGTGACCATTATTTGAGTTTCTGCTTCCTCTACAAGCCATACTTTTTTTTAAAGAAAAATAAATACCATGTTTTACTTTTATTTTATTTTGGTATTGAAAATGGTTTTCATAATGTTTTTATATCAATGTTTTGTATTGATATCTTGTGATTGAAAGGTGGAAATTTTATGTTTCCTTTATGCATGTTTTATGTTATACGATTATGTTGAGGTTCTTGGGCATTATTATGAAGACGGGTGGTTCCGTGATAGACTGAGGGCGGGTGAGCCCGATATAGATCTCCAATGCATCGGGTAACACGAAGGAGTGAAACTTTAAGGTTTCTCCGAAGAGATTTAGGGAATATACTGTAATGGGTATTCCAAACGTAACCAAGAGGGTTACTCCCTACGTAAGGATGTTGTGAATGCCTCAAGTTACCTTTATGTCTTATGATTTCTATGATTTATTCATGATTTGATGAGGTATGTTAAAGTGCATATGTTTTATGGGTAAAGTATGATTTCATTCTTATGTATATATGTACCCATGTTTACTTTCCATATTTTTATATCCCTTACTGAGCTTTTTATGCTCATCCCAAGTTTTTTTGAAATGTTTTTCACAGGTCAAGGGAAAGGTACATGATATGATGATAGTGTCAAGGAAGTGTCAAGAAATAATCCATGTTTTATTTTAAATGTGTTTCCATTGATGGGAATGAAGACTACTATCTTTTTGTAACCAATTTGTTTATATGTGGAATGTAATGCATGTTTTACGATTTAATTCTCTAAAACTCTAAACCCGAAAAGATCCTCAATGTGTAATATTGTAATAACTCAAGATTAAGTAAGGTTTAATGCTAGGGCCTTATACGTAAAGCTAGCTAGAGGAGCTGGTGAGAGCTTTCAGCTTGATCTGGGCTCCGATGGAGTACTGGGTTCCTTTGGCTCTAAGCGATATTTGTGTAGTAGTGCATCAGCAGTGGACACTTTATCTTGGAGAGAAGAGGGAGGCTGAGGTTATGTGGGATGACTTTGAGAAGGAGTTCCGGGCGGAATTCTTCTCTTCCACGATGAAGGATGAGAAGAGGCAGGAACTACTCCCCCTCCAACAGTGGATTATCACAGTGAGAGAGTTGCGGATCAAGTTCAAGGATATCCTTTGCTTTTCTCCAGTCCTCTTTCTGGATGAGGAGTCTCGGGAGAGATGTTTGGAGGAGGCACTTTCACCTTCTCTCGAGTATGTTGTTACTCCCTTCACCTTACCAACATACATGGAGGTCCCGAAGAAGGCTGAATTGGTGGAAAGGATGCACAAAATAGGAGGTGTATCGTGAGAGGGAATATAGTTGGGCTCGTCAAAGGGGAAGGCCACCTGCAGTAGGCCTCCAGCATCAGAACCCTTTTGGTTTCGACCAGTAGAAAGCATGCCTCATCAGTTCCAGTTCTGATCTCCCGGCCCTCCCCCTTTTCTTTTTGGCCCAGGACCGAGATGCTTCATCTTTGGAAGCCATGGTCACCATCGGAATCAGTGCCTGAACAGAGTGTTGTACGGAGGGTGTGGGTAGGTTCAACGCCCACCTCAGCTGCAGAAGTTTCCTGCTAGGCCCTTTCAGTAGTAGCAGTAGGGGAAGAAAGCTCCCTCTCCTCCAAGGGAAGGCATTGTAGGAGGGGGACGACCTCGGGGTGCTCTTTTGGGAACTCAACCAGGGAGCGGTTAGGGAGGTGCCCGACAATCGAGTGGCAGAGGATATGGGCATGGGAAGTGGCACACCATAGAGGCATCAGTTCCAGTAGGGCTAGAAGACGTTCAAGATACGATCAGCTTGTTTAGTAATCATTCCTATGCCTTATTCGATACAGGAGTTTCACACTCCCTTGTTGCACCCAGTCTGGCATGTGCTCTGGGTTTAGATGCTTAGAGACTTCCAGTGCCCCTGGTGCAGAGCACACCAGTCAGAGGTTAGACCGACTTGTTTTATGTATTCCAAGGGTGTAGACTGATGATAGGTCCACATCAGTCTATCAGGGATCTTATACTGTTGTAGATAGAACCATACGATGTCATCCTAGGCATTGAAAGGTTGTTCTCTGTATGTACCATCATTTAATGCTTCCAAGGAAGGGTCATCATTTCAGATTTGGGAGGCTTCCGTGTAAGTTTCATCGGCGAGAGGGGTTTCCAGAAAAGAAACAGGTGAGAGGAGCCCCTCATTTTCTTGTTAGCTGAGCTATCAGTGAATTCGGTGGATACAGATGTAGAGACCCGAAGCTTATCGTACATGGACATTACATTACTTTTGCGGAATACTTAGTACATAACAAAAACACACACACAAGGATCGTAATAGTTTAGTGTCTTTGGAAACTCGGAACGTAATCTTCTAATCGTGTTGAAAGATCTTCAATATCTCCCATAAAGATATTCCCTTTTTTTTACCCAAAAACCTTTCTTTATATCCTGGGGAAAAGAAAACATAAAAGGGTGAGCTCAAATGCTCAGTAAGGGTAAACAAATGAAATATCAATCACATCATATACATAAGAACATAGCTTTTGGAAATCTTAACCTGCAAAAGAGCTCATAATATCATAACATGGGATAAATCATAGAAGTGAAAATGAGATCCCCATAATCATAACATGAAACTTGAAACTTTGTGGCATGCACACATAATCATAGAAAATCATTTCTTGTTAGTCATGACTCATTGCCAACACTATCTTAGTGGACAAAGTCCCTTTCTGAAGCGAGTAACCCTCGTTTCAGTCCTGTTTCACTGAACCGGTATAACCTACCATTTCAGCCATGTCTATATCATGAGATATAAAATCTTTACCCAATGCATTGGAGGGAGATATATGTCCCACCCATCATATAATGAATCCTTTCTTATGTGTGCCACATAATCATAAACCATACATCATAGCGTAACCCATGTAATAAAAATGGGATTCTTAAACAACATGACATCATAAAACAATTCATATAAGATAAAGGAATTCATAAAAATATTTCCATCACAACATAATCAAATCCATGTAATAATAGGGATAAAAACAAAACCCTTTTATTATCTTAGATGGAAAATAATTTTGATAAAATACTTGAACTCCATTCTTGAGGAAAATATCCTTTCTACTTCAAAAACATTTTTCCTTTCATAACATGTCATACGACTTTAAAATAAAAGAAGTTGATTAAAAATAAACTTGAAAACTTTTAAATTAAGTTTCTTGGAAATAATGTTTTAAAAATCCATTCATGCCGTATAAGTTAAAAAAAACATTCTTCGTACTTTTGTTGGAAAAGTCAAAAAGTACCTCATACGAAAAACGACAAAAGATTCCTTTCGTACATATTACTAAAAACTCACCGAAGGGTAAAAATGGATTTAAACAATTGTAGGTGGATGGAAATAATATTACATATTGATGAAACATGGATGTGGATGATAAAATACACCCCAGTAAATACTAACGAATAAACAATCTCGGATAAAAATGAGATTGTGATATTTCCCTTACCTTAGGTCCGACTTGCTTTGTAAGTGTCCGAACCTCCTGTATAGTGATTTAAATCATGTTATTGACTTATTACAGAATCATATTCATTGTTATGATATCATATATGGTTCACTTATGACATTATATTACCCGTTCTTTTGTAAATTCGATGTTAAAGAAGCGTTTTGGGTAAAATCATTTCATTTATTGTAGGTGTTTTGACTTGTTGTTCTTGACATCATTATTACTTATATCATGATTTACTCACTTCCAGAATATAAAATATGATTTATATATCATATATATTCAGTATATATATATATAATAGGTAGATAAATAAAATGAAAAACACCGTTCATGGAGACGGTAGTCCGTACGTACGCATGAACGCTGTTTTCCTTTCCTTATTGTCTTGAAATGGAAGTAAGTAGATGACATACATATGTATATATATACATAAATGCAGTAGCTTTATAATGTAATATATTTCATTATTATTTCTTATATATACATTATAATCATTCTTAAATGGTTAACATGGAGAATGAATCTCATCGCGTCGTGGAGACGGTAGTCCGTACGTACGCACGAGCGATGATATCATTTCTATAAATAATGAATTGAATTGGAGTGGATTATACAATATATCAGAATCAATATGATGTTGTAATAACTATGTATAGTTATTCTTTACACCATTATACCCATCCATGTAAGGTGGTGGTGGAAAATAGATTACACCACGGCGTGGAGACGGTATTCCGTACGTACGCACGCGCGGTGATTTCTTTTTCCGTAGGATGGATAGATGGTGAAATAGGGTTGTTTCATACTTATAATAACATATCCGTATATGAGTGATACTGATGTTATTACTTCATAATGAAAAAACCTAAGAAGAAGAAGTGGAAAAAGAAATAAAGATGAAAGAATTGGTAACGGTAATTACCTCTTCTTTGAAGTGCCTCTTTGAGACCTCCTCTTAGGGCACTAAAATTGGTCTTTAAGGAAGACCAGAACCTCTAGGATGTTTTTAGGGAAGTGGAGAAGAGAGTTTTTCAGTGTTTGGACGAGCTTGAGTGCTCAAATTGGTGTGAGGAGGAGGGGGAGGAGGTGTCCTTTTATAAGGGAGGAGAGGGGCACCTTAGGAATATCTCAAAATATTATTTTATATTAAAGTCAAAATCGGTTTATAATGGTTCCAAAGGGTCTTATTTCGAAGCTAAAGTGGGGATGGATCGAAATCCTATCAACCAATAAGATTTAGACAAGTTTAGGTTATTATTTTAACCTTATCAATTAGATTTAACTCTAAGTTAAATAATTTAACTTTTACCGTGTCTTTTTGTTTTCTTACATTATATGGTTAATAAACTTACTATAACATGCCAAACGAACCCCAAATTGTATATTATTAATACATATATCCTTATCGAAGTCATTTGGCCGAACCTTAGATTTTTAGGAATAAAATAACAATTAATAATATAATATTTGATTTAAAAACTATTATTTGTCAATTTTGACACTATTTGATACATGATTTTTGTGAAAGTCATAACAGAATTATTTGTTATACCCAAGTTGATTAAATCAACACTAATATATCATAGGAACCTAGAAAATTAGTGGAATTCATAAAAGGTCTCAAATTATATTTAGTTTGGTGTTTATAACATCAATTATGTCATTATTTCATTAATAAGATAATTACTACATCATCTTTGTGTCATAAATAAATTGACTTATTTGATGTCTAAAAATTACAAATAAAATACCATCATGTAGGAAATCGTTTTATCTTTCTAATGAATATTTACAATCGAATTTATCTTATGTAAAACCCTATGTTAAAAATGTTTTAGTAAATAAACTTTTATTTTGACTCTTTTAACTCTTCTTTGAATTAAATAATAATAAATGTCCTAATCTAATCCAAGTGGGCCTAAATGGTCATATTTTATTCCTAATCTTGTTTTTGGTCGAATTACACCTATCCAATATAATTAGGACATGTGTTAGGGTAATAGTAATATCATATTTACCCTTAGTTACCCTATTTACTATTAACCGTGGTAAAAAAAAGTAAAAAGTTACTATTCACCCAAAATTATTTTCATCTCATTGAAACACATTTTACTTACTGACATCAACCGTGTCTCTCGGATTTTTGAAATTTCATTCACAGAAGTGGTAAAATTAAGATTTATGAAGAAATTAATTTTTTAACTACCACTTAGTAGTTTCACTATTCATCAAAAATTGATGTTTTTCAGAACAATGCCAAAATTTCATCCTAAGCTATATTTCATATTCCGAATTCAAAAATGAAGTCTATTTTACCAAATTCATATCATAGAATTTGCATTAATTAATTTTATAATTAAATCCCGCTGTTAAAACAAATAGCGTGTTTTTAAGAAACAATATCTATCAAAAGATTGACACTTGATTATGTCTGGTTTAAATGTGAAATTACATCCAATGACCAACATTGTATTAAATTGTAAAAATATATTCTAAATATACTTTAAAACCACTCAAATTAATAATTTATCACTTTTAATTATTTCGATTAAAAAAGTTGTTTTTAAATATAATTTAGTAATTTTCACTATTCATCAGAATATGAAAGTTATCCGAAAAGTACCAAAATTTCACCTTAGGCTAAATTCGATACTCCAAATCAAAAAATGAAGTTCATTTTAAAAAATAAGATTTACAGAGTTTTAAAAAGTGGTTATTACTATTCATAACGGCTAGTTTTAATAATATTCTAATAGCATATCGTTGTTTAGTGAAACTCGGTATTGCGTATTACACACGCTATCGAGGAAGGTCGCGATTGCGTTTAATGCAAGGCAAGTCAAGGATGCGTGTTGTACAAGCTCCTTTTGGTGTAGCGTACAACACAAGACATTAATAAAATTAAAAAGAATATTTTTTTATAAAATCTTGGGTTGTTACATTCTACCCCCCTTAAAATGAATTTCGCCCTCGAAATTCGTCGGGGTTATAAATGGTTTACTATTCGAAAGTTTCTTTAATAGAAACCCACATCGTAAAAAGGAATATCAAAACCAATCTTTAAAAACAAAAGTATGAAACATAACGGTTACCCAAATAAACTAATCATTGGGATTCCACATAGGTGAACATATGGATATGGAAGAGAAATCTAACCATCATGTTCTGATGGAGAGTGGTAGAGAACATGGCTATGGAAAAGCCAGTAATCACAAATCCATAGATTTGTGATGATATAAGGTACCATCTTATTCATCAGGTATAAGATCACTAGGAAAACATTTTTGGCTTTCAAGATCATTTCCCTAAAGTTGAAAATTTGAATTAGAATAAATACTTACTCTATTTTGGTACAATCTCACTGTTGTTCGTGCCTTGAACAATTTCCACTTCATCTCTTAAATAAATGAAGTTGAATTTGTTATTCATGAAGTGTTAGCAGATCATGTGATAGAATGACGGGTCATTCCATCTGTCTCAAACAAAAGGTTAGCAAAAATTATATGCATAAGTCGATCTATAGTGAGATTAATCATATATGGTTCCTAAAATGGACTTATACTTCATATATCATACTGCTTAATATAATAAAACTAGTTTCTACTAAACAGGGACTTCCTGTAGGCCAGTGGTAGGCGATAAAGGCCAGTCGCACTTCGGTTGTGGGTTCGATTCCCACAGCCTTGTCTGAAGCGATGGGTTGTCGCCCGTCCTGCAGGTTGTCCTTTTTCCAAAACTATATAACATCCCATCAATAATATCGAAAAAACAAACAATACTAACTTATGTCCAACATAATCCATTCCAATCTTTAGGCTTATCCATAATACTGCAGTCGACTCTCATAATATAGTGAAAACGATTGCCAGAGATTTAACACCATCGTCGATCCCCATATATCATAAGATATGTTTTGTTGGTCACATTCCAAACATTCAAAGTCCTTAATCGTGTATTCTCTTGAATACCTTAGTGAAAACATGAATGCAGTTAAAAGTTAACACTTTTCACATACAAAAATCCTCAAAATTCTATATACTCAAACTTAGTCCTTATATCAATCATGAGCTCATGAATACTGTTAAACATTTCATTTTCTCGTTTTCCCTTCATTATGCGCATAATATCTCAATCACTTTGAATACCACATTAGACCAATACATAAATATTCCAATATTCCATGATACAACATTATTTTGGAATCCCATTACATAAACACTTAATCATTCCACCACATCGTTGTCATATTCAACATTACCAATAGTGATCGCATGTGACTTCCCTTTGTCCTTTGCCTTAAGCGGTTTCTCATGTCGATCATCACTAACCCTTGGACTAGGGCATTTATTAGCATAATGCCCCATTTCATTGCACTTGAAGCATTGAAGTGTTGGCGGTGCGTTCTCTGCAGTTTTTGCTTTATTCACATCATTAGAAACCCTTTTTCCATTACTTCGACACTCAGCTGCTCGATGACCTTCTTTTCCACACTTAAAACATTTTCTAGTCCCTTTAAGACAATATCCACCATGCTTCTTTCCACACTTTGTGCATAAGGAAACATTCATCTTCTTTTCACCATTATTCTGAGATTTCTCCTTGAACTCCATCTTTCGTTTCTTGTCAAAACCATGAGATGGATATGTAACACCAACTTCCATTTCTACCTTGATAGCACAACGCACAATTTCTTCATAGCTACTGAAGTCTCTTATAGCTAATGCCCTTCGAAGACTTGGTTTTAAGCCACTGAAAAATCGATCAACTTTACTTTCAGGTTGGATGATAATTCCAGAAGCATACCTTGCAAGTCTTGTAAAATTTTCTTCATAGGTACCAATGGATTCATCGTCCCTTTGCTTCAGTTCAAGAAACTCTTTCTCCATCTTTGTTCGAAGAATACGAGTGAAGTACTTATTGAAAAATAAGTTCTTGAACTCGTCCCATTCCATAGACTCAATTTCATCCCTTTGCCTTGTATTCTTAATAATATTCCACCATTGATCAGCATCTCCTTCCAAATGATACACTGCTAGGATGACTTTATCATGTTCAGAACATTGAAGAACTGAAAATATCTTTTCAGTAGTACTAATCCATTGTTCATCAACTAATGGATCAGTAGACCCACTGAAAGAAGGTGGACGCTGCCTCCTGAAGGATTCAATAGAATGTTGCTCCTTCCTTTGCTCGTTTGGAAGTCCTGCATGATTCATAGCTTGAGAAAGTTGTGTGAGCATGGCTACAAGATTTTTCATTCCAGCTCCTATATCGTTTGGTTGCTCAGGGGGACAATCATTGCATTGCCCATCACATTCCGCATTAACACGGTTCCTTCGGGTTCCAGCCATCGTCTAAAACCCCAAAAGAATAGTGTGAGAGGCAAAAATCATGCTAGGGAAAACAACATAATAAAGGGTTAGTACCCTCAATATCTAACATCTTAGGTTAAATTTGAGGATCGTTAGCGCAATTCTAGGACTATAACCTATACATATACTTAACCTTAGAGACATCCCTAGACATACCTTAGAAATATCTCTAGGGATCTCACTAACGTTTTCGCATCCTAGTTTCCAAAGGTTGACTAAACCTTTCCTCTGATACCAACTGTAGAGACCCGAAGCTTATCGTACATGGATATTACATTACTTTTGCGGAATACTTAGTACATAACAAAAACACACACACAAGGATCGTAATAGTTTAGTGTCTTTGGAAACTCGGAACGTAATCTTCTAATCGTGGTGAAAGATCTTCAATATCTCCCATAAAGATCTTCCCTTTTTTTTACCTAAAAACCTTTCTTTATATCCTGGGGAAAAGAAAACATAAAAGGGTGAGCTCAAATGCTCAGTAAGGGTAAACAAAATAAATATCAATCACATCATATACATAAGAACATAGCTTTTGGAAATCTTAACCTGCAAAAGAGCTCATAATATCATAACATGGGATAAATCATAGAAGTGAAAATGAGATCCCCATAATCATAACATGAAACTTGAAACTTTTTGGCATGCACACATAATCATAGAAAATCATTTCTTGTTAGTCATGACTCATTTCCAAGACTATCTTAGTGGACAAAGTCCCTTTCTGAAGCGAGTAACCCTCGTTTCAGTCCTGTTTCACTGAACCGGTATAACCTACCATTTCAGCCATTCTATCTCATGAGATATAAAATCTTTACCCAATGCATTGGAGGTAGATATAGGTCCCACCCATCTTATAATGAATCCTTTCTTATGTGTGCCACATAATCATAAACCATACATCATAGCGTAACCCATGTAATAAAAATGGGATTCTTAAACAACATGACATCATAAAACAATTCATATAAGATAAAGGAATTCATAAAAATATTTCCATCACAACATAATCAAATCCATGTAATAATAGGGATAAAAACAGAACCCTTTTATTATCTTAGATGGAAATTTTTTTTGATAAAATACTTGAACTCCATTCTTGAGGAAAATATCCTTTCTACTTCAAAAACATTTTTCCTTTCATAACATGTCATACGACTTTAAAATAAAATATGTTGATTAAAAATAAACTTGAAAACTTGTAAATGAAGTTTCTTGGAAATAATGTTTTATAAATCCATTCATGCTGTATAAGTTAAAAAAAACATTCTTCGTACTTTTGTCGGAAAAGTCAAAAAGTACCTCATACGAAAAACGACAAAAGATTCCTTTCGTACATATTACTAAAAACTCACCGAAGGGTAAAAATGGATTTAAAAAATTGTAGGTGGATGGAAATAATATTACATATTGATGAAACATGGATGTGGATGATAAAATACACCCCAGTAAATACTTACGAATAAACAATCTCGGATAAAAATGAGATTGTGATATTTCCCTTACCTTAGGTCCGACTTGCTTTGTAAGTGTCCGAACCTCCTTTATAATGATTTAAATCATGTTACTGACTTATTACAGAATCATATTCATTGTTATGATATCATATATGGTTCACTTATGACATTATATTACCCGTTCGTTTGTAAATTCGATGTTAAAGAAGCGTTTTGGGTAAAATCGTTTCATTTATCGTAGGTGTTTTGACTTGTTGTTCTTGACATCATTATTACTTATATAATGATTTACTCACTTCCAGAATATAAAATATGATTTATATATCATATATATTCAGTATATATATATATATAATAGGTAGATAAATAAAATGAAAAACACCGTTCATGGAGACGGTAGTCCGTACGTACGCATGAACGCTGTTTTCCTTTCCTTATTGTCATGAAATGGAAGTAAGTAGATGACATACATATGTATATATATACATAAATCCAGTAGCTTTATAATGTCATATATTTCATTATTATTTCTTATATATACATTATAATCATTCTTAAATGGTTAACATGGAGAATGAATCTCATCGCGTCGTGGAGACGGTAGTCCGTACGTACGCACGAGCGATGATATCATTTCTATAAATATTGAATTGAATTGGAGTGGATTATACAATATATCAGAATCAATATGATGTTGTAATAACTATGTATAGTTATTCTTTACACCATTATACCCATCCATGTAAGGTGGTGGTGGAAAATAGATTACACCACGGCGTGGAGACGGTATTCCGTACGTACGCACGCGCGGTGATTTCTTTTTCCGTAGGATGGATAGATGGTGAAATAGGGTTGTTTCATACTTATAATAACATATCAGTATATGAGTGATACTGATGTTATTACTTCATAATGAAACAACCTAAGAAGAAGAAGTGGAAAAAGAAATAATGATGAAAGAATTGGTAACGGTAATTACCTCTTCTTTGAAGTGCCTCTTTGAGACCTCCTCTTAGGGCACTAAAATTGGTCTTTGAGGAAGGCCAGAACCTCTAGGATGTTTTTAGGGAAGTTTAGAAGAGATTTTGGCAGGGGTTGGCCGAGCTTGAGTGCTCAAATTGGTGTGAGGAGGAGGGGGAGGAGGTGTCCTTTTATAAGGGAGGAGAGGGGCACCTTAGGAATATCTCAACATATTATTTTATATTAAAGTCAAAATCGGTTTATAATGGTTCCAAAGGGTCTTATATCGAAGCTAAAGTGGGGATGGATCGAAATACTATCAACCAATAAGATTTAGACAAGTTTAGGTTATTATTGTAACCTTATCAATTAGATTTAACTCTAAGTTAAATAATTTAACTTTTACCGTGTCTTTTTGTTTTCTTACATTATATGGTTAATAAACTTACTATAACATGCCAAAAGAACCCCAAATTGTATATTATTAATACATATATCCTTATCTAAGTCATTTGGCCGAACCTTAGATTTTTAGGAATAAAATAACAATTAATAATATAATATTTGATTTAAAAACTATTTTGTGTCAATTTTGACACTATTTGATACATGATTTTTGTGAAAGTCATAACAGAATTATTTGTTAGAAACAAGTTGATTAAATCAACACTAATATATCATAGTAACCTATAAAATTAGTGGAATTCATAAAAAGTCTCAAATTATATTTAGTTTGGTGTTTATAACATCAATTATGTCAATATTTCATTAATAAGATAATTACTTCATCATCTTTGTGTCATAAATAAATTGACTTATTTGATGTCTAAAAATTACAAATAAAATACCATCATGTAGGAAATCGTTTTATCTTTCTAATGAATATTTACAATCGAATTTATCTTATGTAAAACCCTATATTAAAAATGTTTTAGTAAATAAACTTTGATTTTGACTCTTTTAACTCTTCTTTGAATTAAATAATAATAAATGTCCTAATCTAATCCAAGTGGGCCTAAATGGTCATATTTTATTCCTAATATTGTTTTTGGTCGAATTACACCTATCCAATAGAATTAGGACATGTGTTAGGGTAATAGTAATATCATATTTACCCTTAGTTACCCTATTTACTATTAACCGTGGTAAAAAAAAAGTAAAAAGTTACTATTCACCAAAAATTATATTCATCTCATTGAACCACATTTTACTTACTGACATCAACCGTGTCTCTCGGATTTTTGAAATTCCATTCACCGAAGCGGTAAAATTAAGATTTATGAAGAAATTAATTTTTTTTAACTGCCACTTAGTAGTTTCACTATTCATCAAAAATTGATGTTTTTCAGAACAATGCCAAAATTTCATCCTAAGATATATTTCATATTCCAAATTCAAAAATGAAGTATATTTTACCAAATTCATATCATAGAATTTGCATTAATTAATTTTATAATTAAATCCCGCTGTTAAAACAAATAGCGTGTTTTTAAGAAACAATATCTATCAAAAGATTGACACTTGATTTTGTCTGGTTTAAGTGTGAAATTACATCCAATGATCAACATTGTATTAAATTGTAAAAATATATTCTAAATATACTTTAAAACCACTCAAATTAATAATTTATCACTATTAATTATTTCGACTAAAAAAGTTGTTTTTAAATATAATTTAGTAATTTTCACTATTCATCAGAATATGAAAGTTATCCGAAAAGTACCAAAATTTCACCTTAGGCTAAATTCGATACTCCGAATCAAAAAATGAAGTTCATTTTGAAAAATAAGATTTACAGAGTTTTAAAAAGTGGTTATTTCTATTCATAACGGCTAGTTTTAATAATATTTTAATAGCATATCGTTGTTTAGTGAAACTCGGTATTGCGTATTACACACGCTATCGAGGAAGGTCGCGATTGCATGTAATGCAAGGCAAGTCAAGGATGCGTGTTGTGCAAGATCCTTTTGGTGTAGCGTACAACACAAGACATTAATAAAATTAAAAAGAATATTTTTTTATAAAATCTTGGGCTGTTACAACAGAAATGGTGGATGTTCCCGGGGTTATATGGAGTTTATGGACATATTCCCTAAAGAGGTGGTGACTCGACCCCCTCGGTGTGATGTTGAGTTCGGTATAGACTTGCAACCTGGTGCCTATCTGATTTCGATGGCTCCCTACAGGATGGTACCTTCTGAGTTACAGGAGTTGCAGATTCTGATTGACGATCTGATGAAGAATGGTTTTGTATAAACAAGTGTGTCACTATGGGGTGATCCAATATTGTTCTCAAGGAAGGAAGATGGTGGTATGAGGATGTTCATAGAATAAAGAAAATTTAACCATGTAACAGTTATGAATCTTTACCCCATCCTGAGGATAGACGATCTCTTTAACCAGCTAAGGGGAGCAGGTTGGGTCTCTATGATCGATCTGCGGTTTGGAAATCACCAGTTGAGGGTGAATGAGGGCGACATCTCAAAGATTGTCTTCAGGTGTAGGTATGGACATTTTGAGTTTGTAGTCATGTCGTTCAGCATTATGAATGCACTGACTGTGTTCATGGGACTCATAAAATCCATCTTCAAGGAATACCAAGATCAGTTTTTAGTCGTGTTTATTGATGACATCCTAATCTACTCGAGATCAGAGGGGTATCACGTTGAGCACATGAGAATAATTTCGGAGGTCCAACGACAACACCGACTCTTTGGTAAGTTGTCCAAGTGCAAGTTTTGGACGCGAGAAGTGCACATCCTTGGGCATGTGGTGTCCAAGTAGGGAATAGTGGTGGACCCATCAATGGTTGAAGCAGTTTTTTCTTGGGAAACACCCAATAACGTGGTATTAGTTCATAGTATCCTTGTACTAGCTGGCTACTATAGGAGGTTCGTTCCCAACTTCTCTCGGGTTGCAGAAACATTGACAGCTTTGACCAAGAAGGACCAGGCTATTGAGTGGGAGGGGGAGTGTGAGGAAGCCTTCGGCTATCTGAAGGGGATGTTGGAAAGTTCCCCAGTGTTGAGGTTTCCAGAAGAAGGGGTGGCGTATGAGGTGTTCTGTGATGCGTCAAGATAAGGCCTCATGTGTGTGTTGATGCAACGACAATGGGTGATCTTTTTTGGGTCTATATTGTTAAGTCCCCGTGAGGGTAATTATTGTAGACACCCAATCTTGACAAACATGGACATTACATTACTTTTGTGGAGTACCTAATACATAACAAAAATAGACACCAAAGTACCATAATAGTTTATTGTCTTTGGAAACTCAAAATATAATCCTCTAATCTTGGTGAAAGATCTTCAACATCTTCTATAATGATCTTCCCATTTGTTCATACCTAAATCCATTCATTATATCCTGTGGAAATGAAAACATATAAAGGGTGAGAAAAAATTCTCAGTAAGGGTATGCATGGAGAAAAAAAAACAAACCATATACATTTGTACTTAAAAACATGAACATAAATTTTCAACATCAAAATCTTTAGTTGTGATATAAATATTGGCAGTATGTAAGAAATAGATCATAAAGAAACATCAATCATTATAAAATAGCATGGGAATAAGATATTTAATTATGTAAAACCATTAAGCACATGAAATTATTTCCATAGTAGCGAAGGCATTGCTGCTAAGGCCATCTTAGTAGACAAAGTCCCTTTCTGAATCGAGTTCACTCCTTATTCTAGTCCTGTATCACTGAACCAGATTAACATAATGTTCCCGCCATGTCTATCTAATGAGATATAAATCTTTACCCAATGTATTGGAGGGACATATAGGTCCCACCCATCTCATAATGATACCATTCTTATGTGTTCCACAAGATAATAAATCATACATCATATCATAAACCATGTAATAAAAATGGGATTCTTAAACATCATGTCATCATAACATAATCCATATAAGATAAAAGGAAATAATAAAAATAATTCCATCATAACATAATCAAATTAATGTAAAAATAGGGATTGGATCAGAACCCTATATTATCTTATATGGAAGACAGTTCTGATAAAATGCTTGAACTCCATTCTTGAGGAAAATAACCTTTCAACTTCAAAAACATGTTTCCTTTCTTAAAATGTCATGCTATATTAAAATTAAATAAGTTGATTAAAAATAAACCTGAAAACTTGTAAATTCTTCTTCATGGAAATAATGATCTATGGAATCCTAAAAATCCATTCATTCTGTATAAGTTAACAAAAACATTTATCTCATACTTTTTCCAGAAAAGTCAAAAAGTATCATTTAGTGAAAATGAAAAAAGATTCCTTTCACATCTTTGACAAGAAATTCACCAATAGGTAAAATTGAATTTAAAAAATTGTATGAGGATAGAAATAATATTACATATTGAGGAAACATGGATGTGGATGATAAATAATCCCCCAGTAAATTTTGATGTAGAAACAATCTCAGATAAAAATGAGATTAGAATATTTTCCCATACCTTAGGTCTGATATGCTTAATACATATCTGAACCTCCTGTATAATGATTTAAATATTGTCATTGACGTATTAAATAATCATATTCATTGTTATTATATCATATATGGTTCACTTATGACTTTATATTCCCCGTTATTTTTTAAATTCCATGTTAATGGAACATTTTGGGGAAAATCATCTTATTTATTGTACGTGTTTGGACTTGTTTTTATTGATATTATTATTAATTATATCATGATTTACTTACTTCCACAATGTAAATAATGATATATATATCTTATATATTCAGTATATATATAATTAATAGATAGATAAATGAAATGAAATACACCATTCATGGTGTCGGTAGGCCGTACGTATGCATGAACGATGTTTTCCATTCCTTATTCACATGAATGTAAGTAAGTAGTGTAAATATATATATACATAAATCCATTAGTTTTATAATGTCATTTATTTCATTATTATTCATTATATATACATTATTATCATTCTTTTATGGTTAATATGGAGAATGAATCTCATCGCGGCGTGAAGACGGTAATCCGTACGTACGCACGAGCGATGATATCATTCCCATAAATATTGAATTGAATTGAAGTGGATGATATAATATCTCAGAATCCGTATGATGATATTATAACTATATATAGTTATTTTTTACACCATTATACCCATCCAAGTAAGGTGGTTGTGGAAAAAAAGATTACAGCACGGCGTGGAGACGTTATTCCGTACATATGCATGTGCGATGATTTCGTTTTCCGTAGGATGGTTAGAAGATGAAATGGGGTTGTTTCATATTTATAATAATATATCAGTATATTAGTGATACTGGTGTTATTACATTATAATTAAACAACTAAATAAGAAGATGATGATGAAGAAAGAAAACATGAAATAATCGGTATAAGAGATTACCTCTTCTTCGATGCACGTCTTCTAAGCTTCCTCAAAAGGCACTATAGTTGGTCTTTTGAGGAGAAAAAAACCTCTATAATTTTTATATGGAATTTGAGAAGGGAAATGTGCAGGTTTTTGCCGATAATGATTGCTCAAAATTGTGTAAAGAGAAGAGGGAGGGGGTTCCCTTTTATAAGGGAGGAGAGGGGAACCTTAGAAAAAACATGAAATATTGTTCTATAATAAAGTCATATTAGGTTTTTAATAGCTCCAAATTGATATATTTCGAATTTAATGTGGGGATGGGTATAAACCCTCTCAAAAAATTGGTTTTAGACATGTTTAGGTTATTATTTTACCCTTATCATTTAGATTTAACTCTAAGTTAAATAATTTAACTTTTACCGCGTCTTCTTTTTTTCTTATACTATATGGTAAATAAACATACTATAACAATCCAAAATAATCCCAAGTGGTTCATTATTAATACATATAACATTATATATGTCATTTGGCCAAATTTTAGATTTTTCGGAATATAATAACAATTAATAATATAAAATTTGTTTTAAAAACTATTTTATGTCAATTTTGAAACTATTTGGTAATTTATTTTTGTGAAAATCATAACAGTGTGATTAGTTCGAAAAAAGTTAATTAAATCAATAATAAATTGTCATATGAACCTATATAATTATTTTATTTCATAAAAAGGCGCAAATTAAATTTATCTGGGTATTTATAACATCAATTATATTAATATTTCATTAATAAGGTAATTACTGCCTCATCATTGTCTCAAAAATAAATTAACTTATTTAATGTATAAAAATTATAAATAAACTACCATTATATAGGAAACATATTTATATTTCTAATGAATATTTATAGTCGATTTTATCTTATGTATAACCCTATATTAAAAATGTTTTAGTTATTAATCGTTGATTTTAACTCTTTTAACTCTTCTTTAAATTAAATAATAATATGTGTCCAAATCTAATCCAAGTGGACCTAATGGGTAATATTTTATTACTAAGGTTGTTTTTAGTCGAATTAAATTTATCCATTAGAATTTGGACATTTTTTAGGGTAATAATAATATCATTTTTACCCTTAATTACCCTATTTACTTTTAACATTGGTAAATAAAAGTAAGAATTTACTTTTCACAAAAAGTTACTTTTATCTTAATGAGCTATATTTTACCTTTTGATATTAACTGTGTCTCTAGGATTATCGAAATTAAACTCACAGAAGTGGTAAAATTATGTTTGATGTACAATTGCAAATGCTCCAAGGAGGTGCGTAAAAGACGGGGAAAAGTTCAATAAAATTTTTATATATCTAAAATTATTATAAAATTACTACAATGAATTATATTGAAATTATATAATAATTATGTATCTATTTTGAAATAAAATAAATTTAAATAAATTAAATTATTATTTAAATAAAAAGTTAGTTTTAACCAATAACTGAGTGATTTCACTATTCATCAAAAATTGATAGTTTTCAGAAAAATACCAAAACTTCATCCTAGACTAACATTGTTATTATGAATCCAAAAATGAAGTAAATTTTGAATTATAAAATTTATAAAATTTTAAAAAGTGGGTATTACTATTCATAATGGCTAGTTTATATAAAATTTTAATAGCATATCGTTGTTTAGTGAAACTCGGTATTGCGTACAACACAAGCTATCGTGGAAGGTCGCGATTGCATGTAAAGAAAACCAAGTTAGGTTTGGGTGTAGTGAAAGATTCCTTTGTTATTATGTATAATAGAATCCAAACATATTTCATTTATACAATGAATATATATATATAAACTCAATGTTACGAACATGAAATTTTTTGTAACATGATCCAAGAATAGTGTTGCATATACTGCAAGAGAATACGGTGTTGTGTATTGTGCCAGATAATCTTGGTGTATCATACAAAACAAGAAATCAAATAAATTAAAAGGAATACTTCTAATAAAATCTCAGGGTGTTACATTATAACCCCCTTAAAATGAATGTCGCCCTCGAAATTTTTCGGGGTTATAAATCATTTACTACATGAAAGAATCATTCATAGAAACCTACATCGTAAAAAAGAATTCTAAAACTTAATTTTATAAAATAATGTATGAAACATAACGGTTACCCAAATTAACTCATCACTGGGTTTCTACAAAGGAGAAAATAGGTGAAAATATGGATATGGAAGATAAATCTGACCATCATGTTCTGATGGAGAGTGGTAGAGAACTTGGCTATGAAAAGGCCAAAAATCACAAATCCATAAATTTGTGATGATCTATGGTACCATCTGATTCATCGGACATGAGAGTACTAGGACAACATTATTGGTTTTCAAGATCATTTCCCTAATGATAAAGAATTTTTGAATTTAAAGAAATTGTTACTTGATTTTTATACAATCTCACTGTTGTTTGTGCCTTTAACAATTTCCACTTCACATGTTAAAGAAATGAAGTTGAATTTGTCTTTTGAAAAGTGTTAGCAGATCATGAGATAGAATGATAGGTCATTCCATCTCTCTCAAAGATAAGGTTAGAAAAAATTATATACATAAGTCCATCTATGGTGAGATTAATCGTATATGGTACTAAAAATGGACTTATACTTCATCTATCATACCACTTAATTACATAAAACTAGTTTATACTAACCAGGAACTTCTTGTAGGCTAGAGGTAGTTGATAAAGGCCTGTCGAACATCGGTTGGGGGTTTGATTCCCGCAACCCTATCTGACGCGACGGGTTGTCGCCCATCCTGTAGGTTGTCCATTTTTCTAAACCTAGACTATTATAACATTCTAGAAATAATATGGAAAAATATTTCTATCCTTAAACAATACTATCTGATGTCTAGCATAATCTATTCCAATCTTTAGGCTTATTAAAATTACATCTGTCCAATCTCATAGTATAAAGAAATCTATTACTTGAAAGGTCACATAACAAGCACATGAATACCATCATTTATCCCCCATATATCATAAGATATATCTTTTTTGTCACATTTCAAACATGTGAATACCTTAATCATGTATTACCATAGAACCTTAGTGAAAACATGAGTACAGTCAAATGTTAACTCCTTCCACATACCAAAATCCAAAAATTTCTACATACTCAAGCCATGATATCACTTTGTCCTTATATCAGTAATGAGCTCATTAATAATATTACACATCTCATTATCTACTTATCTCTTCATTACGTGAATATCATCTACTTTCCAAAAATATCTGAATAACCTTTCATGGTTACCGGTACTATTCAACATATACATTCAAATACATTAGGAAAAACAATAGTGTAACAATCCTTAGATGTGTCTTTATTCCATAGTACCATTACCTATACAACATAACTCTTGATAAGCTTAAATAATTACACTACCTTATCAAACCATTGACCGAGCTTCAACAATTCAATAATCTCTCATATCATTTGTAGTCTCTTCATTATCATCAATATAAATACTACCCATAAGACCATGATGATTCTCTTCATGAGAATTTCCCTTAGGGAATTGGTTTGAATAATTCCCTTACATTCCACATATAAAAAATTTAACCATTGTCGATGTATTAGAAATACCATTATCCTTGACCATGGTTTTAACTTAACCTTTTCCTTTACAATTACTGGAAATGTGTCCTTTTTTTCGACACCTAAAGAATCTTCCAGTTCATTTGAAACATTATACTTGATTCCTCTTACCACATGACTTGCATGAGGTAAATTTAACTTTATTTCCTATATGATCATCATGAAACTCCATCTTTCCCTTATTAGATGAGTCGGGAAACTTACCAAAGCTGAGATTATTGATCATATTATGAAATTACTGATTCGGAATAATAATGATATTTGGACTTCCAAATCCAATGTCTTTTGGTTTCTCATGAAGAATATCATTCTATTGTTCATCATATCCTCCATTATCATGAAACTTTCTGTTTCTAGCCATTTTCTAAGACATAAAAAGAATATTGTGAGAGGCAAAAATCATGCTAGGGAAAACAAAATAATAAAGGGGGAGTAAATTCAATATCTAACATCATATGTTTAATTCTAACAAAGTTACCATTATTCTAGGACAATAACCTATACTTATACGTGACCTTAGGGACATCCCTAGACATACCATAGAAATATCTTCTAGGGATGTCACTAAAGTATTGGCATCCTAGTTTCCAAAGGTTAACTAAACATTTGCTCTGATACCAACTATAGAGACTCAATCTTGACATACATGGACATTACAATACTTTTTCGGAATACCTAATACATAAAAAAATAGACACCAAAGGACTCTAATATTTTAGTTTCTTTGGAAACTCAGAATATAATCTTCTAATCATGGTGAAAGATATTCAACATCTCCCATAAAGATGTTCTTTTCTTACCTAAAACATTTCATTTTATATTGGGGAAACGAAAAAATATAAAGGGTGAGCTCAAATGCTTAGTAAGGGTAATAATGGAGAATATAAAACAAACCATATACATTTGAACATCAAAATATGAACATACAATCTAAACATCAAAATCTTGAGTTTTGAAATAAATCATGGATGTTCGTAAGGAATAGATCATAAAGGAACATCAAGTGTGATAAAATATAATGGGAACATTTATTTGTGGCAAACCATTAATCACATGATATGATTTCCATTGTAGCCAAGGTATTGCTTCCAAGGCCATCTTAGTGGACAAAGTCCCTTTATGAATGGAGTTCAGTCCTTGTTCTAGTCCTGTATCACTAAACCAAATTAACTTATCGTTCCAGCCATGTCTATCTCATGAGATATAAATCATTACCCAATGCATTTGAGGGAGATATAGGTCCCACCCATCCCATAATGATACCATTATTATGTGTTCCATAATATCATAGATCATACATCATAAAATAAGCCATGTAATAAAAATGGGATTCTTAAACATCATGCAATCATAACATAATCCGTATAAGATAAAAGGACGTCATAAAAATAATTCCATCAAAACAAAATAAAATTAATGTATAAATAGGGATATAAATGGAACTATATATTATTTTATATGGAAAATAATTTTGATAAAACGCCTGAACTCCTTTCTTGAGGAAAATATGCTTTCTACTTCAAAAACATTTTTCCTTTATTAACATGTCCTAATATATTAATCTAAAAGAATTTGATTAAAAATAAACTTGAAAATTTTTAAAGGAATCTTCATGAAAATAATTTTCAATGAAATCATAAAAATTCATTCATGTCGTATAATTTGAAAAAACCTTTTTCTCGTACTTTGGCCGAAAAAGTAAAAAATATCTCGTACTGAGAACAAAAAAACATTTCGTTCATATATTTTAATAAAAATTCTCCAATAGGTAAAATTGGATTTAAAAAATTTCAGGAGGATAGAAATAATATTACATATTGAGGAAACATGAAGGTGGATGATAAATATTCCCCAATTTAATTATGAAGTATAAACAATCTCAAATAAAAATGAGATTGCGAGATTTTCCATTACCTTAGCTCCGAAATGATTCGTATGTATGCTAACCTCTGGTATAATGATTTGAATAATTTAATTGAGTTATTACATAATCATATTAATTGTTATTATATCATATATGGTTCACTTATGACTTTATATTACCCTTTTATTTTTAAATTCCATGTTAAAGCAGCATTTTGGGTAAAATTGTTTTATTTATCGTACGTGTTTGGACTTGTTGTTATTGATATTATTATTACTTATATCATTATTTAATTACTTAAATAATTTAAATAATGATTTATATATCATATATATTCATTATATATATATATAATAGATAGATAAATGAAATTAAAAACACCATTCATGGAGACAGTAGGTCGTACGTATTCATGAACACTATTTTCCTTTCCTTATTGAATTGAATGGAAGTAAGTAGATGACATCTATATATATAAATAAATCCAGTATATTTATCATGTCATATATTTCATTATCATCAATTATATATACTTTATAATCATTCTTTAATTGTTAATATGGAGAATGAATCTCATCGTGTCGTGGAAACGGTAATCCGTACATACGCATGAGCGATTATATCGTTCCCAGAATTATTAAATTGAATTTGAGTGGATGATAAAATATCTCAGAATCAGTATGATGTTTTAAGAACTAGATATATTTATTCATTACACCATTATACCCATCCAAGTAATGTGGTCGTGGAAAAACATATTACACCACGGCGTGGAGACGATATTCCATACGTACGCACGCATAGTGATTTCATTTTTCATAGGATGGATAAAAGGTTAAATGGGGTTGTTTCATATTTATAATAACATATCAGTATATTAGTGATACTTATGTTATTACTTTATAATGAAGCAAATAAATATGAAGAAGTTTAAGAAGAAAGAAAACTTGAATGAATCGGTAGAAGAGATTACCTCTTCTTCGACACACCTCTTTTAAGATTCCTCTTATGGCACTAGAGATGGTATTTTTAGGAGACCAGAACCTCTATAATGCTTCTAGGGAAGTTTATAAGGGAAATGATCAAGGTTTGGACGATCTTGAAAGCTCAAAATTGTGTAAAGAGAAGACGGAGGAGGTTCTCTTTTATAACGGAGGAGAGGGGCACCTTATGAAAAACATAAAATATTATTTTATAATAAAATTATATTCGGTTTCTAATAGCTCAAAATTAATTTATATCAAATATAAGGTGGGGAGGGGTTGATATACTATCAACCGATATATTTTATACAAGTTTAGGATACTATTTTAAGCTTATCATTTAAATTTAACTCTAATATAAATAATTTAACTTTTACCGTGTCTTCTTATTTCTTACACTATATGGTTAACAAACATAACATAACAATTCAAATGAAACCGAAGTGGTTAATTATTAATATATATAACCTTATCTAAGTCACTTTTCCAAAATTATATTTTTAGGAATAGAACAACAATTAAAAATCTAAAATTTGTTTTAAAAACTATTTTATGTCAATTTTGAAACTATTTGGTAATTGATTTTTTTTAAATAATTACAGAATTATTAGTTCTAAAAAAGTTAATTATATAGATATTAACATGTCATATTAACCTATAAAATTAGTGGAATTCATAAAAATCTAAAATCAAATTTATTTGGGTATTTATAACATCAATTATGTTAATATTTAATTAATAAGGTAATTACTGCATCATCATTCTTCCAAAATTAATTAAATTATTAAATGTATAAAATTTATAAATAAAATAAAGTCTGGTAGGAAATATTTTTATCTTTCTAATGAATATTTATAGTCGAATTAATCTTAGGTATAACCCTATATTAAATTTTTTTAGTTATTAAGCATTGATTTTAAATCTTTTAACGCTTCTTTAAATAAAATAATAATAAGTGTCCTAATCTAATCCAAGTGGAACTAAAGGGTAATCGTTTTTTCCTAAGGTTGTTTTTGGTCAAATTACGCATATCCAATAGAATTAGGACATGTTTTATGTAACGACCCAAAGTTTCATTAATGGAAAATCCCTCTTGATCCAGTTAAATGTTTCTTTATGAAAAATGTTTTTATAAGATGTCAACTTCTTTAGTTTTACGTTAAGATTTGCGACCGTTACTTTTTAGTCGTTGAGCAGTGATCATCTGAGTAGTATAAATATAAGGCTTTAACGAACCCATTTCTACTCAGACAAAGGAAGCGATGGCCTCATCCAGTAGAATTTCCCATTACGAAGCCCATTTGTCAGAGCTTGGAAAAGAGGTGGCGTCATTGGGCTTTTCCCTTGACCAATCCCAAGCTGAGCTTCATCAAGTCAAGCTCGAACGTGATCGTCAATGGGAAAAGTGGAAGTTGATTGAAATTACCACTCGAGCGATGTTATCTGAGCCGCCCCAAGAGTCTGTCACAATCGCACACCTTACCCTTAGGTATTATGCGGCTATTTTAAGGGGTTATGTAACAAATAAGTAGCACCATGTTCATGTACATTATTTTTGTATATAATAATGAATATAATTTCTAGTCATTTTTGATACATTGTAATTAGTTTTTAAAGTACAAATGGTGTTTTTGTTATTATTTAATTAAGAATCATATTTTATTAAATTAAAGGATTTTTTAATTAAATAATATTTTAATAAAATATTATTATTAATATTACATTATGTTTTATTAAATATAAATGATCTTATAATTTTATGAATGCAATTAAATTTTTTATTAAGGTTTGAAATCCATTTCTGTCAAAACCCGTGATTTTTTTTATAAATGTCGGTTTTTATTTTTAAAGTGAAAATTAACATATTTAGAAAATTATTTAGAAAAAATAAATATTATTTTTGGAATCAGGACATCTAAATTATCCAACGGTTAATTTTTCATAATTTTCTGAGACAGTCAAATTTTTGGGTAAAAATTAAATACCATTTAAATATATAATGTGTTTTATGACATCATAATCACCAAATGGTGATGTAATAAAATAACATAATCCTTATGTTAGGCCAATATGTGTTTTATCATTAAAATAATGAGGTTTTGGGTTTGTTTGACTTACTTTTCAAAGCATTAATGGATCCCTCAAGACTTATTCAACACTTTGCCTTTTTAAATTAATTTCCATGGGAGTGGGACTCACCTCCACATAAGCAACCCTAATTTTTTAATAAGTTCGGACCTTTGCCTTGTAAAATATTCTTTTCCTCTTTCCTTTTCCAGAAACCATGGGCAAATACCATGGGAGGGTTTGTGGTTTGGATTATTTTAATATAAGGGGTCCCAAACCTAAATAATAAAGAATTCCCTCACCTTTCCAATATAAACCCACCCAAGCTCCCACTTCCTCCTCACTCAAAGCCCTTGGAGTTCGTCCAAACTCTACCCTACTCTCTCTAGAATCCTCCCAAGGTTCCCCAAGCTCCCAATAAGCCACTCACAAGCTTCTATCTAGCCTTTGGAAGCACACTTCCAAGTAAGGGTTTTTTTCTTCCTTTCTCAATTTTGTCAATTTTCTTTAAGTTGTATTACCCTTTTAATTTCAATTATGAATGTTGGGGTATGGTTTCGCACCTCCCCCATACTGCCCTCTTATTGTTTGAATAATGGTAGAACCCTTTCTCTCTCATTAAATTCCTCCCATGTACACTCGTTACTATGCCAAAATTCCGAAAGGAACTTCTCTCTCTTCTTTTACGTTCAAGCCATTATTTTGTATCATGAATCTAAATTCCATTTCGATTGTTGGGACATGTATAAATATGACCACCTTACTGTCCATTACATTTAAATATGATTAGGAACCCCTTTCTCTATCATCAACTTTTTTTATGAATTCTTATCTCACGCCGTTACGCTGCCGAAATCGCACCGATTTTCTAAGCCAATGTCTTTGTGTAGTGAATACCATGCCCATTTCTCCATCAAGGGTATTCAACTTTATGCACATTTACATATTGATTGTAAAGTTTCATGTATGAATTCCACATTCCTTTATCGTGGAAGAAATGATTATGTTTTATGAATCCATGTTTTATTATCCATGTGGCACACTTATTCATGAAATGAAATGTTTAAGAAGGGTGCGCCCTTTATAGCACTCCAATGCATTGGGTAAAGTATAGTATCATGATACGTCATGTGAAATGAGTGTTGACTCATGCTAATTCAAGTGCAACGAGGGTCTACTCGTGCTTCAAGTGCAATGAGGGTTTACTCATGCTCCATGTGCAATGAGCCTTGGCTAATGCTAATTCAATGTTAAGTGTTGTTGCCACATTTCCATGTTATGATTATCATGCTTTATCATGCCTTTATGTTCATGTTTCTCTTATGCTCTATTGATATGCCTATTGACTAACATGTATTGTACTCCTCATGTTATTCATTGTGTACCCCCTTACCGGGCTTTATAGCTCACCCTTTTTTATGCATGTCCTCAAGTTATCCCATGCAATGCTATGTACGAAGGAATGTAGTGGTCATGTAAAGGAAGTTTTCAATAAAGATGTTTTATTTCAAGTTTAAAGTTTTTATGTAATGATCCTAAGCCCCAAAGACACTAAACCTCTCGATCTTCTTTGTTGTATCAAGTGAAGTTATATGTAATAAAGCATGTTTAAGTTGTAATAAAAAGCAGGGTTTCCATAGTTGGTATCAGAGGATAGGTTCAGTTATTTTTGGGATTAGGAAACCCTAGTAAAGCCTTAGATAAAAGACTAAGTATAATAAAAGCATCCCTATGTTTTGGAAATACTAAGTAAGTGGTTTATCAAACAAATACATCCCTGTCTGGATACGAGGAGGTAGAGGCGGCTCTGGCACAGATGTATCCTAGGGGTAAAACCCGAAAACACCGCTTTGAGCTAGAATCGAACGGGAACTGGTACACGACAACGGGCCTTGCTGCACTCTTGGTTACGACACTCTCGGGGGATATGTTTTGATAATTCACAATCTTAGTATGAACCCTTATTAAGGGAAAAATTCCCCTAAGAATATATGTTAGAAGGAAGATCATGAAAATCCTGGATTGAATTCTATAGACTCATGAGTTAAAGAGATTAAAGTTTATTTATAAGTCATCAACTTTTGTCTTTGGATTACCCTTTATGTGTTACCCCTAACTTTCCTTTTATTCCAGCCAATGGCCGGTAATAGGAGAACTCGGGCTAACAACCGTTGTGAAGATCAGTGTGATGATTGTACTTATGAGATGTCCAATCCAATGGGAGAGGGAATCGCGAACTTTGTCACGCTTCTCTCTCAGCTAACTCAAGTTTTGAATAGAAACACTGGTCAAGAGGAACGTTCAACCCCCCCCCCCCCAAGAAAGAACAAGTCGCTATTGAAAGCTTCGTGAGAAAAAGGCCTCCTACTTTTAGTGGATCATCTGATCCCACGATCGCTGAACAATGGATCAACTCCATTGAAAAGATATTCTCCATCCTCCAATGCTCTGAAAAAGAGAAGGTTCTCATGGAGGCTTATCGTATGGAGGGTGAAGCTGATCAATGGTGGATGTTGATCAAAAATACGAATCCTGAGGAGGAGATTGAGGCTTTGGAATGGAAGGAATTCCGGAAGATGTTTTTCGATAAATATTTTCCGCGCACCCTCCGTCTTAAGATGGAAAGGGACTTCCTTTCCCTCAAGCAGAAAGATGAAGAATATGTGGGAGCGTATGAGGCAAACTTCACAAGGCTTGCACGATATGCTTCCGGCTTTTTCGTTTCCCCCGAATGAAAGGTTGACCGCTTCTTTGGTGGGATGAAGCCTAGCTTGCGGAAATCATTAGTGATCCATGACTTCGAAAGCTATGAGGAAATTGTCCACTGTGCCCTCAAGGTTGAAATGGAGATCGGATAATCACAGGGGTATCATCGGGATAAGAAGCGGAAGGTGGACTTCAATGCTGGTGGTCTGATAGATAAATCCAACGGTGCTAAGAAGTTCCAGCACCCCATTTTCCAAAAGTGTGGAAAGATGCACCATGGAAATTGCCTTAGGGGGACAAGAAAATGCTTCCAGTGTGGAAGAGAAGGGCACCTGGCTGTTAACTATCAGCAAGAAGGTCCCACGGCTACGACAGAGGAGAGGAACGCTCCGTTCGAACCTCAACGCGTTGTTCAATGCTACAAATTTAAAGAACCGGGTCATTTTGCAAATCAGTTCCCTAATCCAAGGGTTACCGGAGGCAACCAAAAACCTCCAAAACAGCAAGGAAGAGCTTTTTCCATCACTTCTGCCGAAGTGAACCCCGACAATGAAGTGGTGACAGGTACGCTAGTTACTCATTCAAGAATAGGGAATGTACTTTTTATTCAGGTTCTACGCATTCTTTTATATCTCGAATGTTTAGTAGAACAATCCCAGCACCACCACAAATCCTGGAAGTAAAGATATCGGTGAGTACAGAAAATGGGGCAATCATTGCATCCCATGAATATAAGTCCTCCCCTGTTATAATCTGGGGATTGAATTTCCCGGCGAACCTCGTCATACTCCCTTTGGTGGAATTTGATGCAATTCTTGGAATGGATTGGCTTTCCTTATATAGAGCAAACATAAATTGTCGGGAGAGGGAAATCACACTCCATATGGAGAATCGACCCCCGATTATTTAAAAGTGTCAGGAGAAAGATGAATCTCCTTTAGCTACATCATCTCAAGCATGGATATTACTGCCTTATGAGCACGCATATCTGGCTCAGATGATTGAATCCAAGGAAGAAACCACCCTTGAAGAAATGCCTATTGTGAGGGAATTCGCTGAAGTATTTCCCGAGGAACTTCCCGGTATTCCTCCAAGAAGAGATGTTGAGTTCTCAATTGAACTAATACCTGGGGCGCTACCAATATCCAAGACTCCATATAGAATGGCTGTTGTTGAGCATGAAGAGCTGAATAAACAACTACAGGAGAATCTGGATAAAGGGTTTATACGCCCAAGTGCATCACCATGGGGTGCACCAGTCCTCTTCGTCAAGAAGAAGGATGGGTCAATGCGGCTTTGCATCGATTATCGTGAACTTAACAAAATCATGATAAAGAACAAGTATCCTATCCCAAGAATCGATGACTTGTTTGATCAGTCTCCAAGGTGGACTTGCGGTCAGGATATTATCATGTAAGGGTGAAGAAGGAAGATATCCCCAAGACTGCTTTTCGTACAAGGTACGGGCATTATGAATTCATAGTAATACCTTTTGGACTCACCAATGCTCCAGCAATATTCATGGACTTGATGAATAGAGTCTCTAGAGATTACCTAGACAAATTTGTGGTAGTCTTTATAGATGATATTCTAATATACTCTAAAACCAAGGAGGACTATGAGGAGCATTTAAGAACTGTACTAGAGACTTTGCGCAAGGAGAAGCTCTATGAAAAGTACAGCAAGTGTGAGTTTTGGTTGAAAGAAGTCTCATTCTTGGGCCATATCATCACAAGCAATGGGATACCTGTGGACCCCTCCAAAACAGATGCAATTGAGGGATGGCCGAGGCCAACATCGGTAACTGATATCCGTAGCTTCTTGGGGTTAGCTGGATATTATCGATGATTTGTGAGAAATTTCTCATGATTTTCCAACCCTCTTACCAAGCTAACTCAAAAGGGAGTAAAGTTTTCTTGGAGTGATGAATGCGAAGAAAGCTTCAAGGAGTTGAAAAGGAGGCTTATCACTGCACCCGTGCTCACTTTACCCACAAGTGGGGATCTTTTTGTGGTATTCGGTGATGCTTCGAAGAAGGGATTAGGATGTGTGATGATGCAGAATGATAAAGTGATATCCTATGCCTCAAGGCAGTTGAAAATACATGAGCGAAACTATCCAACGCATGATCTGGAGTTGGTGGCGGTGATCTTTGCCTTGAAAATCTGGCGGCATTATCTCTAAGGAGAGAAATGTGAGATATATACTGACCACAAGATTCTTAAATATATATTCACACAGAAAGAGCTTAATATGCGCCAGAGAAGATGGATAGAGCTCATCAAGGATTATGACTGTTCAATACATTACCACCCTGGGAAGGCGAACAAGGTGGTGGATGCCCTAAGTAGAAATGATCCATCGATTCTATCAATGATGAGAATTGAGAAGGATCCAATCTTCTTAGACTTGATGAAGATGGACGTGGGAATTATAAAGAAGGGAACATCATCAATCCCTTCACAAATGATTTCTCAACCATCTCTTTTGGAAAGGTTAAAGGATGCTCAAAAGGATGATGCCGGAATCCAAGAAAAAGTGGAAGCTATCAAAAAGGGAAAATCCTCAGAGTTTAATGTTAATGAAGAAGGAATTGTGCGGTTTGGGAAAAGACTACGTGTTCCATCAAGTTCGGAGCTGAAGAAGGAACTTTTGGATGCTGCACATAGTTCAAATTTCTCTATTCACCCAGGGAGCACAAAGATGTATCGAGATCTCCGAGAAAACTTTTGGTGGGATAATATGAGGAAAGAGATTGCTGAGTATACATCAAAGTGCCCGGTGTGTCAGAATGTGAAGGCAGAGAGGCAGAAGTCTAAAGGGATGATGCAAACATTGCCCATACCAGAATGGAAATGGGAGAACATCACCATGGACTTTGTCACCGGACTTCCAAGGACATACAAAATCAGCAATGCAATCTGGGTTGTTGTGGATCGTCTTACAAAGACTGCACACTTCATTGCTATTCGAGAGGATTTCTCTTTGGATCAACTGGCACAGATATATATCAGGGAAGTGGTATGGTTTCATGGAGTACCACTCTCTACTATGTCTGACCGAGATCCAAGATTCACCTCTAAGTTTTGAAAGAGTCTTCAACATGCTCTGAATACTGAACTGAACTTCAGTACGGCCTATCATCCTCAAACTGATGGCCAGTCTGAGCGGACTATCCAAACACTTGAGGATATGTTGAGAGCATGCACAATGGACTTTAAAGGAGGATGGGATCAACATCTTCCTCTAGTTGAGTTCTCTTATAATAATAGTTTCCACTCAAGCATCTAAATGGCACCATATGAAGCCCTGTATGGGAAAAGGTGTAGAACACCAGCTTGTTGGGATGAGGTCGGTGAACGTAAGCTGCTTGGACCAGAAATGGTCGAAGAAATGGTGGAGAAGGTGAAAACCATTCAGCAGCATATCAAGGCAGCCCAAAGTCGACAGAAGAGTAATGCAGATAATCGTCGACGAGACCTTGAGTTTAAATTCGGAGACATGGTGTTTTTACGCATATCTCCGTGGAAGAAGGTCATGAGGTTTGGAAAGAAAGGGAAGTTAAGTCCAAGGTACATCGGCCCCTTCTAGATTCTTGATCGTGTTGGGGCTGTGGCCTATCGACTAGCACTTCCACCTACTATGGCCAAGGTGCATGATGCCTTCCATGTATCCCTCTTAAGGAAGTACATAACAGACCCTTCACATATACTCTCTTCCGAGGTGGTACAATTAGAAGACGATCTTTCTTATGAGGAGAAACCAGTGAAGATCTTAGATCGTAGAGAAAAGGTTCTACGAAATAAGACAATGCCCCTCGTCAAGGTGTTGTGGAGAAACCACAAGTTTGAAGAAGCAACTTGGGAGTCGGAGGATATGATGAAGCTAAGTTACCCACATTTGTTTTAGTGTGGGAAAAGGAAAATTTCGAGGGCGAAATTTCTTAAGGGTGGAATGTTGTAACGACCCAAAGTTTAATTAATGGAAAATCCCTCTTGATCCAGTTAAATGTTTCTTTATGAAAAATGTTTTTATAATATGTCAACTTCTTTAGTTTTACGTTAAGATTTGTGACCGTTACTTTTTAGACGTTGAGCAGTGATCATCTGAGTAGTATAAATATAAGGCTTTAACGAACCCATTTCTACTCAGACAAAGGAAGCGATGGCCTCATCCAGTAGAATTTCCCCTTACGAAGCCCATTTGTCAGATCTCGGAAAAGATGTGGCGTCTTTGGGATTTGCCCTTGACCAATCCCAAGCTGAGCTTCATCAAGTCAAGCTCGAACGTGATCGTCTACGGGAAAAGTGGAAGTTGATTGAAATTACCACTCGAGCGATGTTATCCGAGCCGCCCTAAGAGTCTGTCACCATCGCGCACCTTACCCATAGGTATTATGAGGCTATTTTAAGGGGTTATGTAACAAATAAGTAGCACCATGTTCATGTACATTATTTTTGTATATAATAATGAATATAATTTCTAGTCATTTTTTATATATTGTAATTAGTTTTTAAAGTACAAATGGTGTTTTAGTTATTATTTAATTAAGAATTATAATTTATTAAATTAAAGTATTTTTTAATTAAATAATATTTTAATAAAATATTATTATTAATATTACATTAATTTTTATTAAATATAAATGATATTATAATTTTATTAATGCAATTAAAATTTTTATTAAGGTTTGAAAGCCATTTCTGTCAAAACCCGTGAATTTTTTTATAAATGTCGGTTTTTATTTTAAAAGTGAAAATTCAAAAATTTAGAAAATTATTTAGATAAAATAAATATTATTTTTGGAATCAGGACGTCTAAATTATCCAACGGTGAATTTTTCATAATTTTCTGAGACAGTCAAATTTTTGGGTAAAAATTTAATACCATTTAAATATATAATGTGTTTTATGACATCATAATGACCCAATAGTGATGTAATAAAATAACATAATCCTTATGTTCTGCCAATATGTGTTTTATCATTAAAATAATGAGGTTTTGGGTTTGTTTGACTTACTTTTAAAGGCATTAATGGAGCCCTCAAGACTTATTCAACACTTTGCCTTTTTAAATTAATTTCCATGGGTGTGTGACTCACCTCTACATAAGCAACCCTAATTTTTTAATAAGTTCGGACCATTGCCTTGTAAAATATTTTTTTCATCTTTCCTTTTCCAGAAACCATGGGAAAATTCCATGGGATTGTTTGTGGTTTGGATTATTTTAATATAAGGGGTCCCAAACCTAAATAATAAAGAATTCCCTCACCTTTACTATATAAACCCACCCAAGCTCCCACTTCCTCCTCACTCAAAGCCCTTGGAGTTCGTCCAACCTCTACCCTACTCTCTCTATAATCCTCCCAAGGTGCCCCAAGCTCCCAATAAGCCTCTCACAAGCCTCTCTCTAGCCTTTGGAAGCACACTTCCAAGTAAGGGTTTTTTTCTTCCTTTCTCAATTTTGTCAATTTTCTTTAAGTTGTATTTCCCTTTTAATTTATATTATGAATGTTGGGGTATGATTTCGCACCTCCCCCTTACTGCCCTCTTATTGTTTGAATAATGGTAGAACCCTTTCTCTCTCATTAAATGCCTTCCATGTACACCCGTTACTATGCCGAAATTCCGAAAGGAACTTCTCTCTCTTCTTTTACGTTCACGCAATTATTTTGTATCATGAATCTAAATTCCATTTTGATTATTGGGACATGTATAAATATGACCGCCTTACTGTCCATTACATTTAAATATGATGAGGAACCCCTTTCTCTCTCATCAACTTTTTTTATGAATTCTTATGTGACGCTGTTACGCTGCCGAAATCGCACCGATTTTCTAAGCCAATGTCTTTGTGTAGTGAATACCATGCCCATTTCTCCATCAAGGGTATTCACCTTTATGCACAATTACATATTGATTGTAAAGTTTCATGTATGAATTCCACATTCCTTTATCGTGGAAGAAATGATTATGTTTTATGAATCCATGTTTTATGATCCGTGTGGCACACTTATGCATGAAATGAAATGTTTAAGAAGGGTGCGCCCTTTATAGCGCTCCAATGCATTGGGTAAAGTATAGTATCATGATGCGTCATGTGAAATGAGTGTTGACTCATGCTAATTCAATTGAAACGAGGGTTTACTCGTGCTTCAAGTGCAATGAGGGTTTACTCATGCTCCATGTGCAATGAGCCTTGGCTCATGCTAATTCAATGATAAGTGTTGTTGCCACATTTCCATGTTATGATTATCATGCTTTATCATGCCTTTATGTTCATGTTTCTCTTATGCTCTATTGATATGCCTATTGCCTAACATGTATTGTACTCCTCATGTTATTCATTGTGTACCCTCTTACTGGGCTTTATAGCTCACCCTTTTCTTTTGCATGTCCTCAGGTTATCCCATGCAATGCTAAGTACGAAGGAATGTAGTGGTCATGTAAAGGAAGTTTTCAATAACGATGTTGCATTTCATGTTTAAAGTTTTTATGTAATGATCCTAAGCCCCAAAGACACTAAACCTCTCGATCTTCTTTGTTGTATCAAGTGAAGTTTTATGTAATAAAGCATTTTTAAGTTGTAATAAAAAGCAGGGTTGTCATATTTTAGGGTAATAATAATATCATTTTTATCCTTAATTACCAAATTTACTTTTAACTGTGGAAAATAAAATTAAAAAGTTACTATTCAACAAAAATTATTTTTATCTTATTAAACCACATTTTACTACTTGATATTAACCGTGTGTCTTGGATTTTTGAAATTCAACTCACAGAAGTGGTAAAATTATGTTTTATGTACAATTGAAAATGCTCCTAGGAGGTGGGTAAAAGATAGTGAAAAGTTCAATAAAATTATTATATATCTAAAATTATTATAAAATCACTCTTATGAATTTCATTGAACATATATAAGTATTATGTATCTATTTTTACCTAAAATAAATTTAAATAAAATAAATGGTTATTTAAATAAAAAGTTGGTTTAAACCAATAACTTAGTGATTTCACTATTCATCAAAAATTGAATGTTTTCAGAAAAATACCAAAACTTCACACTTGGCTAATTTTGATTTTCCGAATCCAAAAATAAAGTAAATTTTGAAGTATAAAATTTAATGTTAAAAAGTGGGTATTAGTATTCATAACAGCTATTTTATATAATATTTTAATAACATATCATTGTTAAGTGAAACTCGTTATTGTCTATAACAGAAGCTATTGTGGAAGGTTGCAATTGTGTGTAAAAAAAACCAAGTCAGGGTTGTGTGTAGTGAATTATTATTTTGTTGTTGTGTATAATAGAATCAAACCATATTTCATGTATACATTTAATATATATATATACACTCAATCTTACGAACATGAAAATTTGTGTAACATGATCCAAGAATAGTGTTGCATATACTGTAAGCTAATACGGTGTTGCGTATAGCGCAAGATAATCATGGTCTAGCATACAACACAAGAAATCAAATAAATTAAAAATAATACTTCTCATAAAACCTCGAGGTGTTACGATTATGCCACCCACAAACTGGATCATGCGGCGGTTGTTTTCGCACTGAAGTTGTGGCGTCATTACCTCATCGGGGAGCGCTTCGTGGTCTTCACGGAGCACAAAAGCATGATGTATATCTTCTCCCAGCGGGACCTGAACATATGGTAGTGAATGTGGATGGAGTTCCTTCAGGACTACGACTTCGTGATTTCCTACACCTTCGGAATGGAGAATGTGGTGGCTGATGCCTTGAGCAGAAACTCGTAGAAGGATGTTGTTCGAGAATTGGCAGATGCTTGGAAGACGATGGAGGAATTGGCTTCCTTGCATCTGGATGCGATGACGGATGGTGGTAGGGGTTGCCTGTATCAAATGAGAGTGAAATCCTCTCTCTTGGTGCAGGTAGAGGAGTCTCAATGGGGAGACTCATAAATTGAAGTGATGCATGACCGAGTTAACCAGGGCGATGCTCCGGAATGGTGGACGAAGGATGGTCAGAATCGGATGATTTTTCGAGGGAAGTTGTTTGTTCCAGAAGAAACGCACGAGAGGGTTCTTGGTGAGTTCCAAAACTCACCACTAGCAGGGCACCCAGGAGTTTCCAAAATGTACCAGGGTCTGAGTAGTCAATTTTGGTGGCCTAGGGTAAAGCAGGCGGTGGCAGTGTTTGTGGCCAGGTGCCTAATGTGTCAGTAGGTGAAGGCTGAACAATGTGTTCCAGGCGGTCTGTTACAACCTTTAGATTTCCCCGAGTGGAAATGGGACAACATCTAGATGGATTTTTTCATAGGAATACCCATGGTTCAAGGAGTATGCGATGCTATCTGGGTAGTGGTGGATGGGTTGATGAAATCTTCTCACTTTCTGGCGATCAAGGAGTTGGGTGTAGTGGATTCCATAGCACAGAGGTGCGTGGATGAGGTAGATCAATTTCATGGAGTTCCGAGGTCCATATTCTCAGATAGGGATGCAGAGTTTACCTCACAAGTCTCGAGGGGATTGAATCATGATTTTGGCACTTAGCTACGTCTTAGCGCTGCCTTCCACCCCCAGACAGATGGGTAGACATAGCGCACCATCCGAACAATGGAGGATATGCTACGAGCATGTGAGTTGGATTTTGGTGGATCGTTGGTACGAAACTTTCCTCTAGTAGACTTTTCCTACAATAATATATATCACTCTTCCATTGGCATGGATTCGTTCGAAGATTTGTATGAAAGGCCATGTCACTCACCTGTTTTCTGGATCGAGGATAGTGAAGCAAGGGTTCTTGGACCAGAAGTGGTGTAGGGCATGACGGAGATGGTTCAGCTTATACGGGAGAGGATGAAGGTGTCCTGAGACTAACAGAAATCATATGACGATAATAGGAGGAGACCCTTGGAGTTAGAGATCGGGGGCCACGTGTTCTTGAAGGTCTCCCAACAACATGGGAAGCAGAGGTTCGGAAGGGGGAGTAAGATTTCTCCCCGGTTCTTCAGACCATTCGAAGTGATGCGGCAGGTCGGTGAAGTGGCTTATCAGCTAGCGCTACAACCATCGCTACTAAGACTACACGATGTCATCCATGCGTCTCAACTCTGACGATATCTACAAGATGATTAACTCATCCTTGATTTGGGAAAGATGGATATCGAGGACGACATGAATTTTGTGGAAATACTAGTGAGGATTGTGGATCGTGAGGAGAAGGTGTTCTGTGGATGGACCATTCCGTTGGTTCGTTTGTTGTGGAGGCATGTCAGGATTGAAGAATTTACTTGGGAATAGGAGAGGTAGATGTGCGCCCAGTACCCAGAGCTGTTTTGAGTTTAGTTATGTTCTGATGGTTCTTGTTTGTGATGGAATCCTTTACCTTGTCAACTAGTGAATGTGCGATTTTCCTTATTATGTGGATGTGTGTGAAGTCTCCTGAATATGGGGAGGGGAGGACCTGATCCCTAATCAAGACTCAGTTAGGTGGATGCGATTAAACTCGTACGGGCGAGTCTGTGCCACCCAAAGAGGATAATATCTCTACATGGAGGAAGAAACTCCCTAACCCATATGACTGGATAGTTTGACCTTCGAATGTTCCCTGGTTACTTGAGGTAGAGGTGTTCCCAGATATTGATGAGGTTTACTCCAGAGAGGTATCTTTCAAGGTGGATTTTCAGAACCCGTCTTTCTTCAGGTCTAGTTCTGATTCTTTGGGGAGAGAATAGTTTGAGAGGTATCTGATGTAATGACCAGGACCCACCGGGTCCATTACTATTCCAAAACACGGCTCCACCAAGACTGTGGCACCGATCACGGTGGCACCGTGATGGTCTCACACCGATCACGATGGAACGGTGATGGTGGAACCAGTCACAGTGGCACCATGATGGTGGTACACCGATTACTGTGGCACTGTGACGGTGTCACTGGTTATAGTGGCAGCATGAGGGTGGCACTATAAGGTTGACACCATGAAGGTGGCATCATGAGGGTGGCACAGTGTCCTCACCAAGCAGTATTCGTTCATTCCCAGTTCCTGAATTTGTTTCTCCTGCAACATATCTTTTGATGTAAAAATGATTTCATTACCCCTTTCAAATCCATTTATAGACCATACATAATATCTAAAATCCCTTAAGATCCATGAAACCCTTTACTTACCAAAACATGTGGTTTATCTTTGGTGGCACGCCCTTCCCCGTACCTTCCAGTTTCGCCCCTGTTACGCGTTTCCTTATGGTTAATGAAAATTGTTTAACGTATAGCCCTTATGAACACCCCTTCGAGGAGAAATTTTGAATTACAATTAATTACATTGTGTGTAACTGCCCAACCACAGGGGGGAACCACGATCTGACTTTAAATTCATTCACATTTCTATATCCTGTAATAATAGGATCTCATCTTTATATCACCCTAGAAGTTCATTCTTCTTCCGCTTGGCTAGTCTTCTTTTCTTCCATGTGCGTTTGGAGGTCCGCTTCCCGAGGATAGTGGTACACTTGTGCTGGATCCTTTCTTCTCATCCTTGGAGTCCTCAACGTTACTACCCTGCAAGTGGCGCATCCCCAGATCTTGGCGTGTGGAGAAGAACTGTGATCCTTGATCAACCAAGTAGGGATTTTCCCTTCGTCTCTCCTTACTGTGTATCATGCATGGTGGGTATGATACTATTTCAGTGGGAATAGATGAATCGAAACCTAAATAAAGAAAATAAACAGACTGTTATAGAATGATGGGGTGCGTCTGAAATTTCTTTTGTACTTTTTGTAATTTCTATATGCTGTGAATAGTATGGGCTTATGCTCCCTGAAAATCATGGCCATTGGTGGCCTTTCCACGTGAACTAACGAACCCTTGTCTTATGTGATGATTGAATGAATGTAACATGGAAATTGGTCAATCCCCTAAACATGGTTGTTTAAATGGATTCCAAGTGAACATCAATCCTTATGTGGTCACCCCAGTTATCCAACAGAAATGAGAACCTAATGAATGATGTGCTTGAACATGGATGTTTCCCTACTCTATCATGGTAGTTAGTGTGTTGTTCTATTTGATGCTTATGGGGTGATGTGGATGAGAATGGGATCATCTATTGTGGAACATTTGTTGGTTGTGATTCTGAAGTGGTGTGGGGCTGTATCTAGAGGTTTGGTTTGGTTCCATTACTTTAAAGGATCTCACTACTCCCTTTGTTGTTGTGACATTACAAGAGAACCAGATGTGAATACTTAAATTGGTGTTTGGATGTTTCTCTTTCCCTGGATTGTGGTTATGCCAATTTGTTACCCAGTAGTGCATAATTTCTTTAAATGGGATCACTTGAACATGATAACAAGAATGGGTTAAATGGGGAGTTGGTTTTAGGATTGAGTTGTGACTTGGCTGTGAGTGATGTGGCGTTATTTTATGCATGAATTGTAATGAGGGTGTTTGTGGTTAGGTTGGATTTGAATCCCTAGGTTTGTATGAGTTCTTGTTACATATATATATAATTATATTCCTTATGTTTCTTATTCTTTCCCCACCCAAGTTGAGCACTTACTGGCGAAAACCCCCATTTCTTGGGGGAGGGTGTTTTGCCAACACAACAATGTGTGGCTAGTCATTAGCTCCTTTTTCACTATGTTTCCCAAATAGCCCAAGACTCTTCGGCAGGCAGTGACGGCCTGAGGTCCATTATAGCCCAAGATTCTTCGGGCAGGGTAGTTGTGGTGGTTGGCCCAGGTGTGTGCGGGCAGATTGTATCCCAAGACTCTTCGAGATGAGGCCCAGGTGTCTTCGAGCGTGGCGGTAGTTGTTCTGGCCTAGGTGTTTGTGGGTGTGGTTACATGTGGTTGTTGTGGCCCCGGTGTTTACAGGCGGGATGGTGGTTGTGGCCCATGTTTTTAAGGGTGGGATGTGTGATTCTGGCCAAGGTGTGTGCAGGTAGTGTGTGGCAGTGGGACTGCGGTGAGAATGGCGAGAGCCGTTTGATGCATAGGATGTCTCCAATAACTAGTGGTAAAGTGACGCAGGGTACCCAAACCTCGATGTGCTATTACTATATATTACTATACAATAATTATTTGTGGGGTGTTTCTTGGTGAGGCCTGGGTGGATTGTTTTCCTTGCAAGGTGAATTGGTTATCTCTTTTCCCACAAGGAATTAGAATGCCTCCTCACCTGTGCATGAGAGTCTTTGGTTTTCCCTATTGATTATTCTTGTATGATCATCCTACATATATAAAACTGATTTCAGGTTTCCAGGAGGACGTCAAGGATCATACAGGGTCGTACTAGCTTAGGCGTTGGGACAGGTGCAGTTGTTGTTTTCCTTTCTTTGGTACTTTACCTTTGTCGTCTCCTTGTGGTTTGTGGCATTTAATTTTGTAACATGAATATGGGAATGGTTTTCTTTGGCTTTCATTTTACCCCCCCAGTTTTGGTGTTGTTGGGATTTACTATCCTATCTCCCTATCCCATTAATGAAAAAGGGTAATGCCTTCCATCTTGTGTGTGATTATATACCCTTGGTGCTAGTCTCCACTTCGGGACCTATTGAAGGTGGGTCTAGGGGTTCATTATCTCTCCTTCAACTTGAAGAAGGTTGGGTGTGGGAATCTTCTATCCCTTCTCCCATCGTGGTGAAGGTGGGTCGTGATAGTTATGATTCAAATTCTAATGACTATTCCATATTCTTATGCTTTGAAATGTACATCTGTTGTGATTTCTTGTGCATTATGATTTATGTTTTAACACTGATTTTTTTCCATTTTTCATGTTCATGGATCATGATTATGGTATCATATGTATATTCATATAAATTTCCCACATATGACCATCATTTCTTATCTCTTGTGTTTTCCTTCTTTAAATTTTGAGCTCACCCTTTTAAAATGATTCCAATCCCCATGATATACAGAATGTTATTAAATGTGATTTTTATTAAGGTATTATAGTTGAGAAATTATGAACAAATATTGGCAAGTGTTGTAAAATACATTTTCTATATAGCTAGTATTCCATGACACTAAAAATTCATTTCTCTAATTTGTTGGTATATTTTTGAGATAGAATGATTATTGATGTAAAACAATGAAATAAATTCATTTATATAGAATTAAATACCTCAATTGGTGAAAAATGATGGGTTAGTTATTTTGGGATTAAATTAGGGAACGTTTGAGAAATCCCCTTGGATAAATCTATAGGATTAGTCAATGTATATGAAATAATCATGAAATTTATGTGATGTAGATATTCTGACAATTTTGTAAATATTATATCTTTATTTTGATACTACAAGTGGAAGATGGATCTATAATAGAATCAAATATATATAATAACCCAGAAAATTGAATATTGTGTGTTAACTTGATCATAACCTAGTGTATGTCTAATAGTCTTAACCGAACACCAGGTCTAACACTCCCAAGTGATATGTTATGTTTAATTAAAAATCCCTCTAATGATCCATTATGAAGGATTTTATTACAATGATATCTAATGTGTATCGAGACACTAATTGATAAATAACTATGGATGAATAATTATTATATAATGAGATTCATAGGTTGCACTAAATCTACCAAATGTTAGAAACAAATGTTTCAATGGTGAATACATAATATGATTGGTGTGTTCATGTACACAATTTGGATATTATCAAAACCATATTTCTTATTGTATTTTTTTGAAACAATACCATTAAAATTATCATGATAAATGCATGAAACTTTAATCCATGATGTATTATAAACTAATAAGATATAAATATTAAATTTTTAACAATTTAGTATATGTTCGTTGTGATGGAAAATTTGTGTTTTTTAATCATACCTATGGTAATGAAGTTGATATCATAAATGAAATTAAACCTTGATGTGATTATTTATTTTCATCAACAATTTATATATATATATATCAATTATATTCATGTATATTATAAATTTATAATTTCAATGTGGAATAGATTTGTATTTTTCATCAAAAGGTCTAGTTTAATGGTTTGAAAACATATATTAATTTTTATTAATTTCCATTAAAACTGAATTTATGAAAATATTACATTTATTAGGATATTTATTGGGGAAAAAATCTTGAAAAATGGATAGCACTTAGTTTTGGTATATAAATGATGTATATAATATAAACTGTGGGTTTATTTTAAGAGAAGTGATTTATATTTTATTGATAATAATGAAATTAATAATTTAATTTGTAAAAATGATCCTAGATTTGTTTCTTAAATTTTACCTCTATTTTGGATTATGATTTATATTGCCTATTGTGAAAATATATGAACTAGTGGTTAGTAGACCCCTAAGAAAACATTTCATAGTTCATTTTTGGAAGAATATATGATTTTTCTATGTTTAAATTTCATGGAGATTGACATGTTATTTGTAATTTTATTTTATGGAGAATATATGATTATGGTATATAAATAACTAGGTAAATTAGTATACGGAAGAGAAATGTTTTTAACAGAAGATAAGTAACCAAATATATCTACAAATTGTGTAACAAATATCATTTTAGAAGTTATATCTAAAAAATTAAATTTATTAAGAACACCACCACCTACAATCGAAAATATAGTTAATATTGTGAGGATGCAATTTATTGAAGGGGGGATAAAAGAGAACAACACGAGATTTTGGATCCATTAAATTAATAATTTATTTGATAGATTACATCATATGATACACCGAAATTAAATTATCCTTAACATAATATATGAAAATTATTTTGAAATAACTAGATGAAGACAAAATATAATAAATAAAAAAAATACTGTAATCATTTTAAATTTCATAAATTTAGAGGATTAATCATTTATAAGATTAAAATTTTAATTCTTGAATTACAATTTAATTTTTTAATAAATTAAATCAAATATTTATAATTGATTAAGATGATAATATATTATATTTAAATATATTAAATAATATATTTATAATAATTAAATTAAAAATTTATATGAAATAATATAAAAATCACTTAATGATTTGAAATATTAATTTGTAATAAAAGTAGTTTTTCTTAATATTTTGGATTTTTATTTAAATGATACATTTATAAATTTTATAATTTTAATTTTAAATAACAAACATCTTTTTAGAACGACACATATAAATATTATCCAATGGTAAATTTTTAATATTTTTCCTGAAATAATTGATAAACGATTTTTGAAAAACAATATTTGACTAATTCTGTTATTTTTATGACTATAACAAGAATTCAGAATAAGTATAGAACATTTATAAAAATTCAGAAGAAAATATATTTTATTTTTTTAATTTTTTAATTTCAGTAAACAATTATATGTTTAGAGAGACTATTTAACAACAAGAGAATTTTTTTAAAAAAATATACCATTTTAGTATATTTTAATTAAATTTTATTTTTTAATATAATGTTATTTATTCATTTCGATGTGAAAAAAATATTTCGTTTATTGGACTAAAATTTGTCATGTCATTGAAATATTTTTCTAATTTTATCCTACACATAAATTATAAACATATAAATACACTTTATCTAAAAATTGTGTTTTATGCTTTTCATGCTCGAATATTAATAATAATTTTTATTTCATATATAAATTTTGTTAGATAGGATGGATATAATATTTGTATTTCATAGGTAAAAATTATTCATTATGTTCTATTTAATTTTTATGAATTCAATGTGACATACTTCATGAAACATTAATTACCACAGTAAATCCAAATATGGTAAAAATGACAATTCTAGGAGTAATGAACATGAAAACAATTGCAAAAGATGTTTTAAATTAAATTTATGATGAATTATAATCCTTATATAATCACCCACTCAATTTTTGTCTATATAGGAGTATTTATTTACATGTGAAACATGTTTCCTCATTATATTGAGTTGAAATATTTATAGAAAGGTTATTCTCACAACTAATAAAAGTGTCCTCTCTCCACCCTTTAATGACACTAAATTTTCTCCCATATTAGAATTTTCTCATTTTACTTCCTTTATAATATAATTCATTTTCCTTAATTCTTTGTTAACAACTGATTTTATTAATACCTCAATTTCAAAGGAGTTGTTTTAGGGAAATATCAAGTCCTTAACATGAGTACTCTTTTCTACCATGTTCTATTTTTTTTATTAATTTATAAAATATAATTATATAATTCATAGAAAATAAAATAAATTTAAATTTTATAAATTATTTATTATAATGGGAATAAATATTAACAACATTTCCGTTTGTCTATTAAGAAAAAACAAAACTGTTATTTTTACATAGTGCAGAGTACCTTCTCCACAACATGAAGTGTTTTGTTTTAATCACCCCCTATATTAATAGATTATAAGGATAAAATTGGGAAATAAATTTTAAATTTTTTATATAATAATTAATATAGTAAATTAAATTACTATCCACCATGATTACTACACATTTATTGAGACTTGGAAAGATTAACAATGTGTTATGTGAACTATCACCTCCATGATGTAACATATCTCATTTTTCATATTGTTACTATAATATTTATTTAAAACTCAGAAAATATGAATCACAAATTTAAAAATATATAAATAATATCATTATACATATATAATAATAATATTATACCAAATAACCACTTTAATATTGAATAATCCTTCGTTTATTATGGCATGTACATGTATGGATCTGTAAAAAACCAACATGAATTGTACTATAAAATAAAATCTTGGATTAATATAAGAACATAATTAATAATAATATTTTTAATAAATATGAAATTAATGATTTTATTTTGGATCATGGATGGTAACATTGATACTTCACTCATTAATTAATATACCAACATTTATTTTGTTAAAAATCATTTAAATATTTTATTTAATGATTTAATATTTATGGACTATAACAAATCATATAGAATAAAAAAATAAAATTATAAATAATTATAAAACATTATTTCTATTATTATTTGTAATTTGGTAATTATATGAATAGGGAAAATAATAAATAATATTACCATTATTACAAAACTAGTTCAAAAAGATCAGGATTACTTAGACTCGACATTTAAAATATATAATAAATGACTAAAATAAATGTATAGAATAATTATTATTGAATATTATAAAAGGATATATATATGAAAAATCATATTAAATAGAATATTAATATAGGTATATTTATTTTGTAGAAGTATCGATCATGATTGACTATATAGGGTAACATTGAAAGGGGTTCTCTGCCTCAAATTTTTTTCATGGGACATATTTTATATATTTTACCATGATATGTTTTTTATTGTGGGATTAATACCAATTTTTGTTTCTAAAATTTGTATTTAATTTATTGTGTTTGGATATCGATATAATTTTATCCCTTTAAATGGATTTCAATTGAAAAAGATACCATAAATATTGGGGTATTTTTAAACACAACACTCTTCATTGAGTTATAATGCATATTCCTGGAAATATATCCTCATTTTTTTGGTTGATTCCACCCTAGAATTTTTTTTCCTAGTAAAATACCATAGATTTTTGAAAATGACTCATTTAATTCAAATATTTAAACTTGATAAATTTATTCATCATAAATTTATGACATCGTTGAGGATAATTTCTCTTCATTTTAAGGATGTTTTTTATTTCATGATTTTATTTTCCATTATACCCATGTTACCATTAATATTTTCTAATCCAACTAGGATTTATCTCATGTAAGATTCATATATCTATTTCCAAATTTTAAAATTATGTTATATAATATTTTTAGAAAATATTTTTTAGATAATTGAATTTATAAATATTAAAAATAGGGATTCGATACATTTAAAATATTTTTTTATCATCAACTTCACATTTATTTTCGACAACCTTCATGAAATATTAATGATTTAAAATTGAATATTATTTTTGAATATGTAAAATTTCAAAAAACATATTAAATTCAACATTTTAAAAACATTCAAGGATCCTTTATTGATGATTATTTATATTATCTAATTATTTTAAAAGGGATTTCACATTAGTATTTTGATAAAATTATGTATTATATTGGGCTTCATTATTTATATTTCAGTCAAACTATAGTATTTTTTACAATTAATTTTCTTTCTATTTATCAAAACGAATTTTTTTTAAAAAAATTAAAAATTACCGAATCATCATATTTTACACCAATGATAAAAAAGATTATATAATAAATCCTTTATGATTTAGATAAATTAACTCATTCCCTGAAATGTATATATATCCTTAGATATTTTTTTATAAATTATCCTGTAAATGATCTTAAAAATAAAATTTTTTGTTGATTGATTTGTGGGTATTGAACATTTACATATATGACTAAAATTTTGGTGATAACGTCTAGAAACGTTGAGAAACCAATATTTACTTCTAAGGGTTATTTATTATTTGAAGAACTAAACTCATTTTCTCGCATGGGATTTCATGATATGTTGAATGATTAATATATCTTAGGAAGAATAGTATTGGTGTTCGTTAACAACTGATTGATAAATATATATCCCGACAATAAATGATATATGGATTTATATATCATGTGATTATGGTATGTGAGTTGTGATGACTCAATCGATGATGGTAAATAAGTGTGGGAAGCCTAATCCGATAAGGAAAATATTTCACTGAATACGTATCTACCAATGGAAATAACTGATTGAAAACTGAACCCCTATGGGAAACTAATTGTGATGCCCAATACAATATATTTTTATTCCTATTCTCATATTTGTTTTATATTGTTATGTTTTTAAATATACATATATAAATATTTATCATTTGTTATTATTCGAGTTTTATTTTGGAATTTATTACAAATGTTTTGTTCACGGATCATTATTATAATCTCATACTCATGTACTTATATTTTTATCCCCTATGGTCATCATTGGTTATCAAATATGTTTCCCATATTGTGCATCTAAGTCCACACCGTTCATGTGTTCACATTTCTGATGATACAAATAAGAATATTATATTTGAGATGTTTAGAAGTGGTTTGGAGATGTGATTTTATGGAGAAATATTTATGAGTGTTGAAAATTAGGTTTTTATGCATATAATATTACATGACACTAAACCTTCAGTTCATTGGTTTTTGAAATTATGTTTACGATAAAAGGTTTATTCTTGTAAAATAGTGAAATAAATGTGTTTATCTAGTATGGGTAACTAAAACTGTAGAGACCCGAAGCTTGACGTACATGGACATTACATTAAATTTGTGGAATACTTAGTACATAACAAAAACACACACACAAGGATCATAATAGTTTAGTGTCTTTGGAAACTCGGAATATAATCTTCTAATCCTGGTGAAAGATCTTCAACATCTCCCATAAAGATCTTCCTTTTTTTAACCTAAAACCTTTCCATATATCCTGGGGAAAAGAAAACATGAAAGGGTGAGCTCAAATGCTCAATAAGGGTAAAAAAAAGAAATATCAATCGCATCATATACATAAGCACATAACTTTTGGAAATCTTAACCGGTAAAAGAAATCATAATTTCATAACCAGGAATAATTCATGGCAGTGAAATGTAATCACAATAATCATAACTTAAAACATTAAACTTTGTGTCATTCACACATAATAATATAGAATCATTTCTTGTTAGTCGAGACTCATTTCCAAGACTATCTTAGTGGACAAAGTCTCTTTCTAAACCGATTCACCCTCGTTTCAGTCCTGTTTCACTGAACCGGTTGTAGACGCCGGAAAAGTCCGTTGTTCCCAAACGAAGCTCCGGATGCGGGAAGCGAGGTCATATTTGGAGTCGGAAGCATGTTTCGGAGGGCCCGGAGGCCTTGCGCGGAATTTTGGAGACCTGCACGCAAAGTTGATGAGCCGCGCGCAAACCTCCCGGGATGCGCGCAATGCGCTGAGCCGGCGCGCAATTTTGCGCGCCCGTGGCCCGCGCGACTCCCTTGTGCGCCGGGCCCGATTCCGCGCCCGCGAAGGGAATTCCGCGCCCGCAAACCGGATTCCGCGCCCGGGGTTGCCTATAAATATAGGGTGACCCCCGACGTTTTGAAGGTTTCCAGAATTCGAAAGGTCTCTCGTGCGCGCAATCCAACCCCTTCCGCGCGCAATGCCGATCTTCAGGTAACCTCTTTTCTTTCGCGCAAGAAAGCCTTAGGGTTCGCCTTCGCGCGCAATCCCTTTGGCTCATTTCTTTTGAACTAATTCTTCACCCTAAGGCCTTCGCGCGCAAAAGAAGCCTCCTGAGCGCAATTGCCCCGGGTGCGCGCAATCCAACCCGATTGCGCGCACCCCCCATTTTCAAAGTGTCTATTCGATTAAAGAATGAGCCATTGCCCCCACGCGCTATCCGAAGCCCGGTGCGCGCAATCTCTATCATTCGCGCGCAAAGTGCTGGCCCAATTGCGCGACAGCCCGTCCATTTGCGCGCCGACCCGCGGTATTGCGCGCAAAGCTCCTCTTTTGCGCGAAAACCACCAGGGTCGCCCCCTTTGATCCCCTTTGGGTACCCGCCTGCGTGGCGCCCGATGACCCTCATCCCGGGTGCCCGCACTGTGCGTTGTCTTTCCGTGCGGCCCTCCAGGCTTGCGCGAAGTGACACAGACCTATCAGTGGCTTCAATGTCCTGCACGACGTTAAACTGCATACGTCCAACATGACGTTAAACTGTGCCACGTCCGCGCTGCAAGACGTTAAACTGCCAGGCGTTTACGTCCTGCACGACGTTAAACTGCATACGTCCAACATGACGTTAAACTGTGCCACGTCCGCGCTGCAAGACGTTAAACTGCCAGGCATTTACGTCCCGCACGACGTTAAACTGCACCTCGTCCGAGCTACAAGACGTTAAACTGTTCAGCATACGTCCAAGCTGCATGACGTTAAACTGCCTAGCCCCCATCGTCCGCGCTGCAAGACGTTAAACTGCCAAGCATCCTCGTCCTCAACACACGACATTAAACTGTACTTCGTCCGGCAAGACGTTAAACCGTCCGCATCACCTGATCTAGTGTCTCGCACGCAGGGTCCCCCCGGTTTGGATGTGGCCCCCACCCGCTCGTCTCTGCAGGGATGTCGGGATTGGAGTGGCCTTCACCCACGGGGGTAGAATGTTGCAAACAGAATGAACTACGTGGACTTTGATCCCTGTCTTCTAAACAGGGTACGTAGGAAGCCTCTCTGAGGTTCAATCCCGCCACCTGGTCGTCCCGGTCGTATTTACGTCGGTTCGTCCATCAGTGGACCCCTCCCGGGTTCACACTTGCGTTGATTCACCTATGAATCCTCCTCTGTGGGGGACTGCACGTGTGTATCTCCATTGTGCTTCCCCACCGCCTCGATCTCCTTGTGAGTCGGCTTGCCAACGTCCAGCATGACGTAAAACTGTGATCCACCCGGCCGTTCCATCCCCCTCTGTGCGAGGTGGTTCGGTTCAATCCTTCTCCAGGCAGCCTCGATCTCTTCATGAGTCGGCTTGCCAACGTCCAGCATGACGTAAAACTGTGATCCACCCGGCCATTCCATCCCCCTATGTGCGAGGTGGTTCGGTTCAATCCTCCGCCCGGCGGCCTCGATCTCTTTGTGAGTCGTCTTGCCGACGTCCAACATGACGTTAAACTGTATATCCGAACTACACTGACTTTGATCCGCGCTAACGCGCGGTACGTAGGAAGCCCCTACGGGGTCCAAGATCTTCACTCCATCATCCACCCTGATCCTTACCCGGGCCGCCACATCCCGGTGGGGTCATGCCATTCCATTCCACTCCACTTCACTCGGGAAGCCGCCCATGTGCTGGCCCCAACGTCGGAGGTTCCCCGCAAGGGGTTCTGTCATCTGGTCCACTCCTCGTGTTGATCAGTCCGATGCCGTCCCCGCTGGACGTTAAACTCGCGGCATACCCCGTGTTAAACATGGGAAGCTGAGGAAAACCTCAGGTAACACAGTTCCTCGCACCCAGTGCGGGATGCCTCAGGCCATCACGCCTTCGAGAAGCCCTATTAGGGACGGAAGGCAGACATGCAGAGTCGCCGTGTTAAGGCACGCCCCCGACACCCAGAGCCACCCGGTCTCCTCACCGCAGGTTGCTGCCCCGACCAGACTCCTTGGAGCGTCCGGGCGGAAGCAGCGTAATTAACCGGTGTCCATGAAGATATGGCGCCGGGAACGAGATTCACAAACATTATTAAATCTATGAGGGAGACCCGGATTAGGAGACGAGTTCCGAGGAGACGTCCACGGAAGGAGGAGCCGACATCCCATCATCCCGGTTTCGATCAAGGAGCAGACGCCCCTGAACAAGGGACGGATGCCGCCCGCCTTTGGAAAGCGGGACTGCGGGACCACAAGCCGCGCGCCCATCCCCTCGGGTTGACGGGTGCACGCGCGAACACGTCTTGGCGGAACAGCGTAACCCGACGCACATCCGCACCGAAACAGAAAAATGGTGAACCCGACGTGAATCTCTTCTCCTCAATACGAAGACCGATGGCTTTCAGAGGTGTTGGAAGGGCCGGCATTTGTCTGGTACAGCCAGCTCCCCGTCGGGTCGGTAACCAGCTGGGAGGACCTCCGTAGACAGTTCCTCTACCAGTTCAGCTCTACGACCCGGAAGACGAGTATCACAGACCACTTCAAGTGCAAGCAGAGGCCTGATGAGCGAGTCGCGGACTTCGTCGCCCGATAGAAGGGACTCACGTATTCCCTTGACATGCCATTGACTCAGGAGCAGTTGCTGACAATGTGCGTCGGTAACGTCAAGACCGAGCTGGTCCCTTCCCTGATCACTTAGAATTACCCCGGAGGGTTCAGGGACTCTCAAAAAAAGCTCAACGTCTTGAGGATGCCCTGCAACAGGCCAGCCAGGCACACCCGCTGCCTCCTATGATTCCTGCAAGGAGAGCCAGCAGGGCTGAGCCCGCTGCTGTCGCCCAGATAGAGGCTCCCAGGCCGTTGGAGCTGCTGCCGGTGAGACCAGCTCCACAGCCTCACAGGAATCCGCCTCCACGGGCTCAGTTCCCGGCCCAGCAGCGGCAGCCTCAGAACCGGCCGGCCCCTCCGCGTAATGTACCGCCACAACCCAGGCGAGATAATCAGGGTCCACCTCCTCGGCAGGCCCCTCCAGCCCCTCGTCAAGACCACGCTCCCAGGGGCCCGCGATACCTGACCTACTCATTTCATGAGGATCAGGTCCCCGGTTATTTCCGGAGCGCCCTGGAGCAGAGGATTGTGCGGCTGCCTGAGTGTTGGAGGCCGGAGGAGGCACATCTCACGGATAACCCCCGCTACTGCCACTACCATCGGGTCCTAGGGCACACCATCCAGCGGTGCTATGTGTTTAAGGATTGGCTCCAAGACCAGATTAACAACAATGTAATCAGGTTGGGCCCAGCTCCGGCACAAGTGGTGGGCGTGTTCGTGGGATCAGATGACGATAGTGGAAACGAGGACGAATGGCAGCTGGTCTCCGACCGCGGATCCCAGAAGTATAAAAACTGGATGGCCTGCAAGACGATTATTCGCGCCCATGGAATCATCCGTGCGTGCTTGAATCAGCCTGAGCCCCCAGAATCTGCGGGTGCTGCTTCGGCATCGTCGTCCCAGCCTGCCTCTTCCAAGAAGAGAAAACGGCGGCGGCGCAAGAAGGAAGAGCGCGCCCCGCCAGTTCCGCCACTATCCCGCACTCTCGGCGATTTCATTCCCCCGGAGATGGGGATCCCTCCTCGGATCTTCCCAGTGGTGAATGATTCGTCCGATGACAGTATTGGGTACGCTTCGATTAATACCGTCGAGCTGGTAAATCCCTTTTCGGTTCCCGACGTTGAAGAACACCAGGTGGACCTCCCTAGTGTCCCCGGTCGTCGCCACCGTCGGAGGAGCCGCAACAACAGGAGTCGCCGGGGCACAGCAGTTGGTACCTCCAGCCAGGCCGTGCATGCCACTGAGACCAGGCAGCAGGCCCAAAACCGAGCTCAGCGTGCGCAGCCCCCCCATCCGGGGATGACAGATTCGCCTCCGCCACTGTTTGTGGTATGGGATCAGGCAGAACCGCCTCAGCCGCGTCGCGATCAGCTCCGCCCTGCCACGAGTCCATCCCGGCCTCCTGACCCCAGTACGGTGACCATTTCCCGGGCTTCAACCAATGAACAGCGAGATGCGCCAAGCACCAGTCGGACGCCGGCCCAACCGGCAAGGCCCGTCACGCTTCCAACCGCAGAGCAACCTCCTGCAACCAGGGGCTCGCGCTTGGCCAAAAAGTATGATGTCCTGAAGCACTTGGCCGACATCCCAGCGAGAATCTCCATCCTTGAGGCTCTGCGCATGTCATGTGAGATGCGCGAGGCACTCGCTGAAGCCCTGAAGAGCCCCCTCCAGTTTGAGACAGAGGTTGCGGCTGCAGAGGCCTTTCACGCCGAAACGATTGAGGACGCCGAATGTCAGGCAGTTATCTCGTTTTCTGGTAAGGATGAAGACCCTCCTATACAGGGGAACATTCGTCCGCTATATGTTACCGGGTAGTTCAATGGCCTTGATGTCCGGCGCTGTCTTGTCGACACGGGGTCCGGGATTAACCTGATTCCCACTCGGACGCTCCGGAGATTGGGGTTGTCTGAGGATGACTTGATTCCCTCCGACCTCAGGATCCAGGGGTACGACCGCACCGAGCAAACCCCGGTCGGAAAGATACGTTTGAAGACCCAGTTTGGTGACTTGGTTGCCAACACCGAATTCATGGTAGTCTCTCAAGACACTGCGTACAACGCATTGATGGGAAGGCCCTGGTCCACCTTCATGCGGCGGTTCCCTCGTTATACCACCAATGCCTCAAATACTCCCTTAATGGTCGAGTAGGCGTGCTTCAGGGAGATACCTCTCCTTTTGCCTCATGTGAAGCCCGCTATCTGGACGCGGACTATTACAAGAGCAAGGATAAGCAGATCCTGGCAGGTGAGGTCGAGCCTGTCGCTGTTGCAAGTGATCCCTGGGCAAGTTTGGATGACGCTTATGTCCTCCCGATTCAACGGTTGGACGTAACCATGGTCTCGACGGCTTGTGAGTCTCCTGATGAGATGACCGCGACCGCCCATGCCAGCACCAGCGGCCCAGCAGGATCTGGTAGCCCCTATGCAGTTCCCAACGCAGCCTCTCCCGTGGACGATCCCTCCCCGAGTGGAGAGGAAGTGGAAGATGCACCCCCAGCCTTTGAGGAGGGCATCTCCGCCACGGTCGATGAGTTAGTACAAGTGAACCTTGGAACCGAAGAAGATCCGAGACCCACATTGGCCAGTGCCACCATGCCCTCTGAGGAGCGGCAGCAGTACGTGGACTTTCTCAGGCAGCACCGCGATGTGTTCGCTTGGGGCTATGACGAGATGTCGGGGCTAGATACTCAGGTAGCCGTCCACCGCCTTGGTCTCCCGACGAACCATCGCGGGTTCAAGCAGCCTCCCAGGAAGATGCACCCATTCCACGGTGCCATGGTTGAGGCCGAAGTTGACAAGCTTATCAAAGCCCACTTCGTGAGGGAAGTCCAGTACCCCCAAATGGCTGGCCAACATTGTGCCGGTCCGGAAGAAGAACGGGCAGATCAGAGTCTGCATCGACTTCCGCGATCTCAAACGCCACTGTCCGAAGGATGGTTTTCCCCTTCCAGTGACAGAGCTGTTGATTGACGCCACGGCAGGGTTCCAAGCCCTCTCCTTCATGGATGGATACTCCGGATATAACCAAATTCGGATGGCCCCTGAGGATGAGGAGTTCACTGCCTTCAGGGCCCCCAAGGTACCTTCTGTTACCGGGTCATGCCTTTCGGCCTGAAGAATGAAGGTGCCACCTATCAACGGGCGATGCACCGCATATTCAAGCCAATCCTCGGCACACTGGTGGAATGCTACGTCGAAGACTTGGTAGTCAAATCATGCCAGCGTCAGGACCATCTCAAAGATCTTGAGAAAGTGTTCAGCTTCCTCCGGTCTCACTGCCTGAAGATGAACCCGTTGAAGTGCGCCTTCGGGGTCACCTCCGGAAAGTTCCTTGTATTTGTGGTAAGATACCGGGGTATTGAGATCGACCCAGAGAAGATCAGGGCGATTAGCCAGATGCCTCCCCCAGGTAACATCCGGGAACTGCAAGGGTTCCAAGGCCACTTAGCCTATATACGCCGATTCATCGCGAATCTGGCCGGCAAGTGTAAGCCCTTTTCTCGGCTCATGAAGAAAGGTGCCACCTATGTATGGGATAAAGAGTGTCAGACCGCTTTCGAGGAAATCAAGCAGTACCTGCTGCAACCTCCGGTTCTGATGCCGCCTGTATCCGGGAAGCCGCTGGTCCTTTATGTGACCGCCCTGGAACGGTCCCTTGGCACCCTTCTCGCCCAGAAGAACAACGGGGGAACATAGAATAGCCTCTATTACCTCAGTCGCATGCTCCTCGATGCGGAAGTTAGGTATTCCCCCATCGAGAAGAGCTGCCTGGCGCTCGTATTTGCCGTACAGAAATTACGGCACTACTTGCAGCACCATGAGGTACAGTTGGTTTCTCGGGTAGACCCGTTGAAATATATCCTGAGCCGGCCTATGTTGACTGGCCATCTAGCGCGGTGGGCTGTGATTCTCCAGCAGTTCGACATCAGGTATGTGTCTCAGAAGGCCATCAAAGGGCAAGCATTGGGAGACTTTCTGGCTGCTCACCCAACCTCCGCGGATCAGCCGCTGGATCTAGGCTTTCCTGATGAGGCCATCCTCTCGGTCGATCGAGCCGGTCCATGCTGGCAGATGCACTTTGACGGTGACTCCCGGAGCCCCACCGGTAGAAGACTTGATAATCCTAAGCTCAACAGAGTGGGTTTGGGTATCGTCTTCATTACCCCGGAGCAAGCCGTACTGCCGTACTCTTTCCTGTTGTCAGAGGGTTGTACCAACAATGAGGCGGAATACCATGCCCTCATCACCGGCCTCGAGTTATCTCTCGAGATCGACGTGCCCCATCTGTGCGTGAAAGGGGACTCCGAGCTGGTTGTTAAGCAGATCAATGGAGACTATGTTGTCAGGAAGCCGGAACTTGTGCCATTGCTGGAGTGCACCCTCCTTCTGATGGCCCGGTTCCCTTCTCTGCCGGAAATTGTCCATATTCCCCGGTCGCAGAACGGTCGAGCAGATGCCTTGGCCAGCCTTGCTGCGTCACTTGCAGAGCCTGAACAGAATAACCTGACCGTCTACGTGACGCACCGCAGGCTCATCGCTCCCGTTATCCCAGAGGGAGATCGCGGCCCGTCGGTAAGTAATCTCACCGCGGTTGCCCCTATGCCCGGAGCCCCGATTACCCCAGATATGGCAGTCGAACCAGTCCCTGATTGGAGGACGCCCTTGGTTGAGTACCTCCAACATGGCATTCTCCCGCCAGATCGAGCCGAGCGCGAGCGAGTTCGACGCCGCGCATCGCAGTTTGTCCTCCAGAGCAGTCCCGGCCTAGAGCAGATCCTCTACAGACGCGGATTTGATGGTGTTCTCCTCCGTTTCCTTCAGGGAATTGAGATCCCACAAGTCATGCAAGAGGTTCATGCTGGTTCATGCGGCGCCCATCAAACTGGGCCGAAGCTGTCCCACCAGATTCGGAGGTTGGGATACTTCTGGCCCTCCATGATCCATGACTGCATCGAGTATGCCAGGAGGTGCCACGCGTGCCAGGTTCATGCGAACTTTGTGCATCGGCCGCCGGAGCCTCTCTATACCACCAGGTATTCTTGGCCCTTTGCAGTCTGGGGGATGGACGTTGTGGGACCTTACCCGCCGGCGACGGCTCACCAGTGCCGGTTCATTCTGACCGCCACGGACTTCTTCTCCAAATGGGCAGAGGCGATTCCACTCAGAGAGGTCAAATCCTGTTCGATCGTTGACTTCGTGACCTCCAACATCATTCATCGATTTGGAGTGCCTCACGCTATCCTCATGGATAACGGAGCAAATTTATGAGCAGCCGAGTTGAAGAAGTTGTACGCCAATTACAACATTCGCTCGAACCATACATCTCGCTATCATGCGCAGGCGAATGGACAGATCGAGGCGTTTAACAAAACCCTCTCTAACATTCTGCAAAAAATGGTTGGTCAGAACAAGAAGAGTTGGCCGGACAAGCTCCCCAACGCCCTCTGGGCTTATCGGACGACGACTCGCAATTCCACCCAGATGACCCCTTATTCCCTGGTGTATGGAGCTGAGGCCGTCCTGCCCATCGAGATCCAGTTACCGTCCTTGCGCACTGCGGTCTACGACCAGCAAGCGCCGGACAGAGCTGCTGAAGCCCGTCTAGTCGAGTTGGAAGCACTGGATGAGAATAGACTTCGCGCCTTGCACAACTTGGAGAGGCATCAAAGAAGAATGGCTCGAGCTTTCAATAAGAAGGTTCGCCTCCGCTCCTTCCTGCAGGGTGACCTAGTGCTAGCCCTAAGAGCACCAATGATCCCCGGCAGGAATCCACCCAAGTTGGAGCCCAAGTGGGAGGGACCTCTTGTCGTCCACAAAGTTTATCCCAATGGCGCGTACTCCCTAGCGACTGTGGATGGTGAGCGTGTCACTCCTCCCACCAACGCTAGGTTCCTCAAGCAGTACTTTGTCTGAGTGTGCCGACGTCCTGCACGACGTTAAACTGCATACGTCCAAGCTGCATGACGTTAAACTGCCTAGCATATCGTCCGCGTTGCAAGACGTTAAACTGCCAAGTGTTTCGTCCAACATGACGTTAAACTGTACCTCGTCCAAGCTACAAGACGTTAAACTGTTTAGCATTCGTCCAACACGACGTTAAACTGTACTACGTCCGAGCTACAAGACGTTAAACTGTTCAGCATTCGTCCTGCATGACGTTAAACTGCCTCTCTAGAACTACGTGCGGCTTGATTCCCATCCTTATGGGATATGTAGGACCACCTGAACATTCATGTTTCAGGCCCAGCCCCATCCTTCGGAAATTTCCACCCTATCTCGGGCCTTCGGCCCAGTTTCCCCCGGGTGTGCGGCGTATGGTGTGAGCGCGGGGCTATGCCCTCATTCACGTCGGTTTGCTCGTCACGTTGTACGCCCCCCCCCCCCCCCACGTTTGGGGATGCCTTCTGCTCCCCCCTTTTTTCTCTTTTCGTCCTGCACGACGTTAAACTGCACTTCAAGAACTACGTACGGCTTGATTCCCATCCTTATGGGATACGTAGGACCGCCTGGACGCTTGTGTTTCAGGTCCAGCCCCGTCTCTTGGTTGATCACAGGGATCTGCTGTCTTTTGGTTGTTCTCAGGGTGAGTCCTCCGACCCTTCCCGGTGATCTGTTAACATGTTTTGGGTACTTTGGCCTATGACCCGTAGTGTCGGATGCAATCCCGGCAAGTCCTGTGTTGCTTGTCGGGCCGCGCGCTTCCTCTTGTTCGAGCCTTCACTCAAAGGGATCCTCATTAGTGGTTTGGACACAATGCCTCAGTGCTCTCCTACCGCTCCGGGTAGATTTACCGGCGGGTCCTGGGCCGCAAATCGATATAAATCCTGCGATTGAGCGGTTGATGCTCGTTTGCTTGCCCAGTTCTGGGCTGACGCGATCAGATGTTGTGTTGCGAATATGGTCAGCGACATCCTTGATCGCCATGTCGGCTCTTTTAGGCTCCGAACATTGGTCGCACGGTCCCCATCACACTCCGCCTTTGTGCGTTGTAGTGGAATCTCGACACTCTCTTCATACTGACCTTCAGTGCACCTTTACACGTTAGGCAGGCCAACCAGGGTAATGGTGTCTGTCGAGGCTCCCACGATCTGAGCACCAAGGATATATGCTGATGTCCTCCCTATGGGCCATGTGTAGCTGGACCCTCGTCCCCATAAGGAGGAAGGAGTCGCCCGAACAATCGCGTTTCGGGCCCAGTATATCTGGAGGCTAGCATCTCTGCCCCTCGGGTGACGGGCATACGCAGGCCCCTATCCCAGGACTCCTCTCCTGGAATCGTGCGTGACCGCAGGGCTGGGTATGTTCCCACCTCCGCTGAGTCCGCCATATCGCAATACGCGGATTCCTCCATGGTCCGAACCACATGACCTTAAACTGTGTTGTCTGGTCCTACCACACGACCGTAAACTGTGATCGTCTTGGCCGCCCGACGAGAAACGGCACTGCATCGTGATGTTCTCCTCAGGGGACACTCACGTTGGGCGCTGGTTAATAACCACGCCATTCATCAATGCCTTTCATGGCTTGATTATTGTGGCGACGCCAGGGATTCCTTAATCCCAGGCATGTCGCTGCACGAAAAACCATCCATCTTAAAGGACAAACAAGAAATATCAAATACCGCTTCTTCTGTGTGCGAGGGTCAGACCCACACCCTTCCCCACGCTGGTGCCCGATTGTGTTGCGCCGCGCTTCAAGAACTAAGTGTGGCTTGATTCCCATCCTTATGGGATACGTAGGAACGCCCGGATGTTTGAAACTTCGGGTCCAGCCCACCACCTCTTAAAAATTCCCCCTTCTCTGGGGAATCCGCCGCCTTCGGGTCACCCTCAAGGCGTGTCCCTCGACCCCTTGCAGTGGTCCACTGGTGTCAAGAGTACTCTGGTTTATTGCCAGGAGGGTCAGGTTTAGCTTGGTCAGGTTCCTTCCATTTTCAGGCTTCGTGCTCCCTTTCATTCGGACCCATCGCCTACGCCCTGGGTTGAGCCCCCGTGAACGGTTTGGACACAATGCCTCAGTGCTCTCCCACTGACTCGGGCTGGTGCCCCCAATGGCCTCGGGCAGCAAATCGATATGAATCCTGCGATTGAGCGGTCGATGCTCGTTTGCTGCCTCATTCCATCAACGGTTAGTGCGATATTGATGCTGCTCTTCCGCCACGGTTGGCAGTACTCCCATATCGTTACGCCGGTGCCCCCAGTCCTTGAGTGAATGGCCGCATGATTCACATCACATTTTCCACCTCCCATTCTGACCAGGCAAAATCTCGACGCTCTTGAAACTATTCCCCAGTGCATCTTCGCATATCCAGGGGATAGGACCACGATGCGGCGTACTTTGAGGTTCTTATGGTCCGAGCTCTAAGACCTTAAACTAAGATCTCCCCTTATGGTCCGAGCTCTAAGACCTTAAACTAAGATACGCCTCTATGGTCCGAGCTCTACGACCCTAAACTAAGATCTCCCCAAATGGGGTTCTGCGTCCTTCATGACGTTAAACTGCACTCGCAGAACTACGAGTGGCTTGATCTCCAGCCTAATGGAGTACGTAGGAACTCCCGGGCATTCCGACTCGGGTCCAGCCTCAGGGATCGCTAAGTCCCGCCCCTCCTCGTCGCCGGCCGTATGGCCTGACTTCGGGTAGAGTGGTGCAGTTGTGATATTCTCCCCGATCCAGCTCGGGATGCCCCATTGCAATGATGGGAAGCAACAGTTTCCTCGTTAAAAAGGTTCTGTCTGAGAATTGGGGTGATTCACGGCCAGATTAGTGCATCCGCCTAATACGCTTTCCCCACGGTGGCGCAATTTTGAGAGCGTTGGATTCTATCCGAACAAATCGTCACTTCACCCCACGCTTCGCATGCCCTGTTGATTTGGATTTCCACCCTTGTGCCTGAAGGAACCCCCAAAGCGGCATTGATGATGACATGTGATCCGCCTCCTGCGATATGGATGATGACCTTCGGTCCGTCTATCGCAGTAGTATGGTCGATTGATCCATTGTCCGCTTTCCGTCTTGGGCATTTCCTGGAAGGCCAACCGTTGTGGATTTCTGAATTCGGGACGCGCGATTCACCCTTTCTCATTTCCCTATGTTCGGATAAAATCTCAACGCCCCTAGCGTTGTCCCGCTCGTGTGTTGGAACTAGTTGAGGGGATGATACATTGATTAGGTATGAGGTCTCCTTTCTTAGGAATGATCTCCCTCTTTTCTTTAGAAATCCAGGCCCAATTGCGGATGCCTGAAGCTTGGTTAACGCTCCCGCAAGACAATGAATCGTGGTCGAGCATGTTAAGCCAAAAGATGCAGATAAATATGGTGATTCATACAAATGGATCGAAATATTGAGTAGCGAAAGAAAATGTTTTGGAATGGCAAAACAAAGCCTCTAGGGATTAGCGTGCTGGATATGTCTTTCTAACGCCGCTACCCTTTGGCTGGCGGCCTCCAGGGCTGCTTCTCGCTCTCTGCGTGCCCTCTCCTCGTCGGCGGTCGCAGCACGCAGTTCGTCGATCCTGGCCTGTGCACGCTCCCACTCGACTTGGAGTGTGACCATCTGTTGGCCCGCCTCCGTCAGCTGTACCTGGGCGTCGATCAGTTGGGCCGATAGTTGCTCCACAAGCTCAGTACACGCTGCGACGAAGGCCTCCTTCTCTGCCGCCTGCCCTTCGAGACGCCGGACTTCCTGCTCCGCCGCGAGGAGCGCCCGCGTGCTCTCCGACATGTCCCGACTCTGTGCGACGTCGGCACGCCGGCAGCTCTCGCGCATCTTTTCGGCCATGAAATCACGGACCGTCAGATGAAGGCATTGAGCATCAGCTCCCCTGGCACACAGGAAGCGCAGCCAGGTTTGGAGTGATCCCATGCGCCCCAGCCACTCCGATGGGTCTTGCTTGAGGAAGCGCTGGATGCACTTCCACCCCCTGCGGCGCGTTATCCGGATCTCCTCGACCGCCTCCGCGTCTGAGTCGTCCATCTCCTCGGGGTCGGCAGGCCGGTAGGCAGGGAAGGCAGCTAGCAGGTCTGCTGCAGGGTCCGCCCCTGGGATGTCCTCATGGGGGATAGGTTCCCCAACATCTGGGCGACCTTCTTCTCTCTCCCCAGCGGCGTTGACACCCTCGTCAGCCCCCGACCTCTCTCCGATGTCAGCACCGCCGACGTCCGTAGCCCCTTGATCAGCAGTTGGTGGGGCCGGCTCGGTGCGGGAAGTCTCTTCCGGAGCAGGCGGCATGTCTGCCGCCGGTCCACTCGTGGATGGCCCGGGTTCGGCAACCCGACGAGCCTCCAGTGCTGAGATCACTGCGCGGGGCATGCCATGGTTAGTCACGGATCGTCAATGGCAAGAACCAGCAGTAAAGTAAGGAGACTTACGGGAGTTCAGAGTGTCATCTTCCGCTGCCCCGGCCGCCGTAGGAACAGTTGCAGCAGGGGACCCTTCAGCGCTTGTTAATTCAATAATGGGCGTCTGGCCCCCGCCTTGTCCTGCAGGCTCCTCTCCTACTCCCGCTGAGGACGCCTGACCAACATCCGTGCGCTCCTGAGAAAGGTGGAGAAATGGGTTAGAAGCTGCATAAGAGAATGGATGAAGCAGGTTGAGTAGGGATAGAAGCGGACCTCGAGGAGCTCAGTGACATCAACATTGTCAGAGCCGACCACCTCGCCGCTCTCCCGCGGGCTCCCCTGATGGGATCTTCCCTCGGAGCCTTCATCCTCCCCCATCTCCTCCTCTTCCTCGGAGTCATTGCTACTGTCATCTTCCGCCGGCGGCATCTGTTCTGGAGCGGGTTCTAGACCGAGCATCACCTTCACCAGAAGGGATGGCTCCGCACGCTGACCACGTTGGCGCGCGTACTCGTCCATGGCCATCAGATACGCATACTGCCGGTTGAAGTCCACCCTGTCGGCGATATGGAGGCGCCCGACCTCTGGCAGATGGATTCCTTCTCTGAGTATCTTTCGCCAGATGGCGTCGGTCCCCAGTGACTGCCGCAGGGTCATCCAGGCCGACCACAGCGCCGGGAAGACTGCATCGTGTGAGGGTTCGAGCAGACGCCTTACCTGCTTCCCGGGCCGCTCTTCGACCACCGCACATGCCCCCTCTCTGGGCGCCGAGGTCGTAGCGGCAGCCTGCGATGTGCCCGCCGCCGAAGTCCCTGCTCGCGCCGGCTCCGCTGCTTGGCGCGCCTCCGTTCTCCCCCGCGTAACGGCGCCTCGCCTCCTTCCTTGACGCCCGGTCTCCACACGGGTGACCTCAAGCCGCCGAACTGGCTTCCGTAGAAGCCCCTCGGGGTACGCGATGGCCCAGTGTTCGGTGTACTCGGATGCCAAGCCTGCGTCGACCCCGGTAGGAGGGAGAGTGATGACGTCGCCAGAGCCAAAGGCGACGAACATCAGCCACATCTGGCGAAGGACGCCGGGGTTCGTCTCCTCCCGAACAGCAGTGAATACCCTCTTCGGCATCCGTTGAAGGCACCCGAACTGCCTGGCGAACCGGGTTGGCACGTAAGGCTCGCAGATCACCTTCCCGTCGATCCGAGCCACGAGCACCCTGCCCCGCATGTTCAGGAAGTATTCATGCTGCTCCAGCGGACCCTGCCCATTGTCGATCATCTGGCCGACGGGAGTGGGGAAAGGGATGAAGTTGAAATTGGCATGATTTCCAATCTGAATCCTCACGCCCTCTTCACTTAGGGTCATCGGAGCGACCCCCGCAATGTTCATCAGGGAGGGTCGCAGGCCGTTGCCCGGAGGAATGATGGCGTTCGGAAACGTGTACCCACCAAGGTGAGCAGCCACCCAGCCGTGGAAGAATTGGAAGGGCCCACTGATCCTTCGTGGCGACCCCCCTCGTGAGATGCATCCCAGGATGGCGTACAGCTTAGCCAACACTGGGACCCCGAGGTTATATCTTTTGTTGGCGGCCATTGCGCCCGCCATCGCCAGTGTTGCCGGGCGGACGCCCATTCTCGCGTCCCGCACTGGCAGGAGCCACCCACTCAGAAAGGCGACCAGGAACACCGCGTACCGGACATTTGGGTCACGGGCCTCGATGACGCGGTACCCCCATGAGCGGTAGTCACCCGTCTCCAGGACCCGCCAGTACGACCCGTTTCGGCTCCTCTGAGCCGCGGTCGGGCACCGCTTCCCCCTGCCTGGCATCTTGACCGCCAGGTCATGCTCCAAGAACTGGCCGAACCACTCCTTGTAGGCTATGTCCTTCTGGAAGTCCTTGATCCCGAGCCGCTGCGTAGCCAGGTCAAGCAGATGCCAGGTCAGAATGGGAGTCTGTGACCTGTCTTCCCAGGTGTTCTTCGGAGGCAGGAACTCATCGTACTGGTAACCCTCCAGCGGGATACCTCCGATGTAGTGGATGTCCCAGAGACCGATGCCGACCTCCCCATGGTGAAGATGGAAGGTGTTGGTATCCGGGGACCAGCGGGTGAACAGCTCCGGCCCGAGCTCGGACTTCTGGTAGAAGTGGAACTGTGACGTCCACACCGCCTCAAACAGGCCGATGTACCGCAGCTCCTCCGCGAAGTGATCGCCGGTGTGGCGTACCCAGAACGCCCAAGCCCACTCACTGGTGAAATTGCCCCAGATCGCAAGTCCCAGTCCTTCAGCCAGCCCTTGGTGTCGTCGGTGACACTCTGGCGATATATGCTCGAGTAGAGGGCTGGAGAGTTCTCCGCAGTAGGCTCACTTCCGACGATGGTTCGCGTCCTCGGGTTCAGGACATAGACATCCAAGTGTCTGGTCTCCCTGGCAGGATGCCCATTGTTGGTGATGTTATAGCGGGGAAGCTCGTCCTCCCGAGTCACCCAGGTCCGTGGCGCATCAACCTCGAACCCTGGCACCGGAACCTCATCTAGGATGCCGAAGATCCAGAGCGACAGGTTGTCCGACAGTGGATATGTCTTCTGGGCCGGCGTCAGCAAGTCGAACAAGGATTGATTGTTCGAAACAATCTCCTTGGCTCCGTAGACCTCCTTGTTCGTCGCCATCTCAGCTCTGCGAGTGGCGGCGTCCCCCTCATTTCCTTGATTCGCGGCCATCTCAGAAGCTTCGGGAGTCGTGCGGGTAAAGGGATGAAGCGTGCGGGAGCGGACGAGGCTGGTAGAGAAGTTTGAGAGTTGGCGCGCAATCCTAGTGGACGGCGCGCAATCGGGAAGTCCATCGCGTAAACCCCGGGTGTTTGCGCAAAAGAAGGCCGAATTCCAGACAGGTTTGCGCGACGAGCGGGCGAATTCCGCGCCGGAAAAGCCAATTTCGCGCACGAGAGCTCGAATGCTTATCGCGCGGAAGGCCGGTGTACGGTGCGGGGGACCCAGGGCCCCTATTTATAGGCATGGCCGGGAGTCCGCGCCGTGCAGAAATCGCTTTGCGCGACCGCCCGGCGAATTTCGCGCCCGACGACCCTTTTTGTGCGCCACAGTCCCGTGCCACCCAGGACTTCGGCATTCCGGCGTCTCCCTCGGAACCCGAACGTTGCGACCTCTCGCCAATCAGATTCCGAGGGGGGGCTTTTTTAGACGCCGGAAAAGTCCGTTGTTCCCAAACGAAGCTCCAGATGCGGGAAGCGAGGTCATATTTGGAGTCGGAAGCATGTTTCGGAGGTCCCGGAGGCCTTGCGAGGAATTTTGGAGACCTGCGCGCAAAGTTGATGAGCCGCGCGCAAACCTCCCCGGATGCGCGCAATGCGCTGAGCCGGCGCGCAATATTGCGCGCCCGTGGCCCGCGCGACTCCCTTGCGCGCCGGGCCCGATTCCGCGCCCGCGAAGGGAATTCCGCGCCCGCGAACCGGATTCCGCGCCCGGGGTTGCCTATAAATATAAGGTGACCCCCGACGTTTTGAAGGTTGCCAGAATTCGAAAAGTCTCTCGTGCGCGCAATCCAACCCCTTCCGCGCACAATGCCGATCTTTAGGTAACCTCTTTTCTTTCGCGCAAGAAAGCCTTGGGGTTCGCCTTCGCGCGCAATCCCTTTGGCTCCTTTCTTTTGAACTAATTCTTCACCCTAAGGCCTTCGCGCGCAAAAGAAGCCTCTTGCGCGCAATTGCCCCGGGTGCGCGCAATCCAACCCGATTGCGCGCACCCCCCATTTTCAAAGTGGCCATTCGATTAAAGAATGAGCCGTTGCCCCCGCGCGCTATCCGAAGCCCGGTGCACGCAATCTATATCATTCGCGGGCAAAGTGCTGGCCCAATTGCGCGCCAGCCCGTCCATTTGCGCGCCGACCCGCGGTATTGCGCGCAAAGCTCCTCTTTTGCGCGCAAACCGCCAGGGTCGCCCCCTTTGACCCCCTTTGGGTACCCGCCTGCGTGGCGCCCGATGACCCTCATCCCGGGTGCCCGCACTGTGCGTTGTCTTTCCGTGCGGCCCTCCAGGCTTGCGCGAAGTGACATGGACCTATCGGCGGCTTCAACGTCCTGCACGACGTTAAACTGCATACGTCCAACATGACGTTAAACTGTGCCACGTCCGCGCTGCAAGACGTTAAACTGCCAGGCGTTTACGTCCTGCACGACGTTAAACTGCATACGTCCAACATGACGTTAAACTGTGCCACATCCGCGCTGCAAGACATTAAACTGCCAGGCGTTTACGTCCCGCACGATGATAAACTGCACCTCGTCCGAGTTACAAGACGTTAAACTGTTCAGCATACGTCCAAGCTGCATGACGTTAAACTGCCTAGCCCCCATCGTCCGCGCTGCAAGACGTTAAACTGCCAAGCATCCTCGTCCTCAACACACGACGTTAAACTGTACTTCGTCCGGCAAGACGTTAAACCGTCCGCATCACCTGATCACGTGTCTCGCACGCAGGGTCCCCCCGGTTTGGATGTGGCCCCCACCCGCTCGTCTCTGCAGGGATGTCGGGATTGGAGTGGCCTTCGCCCACGGGGGTAGAATGTTGCAAACAGAATGAACTACGTGGACTTTGATCCCTGTCTTCTAAACAGGGTATGTAGGAAGCCTCTCCGAGGTTCAAGCCCGCCACCTGGTCGTCCCGGTCGTATTTACGTCGGTTCGTCCATCAGTGGACCCCTCCCGGGTTCACACTTGCGTTGATTCACCTATGAATCCGCCTCTGTGGGGGACTGCATGTGTGTATCTCCATTGTGCTTCCCCACCGCCTCGATCTCCTTTTGAGTCGGCTTGCCAACGTCCAGTATGACGTAAAACTGTGATCCACCCGGCCGTTCCATCCCCCTCTGTGCGAGGTGGTTCGGTTCAATCCTTCTCCAGGCAGCCTCGATCTCTTCATGAGTCGGCTTTCCAACGTCCAGCATGACGTAAAACTATGATCCACCCGGCCGTTCCATCCCCCTCTGTGCGAGGTGGTTCGGTTCAATCCTCCACCCGGCGGCCTCGATCTCTTTGTGAGTCGGCTTGCCGAAGTCCAACATGACGTTAAACTGTATATCCGAACTACGCTGACTTTGATCCGCGCTAACGCGCGGTACGTAGGAAGCCCCTACGGGGTCCAAGCTCTTCACTCCATCATCCACCCTGATCCTTACCCGGGCCGCCACATCCCGGTGGGGTCATGCCATTCCATTCCACTCCACTTCACTCGGGAGGCCGCCCATGTGCTGGCCCCAGCGTCGGAGTTTCCCCGCAAGGGGTTCTGTCATCTGGTCCACTCCTCATGTTGATCAGTTCGATGCCGTCCCTGCTGGACGTTAAACTCGCGGCATACCCCGTGTTAAACATGGGAAGCTGAGGAAAACCTCAGGTAACACAGTTCCCCGCACCCAGTGCAGGATGCCTCAGGCCATCACGCCTTCGAGAAGCCCTATTAGGGACGGAAGGCAGACATGCAGAGTTGCCGTGTTAAGGCACGCCCCCGACACCCAGAGCCACCCGGTCTCCTCACCGCAGGTTGCTGCCCCGACCAGACTCCTTGGAGGGTCCGGGAGGAAGCAGCGTAATTAACCGGTGTCCATGAAGATATGGCGCCGGGAACGAGATTCACGAACATTCTTAAATCTATGAGGGAGACCCGGATTAGGCGACGAGTTCCGAGGAGACGCCCACGGAAGGAGGAGCCGACATCCCATCATCCCGGTTTTGATCAAGGAGCAGACGCCCCTGAACAAGGGACGGATGCCGCCCGCCTTTGGAAAGAGGGACTGCGGGACCACAAGCCGCGTGCCCATCCCCTCGGGTTGACGGGTTCACGCGCGAACGCGTCCTGGCGGAACAGCGTAACCCGACGCACATCCGCACCGAAACACCGGTATAACCTACCAGTCAAGTCATGTCTATCTCATGAGATATAAAATCGTTACCCAATGCATTGGAGGGAGATATAGGTCCCACCAATCTCATAATGATACCATTCTTATGTGTGCCACAAAATCATAAATCATACATCATTTCATAACCCATGTAATACAAATGGGAATCTTAAACATCATGACATCATGAAACAATTCATATACGATAGAAGAATTCATAAAAATATAATTCCATCACAACATAATCAAATAAATTTAATAATAGGGATAAAACAGAACCCTTTATTATTTTAGATGGAAAATAATTTTGATAAAACACTTGAACTCCATTCTTGAGGAAAATATCCTTTCTGCTTCAAAAACACTTTTCCTTTCTTAACATGTCGTACAATCATAAACTAAAAGAAGTTGATTAAAAATAAACCTGAAAACTTGTAAAGGAATCTTCTTGTAAATAATTTTTCAAAAATCCATTCATGCCGTATAAGTTAAAAAAACATTCTTCTCGTACTTTTGTCAGAAAAGTCAAAAAAGTACCTCGTGTGAAAAACGACAAAGGATTCCTTTCATATCTTTTACTAAAAACTCACCGAAGAGTAAAATTGGATATAAACTATTGTATAATGATATAAATATTACATATTTAGGAATCATGTATGTGGATGATAAAATACACCCCAGAAAATACTAAAGTATACACAATCTCGAATTAGAATGAGATTGTGATATTTCCCTTACCTTAGGTCCTATTTTCTTTGTAGGTGTCCGAAACTCCTGTATAATGATTTAAATAATGTCATTGACTTATTCCAGAATCATACTCATTGTTATGATATCATATATGGTTCACTTATGACTTTATATTACCCTTTCTTTTGTAAATTCTATGTTAAAGAGCATTTTTGGTAAAATTGTTTCATTTGTCGTCCGTAATTTTACTTGTAATTATTCATATGATTGCTTAGATCATAATTACTTAATTCCAGAATATAAAACATGATTTATATATAATATATATTCATAATATACATATATATAATAAATTAGTAAATGGAAATAAATACACCGTTCATGGAGACGGTAGGCCATACGTACGCATGAACGCTGTTTTCATTTCCTTATTGAGTTGAATGGAATTAAGTAGATGACATACATATATACATAAATCCAGTAGCTTTATAATGTCATATATTTCATTATTATTAATTATATATACTTTATAATCACTCTAAAATGGTTAACATGGAGAATGAATCTCATCGCGTCATGGAGACGGTAGTCCATACGTAAGCACGAGCGATGATATCGTTTCCATAATTATTGAATTGAATTGGAGTGGATGATACAATATATCAGAATCAATCTGATGTTATAATAAATATTTATAGTTATTCTTTACACCATTATACCCATCCATGTAAGGTGGTGGTGGAAAATAGATTTCACCACGGCGTGGAGACGGTATTCCGTACCTATGCACGCGCGATGATTTCGTTTTCCGTAGGATGGATAGATGGTGAAATAGGGTTGTTTCATAATTATAATAACATATCAGTATATGAGTGATACTGATGTTATTACTTCATAAGGAAAAAACCTAATAAGAATGAGTGGAAGAAGAAATAAAGGTGAAAGAATCGGTAACGGAAATTACCTCTTCTTTGAAGCGCCTCCTTGAGACCTCCTCTTAGGGAAATAAAATTGGTCTTTGAGGAAGACAAGAACCTCTAGGATGTTTCTAGGGAAGTGGAGAAGAGAATATTTCAGGGGTTGGCCGAGCTTGAAGTCTCAAAGTTGTGTGAGGAAGAAAGGTAGGAGGTGCCCTTTTATAAGGGAGGAGAGGGGCACCTTTGGAATAACTAAAAATATTATTTTATTATAAAGTCAAGTTCGGTTTTAAATAGCTTAAAATTGATTTATTTCGAGGCTAAGGTGGGGATGGGTTGAAAGCCTCTCATCCAATAGGATTTAGACAAGTTTAGGTTATTATTTTAACCTTATCAATTAGATTTAACTCCAAGTTAAATAATTTAACTTTTACCGTGTCTTTTTGTTTTCTTACACTTTATGGTTAATAAATATACTATATCAATCCAAAGAACCCCAAGTTGTTTATTATTAATATATATAATCTTATCTAAGTAATTTGGAAGATCCTTGATTTTTAGGAATAAAATAAAAATAAATAATATAATATTTGTTTTAAAAACTAATTTCTGCCAATTTTGAAACTATTTGGTACATGATTTTTATGAAATTAATAACATAAAGATAAGTTCAAACCAAGTTACATAAATCAACAATAACATGTCATATTAACCTATAAAATCAGTGTAAGTCATAAAAAGTCTCAAATTACATTTATTTGGGCATTTATAACATCAATTATGTCAATATTTCATTAATAAGACAATTACTGCATCATCTTTGTGTCATAATAAATGATAATTATTTAATCCCTAAAAATTCTAAATAAATTCCTATGATGTAGATACTTGTATTAGCGTTCTGTAGATTATTCATTTTCGAAGTTTCATGAAGTTTATCAAAAGATTAAAATTATTATACTTATAAGATTTAAGAAAGTGACATGTTGTCACATTCTTTGGTTTTAATAATAATTAGATTATTTTCATTGAAAAAATTTAATTAAATGAATCTAATCCGACCCTTAGGTGATATGGGTCTACTTTTAGTCATCCAATAAGATTTTGACATTTGTTAGGGTAATTTTAAAATATTATATTTACCCTTAATTACCCGATTTACCTTTATCTATGGTAAATAAAATTTACCGTAGTTACTATTCATAATTCCCAAAAATAAAAAGTAGCCTATTAACATAATTTGGACCCACTGATTCCAAATATGGAATCCATTTTTTAAAATTCAATACACAGAAGTTGCAGAAATTAAATTAAAATAAATCCCGTTGTCGAATAAAAACGGGTTTTTGTTTAAAACATTGCAAAAGATTGAATTGATTTAACCTACAAATTCAAGGTAAAATCAATGATAATGACATACATTATATTAAATGGTAAAAATATATTCTATTTATACTTTAAAACCATTAAATATTATAATTTAACAACATAAGATATTATGATGAAAAAAGTTGTTTTTAATTATAATATAGCGTGTTTTACTGTTCATTAAAATATGAAAGTTATCGGAAAAATATCAAAACCTTATCTAATGTAAATTTTTACATCCTGATTCAAAAGAAGAATTTTATTTTGTCAAATTGAACATATAAACTTGTCAAAAACTAGATTTAAATTGGGTGCGCCATCAAAAGTCAGCAAAACTTCATTTTTTGAAAAATACTTATTTTACCCAAAAAATTTATTTTGTTCTTGTACCATGTTCTAGAAAATGTGTAAGATGAATAATAATGTTATAAAATTCAAAATTTAGTTAATAATATTCATAACGGCTAGTTCATGATAATATTATAATAATATATCATTGTTTATTAAACCATGTATTGCGTACAACACACGCTATCGAGGAAGGTCGTGATTGCGTGTAATGCAAGCCAAGTCAGGGTTGCGTGTTGTGAAAGAATCCTTAGTTGTTTCATATAACAGAATCCAACCATATTTCATTTATACATTTAATATATATATATATATATATATAATCAATGTTGCGAAGAATAACTCTTATCAAAATTGTGTGTAACACGTTCCAAGAATAGTGTTGCGTATACTGCATGCTAATTCAGTGTTGCGTATAGCACAAGGTAATCTTGGGGTAGAATACAACACAAGACATTAATGAAATTAAAATAATATTTTTCATAAAATCTTGGTGTGTTACAAAAATCACTCGATAAAGACACCTTAAACATAATTTTATAGATTTAATTTCCTCCTTGAATATATTTCAATTTAGATAGATCACTTATATGTCATTGTAGACTAATAAATAGGTTGGATTAAATATGAGACACCATAATTACCTTATATTGTGCAACTGAAAAGGTACATTATTTTTTAACCCTCTTCAAAAAGCGTAATAAGTAATATAACTGGGAATAATTTCTAGAAAATTTGATTAAATATATATGGAATTCAAAGAGTGGAAAATAATCTTATTTTTATAGGAGTATATATCTGATTCTTTTGATTTCAAAATGAAAGTCCTATGATATCAACTCAAATATATTACACTAAGTAAATATTAAAAAAATAGTGTACATATATAAAATACATTAAACTATAATAGTAAGGACAAATGCAGTTATCTAAAATGTGATATTATACAAAGGTTTTTCTTATTCATTTTATTATTATCTAAAATGATATTATAAAAACACTTCTATAGAAGCATATTACATTTACAATCTAGGAAAAATCAAAAGGAAACATTTAATGATTTAAATCAGTAATCCCTTGAACCATTAATATATATTAATTTTGTTTTTACTGCCTCATATTCAAACCTATAATGGATTATCTCTCCTACTAAACTCTCATAACATCATATCATGATTCAGATGATGTGTGAGTCCCATTAAATTATAATTATTCATACCCAAGAAACAAACCAATCCAATCTTGAGGAAATAAATATATGGAATCTACTATTGAATTCTTATTCTAGTAGGTGGATGATAGACCCATAAAAAAGTAAAACTACTTCAGTTGTCTCTCCTCATTCATCATACAATTATTTCCATCCATAGGTGTAAGAGGTTCCAAAGAATGTATTTTTCATTTGAATGGTTACCAAAGATCCAATAATGATAGATCAACGTAATTGTTGACATCACCATAACAATCACAAGACTTCAACCCCTTGATATAATTTTGATGAAGCTACACCAAAACAAATTGGTCAAACTACATGAAGGTCCCTTCTGATAATTAATAGAACTTAATTATTGAGGTTTTATGATGAACTTTGAGAAGACTCTCATGAATTTCATTGATAATGGGAGTTATGATATAATCTACAATGAGACGTGTGGGATATATTATTGTTCTAACTATATGATATTTTTAAATTAAATAATATAATTATGTGGTTTGAAAGTATTTTCAAGTAATCAATTTCAAAAATTCCCAGGGGGAGTTCGTGGCTTTATAGAGTTGAGTGAGGATATGAAAGAACTGATTTATATTTACTCAATGTGAGTCATAATGTGAAGGACATAGATTTTCCATGATGGGGATATTGGTTTGGATGGTTTTAGTATTACATGAGGTATTCATGCCATAATAACATAAGTCATTCTATGAAAAAGATATATCTAGGTAGAAATCTACATCACAGAGTTCTAGATAAACCATTATCAGTTCCAAAAACACATATACATTCATGAAGAGAAATTATTTACTATTATGTTGGAGTATTCATAAAATAATCGATGTTTTTAAATCATGTTCCTTCCTTTTAAAAAATATTATGTAATTTATTAGGGATAGAAGAGATATAATGATGTTGTAATGATATATAATGTGAGCAGTGTGAATTTAAATCATATTTTAGTGACAACATGTGATACATTAGTTTTTTTCTCTTTAGGTATCCAATGCTGTTTCATAACATAATTAAATTGGTCATAACATATTTGTTTCCTAGAAGTAAATGATTGATATGGGTAGATATGGAATTCATTTCTCTTCAATGTGAACAGAATCATAATGGTTTTCATGTATTTTCAATATAGAGTTTTCATATATATCCAATCAGTCCATCACTTCATGAGTAAGGAAGAAACCACTTGATTATTATATGTTCCATAAATTTAATGGGGTCTCAATCCTAAAAAATTGTGTCAGTTAGTTTTTTGAAACACATTTTTATTCTAATATCTATTACAAGATAGTTCCTATAAGGGTTTGAATAATATTTGAGGATAATAATGAGGGTTCACAAGGGTGATAAATTCTAGAAGAACATATTTAAGGGATGTAGAGATTGATTAACTTTTTTATTGTTGTTATTATTTCATTTAATTGGGAGTTTAGGTCTATATCTATGCAATTTTCCATATTATTTTTTAAGAACAAATTTAATAATAGGTAGAAGGATCACAACTGCTATACATAGGAAATTATCTAATTTATATAAAAGGACTAGCTAAACCTTGCATTTCATCCATACATAGTCTTTTCTATATCAATATTGATATTGTCATAACATTATCATATTTAGATCCATACAAGATAACGGGTGATCTGAAATACCATGTTGAGTGTTTTTATTCAATTAATAACAAATTCAACTACCTTGTTGCGATGGTTTACTCTCTCAAGAATTATATTAGTAACAAATAGATAAAAAATTTTCTTGAGGACTATTCTAAAATATTTTTTGATACATTCATGTTCATATGATAGTAAGATATCATTTTATAATGTTAAAATATTTGAATTATATTCTTATGGATGTTAACATATGATTATTGAGGATATTCCATTAGAAAATTGTTTGTTTCTTTTATTATATATTTTACTAATAAATTATTTGAAGTCAATGACCATTGGTAAAACAAAGAGTTCTTATTCCCTCTAAGAAGTGATTCTAGTAATAGAGAGAAAGGATGGTTCCATATATTCTATAACTGAGCATGATCATTCTTAATACCAACATGAATTTGATAAATAATTCTATATTTCAGTCATCCGATATGTTACTAAAAAATAGGAAAATTTAAGATGACGGTATATCACACAATGACATAGTTTCATAAACCTTTAAAAAGAAATTAACATTAGTCATAGTGATTAATTTATAGAATAGAATATATTGGATAATCCATGATATCTAGATGGAGATAAGAAAGTTATGGACTGTGGGATACAATTTATCAATGATCAGTTCAAATAATCTTCTTGGGAGAATATGGAATTGTGGGATAATTATCCATTTTGGGAAAACATTATGAGATCAATTTAATTCTATATATATGTTCTATATCATTCTACCATGGTGAATAAATTGATGAAAATTATCCTTGATAAATTATATTATAAGATTTATTCCCTCAAAGATCATGATTTTGGATGACTATTCCATTAATATACTGAAAAACATTTTTATTTATGATAAGATAATAGAGTAGAAAACATTAATGGAAAAAAACAAATCAAGGATGTATATGGATTTTCATTCACGAAAATTATTAAATCAACATATTCCAAATAAGTATGATGAGGATGAATATGTAGATGAATATTTTTTTGTTTGTGTTAATTAATTTATATATTCATTCACTAATGGCATGTAATGATGAAATGTAAAATAATGAACATTTTGAGGAGCAACAAAAGTGGCGGGCCAATAAGTTTTTTTTTGTTTTTTCATTAGTATCAATAGATATTATCTAAATAAAATGAAAAAATAAACTCTGAAATCACTTAAATATGAACTTTCAAATTTAATTTTAAGTTTTTTTTCAAATAATAATGACCTTGGATACAATAACTCTCTTCAATCATTTATTTTTCAAGGATTTTCGGGTCATATTTGTAGTAGAGAATTGAAAGAAAGATTCCTCTAGTTTTACACACATGTGCTCCCAAAATTTCGAAATTATGATATTTATGTCTTAGAGGTAGCATGATAGGGACAAGATCTTTACATTATTTTTCATTTATAACAATAATGGATTATATTATTCTCTCGTGTTTTTTAGATGGTGGGAGGTGGATATTTTCTTTAATGTATAATATAATTATCAATATTTTACCTATTAAAAAAAATTATTCTAATCATCTAAAATGAAATAAATTAGAATATATATTTGGGGTGAATATTTTATAATTAAATTTTTTTATCATTATCAATTTTTTATTTTATGTTACTCCCCCAATGTCATGATTTTTTTAATATAAATAAATTATGATTTATTCAGATGATATTGACTAAAAAATCATTACAATATGACCTCAATCATAACCCACTAATCATCCCTATAATTAACTGAACCCAGAATAATGAAATTCATAATGAATTAAATGTTATTAATGTAATAAATAAATAAATAATATATGTGCTAAACATGTGAATAAATATTCATATTAATCTAGTCATTAAACAAGTGACTTAATAAATAATAACTTATTAACATGTAAATAAAAAACATGAGATACAATTTTATTCATATATATGAAGCATGAATACCTTATTACTAAATTTATATGATCAATATAACATGAAGTATTATTATTCTAGAAGATATGTACAATAATTAGTCTTAAAAGGAAATTCCATAAAATTTATTGAGATTTTGGATACATATATTGTGTGATCTTATGGACTTCTGTTAATGTGTCAGTAGGTGAACCTTCCAAAATTCCTTGATCAATGTCAAACAAAGGATCAAGGAACACATAGATAATTATGTTAATTAAATGAAAATTAAAATTTTCATACAAATGTTCTTATGTGATATAACACCATTATCATGATATCTCTTTTAATATGAATCATTCTTGTGTAATAATCCTAAATGATTTATTTTGATACCATGGGTCCTAGAACAACCTATTAGTGGGTTAATAAAGCGTTAATATATTTAAACTTTTCTATTCAATGGTCCTATTAGTTGTATACATCTTGCTTCCCATGTTATAGGAACACACTCAATCACTATGTCAAATAAGACATTTACCCCGAAGGATAAACAAATTAAGAATGTAAAAAAATTAAAAACATAGATTTTACTTGGGTTAAAACTATGTTATAATCTATGTAATATATTAATATTCATGAATTCTTGGTCCATTCATACATAATTTCCAAAACTCGTGGAATGATGCATATTTGATGACTTGGGACACCTATCAAAGTGTTCATCCTATAGAATTCACTATAATACCAATATATAATTTTTTCACCTTATTTTTAAATGAATGAGTGAAATGGTGATTTGTTTTTACTTTTTCATTATTTATATATTATAACAAAGGACATGGTGAGAGGTCTTTAATTAAGGTTTGATCAAACTAGATTTCCATTATCCAAAATGTTATCATCAAAAAACTGTTTCGTTGTTAATCATTGATTTATCCTTAATATCTATGTTTTGAAACTTATCCCACATGGGTTAACCTTTGAATACCCATCTCATATATTCCCTAGTGAAGAGGTAGTGAACATAATCATCCAATTATTTCATTATCACAGCCCTCTATTAAATCATATATAAATCATCCCCTTATCGACACAATTCCAGAAATTGGATTAGTGAACCAAAATAAGATTGGAAGAGAAGTTTTTTAGATATGAAAATAAATTATAAAATGGTAAGAGAAAATTGTGATCATTTATCCAATTCCTTTTACTCCCTTCAACATCATGGATATGAAAAGAAAACAATTAATATGGATTTCGAATGACCAATGGGATATCCCCCAGGTACCAATCCCTTTATTAATTTCTCATCAATCATGAAGTGTAGAGAACAAATTATATGGTATGGTAAGTGGGTAACGTAATCAAATTTAAATTAAATATAATTTAAATGAAGAAAATTGAAATTAAAAATCTAATAAAGACCATTCCATGTGATGTGGACTAAAGAATTTCTATATTGAGAGTAGGTAAAATTTATATACATGAACAATTTAATAATTTATCCATCAAACAAATTTTCTATCATTAGCACTTTAAAACTCATATATATTTTCCAAAACGTTTTCAAAAAGTTTATTCTGTACATGGACATTGATTTATTAACAAATACTCTAACCTAGTAATTTTGGTTCTTAGTTTAGGAAATGTGAGTCTATTTTTATTAACTAAATATTGTTCATTTTACCCATTTAATGTTAATGATTATTTCATCAATGTCTCTTATTTTCTAAATAAAATAAAACAATAATTATTAGACATCAATCAATATAACACAAAATATAATTGATAAATCAATAAATGATAATATGGGTGATTTATAACAGATGGTGAAGTGACTAATATAAATCTCTTGAAATAAAAATTCATATTATTGACCTCACATGTTTTTATAATCCCAATTATGATTTCACATACTTTGATAATCCCAAATAATGTTTATCTATATATTAATTCTTTCAATATATGAAATTCTATTATCCAGCTGATAATAATATTAAAATAATCTTTGAAATATGTTAATCAATGTTTATCTATGTTTATATGAATTTTGAAATAATTCTAACTCAATCGGATATGTTTTTCATAAAGAGGATATGTTTTTATAAAGCAGATAAGTGTTAAGTGAATAATATGCTTATAAGTGCTGATACAGATCTATCAGTACTTAGTCTACCGATAGACATAGTCACCGATTAGCTAAGGTCACCGATACGTAGAGCTACCGGTATGTATAAGTCCAACAGTAATCACATCACTGATAGATCAAGTCCACCGATATAGACAACTACCGATAGAAGCAGAGCTACCGATAGAACCAGTCTACTGATATACACATAATCTTTGGTAGAGAACAGAGCTACCGATACGAACAAGATACCAATACAAAGTTTACGGATACATACAGTCACAAATATAAAATGAGCCACCAATACAAAAGAGCCACTAATACCAGCGAGCTACCGCTGGACCAAGAGCTACTGATAGAAGGAGTGATCAGTACATAGAGCCACTGAAACTCATAGTAACATCTATCGATACACGGAGCTACCAGTACAAGGACACAGAGCTACTGATATGAGCTCACTACTATACAAAGTCCACAGTTACATATCTACCAATAGAAAGATATTAATGAAAGACTTACCATTCATTGATTCCTAAACTCTACTTTTGTCAACACTATTTATTTATTAAGAAATGATAATATTTGATGATTTAAATGTAATACATGTTATTTAATTATTGTTGTTGGCATGTCAGGGAACTATACCACATACCTGTAAAAAGGTAATCATTCCCATCGCCCGAGCTGAAAGCTATATAAGGAAGGACAATGTCCAGACATAAATACGTGCACAAAAAGGAAAAAAATAATGTTGTAAAGTGGTGAATACAGAATGACTACATACATACTCGAATAACACTGGACATACACGAAGCGATTCATTAAAGAAGATAACACAAACCGAAATTCAGCGAAGGAGTAAAGAACTACAACGAGCTCCTCATACACTCTAGTTGATCAAGCTGAACCTGAAAACCAAGGAAGTAAAGGACACTTTGTTTTCAAAAAAACCAGAGAACGACTCAAAAGAATTTTTGACAAATCAAAAGGAGTCCAGAGCTGCAATTCAAATCACTAGAGTATTCTAAACTCATATCTTCTCTCTTAGTGATTCTTCTATTTACATTTCTATCAGTGTGTCTACTATGTATATTTTATACACACAGAGTCTCATGTGCTAAACAGGAGGATTTCTAAATCCTCACAAAAACCTTCAATAACTATTTTGTATCCCACTATGGATAGTGGTAGAGGTAACGTAAGACCTAAACAGCGAGTGTGCTATTGTTTTGTTTTCCCACGTAGAACTGTGGAAAAGGTCTTAGTAGCTGGACAGTCTTTGCACTATTGTTTACCCCGATCCAGGGTGTCGATCAAATTTATATAAATTGTTTGAGAGGACTATGTCTCGGCTTGCGACAAAACCTCTAGGTTATATATGATGTTCATCTTAGATAAAGTCTAAAGTATGTCACATACTTTATTTTCTGCCACTAATTACATTGAAATTCAATTTGTTTAAATTTACATTGATACTTAATATAGAAATTGTTTTTAACTACTATAAATCTATAGGTTAGATTCAAAAGATAATTTAATCTTCTGATTAAATTAACTATGACCTAATAATTCTTTTGAGATACTAATCGAACCATTACAGTTTTAAAAATTCACTACAGTTTAACTTAGTTTTCAAAATTGGGGGATTTTAAGAGAAATCATATTAACAGAAATTTTAATTGGAACTCAATTCACCCCCCTCTTGAGTATCCAGTCCGGCCAAAATTTGGTATCTGAGGTTGTTTATTATTAAAGGTTTTTGAAACACTCTATTTTTCAACTGTGATTTTAGTTGTATCTCAAAGATCATAAATTTCTCTTAGTTATAAATTTTATCACTTTAAATACATTTCTTAAAATCAAATTATGGATAATAGACTTGAAGGTGCTTCTACCTACAAGAATCCTTTATTTAATGGTAAAAATTATGCCCAGTAGAAGCTTAAAATTAATATTCTTTTAGAGAGTATGGGATTTGACATCTTTACTGCTATATAAACTCAATATAAGATTCCATAATCTGAACAAACTACATGGGATAAACCTACTAAAATAGCTTATAATAATAACTTTAAAGAAATGAATGCTTTGTACTGTGCTTTAGGTGATGATGAATTTAACATAATATCTGCTTGTAAAACTGCTTATGAAATTTGGGACACTTTGGCTATTTCCCATGAGGGAACAACCACTGTTAAGAAAATGAGACTGAACACATACACTAATAAATATGATAATTTTAAAATGAAGGCTGATGAACCCATATCTGACATGTATCTATGGTTCAATAAGACTGTTAACACTATGAGCTTTCTTGGTAAAGTTGTTCCTATAATGGAAAATATCATGAGGATATTAAGATGTCTGTCAGAAAGATGGAGAGGCTCATCTGTTTCCATTAGAGAATCATGCAAAATCAGCAAACTTCATGTTAAAGAATTAATTGGTAAGATAATGATGTATGAGGAAGATCTTAAAGTCAACAAGTAAGAGGATGATGAAAGAAGGAAGAAGTCAGTATCCTTCAAGACATCTACTTCAATGAGTAAAGACCAAGGAAAAATTCAATGTGAAAGTGATTGTTCAAGCAGTGATGAGAGTGCATCTGACAGTGATTCAGAGATGGATCAGATAGACAGAAGATTCAAGAAGTTATACAGGAAGAAGAAATTTATCAGAAAATCAAATTACAAAGGATAATATGTCAACAAAGGTCATTAGAATAAGGACTGGAAGAATCCTGATAATAGGGATGAAATTGTCTACTATGAATGAAAAATGAAAGGACATGTAAAATCAGACTGTCCAAAATTGAAGTTCAAAAAGAAATATGACTATAAGGACAATATGTATAACAAGGATATATGAGAAACTTGGAGTGCATCAGAGGACAGTTCAACTGATTCTGATTCTACTCAGGATGAAAAATATAAAAAAGCTAATATGTGTTTCATGAAAAACACATATAAGGAAACATTGAATACTCCGGCTTTAAATTCATATTATTCTGGAGTTGATTCTGATTCTGAATCTAAAAATATGTCTCATGATGAATTATTTGAATATTTTAATATGCTAGAAGAAACCGGTAATGACTTGAAGGACAAGTATAAAACCTTATATAAACAACATGCTCTAACCAGTTCTGTTAAATCCGCCCTTGATATAGAAAAGGAAAGGAATTCTCAATTACTTAAAGAAAATAATGAATTGAAATTGTCTAATGAGAAACTAAGGAAGGACTTAGAAAAATTCAAAAATGGAGAAGATACTCTTACACAAATTTTTGGAATAAAAGTGGAACCAAAATATACCACTGGTATAGGCTATCATCCTAGACAGAGACAGATTACTAAAACAAGATTTATTCCAAAATCTGGACAAAATGTTTCTAGTTCTAGTTCTGGAAATTCATATGCTTCAACTAGTTATTCATATGGTTATAGTTCAATTAATGTTTATTTTACAAAAACTTTTGATTCTACAGGTTATATGAGACCCGTGAGACAAATCTTGGTACCTAAGACTTTTCTTCCTAATCTATCTAGACCCATGAAAATATGGGTACCAAAATCATTTTCTGTTTAAATCTGCTTTGTAGGAGACTTTCATGAAAAGATCACATAAGAAGGTATGGTACTTGGATAGTGGATGTTCAAGACATGTGTCTGGAGACTGCTCATGCTTTAAAAACACAATCAATGTTGACAGATGCCATTTCACCTTTGGTGATAACTCTAAAGGAAAGATCATCAGCCTAGGCCGGATTGGTAACACTAATTCAGTTTTAATTTCGAATGTTTTATTTGTTGATGGACATAAATATAATCTGTTGAGTATTTCTCAGTTATGTGATGATGGTTTCAATGTTAAATTTAAAAATGATTCATGTAATATTTTTAACTCTAAAAATGTTTTAGTGTTTTCTGCTTTGATAAATGAAAATGTTTATGTTGTTGATTTGAATTCATTATCTAAGCAAAACATTACTTTCATAAATGATTTTCATAAAGAGTATTGGTTATGGCACTAAATATTAGGAAACCGCAACATTTATTCACTTAGAAAAATTTCTTTGAAAAACATAGTTAGATACCTACCCAAACATAAATTCCCAACATACAAAGTTTGTAATCCCTGTCAAAAGGGAATGAAATATAATGTTTCTTTTTAATCAAAGAAAGTATTTTCAACTTCTCAACCTCTCTAGTTGGTTCACACGGAATTGTTTGGACCTTCTAGAGTTTCTATTTTAAATGGGAAGCTTTATGTATATTTCTTATTATATGACTTTTCTAGATATAAATGGGTATACTTATTATCTCACAAAAGTAAATCTTGTTCTTACTTTATTAAATATTCCATGTCTATAGAAAACCATAGTGGACGTAAGATTAAGACCCTGAGAAGTGACCATGGTCATGAGTTTGAAAATCATGAGTCTGAATCTTATAGCTCACACAATGGCTATATAAAAACTTTCACTACCCCTATAACAACTCAGTAGAATGGTGTAGTAGAAAGAAGAAATATAACCCTTCAAGAAATTGCATGCACTATTCTTAATTAGTTTGACTTGCATGTTTACATTTTGGATGAAGCTGTAAATACAGCTTGTTATATTATCAATAGAGTCTTCATTAGACCCAATCTCAAGAAGACCCCTTATGTGTTGTGGAAAAATAAGAAGCCTAAGGTTAATTACTTTAGAGTTTTTGGTTTCAAAGTCTTTATTCACAATACAAAGGATAATCTTGTCAAGCTTTCATCCAAAAGTGATGAAGGAATTTTTCTTGGTTATTCTTTATCTAGAAAATCCTATAGAGGATACAAAAAAATAACCAATTGTGTGGAAGAATACTTTCATATAGAGTTTGATGAAACTGATCCACGTGAACCTAAGTCCTCTCTTGAAAATCTTGAAGATGATTTGTCTGTTCTGGACCTTAATGATAAAACCAAAGAACCTGCAGTAAAGACAACTTGTTCTGGAAACATTCTTGAATCTGCTCCTGGTGAACCCGAACATAGATTAGAAACTGAAATTTATAGTCCTACCTTTAATAGATCAACTAGGATTCTGAAGAATACTCCTTTAGATGTTGTTGTTGGTAATCATTATAGAGGGACATAGTCTCAAGCTTCTCTAAGAAATCAGGTTCAGCATCAAGCCTTTATTTAATAGATAGAACCTAAAATTATCAATGTTTCAATAAATGATGAATTTTGGGTAATGGATATGCAAGAAAAACTAAATCAATTTGAACGAAAAAATTTCTGGTAATTGGTTGATAGACCTAAGGAAACTTTGACCATATGCACTAAATGGGTTTTTAGAAACAATGTTGATGAATCAAGAAATATAGTTAGAAACAAAGCTAGGATAGTTTCACAAGGTTGTAGTTAAGAGGAAAGAATTGAATATGAGGAAACCATTTCCCATGTAGCTAGATTAGAGGCTATTAGGATTTTACTTGCCAATGCTGCTCATCTGAATTTCATGTTATATCAAATGGATGTCAAAAGTTCTTTTTCAAAAAGGTTTTATAATTGAAGATTTTTTTTTTGAACAAACACCTAGATTTACTTATCCTCATTTTCCAAATAAGGTTTTGAATCTCTCTAATGATTTATATGGTTTAAGACAAGCTCCAGGAGCTTGGTATGATAGACATAGCTATTTTCTTATTTCAAAAGGTTTTAATAAAGGGATTGTTGATCCAACTCTTTTTATTAAAATAATTTATAAAGATGTCTTGATAGTACAAATCTATGTTGATGATATTATTTTTGGATCTTCTAAACATTCTTTATTTACTTATTTTTCAAAGAGTATGAATAATGAATTTTAAATGAGTTTTATGGGAGAATTCAAATTTTTTCTTGGATTTCATGTTTTTCAAAATGAAAATGGTATTATTTTGAATCAAAGTAAATAAACAAAGGATATTTTAAATTTTTTTGGTTTGTATAGTATTAAGGAAATTGATACACCTATGAGTACTATTTGTAAATTTCACATTGATGAAAATGGGAAACCAGTGGATGAAACAAGTTACAGAGGTATTATTGGAAGCATAAATTACCTTAATGCTAGTCGACTAGATATCATGTTTAGTGTCTGTATGTGTGAAATATTTCAAGATAATCCTAAAGAATTGCATTTTCTTGCGGTTAAAATAAATTTCAACAATCTTAAACAAAATGAAAATTTGGGTTTGTTTTATCCGAAAGGACAATCTTTTGAATTAATGAGTTATTTAGATGTTGAATTTGCTGGTTGCAAGTTGGATAGAAAAAGCGCATCTAGAACATGTCATTTATTGGGAAAATCCTTAGTGTCTTGGTGTATTAAGAATCAAAATTCAGTTTCTTTGAACACTGCTGAAGTAGAGTATATAGCTTCTGGTAGTTGTTGTGCACAAATTCAGTGGATGAAACACACTCTTTTGGACTATGGATATGATTTTAATCATGATTTAATAAATTGTGATAGCACTAGTGAAATTAATATTTCAAAGAACCCTGTATCTCACTCTAGGACCAAACACATTGATGTAAGGCACCATATCGTGAGATATCACTACCAAACATGTGATATTACTATTGAATTTATAGGTACTAAACACTAATTAGATGACATTTTCACCAAAACTTTATGTTCGGATAGGTTAAGTTATATTAGACATGTGATTGGAATGATAGATCACTATTAAACCTCATAGGTATGAAACCACACTTTTATACCTCACCAGTATGAAACCTCATTTTTATACCTCATCGGTATGAAACCTCACTATTATACCTCACTGGTATGAAAGCTCACTGTTATACGTCACCGGTATCAAACCTCATTGTTATACCTCACCGGTATGGACCTGACCATTAATGGACGTGACCATTAGGACTTCTCACCAGTATACCCTACCGTTAATTATGCGCTGTTTTAAAACGTCAGTCTAGCCGCCAGAATCTGTATCATTTTTATTTAACTTATTATATTTTAATTATTTATTTTACGATTCTGAAATGATAAAACACAAGTCTTAACTTCTCTCTATCCACCTCGAGCCCCTTACCTTCAAACCTCTCTGAAACCTTCGAACCCTAAGTCTATAAATTCAATGGAAAGAGTAAAAAGACCATCAATCAGTGGAAACAGATATGAACCGAGTGCTAAGAGACTCAATGGCGAGTCTAGCTGTGGAAGTGAAGTGAAGAAACCCATGAATCCTCATCTTTTTGAAAGGAAGATAGTAGTTCAATGGGAGATTTGCACAGAATGGCTAATTTCAAGTGAATCATTAGTTCTAGAAGTTATAGAAGATTAGAAATTTATAGAATGCTTCTAAAAAAACAATGGACCCTACTATCCGAAGCTGGTAAAATATTTATATGAGTATGTTTGATATGAGAAATCAGAAGTTGAGAATAGAATGGTATCTCTTGTGAATAGAAAGGAGATATATTTTTCTTCAATTGAGTGGGATGAATGCCTGATTGTTCCACACAAAGGTGTTTTTGGATATTTATCGAAATCAGAACCTCATACCAGTAATATCTTTAAATATGAAACTTCCTTGGAAGAGCTAATAGGAGATGGCACCCCTAGAAAAGTAGTGCCTACAGAAATGAGTAGAGAGAACTAGCTAATGTTCAAGTTCATTCAGCATGTTTTATATCCATGGAGATGGGATTTTTCAAATCTTAAATACCAGGATATTCACTTGATGCATCGGTTGAGACATGGTGTTAAGATAAATTTGTGCAGGTTGTTAATGGTCCAGATTGAGGATATGACAAGGCCAAAGTCAAAAACCAATCCCTTATTCTTTTCCAAGTTGATCTTAGTGATGATCAAAGTGAAAGGATTAGCTGAGTCTCGGGATGAGACAGTGTTTTTAAACAACAACTTCTGTATCACAAGAACAATAAGAAAATACATGACGATCAATTTTAATCCGTGTAAGAGAGAATGGGTTAGTGATGATGTGAAGATGTATGATATGTATAATCATGTGGATCTTCCTTCTAGGACTAAGGATGTGAGGGATCCAGGTCTGGGACCTGATGAAGAAGAGACACAATATACGGATGATTCAGAAGAGGAATATTCCTCTGCAGCAGCTGGAGGAGATCCTGAATTGCCGCCTATCCCATCTCTTGTAATTGTATCACAAGGGAAGGATGTTCAAAAGAAATCAGATCAGTAAGAGGATACTCGAGAAAATAAAGAAGAAGTTCATGAAGAATAATTACCTGTTGATGCGAAGGAAAAACTTGCCCCAGAGACTGATGAAGTAAAAGAATCTGAATCTGGAGCATCTGCTTCTATTTTCTCAAGCCAGATTCCATTGATTGGAATCTCAGTTGTACCTGAAAAATTAAGACATGTACCTATTCTTGAGGAACCTCCTACTGTTGAAGAATTGGAAATGGTTGTGAAGGATTCTGATGAGGAAGGCCAAGCAGCTTAGGGTACTGTTGATGTACAAGATAATGCACCAGTTGAGGGGGAGCATCCAACCAATTTTAGTAATGTTTTAATGGATGATGAATTTGATGACTGGGCAGAGGACCTAGGGTTTGTATTTTGTGGATTATATTATCCAGATTCTGATAATGAGACATCCCTTCGGTGAACAAAAATCAATTATGATATTCAGTGTGAGATATTACCTGAAGATGTGGTCAGAACACATGATCTGGATAAGCTGAAGTCTGATCTCAAAATCAATTTTGTGGAAGAAATAAGTAAAATGGAAGCTTCACTGGTGTATTATATTCAATAGATTATAAATGACTCTGTAGCTAGTATAGTGTCTGAAAGAGCACTTGTTGTGGTTTCACCTGCTGATATGATCACCAGGGATGACTTAGCATCTTTAAAGGGTGATATGAAAGAGATTTTGAGTGCTTCCGTTGCTGAGTTAAAGAGTTACTTTGCTGAAGAGTTGAGAAATTTGGAAAAGCCTTTTGAACTCTCTCTTGGTGTTAATGTCTCATCCTTTGTGTCAGCGATAGTGGATGAAGTTACAGCTTTCTAGACTCAAGTATCTAGACTAGAAGAGACTGTTGAAATTCTAAAGCAATAAGTTATCTCTCTGGAATCCCATATGAGATCTAAATCTCAAGAAGAAAAGTATTTGGCTTTTTTAAAGAGTGTAGTTAGTCAAATGGTCTTAGTTTTTTAGGAGTTTAATAATTCCATAACAAATAATGTTAACACCCAAGATTCTTCCGTGAAAAAATTTATTAGAGGGTATCTAAGATTTTCAAGGAAATTGTGACCTTCTCTATAGGTTCTCTTACTTCTAGATCTTCGGTGGATTTGGATCATATTAGAGCTTTGGTGAAGGAGGTTCTTGTTTTAGCATCAACCAGTGGCTATGTGGACTCATATGATCTGACCAAAGTTGTGACTTCTACTAGAGATACCACCAAAGATATCTTGAAGATTGTTCAAGACTATATGAGAGAAGATTCTATTTCTCAAAAAGAGGTGAAAGAAAAGGTTGAATATTTTTTCCAAAGGGTTTATACCAAGCATCATCTCAACAACCATTTCAAGCTTCTGTTAGAAAGCAGGAAGCCACCACTAGTCAATCAATCCTTCAGAGAACAAGTCAGCAAGCCCAGAGAGTTGACACCTGCACTGGAAATATTCATGGAAAACAAGGACGATTTAGTTTCTATCGTGGAAAGTAGAGGAGGAATCATTATGGATTTCAGAAACCTCTTGTTTCCCTACCTGCATGTTGATGCTCGACCAGTGATTGTACCTCCAGCTTTACCTACATCTACCTATACTCCTTGTCATGCTCAGATGACTCCAGACCAAGCTATCTAAAGCCTCACTCCTATGATCACTCAGAGAACTGCATAGTACAGGCTAGGAACAGTTTTAGTAGCTCAGCCACCTCTGATCCTCTGTGGTGTTCCTAAGCCTCCACTTGCATCCAGCACACCTAAATCCTGTTCTGATTCCACGGGGAAATCTCAAGCTGAGGATGTGTATTGATCAGTGGCTAGGATTTTTGATAGGAATCAAATGTATTTATTTTTGTTTTATTTATGTATTTCTTTGTATCTGTTTGCTCCATGAAATATATATGATCTTACTTTCTTTTACCCTCTGTTACTTCACTTCTACTATATTTCCTTCTTGTACCACTTTTTGATTATCACATGGGGGGGATACTATCTAAGGGAAACATTTCTTTGGGAGAACTAATATCATTTATGACAAAGGGGGAGTGATACTATCTTTTATGAGCTTATTTCATTTTCCTCAAGTGGATTTGTTTTATATTTTATCTTTTCTATATATGATTTATAATACTTTGTTTTCTCTGATACAATTTGATCTAATGAAATATCTTCTGATACATTACTAATTATTTTGGGCTTATAATATAAAAATTTGTGATTATCAAAATGGGGGAGATTGTTGACGTCACCTATTTTCATAATCCTAATTATGCTTTCACATACTTTGATAATCCCAAATAATGTTTATCTATATATTAATTCTTTCAATATATGACATTCTATTATCAAGATGATAATAATATTAAAATAATATTTGAAATATGTTAATTAATGTTTATCTATGTTTATATGGATTTTGAAATAATTCTAACTCAATCAGATATGTTTTTCATAAAGAAGATATGTGTTAATTCACTGATATGCTTATAGCTGCTGATACATATCTACCAGTGCTTTATCTAACGATAGACATAGTCACCGATAAGAAAAGGTCACCGATACGAAGAGCTACCAATATGTATAATTCCACCGGTAAGAACATGTCAATGATAGATCAAGTCCACTAATACAGATAGCTTCCGATAAAAGCAGAGATACAAATAGAACACGTCTACCAAGATACGCTAAATCACTGGTACAGAATGAAGCTACTGATATGCAGAAGCTACCGATACCTTTTTTAATGATATAGATAGTAAAGAATACGAAATGAGCCACCAATACAAACGAGCCATCGATAAAAACGAGCTACCGATAGACCAAGGGCTACCGATAGAAGGAGTCAACTGTCCATAAAGCTACTAATACACAGAGTAACAGCTACCGATACAAGGAGATACCCAAACAAGGACAATGAGCTACCGATATGAGATCACTTCTATAAAAGTCCACCGTTACATATCTTCTGACAGAAAGCCATTGATGAATGTCTTTCCAGTCACTGATTCCTAAAATCTACTTTTTTCAACATTATTTATTTATTAAGAAATGGTCACATTTGATGATTTTAATGAAATTAATGTTATTTAATGATAGTTGTTTTCATGTCTAATAACTGTAACATGTACTTGTAAAAAGGTAATAATTCCCATTGCCCAAGATGAATTCTATATAAGGAAGGACAAATGATGGACATAAAGACGTGCACAAAAAGGGAATAAAGAATGTTGGAAAGTGGTGCATACAGAAAGTCTACATCCATACTTGAAGAAAACTGGACATACACGAAGCAATTCTTAAAAGAATAGAACACAAACTGAAAATTATCGGAGTGAATAACTACAATGAGATGCTTATACACTCAAGCTGATTATGTTGAACCTGAAAACCAAGGAAGCAAACGACACTCTATTTTCCAAAAAAAACCAGGGAAGGACTTAGAAGAATTTCTAACAAATCAAAAGGAGTCTAGAGCTACACTTCAAATAACTAGATCATTCTAAACTCATATCTACTCTCTTAGTAATTCTTCTATTTACATTTCGAGCTGTGTGTGTACTATGTATATTTTATACACACACAGTCTCCTGTGCTAAATTGGAGGATCTCTAAATCCTCACATAAACCTTCTATAACTCTTTTGTATCCCACTATGGATAGTGGTAGAGGTCAAGTAAGACCTGGAAAACTAGTGTGCTATTATTTTGTTTTCCCATGTAGAACTGTGGTAGAGGTCTTAGTACATGGACAGTCTTTTCAATGTTGTTTACCCCGATCCATGTTGTGGATAAAATTTAAATAAATTCTTTTAGAGGACTAATTCTCGTCTTGAGACTGAACCTCTTGGTTATATCTTTTGTGCATCTTAGATTAGTTCTAAAGTATATTACATACTTTATTTTCCTCTGCTAATTACATTAATAATAAATTTTTTTTAAAGTTACTTTGATAGTTAATCTAGAAAGTGTTTGTAACTATTGTTAATCAGTAGGTTAGTTTCAAATGCTAATTTAATCTTCTGAATAAATTAACTGAGACATAATCAATATTTTGAGAACCCAATCGATCCATTAATGTTTTAAAAATTCACTATAGTTTAACTTAGTTTTTAAAATTGGGGGATTTTCAGAGATATATTTTTAATAGAAATTTTAATAGGAACTCAATTCACCCCCCTATTGGGTATCCACTCCGACTAACCCATACATATTGATAACTATTTTAACATTCATAAAAAAGAAATATCTTTCTCAAATAATAATAAAAACATTATGATCACCTCTCCAAATCCCCCTAATATTCTTCGGTTCAAGACATAATATCTTGTAATTGTTCGCATAATGATGAACCACTTATTGATTAATGAATTTTCATCTGTAGATTCATAGTTTATTAAAAATTGTTAGCTAATACCACTTTTTAAAACAAAGATAGACAATCTTGAAAATCATATATGTTACTAAATCACCCATCGGTCATCCATGTCTTCCCAAGTGTCCAGAAACAATTATATATTACCTAATATATCTTTTTATATTAGAATGATCTATAAAACCATTGTATTGACAAATAAATTTACTCCAAGTTATTTATCATTTATCAAAACATTAAATTTTTATAATCATCTTAAAAAATAAATATCATATGTTTTCACTTCATATTGCATTATTTCAGGCTCTTGATATAAATTTCATGACCAATTTTAATGAGTATCTAAAAAATTATGACTTTTCCTATTTCATAAATCTTAAATCAAATAAATTACCTTATTATAATAAATATAACTCATTTGAATACATAAAAGAAATTTATAAAATCTATCCCTGAGTACATTAACACATTCAATAGTTATTAGATGTATTAACATTTATGGAGAGAGCGGTACATATGACATTTTTTGGTTGATTTTTGGTTGATCTGGGTGAACCAACCCATAAAATCTCACTTAATTGTATGACTTTTAGCATCTATTTATTCAATAAAACTTATGAATATTTCATTCTGGTTGTTCTCTCCATATTTATTTATCTTTAATTACTTTGTTTCATTATCTAGTGTGATAGTGATACAACTAGTACGTGTTTATTATATTTATAAAACATTGATTGATATTTCATAATGATTCATCCTCCATGGGGTGCCTTCCACCAAAAATCATCTTTTTCCTAATGGTGTTATTTTTAAAACAACTATATAATTCCCCATGTATGTCCTATTTTATATCAATTATAATTTCAACGAAATTTATTTTCCTTGTTGAATCATTCCTCTCATTTTCCATTACGTCCACCAAAACTAGAGGATCTCCCATCATCATATTTCAAACTTAATTTGTTTTTCCAAGAGGGATTTTGTGAGTACATCAACATTTTTTCATCATGAAACATTCATTAAGCTCTATTTTTATATCCAAAGTAGTAAACCTATATTTTAGCATGACTTTTTTTCTTTATATTTAATTCATTTTCATATATGTCATGGGAATGGGTGAATTAATAATGACTTATTTTTGTTCATTCTTATTATAGTTTCACTCTACAGGACAATTTTTAGTGTAAATAAAATATCACCATGAAAAATAATACCACATTTTGACACATCTCAAATAAGATATTGAATTATTAATTATTATTCCATTATTAAGAACATGGGAATCTAGATACACAAACATAGTGCACCACATTCTTAAAAAATAGTACCAGTTTCTTTCTTCCTTTTTGAGAGATAATTTTCTACTATATTTTCATTAAACACTCTTATATTCTCTGTTTTCAAATTTTATCTTCATTTTATTTTAATTTTTGAGAATATCTTGGAAGGAATTTTGACCTTATAATTTCCCTTGAAGGGTCATATTTTTAATTGAATCTCTGGATATTTTTTTCTTATATCTCTTATAGTTTTGAATCTATCTCTATTAATGTTTGATTATAAACCATTCAAAAAATTCTCTAATTATCATGTTTTATATTTAAAGGGATAAAAATTTCTATTAGATCTCCCTACATTGCCATTTTATTTCTCATATTTTTTTAATGTTCTCTAAGTATATTAATTTATAATTTTATGTTTTGAACCATCATCATCATATAAAACATCAATTACACAAATATTTTCATTAACATTTGTTTATATGTGGAAAATAATTCAATGAAATCTAGATCCACATGAGGACTTATTTTATTTTGTTATACCCTCACATAGAGTTTTTAGATATTTTATTAATTAATACCAAAACATTCATTTTACTAATGACATAATTTCATTGTAAAATCATCAAAAAAATTATCACCTCTTTATATCGACATTGGTGAATTTTTTTATTTCAGGGTTTCAAACATATTTCATATCAGGTTTATAATTATAATTAAAAACAATATCAGTGATATTAAAATTTTCTGAAGATGTTGTCTTCATATTATCATTATTCTTTTTTTAATTGTTGACTGAGACCTTTCCCATAAAAGAAATATCTCTTTATTAGCAAAAAAATATTATAGTAGTCTAAAAGAAGAATATTTAAATTTATCCTTCCTCATGATGGGAAAAATATCACTTGTCACTTGATATACATAATCAAAATCCGAGCCACTAGAACCACTTTTATAAAGACCATCTACCAATGCATTTTATTATATATAGACACGAGTAACAATGTGTTCCTTTGAATAAATAATATCCAAGAATTTGGTCCAACAATTAGTCACCTTCCAAGAGAGATGTAGAGAACCTATCTTGAGAGATAATGAAATGTTCATGGAATGACATTCCATCAATAACTTATTTATGCATCTTCTATCAGCATGTTTAATCACCTCAATAACCGCACACATCTCTTCTTTAGGAGCAGAAGAAAATCCACATGAACCATAAAGGAAACAAATAACACACCCTTTGTGATCCCAAAAACCTCACAAATTCCTAAATCACCGTGATTACCTTGCGAAGCACCATTTGAGTTCATTGTGATCCATCCATGAAAGGGTGATTTCCATAAAACATCAATTATTCCAAGTAGTGAATGAAAATTACCCTCGACAGTAACCCCAGTTAGGACTAACAGAACGTGAATGGAATTCCCAAATGATTTGCCTTTCGGGATGACAGACTAAGGATTATAGAAAAAATTCCAGAAATAAACTCCCCTACAGAAAGGTTCTGCTACTCATGAATGAATCTATTCCTAGAATACCAAATAAGAGATTTCAAATCATATACAGAAGTGATGAATAAAGATAAGAGTTGCAGTGAGAGATTAAGAGCATGATAACTCCTCATAAATTCATCCATTAACATTGTCCGTGGAAGATGAACTTCAAAGATGTTGGACACAACTTCCCAAATTGTTGAAGCTACCACACAACTGAGAAATAAATGGTCGATGTCTTACCTATTTTTATGACATATAACAGACCTTGAACAAAGGGATATCCCGCATTTTAAAAGGTGATCATCCATTGGAAGCCTCTTGTGCAAAAATCTCCAAGAAAATATAACCCGAGAGGGTTTTAGGAAACTCTTATTCAAATTACCGATCCAATGAAAACCAGATACATTTCCAACAGATCTCTTATAAAATCTCTCGGAGGAGACGATCCCATTAGATTCCAACTCCAATAACCAGAAGTCTCCCTTGGAAGATAAGAAGAACATTCGTATAATAGAGATAACATGATTCAGAAGACCTTCCATACAACCATGTCACCTTTATTTGATAGATCAAAATACAGGTTGTAATTATCAAAAATTTCCAAGTCTTCCTAGTGTATTCCAGTCCAATTTCATTTCCAAAAAAGAAGGGAAGATTCCTTTGAAACTGGCTAGTGATAATATGTATCAATTCTTGAAAAAATGTTTCTGAAATAAGTCCAAACAGAGGAATTATAGTAATTGAGGTTTCCTGATTTGAGTTGGTGAATAAATATGGATCTAAGAAAAGATAGAGCTTTAGATTGAATATTGACAGGCCTCCATATAAATCTTTCCTGAAGAGAATCATTAAAATAACCCAGGTTCTTAATAGCTAGGCCACCATCATCATAAGGATTGCGCACATAATTCCATGGGATCGTAGGAAGCCTCTTTTCAGGGATAATTTCCCTCCAAATGAAGTTATTGATGGAGACATTGATGTTATTGATTAAAGAAATCAACCACTTATAAACCATGAACGCGTAGAAAATTTTTTGATAAAACAATGGACTTTACAAGACAAACTCTACCATCAGTGGATAAAGATTTAACCTTCTAAGAAGAAAGTTTTCTTCAAATCAAACCAACGATGCTAGAGAAATAGAAATACTTTGGTCTCCCACAAAACAAAGGCACCCCCATATAAGTGAAGGGTAGAGATCCTTCTTGAATACCTTTCTCTCAGATGATTTCATTCATCTTGTTAGATGGAAAATTTCAACCAAAGTAGAAAAAGGAATTACTCTTACTAACCTCCTATCCCGAGACCTTATCATAGTGGAAAAGGTATTTCTTGATGTTCTTGACATTTTCTTTATCCCCTTGATTGAAGAAGATAATTTCCCTAGTGTATATGAGATGCGATGGAGCAACCAACCCTCTTCTAGCATGAATAGTTTTCAACTTTACATTGCTAGCCAAAATAGAGAGGAACATACTGAGTTAATCCTTGGAAATAGAGAAAATGATAGCTGATAAAGGATCACCCTACCTACCACCTCTTGAATAGTCAATGTAACCTTCAGGGGATCTATTTATAAGAACTAAAATTTGATACTAGCTCAAAATTGAATTGACCCAACTAAGGTAAACATCATCAAATCCATACTTGGATGGGATCTTGCATATGAATCCCTTGTCAATTGTATCAAAATACATCATGATGTCTAACTTAAGGGATATGTTACCAACTATGATGGGGTTTTTGAGAAGATTCACACATTTTGAGGTAGTTATAAGGAAATCCTGGATCGATCACCCCTCGATGAAGCCAAACTGATTGGAAGAGACAATCATGAAAGAAATGTGTGATAACCTGCTAGTAATAATTTTTCAAATGATTTTTGTGAGCACTATTAACCACGGAAACTGGCCTGAATAAGTGAATTTAATTTTCATTCTCCACTTTTAGAATTAGGGAAAGTAATTGAGCATTCAATACACTAGGAAGGATCCCGCATTCGAAAAAATGTATAACCGACCTGCAAACATCTTCATTAATTATATCCTAGAAAGATTGAAATAAGAAATTACCAATTGCATCTGGACATGAAGAACACTCATAATTGAGGCTTAATACAGCCTCCTTGTTTTCTGGCTCCATAGGAATAGTTGAATGGTTTTAATTATCCTCATGATTTACAAGCCTTGTGATCACACCATCTAGAGGGTTAATAGTGGAATGTGACACATTGAAGAGTTCCTTAAAGTAAGGGATACTATTCTCCACTAATTCCATTCTATTTTCAATTAGGTTATACCCATTTTTTATCAAGGAAATGGACATAGATATCATTCAAAATTTCTAAAGTTCATTAATAAATTTCAAGTTCCTATCACCTTCTTTTAGCCATTTATAATTGAATGAATCATTATGAAAGGAATTCTTATGTTTGATAATTTTTTTGATCTTGATGATTAGCTCAGTTTCATCCAAGCACCCATTAGAGAAATCACTAATCGATTTGGTCTTCTGAATATTCAGTAGATATGTCTCAAGTGAAGAAAAATCTGAATCAAGGGATCTATTTCAATCCTTGATCCAAAATTTCAAATTACTTTGGATAATTTTGAGCATGGTGTTATAAGAAAAAGCATCATTCCTACAATTCATAGAGTTCCAGGTGTTCTACACAATGACCCTGTTATCTGGTTGAGTGACCCAGGACTTGTTAAACATAAAGGGGAGAATGTTCTTGGGTTCATTATCAGCATGGTCCACCATAATTGGGTCATGATTAGAGTTAGGTCTAGTAGGGGTTGAACATGAGAAAGATCCCCATGTATCATGATAATCCCCAATTTTGAAAGCCATGTCAATTTTGATAGCGACATAACTATTGAGATACCTCCTATACCAAGTATATTTTTCACCTACCAATTTGACCTCAACCAAGTCATTTTGGTTGATGAAATCTCTGAATTCTCTGGAAGAAATGGAATTGTTAACATCTCCCATTTTTCATCCGGATAGAGAATTGCATTGACGTCCCCCAATATGATCCAAGGAATAGAGATTCCAGAGTCCAAGGACACCATTTCCACCCATAGGGCCCTGTGATCCTGATAAATATTATTGGCATATATGAAGGTAAAAACAAAATCAGATCCAATGTAATTAAAGGAGAAGGTGACATGCTGATCACTTGAAGAATCCATGGATGTATAGGTCAGAGAAGAGTGATCCAAGACCTAGAGCCTTTTTATATCAATTATAAACCTATATGTGTCAATTAAATAGAAACATAAATTTCGTAAGTTGGAAATATTAGGAAGATAGATCTTTTTAGGCTCAGACAGATCAATAAGAACAGGTTTGTGCTTTTTCATGAACAACTGAATGGATATGGTGGTTTCCAGATTAGCAAGGCCTGACCAATTACAAAATAACATGTTCAATTGAAACCAACCCCGGGGTTGGGACCCCTGATGTTTTTAACACCCAGTTTCTTGGGTGGATGACGAACATTATTTTTTGGAGCTGTGGTGACTTCTAGTAGGTCAGATTCGTCAACTATGATGTTTAAAACAACTTTTCCTTTTTCACTCTGGTCCAATTTCCCCATATCTATCTGTGTTTTCTGGGTAGAGTTGGTATTATCATCCATACCATTATTACAACATCCAATTTGATTATCTCTACCCAAATGAGGTCAGTCTATACTAGTAGGTACATTGCTTCCTATAGATTCATATCCACTAATCAGCATTCCAATATGTTCCTCTATCTTCATATTCAAAGTAGTGTCAATGCTATTACGAATGAGTGTCCCTACAATGTTTGTAGTATTTCCAAAATTAGAAACCATGGATGATACAATTTCATTAATTGGGAGAGAAGTGCCTGTGTAGTTCTGTCCAGAATAGAGAGTATCACCAATATCACTAGTGGGGACTTCTATGTGAGGTATTTCCATTTTTGATTCATCAATTATATTGTGTTAATCTCTTAATGATCATTCAAGGATTCATATGTCATTAAATATTTCCATGTAAATAAATTTTTCTTCCATTTCTTTTTTCCATTGCAATACCAGATTGAATATGTCATCTAAAATCTCAGAATCCATGGCATGTACCACATCATTGACCTCTTCTTCTTCAAATATATTTTACTAGGTATTCTTACTAATTGATGATCAAGGATGATTTTTTTTAGTGATAAAAGGTTGAGCTTGTTCGCGAATGATAGATGAAATAACTAGATGAATCATTACAGGGGCCTATGGAGGGCCATCTTGATCTCTGATGACTCTTATATTCTCAAATGGAACATTTTTAGTACTATTTATCTTGTTGGAATCATTCCATTCAGGAGCATTAGGGACAATGACATTATTTTTTGGATTTCTTCAATTAGTAACCATGTTCCCCCCATCTTGCAAACCTCAAAAAAAGGAATAACATTATCGTATTTAACATTCACCTATATTCTATTAGCCTTAGAAAAGAAGGATATGTTATTGGGGAACTTCAATTATAGATTAAAACCAACAATCATATGAGCAAAGAAGCTGAGTTCTTCATCCATGGTCCTTTTCTCCAATCTGATTGGAGTTCCAATAAAATAGGCTATGTCATTGAAAATACTTGGTTGCCAATACACCCAGTGCAGACCATGCAACCTTATACAAATCTGGGAACTAAATTTCTTGAGATTGGTGGGATTAAAATCGACATCCCAATTAGATAGCCTATGAATTCCAGGCATCAACTAAAAATTGCCAACATTCCATACCAAATTTCTATCCTCCCTAGATTGTAAGATGATATGAAAAAAACCACTCCCAATGGGAATTATCCTCCAATTATTATTACCCCATCAATGAGAAATACGATTATTATGATCATCATATGACCAGGTGCTATCAACTGTTGAGTATATCATGCGACCTAGTACTGAGAACTTGCAAAGATTGATCATTTTCATAAGAGATTCTGAATCTGTCTCAACAAAAAACTACAATTCTCGAGTCGTGTGACATTAGATGGTTATGCGAATCATCCATTGATGGCTATTTGGATCTAAGGTGGGATTCTAAAATGATGAACTTGTCTTCATCAGACCCTAGGTTCATGGGAATCTGTGGTTTTTATCAGATTTGACTAGGATCCATGATCATCCTTGTAGCCCAGCTCCCATTCATGATTAAACGAATCCATCATGAAAATCCAGATCACAACTAGAAGAACACAGATTCTCCATTTTTAAATTCAACAACTCCTCCCTCTCCCTCCATCAGATCATTTTCCTTTTTATTCATATTTCCTTTTCTTATTAGGTATTTTTCAATAGATTTTTTAGATAAAACCTCTATATTTTTCACATATATTACCACTGTATTATAATATATTCTATATCATGAGTATATTATCATAATTGGTGATTGTTTTTGTAATAATTATTCAATAATCATCATTCATTGATACTTTTTTACGCTTACATATCCCATTCTTTTACTATGACTTATCAAACTAGAATCTTGAAAAACATACTATAAAACATCCTTTAACAAGGCATGAAGGAATATTGACATTTTTTACTTTCAACAAATATAGTTATTTTCTATGAAAAAAGGAAGGCTTCATGATTTATTTTAGGTGTCCACTACCAAAATAAGATATAGATATTGACCATTCAGCAAGAACCATTAGTTTCTAATACAAATTTTTGGGACTATATTAACCTAGATATCTTTGTTTTGGTAGGGTGAATCTAGGAGTTAATTTATATAAACATTTATTTATGTGGGAAATAAATTTCATATGGATAATGTTTCCTTTTTATAGGATCATGTTCAATCATTATCTCACATAGATGCTTTTCCTAGAATAAAAAATCGATATAGAATGTAAAGCATGAGAACATATAGATTTTAAATGGTTCACATGAATGGGATAATATAAATATCACACACATGATTTTTTTTATAGGTGTACCATAAATACATTATATAACATAGTCTATATTGATAAAATGTTTTAAAATTGTGCACTGTCAATCCTTGTCCATTACATATTCTTCTCTACTATCACACTACATTAATATAATTATAGGATAATTTATCAACTTATCAGTATAATTCAATATTTAGTCGACATAATGGTATCTTCCCATTCAGAAAGTTTTCCCAAATATATTTCATCCTCATATATAGGTAGATACTCCTTTAATCACAACACAACAATGTGAGGGTTGACTTTTTTTCTTCTAAAAATATCAATGATATTATATTTCATTGTGATAAAGAAAATTCCAATTTATAATTTTCTTTTTTTATCTTCAATATATATAATATTCATGTAAAATTGTAGTTCATATTCGTATATCAACTTATATTGATGATAAATACCTTGAAATATGTCTAAACACTCTCTTTCTTATTCTAAAAGAACTGATAGGAAATTGGTTCTCCACTACTTTTCACCAAAACTACTACAAAGGTTTTATAGAACTACGAAATTTAACCTTTTTATATAAGTGTTCTAATCAGACTATCTCATTTACCACACCAAATATTAGTGACACCATTATTAAAAAATTAAAAAATATTACTTTATAAAATCCAGCCCATTACTCCACCTTTGTAATTCCTATCCATATATACAATGATATTAGGATACTACCTGACCATGGTGTGGAATACTTAATTGTGACAGGACCACTATAATTTGACACATTATTTGGTGTGTTCATCATCATTGTATCATATTATTTTTCAATAAATAAGTACAAAATTATTTTTCAATGGTCATAATTAAATTCCCTTAAATCATGGCTCAACTATTTAAATCATCTAAAAAATTATGTCATGTTACAATTTTCTATGACACAAAGTATGGTAATCTAATAAAAATAAATGATATTTCTCGACCAAAAACACACATTTCGTGTCACATATACATAACAATGGCATTTTCAATAGTTTTTTAGTGTGAACATACTCGCTCTCTTTATTTATGTACAATGAATATATTATCTTAAAGTGTAACATACTCAATAAAATTATATGATACATTGGATGTAAACATTATCCTTAATCCAATGAGCATGAACATGCAAAACACTAGTGAGATTGATATCCAAATTTATTTTATCTATGGAATGGACTACTATTATAAGGTCTAATGTTGATATTTTAGTGTCCCAAATCAAAAAATACTTCCTATTTACTCTTATATATTAACCACAATATATTACTGTAGATACTTTGATCTCTAATTTTTTCCCTATATTACGACCACTATAAACCCATAATGACTCCCTAGGCATCTAATTCCCTATTGAACATATAGATGACCCACAGTAGCTTTGATTCCTTTATTTACTATAACAATCCATGTAGGATTTATTATTGTGCTCATCCAATACCTCATGTGGCTGGATTCTCTGATGGTTCTCATTGAGGTAGATCTATTTTTTCATTTCATAATACACTATATATCGATAAAATACACTTATTGTACTATGGAAACTATATTATAACTATCGTTATCTCCTAATGGTTATTGAATCTCCTCCAAACATCACAATTTATCTTCATCCTTCATCCATGATCCCCACTTATCCAAATCTCCCTGAACATCCATCCATCTAGTGATTTATAATAAATCCAACACTAAAAATATATTTATTTCAATTATTCACTAAAAACTTCAATGAATACTCATTATAAAGAAATAAACATCATCGTGTATCAGTGTCAATAATATCCTTTAATCTATATTAAAAAAAATACAACACACTTCCACTTTGGTTGTAACACGTGATTTATATTTATTTTAATTTTTGATACAAATTTGTTCATGAACTAATTTGTCGGTAAATTTAGCCAGATAGATCCATTTCAATCAAATGGATAGATAGATATTATTCAATTAAAAAAGATGGGAAAAATAATTTATTCAATTATATTTGTATGTAATATAAATTATGATTATCCCAATGTATAATATATTTTCGTGAGCATGTTTCATCATAGTTTTTGTAAATATATATATATAAATTATTTATGATATATATTAATAATAATATCATGTATCTGGAATAATACACACATTCATAGATAATAATATCTATTGAAACATGAACATATGAAATTTCTATTCCTTTTTATGTCATCATAACAGAATTTATTAGATATTACCAAGTGTAATATTTTTTAGAAGAAGTCTCAATGACATATGAGTATGAAATATTGGATAGTGAAACATCATATGTTTTTCATAAATTATTTATTTAATTTTTTCATTGAAAATTGTGTCAAGGATAAGATAGTGTCTATTTTCTATCAATTAATTAATAAGCAAACATTAAATAATAATGTGTAATTATTTGGGTAACAATACATAAAAATTAAAAATTAAACCTAAGCTATATTGGATGTGTGAGGATTGTAAAAAGAAAACTATATAAGTGGAAACATATAACACCCCAAGATTTTACGACACGCTCCTCTTTGAATAATATAGTAGCGTGTGTTTTAGGCAACTTCGAGTTCTAACACACACCACAACCAATCAAACTAGTTGTTATGAATAGTAATACCCACGTTTTGAAATTTTAAAAATTTTATCATTCAAAATGGACTTCATTTTTGGATTCAGTATATCGAAATTATCTTAGGGTGAAATTTTGGAATTTTTCGGAAAACATTCAATTTTTGATGAATAGTTAAAAAACACTGAGTTATTGTTTAAAACTGAATTTTTATTTAAATAATTATTTATTTTATATAAATTTAATTATGGTCAAAATAGATTCATAATACCTACCTATGTTCAATGTAATTAATTGGAGTTAGTTTAGAATAATTTTAGATATATAAAAATTTGATTGAACTTTTCACCGACTTTTACCCACCTCCTAAGAGAATCTTGAAATTCACAGAAAACATAATTTTACCACTTCTCTGAGTGGAATTTAGAAAATCCGAGAAACACGGTTAAATTCAAGGAGTAAAATATGGTTCATTAAGATGAAAATAATTTTTGGTAAATAGTATCCTTTTACTTTTATTTACCATGGTTAAAAGTAAATAGCGTAATTAAGGGTAAAAATGATATTAATATTACCCAAACACATGTCCTAATTCTATTGGACTAGTGTATCTCGACCAAAAACAACCATAGGATTAAAATATTATCATTTAGGTCCACTTGGATTAGATTAGGACATTTATTATTATTTAATTCAAAGAAGAGTTAAAAGAGTTAAAATCAAAGTTTAATTACTAAAACATTTTTAATATAGGTTTATACAGAAGATAAATTCGATTGTAAATATTAATTATATATATATAAATATTTCCTACATAATGGTATTTTATTTATAAATTTGAGACATTATATATGTTAATTTATTTACGACACAATGGTGATGTAGTAATTACCTAATTAGTAAAATATTAAAATAATTGATATTATAAATACACAAATAAATATAAATATAGAATTTTAATGAATTAAAAGAACTTTATAGATTAATATGATATGTTAGTATTGATTTAATTATGTTTTTTCTAAGTAATCATGATGTTATGATTTTCAAAAAAATCAAATACCAAATAGTGTAAAAAATGACATAAAAGAGTTTTTAAAGAAAATATTATATTATTAATTGATATTAAATTCCTAAAAATCTTAGGATCAGCCAAAGGACTTATATGATGATAGTAGTATCATTAATGGGCCACTTGGGGGTAGTTTGGATTAATATAGTATGTTTATTAACTATATAATATAAAAGTGCAATGTGACATGGTAAATCTCAAACTAATTAACTAAGAGTTAAAACAAAAAGATAAGGTTAATATAGTGACCCAAACCTGTCTAAAATCTATTGGTTGAAATTATTTCTACCCATACCACCATATACTTTTAATAGTACACTTTGGAGCCTTTAGAATCTGAATATGAATTTATTATAAATTAATACATTAAGTTTTTTTCTAAAGAGCCCCTCCTCCCACTTATAAAAGGGAACCACTTTTAACCAATTCTCCACACATTCAAAGCCTTTTGGTTCGGCCAAAACCAGATAAAAAATTCTCTAAACATCTATCAATTAAACATATAGGCCTTAGTTTGATCATAAATCCAACCTAAGGATCCCTTTTGATCAAATCAAAAGGAAGAACCCGAAGAAGAGGTAATGTTTTCACCACCCTCTTTCATGTTCCTTTCTTCTTCAACATCTTCTTTGTTATTTCCATTATAAAATAATAACTCAATAATATTATATATACTGTGATGTTATTATAAATATGGTACAACCATATTCAGTATTCTATCCATCCTTTGAATAAAATGTCACCATATGTGCGTATGTACGGCTTACCGTCTCCACGTCATGGTGTAATTGTTATTCAATACATTATTATTTGGATGGGTATAACAATGCTGTGATATTCATGTAAATAATAAATATAACATGATAATTATTCTTTATATATGATATAACATCCAATTATATATTATTTTAATATCAAAAGAATGATATTATCGCTCGTGCGTACGTACGGACTACCGTCTCCACGAACGTGATGAGATTCCTTCCCCATCGTATCCATTCAAGTATAATTGTCATTTGATGATTAAAAATAATTTTTAAGGACTTAATATCATTATGTATATGAATAATATACAACCTATCCATAAAAAACACGACTTATATAACAAAACATATAAAAGAAAACTAGTAAGTTAACACCTGAAACGATGATAATACTTAGATATTATTAACAAATCATTGTTAAAAGATCATATATGATATCATATTACTGTACATTATTCTTGTATAATTTAATAACAATTATTTCACCATTATACATGAGTTTAACCTACCCTCAACCATGGAAAATTACAAGGTAATGGTTTATTTCACAATTTCTTCATTATCTGAGGTTGTTAATATGTGATTATCTATTGGAACCTCTTTATCGTCCACGTCCATGTTTCTTAAAAATGTATTCCAAAACATTTTTACTATTTAATAGAAAATGGGTAAAAGTTATTTATACCCTTTTTTAACTTTTATAAAATGGTTTGAAAGGAGTCTTTCCGTTGTTTTCCAAACAAGGTCCTTTTTAACATTTTCAACAATGTTAAGGTAAGATTGTTTTTTATCTCATATGGCGGGTGTGTCTATTTTCTGCTGTTATAAAATCGTCGAAGCTTCCCTTACAATCATAAAAGAATATTTTCAGTGTAAATATTTTATTTTATATTTATTTGACTTTTAAATGATTTCAAAAAAGAGATATTTCTCTCAAATAGTGTTCATTTAATCTATGTCAACATCATTTGATTGATGTTAAGCTTATTTGAAGTTGATTTATTTGTCACGACCCATCCTCGGGGCCCGTGCCGTGACTACCCCAAGCCCACCTTCCATAGGCCAAGGGATGAAGAATAGAACCAAAGGCGTAAATCCAGATAACTAGGAAGGAATTGCCTTTATAAAAGTAAACAAAACACCACAGAGTACAAGAGGAAGTAAAACACTAATCAAAAAAGAAAGTACTGAAAATTAAAAAGGGTCAGAATACAAACCCAACTGAAAAGCACATCTATAACTGAAAGGAAGTACAACAGAAAAGACAAACCGCTAGAAGAAAAGAAGCAGTTCCTGGATCATCCACTACGGATCCTACCTGAAGGGTAGGTACAGATAGGATCCACAATTCTCTCTCCTGTCATCCTCCTCTTAGTATCTTCACGTCGTGAAGTCCACCTCCGGATACTGACTTGTCGTGAGATCCACCTCCGGGTACTGTCCAGTCGTCGAACACTCGGTCTTTGTCAGCGCTGCCCGTCATCTGCAACCAACACAACGAGGTGCGGGCATAGCCTATGCAGGGGTGAGTATAACGATACACAGTAGGGACCCCGAGACCCTCAAGGTCTCACTAAATCCAACAAGGATGTCCACAATGATAGATCTCAATAGATAACCTCTACATAATTATATGCCCATACATATACCTAAGTTATCAAGTAACCCATCTCAATCAGGAGGAAACACAAAGATTATGAAATCAACGGATAACCACTACCCAGGTATATTCCCATACATATACATAAGTTATCTAGTGACCCATATCAATCATGAGGAAACACAAAGTTCAAAGACTCAGCTCAAACTAGGATTTTCATTATCGAAACTGTAACTGCCGAAGAGCCCCGTCTGTGGAGTGTACAGTGGTCTTGTCACGAATCTGAGGTACTTCTCACTAACCTAAGACTACTGAGGTACTCCTCTTATCGAGTACCGCGGGTCAGCTACTGAAACACAGTAGTTCTTCCTGCTGGGGTATTCCACCCAAACACAGTTGTGCACACAACCTAATAGCCTGCAGAGGTACTCTCCGGAAGAGTACCACGGGTCTGCACTGTCACACAGGTAGTGCTCCGTCCGCCATGGGTCTGCACCCAAAAAAAAGTAGTGCTCCATCCACTGGTCTAGTCGACTCACTCAAAGTTGAGTCGGTCAAGTAGTCGTCAGGTCTCAGCTGGCTACACGGTCTCCGTACTCCGAACGCTCGTCTCTAGGAGGGTCCGCTCCATGAGCTACAGGTCGATAATCCAAGTATCTCAAAGTCCCATGAAGAAGTATCTCAAAGGATCTCCTCGTCATAGGCGTCTCAACGCAACAGACGGTGCGTCAATCAGACTCCTGGTCTGTGAGTTATTAGCATTTTCATCCCAGGGGCCCGGTTGGTTTCGTGTGTGAACCAACCAGACCATATCTCAACTGTACCCCGAACTCTCATAGTGTATACTCAAAGGGACCGTTTCTCAACAAGATCACCAATGCCGCTGACGGTTCGTCAAACGGACGTCCAGTCTGAAAGTTATCAGCATTTCCCTTCCAGGGGCCCGGTTGGATTTCGGGTACAATCCTACCCAGCCATATTCAAACAGCGTCCAAACCTCAGGAGAAGTGTACCAAAAGTTCAGTCTCATCAATATGTATCCACCAAAGTCGATGGCACGTCAATCAGACGTCCGAAGATCAAGTTATTAGTGTTTCTGCTCCGAGGGCCCGGTTAGATTCATGTTCGATCCAACGCAGTCGTACTTCAAATGACATCGGTTAACCAAACCGGTCACACCATTGTGATCCAAACGGAAAAACACATGAGATGGACTACCCATTAGTCCCAAAAGGATAGCCAGTGAAAAAGTTTCATTTCACCGCATCATGCGCGAACCGGGCCTCATGGGGCCCATGACTCAACCTCGACTTTAATATCCAAAATTATTCTTGAAACATCCTTCATAATTCCAGGGTCGCAATGTCGCAGACGGTTTGTCATTCCGACACCGTATGAGAGAGATATGTCCAAAACAAGATCCTGTAATAATAATAATATTATTATTATTCGGTGTTTCATGGCCCCACACCACGAACTAGAATTTAGTATCCAACATTAGACTTGAATCGACCGTATTAATGACTGGATTATATTTCCATTGATGACAAGCCAATCGGACGTCGCACGCATGAGTTATGGTGGGTCGAAGATTTAATAATAATATTAAATCTATTATTTTTCAAGCGCTTCAGGTACTCAATCCAAAAACCCGAAAAAGACATCCAATATTGGACTCATAAATTCCCTCTCGATGTCATGGTCGCACTGCCATTGACGGTCCGTGATAGTGAGATCGCACGAAGATGTTACAGAAAAAAAAGTGTTTTATCATCAAAATTAATAATACGATTATTATATTATTAATTTTAATTGATTTCTTTCAAATACCCCATGTCATGCACCACCCTTCATCACACACCACACTTCTTTACGCATGGCCACCACCTTTTGCTGCCCGCCCAGCTGCGCCTCCAGATCCTTCCGCACTCCATTTCGACTTCGGTTTAACTTGGAAAAAAGATACGAACGCATATCCTTGATCCTCAGGTCGAGATCTTCATGTCCATATGTCGCACTCAGGGAAACATTGAGTTTCCACCGTCAATAAATATTTGGACGCCTCTTTCCGCGAGCCATTGTGGCTTTGTTCCAAGCCCGAAAAATTAAAAGATTGCATATTTGGGATCCTTGTGTCGAGGACATCATATCAATATATTTCGCTCAACAAAACATCGTGTTTCCAGCATCAATAAATATTTGGACGCCTCCTTCAGCGAGCCATTGCGGTTTCGTTCCAAGCCCGAAAAATTAAACGATCGCATATTTGTGTTCCTTGCATCGAGGGATTCACATCTATATATCGCGCTCAACAAAAATCTGTGTTTCCAGCACCAATAAATATTTGGACATTGAAGAACGCACAAAGAACACATGAATAATAAAAAGAAAATGGATAATGGTTTATGTGTGGGACGATGACCATGTTCATTTGGTCATCATCATCGTGAATTTAAGATATGAAGAATCATTAAAACGAATTCAATCATATATAAAATCCCCTACCTCGAAAAGACGTCGCACGTCGTCGAACCGCGGAATGAGGCATGCATCGTGGTGGTCGGTCATCGCGGAAGAACAATGCTCCTCGTGGCGTCACCCCACATTCTTGTCGCGGTTGAAAGAGATTCCCTTCGCTGAGAGGAAGATTGCGTTCTTTGTGGAAAGTATGCTTTTCCATCTAATCCTCCAATGCTTCTCCACAGATTAATTTCCCAACAATAAAATGAATGGGTTCCTCTTAATTTAAAAATTCCAAGCAATTGAAAACTAAGATGAGCCAATACATTAATTGAAATCAAGTTGGAAAAACTTATGGGAGAGAGAGAAGAAGGTGAGAAGTTCACATAATTAAAGGGGAGTTTATGAATTAATTTAAGGGGTGATAAAGGGGGGTTTAGGGAGTTTCGGGGGAGGTGAGGAGTTAGGGTCTCGTGTGGACCCCACCTCTCATTTATCCTCACATGGGTAGTTGGTGGATATGGGTATCACCCTTAACTCCCCTTTGTAGGCTATAACTACCATATAAATATAATTGTGTACCACCAATTTTATTTATTTAATTCGAAATCCCCAATTATTAATTCTCAACCCGCTTCAAATGCAACTGCAGTAAAAGTCCCCTTAAGCATTTACTGGTGCTTCGAGTTCATTAGTTCCCTCGGTTTTCGATTTCGAGCACCGGTTCAAGAGTTAGAAAAACTCGCTCGCCCGTTCACTGAACGTACCCGAGCTAAACTTTGGAAATTGATTCTGGGATCACTGGGCCTCGGAATCAGGTGCCGTATAAAAATGCATTATTGTAAAATCCCAAAAAAAATAAGAAAAAAAATTTCCCTTGAATTATATGGGTCTTTACATTACTCCCACCTCAGGGCTTTACGTCCCCATAAAGATATAACACAAACTAGGGAAACAAAAGTGGTACTGAGCACGCATCTGAGCCTTCCTCTCCCATGTGCCCTCCTGGAGGTTCTCGTGCTTCCAGTGAAAGCGCACCTGAGGAATCGATCATTCACTTAGGACAAGTTCCAATTGATCCTCAATCTCCAGTGGAACCTACGTTCATGCTGCCCTATCATCGACGTCCAACTCCCTGAAGTTGATGATGTGTGAAGGATCTTTCATGTATCTTCTCAGCCAAGGTACGTGGAAGATTTCATGCACCCGGTGCAACTGAGGTGGAAAGGTGAAGCGGTAAACCACCTCACCTACCCTGCTGGGGACCTAGAAAGGTCCGTTGAACCTTGGAGATATCTCGATGCCTCGACTACATCTTCGTAATCCTCATCAAGGTGAGACCCGTATAAGAACGTGGTCTCCATCCTCGAACTCTAGAGGTCTCCCTTTCCTGAATAGAACTGAAACTCAAAACTCCTGCTTCCACGAGGGTAAGGTTGGCCGACCCAAGAATGATCGACTAGACCCTCACATGCACGAGTTTATCTTGTGCTGCCCTGGGTTTCCTTTTCGTCGACCATGGAAAACTCATCCCGACGTTTTCCTAATACCGTCAATTTGAGTATGAACAGTGATTGCCCAATCCATACTCAAACTACCATCGTAAGGCCTCGACGCTGCCACCAAGAGGTCCCAACTGAGACTCTCGCCTCAAGGGTCAGATCACACCGTCTGCGTAAGTGTGACCATCGAGTCTCCTCCCAAAGGTATCTCCAGATGTGAGGGTCAAGTCAATGTCTTAAATGGAAACTCTAGGTCTAAGGCTAGATTCATGGAAGGAAGGGATGATTCGTATCGATGTCTGTGGCTACGAAAGCTAGAAGAAGACAAATTCCACACATTGAACCATCCTTAGAGCCCTTTCAGTCGCACTCCTTGAACACATGAAGCTACTCTTTTTCCCTACCCTCCAGCTCCATGAGCCTAGAGGGGAAACAAAGGTGGGTGATTGTAACATGTCGAAAAGTACAACACCCCATGCTGCTCTCCTAGCTCTACTTCCACGTCTAATGCTCTACATATTCATCTTTCCTTGAAACTTCATCTTCATGAAACATTTTACACGTCCAAGTCTCTGTGACTAACGCCATTTCACATCTTTCCACTGCTAACATTCACTGGCTATAACCGATCAACCAAAGAACATTCAACCACAAAGGTTCTCTCTAGCACCATAACATAAGTAGGAATGCATAGAGGAAAGAGTGCTTACTCGGATATCCTTTAAACACACCTCACTCTGAGGTCCAAGCTCTAATGCACTAATTATATCATAGTCACCAAGTACCAAGAATGATCGGTACACCCCAATGAATTCTCGGCTTCCGACATGTCGTCCTACCGAAGCTGTATAAGCCCTAGAAAACTCTCAACCACCTCCCCATGCCAGTCCTCAGCAGCCTGTGAGTTAGGTTCTCCTTGGAACATGAGGGTATCTGATGTTAAAACACGTGTAAGGCAGTAATCTTACATGTGTCACCTACCGGTACTGCCGGTTGTAACTGCTGACCAACATGTAGTGATGTATAGCTGACACACTACCCGAAAGAACTATCTCAGGCATCGGTCCACGTACCAAAGCCTCATCACTATTCAAACCATCCTCAGGGACATTCAATGGAAATCACTAATGGAAAAGTCCACCATACACTCTACTGATGTCTTAGCTAGGCGGAGAACTGTAGTAATCGCCTCCAGCTAGTCCTCAGCTGTCTGGGAATCTGCCTTGCCTCGTATCCTCAGAGGCCTCTACAGCTGGAACCCGTGCAATGCGCTCTGCCAGTGTGCACAGTTCTCTAGTATAGGTGTTGGCATCTGCTACCCAACAGGTGGTGGTGCTGCTGGTACGCCACCCGAGGGTTCCAACATAGTAAAAATGGCCCTACACCAGAGCCTCATCGCTCGGTGAGCCGTCATCGAGTACTCTCTCGGAACTCCAACTGACTGTCTGTGTGGAGACATCCTGAACAGATGTGACACGGTCAACATCTTATACCTGGTGAGCTGACCTGGTTTGAGCTGACTTTAAAACTTTTGGAAACACACATGCAATCAGTGTTTTCATGCACAAAGTCGGAAATCAGTATTCAGGGTCTTGGTGAACGGATACGTCGGCCGCCGCACCAACACTGGACTCCCTGAACTGAATACCACACTCGGTACCCTTAACAATATTGCTTCACAAAAAGAAAATATCAGAGTTATAAGTCCTACGGTAGAACCGACTCCTCTAATACCAATTTGTCACGACCCGTCCTCGGGGCCCGAGCCGTACTACCACAATCCCTCCTTCCATATGCCAGGGGATGGAGAATATCACCAAAGGCATAAATACCGATAACTGGGAAGGAATTTCCTTTATAAAAGTAAACAAAACACCACATAGTACAAGAGGAAGTAAAAAACTAAGCACAAAATAAAGTACTGAAATGTAAAAAGGGCCAGAATACAAACCCAACTAAAAAATATAGCTACAACTGAAAGGAAGTACAATAGAAAAGAAAAATTGCTGCAAGAAAAGAAGCAGCTCCTGGATCGTCCACCACGGATCCTACCTGAAAGGTACGTACATATAGGCTCCAAAATGCTCTCGCCCATCAATATCTTCCGAGTATCATCACGTCGTGAAGTCCACCTCCGGATACTGACTCGTCATGAGATCCCCCTCCGGGTACCATCCAGTCCTCGAACACTCAGCCTCTGTCAGCGCTGCCCATCGTCTGCAACCAACACAACGAGGTGCGGGCATAGCCTGTGCAGTGGTGAGTATAACGATACTCAGTAGGGACCCCGAGACCCTCAAGGTCTCACTAAATCCAACAAGGATATACACAAAAAAAGATCTCAACAGATAACCTCTACTTAAGTATATTCCCATACATATACCTATGATATAAAGTAACTGAAGGACCCCGGGACACCCTCAGAGGGGAGGGGTGAATCAGGGTGACAACTTTTTCTTCTTAAAGTTGTGGATCTTGTTCCCACGTTGGTAGGAACTTTTTGAACCTGTAAGATTAAAAAGATTAAAAAGAAAAAATGCACATACACAGATAAGACATAGCCCTTTTTACTTGGTTCACCACTAAGGTATACATCCAAGGAGCATACGCTGACAAGTTGTCAGTCGTACCAAAAACCACTAAGCTTCACTAGCAGGAGATTACAATTTTTCGGGCACAATCACTCTGTCCCAGGCTCACTGCCATTAAAAAGGTTCTAAGATAGCTCACTGCTTCCCTCAGGTCACTCCCGTTGACTCCCCCTAGCTCACTACCATTGGTGAAGTCACACTCAGTTTAGAGACGTGAAGGTCTGTTTAATAGATTTGCATTGAAGTCTTTGTCTCCTGTTCAGCATGAGACTTTTCTTGCTTCAGATTCCTATTTTTAATACTCTGTTAAGATCCAAATTCCAACTACCGATGAATACCCCCTTTTCCCTTGTCCATAGGGAAAAAAACCTTTGGAAAAGGCCTTCGCAATGTACCCTACTTCGCCGCGCTCCAAAAATTGCAAAGCTCAAACAAGCCTTCGTGGAGCCCTTGCCATTTCGCGAAGCTCAATCGCGAAGATCAATCGCGAAGCACTCTCGCGATGCTCCAGCCTTCGCAATGCTTGGCTATCGCGAAGCTCATGCTTCTTCGCGAAGCTCACTGAGCCATCGCGGGGCGCACGTCTTTCGCAGAGCTAGAATAGCCACCGCGAAGCTCCTCTTTCGCAAAGCACGCTTCCTTCGCCAGAGACCTTTGCGAACCGAGAGCAAAGGACTTTCTCTGAAATTCTCTCTCTACTTCTCTTGAGGGGGTAAACCTCTATTTATAGGCAATTCCACCGACCCTCGACCCTTCCGCGTGAAGTCAGTGCCACGTCAGCTCAAATCGCGAAGCTCCGAAGATCCCACCGGAATTCTGTCCAAATCGCGAAGCACCACGGAAATTTTCCGTTCGCGGAGCTTGACGTAATCGCGAAGAATCACCGTCAACATTCCTTGGCACCTTCTCTGCGAAGCTCCCTCGCAAATACCCTCTCCGCCGCGATGCGCTTCAGCCTCTGCCATTCGCGAAGCTTGACGTAATCGCGAATAATCACCGCCTCAATTCTTCTGGTCTTCACGATTTCCAAACCATGAATCCTATCTTCGCGAAATTCATTCCTTTTCCATATTAAATCATGATCTTCATGGAAATACTATTTTCGCGATGCTCACCAAATTCCAAATTTTGGACCCCAAAAATTTCGAAAACACTGGGAAATGACGCCACCTTCAATACTGTTGTGTTCGTGAACGGTATGATCTCTTTGCTGGTACATGATCCGAACATCCATTGATGATTGACAAAAGACACAAACCACACTCCAAATCATGCATAGAAGACCATGGTTCCAACAATCTCCCCCTTTGGGTTTGATGGCAATCAGAAGAAAAATTTAATAGATCTCCATCTATGTGAAAACCAAAAAACGCCGGAATCAACCCAGCCAATACTCTAAGTCTATGTGAGCAATGCTCAGTGTAGAAAACAATAGAGGAGGCTTGAACTGGGTTCCACTGTTTTCCTTCTCATTCTTCTCATCACAGAAGTGGCCTGAATTTATTCCTTCTCCTTTCTCCCCCATTGACAATAAATCCAAAGACCAGTAAAAACAATTTCACGTTCATCTCAAACCATACTCCCCCTGGATAGTATCTCCACCATAAACCTGCATCATATCCATAAACAGATTAAAACATTTAAAAAAAATGGGGAGAGGGGTATTCTGTATCCTCCTTATGCACTGGGAGGTGGTCGAACACCGAGGTTCAACCGATTCTTCTCAAACACAGCCGCTGACAGTGGCTTTATCATGATATCAGCCACTTGATCATCTGTTCCCACATGATCCAATCTAATCATGCTTTGCTCAACTTTCTCTTTGATAAAGTGATACCTGATTTCAATGGGTTTTGTATGAGAATGATGAACATGATTCTTCGTAAGGTCAATTGTTCTCTTATTGTCACAGTAAATCACCATTGGTTGCATCACCTCATCCCCAATAGCAGTAAATTGCTACTTCATCCATATCAGTTGATTGCATGACTTTGTGGAGGAGATATACTCAGCTTCAGCAGTACTAACAGAAGTACTTTCTTGTTTCTTGCTCAACCAACCGACACAATTCTGCCCAATATAGAAAGCTCCACCACAAGTGGACTTTCTGTCTACAACATCACCAGCCCAGTCAGCATCAGAAAACGCTGATAATTCACTGTCCCTACCTGTAGCAAAAAATAACCCAAAGTTATGTGTACCTTGAATGTACCTCATGATTCTTTTTACTGCCGCCATATGTTCCTCCTTAGGATTACTCTGAAAACTGGCCGCAAGGCGTGTCTAAAAGACAATATCTAGCCTTGTCGCTGTCAGGTATAGTAGGATTCCAATGATCCTCCTGTACATGGTGGGATCAACATAGTTCCCATCGTCATTCTTTCCAAGTTTAGTTACAACTGCAATCGGAGTTGACATTGGTTTGGAGTCTTGCATATTGAACTTCTTCAACAACTCTCTTGCATATTTATTCTGAGAAATGAATGTGTATTCCTTATTTTGAATAACTTGTAGCCCCAAGAAATATGTGAGCTCCCCAATCATAGACATTTCAAATTCTGATTTCATGTGGTTGGCAAATTCATCCACTGATTTCTGCCTACTGCCACCAAATATGATGTCATCAACGTAGAACAGTAACATGAATTGATCTTTTGGAAAATTCTTCACATAGAGATTGTGATCAACTCCTCCTCTTTTGAATTCCAACTTCTTGATATATGAATCTAGCCGTGAGTACCACGCCCGTGGTGCCTGCTTCAAACCATATAGAGATTTCTTCAGTTTGCAGACCTTTGTTCCATCAGTACCCAAGACAAAGCCCACTGGTTGTTCAATGTAGACTTCTTCTTCGAGTACACCATTCAAGAATGTTGTCTTAACATCCATTTGATATACTTTATATCCTCTTTGGAGTTACATGGCAAGAAAAAGCCTGATTGACTCCAGTCTAGCCACTGGAGCAAAGGTTTCTTCAACATCAATGCCTTCAATCTGAGAGTATCCTTTACATACCAGTCGTGCCTTGTTTCTGATGAAACTTCCATGCTCATCAAACTTATTTTTGAAGATCCATTTAGTACCAATCACATTCTGACCTTCGGGTCTCTGGACAAGATCCCATGTCAGATTATTGTCAATCTGATCTAATTCATCATTCATGGCTTTCACCCAAGATTCATCATTTACATCTTCTTCGAATGAGGATGGCTCTACAACTGATAGAAATGCAGACTGCGTGTTGTTCCTCATTCTCCTTGTTTGAGTGGGTGCACTTTTGTCCCCAATTATGTTGGATGGATCAATCTCAGCTCTTCGATTTCTCCTGCGAGGTTCAGTAGCATTTTCTTCAGCCATAGTTTCTTCTTCAGATTCTTCTTCTGAGTCAACATCATGATGTGACTGCTGAGTGTTTTGAACAGATTCCTCTATTTCTGCATTTGTATCTTCTTCACGTTCACATTCTTCCTGACTTTCTATCACATCAGCATATGACGTCCTTGAAGCATTTGTGGTTTTATCTTAAATTATCTTAACATCATTGCTTTCCACAATCCTTCCCAAACGCTTGTTGAAACATTTGTAGCCTTTGCTGTTCATTGAGTAAGCGAGGAAAATTCTTTCATCTGCATTATCGCCATATTTCCCTTGATTTCCTTCATTGTTCTTGATGAAGCACTTACTTCCAAAGACACGAAAGTATTTTAGATAAGGCTTTCGTCCATGCCACAATTCATATGGTGTCTTCGTCTCACCCATATAAAGTCCTGTTCGATTCTGAATGTACACTGCAGCTTGAACAACCTCTTTCCAGTAATGTCACTGAATACGAATCTGAATCAGCATAGTTCGTGCCATGTTGTTCACCTGTCGATTCCTACGTTCAACAACTCCATTTTGTTGTGGAGTTCTCACAGTAGCTACCTCATGTTGTATCCCATGCTTCTACAGATAATTCTCAAATTCAATGGACGTGTATTCTCCTCCATTGTCAGATCGCAACACTTTGATTGTTCGTCCAGTATCATTCTCGGCGATTTGCCGATATGTTTTCATGCAGTCAAGGACTTGTCGTTTCCTGTAAATGACCATCACACATGCCATTCTACTGTAATAATCTATGAAAAGGACAAAGTACCTTTCTCCATGAGTTCTGGAAACATTTATTGGCCCAAAAACATCTGTATGAATCTGATCAAGAAGGTGTGACGCACTTTTCTTCTTTGGCTGATATGAACTACATACCAGCTTCCCACGAATACAAGCATCACAAGTTTTTTCACGCACACGCTTCAGGTTGGGAATGTCCATGAAAATTCTCAATTTTGATATTTTCTCCATGTCTTGTTGATTGATGTGTCCCAGTCTCCGATGCCAAAAATTGTTTTCTTCTTCAACAGTCATGTAACATACATTTTCTTCACTATCAACCTGATACAAGTTGCCTTCTGTTCTGCATCCCTTCATAAGTGAGTTTCCAGTCTTTCCCTTGATAGTGCAACCTTTCTGATTAAATGTGACTATAAGTCCTGAGTCACAGAGTTGACTTGTAACACCCGAGACTTTTATGTTATATAAATCATCAAAGGAATATTTTTCTACACAACACTTTCTTGGCTTGCTTTACACGCAATCGCGACCTTCCTCGATAGCTTGCGTCGTACGCAATACCGAGTTTCACTAAACAACAATATGCTATTAAAACTAGCCGTTATGAATAGTAATAACCACTTTTTGAAATTTTATAAATTTTATTTTTCAAAATGGACTTCATTTTTGGACTCAGAATATCGAAATTTGCCTAGGGTGAAATTTTGGTATTTTTCTGAAAACTTTCAATTTTTGATGAATAGTGAAACCACTAAGTGGTAGGTTAAAAACTGAATTTTGCATAAAACTTAATTTTACCGCTTCTGTGATTGGAATTTCGAAAATCCGAGAGACACGGTTAATATCAAGGACTAAAATGTGGTTCAATGAGATGAAAATAATTTTTTGGTGAATAGTAACTTTTTACTTTTTTTACCGCGGTTAATAGTAAATAGGGTAACTAAGGGTAAATATGATATTAATATTACCCTAACACATGTCCTAATTCTATTGGACAAGTGTAATTCGACCAAAAACAAACTTAGGAATAAAATATGACCATTTAGGCCCACCTGGATTAGATTAGGACATTTATTATTAATTTATTTAAAGAAGGGTTAAAATAGTTAAAATCAAAGTTTAATAAGTAAATCATTTTTAATATGGGGTTATACATAAGATAAATTCAATTGTAAATATTCATTAGAAAGCTAAAAATATTTCCTACATGATGATATTTTATTTGTAATTTTTAGACATCAAATAATGTAATTTATTTATGACACAAAGATGATGCAGTAATTATCTTATTAATGAAATATTGACATAATTGATGTTATAAACACCAAAATAAATGTAATTTGAGACTTTTTATGAATTCAACTAATTTTATAGGTTACTATGATATATTAATGTTGATTTAATCAACTTGGTTCGAACGTATAATTCTTTTATGACTTTCACAAAAATCATATATCAAATAGTGCCAAAATTGACACAAAATAGTTTTTAAATCAAATATTATATTATTAATTGTTATTTTATTCCTAAAAATCTAAGGTTTGGCCAAATGACTTAGATAAGGATATATATTTTAATAATAAACAATTTGGGGTTCGTTTGGCATGTTATAGTAAGTGTATTAACCATATAGTGAAAGAAAACAAAAAGACATGGTAAAAGTTAAATTATTTAACTTAGAGTTAAATCTAATTGATAAGGTTAAAATAATACCCTAAACTTGTCTAAATCCTATTGGTTGATAGGATTTCGACCCTTCCCCACTTTATCTTCGAAATAAGACCCTTTGGAACCATTATTAACCGATTTTGACTTTAATATAAAATAATATTTTGAGATATTCCTAAGGTGCCCCTCTCCTCCCTTATAAAAGGGCACCTCCTCCCCCTCCTCCTCACACCAATTTGATCACTCAAGCTCGGCCAACCCCTGCCATTTTCCCTTCTCCACTTCCCTAGAATAATCCTAGAGGTCCTGGTCTTCTCCAAAGACCAATCTTAGTTCCTTAAGTGGAGGATTCAAAAAGGCGTTCCAAAGAAGAGGTAATATCCATTACCGATCTTTTCAATTTCTTTCTTCTTCAAATTATTCTTCTTTAGTTGTTTCATGATAAAGTAATAACATAAGTATTACTTACATACTGATATGTTATTATAAATATGAAACAACCCTAATTCACCTTCTATCCATCCTACGGAAAAATGAAATCACCGCGCGTGCGTACGTACGGAATACCGTCTCCACGCCGTGGTGTAATCTATTTTCCACCATCACCTTACAAGGATGGTTATAATGGTGTAATGAGTTACTAAATATGATTATAATGAAGTAATATTGATACTGAAATAATATATATATACTCCAATACAATTCCACGATCATAGGAATGATATCATCACTCGTGCGTACGTACGGAATACCGTCTCCACAATGTGATGCGACTCGTTCTACATGATCTTCATTTCATAATGATTATATAAATGAATTGAATGAATGAATATGGTATATACTACACTAATACCATTCTGGAAATGAATTATCTATAACCTAAAGATAAGAATAAGAATTTATTCGACAAAACACGCATAAGAACAAAAAGTTATAAAGACCCGAGTAACAAGTAACAATGAAATATTACTAACAAGAAGCTAATAATATGACCATATATGATATCATATAAATATGTATGATTCTGGAATAAGTCAATAACATTATTTAAACCATTATACAGGAGCTTCGGACACGTACAAAGCTAATCGGACCTAAGGTAAGGGAAATATCACAATCTCATTTTTATCCGAGATTGTTTATTCGTAAGTATTTACTGGGGTGTATTTTATCATCCAAATCCATGTTTCATCAATATGTAATATTATTTCCATCCACCTACAATTGTTTAAATCCATTTTTACCCTTCGGTGAGTTTTTAGTAATATGTACGAAAGGAATCTTTTGTCGTTTTTCGTACGAGGTACTTTTTGACTTTCCGACAAAAGTACGAAGAATGTTTTTTTACTTATACGGCATGAATGGATTTTAAAAACATTATTTTCAAGAAGATTACTTTACAAGTTTTCATGTTTATTTTTAATCAACTTCTTTTAGTTTAAAATTGTATGACATGTTAAGAAAAAAAATGTTTTTGAAGTAGAAAGGATATTTTCCTCAAGAATGGAGTTCAAGTGTTTTATCAAAATTATTTTCCATCTAAGATAATATAGGGTTCTGTTTTTATCCCTATTATTACATTGATTTGATTATGTTGTGAGGGAATTATTTTTATGAATTCCTTTATCTTATATGAATTGATTTATGATGTCATGATGTTTCAAGAATCCCATTTTTGTTACATGTGTTATGCGATGATGTATGTTTTATGATTATGTGGCACACATAAGAAAGGATTCATTATAAGATGGGTGGGACCTATATCTCCCTCCAATGCATTGGGTAAAGATTTTATATCTCATGAGATAGACATGGCTGGAACGGAAGTTTATTTCGGTTCAGTGATACAGGACTGAAACGAGGAGTGAACTCGGTTTAGAAAGGGACTTTGTCCACTAAGATAGTCTTGGCAATGAGTCATGACTAACAAGAAATGATTTTCCATGATTATGTGTGCATGCCACAAAGTTTCAAGTCTTATGTTATGATTATGGGGATCTCATTTACACTTCTATGATTTATTCCATGATAAGATATTATGATCTCTTTTGCAGGTTTTGATTTTAAAAAAGATATGATATGATTTTTATTTCCTTTATTTGCCCTTGCTGAGCATTTGAGCTCACCCTTTTATGTTTTCTTTTCCCCAGGTCAGGAAGATGGATATTAAGTAGAATATGCTAAAAGGGACCCTAGATATGATGAAATAAATGGGAGACACTGTAGAAGATTTATGAACCAGTTGTTTATGTTTCCCTGTTTCTAAAGACACTATACCTATACGGTCCTTTGTGGTTTTGTCATATGTTGTAATAAGTGTGCTTTAATTTTGAAGTATTAACAATGTATGTAAAGTATGGGTCGTTATAGTTGGTATCAGAGGAAAGGTATAGTCAACCTTTGGAAACTAGGATGTGAAAGCCTTAGTAAGAACCCTAAGGATAAGTCTAAGCATAGTACACAATCTTAGTGTTTTAGAAATGGCCTCGAATAACCTAGGATAAGAACATAAGCATGAAAATTTTATTCTTGAATTATGTGGTTTCCTATTATAATTAGTGTTGATCACACTATTCTTCTTGGTTTTAGTCAATGGCTGGAACCCGAAGGAACCGTGTTAATGCGGAATGCGATGGGCAATGCAATGATTGTCCCCCTGAGCAACCAAACGATATGGGAGCTGGAATGCAAAATCTTGTAGCCATGCTCACACAACTTTCTCAAGCTATGAATCATGCAGGATTTCCAAACGAACAAAGGAGGGAGCAACATTCTGTTGAATCCTTCATGAGGCAGCGTCCACCATCTTTCAGCGGGTCTACTGATCCATTAGTTGCTGAACAATGGATTAGTACTACTGAAAAGATATTTTCAGTTCTTCAATGTTCTGAGCATGATAAAGTCATCCTAGCAGTGTATCGTTTGGAAGGAGATGCGGATCAATGGTGGAATCTTGTTAAGAATACGAGGCAAAGGGATGAAATTGAGTCTATGGAATGGGACGAGTTCAAGAACTTATTTTTCAATAAGTACTTCCCTCGTATTCTCCGAACAAAGATGGAGAAAGAGTTCCTTGAACTGAAGCAAAGGGATGATGAATCTGTTAGTACCTATGAAGCAAATTTTACAAGACTTGCAAGGTACGCTTCTGGTATTATTATCCAACCTGAGAGTAAGATCGATCGATTCTTTAGTGGCTTAAAACCAAGTCTTCGAAGGGCGTTAGCCATAAGGGACTTCAATAGCTACGAGGAAATCGTTCGATGTGCTCTCAAAGTCGAGATGGAGATTGGAGTAACCCATCAGTCACATGGGTTTGATAAGAAGAGGAAGATGGAATTCAAAGGAAACTCTAAAGAGCACACGGAAAAGAAGATGAACTTTCCCTTATGCTCAAAGTGTGGAATGAAACATGGAGGGAGTTGTCTTAATGGGACAAGTAAATGTTTTAAATGTGGAAAGGAAGGTCATCGGGCATTTGAATGCCGTGATAATGGGAAGAAGATGTCTAATGATGCAAACAAAGGAAGGGATACACAGAATGAACCTGCTACACTTCAATGTTTCAAGTGCAAGGAGATGGGGCATTATGCCAATCAATGCCCAAATCCAAGGGTTGATGATGATGGTCGACATCAACAAACTCTTAAAGCTAAAGACAAAGGAAAGTCACATGCAATTTCTATCAGCGATGTGGAGTACGATAACGATGTGGTGAAAGGTACACTTACCATCCACTCTAAAGTAGCAAATGTTTTATTTGATTCTGGATCCACCCACTCTTTTATTTCTGAAGACTTTTCTAAGGATATCACCGTACTACCTCAACAATTAGATGTTGAGTTAGCTGTGACAACACCTAATGGCACATCAATCACATCAAAAGTTTATAATTCTTCTCCGATCGAAGTTTGTGGGAAAGTGATTCCTGCAAATCTTGTGATCCTTCCTTTAGTGGAATTTGATGTGATTCTTGGCATGGATTGGCTTTCTCTACATGGAGCTCATATCAATTGCCAAAGAAGGGAAGTCACATTTCATATTCCAGATCAATCTACGATCGTATACCAATGCAAGGATGAACATAACCTTCCAGTGGAAATTTCTTCCATCTTATGGGTATTGATTTCACTAAATGAAGGTTATTTATCTCAAATGGTTGGTGAGAAACTCACGATTAAGAATATGCCCATTGTACGGGAGTTTGATGATGTCTTTCCGGAGGAATTGCCGGGACTTCCACCAAATCGTGAAGTTGAGTTTTCAATAGAACTCGTACCGGGTGCTTTGCCTATTTCAAAGACACCTTATAGAATGGCCCCAATTGAGTTGCAGGAATTGAAGAAGCAACTCCAAGAGAATCTTGATAAGGGATTCATACGCCCTAGTGCGTCACCTTGGGGAGCACCTGTTCTATTTGTTAAGAAGAAAGATGGATCAATGAGACTCTGCATTGATTATCGAGAACTTAACAAGATCACTATCAAGAACAAATATCCTCTCCCACGCATTGATGACTTATTTGACCAACTACGCGGAGCTCAATACTTTTCCAAGATTGATCTTCGTTCAGGGTATCATCAATTAAGGGTCAAAAGGGAGGATATACCAAAGACGGCTTTCCGTACAAGGTATGGACACTATGAATTTATAGTGATGCCATTTGGTCTTACTAATGCCCCTGCTATCTTCATGGATCTAATGAATAGAGTCTTTAGAGACTATCTTGATCAATTTGTAGTAGTCTTTATAGATGATATTCTTGTCTATTCAAAGATCAAGGAAGAACATGAAGATCACTTGAGAATTATATTGAAGACCCTGAGAAAGGAGAAGCTTTATGCCAAATTTACCAAGTGTGAATTTTGGCTTCAAAAAGTTGCATTTTTGGGTCATATAATCTCAAAAGAGGGGATATCTGTGGATACAGCAAAAACAGAGGTTATCGAAAGATGGTCAAGACCAACAACAGTAACTGAGATCCGAAGTTTTCTTGGTTTGGCTGGTTATTATCGACGTTTTGTAAAAGATTTTTCACGATTATCTAATCCACTCACCAAGTTGACTCGGAAAGGAGTTAAGTTTGTCTGGACAGAGGAATGTGAAGAGAATTTCAAGGAGTTGAAAAGAAGGTTATCCAGTGCACCTGTGCTCACACTGCCTTGTAGTGGAGAAAGGTTTGTGATCTACAGTGATGCATCCAAGAAGGGATTGGGGTGTGTTCTTATGCAAAATGATATGGTGATAGCTTATGCCTCACGACAGTTGAAAATCCATGAGCAAAATTACCCAACACATGATTTGGAGTTGGCTGCGGTAATCTTTGCATTAAAGATTTGGAGGCATTACCTTTATGGTGAAAGGTGTGATATTTATACTGATCATAAAAGTTTAAAGTATATTTTCACACAAAAGGAGCTGAATATGCGCCAAAGAAGATGGTTGGAGCTGATTAAGGATTATGACTGCTCAATCCATTACCACCCTGGGAAAGCAAACAAGGTGGCAGATGCGTTAAGTCGACAAGGCCATGCTAGTTTATCCATGATGAGGATCACAAAAGATCCAATATTTATGGATTTACAAAGGATGGATCTTGGAATTATAATGGAAGGGGAAAAATCTTATCTTTCTCAAATGAATGTTCAACCATCTATACATGTGAAGATTAAAGAGGCACAGAAAGAAGATGTCGAGTTACAAAAGAAGGTGAGAAATGTTCCTGAATTCAACCTTGATTGTGATGGGATAATAATGTTCAGGAATCGGGTTTGTGTTCCTCCCATCCCCGAATTAAAGAAAGAGCTGCTGGATGAGGCTCATAGTTCTTCATTCTCTATTCATCCTGGAAGCACGAAGATGTATAGGGACCTGAAAGAGTACTTCTGGTGGGATGGCATGAAAAGAGATGTTGCTGAATATGTCTCTCGATGCTTGGTTTGTCAACAAGTTAAAGCTGAGAGACAGAAGTCTAAGGGGATGTTACAACCATTACCCATACCCGAATGGAAATGGGAAAACATCACTATGGACTTTGTCACAGGACTTCCTAAAACATCCAAAGGCAATAATGCTATCTGGGTCATAGTTGATCGTCTCACAAAGTCTGCACACTTCATTCCTATCAGAGAGGATTTCTCTCTAGATCAGCTTGCCAGGATATATGTAAAGGAAGTGGTAAGATTGCATGGAGTACCACTTTCTATTATATCTGATCGAGATCCGAGATTTACCTCGAAGTTCTGGCGAAGTCTTCAGCATACTCTGGATACAGAGTTGAGTTTCAGCACTGCTTATCATCCCCAGACAGACGGTCAGTCTGAGAGAACAATTCAAACCCTAGAAGATATGTTGAGAGCTTGCTCTATGGATTTCAAAGGAGGTTGGGATCAACACCTACCTTTGGTGGAATTTTCTTATAATAATAGCTTTCACTCCAGTATTCAGATGGCTCCTTATGAAGCTCTCTATGGAAAGAAATGCAGGACTCCAACTTGCTGGGATGAAGTTGGGGAAAGAAAGCTATTAGGACCTGATCTCGTTGATGAAATGGCAGAAAAGGTCAGATCTATTCAACAACACATAAGAGCAGCTCAGAGTCGACAGAAAAGCTATGCCGACAACCGAAGAAAAGACCTAGAGTTTGAAGTGGGTGATAAAGTGTTCTTACGAATATCTCCCTGGAAGAGGGTTATGAGATTTGGAAAGAAGGGGAAGTTGAGCCCTAGATATATCGGTCCTTTCGAAATATTGGATCGTGTTGGGAAGGTAGCTTACCGATTCGCGCTTCCACCGAATCTCTCTCATGTTCACGATGTGTTTCATGTATCTCTCCTGAGAAAGTACATACCAGATCCTTCACATGTACTCAGCTCAGAAGTTGTACCGCTGGAGCAAGATCTTTCTTATGAAGAACAGCCGATAGAGATTCTGGATCGTAGCGAAAAAGTCCTACGAAACAAGACCACTCGCTTGGTGAAAGTTTTATGGAGAAACCACCAACTTGAAGAAGCTACATGGGAGCTTGAGGATATGATGAGGGAGAAGTATCCTCATTTGTTTGTTGCAAAGTGACGAATTTCGAGGGTGAAATTCTTTTTAAGGGGGGTAGAATGTAACACCCGAGACATTTATGTTATATAAATCATCAAAGGAATCTTTTTCTACACAACACTTTCTTGGCTTGCTTTACACGCAATCGCGACCTTCCTCGATAGCTTGCGTCGTACGCCATACCGAGTTTCACTAAACAACAATATGCTATTAAAACTAGCCGTTATGAATAGTAATAACCACTTTTTGAAATTTTATAAATTTTATTTTTCAAAATGGACTTCATTTTTGGACTCAGAATATCGAAATTAGCCTAGGGTGAAATTTTGGTATTTTTCTGAAAACTTTCAATTTTTGATGAATAGTGAAACCACTAAGTGGTAGGTTAAAAACTGAATTTTGCATAAAACTTAATTTTACCGCTTCTGTGATTGGAATTTCGAAAATCCGAGAGACACGGTTAATATCAAGGACTAAAATGTGGTTCAATGAGATGAAAATAATTTTTTGGTGAATAGTAACTTTTTACTTTTTTTACCGCGGTTAATAGTAAATAGGGTAACTAAGGGTAAATATGATATTAATATTACCCTAACACATGTCCTAATTCTATTGGACAAGTGTAATTCGACCAAAAACAAACTTAGGAATAAAATATGACCATTTAGGCCCACTTGGATTAGATTAGGACATTTATTATTAATTTATTTAAAGAAGGGTTAAAATAGTTAAAATCAAAGTTTAATAAGTAAATCATTTTTAATATGGGGTTATACATAAGATAAATTCAATTGTAAATATTCATTAGAAAGCTAAAAAGATTTCCTACATGATGATATTTTATTTGTAATTGTTAGACATCAAATAATGTAATTTATTTATGACACAATGATGATGCAGTAATTATCTTATTAATGAAATATTGACATAATTGATGTTATAAACACCGAAATATATGTAATTTGAGACTTTTTATGAATTCAACTAATTTTATAGGTTACTATGATATATTAATGTTGATTTAATCAACTTGGTTCGAACATATAATTCTTTTATGACTTTCACAAAAATCATATATCAAATAGTGCCAAAATTGACACAAAATAGTTTTTAAATCAAATATTATATTATTAATTGTTATTTTATTCCTAAAAATCTAAGGTTCGGCCAAATGACTTAGATAAGGATATATATTTTAATAATAAACAATTTGGGGTTCTTTTGGCATGTTATAGTAAGTGTATTAACCATATAGTGAAAGAAAACAAAAAGACATGGTAAAAGTTAAATTATTTAACTTAGAGTTAAATCTAATTGATAAGGTTAAAATAATACCCTAAACTTGTCTAAATCCTATTGGTTGATAGGATGTCGACCCTTCCCCACTTTATCTTCGAAATAAGACCCTTTGGAACCATTATAAACCGATTTTGACTTTAATATAAAATAATATTTTGAGATATTCCTAAGGTGCCCCTCTCCTCCCTTATAAAAGGGCACCTCCTCCCCCTCCTCCTCACACCAATTTGAGCACTCAAGCTCGGCCAACCCCTGCCATTTTCCCTTCTCCACTTCCCTAGAATAATCCTAGAGGTCCTGGTCTTCTCCAAAGACCAATCTTAGTTCCTTAAGTGGAGGATTCAAAAAGGCGTTCCAAAGAAGAGGTAATATCCATTACCGATCTTTTCAATTTCTTTCTTCTTCAACTTCTTCTTCTTTAGTTGTTTCATGATAAAGTAATAACATCAGTATTACTTACATACTGATATGTTATAATAAATATGAAACAACCCTAATTCACCTTCTATCCATCCTACGGAAAAATGAAATCACCGCGCGTGCGTACGTACGGAATACCGTCTCCACGCCGTGGTGTAATCTATTTTCCACCATCACCTTACAAGGATGGTTATAATGGTGTAATGAGTAACTAAATATGATTATTATGATGTAATATTGATACTGAAATAATATATATATATACTCCAATACAATTCCACGATCATAGGAATGATATCATCACTCGTGCGTACGTACGGAATACCGTCTCCACAATGTGATGCGACTCGTTCTACATGATCTTCATTTCATAATGATTATATAAATGAATTGAATGAATGAATATGGTATATACTATACGAATACCATTCTGGAAATGAATTATCTATAACCTAAAGATAAGAATAAGAATTTATTCGACAAAACAGACATAAGAACAAAAAGTTATAAAGACCCGAGTAACAAGTAACAATGAAATATTACTAACAAGAAGCTAATAATATGACCATATATGATATCATATAAATATGTATGATTCTGGAATAAGTCAATAACATTATTTAAACCATTATACAGGAGCTTCGGACACGTACAAAGCTAATCGGACCTAAGGTAAGGGAAATATCACAATCTCATTTTTATCCGAGATTGTTTATTCGTAAGTATTTACTGGGGTGTATTTTATCATCCAAATCCATGTTTCATCAATATGTAATATTATTTCCATCCACCTACAATTGTTTAAATCCATTTTTACCCTTCGGTGAGTTTTTAGTAATATGTACGAAAGGAATCTTTTGTCGTTTTTCGTACGAGGTACTTTTTGACTTTCCGACAAAAGTACGAAGAATGTTTTTTTTACTTATACGGCATGAATGGATTTTTAAAACATTATTTTCAAGAAGATTACTTTACAAGTTTTCATGTTTATTTTTAATCAACTTCTTTTAGTTTAAAATTGTATGACATGTTAAGAAAAGAAAATGTTTTTGAAGTAGAAAGGATATTTTCCTCAAGAATGGAGTTCAAGTGTTTTATCAAAATTATTTTCCATCTAAGATAATATAGGGTTCTGTTTTTATCCCTATTATTACATTGATTTGATTATGTTGTGAGGGAATTATTTTTATGAATTCCTTTATCTTATATGAATTGATTTATGATGTCATGATGTTTCAAGAATCCCATTTTTGTTACATGTGTTATGCGATGATGTATGTTTTATGATTATGTGGCACACATAAGAAAGGATTCATTATAAGATGGGTGGGACCTATATCTCCCTCCAATGCATTGGGTAAAGATTTTATATCTCATGAGATAGACATGGCTGGAACGGAAGTTTATTTCGGTTCAGTGATACAGGACTGAAACGAGGAGTGAACTCGGTTCAGAAAGGGACTTTGTCCACTAAGATAGTCTTGGCAATGAGTCATGACTAACAAGAAATGATTTTCCATGATTATGTGTGCATGCCACAAAGTTTCAAGTCTTATGTTATGATTATGGGGATCTCATTTACACTTCTATGATTTATTCCATGATAAGATATTATGATCTCTTTTGCAGGTTTTGATTTTAAAAAAGATATGATATGATTTTTATTTCCTTTATTTTCCCTTGCTGAGCATTTGAGCTCACCCTTTTATGTTTTCTTTTCCCCAGGTCAGGAAGATGGATATTAAGTAGAATATGCTAAAAGGGACCCTAGATATGATGAAATAATTGGGAGACACTGTAGAAGATTTATGAACCAGTTGTTTATGTTTCCCAGTTTCTAAAGACACTATACCTATACGGTCCTTTGTGGTTTTGTCATATGTTGTAATAAGTGTGCTTCAATTTTGAAGTATTAACAATGTATGTAAAGTATGGGTCGTTATAGTTGGTATCAGAGGAAAGGTATAGTCAACCTTTGGAAACTAGGATGTGAAAGCCTTAGTAAGAACCCTAAGGATAAGTCTAAGCATAGTACACAATCTTAGTGTTTTAGAAATGGCCTCGAATAACCTAGGATAAGACCATAAGCATGAAAATTTTATTCTTGAATTATGTGGTTTCCTATTATAATTAGTGTTGCTCACACTATTCTTCTTGGTTTTAGTCAATGGCTGGAACCCGAAGGAACCGTGTTAATGAGGAATGCGATGGGCAATGCAATGATTGTCCCCCTGAGCAACCAAACGATATGGGAGCTGGAATGCAAAATCTTGTAGCCATGCTCACACAACTTTCTCAAGCTATGAATCATGCAGGATTTCCAAATGAACAAAGGAGGGAGCAACATTCTGTTGAATCCTTCATGAGGCAGCGTCCACCATCTTTCAGCGGGTCTACTGATCCATTAGTTGCTGAACAATGGATTAGTACTACTGAAAAGATATTTTCAGTTCTTCAATGTTCTGAGCATGATAAAGTCATCCTAGCAGTGTATCGTTTGGAAGGAGATGCGGATCAATGGTGGAATCTTGTTAAGAATACGAGGCAAAGGGGTGAAATTGAGTCTATGGAATGGGACGAGTTCAAGAACTTATTTTTCAATAAGTACTTCCCTCGTATTCTCCGAACAAATATGGAGAAAGAGTTCCTTGAACTGAAGCAAAGGGATGATGAATCTGTTAGTACCTATGAAACAAATTTTACAAGACTTGCAAGGTACGCTTCTGGTATTATTATCCAACCTGAGAGTAAGATCGATCGATTCTTTAGTGGCTTAAAACCAAGTCTTCGAAGGGCATTATCCATAAGGGACTTCAATAGCTACGAGGAAATCGTTCGATGTGCTCTCAAAGTCGAGATGGAGATTGGAGTAACCCATCAGTCACATGGGTTTGATTAGAAGAGGAAGATGGAATTCAAAGGAAACTCTAAAGAGCACACGGAAAAGAAGATGAACTTTCCCTTATGCTCAAAGTGTGGAAAGAAACATGGAGGGAGTTGTCTTAAAGGGACAAGTAAATGTTTTAAATGTGGAAAGGAAGGTCATCGGGCATTTGAATGCCGTGATAATGGGAAGAAGATGTCTAATGATGCAAACAAAGGAAGGGATACACAGAATGAACCTGCTACACTTCAATGTTTCAAGTGCAAGGAGATGGGGCATTATGCCAATCAATGCCCAAATCCAAGGGTTGATGATGATGGTCGACATCAACAAACTCTTAAAGCTAAAGACAAAGGAAAGTCACATGCAATTTCTATCAGCGATGTGGAGTACGATAACGATGTGGTGAAAGGTACACTTACCATCCACTCTAAAGTAGCAAATGTTTTATTTGATTCTGGATCCACCCACTCTTTTATTTCTGAAGACTTTTCTAAGGATATCACCGTACTACCTCAACAATTAGATGTTGAGTTAGCTGTGACAACACCTAATGGCACATCAATCGCATCAAAAGTTTATAATTCTTCTCCGATCGAAGTTTGTGGGAAAGTGATTCCTGCAAATCTTGTGATCCTTCCTTTAGTGGAATTTGATGTGATTCTTGGCATGGATTGGCTTTCTCTACATGGAGCTCATATCAATTGCCAAAGAAGGGAAGTCACATTTCATATTCCAGATCAATCTACGATCGTATACCAATGCAAGGATGAACATAACCTTCCAGTGGAAATTTCTTCCATCTTATGGGTATTGATTCCACTAAATGAAGGTTATTTATCTCAAATGGTTGGTGAGAAACTCACGATTAAGAATATGCCCATTGTACGGGAGTTTGATGATGTCTTTCCGGAGGAATTTCCGGGTCTTCCACCAAATCGTGAAGTTGAGTTTTCAATAGAACTCGTACCGGGTGCTTTGCCTATTTCAAAGACACCTTATAGAATGGCCCCAATTGAGTTGCAGGAATTGAAGAAGCAACTCCAAGAGAATCTTGATAAGGGATTCATACGCCCTAGTGCGTCACCTTGGGGAGCACCTGTTCTATTTGTTAAGAAGAAAGATGGATCAATGAGACTCTGCATTGATTATCGAGAACTTAACAAGATCACTATCAAGAACAAATATCCTCTCCCACGCATTGATGACTTATTTGACCAACTACGCGGAGCTCAATACTTTTCCAAGATTGATCTTCGTTCAGGGTATCATCAATTAAGGGTCAAAAGGGAGGATATACCAAAGACGGCTTTCCGTACAAGGTATGGACACTATGAATTTATAGTGATGCCATTTGGTCTTACTAATGCCCCTGCTATCTTCATGGATCTAATGAATAGAGTCTTTAGAGACTATCTTGATCAATTTGTAGTAGTCTTTATAGATGATATTCTTGTCTATTCAAAGAGCAAGGAAGAACATGAAGATCAATTGAGAATTATATTGAAGACCATGAGAAAGGAGAAGCTTTATGCCAAATTTACCAAGTGTGAATTTTGGCTTCAAAAAGTTGCATTTTTGGGTCATATAATCTCAAAAGAGGGGATATCTGTGGATCCAGCAAAAACAGAGGTTATCGAAAGATGGTCAAGACCAACAACAGTAACTGAGATCCGAAGTTTTCTTGGTTTGGCTGGTTATTATCGACGTTTTGTAAAAGATTTTTCACGATTATCTAATCCACTCACCAAGTTGACTCGGAAAGGAGTTAAGTTTGTCTGGACAGAGGAATGTGAAGAGAATTTCAAGGAGTTGAAAAGAAGGTTATCCAGTGCACATGTGCTCACACTGCCTTGTAGTGGAGAAAGGTTTGTGATCTACAGTGATGCATCCAAGAAGGGATTGGGGTGTGTTCTTATGCAAAATGATATGGTGATAGCTTATGCCTCACGACAGTTGAAAATCCATGAGCAAAATTACCCAACACATGATTTGGAGTTGGCTGCTGTAATCTTTGCATTAAAGATTTGGAGGCATTACCTTTATGGTGAAAGGTGTGATATTTATACTGATCATAAAAGTTTAAAGTATATTTTCACACAAAAGGAGCTGAATATGCGCCAAAGAAGATGGTTGGAGCTGATTAAGGATTATGACTGCTCAATCCATTACCACCCTGGGAAAGCAAACAAGGTGGCAGATGCGTTAAGTCGACAAGACCATGCTAGTTTATCCATGATGAGGATCACAAAAGATCCAATATTTATGGATTTACAAAGGATGGATCTTGGAATTATAATGGAAGGGGAAAAATCTTATCTTTCTCAAATGAATGTTCAACCATCTATACATGTGAAGATTAAAGAGGCACAGAAAGAAGATGTCGAGTTACAAAAGAAGGTGAGAAATGTTCCTGAATTCAACCTTGATTGTGATGGGATAATAATGTTCAGGAATCGGGTTTGTGTTCCTCCCATCCCCGAATTAAGGAAAGAGCTGCTGGATGAGGCTCATAGTTCTTCATTCTCTATTCATCCTGGAAGCACGAAGATGTATAGGGACCTGAAAGAGTACTTCTGGTGGGATGGCATGAAAAGAGATGTTTCTGAATATGTCTCTCGATGCTTGGTTTGTCAACAAGTTAAAGCTGAGAGACAGAAGTCTAATGGGATGTTACAACCATTACCCATACCCGAATGGAAATGGGAAAACATCACTATGGACTTTGTCACAGGACTTCCTAAAACATCCAAAGGCAATAATGCAATATGGGTCATAGTTGATCGTCTCACAAAGTCTGCACACTTCATTCCTATTAGAGAGGATTTCTCTCTAGATCAGCTTGCCAGGATATATGTAAAGGAAGTGGTAAGATTGCATGGAGTACCACTTTCTATTATATCTGATCGAGATCCGAGATTTACCTCGAAGTTCTGGCGAAGTCTTCAGCATACTCTGGATACAGAGTTGAGTTTCAGCACTGTTTATCATCCCCAGACAGACGGTCAGTCTGAGAGAACAATTCAAACCCTAGAAGATATGTTGAGAGCTTGCTCTATGGATTTCAAAGGAGGTTGGGATCAACACCTACCTTTGGTGGAATTTTCTTATAATAATAGCTTTCACTCCAGTATTCAGATGGCTCCTTATGAAGCTCTCTATGGAAAGAAATGCAGGACTCCAACTTGCTGGGATGAAGTTGGGGAAAGAAAGCTATTAGGACCTGATCTCGTTGATGAAATGGCAGAAAAGGTCAGATCTATTCAACAACACATAAGAGCAGCTCATAGTCGACAGAAAAGATATGCCGACAACCGAAGAAAAGACCAAGAGTTTGAAGTGGGTGATAAAGTGTTCTTACGAATATCTCCCTGGAAGAGGGTTATGAGATTTGGAAAGAAGGGGAAGTTGAGCCCTAGATATATCGGTCCTTTCAAAATATTGGATCGTGTTGGGAAGGTAGCTTACCGATTGGCGCTTCCACCGAATCTCTCTCAAGTTCACGATGTGTTCCATGTATCTCTCCTGAGAAAGTACATACCAGATCCTTCACATGTACTCATCTCAGAAGTTGTACCGCTGGAGCAAGATCTTTCTTATGAAGAACAGCCGATAGAGATTCTGGATCGTAGCGAAAAAGTCCTACGAAACAAGACCACTCGCTTGGTGAAAGTTTTATGGAGAAACCACCAACTTGAAGAAGCTACATGGGAGCTTGAGGATATGATGAGGGAGAAGTATCCTCATTTGTTTGTTGCAAAGTGACGAATTTCGAGGGCGAAATTCTTTTTAAGGGGGGTAGAATGTAACACCCGAGACATTTATGTTATATAAATCATCAAAGGAATCTTTTTCTACACAACACTTTCTTGGCTTGCTTTACACGCAATCACGACCTTCCTCGATAGCTTGCGTCGTACGCAATACCGAGTTTCACTAAACAACAATATGCTATTAAAACTAGCCGTTATGAATAGTAATAACCACTTTTTGAAATTTTATAAATTTTATTTTTCAAAATGGACTTCATTTTTGGACTCAGAATATCGAAATTAGCCTAGGGTGAAATTTTGGTATTTTTCTGAAAACTTTCAATTTTTGATGAATAGTGAAACCACTAAGTGGTAGGTTAAAAACTGAATTTTGCATAAAACTTAATTTTACCGCTTCTGTGATTGGAATTTCGAAAATCCTAGAGACACGGTTAATATCAAGGACTAAAATGTGGTTCAATGAGATGAAAATAATTTTTTGGTGAATAGTAACTTTTTACTTTTTTTACCGTGGTTAATAGTAAATAGGGTAACTAAGGGTAAATATGATATTAATATTACCCTAACACATGTCCTAATTCTATTGGACAAGTGTAATTCGACCAAAAACAAACTTAGGAATAAAATATGACCATTTAGGCCCACTTGGATTAGATTAGGACATTTATTATTAATTTATTTAAAGAAGGGTTAAAATAGTTAAAATCAAAGTTTAATAAGTAAATCATTTTTAATATGGGGTTATACATAAGATAAATTCAATTGTAAATATGCATTAGAAAGATAAAAAGATTTCCTACATGATGATATTTTATTTGTAATTTTTAGACATCAAATGATGTAATTTATTTATGACACAAAGATGATGCAGTAATTATCTTTTTAATGAAATATTGACATAATTGATGTTATAAACACCAAAATAAATGTAATTTGAGACTTTTTATGAATTAAACTAATTTTATAGGTTACTATGATATATTAATGTTGATTTAATCAACTTGGTTCGAACATATAATTCTTTTATGACTTTCACAAAAATCATATATCAAATAGTGCCAAAATTGACACAAAATAGTTTTTAAATCAAATATTATATTATTAATTGTTATTTTATTCCTAAAAATCTAAGGTTCGGCCAAATGACTTAGATAAGGATATATATTTTAATAATAAACAATTTGGGGTTCGTTTGGCATGTTATAGTAAGTGTATTAACCATATAGAGAAAGAAAACAAAAAGACATGGTAAAAGTTAAATTATTTAACTTAGAGTTAAATCTAATTGATATGGTTAAAATAATACCCTAAACTTGTCTAAATCCTATTGGTTGATAGGATTTCGACCCTTCCCCACTTTATCTTCGAAATAAGACCCTTTTGAACCATTATAAACTGATTTTGACTTTAATATAAAATAATATTTTGAGATATTCCTAAGGTGCCCCTCTCCTCCCTTATAAAAGGGCACCTCCTCCCCCTCCTCCTCACACCAATTTGAGCACTCAAGCTCGGCCAACCCCTGCCATTTTCCTTTCTCCACTTCCCTAGAATAATCCTAGAGGTCCTGGTCTTCTCCAAAGACCAATCTTAGTTCCTTAAGTGGAGGATTCAAAAAGGCGTTCCAAAGAAGAGGTAATATCCATTACGGATCTTTTCAATTTCTTTCTTCTTCAACTTCTTCTTCTTTAGTTGTTTCATGATAAAGTAATAACATCAGTATTACTTACATACTGATATGTTATTATAAATATAAAACAACCCTAATTCACCTTCTATCCATCCTACGGAAAAATGAAATCACCGCGCGTGCGTACGTACGGAATACCGTCTCCACGCCGTAGTGTAATCTATTTTCCACCATCACCTTACAAGGATGGTTATAATGGTGTAATGAGTAACTAAATATGATTATTATGAAGTAATATTGATACTGAAATAATATATATATACTCCAATACAATTCCACGATCATAGGAATGATATCATCACTCGTGCGTACGTACGGAATACCGTCTCCACAATGTGATGCGACTCGTTCTACATGATCTTCATTTCATAATGATTATATAAATGAATTGAATGAATGAATATGGTATATACTACACGAATACCATTCTGGAAATGAATTATCTATAACCTAAAGATAAGAATAAGAATTTATTCGACAAAACACGCATAAGAACAAAAAGTTATAAAGACCCGAGTAACAAGTAACAATGAAATATTACTAACAAGAAGCTAATAATATGACCATATATGATATCATATAAATATGTATGATTCTGGAATAAGTCAATAACATTATTTAAACCATTATACAGGAGCTTCGGACACGTACAAAGCTAATCGGACCTAACGTAAGGGAAATATCACAATCTCATTTTTATCCGAGATTGTTTATTCGTAAGTATTTACTGGGGTGTATTTTATCATCCAAATCCATGTTTCATCAATATGTAATATTATTTCCATCCACCTACAATTGTTTAAATCCATTTTTACCCTTCGGTGAGTTTTTAGTAATATGTACGAAAGGAATCTTTTGTCGTTTTTCGTACGAGGTACTTTTTGACTTTCCGACAAAAGTACGAAGAATGTTTTTTTTACTTATACGGCATGAATGGATTTTTAAAACATTATTTTCAAGAAGATTACTTTACAAGTTTTCATGTTTATTTTTAATCAACTTCTTTTAGTTTAAAATTGTATGACATGTTAAGAAAAGAAAATGTTTTTGAAGTAGAAAGGATATTTTCCTCAAGAATGGAGTTCAAGTGTTTTATCAAAATTATTTTCCATCTAAGATAATATAGGGTTCTGTTTTTATCCCTATTATTACATTGATTTGATTATGTTGTGAGGGAATTATTTTTATGAATTCCTTTATCTTATATGAATTGATTTATGATGTCATGATGTTTCAAGAATCCCATTATTGTTACATGTGTTATGCGATGATGTATGTTTTATGATTATGTGGCACACATAAGAAAGGATTCATTATAAGATGGGTGGGACCTATATCTCCCTCCAATGCATTGGGTAAAGATTTTATATCTCATGAGATAGACATGGCTGGAACGGAAGGTTATTTCGGTTCAGTGATACAGGACTGAAACGAGGAGTGAACTCGGTTCAGAAAGGGACTTTGTCCACTAAGATAGTCTTGGCAATGAGTCATGACTAACAAGAAATGATTTTCCATGATTATGTGTGCATGACACAAAGTTTCAAGTCTTATGTTATGATTATGGGGATCTCATTTTCACTTCTATGATTTATTCCATGATAAGATATTATGATCTCTTTTGCAGGTTTTGATTTTAAAAAAGATATGATATGATTTTTATTTCCTTTATTTTCCCTTGCTGAGCATTTGAGCTCACCCTTTTATGTTTTCTTTTCCCCAGGTCAGGAAGATGGATATTAAGTAGAATATGCTAAAAGGGACCCTAGATATGATGAAATAAATGGGAGACACTGTAGAAGATTTATGAACCAGTTGTTTATGTTTCCCAGTTTCTAAAGACACTATACCTATACGGTCCTTTGTGGTTTTGTCATATGTTGTAATAAGTGTGCTTCAATTTTGAAGTATTAACAATATATGTAAAGTATGGTTCGTTATATGACTCACACTGAGGAGATTATGACATAGGCCATCTACGTAAAGGACTTCAGTCTTCATTAGTTTTCCGTTAGCTAATTCTGTACTTCCACTCCCTTTGATTTTCATAGCCCCATCATTACCAAATCTTACTATACCATCGACATTCCTTATGATATTCGTTAGTAGGCCGACATTACCTGTCATTTGAGATGAACAACCGCTATCCAGAATCTAGGTACTGTTGTTCTTTGTAGCTTTGAGGGCCACCACTGCAAGGTTGGATTTCTCAATCTTATTCTTTTCCTTCCACGATACATTACATCGAGTATAAAGAACCGATGGTCTTTAAATTATCTCTTCCATATACCTAGGTTCTTCATAGTCAAAGTCTTCTTTGAGAGGTGAAAACCTGTTTGAAAGAGCAACACTGTCTTGCTGACGAGACTTGACTTGTCTTGAACTTCTATATGAGGTGTTCATGTCCCTTCTCTGCCTGCAATTAGCTGCCATATGACCAAAGTTAGAACAACAAAAACAATATCCATAGAAATTATTTCTTCTATAAGAATTAGGATATGATGTTGTTCTCCTTTTTTGAGCTTCTATATCTTCTCCATTCAGATAGCTTCTTGCCTCTTCACAATATGACATGGTATGGCCCGGATAGCCACAGAACTGACACTTCATGAGAGGAAATGTCTTCTCACTTGAATTTCTCCTCAAACCTTCTTCCTTGGGAGAATAGTAAGACTGTCTGTCATTTATGAATGTTTGAGGATAATTTTTTGGTCCCCTTTTAGTTTGGATTGAGGGTTCCTTTTTCGGTACTCTAGGAAACGTTTCAACATGTTCAACTTTCATATTATCTTTCTTTTGGATCTTTTCACTTCCAGCAGTTGATGTCTCAGCCTCACAGCCAATTCCACTCTTTCCCATGGAAGCGGGTCTTTGATCACTCAAGATTTTTCCAACCCCATCAGAACCACACTTTCCTCTTTCTGGTAATTCTGCATCTGAGAATCTTCCAAACTGTATTTTCTTCCTCGATTCTTTTTGAACTGATTCAGTCTCTAGTTTACTCCTTAGAGTAACTACTTCCTCCTCAAGACCATCAACAGTCTTGGATTTTTCATCCAGTCTAGAGGTGAGGTCATTGATGATCATTTCCTGCTCTTCAATTCTCAGCTTCAGATCAACTACATCATCATTAATTTAAATTATTTTAGATTGTACCTTCACAAATTCTTTCAGTCGTTCAATTTCAGCTTCAAGTTGATCAATGTATTCAGTCGATTCTTCTAAAATTTATTTCCACTTATTACAGCTCTTACATTTAATCTTGAGCTTACTAACCGCATCCTTAAGTTGCATCACAGGATCTACACAAGTTCTCAGTTGTTTTTCTCCTTTAGTATCTTCTGGCTTTTCAACAGTGGCCATCATAGAAGCATGGTTCCCAGTTTTGAAATCTGGTTCTTCTTCATCACAGAATTCATTATCATCTTCTTCCTCTTCACAGAAAAAACTCTTCCTTTGCATTTTCTTACCATATTTGAAGTCTCCCTTTTTGAAGAACCTTCTCTGAGGCTTCTTGAAGTTTTCATCCTCACTATCTACATCATTGATCATTTTTAAACACTAAGAGGCAATGTGCCCAACTTTTCCACAACGGAAACACACGAGAGGTAACTTCCCTTTGAATTTCCCTTTCCCCTACTGGAACTTCTTTGCAATGAGAGAAAGCATTTCTTTTTCTTCGTCATCTTCACCGCTACCATCCTTTGATATTTTCAGTTTATCCATGGCCTTGAATGCCATTTCCTTGCTCACCCGAGTCGTAGCATCTTCAGGTTTGACTCTCATTTCATATGTTACCAAACTGCTCAGTAGATCATCTAGAGAAAGTTTGGAAAGATATCTTTCCTCAAGGGCTGACACCTTCGCATTATAAAGAGGTGGAAGTCTTCCAAATATTTTCATTACAATGTCAATGTCTTTTATTTCTTCTCCTAGACCCCGAATAGCTCCAACCACTTCAGTAATTCGATTGAAGAAAGAGTCTGCATTCTCGTCTGGATGCATCTTCAGATCATTAAACCGATTGTGCAGCAATTGTAGTTTCGCCTACTTCACTTTGCTATCACCGTCATAAATATTATCAAGTTTATCCCACATGGAATTTGCTGAGGTGCAATTCATTACCTTTAGGTAGATCTGATCAGAAATGGATGTAGTGAGTGCATTCTGTGCTTTAGTATCTAGATCAAGAAGTTTCCTATCAATTTCAGTCATAGAAAGGCATGTTGGATCAGTGAATTGTATTCCTTGCACAGTAGAAAAAATAACTTCCATTCCAAGAGATCTCAGATGAGATCTCATTCTATTCTTCCAGATCTGGAAATTGCTTCCATCGAAGGGAGGGACTCCCCTGACATTGACCGTGTTTTCCATGACGAAAAACAAAGTCAGATTCAACACCAGCAACCGTTACCCTCTGATACCACTTGAAGGACCCTGGGACACCCTGAGTGGGGAGGGGTGAATCAGGGTGACAACTTTTTCTTCTTAAAGTTGTGGATCTTGTTCCCACGTTGGTAGGAACATTTTAAAACTATAATATGAAAAAGATCAAAAAGAGAACATGCACATACACAGAGAAGACATAGCCATTTTTTACTTGGTTCACCACTAAGGGCTACGTCCAAGGAGCATACGCCGACAAGTTGTCGGTCATACCAAAAACCACTAAGCTTCACTAGCAGGAGATTACAATTGTTCGGGCACAATCAATCTGTCCCAGGATCACTTCCTTTACAAAGGTTCTGAGATAGCTCATTGCTTCCCTTAGGTCACTCCCTTTGACTCCCCCTGGCTCACTATAGTTGGTGAAGTCACACTCATTTTATAGACGTGACGGTCTCTTCAATAGATTTGCATTGAAGTATTTGTCTCCTGTTCAGCATGAGACTTTTCTTGCATCAGAGTCCTATTTTTAATGATCTGTTAAGATCCAAATTCCAACCACTGATGAATACCCCCTTTTCCCTTGTCCATAGGGCAAACAACCTTTAGAAAAGGCCTTCACAAAGTACCCTACTTCGCGAGGGTCCCAAAATTGCAAATCTCAAACAAGCCTTCGCGGAGCCCCTGCCATTTTGCGAAGCTCAATCGCGAAGCTCAATCGCGAAGCACTCTCGTGATGCTCTAGCCTTCACAATGCTTGGATATCGTGAAGCTCCTGCCTCTTCGCGAAGCTCACTAAGCCAACGCGAGGTGCACGTCTTTCGCGGAGCTAGAATAGCCGCCGCGAAGCTCCTCTTTCACGAAGCACGCTGCCTTCGCGAGAGACCTTTGCGATCCGAGAGTAAAGGAATTTCTCTGAAATTCTCTCTCTACTTATCTTTAGGGGGTCGGACTCTATTTACAGGCTATTTCACGGACCCTTGACCCTTCCGCGCGAAGTAAGTGCCATGTCAGCTCAAATCGCGAAACTCCGAAGATCCTGCCGGAATTCTGTCCAAATCATGAAGCACCACGGAAATTTTCCGTTCGCGGAGCTTGACGTAATCACGAAGAATCACCATCAACATTCCTTCATGCATTCACCACGAAGCTCCCTCGCAAAGCCCCTATCCACCGTGATGCGCTTCAGCCTCTGTCGTTCGCGAAGCTTGACGTAATCGCGAAGACTCACCGCCTCCATTATTCTGGTCTTCGCGATTTCCAAACCATGAATCCTATCTTCGCGAAATTCATTCCTTTTCCATATTAAATCATGATATTTATGGAAATCCTATTTTCGCGATGCTCACCAAATTCCAAATTCTGGACCCCAAAAATTTGGCAAACACTGGGAAACAACACCACCTTCAATACTGTTGTTTTCATGAACGGTATGATCTCTTTGCTGGTACATGATCCGAACTTCCATTGATGATTTACAACAAACACAAACCACACTCCAAATCATGCATAGAAGACCATGGTTCCAACAGTAACCCATCTCAATCATGAGTAAACAAAAATATTATGAAATCAACAGATAAACACTACCCAGGTATATGCCCATACATAGTCATAAGTTATCTAGTGACCCATCCCAATCACGAGGAAACACAAAGATCAAAGACTCAGCTCAAACCAGGATTTTCATTATCGAAACCGTAACTGCTGAAGAGCCCCGTCTATAGAGTGTATAGTGGTCCTGTCATGACTCTGAGGTACTGATCATTAACCTAAGACTGCTGAGGTACTCCTCCTGTCGAGTACCGTGGGTCAGCCACCCAAACACAGGAGTGCTTCCCACCGGGGTATGCCACCCAAACACAGTAGTGCACACCCCCTAATAGCATGTAGAGGTACTCTCCGGACGAGTACCGCGAGTCTGCACTGTCACACAGGTAGTGCTCCATCCGCCATGGGTCTGCACCCATACAATGTAGTGCTCTGTCCACTGGGCTAGTTGACTCACTCCAAGTCGAGTCGTTCAAGTAGTCGTCAGGTCTCAGCCGGCTACATGGTCTACATACTCCGAATGCTCATCTCTTGGAGGGTCCGCTCCACGAGCTACAGGTCGATACTCCAAGTATCTCAAAGTCCCACGAAGAAGTATCTCAAAGGACTGCCTCGTCATAGGGGTATCAATGCAACAGACGACGCATCAATCGGACACCTGGTTGTGAGTTATTAGCCTTTTCGTCCCAGGCGCCCGGTTGGTTTCGTGTACGAACCAACCCGGCCGTATATCAACTGTACCCCGAACTCTCATAGGGTATACTCAAAGGGAACATTTCTCAACAAGATCATCAACACCGCTGACGGTTCGTCAAACGAACATCCAGTCTGAAAGATATCAGCTTTTCCGTTTCAAGGGCCCGATTGGATTTCAGGTACAATCCAACCCGACCATATTCCAACAACGTCCAAACCTCACGATAATTATACCAAAAGTTCCATATCATCAAGTGGAATCCAACAAAGTTGATGACACGTCAATAAGATATCCGGAGCTCATGTTATAAGCATTTCTACTCTGATGGCTCAGATGGATTCATGTTCGATCCAACCCATCCGTACTTCAAATGACACCAGTTAACCAAACCGGTCACACCATTGAGATCCATACTGAAAAACACATGAGATGGACTACCCATTGGTCCCAAATGGATAGCCGGTGAAAAATTTTCATTTCACCGCATCATGCGTGAACCAGGCCTCGTGGGGCCCGTGCCTCATCCTTGACTTAAATATCCAAAATTAGTCTTGAAACATCCTCCATAATTCCAGGGTCGCAACATCGCAGACGGTTCGTCATTCCGACACCGTATGAGAGTGATATGTCCTATACAAGATCCCATAATAATAATAATAAAAATATTCGGTGTTTCGTGGCCCCTCACCATGAACTAGAATTTAGTATCCAACATTAAACATGAATCGACCGGATTAATGATGGGATTATATGGCCACCGACGGCAAGCCAATCGGACGCCGCACACATGAGTTATGGTGGGTCGAAGATTTAATAATAATATTAAATCTATTATTTTTTGAGCGCTTCAGGTACCCGATCCAAAAACCCGAAAAATACATCCAATATTTGACTCATAAATTCCGTCTCGAAGTCATGGCCGCACTGCCACTGACGGTTCGTGAAACCGAGATCGCGCGAAAAAGTTACGGACAAAAAAGTGTTTTATCACCAAAATTAATAATACCATTATTATATTATTAATTTTAATTGATTTCTTTCAAATACCCCATGTCACACACCAGCCTTCTTCACGCACCACCCTTCTTTACGCATGGCCACCACCTTTCGCTACCCGCCCAGCTGCGCCTCTTGATCCTTCTGCACTCCATTTCGACTTCGATTTAACTCAGAAAAAAGATAAGAACACATATCCTTGATCCTCGGGTCAAGATCATCGTGTCTGTATGTCGCGCTCAGGGAAACATTCGGTTTCCAGCGTCAATAAATATTTGGATGCCTCCTTCTGCGAGCCATTGTGGCATTGTTCCAAGCCCGAAAAATTAGATGATCGCATATTTGTGATCCTTGCGTCGAGGGCTTCACATCCATATATTGCGCTCTATAAAACTTCGTGCTTCCATCGTTAATAAATATTTGGACGCCTCCTTCCGCGAGCCATTGCGGTTTCGTTCTATGCCTAAAAAATTAAACGATCGCATATTTGTGATCCTTGCGTCGAGGGCTTCACATATATATATTGCGATCAACAAAACTCCGTATTTCCAGTGCCAATAAATATTTGGACATTGAAGAACGCACGAAGAACATGTGGAGAATAAAAAGAAAAAGGAGAACGGAATATGTGCGGGATGATGACCATGTTCATTTGGTCATCATCATGATGAATTTTAGATTTGAAGAATCAATAAAATGAATTCAATCATATATAAAAACCCGTACCTCGAAAAGACACCACACGTCGTCGAACCGCAGAAAGAGGCAATCATCATGGTGGTCGGGCATCGTGGAAGAACGATGCTCCTCGTGGCGTCACCTCACATTCTTGCCTCAGTTGAAGGAGATTCCCTTCGCCGAGAGGAAGATTGCATTATTCGTGGAAAGTAAGCTTTTTCCTTATAATCCTACAAATCTTCTCCACAGATTAATTTCCCAACAATAAAATGAAAGGCTTCCTTTTAATTTAATAATCCCAAGAAATTCAAAACTAAGAGGAGCCAATTCAATAATTGAAATCAAGTTGGCAAAACTTTTGGGAGAGAGAGAAGAAGGTGAGAAGTTCACATAATTAAAGGGGAGTTTACAAATTAATTAAAGGGTGATAAAGGGGGTTTAGGGAGATGAGGGGGAGGTGAGGAGTTAGGGTCTTGTGGGGCCCCCACATCTCATTTATCCTCACATGAGTAGTTAGTGGTGATGGGTCTCACCCTTAACTCCCCTTTGTAGGGTAAAACTACCATATAAATAAAAATGTGTACCACCAATATTATTTATTTAATTCTAAATCCCCAATTATTAATTCTCAACCCGCTTCAAACGCAACTGCGGTAAAGGTCCCCTTAATCATTTATCGGTGCTTCGAGTTCATCGGTTCCGTCGATTTTTGATTCCGAGCACCGGTTCAAGAGTTAGAAAAACCAGCTCGCTCGTTCACTGAACGTACCCGAGGTAATCTTCGGAAAATGATTTTGGTCTCACCGGGCCTCGGAATCAGGTGCCGTCTAAATCTGAGTTCTTATAAAATCCCATGAAAATTAAGAAAAAAAAATTTCCCTTGATTTTTATGGGTCTTTACATTATTATTATACAATACTTCCATATTGTATTGAATGTTTTTTTGATATCTTTGACTATGGATGTGTTATTTTTTTACCATTTGTGGTTTATGGAGAAAGTATTTACATTTCGTAGGATAGTTTTAAAACAAATATTTATATTATGTTTAAACATGTTCATATGAGGAATCCATTAGACTTATTAAGTGTGGGGTGGAGCCCGCTATAGCTCCTCGATGCATTGGTAGGTCTAATGAGACAAACTAGTGTCTTGGAACAAGGCATTGACAAAATCATATTTGTAGTATTGGAACATGGCCTTGAATATGTGGTTATGATACTCTGGAATTATACATTCCTTCATTATGAAAGGGGTTATTGATATTTCATGTGATTATTTGACTAGTAGAATAGCCATTGAATAAGTAAATGGAATTATTTCATTTTATCTTTGCCACATTATGCTAAAGTTTAAATTTAAAATTATTTTGTTTTAGTTATACATTGACTTAAAGTTTTATGCTTATTTATGAAAGTTTCCACTATATTGTTATCCTTACTAGGCATTTGAGCTCACCCTTTTCAATGTTTTATTTTTCCTAAGATATGAACACGTATTTTATGAATGACCTGTACGGATAGTATAAGGGGATATTAGTGTGGAGACAAGATGTTGTTGTAGTTTTCACTTAATGTTGTAATGTAGGCTTTATGAATGTATCTATTTATTTCATGGATACTAAACTAATCAGTATTTCGAGATTTGATCTTTCTTTTGATCATTCCAATGTTATGTAATAATGCACGAACTCTGGGTAACTGGGGTCGGGGCGTTACAGTTGTTGTAGAAGGATGTTTAGTACAAACAATGGAAGATAGAATTAGATAAAATATGATTAGATCACATAGACCTGAGATGGACTTTGAGGATTAGTATTGAAGAATTTCCTAGAATTTTGGTATTGTAGATATTTTGGGAGTTTTTCGAGAAATACATCCCTGTCTGGATACGAGCAGGTAGAGGCTGCTCTGGCACAGGTGTACCTAGGGGTAAAACCCGAAAACACAGCTTTGAGATAGACTCGAACGGGAACTGGGGCACGACAATGGGCCTTTCTACACTCTTGGTTACGACACACCCGAGGGATATACTTAGGATAATTCTCATTTTCATTACAAACCATTATGAAGGGTTTATGAGTATATACTTCCTAAAAGAATATTTTTTTATGATTATGGATTATATCCATAAATAGTTCAATTTATGTTATGTGTTTTACAAGTATGGAATTATGTATTTTGATTCATAAACTGATCTAGTTAATTCCATTGTTTAGAAATGGTGCCTAGTGGAAGAAATGGAAACTGTATCAATGCATGCACTCCATGTAGGGATTTCCCGCCTATTCATGATAATTATAGTGGAGATGGTGATGCAACTGGTGCTGATCAGCTAATCACCATACTGGGACTACTCACCCAGGTTATGAATAATAACCTTACCAGTATGGAGCACCCTGATCCGCAGTGTGGAGGATCAATGTTAGATCACTTCATAAGGAAACAACCACCAGCATTCAATGGGAGTACAAATCTATTGGTAGCTGGTCAATGGATAAGTTCCATAGAGAAAATATTTCAGGCTTTTGGGAGTAGTGAAAGAAAAAAAGTTATCATGGAAGTTTATCGCCTCACTAAAGATGTTGATCAATGGTGGTCATTGATTCAAAACACGAAGGAATATGATGAAGTATCAAATATGGAATGGAGGGAGTTCAAAGATCTATTTTTAGAAAAATACATTCCTCATCACCATCGAGCCGATATGGAAAGAAAATTTCAGAGTCTGAGACAAAAGGAGGATGAGAATGTTGGAAAGTATGAGGATAAATTTACAAGGTTAGTAAGTTATGCTGGAGATTATATACATAACCCAAAAGTAAGATTGATCATTTCATTGATGGGTTAAAACCATTTCTTCATCGAGCATTAATCTCACAATCCTTCTCGCCATATGAAGATATTGTCTCATGTGCTATCAAGATAGAAAAATATTTCTCTAAGACTTACGACTTTAAAGATAAGAAAAAGAAGAAGAGATCTACTGATCAATCTGGGAATGTAAATAAGGGGAATAAGGGAAATGTTGAATATCCAGCCTACGATAAATGTGTGAAGAAACACCCCAGTACTTTCTTAAAAGGAATGGGAGTATGTTACAAGTGTTGTGATAAAGTCCACCAAGCCCATGATTGCAAGGTGAAGAAGGATGCTACCGATGTCCAATGCTATTATTGCAGGGAAATGGGAAATTATGCAAATTAATGTCCTACAAATTTGGGAAACTTACCCTAGAAAATTCCAAGGGATCAAGGCCAGACTTATGCTATCACTACTGTTGACATTGAAGTTCTGAAAGACATGGTTGCAGGTAATTTAATGGTTTCCTCAAGTTTAGACCAGGATTTATTTGATTCTGGATCATAACATTGTATAATATCTTCCTAGTTTTCAAGGAAATTTAGATATTTCAAGCATGATTTAACAAGAGAGTTGTTAGTTAAAACTCCTAAGGGATGTATCATTACAACAATGTTTTGTGAATCATTCCCCATTAGATCACATAAATGTTCTTTATCCGATGATCTCATCATTATACCTATGATTGAGTTATATATAATCCTCGGTATGGATTGGATTTAGGACTATGATGCAAAAAATTATTGTAAGAAGAATGAGGTTACTATTTTTGATGATGAATATAAGGAACACCTTATCTTTATAGCAGAATCATCACCACCAGATTATTACATAAATCCACCCCCAAGAGCTCAACTAAATTCAATTATTGGATAGGAAGAAAATGAAATAACAGTGGGGGAGGAAAGGAATTTCCAAATAGAGGATGTACCTATTGTGAAATAATATTTAGATATGTTTTCAGAAGATTTACCTAGACATCCGCCAGAACGTGAAGTTGAGTTTTCACTTGATTTAATTCCTGGATCAAGGCCTATATCGAAGAATCCTTATAGAATGGCCACTATAGAATTAGTCAAAATATAGAAACAACTAGAGGAATAGAGTAATAAAGGATTTATTAGACCTAGTGTTTCTCCATGGGGAGCTTCTTTTGTTTTTGTTAAAAAAATTTGGATCTATTAGGTTATATATCGACTACATGGAAATCAATGCTATAACAATAAAGAACAAGTATCCCTTACCTCGCATTGATGATTTATTTGACCAACTGCATGTAGCTCAATACTTTTCAAAGATTTAACTTCGATCTGGATACCATCAGTTGTGTGTAAAGAAGGAATACATTCCAATGACAGCATTCTGAACTAGGTATGGGCATTACGAGTTTACAATAATTCTTTTTGGGCTGACTAATGCACCCTCTGTATTCATGGACCTAATGAAAAGAGTTTTCAAGCAATATCTCGATGATTTTTTTGTGGTATATTTTGATGATATCTTGGTATACTCCAAGAGCTATGAAGATCATGAAAATAACTTGTGCATTATCCCAAAGACTCTTAGAATACATGAATTATATGGGATGTTTAGTAAGTGTGAATTATGGAATCATGAGATTTCTTTTCTTGGCCATATTGTCTCCAAAATGGAATCTTATTTTATCCTTATAAGACAAGAGCAATCCGAGAAATGCTAGCACCAACGAGTATAACCGTGGTATGCAGTTTTATTGGTTTAGAGGGTTTTTATCAATGTTTCATCCATAATTTTTACCAATTGGCTAAACCATTAATGAAGCTCACACGTAAAGGGGTTAAATTTATTTGGACAAAAGTGTGTGTAGAATGTTTCTAAGAATTGAAGAAAAGATTAGTCAATGCTCCTATATTGACTCTACCATCGGGGAATGATTGGTTCATTATTTATAGTGATGCATCGAAGAAAGGACTTGGTTGTTTCCTTATGCAGAATTACAGAGTTATTGCCTATGCGTCACGATCGCTGAAAATTCACGATCAAAACTATCATACTCACGATCTTGAGTTAACTTCTGTAATCTTTGCTTTAAAGATACGAAGACACTATCTCTATAGTGAAAAATGTGATATTTATACTGATCACAAGAGTTTGAAGTATATTTTCTCCCAGAAGGAACTCAACATGAGGAAAAGGAGATGGCTTGAACTACTCATGGATTATGATTGTACGATACACTACCACTCGGGGAAGGCAAATTAGGTTGCAGCTGCATTGAGTATAAAGGATCATGGAGTTCTAAATAAGATGAGAGTTGAAAAGGATCCTATATACATGGATCTATTAATGATGGATATGGGAATCACAATGGAAGGTGAAACATCAATACTTTTCAAATGGTTTCCAAACCATATTTACTAGAAATGATTAAGAGTTCTCGGGCCGATGATGAAGAATTTCAAAAGAAGATTAAATCTGTGAATGATGGGAGATTGAGATACTTTGTGTATAAAGAAAGAATTTTGAAATTTGGGAAGATACATTGTATTACAGATATTCCTGATCTAAAAAGGGAATTGTTCGATGATTCTCATAGTTCCAATTTCTCTATACACCCTGGGAGCACCAATATGTATAGATATTTGAAGGAACGTTTTTCGTGGGACAACATGAAGAGGGAGATTGCTGATTTTGTGTCAAGATGTATGGTTTGTCAACAAGTGAAAGATGGAAGGAAACAGACTAGAGGATTCACGCAACCTTTTCCCATACCTGAGTGGAAAAGGGATAAAATCACGATGGAATTTGTAATGGGAATACCAAAGACTACTAGAAATAAAGATACAATATCGGTCATTCTTGATCGTCTTACGATGTCAGCACATTTTCTTGCTAAAAGAGAAGATCTTACACTTGAACATCTAGAAAGTCTATATATTAACGATGTTTTGAGACTTCATGGAGTACCCCTAACAATTGTTTCTGATCGTGATCCACAGTTTACTTCAATATTCTGGAAACGTCATTAGAAAGACCTGGATACTGAGCTTCATTTGAGCACTACCTACCACCCTCAAACAGATAGACAATCAGAACAGACTATTAAAACCTTAGAAGAATTTTGGAGATCTAGCTCACATGACTTTCAGGGTTTGTGGGATCAAAATTTACCGCTGGTATAATTTTCATATAATAATAGAATCCATTCGAGTATTCAGATGGAACCATATATAGCATTATACAGAAAGAGATGTCGCACACCAACCTGTTGGGATGACGTTGGTGAAAGAAAACATGTAGGCCCACAACTGGTGGAGGAAATGCTGGAGATGGTGAAGGTAATCCAGAACCACATCAAGGCAGCTCAAAGTAGGCAAAAGAGCTATACTTACAACTGAAGGAAGGATTTAGAATTTCAGGTAGAGATCATGTTTTCCAGAAGGTATCTACAGGGAATAGAGTTTTACATTTCGGTAAAAATGGTAAACTGAGTCCCAGGTACATCGGACCATTTGAAAATCTGGAACGAATTTGGGCTGTAGCTTAATGTTTGTAAATACCGCCATGTCTCTCCAAAGTTCGCGATGTGTTCCACATATCACTGTTGAGGAAATACATGCCTGACCCAACACATGTACTCACTTACGAGGAATTAGAACTGGAACCCGATCTGTCTTATTGAGAAGTTCCCATCAAGAATCTCGATACCAGATAACATGTGCTGAAAAACCAGATGACTCTTCTGGTAAAGGTTTTATGGGGAAACCATAAGATCGAAGAGGCAACGCGGCAACCCGAGGAACTTATGATAAAGAACCACCGAAGTCTTTTCATGCGGTAGTATTCTAGGAATTTCAGGGATGAAATTATTTAAAGTATGGGAGAATGTAACACCCCAATATTCTACGTTATGATTCTCTTTGAATAATATAGTAGCGTGTGTTGTACGTAACTTTGAGTTCTAACACACACCACAACAAATCAAACTAGCTATTATGAATAGTAATACCCACTTTTTGAAATTTTATTAATTTTATCTTTCAAAATTGTCTTCATTTTTGGATTCATAATATCGAAATTATCTTATGGTGAATTTTTGGAATTTTTCTGAAAACATTCAAATTTTGATGAATAGTGAAAAAACAATGAGTTATTGTTTAAAACTAATTTTTTTTAAATAATTATTTATTTTATTTAAATTTAATTATCGTAAAAATATATTCATAATACATATATATTTTCAATGTAATTCATTGGAGTTATTTTAGAATAATTTTAGATATATAAAAATTTTATTGAAATTTTCACCGACTTTTACCCACCTCCTAGGAGAATTTGAAAATTCACATAAACCACAATTTTACAACTTCTGTGAGTGGAATTTCGAAAATCCGAGAGACACGGTTAATACCAAGGAGTAAAATGTGATTTAATAAGATGAAAATAATTTTTTGATGAATAGTAACTTTTTACTTTTTTTTACCACGGTTAAAAGCAAATAGGGTAATTAAGGGTAAAAATGATATTAATATTACCCTAACACATGTCCTAATTATATTGGACAAGTGTATCTAGACCAAAAACAACCTTAGGAATAAAATATTATCATTTAGGTCCACTTGGATTATATTAGGACATTTATTATTATTTAATTTAAAGAAGTGTTAAAAGTGTTAAAATCAACATTTAATTACTAAAACATTTTTAATATAGGGTTATTCATATGATAAGTTAGATTTTAAATATTAATTAGAAATATAAAAATATTTCCTACATAATGGTATTTTATTTATAATTTTTTGACATTATATAAGTTCATTTATTTATGACACAATGGTGATGCAGTAATAACATAATTAGTAAAATATTGAAATAATTGATATTATAAATACCCAAATAAATATAATTTTAGAGTTTTAATGAATTCCAATAATTCTATAGATTAATATGAAATTTTATTATTGATTTAATTATGTTTTTTCTAATTAATCATGCTTTTATTATTTTCATAAAACTCAAATACGAAATAGTGTCAAAATTGATATAAAAGATTTTTTAAAACAAATATTATATTATTATTTGGTATTAAATTACTAAAAATATAAGGTTCTGAAAAAGGTCTTATATCATGATATTTGTATCATTATTGGACCACTTGGGGGTATCATGGATTTATATAGTATGTTTATTAACTATATTATATAAAAAATACAAAGTGACATGGTAAATTTCAAACTAATTAAATAGGAGATAAAACTAAAAGATTTGGTTAATATAGTAACCCAAAATTGTCTAAAATCCATTGGATGAAATGATTTAGACCCATACCGACATCAGACTTTGAATAATACACATTGGAGCCTTTATAAACAGATTTTGAATTTATTATAAATTAATACTTTATGTTTTTTCTAAAGAGCCCCTCATCCACCTTACAAATGGACACCACTTCTAACCAATTCTTCACACATTCAAAGCCTTTTGGATCAGCCAAAACCTGCCAAAATAATCTATCAACTTCCATCAATTCAACCTAGAGGCCATAGTTTGATCATAAAGCCAACCTAAGGATCCCTTTTCAACAAATAAAAAGGAAGAACCCGAAAAAACGTTAATGTTTTCACCACCCTCTTTCAAGTTAATTTCTTCTTCAACATCTTCTTTCATTGTTATTTCCATTATAAAATAATAAATCAAGTATATTATATATATTTTGATTTTATTATAAATATAGTACAACCAGATTCAGTATTATATCCATTTTTTGAATGACATGTCATCATACGTGCGTACGTACGGCTTACCGTCTCCACATCATGGTGTAATTGTTATTCAATAGACTATTATTTGGATGGGTATAATAATGATGTTAAATTTATGTAAATAATAAATATATCATGATAATAATTCTATATAAATGATATAAGATCCAATTATATATTATTTTAATATAAAAAAATGATATTGTCGCTCGTGCGTACGTACGGACTACCGTCTCCAAGAACGAGATGAGATTCATTCCCCATCGTATCCTTTCAAGTATAATTGTCATTTTATGAATAAAAATAATGTTTAAGAACTTGATATCATTATGTATATGAATAAAATACAAACTATACATAACAAAAACGACTTACGTAACAAAACATATAAAAGAAAATGAGTAAGTTAACATCTGAAACGATGATAATACTTAGATATTATTAACAAATGAATGTCAAAAGATCATATATGATATCATATTAAGGTTTATGATTCTTGTATAATTTAACAACAATTATTTCACCATTATATAAGATGTTAACCTACCCTTATCCAAGGAAAAGTACAAGGTATGGGTTTATTTCACAATCTCTTCATTATCCGAGGTTTTTTATACGTGATTATCTACTGGGACCTCTTTATCATCCACATCCATGTTTCTTAAAAATGTATTCCAAAACATTTTTACTAGCTACTAGAAAATGGGTTAAAGTCATTTATACCATTTCTTGACTTTTATAAAATGGTTTGAAAGGAATCTTTCCGTCGTTTTCCAAACAATATCTTTTTTAACCTTTTCGAAAAAATTAAGGTAAGATTGTTTTTTAACTTATATGGAGGGTGCGGCTATTTTCAGCCATTATAAAATCATCGAAGATTCCCTTACAAGATTATAAGAATATTTTCAAAGTAATTGTTTTCATTTATAATTATTTGACATTTAAATGTTTTCAAAAAAGAGATATTTCTCTCTATTAGTTTTGATTTCATCTATGTCAAAATCCTTTGATGGATTTTGAGATTATTTGAAGTTTATTTATTATGATACATAACTTCCATATTATATTGATGGTTTTGTGATATTTTTTACTGTGTATTTTTTATTTTTATACCATTCATGGTTTATGGAGAAAGTATTTGCATTTCGTATGATAGTTTTAATACGAATGTTTATGTTATGTTTAAACCTGTTCATATGAAGAATGCATTGGACTTAGAAAGTGACGGGTGGAGCCTACTATAGCTCCTTGATTCATCGGCACGTCTCATGAGACAGACTAGTGTCTTGGCACAAGGCCTTGACAAAATATTATTTGTAGTCTTGGCCCAAGGCCTTGACTATGTGGTTATGATAGTCTGGCATTATGCATTCCTTCATTATAAAAGTGGTTTTTCATATGGCATGTGATTATTAGACTAGTATAATATCCATGTGAATAAGTAAATGGAATTATTTAATTTTATCTTTTCCACATAATGTTGAAGTTCAAGTTTAAACGGATTTTGTTTTAGTTATACATTTCCTTAAATGTTTATTCTTATTTATGAAAGTTTCATCTATATTTTTATCTTTACTGGGCATTTGAGCTCACCCCTTTCAATGTTTTATTTTTCCCAGGATGTGAAAAAGTATTTTATGAATGATCTACAGGGATAGTGTAAGGGGATATGAGTGTGGAGACAAGATGTTGTTGTATTTTTCACTTTATGAAGTAATGTAAACATTATGAATGTATCTAGTTATTCCAAAGATACTAAACTGATCGGTATTTCGATATTTGATCTTTCTTGTGATCATGCCAATGTTATGTAATAATGCACCGACTCTAGGCAACTGGGGTCGGGGCATTACAAAATTAGGATCTAATATTAGTTTGGATCAAAATGATAATTCATCTACACTTGAAAACACTAACCCAATAGTAATGATATATGAAAATTTATCCTCTTGTATAAAAATATCATCCAATTACAAATGATACATACCAAAAAAAAATTAGAGGATATTAGAACACACCCATATACTTACAAGGATATTCCATATACATACACAAATATTTTCAGAATGATTAGGAAAAGCCTTTGTATCTACTTTTTTATCAAGAGATATGAACCAATTTTTTCATTTTAAAGGTGTTATAACTATTGTGTGAGACACAAAAATAATTTATATTAAAAACAATTCTAATAGAAAATAAAAAATAAATAAAATACTAGATTCTAAATATATGGTGTTGGAATAAAAATTACATTTGACCCTTAAGTAACGTTGGTTCAATGAATCATGATCCTTAAATCAAGGGAAAAACATATCGGCATAGATAATATTGTTTTGTAACATTAAAATTCTATAATAAACTCATGCGTCATGACTCTAAATGATTTTATTAATAGTTTTATAGAAAAAATAGTATTTTTATAAATTAGATGATATTATTCATAATTAATTATCAAATATATACTTCATGTGGGATTTAATTAATTCCCCCAATATCCTATAATTCTTGTGGTTAGAATAATTCATCTAATAATTTAAATTAGTATTAAATTATACCATATTAGTTTCCCTTAATTAATTTAAAATAATACATAAAATCACATGAAACAATCTCCCGCAAAATTAGATCCTCATAAATTTTAATATCCTAAACTCTCAATATGAGTCATAGGATATGATTGATAATTCAATAACAAAAAATGATCAATGTAGGGACATGAAAAGTATATTATCTTCCAAAAAACATCTAAATACAACTTCAGAATATCAATTTTCAATTTCATTATCATTATAATATATAAAATTAATCTCCAGGGTAGGTAAAACTAGTATCATTTAACTTATAATAAATAAATAATAATCTATAACTTCTGTTCAATACATTTCATAATTTCATGTTTTTCACTATGGGGTATATATAATAATGTAAACCACATTGAAACATAATTGTAAATCCTTTAAATGTAAGCGTATTTCAACTATAAGAAATCCATATAAATAAGTCTTCTAACATTACTCTCTATATGGAAAAGAGCACAATATATTACCAATTATACAGAACTATCATTATATAAAGTAAAATAGAAACTTTAACTGTACTAAATAAAGGCCATTTCATTTCTGAAAACTATAGTATAAAACATACATATGATGAGTCCTTTTGAAAAAAATTATATGTAAGATCAATTACATAACTAGATTTCCAGAAATAGAATGTTAATGTTTAATTATCATAAAATACATATGGGAATGAATTATAAAATAAGGATTAGTGCATAAAAATATGTATCCAAAATATTAATATAGAAGTATTTTATTCTATAAGAAGTGATAGATTCAAATAGTGACTTAAAAACATTTTTTCTATATAATATGAATTATGTGAATTTAATAATAATAAATGAAATTATTAAATGATTCAATATTGTAATAATAAAAACATAATAAATAATGTGGTCATGATCTACTCAATATTAACCATAGTATTAATCATTACAAATCCCAAACAACTCAAACTAGAAAATATTTTCCATTTTGATATAGATAAATAACATCAGAAAATATTTGGTAGCACATGAAAGTAAATACCATCAACTATAAACATGAATGGGTATAAAAGAAAATTATAAACAACGGACATCTCTCATTCTCTGAACATAAATAATAGTAATTATAATATTACCCAATATTTAGAAATAATTAACACTAAATAGAGATAAATTTTAGGTTAAATATGATATTAAAAGAATATATATCATGATCAATAAATATAAATCATTAGAAACAGTAATGTGATTAAATGAAATATGATTCAAATAAATAAAAAATAATAATAGATTGCTCTTAACTTAATATTCCTCCCTCTTTAAAAATTATAGAAGAACATGTATATCATGATAATTCCTCTGTAGAAATAATAAAACCACAAGTAATATTGAATATAGTTAATAATATTCAATTATTTATAAAATATTTTAATGGAACTAAAAATTAACCAATTGATTTATAAAATTTTAGAACACTAAATGGAAAATTCATAAAAACATATTTGTTGGACACAATAAAGAACTCACATTTATAATTCCAGTAGCATGATAATAATAAAATTTTAATGTGTATTCATTTTGGGAAATTGAGATATATCACTTGGGAAAATATAGTGGACTATGTGCGACAAAATTATTCACAATGTATATGTGAACAGAAATGGAGAGAACTATTCAAACAATAGAATTTATCAAGGATGTAGTAGTAAATGAATTATTACAACCAAGAGGTTTTATAAATATATCCCAACAATCAGAATCATCATTTCTAGGTATAAAATATTCAAATCAATGAATGGAAGAAACATTATTTTTTTGTTACTTATATTATTAGATTTAATAAAATGTCCATGTCAGAAAAGATAAATTTGACATATTTATATTAGGAATTATCTTCATAAAAGTCTATTTAATCTATATTTTTTAGATTTAATTTGTTAGAATATCATGAAATTTTTTAAAACTATCAAGATCATCAAAAAATCTCTTATTGGTGAAAGAAACAATGTTAAAATCAATAATTATAAATTTATCATTTTTTACTTAATGTTTTGATATTCACTCCTCAATAAAAAAATTTCATCAAATATAACCTTTAATTTATCTCATTCTTATTCATAATTTTTTGGAAATAAATTCATTAAATTACACATTATATCCTTTTTCATAAATAATTTTTTATTTATAAATCATTAATTTTTGAATCATAAGATACATGTTCAATTTAAACTCAATAAGTTTATTATATTTTTCATTAGTGAAATGTATATTGAAATATTTTTCATATTTTTTGACGATACTACTTACACATTACATTATGTTCATCAATAATAGTGTCATATTCATAAAAATTACATTAGGTTTAAGATGAATAAATTTCTTTAATATATTTATCAATGAACTAGATATTATGAGATCATTTTAAAGCCATAGATTAATAACCACTATATTTAAAACTATATGATTTGATTCGTCTAATGTTTATCCATATCATTAAATTGTACATTATTTCAAAGTGTATATAGGTTTTTATATTAAAATCACATATATTCCTTATCATATAATCAATCTCTTATGATAACATTAAAAAATGATTTCTTTTTCCGCTAATACAACATAATGAAAAAGATCATTTCCTCAAATTGTTATATCTATGATACACATGACCTAAAAATAAATAATAATATAAAAATATGTAATTAGAATATAATATATACAAATAAATATCATTATGTAATACCAAATATTTTGGATCAAAATTAAAATCAACATATCACAACTGATAAAATGGCTGGATACAATACCAATTTTTAGAACTCATAATAGTTCGAAAAAATACTAGAGGGGGTGAATTTTCTATTCTAAAAATAATTTTGATAACATAGGTAGTAATAAATAATTAGGGGAAATAATGGAATAAATAACTCAAACCTCATCATGGGTATTAGGTGGATGCTTGAAGAGTTTAATTACTGAAGTTAACAAGTGGACACATGCATTTTAGAGTAGTTCAAATCCAAGAAACACTACATTAAATATTCATTCTACTACCCCATGAATATGTACATCCTATAGATATATACTTATATAAATTTTATTGAAAAAATTCATCATTTTATATAGGGTTCACAACCAACCCAATATTTTACATGGGATCATATGTAACCCATGAATTTCAATGGAGATATGCTAAACATGTACCAAGACATTTAGTGGGGTCAGGAATAACCTATGTATGTAATATTTTCATATATGGGAAACCCAAATTCAATAACATGATAGTGGTATAACTAGTGTGTGGTACAAACGAAAAAGACATTACAATGCAAACAAATCTTGAAATACAATTAAAAAAATTCAATTTGAAGTTACAGATAATGGGAGAACATAAGAAAATTATGTTAATCCCTAAACATATTATATATTTATGATGGTAGTACATTCTAGCATTGAATCCTATTATTAACATAAATACTACAGTTTTATCAATTAAATATTGAAGAATTGATTAATGTATCTTGTTTATACACGTTTTCATTGAAACTCTGATGGAAAAACACTATAAACTATAATCTACATGATCTTATTCTCTAATTATAAATAATAAACCTCATGTTGGATTTAATTATTTCAATATAATTCTTATATTGAACATGTTTTGAATAATTCATTTAAATTTTAAATAATCAATAAATAATCCCATAAAAATAGACTTTAAATACATTGAAATAATCATTGAAATAATGAAAAACAATAACCAATGAAATTCATGACATATAAAATTGAATATCACAATCCAAGAATATCAATCGTAAAATATTATTTTTAGTGCAATCATTAATAATTATCTATGTAGTGTGATGCTTAAGATTTATTCTCCAAATAAACTTCAAAAAAAAACAACAAAATAGCTAACTTCTAATTCATCTTTATTGGAATATGAATAATAAAGCTTTTAAAAAAGTAAAAGTAACTTCTATTATCTTTTTTTTCAATTTCTACGAGTCTCTAACATAGAAAATACATTACAATATATCTTGTTCTTCCCTAAAACCTTTATGCATAGATTTAACTGACATGAATCTATAAAAAAATCATTCATATGTAATAGAATTTTTTTTATTATAAATTAATATATAAAATTATTATAGAACTTATCATTTTATGTGTAGTTTTAAGATACATTAAAATTTATATCATAATCCAACACATAAAAAGAAAATTCTTATTGTTTATATAATTTATAAATTTAATTTCCTTTTCAAAAATACTCGTTTCCTACATGATTTAAGGTAAACATTGATAGTTAAGGAATATTTAAGGGTTTTTACATTTCCATTTTTACAAAAAAAATAAATTTAATTTCAAATTCAAGCAAAAGATATTATGGTAAAGACATAAAATGTAAATTTGAGCACTTAATTATAATTTTAAAAGTATTGAAAGATTAAAATAATTACTAAATATTAATTTATTCAATACAACATGAAAAGTGAAAAAATTGAATGATGAAAAAAGTTATACAATAATACAGATAAAAAATAGTGGGATATTTTTATTTCAATAAAATGAAAACTAATGTGTAAATGATTCAGTCATCAATCATGAACATACTGAATATGTTTAATAATATTTTTGCAACCTCTCTAGGTTATCACTCAGTACAGAAGAGAACTACATTAACCTTTTGAGGTTATAAATACTCTAAGGAAATCATAATAATAATGTTATGTAGAAGAATATTTATCATGTGAATATATATTTATACCTATTAATATTACAGTAATTGAATGTAAAAGTTATTTAGAACTCAGGAAAAAACTCTAACAGACTCCCACTTCATCAACATTAAAATTCTAAAAACTATTAATTTTCTATATCACAAAAGATATTTATTATTATAATGAGATATGGATTTAGTGAAATTGTTTGTGAAATTATCTTATAAGAATATATTTCATAAAATTTCACCACAATATTTTAAAAAATTACTCACTAGGAGATAATTATAATGTATATTCTTCATATTTTGTTGTGGTCTATGATCCTTAGAATGTATCACTATTATAGTATTATCACAATAATGAGTGAAAACATCATTATTTTTAATTATTAAACAAAGAACCTAAATGAGGTCTTATATCTTAAAAACATATGTAGCTATATTTGAATAAATTGTATACTCATGATCTTTTGTATAATTGATGACCACTTACATCTCACAAGACATACATATCATTACTCCTCCATTATAAGAAACAAATTTATTTACTATGATTTTAATCTATCAGATATATGTGGAAACTGTCATCGGTGTATCCCCAAAAAATAGTTCCTCATATCCTCCATAAATTAACAATCTATTCTTTATACCCCATAGGTTTTAAGGGATAGTGTTTAGTGCTGACCAATTTGGATCTCATGGGAATATTTGGTATATTATTACCATGATAAATGCATATGAATCATAATTCTTGCAATATATCATGGAATAAATGATAGATCCCACTAGAAAATAATATGTGAATTTACTCATTCTCTATTATTGTACTGGTGTTATAGGAAAAGGTTTATCAGATAGACATATTATATAATCCCAATGATTTTATAATAGAAAATAAACCATTTATATTTATATTTTTTCATAACTAAGGATTTATTATTACATCATAATAGTACAACACATTTTGACACAACAAAAACACAATGTTATTAAATATTTAACAGATGATAAAAACCGATACCACAAAGCATGCAAAAATGTGGGGAAATACTTTAGTATTATACTCTAGTTGATCATACATAATAAAATATCAATTATATGAGATACATGTTTTAAGAATAAAAAATAAACATTGAGATTTACATGGTGTAAGAAATTTCTAAATGAAATAATGGGATTGGGATGTTGGTGTGTATGTATAAGGACAAATATGACCATTTGGAATTATAATCATTACTAAATATGACTATGGGAGATTATGGGAATTATTTATTATGAAAATTGGTAATTATGAATGTTGGTCAATATGACCAATGTGAATTATTACCATGGGTGGTATGACAATTAATAACATACCCTTAGGATGATTCTATATTAATAGTAACTATATATGATAATTATCATAGAAGGTTGGAAATAAGGATTTGACCAATATGAACTTCCTTTATGAAGATCATTTATTCGGAATTTCGAAGGAGGTTGAATCACCAGTGTATTCTATTGACAAATTCCATATAGAACTCCCACATGTGAGGTTATATTGGAACCATCAATTGGAGATTTTCAAGATAGTTTCGATCATCACTAGGTCAGTATTGGTCAATCAATCCCATTAATGTACCACAACTTGACATATTACTATTAGGGTATATGATGGTGTGATTATGGTAATGTATATGGGGTGGAGTTATATTATAATGTAAATTTATTAAACAAATGAAAGGATTTTTACATGTTTATTATATTTTTAATGTGTGTATTAACCTAACACAATTGGTATAATTTAGTTCATTAGAAATATAATTTGATAGAATATATTGTATACATGGAATCATTTTTTCAATGTTATCCATGTGGTGAAATATGGTAATATTTTAATAAACTAGTAAAATGAGGTAAAAAAATTGTAATGGAATAAAGTATGGTAAATACAATATATATTAAATATTCTTTACTTATGCAAGAATAATTTAAGGAAAATAAGTGAACCTACACTATTTTTGGTAATAAAACCTATATATGGGGATTAAGGGTCATACAGGAGATCCAATGTTATAGTGGGGAACTAAGGGCGACTGGAATAATGAAATAATAAGTAATGTATTCTATTAAATTCCTCTCACTCATGTATAAATACCCACCCCTCCAATAATTCACTCACACAAAATTAAAATTTCCCTCTTAATTTAATTCTCATTATGTATTTCTATTATCTCCCCTTTATTATATAAAATTTTGGTTGGATCTATTTTTAGGTTCCCATCAAAGAAGCTCAAGAGAGGAATGCGTTTCTATTTCTCTCCAATAATTTTGTATTTGAAATTAGTAATTTGAGATATCTTCTAAACAACATTGTTATATGATTTTATGATATTTATAGATGTTATTATACCACCATTTAACTATTATCAACAATTCATTACCTGAATCTCTTACTTTATACAATTTTTATAAGTCATTACCATGCCTATGTAGGGGTTGATTTTCTCTCTCATTATTATTCCTATTTACATTACTACTATATTATACATTTTAATGTATAATTAATTGTCCCATTACTATGTTGACTTAATTTTGTGTTGTATTATTAAAATATATAAACTATGTGTGAATTCCTTACACTCACATTTTTACATATTCCTATGTCGTTATTATGATAAAACTTACATATAGCCACACAAATCCTATAAATTAGTTAAATAAAAAGTATATGATTTTACAAGAAAATACAACCCTATCATGATACTAAATGTTTACATGATTTTGGCTGAGTTGTATCTTGGGATAATACAACTAAAATGAGTTGGTCAGGTATATCTTTGCCATCATCCTAGTGTATAGTGAATAGACACTAAATGTGCACATATTTTTACCTTAATAAGGAATATTACATTGATAATTATTATAATATTTATGAAAAACTATTATTTGTATGATAATGTATTATATGTGTGTTCCTTTGGTATCTTACCATTTCAAATATAAATTCCTAAAAACATTGAAATGTCTTAATCTCGATAAGTACATTTTTATTACAACTTTTTTTAAATCACCTGTTTTGGATAATTATTGAAACACTGAATATAAAATTATTAATAATTTAATTTTAAGGAATTCACATTGATATTATTATTAATTCACCAACTATGAAATTTATTAATGACCTATATAATTTATTTTTTCAATCGGGGAGATTGTGTATGAATAAATACATTAGGCTAATGTGTCATTTATTTCAATCATGACCACCCATGAACATTATTCCATTAATAGTCTATAATAATTTTGAATCTAATGGGTGGAAAAGTTATTATATATCCACTCAATTCATGGGTGGGACTCATTGGAAAAGTGAGACAAGGTATTAAGAGTATATTTACCCTTTATGTATAATTTCTTGGCAGAGGGCCACAAAAATATGATTTTGATGCCTAACATTATGAAATTCTATAGTACAGGTTATTTTTTTATCCACATTAACATGTATTTATATTTAATTAATGGATAACAATAATTTATTCATTGTTATTGATTCATTTTCCCATGATTTTTAATGTGCCACAGTTATCCATATTAGCCTGTGATGTATGTTTTTTCATTACTGAGAATTTAAATCACTACCTTTACATTGATTCCCCATTTTCCTAGTTAATGAAGTGGAATGGAATAATTAAAATTTTATAGAATTTTTTAATAAAAACTTATACTTTATTGTTGTAAATTTGTAATGTAATGTCACATGTCTCTGGTTGGCCACTAATTAATGATCCTTCAGATGAAATATATTTTAATTTTAATTCAATGTAATAAATGAACCAATCTCTCTAGGAACCCAGGTTTAGGTGTATTACATTTGGAGTCAAATAAAGGTTTAGTCAAATCCTTAGTAATTAAAACTATGAAAACAATGTTATAGAACACATATTTTACCACTAGAATAAAATATTGAAATGATTATCGATATTTATTGATAGAATACTATATAAATCATGTAATTAGTTTACTATTTAATTGATAATATTATTTTTAGAAAATGTATCCTTCAGTAATAATCATAAACCTTGACCACAACCATATAGAATTATTTGATTATCTAAACAATTAGGATAATGGATATAATAATTATATATTGAAAATTATGACAATTCTAAAAAAATTGACTCGTGTAAGAAAAAATAACATTTCCCACAAGGAGAAACTAGTTTACCCTCCATATAGAACTAATATATTGGATTGTTTTATTATGAAATAAACACCACTTTTTAGTGGAACCACTAATCATATTAAGGCAGAACATGGATTTTATCACAAGAGAAAAAAAGTTCATTATGACAATGTAAGAGGTAAAAATTCATTATGGTTGGTTATCATCTAAGAGACTATTCTAAATAATTGTGGTCATTAAATAGAAAATACTAAGGATGTTTAGGGGATTAAGATAATGTAATGGAATGAAATTATAGTGATTTTTATAGAAAAATATTTTCTTTAAGAGAAACATATAGATATGGAGAGTTTATTATTGATCCTATGAAAAAATAATATGCGATCGTAGCTAGATATGAGGAAATATTTACATGTTTTTCATGGTATATTTGGATTACCTACAAAATAATAAAATTAATATTGATCTCTTCATTTATTTTTTAAATCATAATCTCCAAAGATCCTAGGCATCTCAAAATTTTACAACATATGAGGAAATAATAGCATGCGATTTCAAGAATGAAAAATAGTTATAAAATATTTTTATTTTAATGTGAAACTAGAGAATTAGTGGATTACTAATAACCATATATAATGAGTGGATGTGATAGGAGAGAAAGTATGAGTAGATTTACCTACATGTAATAAATGTGAAAAACAAATCTCATGATGATATCTAATGGGATTGCGTGAATACTTGAAATTCAAAGAGAATGGAAATTAGGATTCGGAGTGCCAAAAAAATATGGAGCTAAAAAATGTAAAATGGATAATCTTCAATGAGATGTGGAATTACACTAATCGATTCCCTAAGCCCCATGGCTATATTCCATATAAGAGATAATAGATCAAGGTCATTTGTTTTTCATAACAATTGATGAATTCAATGCTCAAGTGATATGATATCATGTAACTTGATTATATATTAAATGGTAGAAAATACATTGTTTCATTCTATATCTATGTATTCCTTTAGATCCTACATGTTCTAAAATAATATAGAATCAACCCCTAATATAATAATGAAATATTAATCAGTTAGAACACTGAGTGGTTCATTGATTACAACTAGGTAATCATAATATTTAACAATATGATGCATGGTTTTTTTCTCATAAAAAATATAATCAAATTACCTAGGGTGGATTCTGATAAAATGTTTGTGATGGATTGGATCTTTAATTTTAAAGAAATGATTTCTTATGGTCATTAAGTAGTTGTAGTTGAACTGGAATGCATGGAAATAATTTTTTTCAAAGATTGAAATCATTACATGAATATTTTCATTAACCATCCCTTGTAACTAAACATAATGTAATTATTGGGGAGGATATTGAATGAATTGATTTTATTATGGATAAGGGTTTTAGATAACAGAGGAGTACCTTCTTGTGTGAGAATATATTGATGGATTTAAGGATTATTTACCAAGATTACCCAATGATTAAAAACATTAATTCATTATCAATATCATCCCAAATGTGAATCCAATATCAAAGACAAAATATAGGAAGTATATATTGTTTTATTTGAGTTAAATAAAAAAATATAGTACCTATAACACAAAGTGTTCACGCATATAGGTTTTCCACCATGAGAGGACACGTGTTTCTTGTGAATTATGATGAATAGTCAATGAGGTTATGCATCAATTATAGTAAAATAAATGCAATTAATATATTTAATAAGTATATATTTTACCATATTTATGACCACTTTGATCATCTTTAATGGGATAAAATTTTTACAAATATTTATCTTCCATTTGAAGACAAATATTTAAAAGTTATGGAGGTTGATGTTCCAAGAAAAAAATTTCGTATATGGTATGACCATTATAAGTTCATAGTAATATCATTAAGGATACAAAATTTTCCCAAAATTTTTATATATCTGATGAAAATAGTATTAAAATACTAAATTAATAAGAGTCTAGTCATATTTATCAATGAAAATCTTATATAATCCATGATTTATTATGAGTATTGTACTCCTTTAAGAATATTTCTTATAGTGTTGGGGAAAAATAGTTATATGATAAATTTAGTAAGTGTGACATTTGTATTCAAGAGGATGACTTCCTTGGTACTATTGTGTCCATAGATGGTATAACTATTAACCGTTAAAAGATAATGTCTTTAATAGAATATCCAAGACCCAACAACATAACTGAAATACAAATATTTCTTTGGTTAGTGGGAAACAATTAAGAATTTTTTGAAAACATTTCATGACTACTAATCCATTATCCAAGCTAGCACATAAAGGGGTATTGTTTAGATGGTTAAAGGATTGTGTAAATGGGTTTGAATAATTATAAAGCATGTTGTTGAATTCTCCTGTATTAACACTAGATTTTGAAAGCGAAGGATTTTTTATTTATAGTGATGCATCAATGAAAGGTCAGGGATGTGTCCTAATTAAAAATGATATATTTTTCCCTTACATATCAAGATAGTTAAAAAACCCTGACATTAAATATCCTAATGCTGATTTGGAATTGGTATGGGTAATACTTTATATCATGATATGGAGATATTACTACTATAGAGAGGGATGTGATATATACATTTACCAAAAGTGTTTGAAATATATCTTCACACAGAAAGATCTAAATATGATGTAATGAATATGGTTAGGACTACCCAAGGATTATAACATATATACATTATAATATAGCTAATGAGAACATCATGGATGATTCTTTGAGTATAAGGGACCATGGAACACTATCAATGTTGAGGGTATATAAATATCCAAGTATCAATGGCCTTATAAGGATGTACATGGTTATTATAATAGACAGTGGAGGATCATTCTTATTACAAGTAATAACCAAACCATAATTTTTATAGATGACTTATAATGCACATCCTGGAAATAAATCCCTATAAAAAAATGAAATAAATAATTTATTACTTGATTTAAACATTGGTGATGATAATGTTTTACAGTTTTATAAGAGGTTATTTTTTCATTATTTATAGTGTTTTTGAAGAATTTATTGGATAAATATCATAGATAAAACTTCTATATAAAGCCTAGATGTATGAAGATGTATGAATATATCCAAGGGAACTTCTAGTGAAAAAATATAAAGAAGATATTTATAGATTATAATTCAAAATGTGTAGCATTCTAGTAGGTGAATGATGAAATAAAACATCCAAAAGGAGTAATAAAACCTCTATCTATACCTAAAGGAAATTGGGATAATATTAATATAGATTTCATTACTATCTTTCCATGTACATATATGGGGAATAATGTTATATAGTTCATTGTTGGTAATCTCAAAAAATCAGATAATTACCTTGCAATTTGATATAATTTTTCTCTAGACCTTCTTGAATTATTTTACCATGTTTTATTATCACTTCTTAGGATTTCATTATCATGCAAATTTAAATGGTTATTTCTATTGTGATCATGTTTTTTTATCATTTTTATTATCAAATGATAAATTCTCTCTATCACATTAACATGTTTTTAACATACTCTATACTTTTGGCCACCCTTTTATTTTGTTTTTTTATATCCACATGAACCTATATGCAGTTATATTTCTTTGTGGGAATTACATGTTTATGATTTTTTATGATATTTTAATTTATTATTATGTAATAACAATGTTTTAATGAAAATATTGAACATATCAAACCTTTTGGTGTTTTTTGTGTTTATTTATATGAGATTTAATTTCAAAACATATAAAATGATACAAAATTAAGGTAATACATGTTTCGATGATGTTATGAAAAGTCTCACCCTTAAAAGGAGGTAATGAACTAATTTTAATGGTTGAAATGTGTACATTAGTCCCTTATATCATCCTCCATATATTGGTTGGATTCTTTATCCTCAAGGGATACGAGACTATATTGGTACCCTATTTCAAATGTCTACCTCCCAAAACTATACCTTACTGATGCCTAAACTATGTATACCAAATATAAATTATTGTATTATTTTTTATATTCATATGGACCATTAGATCATTTAATCGATCTATAATTGGTCACTTTTATATTAAATAAATTATATCCCCCTATTTTCCTAGAAAATAGTGGGTCATTAAATTATATCCAATCATGTATTACTTTGATAATGGGGATCTCAAACCATAGATAAAGTAGGTACTTATCCCTTAGCATAGGGTTCCCAAGTTTGATATTCTTAACCATCCTCATGTCCTATGGACATTTAGTTATCCTCAAGGTGTCCAATTAATTATATTAAAGTATTAATAAGAATCAATTTCATTGTAATTAATTCTGATCAATCATAACATGAAATGGATTGTCTTGTGTAAGTCCCCCACCAAACCAATGATGGGTACATTTCACATAGTATTCCATGTCGCATGACGTAAAACTACTTAGAATATATAATGATTACATGAACTAAAAAGGAACTACATTTTTCATGGATAAATACAATTAAAAGTAAACACCTATTTCCTTATAAAATGAAAATAAAAGGCCTTGTGTGCTTCATTATATAGAATATAAATATGTGGATTCATTGCTTATAACATGGATACATATGAAGCCCTTTTTCTAGGCCAAACCCCTCTATTAAAACACCTTTATACTCATTTTATAAGATTAGATTCCACTCAGGATGGATTTTTGTTTTATATATCCCACTTATGTGGATATAAAATGTAGATTAATATTGAATATAAACTAAAAATTATATCTTATAACTTCATTATATATAATAGTTATAAATTCATGGCGGGAGTTAAGAAATTTCACAAAAATGGAAACTTGTATTATAAAAATAAATGATTTCAGAAAAATATAATTAAATCAAGACAATAAAATTTAATTTCGTATGATTCAAACTGTAATTATATCAATTTTAACATATAAAACATAAGTCAGTGATTTAATGGTCCTGTGCTAAAAAAATTAGGAACACTCTACCCACTATAACTAATATTTTTCATTTCATGGAATACACCAAAAAATGAAATAGAATCTATATACATAGTTTTATAATAGAAATAAAATCACATTTTATAATTTTTATAAATAATAAAAGTGTATTTATCAAATTTGTGGCGAAAGTTTTTAGAAGGAAAATATAATACAATTGTTTCAAAACCTTGAATCCATATAAACATAAAAATGGGTCCCTTGTGATTCGATATGTTATATTATGTCTCAATGAATACATTATATGTACCAAAAATTATTATAAATGGTGTTTTCTGGACATGGGGTTGTTCAACTATCACCAAGGTTCAGGATATGTTATTAACTGCCCTATTTTTTTGTCGTCTGGTCTCATAATATTACTAGTGACATCCTTCATCAATGCACATCTGGTCCCACATGGTGTGAGGGTATTTTTCTTGTGTAATATATATATAATAATGGAGATATCCCCCATAATCAGGCCTTTGATAATTATTGGTAGTTTTCCACAAGGGCGATAGAACCATGAGGCATGTCACAACCCGCCCTGCATGGGACCACCTCTCATCCAATAACCTAAGTGTGAAAACCCCAAAACACCATACAATAGGATAGGGGCTATTCACTAGTGCTGAGTTGGGATAAAATTAAATGGTATTCCATCTTCTAATATACCATTATTCATGCACACAACTATATCTTTAAAAAAAGGTGTAATAAAATACTGTAACTTCATGTGTATAACCATACATGTAACATCCTCTAGTAAATACACGAATTAGTGTAAAATAGCATAATAATAATGATTTTATAGGAAAACATTCATTCTATACTATAAAAATTAGTGGAAACTCCAAACTATGATCAAATGTAAAGAGTAAAGAAGAGGAGAGGCTAACTCGAGATCCTATGTTCTGACCACGGAACATCGTCATGCCAACCACATACTATTAAGATAAACTTATTCCTAGTCCTCCATATTTATGAAAAACTTCACATAGTTTTTAGAATAAATGACACATGAGGTAAAATACCATCTACGGGTGTGTATTAACATGTCTAGAAGGAAACCCCAAAATCCAAAATGATGAAGCGTCATGAGGTTTAACAACCATATCATTAACAAGAGGAAGTTTCAATCAAAATATGAGACATCAATAATAGTCTTAACATAAATAAACTAGAAATAATTAATAGGAATACCAAATCAGATATAAATGGGATATCTATATATATATCCCAATTAAGAATTATGAGACAAAATTTACCTCTAAATGTCCATCTCTAATGTGCAGCATCATGGACATCCTCAAAAAATATATGTTGAGGATCCACTCCTAAACAATGTGTGTCATTTCCATGGGGGAACTATCTCATAGCCATAAATGACACATAAAAACTCATTAATATTTTTCCCACACCTCTCTGATATGTAGCACATTCGAGGGAACACTAATTGAATAAAGGAATAACCCCCTTCCAGAGCTCAATGTCGGGGAGTACACTCCAAATATAGAGGGATCATGACCATTGTAATGTTGGGGAGTACCACTTATACCTATATAAAGGTTATGGGGACCCACTCCCTAGAGAGGGATATATGAGTATTAATCATGATAACACTATGATGCACACACACAATTTTTTCTACTTGGGAAGAGAGTATTGGGTAACAAATCACTATGTTACATGGGAGTTTCCAACATCAGTGCCTCTCTATGGATCAAAAAAGATCACTAACATTAGACATGAACCACTAATTGGATGATCATTCACTTATCACCTCTAATCATATATATAATATCGTTAACGACTCAACCATTGTGTTCTACATTGAAAACTACTCGAGATAGGCTACTCACAATCCAAAATCCTTGTTTTGAAGTAAGGGACATGTAAGATATAAGTACTTTGGAGAAGTCAAAATCATATATGTGAGATCAAATGGTGTGTGACCCCACCTCATAACCTTGGTGTGTTATCCCTAGACACAAATTTGGAATCCATTTCAAACAACACGACATGTACATGTGGAACATGTCATTTCATGGAAACATGCATCCTAGTCATTCCCTCCCAAATCATTCCCATGTGCCTTAGTGATGCCCGTGAACACTGGATATGTGTATGTACATAGTTATTCACATGTACATTCTCCATGTTAGTTCTCATTTACTCCTATATTACATGCTAAGATTGCATCATAGGATAAACTAGCGTGTATGTTTTATACAAGGTTTCTGATCCTTATCTTCAACTAAAACCCTATATCTCATAGATGGGGGACTATATGGAATGTTTTCTTCCATGATATATGGCATGTAGCTGGTATATTGGGTGAAAGTGTTTAATTATTCACAAATCCTACATGCACCACAATCACATATACTGTTTCCTGAAATTGATCTGGTATTTCAAGATCTAGGGCTAACCACACCCAATATATCACCTGTAGCCAAATTCAACATTTCTAATATAACCATAGACAACATCAATCAATACACACTTCTGAACACGAAAACCCATAAATCACCTCCTCTAGTATATCACTCAGATGAACATTTCATCATAACACACCTCAATCATGCTCTTGATCCCAATACCGGATCCATATAAATTAACTATCCTGCTAATTTTCCATTGTTCAATGATCATTTCTAATGAATTCATCAATATACCATCAAAAAGAGATGGTGAAAATGAATATTTTATGGATTATATGACAAAAGCATAAAACACAATCACGAGAAATAAACCTTAATTGTCATTTTGGTTGGAATTGATTTGTAAAAATTAGAATGATAAATGAAGATCAATATTCCATAATCATCAATTCCTATCCAAAGTAAGATAAAATAGTATCCTCAAATAAACCATCGATCCACTACTCAATTATTTTAGGAGAACTGACACAAATTCGTCAGGGGTTATAAAATTGGGGATAAAATCCACAATACAACATCCTACCATATATTTGGATTAAATTTGTATGAATAATGGGTGTATGTTAGAGATATTGGAAAAATCCAATAACCCTTTTGAAATAGACAATCATAGTTGTACCAATCCGTTGGACCATGATATTTCATCACCACACATTTTCCATCATTGTTCCTCCACAACACCAATGGATATATGTCTAACCATAGTTATTTTCCATAAGAAATATTTTATAGGAGAGCATTTGGTATCATCATAATTTAAAAAAATAAATAAATATATTTATTTATTTAACTATTATTATTCAATGACGTTTCTCATTTAGAACACCAAATGAATAAAAAAATTATTTTGTGCCTAGGGTAAAAGATGAGAATAAAATTTTATTTTATTAATATTTTTTTTATTCTAGAATCCATTTTATAATTATTCCATTATTTTTAAAAAAAAAATCTCAAGTGATATAATATATAATATATTTTTATTAAATCTATACAGTGCCTCCCTAGGCCTTGGGATTCTTGGAAGACTCAGTACATAGCCTCACAAATATTCATAAAAACATACCAAATACATACATGTTAAGAATAGACTCATTACATGGCTGTTATCTAAGTTAGAAAATATCATTATTTGAGGATTGGGTAGAGCCTATTAGTTGGATTTAGGGTGTATTAGAATATTTAATATACTCAAGTAACTTTAAGAGGTTAACATTTTTCATAATGTTGCTTAATAGTACATGAGGTTCTTGATACAGGACTTTGAAGCCTGATAAATAGTATTTAGGTGTCGTGGTGTGCCCTATTATTTCATCTCAAGAATGACACATCATGTGAAATATGTGGTGATGGGAGTTTCTTGTTCTGAATATATAACATATGAGAAATATCTCCCTGATGTGTTCATTTAAACTAATTTGTAGGGATCCGTTGGGGAGAAAAACCATAAATTAGCGATTCAATGTTGGAAATTTTATTATTTGATGTATCTGTATTTCATTTTTTGAATTTATTTCCCCAATTCACCATGATATAGGGTTAATTAGGGTGAACAATAATTTTAAATTTATTCCCTTTTTTAAGTAACATTTACCATTTGAAAATTATACCTTTTTCAAAGTAACATGTTCAATATGAAACTCATTTAATTCTTGTATCATAAAATATAAAATAGATTTAGAATGTAAATCACATCCCATATACATGGATTTTGTTTTTTAACCACTGAGGAATAATATAAGGAGAATACTCTAATGGTGTGTTGATGTAGGAAATGAAAAAAACTAATCACTATATGTTTCACAGTAATTTTGGATTGGTACACTACCCATAAAAAAGGGAACTCCGACTTCTTGTTTACATATGAACATATTTACGGACATTCATTGATTTTTAATATATATTTCTTCCTTCTATAATATTCTATAGGCATGAAAGTCTTTTCAGTTAATAATTCTTAGAGAAAACCCTTTCATATTCATATATGGGTATATTCACCTTTATGTTCATCATTAAAATACTATCCTTTTTCAATTGATAGTGATAATAACACCATAATATTCTGGTTTAATCATTATCTTCCATGATATAGCAAGTGTATATTCTTTTTCAACATTTAGATTTTTCCACCCTGGAAATTTATCTTGAGCTTCCTCCATTATTCTAGATAGAGCTATTTGTTTTTTAGATATTTTTCCTCAATCCTTACCTATGAAATTAATTAATATCTTATAATTTAATTCACTAGTATCAATATTTATTCTTATTTTATATTTAGATATATAACATTATTTATTCTTTATTTATCCCCTAATTTCCTTCATGTCATTTTATACCATCTTGTAATAAACCACCATCAAATTTAAGGATGAGTGTATTATATTTTCATCAAACTCTTCATTATTTTTTAGATGTTTACACATGAATTTACTAAGTCCAATTATATCCATTTAATTCAATTTAATCACAATAGAATATACCCATTACTCCACCATTAATATTTCTAATAAAAACAATTAAATATTATTGAAATTTCTTCTTGATGATGTGAAACCTCCCTTCCTAGTGTTTTCTACATGACTCAAATGATTTCATGGAGGGACAAAATTCTTTACGGAATGGTTTTTGATGAATATATGTATACAAAAATTCTTATAAAATCCATCATTATATTTATTTTTTAGGTCTCTTAGTTTCACGACGAAATACTTACAAATCACATCGATTTATAAAACATTTCATACTAGAATTTATTTCTCATGAAATGTTACTCATATGAAATCTATGACAGAATCACTAAAATATCCTATAGGTCATTTTTAGTTAATAAATATTTCATCATGTTTATTATTTCATTTCTAATGGATAGGTTGTGTGGAAAAAATTCCTCATGAAAAAAGTTTAATGACCCAAATTTGTGTCATGGAAATTTCTGTTAATATAATTATGACATATAGTATAAATAACATAAAATAATATATAGAATGAAATATAAACTTCATAAATGAATAATGAATGGTATAATATAAATCAATGATCTTTTACTAATGGGGTAGTAACTTGACCATAAAATAATAACATGAGCATAAGGAATAATAATACTGATAATATGATAGTAACCTCATATATGAAATAATAAATTAAATTTATGGATTTTATTAATTATAATATTATAAATATTTATCATATTATAAGTAAATAAATGTTTCATAAACGAGAAATTATGTTTTGGTATTTTTATTAATCATATATGCTTATTTACAATTTTATAATTACTATAAGGATTTAAAGGAAAATTTATATCCATAAAATATAATTAATATTTTTTTCTTATGATTTTTATATAATTTTAGGAGATTATAATAAAATTTTCAATTTGTTATAAAATCGGTTATAATTGTAAAATTGGTATTTTTCTAGTAAATGGTGATTATAATTAAAAATAAATTCTTATATTTAGAAAATTATTTTCATAATTAGTTAATTTTTTAATTAAATATGTTTAAAAATGGTTAGGTTTAATTATAGGGATTTTTTTAAATAGTTTTATTTGTTTGAATAGAGAAATACATTAAGTTAGAGTATTTAACAAATTCATGAATTATTGAGTCATGTATGAAATGTGGATTTTTATAAAAAATATCTAAAAATTAATTCTCTCGTTAGTTTATTTATTCATGGGAACCAATAATATTCTTTGTTTTGACCCAAAATAATAAACTAGTTAATAATATAATAAAAAAACACCCTTCCCTCAGCTATAGATACCACCCAACACCAACTATTCACCCCAAACCATCAATGACATGAATATTGTCAAAATTATACCCAATCCTCCTTCAAATACTCGTCCCCTTGTCTACGATAATTTTTTATAAAAAAAACCAAATTAAATTTCTCCAAGGACATGCTCAAGGAGAAGAAGTTGAAGACTTAAAATCCTCTTTTGTTTTCTTTTAATTTCAAGTAATTTCTTATTGTCTCATCGCATACCCTCATTAAAGTAGAATTGTAACTCTAATATCATATATATATTATAATTTTAATATTTTAATTTAATAATCCATCATCATATCTCTTTTACTATACATTTTATTCTAAAAATGAAAACTTCATCCATCAGGTGTTAATTTATCTCTTCTGAGGAGGAAAGATTTAATTTTCCATTACTGCATTTAATGATCGTTATAAAACTATTATATTGATTGAAACATATTTTAGAAAAAAAATTTATAACTATTTTTATGTTTTGGAACTACCATATATATATATTATGATATAATAATACAAAATGACTTCGTTGTGGTTGAAAGCCACCAAGATTAATCAAAACCATTATCATTACCATTTTATCTAATTATTCATCCTCATAAGAGTAAAAAAATATATAAAACCAATTTATCTTTGGGAATATCATTAATATAATATAATTTAAATTTTATATTATTATTCCCATTTTACATGATTTTCCACACATGTATATATGTGAGCTAATCATGAAAAGGAACAAAACAAGCACTCCCAGATGATGAAATTGAACGCTTTAACTCATCAAAAGGGCCATAAATGAACTTAATCAAATTATAATGAATTAAGTAAATGTAGAAGTGTTTATTTAATTATTAATTAATTAATATAATTTAATTATATAGGATATTATGGTGAATAAATTATTCAGAAAGTTGGAAAGGGGTTTCGCAAACCCAATTTTATTTATCTGGGTTATTCCTCTTTCATGCCAAATTTCTGTGTGGATGTTAATTAATATTCCTAAAATAAAATTTCATTTTCCTTACCATGTCATCTTTTGGATGATATTTTTCTAATCATATTTTTTGAATAAATAAAGTATTTTTCTAAAATAACTCTTCATTCTAAATAAATACAACTTTTGTTCTTTTAAAATTGTTTCTTTCCCTCCCAAGATTTATTATTCTAATACATATTATGTTATAAACTTTTTATTTTGTTAAAACCACTTTTTTTTGAACTTTTTATTTATGAAATTATCATCAATTCCATTCCATTACAATCGTTATTTTATGTCCATGATTTTTATACAATCTATGTAGTAAGCATGATTATGTAAATTTTAAGACGTGATGGGCGCCCCATGAATTATATAGCATTCCAATATAATAGATAATGTGATGTATTTAATGAAATAATGTGTATGATGCTTTAAAATGATAAATCATTTGATCAAAATGTTGATGTTATGATTTTGAAATTATTTCAGGCGTGAACATGATGATCACATTATTGACCAGTGCATTTGGATGTCCACCACTGAGACAATATGTTTCATTTTTATGAGTTTCCATATTCCATGCCTTCATATAATTATTACTATCATAATTATGACAATTTTTACATGACTATTCTATTATTATTATTAATATTAACAACCATTTTATATTAATTCATGTTCATATCTATCCTCTTATTGGGATTTTATCACATCCCATTCATTGATTTATATCCTTAGTGGCTACATATAATATAAATTACTTATGGGACACTAAAAATCTTGAAGAAAAGGAATTATATAGTTATTATTTTTTATTATTTAAATTTCATGGGTGGTCTTAATTTACCCAAGAGAGTAAAACATCGGATCCTAGTTTTTTAATACTATTATATTATTTATCTTTAAAATAATAAAATTATAATGTAAGAAAAGACGGTTACTATACATTTAATCAAAGCACAATTTAGTTAATTTTGGAACTATGATTAGCCATCATTAGTTAAAACCCTTATCTATCAATCTATGAACCCAAGAAAAAATATTCTATAGAAATGTTAAACATATGGATCCCACAAGATATTCTGTTATAGTAAATTTCATAATTGAATAAATTATTAATTCATAACATGTTGACTTAGGTTTTCTTAAAACAATTTCTATTTTAGAAAATGGTGAGAACCCAGAGTAACCAGACAGAAAACCTGTGTGAGGAAATGTGTGAAGATTTCTCGAATGAAATCCCCAATTTCATAGGAGGAGGAGTTAAAACTCCCACAGTGATTCTAACCCTCATAACATAGGGTATGAGAAATAATCTAAATAACGAGGAACATACACCTTCACCTAAGATGGAGAAATTTTCTATCAAATATTTTATCTGGTAATGACCACTGATGTTTAGAGGATCTTCTGATCTACAAGTCACGAAATAGAGTCTCATAATAAGGGAGAAGATCATTTCTATGATTTATTGTTACGAGAGGTAGAATGTTTCTTTGATTGGTTATCATTTTGACAGAGAGGCTTATCAATGGTTGGTGTTTCTTAAGAACACTAAACCGATGGACCAAATTGAAAAGATGGTTAGGGGAGAATTTTAGAAAATATTTGTTAAAAATTAATTTATTTAAACTCTTCATACAAATATGGATATAGAATTTATAGATTAGAAGAAAATGGAATGTTAATATATCATTAAAAACAAATAAATCATCACAAGGTTTGTGAGGTATGGCTCAGGGTTTTTTTATCATTGATATTATAAAATATTTTAGATACATAGTGGTTTAAAACCAAACATTTGAAAGCCTCTAGAAATTTGAGACATTTGGAGTTATGAAGACGTTGTTCGATTTTCTCTCATGGTTTGAGATGGATTTTTGTGAATGGTCCCATTTATATGGATATATGAAGTAAAAAAAGGTGTTTCAATAAATTGGTTGTAATGAAAAAGGTGGAAATAAATATCAACCACTCACATGTAAAATATGTGGGAAATATGATCATGGTAATTACCTAAAAGGGATAGGTAAATGCATCCAATATTTGATGGAAGTACACCAAGATAATGAATATTGAAGAGACATAAGGAAGATAGAATGTGGTGGAGTAAAGGAGAGCACCACCCATCGTTCAATGTTTCAATTATAGGGAGAATAGGAACTCTGAAAGCCTATGCACTAAACATTGACTCCTTGAAGGTAAACAACATAGACATCCACCAAAGGAAAAAAAGAAACGAAAAGTTTATGTCATCACTACTTTTGAGATGAATCAATGCTATTATGTTGTTATATGTAATCTAGTGATTGATTTAGGAATGGAGAATGTAATATTGTATTCTTTCTCTAGGAATTCTTTCATAACCTATCTGTTTAGTAAAACTATTCAAACAACACCTCAAAATATAGAAGTTGAGTTCTCATTGATAATGGGAAATGGAGAAATTATTTCTTAAAAAGTATATAACTCATTTCTAATTATTGTTTTTGTAAAATTAACCCCCTAACAAATTTTGTGTTCCATTGGTGGATTTTCATGATATATTGGGCATGAATTGGATATCATTATTTTAATACATTATAAACTATTGGTAAAGGGAGATCAATTTCCACATTCAAATGAATCATCCAATTATATATAATTGAAGGATTAGGACAAAGACCTTTAAGAAAAGTTGTATCAATTATGGATATTATAGCCTTATGTGAAATCATGTCTAGATGCAATGATTGTTACAATGTAATGTTCCATAACCAAATACATTCCCATTATATGGGACTACACTGATTTGTTCCTTATGGAATTTTATTGTCATCCTCATATTTAATACATTGATTTCTCAGTGGAACTTATTCTTAGATCTCAACCTATATTAAGTGATCCTTTTATAATGTCCACTATTTTGGTAGAGTAAATGAATAAGAAGTTATAAGAGAATATATACAATGATTTTATATGACTAAGTGATTCACCATGTGGTGTGCCAGTACACTTCATGAAGAAGAAGGAAGGATTGATTCTCCATTTAATTGGTTATCCTAATCTCAAAAAAATCACAATAAAGAATAATTATCCTCAAAAATGTAAAGATGAATTATTCCATCAACTACATGGGACCTATTATGTCTCTATTGGTTGATTAGTCAGGATATCACTTTATAAATTTTAGGAATGAAGATATTCCTAACAAGTCCTTTAGAAATAGGTAAAAACACTATGAGTTCAATGTGATGCCTTTCAAACTCACTAATGATCCACCAATATTCGTGGACTTTATGAATAGTGATTTTAGAGATTACCTAAAAATATTTGGTGGTATTTATTGACGATATTTATATATAATCTTAGAGAAATTGTGAACATGAGGAGTATTTGAATAATATGTTAAAGACCCTGTGAAGTGAGAAGCTATATTCCAGGTATAGTAATTATGAGTTCTAGATGGAGTAATTATCATTATTGGATAAAATTATCACTATAAAGGAAATATATTTGGCCCCTTCAATTAAAAAGGAAATTGATGAGTGTCTGAAGAAAACATCTACAATGTAGATATGTAGTTTCCATGATCTATATTGATATTACTGAAAATTTCTGAAGAACATATCATTACTTTCTACCAACTAACAATAAATACAAATGTTTTTTTAGACCAGATATTGTGAATTCTTCTTCATGGGGTTGAAAAAGAGGATTATCACTACACTAGTAGTCATAGTACCAGAATGTGGGGAATTAATTGTGTATAACATGATGCATCAATGAAGTAAGTTGGATGTGTACTGATGAAAAATGATAATGTGATAGCTTACTCGTCAAGGAAATTTAAAATACATGAGAAAAACTATCTTTTTCATGATATTGAGTTGGAAGCTATGATATTCGCATTGAAAATATGGTGGTATTTTATCAATGGGGAGAAGTGAAAAATCTATATGGATAACAATAGACTAAAATATATATTCACATATATGGATCTTGACATGATCTATCAAATATGGTTAGAGCTTATCAGGGATTATGGCTACACAATGCACTACCCTCTTAGTATGGAAAATAATCTTCATGATGCACTATGTATAAAGGATCATAAAACATTATAAATGATGAGAATTGAGAATGATAAAAACATATTATATTTGAAAAGGATTGACATGGAAATCATTATGGAAGGAAAATAGCAAATACTTTTTCAAAAATATTCTCATCCATACCAAATGTAAAAAATAGTTGATGCTTATAGAAATGATTTGTAAATTCACCAGAAGGTATATGCTCTTTGAAATGTGAAATCATCATAGTTCAAAATTGGTGAATGAGTTTTAATATAAGTGTCCTGACTATGTGTTCCATTAAATATAGAGTTGTAGATATAGATTCTAAATGATTCACATTGCTATAAATTCTCTATTCACCCAAGAAGAAAAATGATGTATCAAAATCATCAAGATAACTATTTGTGGGAAAATATAATAAATGAGATCATAAAATATAAATTATGGTTCTTGATATTTCATCATGTAAATAATGAAAGGAAATATTGTAATGAGATGTTACTAAAATTTCCCAAACCAACATGAAAATTGGAAAACATCACTATGGACATGTCATCAATCTTCGAAATACATAAAATGGAAACAATTCAATATTGGTTATTATGGATCATCTTTCAAACACAGATCACATTATCACCACCTGATCAGTCTTTTGACTCATTCAACATGTATGGATATACATTATAAAAGTGTTAATGAATCATGGATTACCACTATCAATTGTATCCAATCCAGATATGAGATTCATATTCATGTTCTCGAAAATTCACCAACATGCTCGAAACATGAATCTAAACATTAGTACCACCTCTCACCCTCAAACTAATGTTTCATATCAATGGAATATTAAGACACAGAAAGATGTGTCGAGGCCATATAATATAGACTGAAATGTATAATGATATCTACACCTTCTTTATGTATAGTTCTCTTGCAACATCAGTTTATAATCAAGAATCAAAATGGCCCCATATGAATCCCTTTATTGTAAATTATTCAAAACACCAACTTTTTGGGATGAAGTTAGCGAATTAAATATGTTCAGACATGAAATTTTTGATAAAGTGGTGAATAAGATGAAAATTAGTCAACAATATGTTTGGGAATTGTAAATTAAATAGAAAAGCTATGTATAAAATCATAGATAAGACCTATATTTTTTGGTTGGAGACATGGAATTCCTCCACAAATATCCATAGAAGAGGATCACAAGATTTATGAAGAATGAAAATATAATTCCCTGGAAAATCATCCCCATTGAGGTTCTTGATCATGTTATTGTTATTTCCTATTGACTAGAACATTAACCTATCATGCATTAAGTACATGAGGTATTCCATATATCTCTCTTGAGGAAGTAAATACTATATCCCTCACATGTACTGAATCCATATCTTTTTTATTTGGGAAATTATATCTCTTATGAGGAGTATCCGGTGATGATATTGGATAATAGAAACAATGTTCTAAACAATAAGACTAATCACCTAGCCAATATATTGTGGCAGAACCACATATATGAATTGTAAACATTGGAACTAGAGTAAGCGACGAAGGAGAAATAAACTAAACTGTTTATCTAATATGTAATGTCGATGGTCACATTTCATAATTGGGGAAGAATTTAATGAACCAAAATTTTATCAAATGAAATCTCATTATAATAATTAATTTATATACTATAAATCAAATAAAATAACATTAATAACACAATACAAACATTATAAATGATGAATTAATGGAATAAATGAAATTAGGCATATTTTACAGATGGAATATTAACAAGTCCCATTGAATCGTAACATGAAAATAAAGAATAGTAAACCAGTAAATATAAATGAAACCTAATGTATGATAGTATAAATAAAATTTAGGCATCATGTAAATGATAAAATGATATAATTATATTATATTATAAGTAAATAAATGTATGAAAAATGAGAAAATTAGTGTTGGTATTTTTAAAAAACATAAATGATTATTTAAACATTTATAATTTTATAATTATTTTAATGAAAATTTATTTTCATAAAACAAATTCATAATTTAATATTGTTTTTCTTATTATTAGAATATAATTTCCCAAGGCCTTAATTAAATTTCCAATGTGTTTTTAAAATGAGTTCTAATTTTGAATACAATATTTTCATAGAAAGTGATGATTTTAATTTAAAAAGAAATTTATCATATTTATAATTTTATTTTAATTAAATGGAGTCCATTTTTTAATTTTACAAGTCAAAAACTGGATAGGGTGAATTTTTGGTATATTTCTAAAATAGTGGAAGTTTCAGTGAATAGTAAAATACGTTAATTTACAGTATTTAACCACTAGAAGAATTTTTCAATCATGTTTGATTTATGGATGATGTAACAATCATAATATCAAAAAATCCCCCTCCATTTAGTTTATTTATTCATGTTAATAAAAACTAATCATATTCTTGAGACAAAATAATAAACTAATTAGAAAAAAATCATAAAACACCACACTCCTTCCCTATAAATACCATTATCACCACCTTTTCACCCTACAAAATGAAAGCATTGATGGTTTCCCAAATTCTGGACAATCATATTTCTGAGCCTCTCCCCCACACCCATGATCCTTCTTGTCTCAACTAAATACAAAAACCATTTTCTCTACGGAGGTTTTCATGGAGAAGAAGTTCTTGAGGTAAGCTTATCTTCTATTTCATATTATTTTATTTTATTTTCTAATCTTTCATGACCTTTATCTCATGAAAGTGACATGATAACATCATTAGCATATATATACTATAATTTTGTTATGTTAAAGGAATAATCCACCATAAAAACTATTCCCCTCTCTAATTTATTCAAAAAATGAAATGATCATCCATGAGGTGTTAATTTACCACCTTTGAGGACAACATATTTTGATTTTCCATTATCACCTTCAATACATGTAATAAAACCATTATAATGGTTGAAAAAGATTTAAAAAAGTATGTTAATAATTTATTTCCTGTTCTACTACTAACATATATAGATAATATTAAATAAGAAAATAAAATTAGTACGTTTTGGTCAAAACCCCAAATATAAATCTAAAACATTATCATTAACATTTTATCTAATTATTCAACCTCATATCTAGAAAGAAAATATATGAAACATTAAACTTTTTAATGTTAATTAATAACATATAATTTCAATTTTGGATACTTATCAGCATTTTAAACAATCTTTCATAAATATATACAAGTAAACCAATCAAAAAACCAACAAAAAGAATAGTCCCAAATGATGAAATTAAACTCTATAACTCATCAAAATGTCCATTAATGAACATAATAAAAAAATAATGTATCAATTACCTGTATAATATGTTTTTAAATTATTAATTAATGAATCTATCTTGATTATAAAATATATTTTTGTGTTGAAAACATCCAGAAAAATAGTGAGGTGTTTCACTATTTGAATTTCATTCTTTGTATTATTAAACATTCATGAAAAATTTCTATGTGGATGTTATTTAATATTCCTAAAATATAATATAATTGTTCAAAAATTTTATTTTTTTGGATTTATATTTTTGAAAATAATTTTATCAAAAATTCAATGATTGTTTCAATGGAATTTTGTAATCTAAAATACCTCAGGAATGTGAAATATGCATTAACATGATGATATAATTTTTTTTAAATATTATGTTATAATTATACAAATGTGTTATGCATGAACATGATTCTATCTTTGTTCTCAACTATGTCTGTTATTTCACTACTAAGAAATGATGTTTTATATTTATGCATTTTAAAAATCCATGACTTTATCTAATGCTTCCCATCATTATTATGAAGATGATACTTTGACTATGCTATGATGATGACAATTATTCTCATCCATTTTACATTTTTTCTCTTATCTTTACTCTTAATAGACTTTTAGCATACCCATTCCATTTATTTATATCATCATGTTGATATATGTACTAAGGAGTGCATGTGTTCGAATAAGAAGTTATAAAAGAAAGAATTAAATAATGATTTTGATTTATTATGTCTACATTATGTTGGTTCTTATTTTTTCCAAGACACTAAACCTTTAGATTATGGGTTTCTAAATATATTATATAGTTTATCTTCAAAATGATGGAATAGTAATGTATGAAGTTCTGATCACTATAATTAGAGGTTCTCAAACTTATTGAATCATTGAAAATAACCCAGAATCCCTCCATAGTGTGATTGATTATTGTGACATGGATTTATCAATTTATTTTAATATTGGCGTTTTTTAACTGTGACATATCCTGCATAACATGAGATTATCCACTCTAAAATTAGAGAAATCTAATTGACCAGCTTCACTGCACACCATTTTGGTTTATGGTGCAAACCATGAAACTCAAAACATGGAAAAATAAGACATCATTTCTTTTTTAGAATCATAATATGTTTCTATAAACTCTTCTTTCATTTCCTCCAAGACATAGATAAATTTTATAAATGTTATGTTATTTGGTGGAAAACGATTTCATATCATGGACTCATTTTCTGTGAACATTGTGATGACATTAATGAACCTTAATGTGTTGGACTTTAAAAAATTTCCGAATTTAACTCCACCAATCATCACATAATGTAATAGATCTTGGCCCAACCATACTATTTTCATAGTCAAGAATATAAACCAATATCCTCCCTCTTCCAAAATACAGTTCCACTACATTTCATCTTCACCCTTCTATTAATGAATGAATTCCATATCAAATAAAATACCATTATATATAGAGGTATCATGGTTCCACATTATATTTCATAAAATTTTCACAATATTCCATGTGCATATATCTGCTATCTATTCTATGTATTTCTTAACTACATAAATTATTCATCAACTACTTATTTAGTTCTTTAAATCATAAAATAAACACAACAAATCCAATGATTAAAAAAATAATCTGACACTAAAACCATTTCGTAAAATATTATACACCATTGGGGGTTTTTAAAATATAATGAATCCATCCATAATAAAATTCCTCTAAGGTTCCATTTTTATAGATTCACTAGTCTTTACTTTTCCCCCCTTTGATAAAAAACTGAAGAGCTATATCTTATACATATTTATCATTTCATTATATTCCCTTTTGTTTTTTAATATTTTCCATTAATTATATCCCCCTAAATTTTTAAGAATCTATTTTGCAACATCAAATTCATTTTACAACCCATTTATTAATAGTTTCATTGTACTAGAATTTCATTTTGCTTCAAAAAAAATTTAATTGGGAATAAATTGTAATCAAACATCTTGAATTTCGTAATAAGAGATTTTTTTCACCCCATTGTTAAATGAAATATTTGTTCATTACATTGGTTAATTCTTGCTAACCTCTTAATAATTCATTTATCATTTATTAATTTGAAAAATTTACCTTTGAAATATAATTCTTAGTTAAACCACATTAAAAGAAATAATATCCAGTATTTGAATTCATCTACATACTTCATCAATTATTCATGTTGTTCTTTCTCCTCCTATTTATAACATGTAGAATTATAAAATTTTTCATTAATGAATAGATTATTTATGAAAAAATATTTTAGGGATTGTATTTGCCACATAGATTTTAATTCTTAAATAAATCCTCAAAGATTTCTACGTTAGGAATCTATATAGGAAACAAGATTCAATGATAACAACCTCAAATGTTTTCCTATGACTCAATTACAATCAATAAAATCACAATAATTGATATTACACATTTATTGAAAAATATTCATGTCATATTAATATCACGTTCACCAAAAGATCAAAAAATTATAATGAATGTAAAATACTTTTTGTAATACCACATATTAGATCAATTGATATTAATTTTTTTTGATGAACTAGGGATACCACTTGATATAAATGTTTTTTTATTTATCTGGGTTTAATTTTTTTGACGTTCCTTAATTTTTTTTCCACTATGAGATTGAGAGGGTGAACAAATTATCACTTTGTTTTATGAATTCTTCATAAAAACCGACCCTCTATAACTTTTTAGTGTTAGGATCTACTCAATGATAAATATCAATCTTATTTATTATATACAAATAAAAATTTACAGTTCAGTACATGATATTTAAAAGTTCTGAAAAAATTCAAACTATTATCCATGATTGATATCCCCTAAAATGGATTATTTTATGAACATCTTTTATGAATACATAGGCATGCAGAACAACTTATTTCACACCCCAATAATCATTTTTCCAGCTGACCCTAGTTTTATACCCCAATAATAAACTCGTATACCATAATTTGTATTACCCCCATTTTTCCAACTCATATCCACTTCATTCCCAGATCGTTATTAACCACAAATACATGCCTTTTCAGTAACTAGTTCTACACGACAACCCCAACCTATTAATTTTTTCTAATACAAGATAAAATGATATTATTCTTCATATGGGGTTTCCCCAAAATTTGGTTTGATCACATTCTCCTATATACAATACTAAAGGTCTTAAAAACTATATGAATATATTTTTTGTCTAAAAACATCTTCCTAATAATATAAATACAAAGATAAATCAATAATAATGAATTAAACATTGTCTGGAAAATTAAATTATAAAAAGTCTATCAGATTATACTCTATCTTTTAATCCCTCTTTCATGTTGGTATCAAACTCTATATGGAATGTCTTCTTCAAATACTATATAAAGAAATATTTTTCAGTCCATAGAATATCAAACCAATAAACCTCAATCTGATTAATTATCTTCATTTGGTGTACATCCTTCATCTATGAATAATCTTTTTTGAAAACACATATTGAAATTCTTATTTTGTCGATGAAACTTGATCCGATAATTACTTTATTTCCTAATAGAACTCATGTTTATTAATATTCGTACTCACAGTAGGAACTATGTTCAAAATTCTCAACAACTTCTTTACTGAACCATGATAATCTGTCTAGTGAACCTTATTTGAAGCTCCTTGGTCAAATTCTTTTTCTTCAAATAATTATAACCTTGGTTGTATTATTGTGACAAAATTAATTCAACCCATATAATCCTTCACATATAAAAACTATATTCCACACATATTGTTTGAATTCCATATTGTATGTGTGGTTCTTAGGTTAATTGGTTAGAACTAAATTTTTTTCCCTCTCAAAAAAGAACAAATGTTTGATCTCCCGCTCAATTGAATTTCTTGGGATGGTTATAGTATCTTTTAGAATCTTATTGTGGATTTTTAAATTCTCTACATAAGAAACCTTCTATAAAAATCCATAGGAATAAAAATATAAATACTATTTCAATTATTTATTTTCCTCACTATTTTTTTTAAATTATCCTTTTTTATGGTTCGGTCCGAAGCCTCATTTTTATTATTAAATCAAAGCAAAGTCCTCTTTTAATTGGGTGGAGGGAAACCCATTACATAGCCCGAAGGCCCAGTGGGCTTGTATCCCATTACATAGCCCGTATGCCAAAATTCTAAGGCCAATTCACATTCTGTGAATAGTAACCTGCTGCTACAGTACCACACAGTATCGCCGCCGCTCTAGTGCCCAGCCGCCGCTACAGTGCCCTGCCGTCACTACAGTACCCACTGATGAACAGTGTTGCCGCTACTACAGTACTGCTATAGTACCTGCACCCCATGGGATTTGAACCCCCATTTTCCATGTAGTATTACGAGGTGCTTACCACTAAGCCAAACCCCAACTACAAAAACGTGGTGTATGGGTAATGAGGTATAGGGCTGGCCTGCCCACCTGCGCGCCGCACGCCCCCAGCTAGGTCCAAGGTCGCCAACCCTTGGGCTTGGGCCAGTTCCCACGGAGTCGAGGGGACGAGAGGTTCTCTGGAAAATGGTGCGCGTTGCCTTTGTGAGGACTCGAACCCGGGACCTCCACGACGGGTCGCCACCGCATTGAACCAACTCACCCAGCCCCTGCGGGAAACAATTACACGGGGTTTTTAGGCCCAAGGGGGTTACCCGGTATAGGTGGGCCGTCACCCAACACAAAATAAACTCAAATTCATCTCAACCATTATACTCTCTTATCTTCCTAGATAAACTCTATCTAATGGAATCATCAATATCCATCCAATTCCATCATAATACTCCATCCATTGCATGATTCTAGTTTATTCTAATTGACATTAATCCAATACATCCTCATAGATTTATCGTTCTACTAATCTTTGTAGATTTACTCAATATAATATAATAAACACATTTTCCTCTATATAGTATAACTTTAAACTATGTCCTATATAGGATTTATCATGAACATCATAAAAATAGTACTTATTTTTTGTAACTTATCTTCACATAGCTCCATCTAAAACAATTATGTATTTAACGTAAATTTAGATTCACATAATTCCTTTGACTATCCAAACCTTCTCTAACCACTCCTTCTGATTATTCTACATCTAGAATTTATAACACATCCATTTTAACAGACTGTCTAGACTTTTGAACTAAATCGATTCATTGAATTGATTTTACTATATGAATTTGTTTATGTTCATCATGTAAGTATGAAACTACTCCCAATCTGATGCACTAAGTAGGATTCATTCATTTTTTCATTATTCAACCAATCATAATAACTTCTACAATCAAACATTAGATGGTATCAACATCATAGATCAATCCCTATAGAAACACATATTCAAACATTACCACTTATACTTCATACAAATCCATTTTTTTAAAATGTGCATGTATTTATGAAAATTTATTAAATATCACACAAAATATTACTCATGATTCCAATAAAAAATAACATCTCATTATTTTTAAAAACTGAAACAAACTTTAAAATTCCAAAATATTGCAATAGTATATTTAGAAACATCATCAATATTCCATCAAGTTAAATAGTTATCTATAAACATTTGAATATATGTACCTTGGAAAAAATAATTGAAATATCAGTATGGATCATTCATATTTTCATGATTTTTGAAACTAGATCATTGGAACTTCATTTAATGACATAGTATGGAATATTTCATACCATAATAGATAAACATCCTTAACCATCAGCAGTAATGTTTATTAAAAATATTCTCTCGAAAATCCCTAATATTTTTCAATAGCTTTCTCTATAAACACAATTTGATATATTGGGAATAATTGAATCCAAAATAAATTTGGAAAAATAACATCTAACATTGTGGTTATTGTTAATATCCAAGAAAACATTAAATATCATCTATGATAATATGTATCATCATAAAATTCTCCCCATATGATATTTTCATTTTCTTTCTCCACCTATGTTATTTATCACCCTTATTTCCAATCAGATGAAAGTGGTAACAATAGTATTTTCTCATCTCATGTTACTTAAAATAAGAAATTTGAAACCTATTTTTAAAATAAATATAACATCACATTTGTTTTATAACAAAAATACATTAATCGTTAAACAATATGATGATGTGGGAGAACCTAGTATAAAAACAATGTGTGTACAATCATGGTGATCAATGTTGTCTCTAAAATTTATTATTTCAAATAATTTCCACAAGATTCTCCCACTAGCTTCATATAAAGGTTCCCTCATAGGTTTTCACCCCTTCTTCAGTGGGAATTTCCCATTAGCTTTAGCATGACCCCAGTGCTGCTTCAGTGGAACCTCTTGGGATACAAAGAGATGTCATAGGATGAAGGACCCATGGTGGGTTATTTTAGGGGTTTAATGGAGGCTCTGGTGGACAAGGAAGTAAATAGAATTTGTGGAGGGGGTGATCTTGGTCAGTGTTAGGTGATAGTTTGATGAGAACAACATTAGAGAATGATGATTGGTTTCCTGGTGTTCATGTTTGATCGGGGCTCTGACATTTCGGTAGTTTTGGATGTTGCATGACATCTAGGTTGGAATGATATTGTAATTTCATTGAGATGATTGTTCAAGGATGATAATATATTTATATGCCTAGATCCAGACATTTGGGGTGATTTATTGACAGCAATTGTAGAGTTTAATGGAGCTATTTAGAGTTGGTTTTAGTGAGTATATCTTAGTGGATATGGTGGGATATTGCTCATGTGGTAGGTGTTTTGAGGTAGGTCATTTGGGGATCATTATTTAAATCTTGTGGGGGTGATTAGTTTCTCATTTCAAGGTGGGGTTTTATGGTGGATGATGATCATGTGGAATTGTTGGCGTTAGTGATTAATATTTTTGTTTATTCGTTTTTAAGTAAATTATGCCCTTGTTCTGACCGCAAAAACATGTTTTAACGGGTTTTATTGTATGGTATTTGTGTTAATGGGTTTTTTCACTAGACAGATCTAAGTTTTCTTGCCACTAGGACTTCAAGATAGTAATGGGTTCCCTATTCACACTGTCTAAAAGGGATTTATGTCTGGTTTTATTTCTCTTTTTAATAATGGGGTTGGTCTTAAATATTTTGGTCAAACCCTTCACCCATATCAAGAAATATATAAAAATATTTCAAGTGTGTAAGAATATATTTCTCAACATATCATCTTCCATAACATTTTAATTTTAATTTTAATAAAATAATGATACACATAGATCATATTCAACATTTCTTCCCCTTAATAGTATCATTCCATTCACTTTAATCATTAGAAAAATATTCAATGATCGATGACACTTCTTATTGAATAACTTCAATTGAAGATATCCATATTTTCTAAAACTTCTCTTTCAATTTCCATCATTTGATTACAAATAGTATATTATATTAGTAATATTTGGGAACCTCACTATTTCCTAGAATTAAATATCATATTAATAGTCTTATCCCTGAATATAATTCTTCTTCTTCTTCTTCTTTTTTCATTAATAATGGGATATATATTATTCCTTATGATAATCCATCATATATATTTTCATGGATTTACATTCCTCTATAAAATATGCATATGATGTTATCATCATTACTTTATCTTTTATAAATTATTTGTTACAATGATTTTATATCATACTCTTCAATATCTCATATATTAGTGGCAATATAGTCAGAAAACAGTTTTAAACACTCCTATAATTATCAAATATCTTGAAGTTTTTTGAATTATAAACCCACTATTTATTTTTGACTTATTATTAATGTTTTTATCATACTCTAATGCCTATTTATTACAGCTTATTGAGTATACATTTTTGATTCCTCCAAATTTATAGACTTTGTAATTTGATCAGGAAAAGTGACTAATCATTCTTAATTTCCTTGATCATAATTATTAAGATCCTTTATTTGATCTTAATTATTTTCATGGATAACGTTTTTACCCTACTTAACATTTATAGACTTCTAACAAGTATTTCCTTAGGTAGTAACATTCATTAGCTCCAAATCATTATTTTTTTACTAAAGCAACATGTTAGAATACTTTATTCCAATATTCTCATTAAAACTCCCTCTTGAGTCATACCATTTTCTTACTATATACATATTTTTGAATAATGAATTTTCTTTTTTCCTAAAAAATCCACAACACTAGTAGTGACCTCTGAATCGTAATATTTTATATTAATAATGTTAGTTATTTGAGCTTTCTTGTCATTTCTTCTGAACAAAATATTGGTTCATTAGTTCAAGGAGGTAATTTCTTGATTAATTCTAGTCTATTAGTAATATAATATCTTCATAATGGTTTTTTTGTGAATGGAAAAAATAATATTCGGATGACTCTTCCTTTCAACATCTTGAGTAGACTCATCACAAACCAAAACTAATATGTTAATGTCTACTATGATATTCCTTGACTATATTTCTGATTTAAGAATAATTTATAGTTTTTTTCTATTACAAGTCTTCTTTATTAGTAAAAAAATATTTTATAATATTCACCATTTATTCCAATTTAGATGACATCAATCTGTTATTCTTATATTTCTCACCATTTGTTGTTTCTAATATGTTTTAATTATTCATTCAAGATTATGTTCCTTAACAAAATTTTAGTTTACTTTCAAAGTCATCCACATTATTCTTTGATCTCAAATATAGTAATGGTTTATTACCTCCTTCATGATTATCTCTACATTCTCTAACGTTTTCTCTTTACCTTATTTCTTCATCCTTATACATTCCTTCTTGATTAGTGTAATTTTCTTATGATCATTTTCCGAATTTTTATTTAGAATCCACTCAACACATTTTATATCTTCGCCATCATAATAACTTTCTAATAAAGAAATTACACTTCTAAAAAAATAAAGGAGTGTGAAATTATAATCACATTCATTATTGGATGATGCATCATCCTATTCTCTTCTACAAAATCAACATTTCTTCTTATTTTAAAAAAACATTTTCTTATGTTTCTTCCACTTATATAATCAAGACATCCCATATTCTTCTTCTAATTTTGAGTCATAAATATTATTTTTAATGTAATATAAAAAAATTACATTATCCGTACAATTGTAATATCTAAACGATTTATTACCTTTTTTCTTTCTAGTTAACTATTTTTATCTCTTATAAAGAGGAGTAATGATTAACTTGATATTCTATCATTTTTATTCACATCAGAATAAATTAATTATTTTTATCATTATTTACATATGTATATACCTTTTAAAAGTTATTAAAAACATATCACATAATTTTAGTCCTTCCTAATAGACTATTGATATAATAATTTTATATTCCATAATAAAATACCAACATTCACTTAGAGATAAACTATCTCAATCTTTTACAGAGAAAACATTACTATAAAATATATTTGGAATTTTTCTAATTAATTTTTGAATGATGGTAAAATAAACTAGATTCTCACAAACAACTATGCTATTTTTTACAAATTTCATAGAATCTTGTAAGGCTCTCATCTATTCATTATTCATTATACATCTATGTATGTTCAATCATTATCCTCCAAATTTATAGATGATGTCCCTTTTCTTTTTTTTAATTTCTTTTATAGATAATTCTCAGCTTATCCCAAATTCTTATATCCATTGGAACCCATTTATAGTTTTAGAAAAATTATTTTACATACAAATAAATGTATTGTTCTATGATTTTTAATCTACATAGAATTTACCATCATTAAAATGTTTCATAGAAACCTCATTAATTGAAGGAAATCCCTTGTTTATAGTATCTCTAAAATTAAGGAAATGAGATAGAAAATAAGGTAAAATCCAATTATTCTAATTGTGATATTTTATACTATCCATTATAGGAAAAACCCTACTATTTACAAAATTTATATTCTCCATCCTCATTCTATAGTTGGATATTTCATAGAAATCCATGCAGTGATACCAGTTAAAGTTTCATCATCAGTATATGATCACTATGAAGGGGATGGAGTTTATTATTATTCATTTTTATTTTCATATTATTATTAAGAACTCAACATATGATAATTTTTAGAGTTAAAATATAATCATAGATATGTATAAACATCACTTCATATGAAATAATATAAAGTGAGAGATATTCACGTGGTATTTACATAGTACTGTATAAAGAAAAAATCCATGAAGATCCCACTTTGTGTGTGATTATTATTATTTATCAATTGTAATAATTGGTTTTCAATATATAACAATAAAAAAATATTTAATTAATTTCTATATTCTAAATAATTTATAAAGATAATGAAACTAAAACATTTGTTTGAAGTATCCAAGAATGGTAATACATTTTATATAGCTTGAATGAATGGATGAAAATGAAATTAAGTGATTATGTATTATAAAATTATGTTCCATTTAATTTTTTTCCCTACCTTATTAGATATTGATATTATTCATTACATGGATAGTGAAACTTTTTTGAAGACTTAGATTTTAATTAATATGATTGATGAAATATTTTTAATATCTTAAAAATGTGATATATGTTTCGAGAAGCATGTTTATTATCAATATTATGAGGTATACATAATGAGTTCCCTTAATAAGTTTTCAATTTCAAATGTGATTTGATATATATGATGATTGATTAGATTCCAGTGCACTAAGTTGATGCGATCAGGCTGATTATACTGAGGTACTATAACAAGGGTTTCAAAGTAGTACCATCAGATGGAGGATTACAAATTGTTCTATTGGATGGAGTGTCCAATGGATGGAATTTTATAAAGTCATTAAAATTTCCATCATATGAATCATTGAAAATATATATATTATGGTTATCTGACTATCCACTGTGGGATGTCCTCTAGTCATCAGAATGATTGGTAGACCACTGAATGAGCATTCACAGTGACATTAGACCCACATAAATAGACTATTTCATTCATATGACTTGTGGGAATAAATTTTTGATCAATTAAATTTATTATTACATCATATTGATAATGATTTGGAAAAAAATATTACATGTTTTTAACTATTGTGTTCTTCATTGATCAATGATCATAATGCATGAGGTTGTGATTCAAAAAAATTTTTACGTAAAGAGAAATGTCCTTTAATGAATGTTCCATTATCTTAAATCCAAATGATAAAAAGTGTACTTGTTTTTAAATGTACATGTTATGAATATATTAATGATTTGTCGAAACTAAATGAAATTATGGTTCTTGGGCATTCCAATGGGATGGTTGATGTTGATTGTAGAGATATATAAAGTCTTTTAGATATAATTGTATAAATATAGAGATTCAGAGTGAAGAAGTTGCAATGAATGAATTATTTATGTATTTATTGGGTTGTTGTTTATGAAATGAAGAATAACCCCAATTGTACGAGATTAGTGATTCATCAAACAAACTGAACTAGAAAGAAGATCCCAAATTATTGAGCATGTGATTATTAATAAAGTAAAAAATTAAGATAAAATGTTTAAATGTCATCGAAAATATAATATTACATATTAATTATCTAATAAACTAGACCCTAGTATTCTTGAGTGAGTGGTTAATTTATTAAATTAACACTAGGTAAATGGGATCACATCACAATGTACTAAATATCTAAGTTTTCATGGAAAACAACATACATTCTTGATTCCAAAAAACACTTGAAAAAATAAAATACAAAAGATTATTTTATCTAATAAAATAATTATACCTTTTATAATAACCCTTAATGTCCTTAATATTTTAATTATTGGCATCATAATGGAAAAAAATAAATGTGTGACTGAAGATGCTCAATAAAGGAATTCATACAACAGAATATATCATTGGATAAATAGGTAATAATTAATATGGTGAGGTAAATAACTGAAAAAAAACATTCCATTTAATGAATAACATTATCATGAAGAATAATATGGCAGGAATAAATTATTAGTAGATAATGTTATATAAATATTCACTTGAGATTAAAAAATATCCATGTATATCATAACCTTTACAAGAATCATAGGGACATCCATAATTGATTTCATTGTTATGGAATGCAAATTATAGATTTCTTAAACATACTATTACATCCTCTATCCAAGACTTCATAAACATATTATCATGTCCTCATAGAAATAAATCTTACATAAATGGGTGAGCTCTATTCAAAATTATCAAACTAGTTTGTCTTGTTGGAAATATCGATGCATCAAGGGGCTATATAATTCTAATACCATCCCATCACATAACAAATTAAAATAATTAATCATATAAATAAATGATATAACTCAATAAACAATCCATAATGATCAAAAATATTTGTATATTTATAACTAGTATAAACAATTTCAATGATTTCCTAGAAAAACTGATCATAAACCAACCAGAGGAAGAATTTGGAAAGTTTCATTAAAACGTATATATAGTATTGTATTAGTGCAATAAAGAGGTTTTGTTGTTTATTAATATAAATATAAAAATATAACGTTAAAAACATCCATTAGGAATGTAGCCTTTATCTTTTAAATTTATAATTAAAAACAAAAGAAATCATAATATTATGAAAAAATTTATTCTGATTTTTTTATGGAAAGTAATAAAGGAAGAATCAAATAATTTTGTTTTAATGATGTTGGTAAATTATTTTTTTCAGATTATTTTAAGGTCTGTATTCCAACCACATTTTTGTTAAGAATACAAAAGTTAACCCATTTTTAAAATGACAATAAGATTCTTTTAAACCATTTTATTAAAGTAGTACATGGATAAAAATTAAATACAACTATCATATGTGAATTTCAAAAATATTATTTAAATTTTTTAAAGATAATAAAGACATGGAAGAAAAAAATTCCCATCCAAATGGAAAACAAAGTTGGTTTTCCAAAAATACACATTTGATCTCCTAAGTACATAATAGAGAAAAATGAAATTAAAATATTTCATCTTTAGAAATGAATCTAAATGACTAAAATATGTTGGTTTTAATGTAGAAATATCATATATTTACCCCAATAGATTCCTTGACAAAAATAATGTTGAAAATGATTAGATTTTTTAAATAACACTTACATTTTGGCAACATTAGTATTAAAACCTACATTAATGAAATAACATTGAAATGTAAAATTATACAATGAATATAATGTGAATCATGATATTTCATAAACAATTTGGTATTATGTACAACACATGAAGAAAATATGTCATGAATATGGAATATAGATCATAGAAATAATAGTTAAATGTGAAAACCTTATAAAAATAAAATCATTGAAGTGGAAATTAATCAAAAATGTTTTCATCTGTATAAAATTAAAATCCACAAAAAACTAATGTAAATACCATCTTATATAATCATTGTTAATTTAGAACATAATCACCGATAATTATAGCGAATGAAATATAATTATCACATAGTGAAGGGAAATTGATTTAGGAAACCCATTCTTTTCCTTTCGTGTCACCTACCTTTGATTGATCGTAAGGACATTATATGAGAGTTTCATAATAATTCTAGTGTTTGGGGATGTTATAATGGATTTTTGGATAGATATTTGGATATATGATTTGCAAATAAATAATTTGATTTGTCTCCAAAATGTTGAAGTGAGTCTATTTTTATTTGAAAAATCCTATAGTGTTTTTTGAAAATTTTTAATTATTCATGGAAAGTAAAATATTTATAAAATTAGAAACATTAAAATATAAAATCCAATAATAATATTCTATAAAATTTCATACATATGTGATTCCAGATATTTTTTATAACTTTATAATGATTTCAAATTCAATTGTAAATATTAAATAATATTTAAGGTCTTTTTCTCACTATTCACAATACTTTACCCTAAAAAATTATAACCACAACCAATTTATAATATAATCTATTATATCATCCATTATTATTCATAAATATACATAAAATTCTCTGGATTCCCATGTGAAATTAAAAATTATAATTTTTATTACTTTTAAAACTATTTATTTAATTATTTTACTATTTTCATATACATCACACCTCGTATTGTATGTGTTTTATTCAATTTCATGAATTTAAATTATCATATTAATATAAAATATTATTATAATTAATTTTTATCATTTATAATGATTTATTAGACATATAAAATATTATTCATATCATAAAAAACATTTAACATTACATTTGGTCTTTTTATAAATTATATAAGAATCACACAAAAATTTGGCCAAGATTCATCTTATATAAATTCAGTGTATGAAACTATTAATAAAAATCATAATATATATATAATTAAATAAAAAAGATAATAAATTTTTTTTTGAATTCTTCATTATTATCATCAAGACCCAAAATTTGGATTTTCCATTGCTGTGCAAGAACTGTGTCATCATAGAAAATGTTAATCATATATATCATGAATCATATATATATATATATATATGTGTGTGTGTGTGTGTGTTTGTGTGTGTGTGTGTTTTAACAATTATTATATAATTTTTGTATTATATTCGATTACATGAGTATTTCGATAAGTTTCATAATCATATATATCATATCTATGTTGTGATAATATCATAAAATATATTGTATCTCATAAGAAACTATATCTTTTTCAACACTTCCAAAAAATTTGACGTTAAACAAATTCAGAAAATAATGGAATAAAAATATAAATTTTTAAAATGTCAGTTAACATTATTTTATATTAATAATGACCATTTGATACACAAAATTTGAAATAACAAATCAAATTTAATACATTATATTTTACTTACATTGATATTTTTTATATATTGTATAATCATTGCTTTGGTGGTGTGTACGTGTTATAAGTAATTATATTATTTATAAAAATTAAAAAAAATATTATCATGAATATAATATTTTACTACACAATATAATCATTTTTTTATAATTAATAATTTATTTTAATCCTTATGAAAAAATACCAAGGTTTATTAGAACAATTAAAGTGATATTTTTATTCTTTACTTAAATGATAGTTTTGACATTATCCATGTAAAATGTATATTATTACTATATTTCCAAGTCGCATGTGATTATGGATGAAATTAAGTCAATAATATAATTATAGAATGTTTCTGGATTATTTTAATGTATTACCTCATTGGTGTATGTACTGGGTTTACCCTTATTATGGTGAGAAATTTTACAGCTGTTACGATTCATAATGACCAACAATAAATGGGAAATAATTTATTTATTTTAAAATCATCCATAAAAATACAGAATCTATTTTATAATATTTAATTCAAATAATATTTCGAAAATAAATTTATAATAATTCTAAAAAGAGTGACAAATAACTGTTTTCAGAAATAAAAAGTTCATTTTTATGTTGAAAATATTTTTTTACCAATAGGAAGTATAATGTTTATTCCTATATAATTAATTATATTAATTATAAATAAATTATACTTATATTAATGTGAAATTAAATCTCCACAGTTATAGGGATTTTCCAATTAAAAATATTATATTTTTATAAAGATCAAATTTTTTATCTATTCACAAAAAAATTATTCTTTTCAAAAAAATCCAAAAAATTCACCATACATTAATTATCATATGATTATTTCAAAGATTATTTCAATTTTATAAAATATAATTTCAAAAAAGTTATATAAATTATATTGTTTATTCATAATAGGTAATAATATCAAATTTTTACAAAAATGAACTTTTTAAGCATAAAATGATTTGACTAAAAATTGAGTTACTATATTACTATATATCTAATTTATAGAAAATAATTAAAAAATTTAAAATTTGTATATTTTTATTTATAAAAAAAATTAATATAAAAAATTTAACATTCAATTCAAATTAATTATATTTTAATAATGCAGTCTTATACATTTGAACATGATGATGCATATTGTATAATATATCAAACATAGCATTATTTTAAAATCATTTTGTGTTGCATTCAACCCCATTATATAAATTTAATCCTTATAATTATATATCTTTCATCAGTGGTTTAATATTTTAAAATACCATTATTGGAAAAAAAATGTATAGAGGGGTAAAAATAAATCTTCTAAAATGTGGATATAGGAATTATAATTTTCACCTAAAATAAAACATAATAAGGTTCCATGACAATGAGATCATTGGTTGGGTGTTAAGCTATATGAATGGAGAATAAAACACCCATCCAATGAATAATATATACTGATAGATAATATGGTCTGGAAATTTTGAATGGCAATAAAATCATAAATTAGTGAGGGGTGAAATGACCATCAATTCATCCAAAAGGAAAGTAAAAGGATAAATTTTTTATTTCCTTTTTATTTTCCTAGAGTAGAGTAATTACATTCTCATATAGACTAATGAAATATGGAAATATACTTAATTGACAAGTATAATTTCATCCACTAATCAATTTAACTAAAATCAAATCTTTTTCTTGAAACGACGAGTATTAAAGATGAAATTTTCTTTCCTAAAGCATGACAATATACTTTTAATATATCATAAGAGCCATAAATAATAGTACTTCATTACTATTATCTATATTAACAAATTTGGTTTGTATAATGTTAGATAATGCCCAAATTTAATTTAACTTCATATGGTGAAATAACATATCAATATTCAAAATTCAATACTAAAACTAAAAGTTTAACATATATCAAAAAATAATACATTATGAAATATAACCTCAACAAAAAAATTATTCGTTTACACTCAAATATTATCTCATACCATGTAGAATAAACATCCCAACCTTTAATCACATTCTACCTAAATAACCATTACATTAGACTTAAATGTTTTATGTACCTCAACCTAATAAAAAGTCACACAAAATATCATTAATAACCATAAAATCAAATTATTATTTGATGATATATAATATTTTCCAATATTAACATAAAAATTATCCATTATGTCTATCTAGTCAAAAAAATCATACTCACCATTATATCATATACGTTTATGGTATTCGATGCTCCTTTTTCAACCATCGGTTCTGGTTTCAAGAACTGTGGCCTTTCTAAATGTGATGGGTTGTCACACAAACCATGTATTATCCCTTATATAAAGCCATATTAATATAATTCCAATTAAATTTTAAAAAATGCTGAAAATCCAAAAAAATATCATTAGTCATGAAATCACTTTTTAACAACTAGGATTCTTAATAAAACATAGTTTTACACAATAAATATTAATTTACTATTACTACCTTAACATCAACGATCATATTAACCATAAAGGTCATCAAAAACATTATAATTATATCCAAAAAATATGAAATCATTATTCATCAAATAAAAATATCACTAAAAATATATACTAAACCAATGATTTCTATTTCCCTAAATGCCTCCCAAAATGTACTAATTCATATTAAACTACCATCACATAAAACCTAAAATGGGGAGTCTATTAATTTAAGATTATTATCAACCATAGACTTTTCAAATGAAAAAATTAGTTTTATCTCACATTAATATGTTATATTAAGGGTTCCATATGTTCAATTTTCTCATTTATTCAAATGGTTTACTAATAAATTGTTAATTAACCCACACATGTCCCCCAGTAGTGTAAAACCCAGTGTACTATAAGGGATTGTTAATCATTCACTATAATTATTGGTATGATATAATCGATGAACTCTTAATGGTTTTATTACAAATAGATGATTTTTTAAAATCCATTTCCACTTATATTATCCTGGTTGGGTTTTATTTTTAGGAAGACTACATGATCTCTACTATACTAAATATTCATGATGTTATCGTATACATAGAATTAGCATCAGGTTTAGTAACATTGTTATATTCCATAATCTATGTTTTCTTATATCTGGTTTCCACGGTTTCAACAAAATTTCATTAATACAAATTGTATAGACATCAACCCGAGTAGCACAATATCGAAGGTAACATTATTAAATTGGCACTAGACACAATAAATCATATCCCAATAGACTAAATATTATAGTCGTCTTTTAAAATATATACATAATTGAATCTCACATATATTATTAAACTAAAAATACAATAAATTATTTTCATTAAGAACATATTTATTTTATCCAAAATATCTTGGAATATAAATTATAGTATATTTACTAGCATCATGGAAAAAAGAATCATAAAAAAATAATAGCTCATATACATATAAATGCAGTGAATAAAATGGAAGATATAATGACATGAATAAGTCATGATAAATATGAAAAGGTAAATAATTGAAAAAAATTCCATTTATTCAGTAACATTATAATGAAAAATAATATTTTAGGGGTAAATGACGATGAAATAATTCTATATAAATAATCACATGACCTTGAAACTTATCCATTAATATCATTAGTAAATAAATTATCATTGGGACATCAATAAATATTTCAGTATGAGTAAGTTCATATTGATGGATATATTAAACATACTTTCAATTCCCCTTTCTAATACATCATAAACAAACTATAAATTCATCATGATATGACATTTTATATTAATGAATAAGGCCTCATTAAAATACCAAAAAAAATTCTAATGATACCTACTGATACATCAATGTGATATAAAATTTTTAAACCCACATATAACCTAATATGTCTAATGCATTCGTCAAAAAAATAAAAAATAAAATTTAATCAACATGTGTTCACAATTAAAGATTTTCTATAAATGAAGAAAAACTTTATAGAATGTCAATACATTCACAATCAAAATGATCATAAACCATTCATAGAAAGAATAATGATTGTATCATTATAATATATCTCATAGGGGAGATATTTAAAGGAAGTTTTTTTTGATAATGATGAATATAAATACCATAAAAAGATCATTATAGTATATATTGAGTAGAAAACCCATTTTTACATTGAAATTAACTTTTAATATATAAAAATTGCATGACTATTACAAAAAAATTGGAAATACTTATGGGATATTGTAAAGGTATATTCCGATAATTTGGTATTCCTAAAAGTGGAAAGTTATGTACAGTTCAATTATGTTGAAATAATATTACCTTAATGTTATTGTTAAAATTTTAAAACGTTCCACATTCGGTAAATGATAAGAATATTTATTATATACCATTTAATTAAAATTAAAACATGAAAAAATGACTTTAAAAATCATAGGATCATTGAAAAATATTTAAATAAATATTTTAATGAAATTATTTCCATTGAAGAAAACTTTCATAGATGATTAGATGACAATGTAATTTTTGATTCAAAACAAATTCGTTTTATTGAGTAATTGAAAGGGGAAAATGATTTCAAACCATATAATTTTCATTAATAACTAAAGTGGAAGAAAATATATAGTGTTGAGTATATAAATATCAGTTATTTCAGAAAATGGATACTTAAAAATAGACAATCCTAAATCAATACCGGATTTTGAAATAAGCCCATACCACCTTGGTAACATTTGAATCATAACCCTCATGAAATAGATAATATCAAAATGAAACATTCAATACTATGATATAATTTAATCATTATATATTATATCAAATTGGATTTATATAATCCTTATGATATAAATACAATGTGAATATAAAATACTTCTCATGGAAATAAAAGTTAGACGACAAACTATTACTATGATTATACTATTGAAGTGATAGTTAATAAATGAAGTGAATATGTGGGTCAAATTTAAATAAAAAAGAATCTGGATATAAAAAAATATTTTTGGATATGATTTCACATATAATCCTTGCATAAAATAGCTAACTAAGTAGAAATAGAACCCAATTAATTGTAATTGAGTTAACAAACCCTTTCTTTTCTATTTGTTTTACCTCTTTTTGATTGACCTAAAAGCCCTTGTAAATGATTTTATGATCATCTAGTGTAAGGTGGATGCAGAAATAGATTTTTAATGAATTATTTTGGCATATTATTTAGTGAGAACTTGAATTTGAGTCATTTGAAATTTTTCTTAGTGAATATCATTTTATATGAAAAATCAATGGCCTTTTTGTAGTTTCATAAGCAGTAAGGTATATAATGGAAATTCTAAAATTTAAAAGATGAATACACAAAGAAAAATAAATATATTATTGATATTTAATACCTATATGAATCATTTTCTTATTTGTTTATAATTTTATAATTATTTAATACTACTTTTTAACATTAAATGAAATTTAATGTCTTCTTCATTTCAATTCAAAATACATTACATTAAACATTATGAAAGCTAAAATATTTGAATTTCATATAATATATTATAAAATAACATTTTTATATCATTACATCTATTTTTATACCCATAATCATCTATATATTTTCATTTGTAGTATTTTGAAAATTATTATTTAATTTTTCTAATATTCTCATATATGTGACACCATCGTGGAGTAATTATTTTAGACAATAATAAAAAACAAAAAATTTAAAATTATATTATTAACATAAAAAAATATTTTACATTATTTTTAACATTTATATACATTCATATCGAATATTCATTCTTATTCATATTGTGAAAACACATTTAATATTATTTGGTCATTTCTCACATTATACAAGCATTTTAGAAGATTTTGGATAAGATTATTCTTAGATAACTATAATGATAAAAATTATATATTCATATAAATATATTAATATATATAAATATAATTTAAAATAATAATAATAATAATACCTTTTCTTTCCAAATTAATATCATTATAACACCAAATATTACTTTAATAATGATGTGTAAGCAGTACATCGTCATTTAAAATGATTTTCTCATTTATAATGAAATAAATTATAATATATATATCATGAATATTTGTTATTATTATTTTTTTATATTATCATAAATTTTCCTTTCCATATTTTTCATAAACATAACTATCATATTTATGATATGGTAATATTATAAAATATATTGTATCTCCTAAAAAAATTCCACTATCCACAGAAATCTGACATTAAACACTTCACTAAAATAATATATTTAGTATATAATTTTATAAAAATAATGTAACATAAATTAATATCCATTAAAGTCATTCAAGGCCCTAAATTTTAAATAACACATTTAATTTATTATTTTTAACCAATTTTCTTTGATTTTTGAAGAAGTTTTACAAGAATCTGACCAGCAATGTAGAAGCATTATAAGTATGTATATCATCTATAAAAACTACAATAAATTTATATCATAAATATAATATCTTCAGACAATATTTATAATTTTTTATCATTCTTAAATTATTTTATCCCTTATAATAAAATATAGATGTTTATTAAAACAATGAGGGTGACATCTGGTTTTTATAGATTACAAAAATAGAATTTATTTCATTATCAAAGAAAAATGGAATCATATTTCTCTATTTTCTATATATATATATATGTGAATTGAAGAAATATACTATTCTAATTGTATAATGGAAAGTGTTTGGGTGATTTCAAGGTATTACCACATAATTGTAACTAGTTTTCCCCGTTTTACCCTAAACGAGGTGAATATTTTTATCATGTTTACTATTCATGATGACAACAAATATAGTTGAAGAATTTTCCAAATATTAATGAATTTTATTTGAATATGTAATTCATTTTTCAATATTTATTTCAATCAAAAATCATAAAATCCTTTTATAAAAATTTTACAAAGCATGATGAAGAATGGTTTTCTAGAGGAAAAAATGCATTTTTATATCTAACTATATTTTTATAAAAATAACTATTGCAAGGTTTGTTAATTTATAATTAAATAATATTTTTATCCAAAATATAATTATTTAAATTTATAATCAAATTGAAAACATTATGGGCCTTTTTTAATTAAAATAAATGACAGTTTTATAAACATTCATATTTTTCAATGTTTTCTAAAAAACAAGTTCTTAAAAAAATCCCATTAATTCAACATAATTAAATTTTGATATATTTATTTAAAAATTAATTTCATTTTAATAAAATTAAATTTATAAAATTTTAATTAATAACAATTTTTTTTCAAAAAAGGCAAAAATTAACATTTTTTACTAAAATATAGTCATGAATAAAAAAGTTATTTTTCTAAAAATCAAGTACATATTTATCAATATATTTTATTTATATATAAAATATTTATAAATAACTTTTAATATTTTTATATTTCTATTCATACCAAAATAAATTACTAGATATTTTATAGCATGATAATTTATATAATAATATTTTAATATTATATTGTTGTTCGTTAAAAATTGGGGGTTTGTGTTGTATATGCCATTGAATATAGTGTTATTTTAAAATATTTAGGGTGTTACACATTCATAATACCGTGTTTTATATGTGATGTTAAATAGATTGATGTTTTCATTCAAGATCATCACATAGGGGTAACTGATGGTTTCATACATCTCCATTAGATATAATTCTCCAAGTGGTGTCATTATAAAAAAATTCAGAAAGACATCATGATTTGTATTATAAAGTAATCTGATGGAATTATATGAATTCATTAATTTAATGAGAAAGAAAAAATTATTTGGGTTCAAATGAAAGATGAAAACTAACAATCATCTTTGAATACATTGGTTAGAGGAAGAATCATGAGAATTTTTTATGAGATGTTCATGTATAGTTGTGAGCTAAAACCTATTAGTGTTTTCACTAGATGGAATTATAGTTAATAAGTTAAATTAGAATGAATGTTCAATGGATTTTATTTTGTTTTAGAAAATTCATTTAATTGTGGAAATGATTATATACGAATTCAATATTTCAGTAATCATAAAGGGATTAACATCATTATAGGTTTTATTTTAAGAGGATTGGAAAAAATAATTATTCCATGATCTAAGAATGTTTTGTATGAAAATTAGTTGACTCTTATATTTTAGAATATTCTAATACGGCCATGAATTTAATAATTTCATAAAAGTGATCTTAAAATATTTGTAAATATATTTATTTTTCGATGCCTCTCCCTAAAAATAGGGATCAAATATTCCTATATAAATGGGGGATGATATGTTGAGAAGTATGATAAAATATTGAGTTACATATTTGGGTGTTAGGTTAGATACTTGATGTTCCATAAGGTTTTATAAACCACAATCAATAAGGTAAATTCTTATTCAGGATGATGTTTTGTAATAAGTGGAATAAAAAGAATCATGGGGCACTAGATTATGTCAATGCACCTAACATATAAATAGTACATTGAATGAAGAAGTAGAAAACTAAAGGAATTGTTAAAAATATTAAATTTGTCTTACAAATTGAGAAAACAATGTACCATATGAAGTTTAGTCACCCGCAGAATAGTTGCAATTTAATTAATAATATAAATATCATTCATATCTATTAGTATCAGACATATAATAATGGAAAGGGGAGATCAGATGAAATTTCACAAAGATAAGAACCACTAGATGGGTATCATCGAACATATAGGATCACACTAGTAGGATCAGAAAAAGTATTATATGGAAAAGTTCTGAATGAAGAAATATGTATTAGAAAGGTTTTTTTGGGAAATTGTTATGAATGTAAAAAATTGAATTAGAAGGAAGAGATGAATAACATCACAGAATTACATCCATCAAAAGAATCAATAAGTATAATAATTTCTCAGTGTTACAAAGTAACTGATGAAGACGAAGGCTGTCTATATAGGTAATATAATGAATGAGTGAGGATTTGTGATTACTATGATGACATCACCACTATAGGGATTCTAAACTATTTCAACCCTATAAACTAAATTTTATTGAACCACACTCACACTATGTATTTTTTTTTTCTATATTAACTAGTATAACATATATCTCAGTTTAGTGGAGATTTTTTGTACTGGTCATCACCATACAAGGCATGGAATTACTACTCTTATTGAGTACTGAACCTTAAAAAAAGTTCATGTTCCATCTTTTACTAGAATTTGTATACATGCATATGATATATAAAACATAATAGGATAATAAAGATCCAAATATGTATACGAGGGAATGTGATAAAAAAAATTTAATTTGTTAAAAACCTCCCAACACTAATTCATCTATACACCCCTTAGTGTTGAGTATATCCTTAATTAGTCCCCTCAATTGGAATCATATGGTTTATAATCCTCTATTAGAATCTATATGTTGAAGATATTCTATTTTAAACATTTGAGTTTCATGGAAATATTAATAATGAAATGATTTTTTTGCTGATTTAGTTATCAAAGAGAAGATTTATATTTGATCCAAGATCATGATAAACATTAAAAATAATGAGAAAATAATGACGAAGAAGATATCTCCCTTTTTAAATTATGAGGAAGTCAAAGATTCTCAATGAAATGATAACCGTGATGATATATCTAGATTAGAATGTAGTGAATTGTACAACATACCAGAAATAGAATAAAAAAAGTCCTAACACACTTGACTATGATGTTTGTGAAAATTATTATATAAAATTTTGTTACGAATAATATCATAAAATATGTAGTCATCATTATATATATAAAAATTGTCATGAAATATCACTTAGTATACAGAATGATATTCTTCATTTCATTCCCAAAGAAATCGTCTCCCTTTTTTATGGACTCCTCCAATGTATAAATTAATATCTCAACAAGTTTGATAAAGGAGAAGTTAATATAGAAAATTATTAACAAGAAATAGTTACTATATTTATAATATAACCATTATGGTTTGATCCTTTTAAGAAAATAAGTTGGATCATGAAAAAATAAAATCAGTGTTTGAAAATAAATGGCCTTATTACCTTAAAGATATATATAGATTACTGAATATGATAAAATAAATGATCCATTCACTCAAAGAAAATATAGAAAATATCATTAGGTTAAATTATTTTATACTATAAATAAAATACATAAAGATCAAGGAAAATTATAGGTTATAATAAAATATGTTATATTTTGAGAAGAAGAAGTTGAAAGAATGATAATGGTTTGGGAATAGATGATGATTATGGTTGAATAAAAAATACATCAATATTATATATATTGAAATGGAATTAAATATGTATATTCTTGAGAGGACATATATTGATTCACCATTAATGAATAATTTTGTTTTTCCTACACAATTATCACTAGAGTATTATAATGTTAAAAAACATCCAATATGTGACAGTAAAATCATGCATTTTCTAAATTATCTATCTCATGTAGATATGTAGAAAGAGGGACCTTCTCTACCATTCATACCATGTTGTAATAATGTTTCTAAAAAAGTATTAATAAATAATACATGTTGGGAATGAAAATCTAATTAGTATGGATGGATATTTATAATAAGAATCCTACCACCTTGACTATGGTTGATAGTAAAACGAGTGTGGAAGATGGTTTTGTATGAAGATCACAAACATTTATGAAGTAGATCAAAAAATGTTATGCATAAGGTTTAAGAAGAAAATGATTTGTGGGGTAATGTTGATGGTGTATTAGAATATACTAATTTCATTAGATTTTCATTAAAATATTATAAAATAAAAAACAGAATGTAATCCCATGTAATGAAGGAGAAATATAGAGATTGAGAAGAAAAATACATAGGATAAGTAGAATATTTGTACTTCAAACTAAATTTTTTTTAAATGAAAATATTTATTATTTGTGAAATAGTAATTGTCTCCAGGATGGTACATGTAAACATTGACATGAATAAAGAGTTGATAAGAAAAGTAGACCACAAAAGGTGTTTAATAAAGAATAACGTTCCTTGGAATATATTAAAAACAATCTTGTGAACAAAACTTCCCCCAAAAATCAATCAAGTAGAATATGTGGGATGTCCTTTGATCCCAAATCCTTGAAGATTAAGAAAAGATAAACATCTAAATGAAATAATAATAAGGTCTACACTCAGAATAATCCTTTTTAAAATTCCAAACCTATTGAAAATATTCCAAATGATATTTTAGATATCTATAATGATACATCATATTGAGTGATGGAAATATAAAAATCACAAGAAATAGAAATTGAAAATGAAAAAAAATCATTATAACGGAAAATAAATTCTATGTATGAAGTAGAACAATGATGGACACACTACTATAGATTTTTCAACAATATATTTTGTATAAGAAGAGTTCTTCATGAATTTAAAATATTCACCAGTAGATATATGTGTTTTTAAATATCTTATGGAGATAAATATCACACGCAAAGAAATTGAATAGGTGATAAGATCCATGTAGCCTCAATTAGAATTTATATTCCGATGTGCAATTATGAAGAGTGGAAAAAATTGAGAGAAATGGTTAAGAAAAAAATATCAACATTTATATTCAAATTAATTGAAAATAATGATCCACAATATTTTATTAAATAATGTTTATTGTATTTATTCATTCATAATATGGAATTTAATATGAGGCTTTATTTTAGGGGGAGAACTAGAGATAATGATATTTCTACAGACCTTGGAAACAATTCATTAAAAAAATTGCATCTGACAACTTAGTCTTATGTTAGTCAATATGAAAGTATATAAGGAACATACCAGATGTAGTTAAATTCATTATTATCAGTACATGATGGAAATGATAAATTTTATTCTATTATAATTTTGTCTTACATTATAAAATCGAAATGATTATTTTAATGATATAACATTCGCGGTGAATATGTAGAAGACTTAAATGCATAGAAAAATTCATAAGTCAGGTCTATTTTTTGATTAATCTTTATAATGTTTCTAAATATTATCAATTGAATTATTTCTTCATAATAAATATATTAAAAAATGTTTATTTTTGGGAGAAAAATTGAGAATGATTAAGTTTCTCCCAAAATCATTATCACCTGAAAATCTAATTATTTTAGATTATGCCTGATGTAATTCCATTTGAAAATGTATAATTTTATTAATATCTCGCCCTTGGTAAATCAAGAAAAAATACTTATATAAAGGGGTTAATTTAACAACAATATGTTATAAAAAATTTATCGTATGATGGGTCTCAATGATCTCTAATTATATAAGTTGTACAGAAATATATTTTTTTTGATGATGTTAGGGAAAGAGTTTCATGTTAATCTACCTTATAATTACTTCATATATCAATTGTTATTTTAATCCTGGAATCAAAATAGAATAATCCAGAAGACAATTTTAAGAGATATCATTTCATTAGGTCCTAACATCTGTTGGTAAAGGGCTACATTGTTTTATAAATCATATACACTTGTTTCCGACATTGAGCATCATTCATGTAGACATAGTGTGAAAATATGGATATAAAATTTCGTAATAATTAATTGATAAACTTTTCCAATGAAATGTTTATTTATTATAAACAAGGGTATTGAATATGAAAAAACACTATTTGAGAAGAAATGGAGAGAGAGTTTCACATATTGACATTTTTTGTTTTTGGAAATTACATTTTACAGTTTTTACAAAAGAAAATAAAGGGAGAGATAGAAGAACCCAATTTTTGGTGAGTTATATTATTTCATTGTTTTTATTATATTTAAATAGTTTGATATGAAATATAAATATTTCCATTTTGTTAATATGTTGTAGATGTTATGAAACATATGTTGATGATGTGTTCATGTTATATATCTATATTTGTAATGATTTTAAAATAACTAGGAAGAATGGATGGAGAAGATATTTAGTGATTAAGACATATTATCTTAAGAAAATTCTAGATGTTGTTATTTATAATGTGTAGACTAAGATTATTCCTCAGTTGGAAATATAAAGATCTTCAAAGAATATGAATATACATATATTATTTAATGATATTATATTAATTCCTAAAACATGTGCTTGATATTTTCATAAGCATGTTTGTTATTAAAATTATGAATTTTTCTTAAGGACCTTCTTTAATAATTTTTCAAATAATAATTTATAAAGATATGGATGATTATCGGCCAAGGAAAGTTTACTAAGATAATCTGATGATGTTGACATAATTTATGTAATCAAATAATGGTTTCCATGAAGTTCCATAAAATGGAGATTTTTCAATTATTCAATTGGATTTAGTGTCCAATGTAATGACTATTATAAATACAATATAATGAAAATAATATGATTTTTTAAAAGTTAATATAATATTTTAAATCGGGTTGACATGGGTGTGATGTCTATTTTCCATATGAATGATTGTAATAGATCATTAAGAATGTTCAAAGTGACACCAGAATTATGAGGATGGACTAAATCAATCAGTTGATAGAGATAAATAAATACTTATCTAATTACATTCATAATTACATAAAATATATAATTATTAGAAAAAATGAATCATATGAATCTAATTAATGTGTTCTTCATTGATAAAACATCAAAATTCCTGAGGGATTTGATTCAAGATGATGTTTGGACGAACTAAAAATTCTCTAAAAGATAGTTCAACCAGCTTATGTCCAACTATGAGATTGAGAAGTTTATGTTAAATGTTCAATTTCAAATGATATTAAAAGTTTGATGTAACTCATGAGAACTATAGTTCCAAAATATTATTATGTGTGGATTGACGTTGAACAAAGAGTTGTATGAGGTGCATCATGAAATGTTGTACAATGATGGAGATGCATAATGATGAAGTTCAAATGAATGAAAAATGTATGTGTTCAATAGGTTGTATCTAATAAATGATAGTCTAAAATCTATCATATGTTCTTAGTGATTCATTAGAAAGACACTTTGAGATTGATGTTCTCAAATGATCTGGAATAGGATTATAATGAATTAAATTGTTGGAGGAGATGTGTAAAGATCATATAACAAAGAAGACTCCATGTAATGTTATTGGAATGATGATTCTAGGTGATGTTCACTGGATTGTTGTTTTCATGAAATATCAACTGAATGAGACTGATGAGTTTTTTCATTATTTGAATTGGACTGAATTCAATGAGTGAGGTCCTTCGATAGAGTGCCAGAAAGGCATCATGATGAGAATTACAATGTCTTCTAATATATTTTTTATGAATCCAGAAAAATAAGTGATAAAATCATATCTCGAAGGTTTCATTGGATGAATGAAATATAAAACAAATCATAGAAAAAATCAGTTGTATGTAGAGTCATATGAATGTTTTCTGAGATGTTGTTATGAAGTGGTGAGAAAAAATTAATAATATTTTTCACTGGATGGGAGGGGAGATATGATTTCATACCAAAATAAATTTAAAATGACAATTATGGACATTAAATAAATTAATTTAATAGTGTTGATGTAGATCTGGATGTTAAACATTTTAATAATCATGAAGGTATGATCATGATTCTATCGATTATTTTATGATAATTTAATTATAACATTACGTCCTAGTTCTATGATGTTTAGTATAAATATTAATTGAGGCTTGTACATAAATAATTTTTAATGTGATCAATAATTGATGATTTTTTCTATTATATTTTCAAAAATAAGAGGGAATATTGAATTATAAGATCACATCTCACTATATAAACCTGAAGGAAGATTTATTATATAAATTCATGTTGATTTGTTTTATGTGTGATAAAATAGACTCTTGTTTGGTTTTTAGTTATATTAAATTATTGAATCATTATTAGTATCTTTCGACCACAAATCATGCGAGGAATTATCATCTGGGATGATAGTTAAATAGATGTGGTACCTGAATGGGTTAGTATACCATATGGAGGGAATGAAATAGACGGTTAAATAGTTCACCTAATGAAAAGTATGATAAATGGATCCACCAAATTTTTCAAGGAGTCCAACAAATTGAAAAAACATTTTATATTATATATAAAATGAACCAGCAAAACATATACTAAATTAAGTGGTACCGGCCATAATATTACTATATATTGGTATCAGAATAACATGAAGGAGAATAAGGGATGAACTAAATATTCATTGAGAAAACCACCATTGGATTAACATTATTAGATAGACATGATCTGACTAATAATATCCGATAACGGATTTGAATGATACGTTCTAGATAAAGGACTGAGAAGAAGAAAAGTTGATTTCTACAATTTTGAATGTAACAAGTGAAGAAGAATAAATTGAATAATAAAAAACGTCTACATCCATCATATGTATTAACATTTGAATGAATTTCATGGTGTTAAAATGTCATTGAAAATGTTTGACACTACCTACAGATGTTTTATAAATGACCAGAAAGGAGTTTCTAGTTTGTAGAGGTCATCACCGTTGTAGGGATTCAAGAATATTTGAACTACCCATCCTATAAAAATGCTATGGATTTATATCTATCTAAATAACTATAATAAGTATCTCACAATATTGAATAATTTTTGTATTGGAGTAGCTACTCTTTTTAGGTATTTAACCTTGTATAATATATTCTGTCTTAAACATGAATATAATCAGGGAAATATAATAGGATGATCAAGATACTAATAGGTATACGAGGTAAAAAATCAAAATATATTATTGGTTAAAAATATCCCAACATTGATTCCAACCTCAGTGTTGATTGTATGAAAACAAATTCATCTCAGTCATTTCTATGTCGATTATCCCCCTCAAAATGGATTCCATTAATAACATCATTTAGGAATACAAATTAAATGAATGAAAGTAATTTTAAACACCAATAATCATTACTCTAATTAATTATTCTTATATTTCCCTATATTAAACTCTTCTTCCAATGTTGGTTATACACCTAGTTTTTTTTATCATATTTAATTTTTTCCCACCATTTGAAACACCCAAAAAACTATCAGTTTCATCACCATGTTCTATATCCTAGCTATAATCTCATACTAGTAAGTTTATGACCTTCTATAAAAACATCTTCTTAATTAGATGTACATTCTCCACTATCAATTTGAATCACCTACACTGTGGTATAATCATTTGTTTCTTTATTAAAACTTTTATGAGTTTTTTGGACAAAAGAATTTATTCCTATTCCTTCAATGACTTGGATAACCCAATATCACATTTTATAATATTTTTATAATATTTACCCTATAGAAATTAATTAAAATTGATATAATTTAAGTATTACTTCTATCTTATGTGTAAAAAAATACATCCAATATTTCCTCATAAAGTACTACTTAATTTAATATACTTCATTCTAATCAAACATAGTATGAAACTCCATCGTTATTCAGTGAAATTATGTTAACTATGTAAAAACTCATATGACAACTCATGCTCAACTTATTCATTGTCTCATGAAACTCATTATGAAACTTCCTTCTTCTTTTAATGAATCTCTTCCTAATGAATATTGTTCCACTTATTAGGATCTTAGTTGTAAATTCTAACAAAAATTATTTATCGAGTAATAGAACTCGGTCTGAAAATTTTTTATTGATGATCCCCAGTATGATTTTCTACGTAAACCATGAATAATATTGATTGAGCTATCACAAAACCATTCCTTTAACTATTTTACACAACTATTTATGAACAATTTATAACACCTAAACTATTATAACTGACACCTTGTTTTATTGGTTCCCTTATCAAGTGAGAAGATTGTAATTAAAAGGTGTTTCCCTAATATATTTCTTGATCTCTAAGTTAATATAATTACATGGTATGATTCTAAACTCTTTTATTATTATATTAAGGCTTCATACAAACTCAGTATAAGGAATCTTTTATGAAATTCCATAACCTTAATAAGATAATTACTTTTGAATGGATAACTTTTGTTCATTATTGTTAGGACATAAAAAAGAATTTGTGACACTCCTATATTTATTCAATAAATTTATTCCTGATGATATTTTCAAGAATTAAACTATCCAATGGTATATATTCAGTATTCTATATATGAGAGACTCAAAAGAAAAATATCAACCTGTAATTTTCTATCTTAGATCTACTCTTTTAGGAACCCTCTATTTGTTTGGATCAATATATAACAATTAGATATAAATTTAGTTCATCACAAAATTTCAATTCCCTTCTCTTCCTGATTAACCTCTATCTAATGGTATCACAATTATCCATATTATTTCATTAGAATACATTATCCAACTTATATTTATCATTTTTTCTGATGAAACATCATCTAATGAATCCTCTTATAATTATCATTAAATTTTTTATAATGGGTTTCCACCATCTAACAAAATTGAAATACAATCCTCTATATGGTATAACATTCAAATGTTTCATTTATATTATTCATATTTATCTTTGTATATGGTATACTTTAATCTTGTAAATCAGATTTTATTAACACCATATTTTTCAATTATAAATTTCCATCCTTCATAGCTTTAATAAATTTCCTCAAAAAATAATAAATTCTCTAACATTTTCATCAAATAGTTATATATTTGGAAGTTATAATTCAGACTTTGTGACAAATTGTCTAACCATTGTGACTCTATTGACTAATCACCTACATTTTTTGGTAGGACTCTATTCATTTTTTATGGTAAACTTCATTCAACTCATGTACTGATGAACGATGTAGGTTTCCTCTATCATATAAATCTTTTTCTAATCATGATTACTTCATGAATCAATCATTGGACTACTGAAACTTCATAGATCAATCTCTATAAAACCACATATTTGAAATTTTGAACATAGACTATATACATTCTCATATTTTTATGTTGAGTATATCGATACAATAATATTTCTCAACTTTGTATCTCCTATATCTCAATATTTCCTTGAAAAAAAATTATCTCTATTTATACATACTCTCATAATCATAGTAACAATAAATTATTAAAACCCTCCATCTAATATAATTGTTTTTCATAAAATTTTGTACTTATCTCCCTTTTAAAAAATAAAAATAAAATCAGCATGAATCCTTAGTATGTTCATAATGTTAAGAACATAATGTTTTCTATAATATCACATGAAATGGTAAGGAAACACATGTAACCTTCATAAAGAAATGTTTATAACCACTATAAGGACTATTACATAAGTAAATAATTTCAAAAATGTTATTCAATTTTATGAAAATTAATCTATAAAAACATATTAATATTTTAAAAAAAATAAAAAAACAACCACATTTCTGAACAATCCATTTTAGGTGAGTCTACACACCCATTATGTTCTCATTGATAAGTCCGATAGAATTAATTATTTTTTTGTACTGAAAGAAATTATTAAACTAAATTTTGAGTGGGGTAACAAAAATATTGCAAATATTATTATCTTTTATAAGATTCTCAGTATCCTAAAAATAAAATTATATTAAAAATTGTTCATAGAGAAATAATTAAATTAGAATACCGATAAGATGTTACTTCTGAAAATAATATAACATTGTCACCCTAGTTTTCTAATGCCACTAAATATATGGCATAATAACAATTATATATCTATAAAGGTGGTAAACCCCCATTGGAACATCTATATATAGCTTCAGACTATGATCTTTATCATTCTTTCCTCTTCATCTCTGTATACATCTTATTGATTTTGAATAGAAAACATTGGTGGTAGTAAGATACCACTATTATAATTTCATCATTATTTTAAGGTATGATACTAATTATGAAATAAAATTACTCTTAATTCAATTACATTATACATATTCATTTACAAAATTATCTTCTCACAATTTATCTATCCCCATTATGTTAGAATACCCCATGGATCATAAATACCCCTTAACACCACAAAACAATCAATAGTTATTAAAACATATAATTTCATTGTTAGAGGTTAACCTCAAATATCCCAAAGTTGAGGAATTTGGTCAAACATGATGAACCAAAATATTTTTTCCCATTTTCATCATAAACTTTCTAGTCACTATTTTTTTTAATAAAGCTTTTGCATATTTCTCTTCAGATCCTCTTTTTTATGTTTCTTAATATTTTGTATATTGGTATATAATTTTATAGTGATAATAATAAATCTTGTTATATTTTATTCTATTTATGATACATATATGCTTCTTCCTTTATTCTTCATCCTCCATTTGATGGATATTACACCAATAATCATATCGTTCATAGTGGGTTGATTTCTAAAACGACCTAGGCATGCTTGTTGTCTCTATTGTTCTAACTCTATTTGACAGACATTGTATTTTTATATAATTGTTGAATATATCCTAAAAGGATAAAACATATTCTCACATCTAGGGATTCTTACTTGTTTCTATTCGAAATTTTTATTTAATTTTTCTTAGAGGGATATTATAAGTGAATTACCATTGGTGTATTATTCTCATTTTATTTATCTATATTTATATCCCCCAAAGTCATGGATCTATTTTTTAGCTTAACAATTTTTCTGTTGATGTAAATAGTAATCTTTTATGTTAAGGGAATGGATTATTTTTTATGAACCATCCATATTCCATTAGGAAAGGTTAGGAATTTATTGGTAGAGATATTTATATAGCATGCCTTTTTCAATATTGTTCCCATGGGTTAAAATACATAGATTCATTGAATTCCTTGTTCTTCCATTATAGTATAATTAAATTAATATATTCACATAGGAACCTTTTATTTTATATTTTCTAGGATACTACTATTTAATTAAAAATTCTATATTTGAATTATCATTCCTACCAATTTTTTAGTTTTCTATATGGTGAATTATCTTGTTCTTGTATGAGTTTTTCAATATCCCTTCAATAACACTGAACATTTAGTAATTCCTTATTAGTATTGTGGTAATATATGTTTCTATTTATAATATATTTATCCATATCTTCCCATCATTTTAATTTGTGTCTTTGGAATTAGATATATTTATTTTAATTTTTTTCTATCCAAATTTTTTCCTATTTCTTTTTCATGATCTTAGAGTAAATATCGTTATCCCTTCATAATTTCACCCATATTTATCATATCATAATTCATGAACACGTTTAATTTTCATAGTTTGTAATTTTATATAGAAACCCCCATTATTATAGAATAGCTCACACTATACATGACATCCAAAATTTCCTCGTTCTCATATAAGGCTTAGATCTCATTTTGGACACAACATGAACACTCTCTAAATTTATGACTTGAAGTTTTAACCACTTATTCCATATAATTTCCACTTATTTTATTACGTAAATAAGAATATTAATTTCTATATGTAAAAATATAATAAAATAATTATTTATATATTTATCATTTAAATCAATACCACTTACCTGTATGGGTGTTCCCTTCTTCTTAAGAGTCTTCTTGTTATTTTTATTTTTTCTTATTACCAATTATGATATCTAAATATACACCAAACTTTCCACCATTTCCTTATATCAATCATTTTTACAATTATCTCATAATGTTTATTGCACCACTACCACTGATATACATTAAATAATCTATAATTCCTTCCATATCACAAAAGAATAATCACAGTGAGTGATCCTGTTATGAACTATAGTGAGAAAAGATATATTTATGATGTTGTTAATAATTTCATCAAAACATCAGGCATTTTGGTCGGTTGTGTAATAACTCATTAAATTAATTCTATGACCTCCATTCTAGATACCTACAACAAATATGTAATTTTTTTTATTCCAACCATTATAATATATTTAATATAAATTGACGTTTCATCATATATTCAATGAGTGAAACATATCCGAAAATAAATACTGTGATTGAACATCAAATATTAACATAGTATCTATGATAAAAACTTTTGGGTTAATATTTACCTAATTCTCTATGTGATGAGGTTGAATTACGGTTCACACCACATATAACATGTTTCCCATTAAATCTCATTTTTCATTCAAATAATGTTCAACTATGAGAGGAACACATTCAATCACATACCCTCTTATTCAATGTACCCCAAATTATAAAATGTATAGAATTTAAATTTCCCAAATAACATGTATTTTACCTACTTCATAAATAAGGTTTAATTCAAGGAACATAATATGGAAATGTTTCAATATAATTGAAGATAACACTACTATCTATATGTGTTAATTTTTTTGAAAAGTAATAATGTTGATCTAGAGGAAATCCACCTTTTATTTAGATATTCACTAGTTTATGAAACTTATCAATAAATGTATATACTTTTAGGTATTCTTCAAAATCATATAGACATTATGGTCACTTCTAAGAAAACATAGGTCCATGAAAACCATGAATTATAATCTCTAGATAGATTATTATTTTTAATTCACCTAATTGAACTATTATTGTTCATTAGATTTTCAAATTAACACCTCTATATAAGTGTTGATTTGTTGAATTCTGTGATATAGTAGGATTAGATTCTTTTTTCGGAAGAAGATAATTCCAAGATAGAATTATTATGTTTCCATCCTTATATGGTTCAAAATAGTATTGTGATAATATGTTCTTCTACTATGATCCTTTACTCTAGAATTAAATTATATGTCATAATGGAAATCTATAGTCTCTAGCCTTCTACTTCTTTAGAAATCGGATATAGTATATAATCTATTCACTTTTTTTCACCTGGACTAATATAAGAAATTATTTATCTTCTATGTAATCAACCTCTTTAATATTATTAATGGGATTAATTATCCTATCTGAAATTCTCTATAATTTCTCCAAATGTTCCATAATAATTAATTATTGTCTTTAATATATATTTAATCCAAAATAATCCACGAAACATTGATATATTACTATATATCTCATTTTTCTAATATAAATTGTCAGATATTCTGGAAACTGATTCTTCATTATATTACTTCACCATATAGGGTGTGGTTTCATTGACTAAAATCATTTGAAAGTGTAACATATTTATTCTTGGAATCGTTATAAGTCATGTTTAAAATCCACAAAATCAAATTATATATACATTTGTCTTCATTTTTTAATAATCCTAGAATTATGAAATTATACTTATAAATCTTCTAGATTCATCCATCATCTCCTAGAATGACACATTTTCATTACAAGATGAGAATATCGAGACATCCTAGTGGGAACCAGTGAAATATGATATAGGTTGATTAATGGACCTCTCTAATTATTTAAAAATTATACTTCTATTATTTTTCATTGGTTATAGTGTAACATTGCTCCATTGTATAGATGAATTCACACTTTTGAAATAACTAAAAATTTCATTGTATCCGTTATTAGTGTGGCGTTAATATTACTGACTAGATTTATAAATCATTTTTATTATTATACTTTTTGGGTGCATCGTATCCTCTACGTTACAAGAATCTCTACTCCATAAATATTGATATCCCCCTCACCAACATTGGGGCGCCATGCCTATATCATGACATGAGCGAAGGTACTCAAAAATTTTAAATGTAAATAATTATATGTCTAATAAAGAATAATCTCATGTTTCTATTGAATATTCTTATGTATCAACCAAGAGAAAGTGAATTATTATTATTTTTCACATGAACTCATGGAAAAAAATTTCATGGTTTGACATGTAGTTTCTCCCTAGGGATTTCAATGTATCATATGAACCTTACAAAGTGGGACATTTTCAAATTATTATCATCAAATCCACTATTTGGGATGCAATGTAAGAGATCGTGGAGTGATCCGTTTATTTATAGAATCATAAAAATGAACATTTATACTCCCTCTGATGAATGTCTTTGTAGATTATTTTCTTCTTCAAAATTCAATAGCACAACTCGTACCATTTATAAATATAAGAATTTTGTATGTAGAGATACCAAGGATCATAATTATATTTATTTACCAGTGTATGTGATTTTAGGTATACATATCCTACATTTTGTTAATGTATTTATCAACAATATCAAATACTCATTCACTTCTTCTTTAATTCATGAATACCCCAGTTCTAGAAAACATACCTAGTGATTGAAAACAAATCCACCACCAAACAACTATTCTTCCAAAAATTCACTTCTAAAGAATATCCCAATAATTATAAAGGAAAAGATAACTCATCAATGATCAAACCATGTTTAACAAGGTATGATTAATCTTATTCCACATACAATTACACTGTAGTGTTATTGGAGGACTGGGAGTTAAAACAATTCCAAGATATCTAAGATGATCTAAATATTCCAATCACAAATATTCTCCTCTCAGATTCGCTTCAAAAGTTTTAATACTTTTACATAGTTAATTATATACGTAGTTTCTAAAATCAGTAATCTTTTAAATTATTTAAAAAAATTCATAGCATAAAAACATAAAAGTACTAATTGAAATGATTGTTATGTGATATTACGTAACTGTACCCACCACTTAATTGAGTACTAATTGGTGCACATGCATCACTATATATAATAATGAATAGTTCAGAAGCCTTTTGACATAATCCACAGAAAGGTGATTTAGTCATTTTTCATAATAAATACTTTTCAAATCATTAAAATTATTTATAATCAAAAGTATACAAAAATCCACCACAACAATGTATTTAATTTTTTTTCACATTTAGACAAACTATGGAAAAACAATAAATATAAGTTATATTAAAATCAACCATGACCTTTTAATCAACAATTTCCTAGATAATATCACCCATATATATGTTTTACAAACCCTTAACCATTTTAATGGAATATAATAATTCATCTATATAAATATATCAATGAATATTCCTAATAATTAGAAAAAAATAATTTCTTATAAAAAGGATATCTAAAAATAAAAAATATATTTATGGATATAACGTTGTACTAAATTCCGAGTTCTAGTACTAATACACTAGGTAAACATAGACTCTATGTATGTATTTATAATGTTAAAACATTTAAACTATTGACAAAAAATATCTCTATATTCTTAAATTCCATCATAATTGTGAATAATTATTTCTTAGAAAAACTATTTGATGCACACTCAGTATTGAAAACCATTGAGTTACAATAAAATAATTTTATTTTAAATCATTAACATTTTTATTCATACAAAAATTCTCCTTTAGAACACTTCTTAACCTTAGTGAAAATAAATTAAACTATAGGTCTAACATAAATGAAATATCAAAATGATGTTCATCATGAATTTTAATATATATATATATATGTATATATTAACACATATTTTTGGGTGTGAATCATGTTTTATATCACATCAATAATGAATTTTGATTAATATACTCCCATTAATAATGATGAAAACATTCATCATATCCATTTAGTAATCCATGATCCACGATCCACATTTAAATGTGATTTGTTTTAACATAACAATTCACCCATTACATTTCTATTTAGCTGGTCCTTCATACCAATCATATGACATATGATTATTTGATATTTGAGTGGGAAAACCTTAATCAAAATCTACTACACTACAAAAATACATTTTATTTGTGATAGTTATTTAGTATGGGTTCTGAATAATCCTTTCTATATAAATCTTCCAGGTAAATTAATAGTTTTTCTTTCATGAAATATAAAAAATTAATATTCAGTAGCAGTTGTGGGGAATTATCACTAACTGAATCATTTAGTGTTGGTGGAGAAACACCCCTATTTTTTTCATTTTTTTAATAAATATTATTTTAAATAAATTTCAGTGGATTGTAAACCAACATTAATTGAAGTAATTATCGATGAGTCTTTTTTCCTTACATATCTTGGTATTTTCGTTCTTTTGATCCCTTGGTTCCATTTCTTACTTCGAGTTTTCTTTTATTGTCATTTCCCATTGTCATTGTAATGGGTTTCCTCATTCACATTTTTTAAAAAGAGGATTTCATGTTTCATTTTCAATAAAGGGGGATAGAACCTCATCCTGTTTTGAATAATAATACATCAAAAAATTATGGGGATTCTAATCCCATGCTAATTTCTCTAATCTGCGACACTAGAGAAATAATCTAATTGTATGGTTATAGTAGTTGTAATATTAAAAATAATAATGATGTAAAATTAAAATTTCTTTTAAATTCATATTATTTCGATTGTGTATTAAAAATAATAATTATTAAATATATTTAAACTCATATTACATATTATTTAAATATATGATATATGATCATAATGTCTTATGTAATTTTATAAAATATATTATAACTATATATTATATAAACTAATATCATACATGTGTTTAATTATGTTTATTTTTCATATATTTTATGACACAATAAAGTATAATTGTATTTAGTTATATGCATTATTATACAATATAGAGATATATAAATATATAACATAAATGTGTTTATTATTATATAAATGCATACTATAAATTAAAATACAATTGTGTACATGAATTTTTATGATTAATTAATTTAATATATAATATAAATGTATTTGATAAATGTTTATTATATGTATAAGTGTATAATATAAATTTAATTGATATATCACAAATATATAAAATTAATTTAAATAAAATTAATAACATACAACATAAATGTATACAAAAACATATAATATAAATGTATACACAATTATATATTTTAAATTCTTAAATAAATATATAATATAATATTTTTAATCAAAGTATCATATAACCCCTGTAATTTTAATAATTTAAAAAAATAATATATTTTTAGTAGTAATAACAACGAATTTGTTTAAATTTAATTATTTTATAATAATCATAATAATTTAATTTATTTTTTTACACGTTATTTATTATATAAATACAATATAAATAAATATAAAATAAATATTCTACAAGTAAGAAAATATATTACACACATATACTATATAAATGAATTATAGAAAAAAGATTAATTGTGTGTATAGTATATATATATATATTTACAAAATAAACTATAAATGTATGTAATTATATACATATCTTATTTATATAAATACATATATATTTAATATATGTGTATTTATAATATAATATAAATATATATTATAAATTATTATGTAATGGTATACATTATATATAATATAATTGTATATAATACAAAATATATAATTCCATTATATATATAATATTTTCCAGGACCCTACCCAATCGAACACCACCGGGGATGATGGTGAGCTGATAATATCCCCCTGATACCACATCCAATAGGTCAAGGGTTGTTAACTCACATCCAATATGCATACCAAAAAAATTGGTGGCCTGAGCCTATGTCAACATGCATCATGAACATCAATCCAATGAAAAATATAAATAGGAACACCATAAGGTTATAAAAATAACCCACTAATCTAATTACAATACATACCGGTGGCATGACATATAAACACTTCATTGCATAACATAGAATGTAATTGTACACAGTTATGCACAACCTCTTGGGAATACACTCACTATGAATATTGTTAGATTGATCTCTAATAATAACGGATATCGCTACATCATGAATCCCCATGTTAATCACAGAAACACCAACTTCCATCTGGTTTATGCTCCAAACCTGAAACCAAAATTACAATCTATGTTTCAATAATGCAAAAACTATATGTGTGGACAAAAAACTCAATAATAATATAGTATAAAATACTCTATAAGATTCAAAAAATCATTGAAAATTTATAATAAGACATATATTCATAGATATCAACACATGAGAGTGTCCTATTGGAAGAAAATAATAATCTTTAATTGAATAAAATCACTATATGTATTTATGTTACACTGAAGTAACTGTCATATCAACTTTAATTTTTGAATGTCATTGCATATAAAAAACCAGGGAGCTATGTACACTACATATTCCACGAAGGTGGATGTAAATTTCAAGGTATATATCACATCATTAAAAAAAGGCAATTTTCAGAATATATAATTCATGAAGAACTATACACCAATCAACCCTTCAAAGAACAATATTCATACAAGAACCTATGAAGGGGGGCCTATACATTTTTGAAGCACTCTTGTTTGGAAAAGTTATACATCACCCTATGGTCCATCAATACTATATATCATATCATGTATCGAAAGCACCAATGTAAATCAATATACTCTAAACTACTAGAAATATTTTGAAGGATACCATGACCTAGAAAATAAAGGTGGGAAACTAATTCCAATGGATAATATCACAACATTTCAATGATCTATTTACATGGCAGATACCGACTCTGAAAATATAGGCTTTAAGGTTCTCCTTAAATGGGGAATCATGTGTTTACTTAAAATAAAATAATAGAAAAGTATCAAAAAAATATTAAAAGGATATGGGGGTTATGAAATTTAGATTCATATGGGTTTTTAAGAGATTTATAATTTTATTTTTATCCTAGTAGTGTGGCCCTCTTCATAACTTATAGAAAGTGTATTTATGGTTATACCCTATGGATATTAGATCTAAAACTGGAGAAATTATTTAAGTCTTATCTTCATTTATCTGCATTGGTATTTGATCTAATTCCATTGATTTTAATATCAACCATTTATTTTTGGCTGTGATCCAATACCCTTTAGGAAAAAATATATTAGGATTTCATTATCAAGAAGTGTTCTTCATTTCAGGATATCATTATACCATGCCTGATTTATTCCGTCGACGCACTACTTTCTCCATTTATTATTTTTGAGATCTTTAATGTCTCACGAATTTTATGCCTTCTAATCTTGATTATTAGAAGGTCATTATTTTAGTAAATGGTCCTCCGGTTTCCTCCTTTTGTTTTTTCATTCATTAATATTTTTTCAGGTAAGTATTTATTTTTCCACAAAAATTATTTGGTCACTGCACATCATATTTTATTCTTAAATCTATATTGAATGTAATGAAATATATTTCAATTGCATATTATTTTTGGAGTTTTTTTTGAGTTCTTCACATTCAATCATTCCTAACATCTGGTATCAATGGGTTTGTTTTTTTAAATAAATTATGAAATCCAATTATAGTTGCATGATTTTTTGAATCATACTAACTACTATATGTGGTGATTAAAATGGAAGGATATAATTTTTTTCAAGAGAATACATCTTCATGTATTTACGTCTCAGAATCCATAAATAACATCTAATTAATAATAGGAGATATGGGATGAAATGGTTTATATTTTCATTCTACATTAGGTTGAATACAATGTGATGAACCATAATATCTGCATTTCTATTTACAAAAACATCATGGAAGAATCTTGAGACTACCAATTCTTCCACGAAATGAAATAATTATTTTATTCTCATTGAATAATTGATTAATTTTAGGAATAATGAAGGTATGACTATTTATGAATATTTGAGTGATTATCAAGGATGTTTTGATCAATTATATGGTATAAATAATAATTTTGATGATGAGGATTTAGAAAAATTTTTATATATACTTTAACCGATTGTGGGGATAATTTCCATTTTACTCTAACTGGTTCTAATCCAAATTGTTCTGAGAAACTTTGTTTTATTATGTATGTTATATTTTATTGAAGAATTCAAGATACATAATCATGTGAAATTTTCTACAGAGAATTTATTCATAGATAATAGGGGGAGAAGAAGGGAAAGGAATTAGGGGCAGAGTTGTCACGGTAATAGAGATGGTGGTACAAAATCTAGGTCAAATCAAAGAGAGAGTGAATGTAATAATTATGGTAATAAAGGGAATGTTAATAATATTTTCTATCATTTTAAGAGTGAAAATTAATGAAGGAATATTTGTAGAAGATGAATGATGATGTATATGATCATGCTAATTCTATTAGAGGAGTGCTATTATTATTGTTTATAACCCTATTAATATTTCATAAAATGATTCACTATGGGTTGCTAATAGTGGTGGAAAATTTCATGAGACACAAAGGAAGGATCTATTTACATATTACAGTCCTGGTTATTTTGGGATTATGAATATGGGTAATTATAGTAATGATGATGTTCAAGGTATTAGGATGGTTTGTTTGGAGACCCACATAATAAGTAAGCTGATATTAATGAATTTTCGACATTCACAAGGGGTTTTTATAACACATATTTATACTAGTAATTTTGACTATTAAAATTTTATGAGTACATTTGGGGATATCCAATGGAATCTTTATAAGTGTTCTTTGATTGTGGCTTGATAGTAGAAGTAGTAAGCTACGTACTAGACTCGATCTTCTATTTCTCATGATACTAATTAATTTGTTATGTCCAATTTGTTTCCCAAGATACGGAATAATAGGCTCATAAACATTGGTGATAAATCACTCAGTTTTCTGGACAAGTGAAATCAACTTAGAAATTTTAAGAGTGTTAAATTAGACATGTTAAATCGATGTGTGGTTAGAAGGAAAATCAGAGCGAGTTTTGGTCATTATCCTTTTCAAATAACATCATATGTATTTGATTATAATATTCAAACTTGTTTGGTCAGTTTTATTCTATTTACATGAATTGATGTTTAATGTACATGTTTTTATGGTCAATAGAGAATTTTTTTATTTTTTTATGTTTATTGATGTCTAAAAACTTATGATTTTGGATTATTTCTTGAATTACAAAATATTGGTGCTCAATGTTTGTAATAACTTTTTGGTTTCAGTTGTTAATGAATCTATTAATACGTTTAAATGTATTTATTTAGAAAATGGGGGTGAGTATTGTGGTCCATTAGATCAGTATTGTAGGAAGGAAGTCATTCAACATATGAAGAAGCATCATAAGACACCTCAATTAAATAGTGCAGTTGAGCCGATGAACATTACATTCTTGGAAGGGGTTCATTGTTTTCTTTTAGATGAAAATTTACAGGGGAATTTTTTGGGATAGAATTTATTTAAATCTACTCTTATTATAAATTTATATCATATGGATTCATTGTAAAGGGAAACTCTAATCAAGTATTGGTAAGGATAAGAGACCGATTATTATAATATATGTCATTTTTGTACATGGTTTTTGTTTATATTCCTAGTCATGAGAGCTCTAAACTGGATGGCGAGTCACTAAAATATATTTTTCGATATGTACAAGATGAGTTTGGATAGAGGTTATATGATCATACTTTGAAGAATAATTTTAGAATCCATGATGTAGTGATTAAAGAGGGTTATACTATTATTAAAAATATCAATATCTCCATCTCGTGATGGTTTTTTAACATGGTTCAATTTACAATTCAAATTTACCTCATATTGTTGATTCTGAATTTCATGTTGATCTATATAATGATATCTAGGGTGAAAAGGATAGAGATGATTTTGTCGATGAAAATTTTATTTTTGATGATCTAGTTCCATTGGTTACTAATTTACCAATATATACACTTTAGAGGACATCTCTACATCATTCTATTTCTGCTCAGTATTCACTTGATCAGTATGTTCTACTTGATAAAGGAGGAGAACCTATATCATTTTATTAGACAGAGGAAAGGGAAAAGAAGGATAGATGGGTTGTAAAAATGTATAATGAGATGATCATTGATCAAAAACCATAATTTTGACCAGGTGAAGTTACCTATATGATAGTGATATTTTAAAATTTAGTGGATTTATCATATTAGAAATGAATATTCTAGTTATGTTCCATGAGAAAAATGAATTTTAGAGGATAATGTATTCAGTCAAATGAATGTTATTCAACTTAATGAGAATTTTTCACCTTTTGTGAAAATTTATTCCATTTATTTTGATCATGGTTGACATTCTATTTTTGATCTATATATTGAGTAGATTAATGTTAAGATATCATTGCTACCTAGATATTTAGAGGAGGAAAACTATATGGAGAAAATAGAATGTTTTTCTGAAATAGATAATGAGAATCATGACTTTATTTTAAAGAAGAGTTTGTATGGTTTGATGAAAGATATAGTATAGAGTTATAATTTGTTTTTAACTTTATTTTTTTCTAGGGATTCAGTTGTACATATTATGATCATTGTTTTCTTGTTGACATTTTTATTGATGATGATTTTAGTGTAACATTTTATTATGTTCAGGATACTTTCTTTGTTAGACATGATGCACCTATAATTGATAGATTGAAGAAGGATATTTTTAGTATTTTATGATGAAAGACTTTGGTATAGCATGATAGATTCGTGGAATAATTAAGTATTGTTAAAATTAATTATTTTTAGTTAATAATGGTAGGGCTATATTCTATTTTTATACCCCTCAAAGTACCACCATTACATATTTTGGGGGAGAAATGTTATCATCCCCCACCTCGTATTATATGTGTGCCACATTCACCATCAAGTTTCCAACCATGCCAAAAAAATGGGCCACCCCTATAGCCCCTCTTCAAGTAGTTAACTATGATATGACCCTCAAACTATTCATAGTTTCCAATACTACACCTCTGCCAGAGGGAAATTGTATTTGGGGTTTTACAAAAAAAAATTAAGAAAGGGGTATATTTTTATGTTTTTCTAAAATACAGTTTGGACAATCATGAACACGTTCACACATCTCTCTTCAAACATGAATAGATTTCAATGTTCAACACTCATGGGGCCTGGAAGGAGGCATTAATGTCAATCACGCCTCATATAAGATGTTTTTAAAGGAGGCGTGATGAAAGTTGATGCAATCAAATTATTTTCATTTATTTATTTCTAATTCTTTATAGTATATATTATTATAATATAAATATTAATTAATTTTTAATTATTAATCCTTAGTAAAAATAAATAAATTAAATATTTAACAAAAATATTTTTTAAATAATTACTATTTATAAAATTAGTAAATCAAACAAGTAATAATTTATATAAAAAATAATATTCTATCACTTACTATTGAATTAAAGTGAGTAATAAATTTATTCATTATGTGAGTTTTTTGTAGATATCATTATTAGTAATTTTTTAATATGTAATATATTTAATAATTATCAATTTTGTTATTTATTATTATATAATAATATATTAATATATTATTAATTAAATTAATAATGTAATAACTAATATTTATAAATGTTTTTATATTTTTGGTAATATAATTATTTGTAATTTATTAATATGTAATATGTTTATTAATTATATATAATATTATTTTTTAGTAAATCATAATATATTATTGTTTTATAAGTATGATTGATAGTATAATAAATTATTATTATTATTTTATAATAAAAATAAAAATAAATTGAAATAAAAATTATATTTAGAAATCAAAAAAATACATTATTTATAATATATTATGATGTGTATTATTAATTATATTATTAATTATATAAATATTAATATATTATTTAATATTAATATTAATATTAATTATGGAATTTATAACAACAAATATTCTTGATATAAAATAATCATGTTAAAATGATTATTAATTATTAATTTTATTGATAATTATAAAAAACAATTTATATAATTAAAAAATATTAATTATTATTACCAATGTAGTTATTATAATTAATTTTTCTTGATCGTTCATAAGAATTTGTACTAATTTCTAACTATATTAATTCCTTTGTTTTATGTAACAAAAAATAATATATTAGTAGTTTTTAAAATCATATATAACTATTTATTTTAAATACATATAACTTGTATCATTTTAATCTATGGCATTGCCTTAGGTTCTCTTCAGTGCCACAACCAAATGTATAGGCATTGTTTCTACATCGTGTATTCAAATTTCTATGCTCTGGAATATTCCCCTCCAATGTAGCATCTCTAGTACCTAACTCCACATTATCCAATGCGAAAGGTAGTGGATTTGTAATCCCCTCAACCATACCATTTCCTAGGACTAAATAATGTTCTTACTGACTGGAACACTCTCCAGCATGTGAATAATATGTTTGCTGTGTAGTGGAAATCTATGAATTAGAGGAAAAATAAATGATAACATAGACTGGAAGATCTCCATATCTATAAGAAATGTGTCATAAAAATAGATTATATCCCATAATCATTAGTATACTAATCCTGACCCTCTTGAATGTAACTCCCTAGAATGATAAAAGGTTAGATGACCTAATGATATGACTCATGTCAACAAGGTGCACCTTTCTTATTCAAGAGCATGCCTGGTTAGAACTCCACAGTTATGTGTGCATGGGCTGTAGTAGTGATCTGGATGGGTGACCTTCTGGGAAGTATCCTGGGGTGTCTGTGAGTGGAGACAAAACACATTGGAAAGGACATGTGTTGGCATGTGAGGACTATCAATAGTCATATGTCATGTTCAGGCATGTAGGTGGGCCCCATGGTGGAGACTACATGTCTGCAGGGCATCTGGGGTACCTGTCGGGCCATGACCTGACGACCATGTTAATGCAGGGTTTCTGTGCGGTCCCCAGGGCCTAGTTGTTATATTTGGAATCTGAGGTTGTTCCCAGCCTTAAGTGTGGTGCACTGCCTAGGTAGAGATGTAGGGCCCACAATGAGGATGTTGTGCTCTAAAGGGGGGGCGATTGCAACAACCTCGAAGGATAAAGTGTTAAATGACACAATGATATGACCCTTGTCAACAAGGTGCGCCTACCTTTTCAAGAGCCTGTCTGATTAGATCTCCACAGTTATGTGTGCATGTCCTGGAGTAGTGATCAGGATGGGTGATCTTCTAGGAAGTTTCCCAGGGTGTGACTGAGTGCGGAAAAAACATACTATAAAGGAAATGTGTTGGAAAGTGTGGACTATCATTAGTCAGATGATCTGTTCGGGCATGTGGGTGGGCCCCATGGTGGGGACCACATGTATGTGGGGAAACTGGAGCACCTATCGGGCCGGGACCTAACGACCATGTTAAGGCGTAGAGTCTGTGTTGTCACCGGGGACTATTTTTTACAATTGGTATTAGAGGCATCAGTTCTACCATATAACATAGGACTCTGATCTTTTATATGAAACAATAATGTTAAGGGTACTGAGTGTGGTTTTCAGTTCAGATAGTCCAGTGTTGGTGTGGTGGCCGACGTATCTATACACTAGGACCCTGAAATCTGATTTCCAACTCAGTTCATGAAAACAATGATTACGTGTGTGTTTTGAAGAGTTTTCTTTGAAATCATTGATTCATCTCTCCAGGTATAAAATTTTGACTGCCACACACCTGTTTCTTTACAAGATGCCTCCACTCAGACATCCATCCAGGGTTCCAGGTTTTGTACGAGATGGAATCCCACCGAGTGATGAGGCCTCATTGCAGGGACCTATTACAGCGGAGGCTCCAGCGGTACCACTACCTGTTGGGCCACCAATTCCACCAGCCCCACCAGTAGAGAGTGCACACCGCCTGAGCGCGTTGCATGAGTTCTAGCGCCAAAGACCGCCTAGGTTCAGGGGAGAGACGGACTCGTAGGAAGCTGAGAATTGGCTGGAGGCTATGGTGAGATTCTTCATACTGGTTGGGACACCAGCCAACCTTATGGTGATCCTTGCCACGAGTCTCCTTCAAGAAGAAACATGAAGATGGTGGAGCCTAATACTCCAGGTGCATGACGAGGTGACACTTCTCTAGGAAGAATTTGATGGCCTGTTTCGAGCGGAGTTTATCTCATCCACCATATGTGTGGTGCAGATACAAGAGCTACTTCATCGACAGTAGTGTATCATGACGGTGGCACATTACTCAGCAATGTTCAAGGTCCTCTTGCGCTACCCCATAGATATGGTGTGAGACCCATTCCTGATGGCCCGAACCATCGATCAGGGGCTCTAGAGAGATACTTGGGCTTTAATGATCTCCCTCAGGATCCCAACTTAGGTCAGGGTGTTGGAGCGATCCCTCTTAGTAGACATTTTCCTTGCTGAACAGTCACCAACAGCGAGACCCTCCATCGTGCATCACGTAGAAAAGTCCTCTACAGTTAGAAGGAGACAGATGTCATAGAGGTCCATGAGGACCAGAACATCTGGTGTACGACCTCAGGACTCGAGTTCAGTTGTGCGAGGAACACGAGAAAGAGCCAGTCATACGAGGAACATGCAGTGTTTCACATGCGGCGGGAAGGGTCACATGGCTCTTGACTGTCCGACTTGATGTTCTAATGATCAGCAGACTATTGAGGGACCTCCCACACAAAGGCAGAGGTTCGACCGAGGCGGTCAGTAGAGAGTAGGAGGATGGGGCAGAGGATCTGTTCATGTAACTAGTGGTGGGAGACTTTTCAAGGTGTTATCTCCACCCCCACCAGGAGGTCCCCACGACCATAGGGAGTAAGTGGACATGCTATAGCTCAGCTTCAGGCATCTGAATCATATGACCATGGCCCTCCGAAGATGATTTGAGGTATGATCTATGTCTACTCCACCTTAGCTACAATACTTATAGACACATGTGGCAATAAATCTTTCATTACCACTACCCTTATTTAAAGCTTGGAAATTTTGATGGATCCATTGGCTCGATCCTTAGAGTTATAGACTCCTACGGAAGCAAACTTGATGATTAAGAACTGGTGCCGATAGTGTGAGATAACTCTAGGAGGTGAGAGAGTTGGTTGGGATTTCCTAGTAGCGGCATCGAGGCCTTACAATGTCATCTTGTGTATGGATGGTTATCTACAATCCATGCTCAGATCATTAATATTAGGTGAAAAGTGTGGTGTGTCCACATAGATGGGTCCATGTTCACCTTCACCAGTGAGAAGGGATCATTTGCAGCACATGGAAGACTTACTCGAAGGGTGCATCCGATCACTCATCAGTTGTCTTGCCTTACCCTCTAAGCAGTTGATGTGGAGAGTTTGAATTATCTTGTATTGGTGGACCAGTACGTGGATGTTTTCCCTGATGATGTTCCAGGTATTCCTCCTTGAAGTGTGGTTGACTTTTACATTTAACTATACCTCGAGACGACACTGATATCTACTCCATCATATCGGATGGCTCCTGCTAAGCTTAGTGAGATGTATGTATAGCTGGAGGACTTGCAGGGGAAAGGATTTATCTATCCTAGTGTTTCTCCCTGGGTAGCTCCAATTATATTTTCCAAGAAGGCAGATAAGATCTTGAGGATTTATGTCGACTACCATCGCCTAAAACAGGTGGCTGTGAAGAATAAGTACCCAGTCACGAGGATTGATGAGCTATTTGATTATCTGAAGGAAACACGGCGAATCTCGAAGAAAGACCTCAGATCAGGCTATCACCAGCTCAGTATTCGAGATGAGGATGTGTGGAAGAAGGCCTTAGGATGTTGATATGGCCACTACAAGTTCTTGGTTATGAAATTCGGGGTAACCAATTCTCCAGTAGTGTTCATTGGACTCATGAACATGATCTTCCAGTCATACCTCGATTGCTTTGTCATAGTCTTCATCGATGACATTCTGATCTACTCGACTACTGAGAGGGAGCATGCCTTCCATTTACAGTTAGTACTAGACACACTCCAAGAGTACCATCTTTTTGGTAAGCTCTCAAAGATCCAATTTGGGATCCAAGAGGTTCACGTTTTGGGACATGTCATCTTAGAGGCTCGAGTTGCAGTGGATACAGTGATGATTGAGGCGGTACATTCTTGGGAGCCACCTAGGAGTGTGAAGGAGGTACGATGTTTCCTGGGTTTGTATGGAAATTACTAGAGGTTCATACAAGACTTCTCCAGAGTTGCAACACCACTATCAGCTATGATGAAGAAGGGGAAACCCTTTGTGTGGTCAGAGAGATTCCAATAGAGCTTTCAGAAGCTGGGGCTTAGGATGACTAGTGCCCCATTTTGAGATTTCCAGATGATGGGGTAAGGTATGTAGTCTATTGCGACGTATTAGGGACCGGACTCAGGTGTGTCCTGGTGTAGGAGCAAGCAGTGATAGCATATGGTTCTTGGTAGTTGTGACAAAACGAGAAGAACTAGCTACCCATGACTTGGAGTTACCAGTAGTGGTCTTCACCTTGAAGATGTGGCTGCACTATCTGATAGTCAAGTGTTTCACAGTCTACTCTGACCACCAGAGTCTCATGTATATCTTCTCTGAGAAGGACCTGAATCTTAGATGACGATGATGGATTGAGTTCCTCTAGTACTATGACTTCTAAATAGTCTATACTCATGGGAAGGGGAACGTTGTAGCAGATGCACTCCGTAGGAGATCTGGTATAAATCTACTACACGAGTTGACTGAGCAGCTAGATACTTTATGGATATCCTTTCTAGACCGAGATGGGGCAACATTCCTTTAGTCTTTTATAGTCACTTCACTTTGTCAGCGAGTCAAGGAGGCACAACGTGGAGATGATGAATTTGAGACATGACGAGCTTAGATATCCACAGTGTAGGCACCTAATGGATTTTCTGAAGGTGGGGAGCACGTCATCCTCTTCAGAGGACGTACTGTGGTGCCAGTGTCACTTTAGCATGAACTATTGAGGGATTTCCACACATCCCTTCTAGCGGTATATCCAAGAGTGGTGAATATGTACCAGGACCTTCGACGATAACACTGGTGGCTCAGTATGAAGAACTCAGTAGCAGAGTTTTTCTCACGGTCCCTCACTTGTCAGCATGTGAAGGAAGAACAACAGGTACCGGTAGGCTTGGTTCAACCTTTAGAGGATCCTGAGTGGATGTGGGATGGGATATCCATGGACTTCGTGATGGGTCATCCATGTACATCCTGGGGTCACGACTCGATTTGGGTGATCGTTGACCGACTCACTATGTTGGCCCACTTCCTACCAATCAGGGAGAATGGTTCAGTAGAGAGCATATTATGCCTCTAATTATAGGAGATTGTGAGGCTTCATGGAGTACCTTCTACTATAGTCTACGATCGTGACACATGTTTTACTTTCCAGCTATGGAAGAGGTTTCAGGAGGCTTTCGGGACGCAACTTTGTCTAAGCACTACCTTCCATCCTTAGACGGACGATCAAACTAAGCTGACCATTCAGATCCTTTAGGACATGCTACGTGCTTGTGTCCTCGACTTCGGTCATAGATAGGAGGATAAATTACTTATGGTGTAGTTTGTATACAACAATAGCTATCACTCCACCATAGGGATGGTACCATTTGAAGTATTATATGTCCAACCATGCAGATCGCCACTCTGTTGGATAGAACTAGGGGAGTCACAACTCATGGGACCAAAGATGGTATGAGCTACCCCAGAGAAGGTGTTGATCATCCAGGAGTGGATGAAGACTGCACATAGTAAGCAGAAGTTGAATGCTGACGGGAGACAGAGTCCTATGGAGTTCGAGGATGGTGGCCACGTTTTTCTACAGGTCTCACCTCAATGAGGTTTTCGGAGATTTGGGCAAGGCGACAAGTTATCTATTAGGTTCATTGTACCTTTCCAAGTCCTCATCATTGTAGGAGAGGCAGATTACCGCTTGGATCTTCGACCATAGTTGCACATGGTGCAGGATTTATTCCACATATCTCAGCTGAGGTGATACCTACACGACCCTTATCACAACATCGACCATAGAGAGGTGGGTGTCAATGATAGGGAGACGTTCAGAGTGGTTATAGTGGAGATTGATCATCGAAAAAAAGTAACACCCAAGCGTCCACGGTATGCTTCTCTTTGAATAATACAGTAGCGTGTGTTGTATCCAACTTCGAGTTCTAACACACACCACGACCAATCAAAGTAGCTGTTGTGAATAGTAATACCTAGTTTTTAAAATTTTAGAAATTTTATCTCTCAAAATGGACATCAGTTTTGTATTCGGAGTATCAAATTTATCCAAAGGTTAAATTTTGGTACTTTTCGGATAACTTTAATATTTGGATGAATAGTTAAATTTACAAAATTTTAATTAAAAACAACTTTTCTAATCAAAGTAATTATTAGTGATAAATTATGAATTTTAGTGGTTTTAAAGTATATTTATAATATATTTTTACCATTTAATACAATGTTGTTAATTGGAGATAATTTCACAATTAAACCGGACATAAACAAGTATCAATCTTTTGATGGTTATTATATCTTAAAAACACGCTTTTTGTTTTGACAACGGGAATTAATTTTAAATTAATTTCTGCCACTTCTGTGATTTGAATTTTGAAAAATGGATTCCATATTTGGAATCAGGATGTTAAAATTGTGTAAATAGGTAACTTTTATTTTTAGACATTTTGAATAATTACTTCGGTAAATATTTTATTTACTATGGTTAAAGGGTAAATCTTGTAAATAAGGGTTAAAAAATAATATTATAATAATACTAAATTACCCTAAAACGTGTCCTAACCTTATTGGTTGATACATGTCCGACCATCGTCATCTTTGGGTCGATTTTTGGACCCCATGGAGCCACTTGTAAGTGATAATGACACTTTATATTAATCAAGTTAAAATAAATACAAAAATGACGTAAGCATATATATTTTAGAAACAAATTTTTTACATAGGGTTATATATGTTGGATTTTAGACTATGAGTATTCATTAGAAATCTAAAAACCATTCTTACATAATGGTATTTTATTTATAATTTTTTGACATTAAATAATTTAATTTATTTATGACACAATGATGATGCAGTAATTACCATAATAGTGAACAATTAAAATAATTGATATTATAAATACACAAATAAACAAAATTTCAGACTTTTAATGAATTAAATTAATTTTTTACGATAATATAACATATTAGGATTTGTTTAATTAACTTTATACGAAGTAATTATTCTGTTATGATTTTTACAAAAGTCAATTATTGAATAGTGTCAAAATTGACCTAAAAGAGTTTTTAAAACAAATATTATATTATTAATTGATATTAAAATTCCTAAAAATCTATGGTTCGGCCAAGAGACTTATATCATGATAGTTATATCATTAATGGACCACTTGGGGGTCTCTTGGATGTATATTATAAGTTTATTAACTATATAATATAAAAATACAAATTGACATGGTAAGTGTCAAACTAATTAACTATGTGTTAAAACTAAAAGATAAGGTTAATATAATGACCCAAACCTGTCTAAATTCTATTGGTTGAGTATATTTCGACCCATAACCAGATTAAACTTTAAATAATTTACATTGGAGCCATTATAAACCGAATATGAATTTATTATAAAATAATATTTCTAGCTTTTCCAAAGGTGCCCCTTACCCCTCTTATGAAAGAACACTCACCCTTCTAAATAATTAACACCTTCAAAGCATTTTGGTTCGGCCAGACCCTGCCCAAATTCTCTATAAACATCCCTCACTTAATCCTAGTTTCCTTCCTTTAGACAGAAATCCATCCTAAAGGTCCCTTTTGATCAAATAAAAAGGAAGAACATGAAGAAGAGGTAATGATTTCACCACCCTTTTCAAGTTCCTTTCTTCTTCCACTTCTTCTTTCTTTGTTATTACCATTCTAAAATAATTAATCCAGTATCTCCTATATCTTCTAATAATATTATAAATATGGTATAACCATTTTCAGTATTCTATCCATCCTTTGAATGACGCGTCATCATACGTGCGTACGTACGGATTACCGTCTCCACGACGCGATGAGATTCATTTCCAAGTTCTCCATTCATCGACGATTATAAAACTATATATTACTAATAAGTATGTAATATATGACATAATAATGAAACTGGAGATATATATATATATATAAGGATTTATGTACTTACATATATCTTATTCACTTACTTCCGTTCAATACTATATGAAAATAGAAACATCGTTTATACGTACGTACATACTACCGTCTCCATAAACAGTGTTTCCCATTTCATATATATGTCTATTATACATATTTATATTCTAAATATATATGATATATTTATCATTTTATATATTCTGGATGTATTTAAATCATGATCTTAGTGATACAACCAAGAGTGACAAGTTAAAACACGTACGATAAACAAAGTGATTATTACCCGAAATGTTAACTTAACTTTGAAATTATTACTAAATGGGTAATACAAAGTCATAAATGAATCATGTATGATATCATAAATATTAATATGGTTCTGGTATAATTTAATAAAATAATACGATCTTCATACAGGAGGTTAAACGTACCCTCGACTAAAGGAAAGTGCAAGGTAAGGGGTTTTCATCTCACTCCTTATTCCCATGAGATTCATGCCATATTGCCACTATTACCTTTTGTATGGTGTATGTACTGCCCATAATTATATTCTTTGTGTAATACACTTTAACTTATTTATATTTACTTATTCATTGTATGATAACTCTTTCATGGGTTGTATGTTTTGTAAGTTACCCAACTGGTAAGGGTTAATTTCATAATCTCTTTATTATCTGAGGTTGATTTTACATAAGTATCTACTGGGACATATATATTATCCATGTACATGATTTATGAAAGAGTTTTCAAAGGGATTATTTTAAGGTACTTTTTACTAAAACATCATTTCAAATTTTTTAAATATTTATTCTTCTAAATCATTCTCATTAATGTCCATGTCTTGAAAATGGTTTTTAAAGATTTATTTATATGGACATGAATGTTTTTTAAAATGTTAATTCCTTTCAAAAGTTTCAAAGTGGTATGGGACACATTGATTAAAAAATGTCTTTAAATGACTTCTTTTCTAAATTGTGTGACTTTTAAATGTTTTCATGAAAAGGGGGTATTTATCTCAAAGAGTTTTTCAAATCAATCTCTTCTATGTCAAAATCCTTTAATGGATTTTAAACTTGTTTTGAAGTTGATTTATCATGATACAAATCTTCCATATTGTGTTGAAATTATTGTGATATATTTGACTGTTGATGTGTTATTTTTATACAATTCATTGTTTATGGTTAAAGTATTGACATTTCTCATGCTAATTTTAATAAAAAAAAATTTGTTATATTTCATCCTCTTCTTAAGATGAATGTGTTGGACTAGTATGTTCCGGGTTGGGGACCGGTAAAAGTAATCCCTCCGGGTTGGTGTCTAGTTATTAGAGGCACTCCGGGTTGGTGTCCAGTTATTAGAGGCACTCCGTGATGGTGTCCTGTTGTTAGAGGCACTCCGGGATGGAGTCCAGTTACAGAGGCTCTTCAGGTTGGGTTCTGGTTACAGTTATCCCTTAGGACTTGGCACGATGCCACGACATAGAAATTAAAGTTCGGCATCATGCATTCCATCATTATGAAAATGGTTAGTGATATTTCATGTGATTATTCGATTAGTAGAGTATCCATGTTAAAAAGTAAATGGCATTAATTCATTGTATTTCTTCCATATTATGCTAAAGTTCAAGTTTAAAAGGCTTTAGTTTTAGTTTGTTACATTGCCTTAAATTTTTATGCTTATTTTTGAAAGTTTCCACTGTATTGGTTACCCTTACTGAGCATTTGAGCTCACCCCTTTCTATGTTTTATTTTTCCTAGGATTCCAAGAAGTGTAATGTGATTGATATGTAGGGTTAATCCAAGGGAATAATGGCATTCATAAAGATTATTTATGTTTTTTTTACGTCATAAAGTGCAAATGTAACATTCATGTATGTGATCTATTTTTCCAAGAATGATCAACTGATCGGTCCTTCGGGACTTGATTCCTTGTAATCATTCCAATGTATTAAAATAATGCACCGACTCTGGGTAACTGGGGTCGGGGCGTTACAGTTGGTATCATATGATGTTTAGCAATAACCTTGGAAGCTAGATTTAGATAAACTCTGATTAGAGCACATATCCCTAAGATAGACTTTGAGGATTAATATAGAAGATCTTACTAGAATTTTGGTACTGTATAGATTTTGTGAGTTTTCCGAGCAATACATCCCTACCAGGATACGAGCAGGTAGAGGCGGCTCTCGCACAGAAGTACCTAGGGGTAAAACCTAAAAACACCGCTTTGAGCTAGACTTGAACGGGAACTGGTGCACGACAACGGGCCTTGCTGCACTCTTGGTTACGACACTCCCGGGGGATATGCTTAGGATAATTCTCATTTTCTTTACAAACCATTATGAAGTTCTTATGAGTATATATTTACACAAAGAAAACATTTTTATGATTACGGATTATATCCATAAACTGTTCAATTTGTGTTAGGTATTTTACAAGTTTGGCAATTATTCATTGCAATTCATAAACTGAACTAGTTTATGCTGTTGTATAGAAATGGCACCCATTAGAAGGAATGTGAACTCCCGTATTACGTATTATCCAAAGATTAAGAAGGATCATATCTTTCGTGGTCCTAATTCAGAATTTAGAAGTGAAATATTTTCACACGTATTATCATCATATGAAGAAATAGTATCATGTGTTGATAAGATGAGTAATGAATTCTCAGAGTCCTATGGCTTTGAAGGGAAACAAGAGAAGAAAAGGATGGAAGAGAGAAATATGGATAAAGGGAAGAGGGAAAAGAAGAATTTTCCCATATGTGATAACTGTGGGAAGAAACATCCTGGAACATTCTTGAAAGGAATGGGAGTTTGTTATAAATGTGGACGAAAAGGGCACAAAGTACGTGACTGCAAGTGTAAGAAAATGGTTTCAAATGTACAATTCTTCATTTGCAAGGAGTATGGAAACTATGTGAACCAATGTCCCAGTCATCAGACTATGCCGCAAATGTTGCTATTGATACTACCACAGATGAATAGGAATGACTAGTGATCTTATGTTGTTATTTTAGAATTATTTCATTTAAGTGTTGTATCAATGATGTTCTAGAAATAAATAAGGATTGTACTGTAGTACAATTTAATTAAGGATTTGAGATTTTATGGTACTAATAAATGTGACTCTACAACGAGATAAATTTTTTTGGAAATTACATGGTTGAAGGAATGATAAACCTTAATATGGTCCTAATATTGAGGTAGTGATTTTGGAATAAGAGATGGTTGATTTTGGTAATTCAGGATGTTGCGGTGTTTTAAAAGAATATATGAAGAAGTTGTTCACATGTTATTACCTGGAAAAAAGGATCCTCATTATGTTTAACTTCCATGTAAATTTTGGACTGTTAGTTTGTATAATGTTATTTTGGATAAGTCTAATGGTTGGAATGGATTAAGATTGAAAGGTTAGTTTTTTTGGATTTTTAGTAAAGGACAACACGCATACCGTGTGATGACCCGTCGTGTCAGACAAAGCTGCGGGAATCGAACCCACAACCATAGTGCAATTGGGATTTACCGCCTACCATTGTGCTACATGATGTTCTTGGATGGTATAATGTAGTTTCTTTACATAAATAGTCTGATATATGAAATATAAATTCATTATATTTGGAACCCTATACGATTAGGATAAATAGAGTATTATTGAGTTGTATTATGTTTTGGGGTGAAAGATGAGTTTGTGTTAGAAATTTATTAATGGATAAAACACTAATTATAAAGTAAGTATATCTCCTTTTGATCTTATCCAATCTCATAAATAAATTCCTAAACATTAAGAAAAGGAACTTAGAACAAAAATGTTGTCCTATATGGTACCTTAGATCATCACTAATTTATGGATTTGGGATTGTTGGCCTTTTCATAGCCATGTTCTCTACAACTCTCCATCAGATAATTGATGGTTATATTTCTCTTCCATATCCATATTTTCCTACATAGAACCCTAGTACGTGTTATTTTCGGTAATCTTCATACTTTACACTTTTTATTTTAAATAGAGGCCTCGTTAATACATTTTTCGATGTGGGATTTCAACTAAGATATTTTGAAACGTCAAAAATGTGTTATCCTAATACCTTATGTTTTTTTGAACTGATGGTATTTTAAATCATCATAGATTGATGAATTTAAGGACCTCAATTTTAAACTTGTTTGTGATTGATGACCTCAATCACTACTTATAAATATTTAAAATTTTCCTCTAGTTATATGTCTATAATTTCAACCAATGTCCTCCTAATGGAGATCATAATTTTTTGGTGACCCTTTCATTTCTCTTTTCATCTTGCTAAGACTAATATTTTATTAACCAAATTTCTGATGTGGGTTTTTTCCACAATGATATTTTCTATTTTCAACCATTATTTTCAAAGAACAATATAAAATTGTGAGGATGCAAATTGTTGAAGTAGGGGAGAATGTAACACCCCGAGCTTCCAAGGTACGCTTCTCTTTGAATAATACAGTACCGTGTGTTGTAAGCAACATGGAGTTCTAACACAGACCACGACCAATCAAAGTAGCCGTTATGAATAGTAATACATACTTTTTAAAATTATAGAAATTTTATCTCTCAAAATGGACTTCATTTTTGGATTCGGAGTAACGAATTTATCCTAAGGTGAAATTTAGGTACTTTTTGGATAACTTTAATATTTTGATGAATAGTTTAAATTACTAAATTTTAATTAAAAACAAACTTTTTAATCAAAGTAATTATTAGTGATAAATTTTGAATTTGAGTGGTTTTAAATTATATTTATAATATATTTTTACCATTTAATACAATGTTGGTAATTGGACATAATTTCACAATTAAACTGGACATAAACAAGTATCAATATTTTGATAGTTATTATATCTTGAAAACACGCTTTTTTGTTCTGACAACGAGAATTAATTTTAAATTAATTTCTTCCACTTATGTGTTTTGAATTTAAAAAAATGGATTCCATATTTGGAATCAGGATGTTCTAATTGTGTAAATAGGTATCTTTTATTTTTTGACATTTTGAATAATTACTTCGGTAAATATTTTATTTACCATGGATAGAGGGTAAATCTGTTAAATGAGGGTTAAAAATAATATTATAATAATACTAAATTACCCTAAAACGTGTCCGAACCTTATTGGTTGATACATGTCCGACCATGGTCATCTTTGGGTCTATTTCTCAACCCCATGGAGCCACTTTTATGTGATAATGACACTTTATATTAATTACGTTAAAATAAATACAAAAATGACATAAGCATATATCTTTTAGAAAAACAATTTTTACATAGGAATATATATGTTGGATTTTCGACTATGAATATTAAATAGAATGCTAAAAGGCTTTCCTAAATAATGGTATTTTATTAATAATTTTTAGACATTAAATAATTTAATTTATATATGACACAATGATGATGCAGTAATTACCATAATAGTGAAAAATTAAAATAATTGATATTATAAATACCCAAATAAAAATAATTTTTGACTTTTAATGAATTAAATTACATTTCTAGGATAATATGACATATTAGGATTGATTTAATTAACTTTTTTATAAGTAATCATTCGGTTGTGATTTTTACAAAAGTCAATTATTGAATAGTGTCAAAATTGACATAAAAGAGTTTTTAAAACAAATATTATATTATTAATTGATATTAAAATTCCTAAAAATCAATGGTTCTACCAAGATACTTATATCATGATATTTGTATCATTTATGGACCACTTGGGGGTCACTTGGATGTATATTGTAATTTTATTAACTATATAATATAAAAATACAAAGTGACATGGTAAGTGTCAAACTAAATAACTGAGTGTTTTAACTAAAGGATAAGGTTAATATAATGACCCAAACCTCTCTAAATTCTATTGGTTGAGTATATTTCGACCCATCCCCACCTTAGCCTTTAAATAATCCACTTGGGAGCCCTTATAAACCAAATAGGAATTTATTATAAAATAATATTTCTAGCTTTTCCAATGGTGCCTCTCAACCCTCTTATAAAAGGACACTCACCCTTCTCATTAATTAACACCTTAAAGGCCTTTTGGTTCAGCCGACCCCTGCCCAAATACTCTATCAACTTCCATAACTTAATCCTAGAGGCCTTCCTTTAGACATAAATCCATCCTATGGATCCCTTTTGATCAAATCAAAAGGAAGAACCCAAAGAAGAGGTAAAGATTTCAGGACCCTTTTTCTTGTTCCTTTCTTCTTCCACTTCTTCTTTCTTTGTTATTAACATTCTAAAATAATGAATCCAGAATCTCCTATATCCTGTAATATTATTATAAATATGGTATATCCATTTTCAGTATTCTATCCATCCTTTTAATGACACGTCATCATACGTGCGTACGTACGGATTACCGTCTCCACGACGCGGTGAGATTCATTTCCAAGATCACCATTCATCAATGATTATAAAAATATATATTACTAATAAGTATGTAATATATGACATAATAATTCTACTGGAGATATATATATATATATATATATATATATATATAAGGATTTATGTACTTACATATATTTTATTCACTTACTTCCGTTCAATACTATATGAAAACAGAAACAACGTTTATACGTACATACGGACTACAGTCTCTATAAACGGTGTTTTCCATTTCATATATATGTATATTATAAATATTTATATTCTAAATATATATGATATATTTATCATGTTATATATTCTGGAAGTATTTAAATCATTATCTTAGTGATACAACCAAGAGTGACAAGTTAAAACACGTACGGTAAAGAAAGTGATTATTACCCGAAATGTTAACTTAAAATGGAAATTATTATTAAATGGGTAATATAAAGTCATAAATGAATCATGTATGATATCATAAATATTAATATGGTTCTGGTATAATTTAATAACATAATACGATCTTCGTACAGGAGGTTAAACGTACCCTCGACTAAAGGAAAGTGCAAGGTAAGGGGTTTTCATCTCACTCCTTATTCCCGTGAGATTCATGCCATATTGCCACTATTACCTTTTGTGTGGTGTATGTACTGCCCATAATTATTTTATTTGTGTAATAAACTTTAATTTATGTGTATTAACATATTCATTGTATGATACCTCTTTCATGGGTTGTATGTTTTATAAGTTACCAAACTAGTAAGGGTTAATTTCACAATCTCTTTATTATCTGAGGTAGTTTTTACATAGTTATCTACTGGGACATATTTATTATCCATGTACATGTTTTATGAAAGAGTTTTCAAAGGTATTATTTTAAGGTACTTTTTACTAAAACATCATTTCAAATGTTTTAAATATTTATTCTTCTAAATCATTCTCATTAATGTCCATGTCTTCAAAATGGTTTTTATGGATTTATTCATATGGACATGAATGTTTTTTAAAATGTTAATTCCTTTCAAAAGTTTCAAAGTGGTATGGGACACTTTGATTCAAAATTTTATTTAAATGACTTCTTTTCTAAATTGTGTGACTCTTAAATGTTTTCATGAAAAGGGGGTATTTCTCTCAAAGAGTTTTACAAATCAATCTCTTCTATGTCAAAATCCTTTAATGGATTTTAAACTTGTTTTGAAGTTGATTTATCATGATACAAATCCTCCATATTGTGTTGAAATTTTTGTGATATATTTTACTGTGGATGTGTTATTTTTATACCATTCATGGTTTATGGGTAAAGTATTGACATTTCTCATGATTTTTTTAATACAAATTTTTATGTTATATTTCATCCTCTACTTATGATGACTGTGTTGGACTAGTATGTTCCAGGTTGGGGACCGGTAAAGGTAAGCCCTCCGGGTTTGTGTCCGGATATTAGAGGCACTCCGGGTTGGTTTCCGGTTATTAGAGGCACTCTGGGTTGGTGTCTGGTTATTAGAGGCACTCCGGGATGGAGTCTGGTTACAGAGGCTCTCCGGGTTGGGTTCTGGTTACAGTTATCCCTTAGGTCTTGGCACGAGGCCGCGACACATAAATTAAAGTTCAGCATCATGCAATCCATCATTATGAAAGTGGTTAGTGATATTGCATTTGATTATTCGATTAGTAGAAAATCCATGTGAATAAGTAAATGGAATTATTTCATATTATTTTTGCCATATTATGCAGTAGTTCAAGTTTAAAAGGATTTCGTTTTAGTTTTATACATTGCCTTAAATGCTTATGCTTATTTTTGAAAGTTTCCGCTGTATTGCTTACCCTTACTGAGCATTTCAGCTCACCCCTTTCTATGTTTTATTTTTCCCAGGATTCCAAGAAGTGTAATGTGATTGATATGCAGGGTTAAACCAAGGGAATAATGTCGTTCATAAAGATTATTTATCTTGTTTTGTATGTCATAAAGTGAAAATGTAACATTCATATTTGTGATCTATTTTTCAAAGAATTCTCAACTGATCGGTCCTTCGGGACTTGATTCCTTGTAATCATGCCAATGTATTAAAATAATGCACCGAATCTGGGTTAATGGGGTCGGGGCATTACACAGGATCAGGTCCTCTGTGGACAGTAGATACCTCTGGGGTGCATTGGCTGGAAACATGGGAACCTCCAGGATAGCACATGGGTGCTGGAGGGTTAGATGGATGCTCTGTACCCCCATTTGATCCCTTAGTTCGAGTTGTAGATTATGAGGATGTAAATCCATGAGGAAGGCAGAATGTAAAGACCCAGAATTTCCATGTAATTTGTTTTTCTTAAATTCATGGAAAATTTAATGAGTCCGTGAAAACTGACGACAGATGATTCTGAGGCCCAGTGTTCCCGGAATCAATTTCTGATGTTTTGTTCGTGTACGTTCAGTAAAAGTATGAGATGGTTTTTTTAAATTTTGGGCTAGTACTCGGAATTGAAATCTGATGGTACTGTTGAACTCACAATGCTGTTATTCTCTTAATAAGACTTTTATCTCGACGGTAGATGGTCAGAATTAAAAGTTAGTTTTGGGGTTTTTAGAGAATGTATTAAATAAAAATAAAGTGTTTGGTTTTATTTTCATTAGTTGGTTAAAACCTTCATGTGGAGGTTGGAGGTGGGGATCACCACCCCATAACCTCCCATGAGAGGTTATGGAGGTGGGGCCCACCCGAATCTAACATTCTCTTAATATTTAGATTAGTGGGGACTACCTGATGTTGAAACCTCTTGAACTCCCCATTAAGTGTAGAGAAACCTCATGAGATCCCCACCTTTTGATTACATATCCACTCCATTAACTAATTGAGAATCAATTAATTAATTTTTATCTTTTAGAATTTTGTGCCAATAACTAAGTAATATATAAATCTATTATTTTGTTGGGAGGCTCACATTCAATTTTTTGGACCTTGGAAGAGGAGGGGACTTGGGATAATTTTTCTGATGAAGAACGCTCCATCCAATGGAGAACATCGGCCACGACTTTGACTTCCTTCCACATAACCTCCTTCGATGTAGGCTGTGTTCTTCTACAATGAATCAACATCCACTTTATCGTTCCAACATCAACGATCAACGATCGAAGGTAGCGGTGTGTTTTGATTTGAGAAAGTTTGATTCTTCCTTCGATCATTATTTCTATTGACCCTCTTGCTACCAAAATAATGAGGACGGACCGGGCCAAATGAACAAGGCATGATCCCTCTGTTGTTCTTGTGAATGTTTGGTGTGTTCTCTGTGTTCTTCCCCAGAGACAAACAACAGATCACTGTGAGACCGTTGTGTGATGAAATGATCCCAAATTAAAGACCCAACATCACAATGACCTAGTGTAGGTGCGACGATGATAGCAGGAAACAGATTGGACTGGAACGTGAAGGACCGTTCCTTGACCATTTTTGAGCAGGAGAATCAAGTTGTGCTTTTGGAGCCGATCAGAGGCCCGATAAAACCGGGGACGACTACAGGACATTGGGGCAACCTAGTGTTTGAAGTATCATAATGAATGAACCATAAAAATGGAGAACAGATTTCACTGGAGGTGTGCTGGCTGGAGGTTCCATTTCTGGAAAATTCTAGAACACACGACGTGTACTTTTGATGGACACGTTGTGTAGTACAAGCATTATGCAACTTGAGATATAGATGTTAGACAAGTAACACATGGAGTGTGACCTCAGTCACACGACATGTATTTTTTTCTACGTAGAATAGTAGAAGCGGCTTCACGAGACATGGAGTGTATTCTGGGAAATACACGGATACGGGCAGAATTACACAGCAAAGAGGCACTATGTGGACTCTCTATGCAGATTGGCAGAAGCAGCTTCACGAGACATAGTGTGTATGTCGGGGATACACAGACATGGGGTGGAGTACATGGGAATGTAGTCCACCAAATGTCCAGGCAAGTCCAATGACACGGGCTACCCCATGTATCAGTTACACAGGTTGGCAAACATGGGTTAAGGCCATGTACGGGCACATGGACAGCATACATGGAGTTGACACCAGTTTTATAGACAGAGAGTGTAACCATACCACACACTGTGTACTTAATTTTCTACACGACTTGCCTTTCAACATGTGCCTTTGTACATGGGAAGTCCCTACGGTGTCAAGACATGGCATGTGCCTTATTAAAACATGCCATGTACTTTTTGGAAAATTTATTGGTTATCTCGTCTCTGTTTCATGGACACGTATTGCAAAGATTTTTGCCCTATGACATGGAAGAACATTGAGACACTTGACATGAGGAGAGGACCCTCCTGAAATCAAGCATGAGTTGTGCAGAACCCTATAGATGTGTGTGCTCTGATGAATGTTCCTTGATCCTATGTCGATTTGATAGCATTGAAGACTGTTCCAGATCTTGTGTCGGTTTGACAGCATCAACTACTGTTCCTGGATCCTATGTGGGTCCGACAACACTAACGACTATTCCTGGATCATGTATGGGTTTGACATCTCTATTTACTGTTCCTAGATCATGTGTGGGTTCATCATTTCTGATTTATGATCCTGGATCATATGTGGGTTCGATAGAATAGATGATTTAGTGGATAAATCTTTTCATCTCTATCTCTATAAATGAGTTTTATACTACTGTGAGCTAAGTCAGTGACTTCTGTGTTTTCCTCATGATTGAGATGAGTTATTTGATAACATAGGTATATGTATGGCCCTATACCTATTTAATGGATATCCACTGATTTAATACTCTGTGGTTTATCCTTTCTATATTTTGAGAGACCTTGGTGGTCTCGAGGTCCCTATTGAGTATCGTTATACTCACCCCTACATGGGCTACGCCCGAACCTGGTTTTGTTGGTTGTAGATGACAGATAACATTGACCGAGGATCAGAGTATCAAGACTTGATGGAACCTGGGGGAGGACTTTACGACGAGTCGGTCCACGTAGGAGACTGACATATGTGGAGTGCTAAGAAGACTATCAATACCTACCCTTCAGGTAGTAATCCTCAGAGGACGACCCAGTAGTTGCTTTAATTTTCATCACTTATACATGTTTTTCAGTTGTACGTGTACTTTCGTGATGGGCCAGTAATCCGGAGCCTTTACATTCAGTACACTTTTTATACAGTTTTACATAGTGTTTTTCTTCCTTCTTGTACTCTATTGGGTGTGTTTACCCTTTACCTAGTTTTAGGTATTTATGCCTTTTCTGCTAGTCACCAACCCCTGGCCTATGGAAGGTGGGCTTGGGGTAGTCATGACACGAGCCCCAGGGGATGGGTTATGACATTGGAAAATAACATATATTTTTGGATATAGTTATTGTCATGACTATTAATGTTCCTCTTTTTGTGGCTGTGTCTCAAATGAAATTGGATGTAGGGGAGCATCTAGTTGATTTTTATGGAAATAATTCTACTATGACACATCATAATGTGTTGCATCCAAAACAAACTCTCCAACATATAACACATCAATGTCATTCTTGTCACCAACAACATCTCCTGACACATTAAAGGAAATATCCATACAAATCTCCTTCTCAATAAGAATTATCTATATCACTCCATTGAATAAACAATCATAGTCAAGTGAACCTACCTTTGTGGGATCAGACAATTGAATTATGTATGCAATACAAGCATCTTGAAAAGAAAATTATATAGTTAACTAATGTTGTTGAAAATATTTTCAAAAGCGGAATGAAACATTATCACTAAATGATGTTATATCATCCATGTAAAATATGATATATATTTATGGAAATGTGTCATTAGATCCCATAATACAATTTATCAGATTGATGTACTCATATTGTGCTTATCACTCATAATCAAGTCCTATGATATTTATCCCACTTATCAATATAGTGTGTGTGACATTGCCTCCATTAGGACTCTAATTTTCCTAAAATATTCATCTACTATTATGTAGACAAATGATTGGCATTGTGGGAATGAGATAATATAATCCAAATTTCCTGGTAAATAAATCACCATGATTCCATTCAACAATATGAAAATAAATATCCGGTAGGATGAATGGGATGATAGTAAGCACCATCACATAGTAAGGTGGGATACACTAGATGATAGGATGAATATTTGATATCTATGAAACATGAAATGTAAAAATTGAATGATAAATTAAAAAATTAATTCATGTATCATATGGAATAATAATTTCAATATATAATTAATAATGTCATGTATAATATGGTAAGAAATTTCTAATAGATGTCTATAAGCATGGGAACAATCTCTGGTGGTATCAATATATTGATGATCATAAATCCATTTGTAAATAAGAATATTTTATTAATATTTAATTATAGAAATTTTTACATTTTATTTTCATGTAAGTAGAAAGAAAAACCATACCATAATATGAATGGGAATCTCATAATTTATCGGGAGACAATGGGGTGAAAGAATGTGGAGCAAAGTGAGGGATACACTCTAATAACCACATCTTGTTAAGAATGACAAATCAATTATTCTACATCTTATCAAAGTGACATGAATTTCATATCCCTCTATATTTATAATAAATACATGAATACCTATGTATATACATCATTTCCTATCCCATTTCATCAAGGAACAATAAATACATCAATTGAAAAAAAATTGTTGAATGATTGATTATGATAGTGTCACCAAACAGTTGTAGAATAATGAATGTTCAAATCTAAACAGCGTGGTCTCATTAGTATCTTCATCTAGACTGGTTAAGTATTCATCTATCTATGGAATTTGTAATAGAACACTAAAAAAACCTTCAGTCAACCTAAAACATAGTTCCTTGTAGTATGTGGAGTAAATAAAATAAATAATCACCAACTTGGCCCGTGAATGTTGCACTCTTGATGGACAGTCCCAACATTAAATAAATATCCTTAATAGTAATATTTATATCTACCTCTATAAAATTTTATTTATATGTCATTGGATTACACCTCTCTTCTCTGATATATATGAGATGATGATTGATAAAGGTGAAGACAGACATCTGAACACCATAGAACCCAACATGGGGATGTTGATGGATGGTTCTATAAGGTGGTCCAACATGATTTAAATTATATGACCTTTGTACGGTAAGTGTAGATGATTTTCCCAATGACTAGATGTGAAAAATTTCATAACAGTAATGCGAGAAATAGAAGGATCTCCATCTATAAATTTTATATAATTTTTACCTATTATAGTTTATTCAGAACAATTTTTAATATATTTTAAGAAAATGCTAGAAGATAAAAGATACAGACAATTAGCATTCATAATTAAACATTATGAAAAAAATGAGGTGAAATAATAGATGTGACTAATAATGTTTGATTATTACAAAAAAAATATTTTCATGATCTCTAATATGCTTTAATTTATTTATAAATAATTATATATAAATTCGATAATTTATTACATTTATGATAATTACAAAAATGATTCTAAGTGTTGAATTGAACATATGATTAAAATATTTTCCATCATAAGAATCCTAAATAGTAAAAGTGTATACTTGATATATTCAACTAAACATATTATAATGGAAGTGGATGTTCTATATGATTACACTTTCTTTTAGAAATTCAATGATACTATGTTTTCTCAAAGAAATAATAACCTTCTAAAACCACTTCGTCGGGTCACTTCACTTGATTTCAAAGGAAAATTTAAAGAAAATTTGTATATAGGATTAGCCACATAATATTTATTTTTTTGTTTCATTAATTCCTAAATTGTTGAAATATCATAATATTATTTCTAATTCAAGCACAAATAAAAAAAATAAAAAATCAATTAATGAAGCATTCAAAAAAATGAAACAATCTCGAAATGAACGAATGGATAAATGAAAAAACTTAAATACGAAAAATATACATTGTAATGATATAATACAAAAAATAGGCCAAATATATAGTAAAGTTGAGTCCCTTATTTCTATATTGATACATTTTTATGAGTATTCCCTACCTAGTAAAAAATTATCCATCATATTATCACTCCCTATTCTGGATGGTAGCCTATCTCATTTCCGATATGAGTAGACATTCACTGAGGGTGAAACCTGGTAATATAATAGGCCATATTTGGATGATCGACATGAATGTTAAAAGTATGAAAATAACCTACAGTCATCCAAGATGAACTATAATAGTCAACCAGATATCTAACGAGATACAATGGGTAAACCTAGTTTTCCATGATATTTTCCGAGATATAAAAGATACAATTACATATGCACATGGATATCTCAATTTTTAGAAATAACCACAATTGTAATACCTTCTTTCTATTAATACCACTAATTGTAAACAACTATTTCTTCAATGAAGGTATTGGAACTCTATTACTTCAAAACGACTCCCCATAGAGTCAATGGTTTGAATAAAAATGACGATGAATCTTACAATATCTTATTAATGTCTTTGGAAATTATGACCAAAATTCATTACATGTTTCATCCACTTATCGGCCTCTATGGACCATTTCTCAAGGTACAAAACACACACACACATATATATATATAATATCTTATATAAAAACCCTATTATCTTTTATTTATGAACACCCTTGAGGACCCCATTTTTTCACCCCACAATATTATTGAGCATATGACTATATCTCCTACCTTCATCATATGGTAATTGTGACATCTCATCCCAAATAACCAACTTGGAGCCAAAAATATCGGTATAATCATGCATGTCTCCCTGTATGAAAGACATAGTTGACAATAAGTTAGGGTATCAGTCCATTAGTGGGGATACAATATCCTCAATATCATGTCTTTGGATCAATAATCAACAATATATAATATAATAAATAATCATAGTAAAAATTTCAAAAATTAAATATTTTATACATGTAATATAAATAAACAATCTCCCATATCTGGAAAACAAGTCCAATGGAAATAAGGAATATAAAATAATAAATAAATAGTGGATTCACTAGAGTCCATATCAATATGATACTAGCTCTATGGTCCTCTTCTCATCTATCAACCATATGTCCCTTACCCTTCACCATACCCCTCGTACAATCAACAATCGGATAGAAATGCCCGAGTATGGTGTGAGGGGAAGATTCTATAGGAAATACCAAATGATTCATTAACCTGATTTGATCAAGTATACAAGTGCTTTCCAAAATTAATTTCCTTTATCAATCATAGAAATAAACAATCCCAAACCAATCATTCATGCACTACCAAAGATTCCAAACCCCAAATTGTACCTGCTTCGGCTCTATTCCAGATGGATAATCAAGGTATCGGATGAATCATGGATTATCTACATGGATATCGAATCATGCTAGTTGACAACATGTTATTGTGAAACTCAACATCAATTCACATAAAAAAGGATATGTTTTTTATATGAAATGGATTGAGATCTAATTTGTATCCCTTGTTCGTCGAGTGACATACTAGGGATCGAGAGCTAATTATCATCCCTTATTCATCAATGAATTTTTTATAGATAAATTTATATTCAATGTCCCTTTATCATAACGGAACATACTAGGGACTGAGAACTGTCATCTTATGTTCTTCATTGAATGAATATTGGGGATCAATTACTAATTTTCTTCCCTTAGTCCTTTAGTGCATCACATAGAATTCTAAGGCTCATTTACATTCCTTCCCTATGAATGGGTCCCTTTTCATTATTGTTGCGAGCCATGCACATATGCTCTCCATGGGATAAAATTTCAAAATGGTCCACCGATAATTGGTTCCATGAATAATACCACAACGCATACATAACATGTTAGGATAAATGGGAATGATTAAATTATCATCGTAAGTATGGTAGCACGCATAATTCATGGGATCAACATCAAACATTAATAATATTCTACAAATAACTCATGGAATCAAGTATATCATATGGTTTCCAAGGTAACACACACACACACATGCAATCATAATCTTGCATGGTCATCAAAACATGTGTACAAATATTCATTTTAGTGGAAATCATGTACAAATAAGACCAAATGGTTAAAGAACATCCTACCTCAAAGTCATCATCATCAGTGGCAAGGTGAAACTAACCCATGTGGTTATATACACATCCTCATGACCATATCATCATAATCATCAACACATCAATGATTGAAATTCGTTAAGGGTTTCTAATAACAAAAAAACTAATTTATTTCAAAATGAAATAAAATATCACAGGAACTTATATGTTCCCTCTCTTGAATACATTTCAAATTATCATTAAAATATTACATGCGATTATATTTTCTCTTTCCTAAATAATTTCCAATTACAATTTTGTTATAAATTATCATTTATAATTATATTTTGATAATTTATTATTATTTATAATTTATAATTATCTGTTGATAATTGAATAAAAAATATCTTTTACAATTACCATTTGATAATATAACACAAATTATCCTATAATAATTATTTTTTTTACAATTTAGTTACAAATTTTTTTATTAATATATTTTTATAATTTAATATAGTATATAATTTTATAATTATATTTTTTAGTTATCTCTGTCAAAATATTATCCACCAATTATTTTCTGAAATTAATATCTTATAAATTATAATGTGATAATTTTATATTATAACTTTATAATTATCCTTAAATAATTTCAATAAATTTTCTTCGATAATATATTAAAATTATTCTTTTACAAAAAAATATTAAAATTTTCTCCCAGTTTTAATAATCTATCCCATTATAATTAGACACAATTATATTTAGATAATACTTTACCAATCTAATGATAATTTTGTGCAAAATATTTTGATAAACTCTTTAAGAATTATCCTTTGAAACATTTCACAATTAAAATTATGTGATAATTTATTTAATAATTATTTCAAGATAATCCAAAATCATTTACATTTGATAATTTTAAATAAAATATCCTCAAAAATTTAAATTTTATTATATATATATGTATATATATATACATATATATCTGTATATAAATTAATATTTTATTAGGAATTATCCAAATTAATCTAGCTTTATCATTTTATTTAACCCCATTATATTTTAAAAAATTAATAAAAGGGGGAAAACGACTTAAAAAAATTAAAAAACCCTCTTAATGTTCATCAATTCACCACACACATAAACTGGGAAAATCGGATTTCACTGTATAGATTAGAAATACATTATGGTGATTGTAAGAACCCAGTTCTTCTTCTTGAGGTACGAGTTTCTTCTTATACTTTCTTTGAAGTGTCTTTTAGATGTCAAGGGAAATGTGGGAAAATATCAAATTTATGGGTACACGATGTGTAATTTTCTACAAATAATGTGTACTTTGGCCACGTGGGATGAGAATACAGGGCATGTAGGATTTTCAGTGATTAAGGGTGTAAAAACCAACTACACGCTATGTACTTAGTAATACATGCTGCGTAATCAGTCGGCATGTGAATAATATGGTGATGAAATTATCTACTAGAGGAAGTATAGTAAACACCATGTACTTAGTAATACACACACTGTAATAAGTTTTTAGATGAACTGTGAGGCGGTGGAAAGAAGGTGCCAGTGGAAGAGTTAAAAAATGGAAAGTACATGTCGTGTACCTGAGAGTACATGCCGTGTAGTTATGATTTTTTGTTAAAAATTGGAATTAGCCTCCTCATTCGGCAGAGGAGGTAGAGAACACGATTGGAGCCACAAGACAGGAGGTCATTACTTGGAGTATCTTTCGATCGCACACTGAGACTCTGATTCTTCCGTCGTCGACCTCGTTTGAACTGCATGGGTTAGGCCTTCCCTCTTCTTGAATATTTCCTTCCAAATCCTACCCTATGGAAAGTTATTTGTGTTTGAATGGGTAATCCTTTATCTAAGATCTACGTCGTTCTTTGTATTTTCTAGAGGGTCCTTTCACATATATGGATTAGAGGAGATCGAGGTAGGTGGTATTGTGTTTAATTCCAATTGTCATGTTGTTTTTGTGAACCGTTGTGCCATGTACCCATGTTCGGGGTATTTTTTGGCTGATTCCATGACTGTTTAGACACCTAGAACTGCATAGGTAATTTAATTAATAAGTATAAACTGAATTTTGGGATCGTTTCTTGGATCCAGGGCCACCATGTGGGTGTGTTTCCCTTATTTAGCTATTTGGCCAGGATACCCATGAGTATGCCATGACTATAGCATGTTTTGATATTTCATGAGAGGTAACATATATGAATTGCTTGCTTATGCATTGGGAAAGGTACTTATTTTCCTGGGGGCATGGTTCATAATAGCCTAAGGGCATGGTTCTTAATTGCCTAAGGGAATGGTTCTTATTGGCATGAGGGCATGGTTCTTTTTATCTAGAGGTCATGGTTCTTATTAGCCTGAATGCTTGGTTCTTATTAGCCCATGGACATGGTTCTTATTAGCCCAAGGGCATGGTTCCTTTTATCCTGGGGGCAAGGTTCTTATTTTCCTAATGGAATGGTGCTTTTTATCCTGAGGGCAGGGACTTAAATGTCTAAGGACAAGCTTTATGTTGAATTCAATTATATTGAGCTATTAAATAATTATTAAAATGGAAATTTAACTATTAGGAATGTTATATTTGAGTACTTCCTAGTTCTCTACCTTTCATTATTGCACACCGCGGATGTACATTTTCATTTACTGTTGGGCACATGACTTTGGTGGTCTCCTACTCGGATGTATTTCTCACGCCCTATTTTGGTAATGTCTTGGGCCTAAACATATTATATTGTAGCAGGTGTCGATAATGGAAAGGGTTCCTATATAGGTACATGACTGTTGCAGAGGAGTAAGAGAGCATGGGATAGAGCTTAGGCTTGCGATGTTGCTACGTTCCTATCGCACTGCATTGGTTTTGTTTTGCTGTACTTTGTTCCTTGTGTTGTATTGCATTAGATTGTAGTGTATCCTGTTTTGTATTCTTTCAAAGAAGTATAGACATATTGCATTATCATATATATGATTTTTGGTTATCTTTTACATCAATTTTGTTCTCCATTTTAGATTTATATTGTTTACTGCTTCCGCTTTTGTGTATTTATATTTATTCCACTATGCTACACATTGACAATTGAGGGCATAGTTTCCCCTCTATCAGTCTTAGGCCTCCACTGCAAGGCGGCAGCCTCTGGCGTTTGGGGAAATGCGCTTCCAGTTATGTGACCAACTGGGTTCGGGGCACCCATTGTGTAGCACCCGAATCCGGGATGTTACAAATTGGTATCAGAGGGTTCTTTTATCTTGAATTACTGTTTGGATCCATTAATCAGGGATAAGAAGGAATAGTTATTTGGTAATAAGATGTGGCTAGGAGTAGCTAACCCGTGTACAAGGAAAATTCATTCTACCTAGTTTAATTGTGATTTTTTTATTTTTCAATATTATAGTTGATTTGATTTTCATGGTTGGGTGATGCACTTGTTGTGTGCAGTCTATATTTTATACTTGGGTTCAATTTAGGTTCAACTCGATGAGATAAGGGTATCCCATCACATGCATCATTTAGGCACATGTCAGAATATCATGCCATTCATATTTTCCATGCCATGTAGGTGCATTAGAACATGCATGTTGTTGTGATAGATATTGTGCTAGAAAATGCTTGTTGCTGTGATATATTCCTTGATAAAATACCTACTATATGATAGAGTATTGTTCTGTATGGTTTTTTGAATGAATTCAAAACTTGGTTCTTGAGGAGTATGGGCCCTCATTAATTGGAATTTGGTGGATCATATACTTTTTTACCTTGTTATAACACCTATAAGATGCCAAGATTTGGTTCGCCCATAATTTTTCACTTTGTTGTTCGTTGTAGTGTTTTTCTAGACTCCAGAGTAGTTTCTGAGGCTTACTGTCCATAAACAAACCCAGAATACCCACCGTGTAGTTTTGATTACACACCACGTGTTCTTCTAGTCTGGAAGAAATTTTTTTTCTTATGTACACTCAATTTACCTTATGTACCAGTCGTGTAGTCTCTAACCGTGTCATATGTCGCATGGGTAGAGACATTGGATAAGGAAGTTCTTGTTTGAACATGATGTGTACCAGTTGTACACACTGTGTAGGGTTGAACTTGTGTCGGAACGTGTGACTAAAAACACGGATGAAGAAATCATAGCTTATACACGCCGTGTCAATTCCGAACACGCCGTTTAGTTTATTATTTGGATCCAGCCATGTGTCTAACAACACATGACATAGTTATCTTTTCATGTACACTCCATGTCCTTCTTGAACATTCCATGTAGTGTGATCCGTGTATCTGGTCGTCTATCGATAAACATGGGTCACTAAAGCCCATCTAGTACACGCTATGTACCTATGGGACACGTCATGGAAGAGGCACACACCCATGTGAAAGACTTAAGGGAACATTCTGTGTAGTTATTATACCTTAAATGTAGTCCGGTTTTGTAAAACATGAATGTTTTCTTTCTCATATTCCATTTGCCCGTTTCCAATTCTTAGTCCTTGATGATCTTAATCTAAGGTGTGTGTTTGACCTTGGAGAGTCATGATTCCATGATGACAACGAGTTATTCCCCAAGAGAGTGGCGACGATTATACTCAAGATGGTAGGCTATGGGTTACCGATGGATCCTCCAGTAGTTACAAATTCAGCTCCAGCTGTTATATTGGACGCAGGGGCAGACGTGTCGTTCCATGAAGGCTTCATGCGGTTCATGTAGACCTTTTAGGGAACACTTCAGGTTTCCACATCTATGGTAGAGTTGATGCATATATTCCAGCATAGGCATCCACCTACATTTTTGAGGATGGTAAACCACGGGCTGTAGAGTCTTGGATGGATTTTTTGCAGATGATCTTCGGGCATCTAGAGACGCCTCCTGGGTAGAGGGTCAATCTAGCTACTTACATGTTTTCTAATTCCACCAAGAGATGGTGGGATGTTACAACCACGGATGATAATCAACGAGGCATGGAGTGGGAAAATTTTTTGGAAGTCTTCTATGAATTTTCTTTCCAGAGACACTGATGGAAGATCGTGCTGGAGAGTTCATGAATCTGTACCAGGGCACCATGTCAATGATGGACTATTCCGCCCGCTTCACAAAGCTACATCATTTTTCACATGTTCTAGTGGGTGATGAGATGTTGAGGGCTATATGATTTTAGGATGGTCTTTGATATGACATTAGATCACTGATGAATGTTTTTAGGTTGCCGAAAGAGCATGTTATTGTGAACCGGGTGTTGATTGCTGAGCGGAACCTACGGGAAGCTAGTGGCGTGGACCAGGGGGTTCAGCATCGGTCTCTGGTACTATTTCTACTAGCAAGAGGAAGAGGTAGATGGATAACTCTCATGGTGGCAGTACGTGTAGAATAATTTTTTTGGTGGTTCAGTAATGTGTTGCGAGTGTGGTAAAGAGGGGCACAAGATACCTGAGTGTCCCCGTGACCTATTAGAGTGCAGAGCTTGTGGAAAGATGGGTCATCTTCAGCGTTTTGCAGGGTGTTTCTCCCAGTGACTAGTGATAGTGTTTCTATGTATACTCCATGTGTAGAAGCAGGACCATCAGCTTATTACCTGTTAGGGAATTGGAATACGTTAGGACGTTCAGGTTGAGGTGGTGGTCGTGGTCGTGGTAGCCAAACACCAAGATCTCAAAGACAACAGGGCAGCCAGCTTAGGGTATCCAGGATTTGTCTTCGGGCCACGTCACATGGGTAGGAATATGCACTGCAATAGACCCAACATGAGAAGGATCCAGGATGTTCCAATGTCAGAGGTACTATTTAAGTTTCTTTTTATTTATCTTCTGCACTTTTCGATACTGGTGCTACACATATCTTTTTATCTATTCCCATTGTAGAGAGCCTTGGGCTCTATGTTTCTTCTTCTTTAGATATCATGATGCTAGAAACTCTGTTGGGAATTAGAACAGATGGTGTGCGTTAGTGTAAGGAGTGCCCCTTGAGGTTGGTGTGTGTCACATCCTTTGGGACCTCTATGTCTTAGAGATGATGAGATATGATTTCATTCTCGGGATAGACTAGTTAGTACCCTTTCGAACCTTTTTATATTTCTATATTCGCAATGTGAGTTTCAATTCTCCAGAGTGTGTGAAGATTCTATACAAGGGAAAATGGGATGTCCTAGCAAGCCGAGATGGACCACAGCATCGTGGGTGAGGTGGAGTGACATCTCAGATTGTGAGATTATATCTATATGACTGGGAAACTTGTCAGAAGGTTTTTCCTCAAGTGGTTAATCATTTCAGGGATGTCTTCCCAGACGACTTTTTAGGTATACATCTGAAGCGAGATGTGGACTTCTCTATTGAGATTGTTCCATCAGTGGAAATAGTGTCCATTCCTCCTTACAGGATGGCTACACCAGAGTTGCAGGAGCTCAAGAGGCAGTAAGAGGTGTGTTAGGGAAAGGGTTTCGCCTGACCCAGTACATCTCCTTGGGGTTCACCTTTCATATTTGTGAAGAAGGCAGACGATAACCTCAAACTTTGTGTGGATTATCGGAAGCTGAACCAGTTGTCGGTCGAGAACCAATATCCCTTGCCTAGGTTTGATGATATTTTTAATCAACTTCGAGGAGAAAAATTAATCTTGGTGATTTAATTGAGATTAAGATATCATCAGTTGTGTGTTAGACCATCGAACATCCCTCTTACAGATATTCAAGGTAGATATGGTCTATACGAGTACATGGTCATGTCGTTCATACTCACAAATGCACCGGCAGTTTTCATGGCTCTCACGAATCATGTCTTCCACCCATATATGGATTCTTTTTTGGAAGTGTTCATGGACAATATCATGTTGTAATCTCACACTAGACATGACCTTGCCACCCATATGGATATCGTACTAAGTACGAGCATTAGTTATATTCTAGGCCTTCAAAGTAACACATTGGGATGGACCAGATTCACATCCTGGGTCATATTATCTCAGAGGCAGGAGTTGCAGTAGACCCATAGAAAGTGAGATAAGTAGTTTTCTATGAACATCCTAAAAACATTATCTAAATACAAGGTTCCTTGGGGATTGTTGGTTACTACATTCAATTTATACTAGACTTCTATAGCATAGTAGTGTCATTGACGGCTTTGACTAAGAAGGGTATGAATTTCATTTGGACAGAAGTTTGTGAGACAACCTTTCAGGAGATGAAGGGAAGGATGAAATTAGCATCAGTCCTGATACTTCCAGAGCAACGGAAGATCTATACAGTTTACTGTGATGCATCATGTATTGGGTTGGGAGCAATGTTGATGCAGGGCAATCGAGTAGTTGCGTACGAGTCTCAGTAGTTGAGGCCACATGAGAGGAATTAACTGACGCATGATCTCGAGTTGGCTGGAGTTGTTCATGCATTACACTATTTGAGAAATTATCTCTTCATAGAACATTTTGGGGTTTTTATGGACCACAATAGTCTTAAATATATTTTTACCCAGTGTGACTTGAATTTGAGACAGCGAAAGTGGGTTGAATACCTTCAGTCCTTCGACATCGAGCATGCCTATAAACCTGGTAAAGGTAATGCAGTAGTTGATGCACTGAGAAGGAGGACTCAGATATAGGCTGTGTAGGAGTCCAGTAATAAGTGGAATCTTATGGCTTTGTTCCCTGATATATATTTGGAGGTGCACGATAATTAGGTGATAACCTATCATTCATCATTAGTTGTTACTTCTACCCTCCTGGATATAGTGAACATGAGACATCTATCAAAATAAGAAGGCCTAGTTATATGTGAGTCGGTGGCAAGTAAGGACCCTCCTCCTAGTAGGACGATTGGAGAAGATGAGATACTGTGTATCTGTGGGCGAGTGTGGGTTCCAGGGGATATACACGAGTATTTGATGCATGAATTTCATGCATCAGCTTGGGAAGTGAATCATGGGGTTACCAAAATGTACCATGACTTGAGACTCTAGTATTAGTGGCCAGGTATGAATAAAGAGGTAACTGGTTTTGTTACAAGATGTTCCACCTGTCAGTAGGTGAAGGCGGAGTATGAGAGGCTAGCTGGGCTGTTACAATAGTTACCCATTCCAGAGAGGAAATGGGATAATGTCACGATGGAATATTGTAATGGGTTTCCGAGGACACCTCAAGGAAATTATGCTATATGGGTAGTTCTGGAAAGACTTACGAAGGTAGATCACATTTTTATGATCAAGGAGACCTTCGGTGTTGACGAGCTCAATAAGTTTTATATCCGAGAGATAGTACATCATCATGGGGTCCCATGTTCTATCGTTTTGAATAGGGAAGCCCATTTTACATCTCGTTTCTAAAATATTTTTCAGAGGGTACTGGGTACAATGTGCTTCTAAGCACATCTTACCACCCTCATAACGATGGCCAGTTAGAGCATAAAATACATGTGCTGGAGTACTTGCTGTGGATATGCATCCTAGACATTGGAGGCTCTTGGGAGAAATACATACCCCTGGTCAAATTTTCCTACACTAAAAGTTTTCAATGAACGATTGAGATGGTACTTTACGAGGAATTATATGGTAGGCCATGCCGATCACCCTTGTTCTGGTTCGAGACAGGTGAGGCGGCTTTACAGGGACCATGTCTTGTGCTAGAGGCATCTAAATAGGTCTAATTGATTCATAAATGGACGGCTAATACACAGTCTCGTCAGAAATTTTATGACGGTCACCAAAGACAACCCTTGAAGTTCATGGTTGGGGAACATGTTTTCTTGTGTGTTTCACCGAGTTTTGGGCAGAGGTAGATCAGGAGATAGGGTAAACTTTCCCCGAGGTATGTAAGGCCGTTTGAGATTCTATAGAGAGTCGGGCTAGTGGACTATTAGTTTCAGTTACCATAGAGGTATCGGGCCATGAACGACATCTTCCACATATCTCAGCTAACCATTATCACTCAGACCCATCTCAAGTTTTTCATCCAAAGTAGGTTGAAATTTATGTCGATGAATCCATTGACGAGCATCTGATTCATATTGTTGATAGGAGCAAGATGGTTCTCTGAGACCGGTCAGCTCCTCTCTTATGGGTGCTATGGAAACAAGGACGAGTGCAAGAAAAAACATAAGAGTAGGAGACAGACATACATGCTCAGTGTCTAGAGTTGATATCAACATTATCTTCACCAACCTTGGAAGGGAAATTTGGGGAAAATTTGATTTAATTGGGGAAGTTTGTAAGAACTCGGTTCTTCTTCTTGAGGTACGAGTTCCTTAATATCCTTTTTCCATAAGTTTTTTTAAAAGATAAGGGAAATGTGGGAAAATCCCAAATGTATGGGTACACACCATGTACTTTGGCCGTGTGGGATGAGAATATAGGGCTTGTAGTCTTGTCAGTGATTAAGATTGTAAAAACTAACTACAGACCGTGTACTTTGTAATACATTCCGTGTAATCAGTCGGTAGGTGAACGAAAAGGTGGTGAAAGTATCCTCCATAGGAACGATAGTACACGCCGTGTACTTAGTAATACACGTTGTGTAATTAGTCGGCAGATGAACAATGAGGTGGTTGAAAGAAGCCGCCGGTGAAACAGTTAAAAAATAGAAAGTACACATCTTGTACTTGAGAGTACACGCCGTGTAGTTATGTTTTTTCATGAAAAACAGGTAGTAGCCTCCTCATTCGGTAGAGGAGGAAGAGAACTCGATAGGAGCCATGGGAGAGGAGGTTAGGACTTCATGGAGCTACCGATCACACACCGGGACTCCGATTCTTCCGTCGTCAATCTCGTTTGAACTATGCAGGTAAGGACTTCCCTCATCATGAATATTTCCTTCCAATTCTTTACCTAAGAAAAGTTATTTGGGTTTTAATGGGTAATCATTTATCTCAGATCTATTCCATTATTGGTTGTTTTGGGAGGTGCCTTTCACATATACCCATTAGAGGAGATCGGGGTAGGTGGTCTTGTGTTTAATTCCAACATTCGAGTAGTTTTGGTGCACCATTTTTCCACGTGTCCATGTTCAGGGTGTCGTGTGGATGAGTCCTTGATTGTTTGGACACCTAGAACTTCATAGTTCATTTAATGAATAAGTATAAACTACTGTTTGGGATCGTTGCATGGATCCAGGGCCACCCCATGGGTGTGTTTCCCCTGTTTAGCTATTTGGCAAGGATACCCAAGGGTATGTCATGATTATAGAATTATTTGAGCTTTCATGAGAGGGATCATATATGAATTGTTTTCTTATGCATTGGGAAAGGTTATTATTAACTCGGGTAATGGTTCTTATTAACATGAGATCAAGGTTTTTATTAGCCTATGGGAATGGTTCTTATTAACCTGTGGGCATGGTTCAAATTATCCTGACGACATGGTTCTTATTAGCCTGAGGGAATTGTTCTTATTAGACCGAGGGAATGGTTCTTATTAACCTGAGGGAATGGTTCTTATTTTCCCGAGGGCATTTTTATTATTAGCCTAAGGGTAGAGACTTGCATCTCTAATTACACGCCTTACTCCGAATTCAATTATGTTGAACTATAAAATAATTATTAAAATGGAATTGTAACTGGTAGGGATGTTACTTTTGAGTACATACTAATTCACTTCATTTCATTACAGCACACTGATGATGTACATTTTCATTTACCGATGGGCATGGGACATAGGTGGTTGCAAACTAGGATTTATTTATCACACCCTATTTGGGTAATTTCTTCGGCCCAAACAGATTATATTGTTGCAGGTGTTGATAAGCGAAAGGGTCCCTACATAGGTACATGATTTTTGTAGAGGATTAGGAGAACATGAGACCAAGATTAGCCTTCCGATTCTGCTACGTTCATGTTGTACTGCTTTGGTTTTGTTTTGTTGTACTTTGTTCATTGTTTTCTATTGTATTAGATTGCAGTGTTTCCTATTTTGGCTACATTCTTAGATGTAGAGACATATTTCATCATTTTAGTACCCCCAGTTTTTTGTATGTAACCCTTACGTAATGATTTTCATGGTTTTAATGTTAAGGGTGTTGAATGGGAGAGTCGGGAGAACATGGAATGATGTTTTGAGGCATAGGGGAAGTCGCACGGGAGGCGCACGGTTTGTTTAAACCATGCGGCCAAACCGTGCGCAGTGGGTCTTGGAGGCACTGGCTTCTGCACGAGCAGTGCACAGTTTGTCTAACAGTGTGGCACAACCGTGTGAGAAGGGTGGCTGAGGCAGTAGCTAACGCACGATTAGCGCACTGTTTGTCAAACCATGCGAACTAACCATGCAGCCACTTAAATGATATCCTTAAATAGTGGATGTCACATATTTTTTACTCTAAATGCCTCATTTAAGCTCCTAAGCATCCCTAACTCGGGATATAGGTTCTCCAAAGGTCAAGTAGGGTTCTCCCATCATTCTGGAGCCGATCTGATGGATTCTCTTGACGAATTGAAGCCATATTCTTTAGGTATGTAATCGATCGTGTTTGGTTTCTTAGATCTACTTAGATATACTTCTCATCTTCTCACCATTTATTATATCTACGCCTATTATGGGTTGATCTATGTTATTGGATGCCAAATATGATGATATTTATTCTTCATTGTGTTTGGAGAAGAGATCTAAGCAGGATTCTTGGAGAATCGACTCGGTTTTCTTATGCGTTCTCCGTTTTTAGGGTTTTTGTCAATACCATTGAGGTTGGAGGCTTCACTCTCAAATCCTCTTGCTAGAATTGATTGGATTAGTTTCAAATTGGGTTATTTGAATGAAATTTATTGTGAAAATCATGGAGTGTATCTTATTTAGTGATGATTTATGGTTTTGATGAAATTGTGAAATCTTGGTGAATTGTTGTGCAAAGTGATTTGGCTTCTTGAATTTAAAATTATGATTTTAAATTATGAATTTTTTGGAATGTTAAATGATTTGATGAAAGATAGTGTTTCAATAAAAATTGTTGTTTTATTGAAATGGTTTGTTATTGAAATGGCTTGGGGAAACTAGTTCATTCTTTGGTTTTCAATAAAAGTACGGTTTTATTAAAATTGTTTGAATTGGTTGAACACAGTTGGTTTTGATGGAAATGGTTTTCAATAAAAGGTGTTTTATTGAAAGGATGGTTTGGCATGATTTTTGTAAATGTTTGGTGTGTGTTCATGTATCATATATGAGGTTTGGTTGAAATAGGACCTCGTGCTTGGTGGCAAATGTTTAATGGCACATGAGACTTTTAATTACGAGGATTGGTTGAAATATGACATTGTGCTCCGTGCCAAAGGTGTAATGGAACATTAGAAAAAAATTACATTGTGATTACTTGGTAGATCGACGAGAGACCGCCCCTGATTATGGAACTGTCATAACGTAGCATGCATGGTTGTTTTCATGGGTTGTGGAATGGTTGGGTATTCCAAAAAAATATTTTGTGAACTCGTTCAAAAGATTGATAGGTTATTTTTCTGGAAAATTAATTTGTTGGGAAATTGGTTCCAATTTCTCTTTGATGCTTTTGGTTACGAATGGTTTGGAAACTTGTTTATATTTAGTTATAAACTTCTTTTGAGAAAATGATTTGTATAAACTATTTTTATATAATTGTTGCTAACTCTTCTATACTAGTGGCGTGGGTAGGGGAGTCATTGGGGAAAACCTTCTGAGTTTTATACTCACCCTTGATTTTGAAATTTGGTGCTTTTGCAGATGTCATGTTCCGGGACACAAGTAAAGGCAATGTATCTCATTCCTAGTGTCTCGTGGTGATGCTTGAGAGATGTTGTGGAGCTTGGAGCTTGTGGATCATGGAGTCTTACTGTATTCTGAGAGTCTTGAGTTGTTTATCTTTTGTGAACTTTGATACTTGGTTTGGTCTTCCACTATAGGGTACTCTGATGTGGTTTGAGATAAATGAAGTTTGTTTAGTTGTCTTTCAGTTGTTCATGCATCATAGAGTGAATTTTTGGTTACGATTGGTTGGTTTATTGGGTTATTTCATAATGGGTAAATCATCCCCCACTTGTACTTCAAACTCTCTGGCATTTATTGCCAGACTTTGGCTCCTTGGGGATGTCGAATAAGGCTAGTAATGACTCGTTGAGCTCTCAAGCCAATGGGAGTTGGCGGATCATTACAAATGGTATCAGCTTGTTCGGTCCGTGCCTAACAAGTAGTCATCAGTGTTCTTGGTCTTGGATTTGAAATTAATTCTATTCTATTCCTTGGGTCAAAATCATAGACAAGAGAAGGATTGTATGAACAGGAAAATTAGAGCATAAAAGGATGAGGCTAACCCGTTTATGATGAACTTTAAGTTACCAGGGTGTTGGGCACATAAGTGTTTTGGATACACATCGATAATGTTGGAAATATCATTTTCAAGGGGTTAGAAAATGAGAGGAGCATGACATGCATTATAGAGAAATGACTTCCCACTAAGATTTCATATCTCATTGTAAGGAATGACTAAGGATTTTGTGCATAGTTCCATTTTTTGAAAAAAAATTCAAAAATTTTTTTCAAGTGAAAGACTTTGAAAACATGGTATTTGGTGTATTTCGAAAATAGGTTGATTTTAAAAATGTATGTTGAATGTTTTCAAAAATGGTTGAACATGGAAAAAGGATGTTTTTTGGAAAAACCATTATGTGTGGATGATGTGATATAATTTGAAACTCTATGCCATCAGTTGAAAGAGATTGAAATTGATGGGGTTTGTTTTTAGTTTAGAAAATGGCACTGGGTAGGCATCATAGAGACCAACCGGATGTGGCTGATGAAAACGTGGCTGCACCATACCCCAGGTGGACTAGAAGTTAGTCCATAGCATAGTGCAATCTTTCCAAGAAGTGGGATGTGTGAATAGAGCATAAGAGCCAAAACATTTTGCTTATGCGTCTTAGTTTTAAAAGCAAGATCCACCCGTCTTTAGGGGGGAATCGGACCCGGAAAGGGAAGAACCACGACTATCCAGAATGAAAATAATTTACAAATTCTTGGGGACACAAGTAGAGCTGAAATTAAATCTAGAAACATATAAGATAGATCATCTTGCTCTTCAGTGGTGGGAGTTGGTAGTCCAATCAAGAATGCACTAGGGTATGATGTGGGATGGTTTTGAGGAATTGTCTAATAAACAAGTCTACTCAAATAAGTTTAGAATTCAGCGCACAACTGATTTCTTCAGTCTGAAGTAAGATCATATGTTAGTGATAGAGTTTTCAACTTAGTTCATGACCTTAGTGTGGTTCTCACTTAAGGTGGCAGGTGGCACGTGGTTGAAGGAAAATATCCTTGAAGAGAGGTTAAGGTAAAAGATCTGTTAAAAATTGCAGGGATGTCTATCAATGATTACACAGAGATGGTGAATCGAGAATCGATGGATCAGTGGGATCGTTTGAGAGCTTTGGGCAGAGGAAGCATGGTGGTACCCTTGGGGAATAGTGGGAGCTTCAGCTTTGAAACTACAAACTCCTCTTAATGAATGAGAATGTCCAGCCTTAGTGTGTAGATCATGTGCTATAACTTTTGATGGAACTGGGATGAAATGGGACTTCTCGATGTTGGACATGAATGTTTATAACGTAATCATGTGTATGGATTGGTTGACAATGTTGAAGGCTCACATTGAATGTTATAAGAGAACAACTAGTTTCACGACTGAGGATGACATCAACCATCTCTTCAAAGGAGAGAGGATAGTAAAGAAAGATGCATAGAGCTTGTTGGAACCAATGGTGGGAACATTCTCTTACCAACCGGTAGTGTTGACTTTGTCATCAATGAAAGGGAATGAGGAAAATAGTTTTCCAGTTGTTGTGGATCAATTTCCAGATGTCTTTCCGAATAACTTCTCAGGGTTACCACCTCTAAGGGAAGTGGAGTTTACGATTGATCTCCTTCCGGGGAACAGTCCTATTTCCCTTCCGTCTTATCGGATGGCCCCAATAGAGTTACGAGAAATGAATGTGTAGTTAGAGGATATAGAAAGGAAGGGTTTCATTTGACCAAGTACTTCTTCATGGGAAGAACCGGTGTTGTTTGTGAAGAAGGAATATGGAACTTTTCGGCTATGTGTTGATTATCGTAGGCTTAACCAAGAAATGATAATGATTAGATATCCACTTCCACACATTGATGATCTGTTCGATCAATTAAGGGGAGCTCAGTTGTTCTCCAATATTGACATGCGATCAGAATATTACCAATTTCTAGTTTGGAAGGAGGATATTCCATAGAATTCTTTCAAAGGCAGATATCGCCACTACAAATATGTAGTCATGCCTTTCGGTCTAACGAATTCACTAGTGGACTTCATGGCTTTAATGAATCAGATATTTCAATAATATATGGATTCTTTTGTTCTGGTGTATTTTGATGCTTCAAAATAATGGTTAGTTTGTGTTCTCATGCAAGGACACCATGTGGTTTCTTATGGTTCTAGGTAGTTGAGAGTGAATGAGAAAAATTACCCAACACATGATTTGGAGTTAGCTACAGTCGTCCATGATTTGAAAACATGGAGACATTATCTATTTGGTGAGATATTTACTATGTTTATGGATCAAAAAATATTGAAACACATTTTCTCACAGTGGGATTTGAATCTCAGAAAAAGGAGATGGATGGAGTATCTTCAAATGTTTGACATTGACATGGTGTACACACATGGAAAAGGAAATTCGGTGGTGGATGGATTGAGTAGAAAGCCGTATACTTAGTTGGCGAAAGACGCTTAAGATGAATGGAAGTTGATGTCGGTCATAGCCGACATGCATGTGGAATGTGAAGACCGAGGTGATCTTGCTATTTTATTTTCTGCTACACTTGTTCCTGATTTAGTAAATATGATCGAAGAAGCACAAACATCTGATGCAGAATATCTGGTTGTATGTTCAAAACTCAATGGTGGGGAGCCCATTGATGGATGAAAACAAGATGGGGGTTCAGTTTTGTGTTTCAGAGATCAGATGGCTATGCCAATAGTTTTTCAGGAACAATTCCTTCATGCTTATAATAATTTATGAAGGGTTGTACGCCCAGGTAGACAGAAGATGTATATGTCATTGAAGGTGCGGTTCTGGTGGAGCGGCATGAAAAAGAAGGTGGTCGAGTTCTTCTCACGGTGCATAACTTATCAGCAGCTTAAAGCAGAGAATCAGAGATCAGCTGGAATGTTACAATCCGTAACTATCCCAGTCTGGAAATGGGATCAGATAGCAATGGATTTTGTTATAGGTCTTCCAAGAATGCTTCGGAAACACGATGCCATTTGGGTGATAGTGGATCGTCTAACCAAGTCGTCCCATTTCATCCCTATTATTGAAACCTATATGGTAGAAGATATTTCAAAACTCTATATTTGAGAACTGGTAAAGAGGCATGGTGTACTAGTGTCTATAGTCTTAGATTGAGATCTGAGGTTCACACCGCGTTTCTGGAAATCATTACAGCAAGATCTTGGGACTCAGTTGAATATGAGCACGACCTATCATCCTCATATGGATGGGAAATCCGAGCGGACGATACAAAGTTTAGAAGATATTTTGAGTTCTTCTATAATGAATATTGGTGGCTCATGGGAGGAGCATATACCCTTAGTGGAGTTCTCATACAATAATAGCAATCAAACCTCGATACACATGCCTCAGTTTGAAGCATCGAATGGGCATCCTTGTCGTTCTCCACTATATTGGGTGGAAATTGGTGATACTTCACTAGTTGGGTTGAGCCTTGTCCATGAAGCAACAGAGAAGATGTATTTTATTAGAAAGAGGATAGAGATGGCTCAAAGTCATCAGAAATCTTATGCATATCATCGTCGAAGTCCATTGTCATTCGTTGTGGGTGACCATGTCTCCTTGAGGATCTTTCCATGGCTTGGACATCGTCATTTCGGGAAGCAAGGAAAGTTACCTTCTAGATACATTGTCCATTTTGAGATACTAGAACAGGTTGGAGTGGTGTCATATCTGTTGGCAATACCACCACAATTTAGATTGGTGCATAATGTATTCCATGTATCTCAATTGAAAAATTATGAACCTGATCCTGACCATGTGATCAGATGGGATAACATTGACCAAGTGCCAGATGCTTCATTATTACATATCCCTGTACAAATTATAGATTGGAAAGATAATGTCTTGTGTGGAAAAAAATCGTTCTAGTTTGGGTTTTATGACCGCATGGACAGATTCAGGAAGAGACAACGGAACATGAAAAGGAAATGAAAGATAAGTGGCCGAAACTCTTTCAGTTGGCTGAAGCTTTTCTACATTCCGAGGACGGAAATACCATTGGTGGGGAGAATTTTGTACACCCTGTTTCTCATATGTAACCCTTACTTGATACTTTTCATGGTTTTAATGTTAAGGGTGTTGAATATAAGAGTCAGAAGAACTTGGATGAAATTTTGAGGCAAAGGGGAAGTTGCACGGGAGGCACATGGTTTATCTAAAACATGCGGCCAAATCAGGCACAATGTGTCTTGGAGGTAGTGTCTTCCACACGGGTGGCGCACGGTTTTTCTAACCTTGCATCCAAACCGTGCGAGAAGGGCGGCTGAGGCAGTAGCTAAAGCATAGTTAGTGCACAGTTTGTCAAACCGTGCGAACTAACCGTGCGACCACTTAAATGGGATCCTTTAATTGTGGATCTCATGCGTTTTTGGCTTCTAAATTCTTCATTTAATCTCCTAAGAGGCCCTAACTCGGGATTTATGTTCTCCTATGGTCATGGAGGGTTCTCCCATCATTCTGGAGGCGATATGAAGGCTTCTCTTGACGAATCGAAGTCAGATTCTTGAGGTATGTAATCGTTCTTGTTTGGGTTCTTAGATAAATTACTCCACTTCTCTCATTTTCATAGATCAACGCTCGTTTTGAGAATATATCACTTCTTGAATGCCAAATATGATGATATTTGGTCTTGATTGTGTTAGGAGAAGACATCTAAGGAGGATTCTTGGAGAATCGACCAGTTTTTCTTGTGCGTTCTCCGTTTGTTACGGTTTTCGTCAAAACCTTTGAGGTTGGAGGCTTCACTCTCAAATGCTCTTTGTAGAATTTATTGGATTAGTTTCAAATTGGATTATTTTAATGATATTGATTATGCGAATCATGCAGTAAATCTTATTTAGTAATGATTTATGGTTTTGATGAAATTGTGAAATCTTGGTCAATTGCTGGCGAAGTGATTTGGATTCATGAATTTAAAAAAATGATTTTAAATTATAGATTTTATGGAATGGTAGATGGTTTGATGAAAGAAGTATTTTCAATAAAATGGGTGTTTTATTGAAATGGTTTGGTATTGAAATGGCTTGATGAAATTGGTTCATTCTTTGGCTTTCAATAAAAGTACGGTTTTATTGAAATAGTTTGAATTTGTAGAACACAGTTGGTTGTGATGGAAATTGTTTTCAATAAAATGTGTTTTATTGAAAGGATGGTTTTGGTATGATTTTTGTAAATGTTTGGTGTGTGTTCATGTTTCATATATGAGGCTTGGTTGAAATAGGACCTTGTGCTTGGTGCCAAATATTTAATGGAACATGGGACTGTTTAGTACGAGGCTTGGTTAAAATATGACCTTGTGATCGGTGCGAAATGTGTAATGGAACATGGGAAACAATTACCTTATAAATAATTGGTAGATCGATGAGAGACCGCTCGTGTGTATGGAACATTCATAACGTATCATGCATGGTTGTTTTCATGGGTTGTGGAATGGATGGGTATACCAAAAAAGGATTATGTGAAATCGTTATAAAGCTTGATTGGTTATTTTTCTAGAAAATTAATTTTTTTTTGAAAATTGGTTTCAATTGCTCTGTGATGCTTTTGGTTATGAATTGTTTGGAAGCTTGTTTATATTCAGTTATAAAATGCTTTTGAGAAAATGTTTTATATAAAATGTTTTTATATATTGTTCCTAACTCTTATATCTTAGTGGCGTGAGTAGGGAAGTCATTGGGGAAAACCTATAGAGTTTTATACTCACCCCTGCTTTGGCACTTTGTTGCTTTTGCAGATGTCATGTTCTGGGACATTGGTAATGGTAAATAATATCATTGCTAGTGGCTCATGGTGATTCTTGGGAGATGTTGTGGAGATTGGAGCTTGTGGAGCACAACGTCTTAGTGTCCTTTGAGAATCTTGAGTTGTTTATCTATTGTTCACTTTTATATTTTGTTTGATCATTAGTTGCTGGGTACTCTAATGTGGTTTGAGAAAAATGAAGTTTGTTTAGTTGTATTTAAGTTGTTCATGCATCATATAGTGAATGTTTGGGTATGGTGGGTTGGTTTACTGGGTTATTTCTTAAAGGGTAAATCATCCCCCACTTGTACTAGAAACCCTTCGACATTTGTTGATAGCCATTAGTGCCTTGGGGATGTCGCTTAAGGACTAGTAATGACTCATTGAGCTCTCAAGCCAATGGGAATTGGCGGGTTATTACAATCATCATATATATGAATATTGGTTATCTTTTACATCTATTCCATTCTCCATTTCAGTTTTATATTATTTACCGCTTTCACTATTATGTATTTATATTTATTCTGCTTCGCTACACTTTGACAAATGAGGGCATAGTTTCCCCACTACCAGTTCTAGGACCTCACTTCTAGTCGACAACCTTTGGTGCTTGGAGAAATGTGCTTGTGGTCATGTGACCAACCAGGTTCAGGGCACCCGTTGTGTGGCACCTGGATCCAGGACATTACAAAGATCTAAATGGGTCATTTGTGGTTCACCAATGTTTTTAAAAGAGTTTAAGGAACCACATGATGAAATTCCATGGTTAGTGAATTTATAAAATTCCACCACACATACCCATTCCGATTTGTTTAAACCGTATATTTAAACCATTTATTTAATTATCCTTTTAACCAAATATCAATGAATGATTCCTTATTTTTTTCATTTTTAAGGTGTTACTGAATATTTTTCTATCAGAAAATCTTCAAATTGAAGCTTTCAAAATAACATGCATTTGGTCATAGCTTCTTGCACCCTATTGAAGATGAAGAATTAAAAATTGATTTTTTATAATCACTTAATTAATAAATCAACATTAAAACTAAATAATACTAAATACGTGATTCTCATAATCATTAAACCTTCAATAGTGTTAACCCCCCATTCAGGATAGAATGGTTGTCTTATTTTTCTCATATGACTCACCATTTAAGAGATATTAATTATAAATTATGTTAAAAATATATTAAATAATTATGTAAATATAAAAGTATTCTTTTTTTTTTGTCGATTCATCCAAAAATATGAATCATACATATGTTATAATCATCCTTGAGTAAAAACAATGTCACAAACCTAAATGTGGTCCTATATTGTTCATTAGACACGTTGTTTCGGGGATAAAGAATTATTTCAATAAAATAATATAATATAATTTATTAAATAAATTATTTTTATTAGGGGGCATCCAAACATATGAATCTTACAAATTTTATACCTCTTCGAGGGTAAACACTCCATTACAGTACAAGTTGTGACCTAAAATCCTTCATATGATCAGTAGTTTGGTAGATAATAAATAATATTAAAAAATAAATATAATTAAAATTATAAAATGAACTATTTTTGACATTGAGGCATCCAAACATCTAAGGGTTAACAATTTTGTACCCTTATTTGGTTAAACAAGGTGTTATGGACCTTGCGGTGATCTCATATCTTTCATATGACTTGGTGTTTTCAATTATTATAAATAAATTTTCATCACATAATAAAATATATTGAATATATTAATTTTATCTTCATCGAGCCTTTAGAGGCCTATGAATCTCTCAATGAATCTATTCCTAACTCCAAAAATATTCCATTATGTATTGGAAATTTTTAATTGGAATTATTATATTATTTAAATCCTCTAACACATTTATATATAATTATTTCCCTGAAAAAAAAATTTTCCACATAAGAAACGTATAATTTAACAAAAAGTGGATTTTTATAATATTTTAAAAAATTAGGATATTACAATTCACCCCATGTTTCAACTTCTCTTCCAAGAAGAGTATCTTTATTGTTGTTACGCAAAAAACTCAGACCACTATGCTCGATCATGAGACTAATATTCCCAATTTTCTTTATAGATTTGTCCAAACTACCACAGAATTAAACAAGTGTTACCATCATTCCTCGTAACTCCTACTATCTTTGATATATGATTTCTACCAGATAGTTATTATATTGTGCATTAATCTCTAGCTCAACATCATCACAATATATAATATGTTTAGGATTAGGTACGTACTTATAAATCTATGAAACATGGAACATGTCATGCATACCTTGATATCCGGAATGGTGGTCCAGGTGATATGGCATTTCCCCTATCCACTTAGTAATCTTAAATGATTTATAATATGTGGTTCCAGCATGTTTTACTTCCATAGATATCTACTCCAAAATAGAGTAGTAGCTCACAATAAAACCTAATTGTCCACAAAAACACCAAGACTCTTCCACAATGGTTGACATAAGATACCGATCTTCTCTGAACATTGATAAAACTATTCAAAATTATATTCCCTCTCTTATGGCCTCTTGAACTAGACCGACCCCACAACAAATATCTCACTGACTTCATACCAACAAGAGTTGAACGACGTGTTATCTCATAAAGAGCCTTATAAAGTGTCATATGAATAAAATATTGATAAATGTTTTTTATTGAAAACTAAATTAAGGCTAGGTGATCACCCCATGCTCTTCCATGTTATAATATGAATGGCCAAAGCATTTCCTCAAATATGTGTGTTCTTTTCTCTGACTATCTATCGGTCTGACGATGGTACACCATGGTCAATCATGATTGAATCCCTAATCATTTTTCATTCCTGACCAAAAGTGAAATGTAAATCATGCATCTCTATCCAAATAAAAATCTCAAATGGACTCCATAAATATTCATGATCTCCCAGACAAAAATCCTTCCCAGATCCTACATTGAGTTAGTCTCTATGATAGGTAAGAAGTGAGATGATTTCTCTTATCGGTTTACAATTACCCCTTCTATGTCATGATTTGTCGAGGGTCCTAAGTAACACATTCACAAATACCATCATGGAATCCTACCACTCCCACATAAGTATCAAGCGTGGTTGCAACCACCCACCTAGACGATGGTGCTCATCCATCGCCATATTACAAGTAAGGCATTAGGAGACAAAATCAGAAGAGTTGTAATGGTATCTGGAGATTTAATGTTGGTGTGATCTCACCCAAGGGATCAACATGGGTACTTTTTATGAGGTAACCTATCCTAGTACTAAAATAACCCAAGTACACATAACTACATAGTTTTAATGACATCAACAAAATAGAATTATTGTACATACTCAACCCAGTGCCTACTCTTCAGATTTAGGTCCCTTGGAATGAAGATAAAACTATAGATCATCTAGTACATATAAATAATAAATCTATCATGGAATATATATTTTCTCCAAAAATTTAGATCATGTTCCACCATTGAAAAACTCCATTTCATGTGTAGGGTACTTAATCTCATGTGTTCATAGCTGATGAGACCCATAGGCAACTACTAGCTCTCTATACATCAGCACCACTCTATAAACAACACATAATGAAACACAATACATTTAATTACCAGTCTCAAGCATTGGAATTGTTATTACTATAGTATTCTTCAATCTTTTCATTAGCTAAAGTAAATACTCTTCACAATAGTTTGATTATTGGAACTGTAATCCCTTCTTTTTAGTGAAATCATGGGTATGAATAGTAAGGACAAGTCCTAGTTATACCATAAATAATATACATTCAATCCCAGAAATCTCTTAATCTCAAAAAAAATCAAGGGATGTGTCCATGACATAACTTCCTCTACCTTCTCTAGGTTTACTGAAATATTGATCTTAGACGCCCCATGTCCTAGGATCATCACCAGTTTAATCCAGAAGTCACATTTTGATAATATGGCATAATGGTTGTGTGATAAAAGAGTACATAGGTCTATATAATTTTGAATAGCATGTTTATTTGGTGTTAGTGAGTATATGATCACATCATCGACAAACAATATGATGAAATAGTCCATGTATGGATGAATGTTCTTGTTCATGTGGGTTACGGACATTACTGGGGAATTTATCATCCCAAAAGACAGTACTAAATACTATTAAAGTTCATATATACTATAAAATTTAATATTTAGAAATTATCACTTCCTAACATGCAATAGGTGGTATCCTGATCAAATATTAATCTTTTAGAAACATCGGGATCCCTGCATCTAGTTAAAATGATCATCGATCTTGGGTAAAAAATATCACTTCTTCATAATATTCTAGTTAATAGTTTGGTTATCAACACATTTTCAAAGTCACCAATAAAATTTTTCATAAAATAGGACAAGTTACCCCATTGTGAAGTACATTTTATGATAAAATCCTTTCTCTCCAGGTCATCTAGTTGTACCTTGAGTTCCATTAGCTCGATCGTCACCATACGATATGAGTGTTGAAGTGGATTTTCTTCCAACATGAGATCATTATGATCTTAACATGTTATTACATTAGTTTCTATACATGGTATAACATCCCAAAAAATATCACCACCCATTCTTTAGCATCCTGAGATCTTTTAATTCTCTAGAAGGATGATTAATGTACGAGTTGAAAATCATGGAATATTTGACCATAGTTCTTATAAGACCACAATCTTTTTAGAGGTATGTACGAACAAAAATATTGGTTTCAGTATTATTTTCATAATAAAATTATTATCTCTGTTATGAGGATTACCATGGGTGTTTTAGAGGCTCCAGTTTCAAAAGGAGAGGAAATCAGACCAAATTGTGCAAGGTGCTTTGTTGGGGCATAGTGATGTAAATAATGAGGCATTCATAGTAAAACCATGAACCCTTAAAATAGAGGAATTCTAAATTTTTGGTGCATGTTTATAAGACCATATAGATATCCCTAGGTAATTTCACAACCCAAATATCATTAGATAATGTCTTGAGAATGATTTTGACACTGTTATGGAAACCGTTCATGTAAACCCTATGACCCATTAAATTTTAAATTTTACAAAATTTCCATTATCTAATTTTAAGATCCACACACTAATTTCTCTTTTGTTTCTTCAATTTTAATCCCAAGGGAGAACCAAGGCTCCCAAATCTTACATTAGATCAATCCCACTCATTCCTAGGCTGTTTTCAGTGCCATCAGTTTCCAATCGATTCTTCTTATATGTTTAATAATGTCATTTCTTCTCTTTTTCGAAATAGGGATTGTATCTTAGGTGATATTCATTCATTGCTCTAAAAACCAATTTTTTAGGTAAAATCTATTTTTAGACATCGTGGGGTGATTGAATCAAGATCTATGGATTTTATTATGAGTATTCTAATTATTTGATTCATGGTATGTGGTTTATATGTTTTATCACATAGTTTTTACCTGATTTTTTTGCATAAAAGGTTGCATTCATGTTTTACCTTATTGTTTTCTTAGTTTATTTAGTGAGAATTGACATATTTGGTGTAAAAATGGAAAAAGGGTACCACTCATGATCCTTATTGTATGAATTGAGTAGGACATGATAAATTTAGGGCCACCCAAGGTGTAACGACACAATGTTTTTCAATGAAAGTTCCCTTCTCAAACGTATGTCATAAAATCACATGAAAACTCAACATAATGAACTAATAAGTGCTATGTGACCTCTAAACTTATGTTTGACGCTACTGTGTTTGGCATTTTAAAAATCCAGCATCCACGGTTATAATCAGTAAGTTATTTGGAGTCCGATAAGAAAAAAATATTTTTAGTGAATATTAACTGACCCTAATGAATAGTAACATACCCTTATGAATAGTGATATAACCTAATAAATAGTAACATAACCTATGATAGTATAAAAATAATACTCATGTTTGATGTACAATATACTTGTATTTTAGAATAAGTTAATGAATGTTTTAAACCCGGTTTTCTTACTAAATTGTTATTTTAATTAAATATTAAAATAATAATATTTTGAAAATTATTTTTGAAAAATGGACTTCATTTATGGATTCTACACGTCGAAAAATAGTTAGGTTGATTTTCTGTGTTTTTTCTGAAATACATGAATTTTTTATGAATAGTAAAATAAGATAAATTTCAATAAATGCTAAATACTGCATCATAGGTGATGTATCGCTGATGTAAGATGATAATATAGACCCATCCTTGATTAGTTTAGTATATTTAATGATAATTATCAATTATTCATAGTCTTGGCCTAAAATAATAAACTAATACTTAAAATAAAGGGAAAAACCTCCCCTCCCTCACTAATAATACCCACTCTCATTACCTCTTTCCCACACACCTCTCAATCCTTGTGCCTAGCCCAAATTCTACCCAAGTATCCTCCCAAGCCCATTCCCCACGTCCAAGGCCTACTCATCTTACCAAAAGGCCAAAATCAAAGGCCTTACGAGGAATCTCAAAGAGGGGAGATCAAAGGGTAAGGATCCCCTTACATTTTCATGTGTTTTGTTTTCAATTTCCTTCTTTTCTTGTACCATCATCCCCTTCACTTAACCAAAATTAATGAGAGATACATAATCTCATATATTCTGTATGTTAATCATGTTTATGGAAGAAATTCAAGGATCATGATTCTTCTCCTCTCCATCACATTCTAAAATTAAAACATCATCCGTGATCGACATCGTGGATAATATGTTTTCAATTATCATCTTTGTTTCTGGTCATAAAACCATTTATATTATGGTTGAACCAGATTATAATATATTTTATATATCTGATTTATGATTCTGGAATCCTTATACACTCATGTTATCAACTAATAATACAAAACAAGTTAATTATCGGTAAAATCGCTAAAATTAATTCAAGAGTTTATCATTAATGTCTTATGTCATGGTTCTCGTTCAATCTAATTTAACCTAATGAATTTTGTAACCATGTAACCTTAGGGATTCTCACCAATTCTATATAACATCAATTCTGGATGCCCACTTTCATCTTACTTTTTTTCCGAACCTAAATACAAGTGAACTAATGAATAAAACCAAGGAAACAAACAGACCCGAACCATAAAATTGAACCTTATAATCAATCATACTAGGTATAAATGAACATAAAAAGGATATAATAAATTTTTTTACATGTATATAAGGTTCTGGAAATATTTATTAATAAACCAAATTTGACTATTCCGGGCATTGATATCAAGTGGAGAACACCAACAGACTTAAGGTAAGGGATCCTCCCCTTTTTACTCTTAATCAAGATTGTTCCCTATGAGATGCCTTTTTGTGTAATACCATGTGATGGGGTACATTTAAACACCTTCCCCATACTACCCTAATGTTTTATATGTGATGAGAAGCCCCTTATCTCTCTCATCAAGCCCTCTTGGTTACACCCAACACCATGCCGGTAAAATCGTAATGAATTCTACCCAAACCTTCTTAGTTCTTTCGGGTTTCCATATCTTTCATTAAAAATGGTCTTATCAAATATATTTATGTGAATCCTATGATTTCTAGATATTTTTAAAATATTATAATATCAAGACACTTTCATCACTTTCTTTCGGGGGTATACATGTTTTTGATAGATTTCCTCCTTAGAACTTTCCGATAAGAAAACCTGTTTTAAGGGGACTTCCCAAATTTTTACCCAGATTTCATGATCACTCTATCTTCTATTTTAAGATACCATTGTATATATAAAAACAGTATTTTTATTATGATAACCTTCTTGGTTAAATTCTAGTTTTATATAAAAGAATTTCTTCTTTTCTATTTGAAAATATCTAGAGTGTTTTCTTTGAAACCGCACAAAAAATTTTTAATGCTAATGTTCTAAAATACATTAATAATATGTTGTAACTTATGATTGACAGCACTTACCTTGTTATATGACTATTTTACTCAATGAAACTCCAGGTTTTTTCTAATTCTTTCCTTACATGGAGACTTTCGTGATACACTCATTGGTTATGATTTATGTCAGGATTGTGGTACCCAATTCTTTCCATGGGTACCGTTATGTTTGTGTATGGTTGATTATGTATGATTTTATATGTGTTAAGAATATTTATGTGGAAATAATGTCCATGAAAATGGTGAGATCAGTGTGACCAGGTAGCGCACCAATGCATTGGGTAAGGTTATGTCTAATGAGATGCGATGTGAAATAGGATTGCCGGTTTGCCTTGACCCATACTAAAGATATGATTTATGATTCTGCCACATTTATATGATATCATGTTTATATGATCCCATGCTTATATTAAATGATTTTATAAGTTTCATGCTTTGGATTTCATTATTCCATGCCTCCTAACTCATGTGATTGAAATGTATCCTTATGTTCATTCCCTTACTGTGCTTTTTAGCTCACCCCTTTGTTCATGTGTTCCCCAGGGTACCCTATGCAGAGGTAAGGGCTCAAAGGAAGCTAGGGGCTCATTATGGAGATTAAATGAAGTACTTTTTTAGCCCCATGTTTTGTGTTATATGTACCTAGTCTTCCAAGACACTATACATAATGATCCTTTTCTTGTACTATGGTGATGAATTATGTTTAAAATCATGAGTTGTTATATGTAAAAGGCTTGGGTCGCTATAGATGGTATCAGAGGATAGTCTATTTATTTTTGGAGATTAGGAATAGAGAACCTTAGAGAGAACCTTAAGGATGAGACTAATTATAAGAAAACATTCCTAAATTTTGGTGAGTATTTAGTAAGTGGTTTATCAAAAAAATTCATCATTTTCTGCATACGATCAACTAGAGGTAGCTCTAGCACAGATGTATCTAGGGGTAAAACTCGAAAACACCACTTTGAGCTAAACTCAAATGGGAACTGGTGCACGATAACCTTCCTTTCTTTACTCTTGTTTATGTAACTCCTGGTGGATATGCTTTGGTAGATTCAAGAGCTAGGTACAAACCGTTATTTATGTACAAAATGAATCCCATAAGAATATAAGTTAAGAAATAGATAGAGGATAACCTAGATATAAACCTAATGATTCAAAAGTCAGGATATATATCTTCTTTATAAGTTTATTTTTTTATTTTAATAGTTTCTTTTTATGCTCAATATCTATGTATTAAGGACCTCTAATTATACCTTCTTTTTCTTAGTTAAAGGAAGTAAATATAAGAACGTGTTCCAACAACCAATGTAATAGGCAATGTGAATATTTTCCTAATGATGTGCCTAATATGATGGGTGAGGGGGCTCAAAACTTCATGACAGTACTGGCTCAGCTAGATCGTGTTTTGAATAATAACTTGAATCAGGTGGAACTCCCTCCTCCTCCAAGGAAAGAGCATGTTTTTGAAGAATCCATCATGCGGCAAAGGCCTCCCATGTTTAGCGGGTCTTCTGATCCCCTCCTCGCAGAAAAATGGATTAACTCCATTGAAGAGATATTCTCTATTCTGTAGTGCTCGGAAGAAGAGAAGGTTGTACAAGCATTCTATTATTTTGATGGGGAATCTGATCAGTGGTGGACACTGATCAAGAATACAAAGTCCCAAGAAGAAATTATTTCCATGGATTGGGAGTAAATCAAGAGGATATTTTTTGAACAAATATTTTCCCTGAACCCTTCATCTCAAGATAGAAAGAGAGTTCCTCAGACTCAAGCATAAGGATGATGAGTCCATCAGGGCGTATGAAGAAAAATTTACAAGGCTTTCAAGGTACGCCTATGGCTTTTTCATGAACAATGAAAACATGGTGGATCTCTTATTTAGCGGACTAAAACCGAGTCTACGATTAGTGTTGGAAATTCATGACTTTGATAGTTATGAGGATATTGTCTGTTGTGCCCTCAAGGTAGAAATGGAGATTGGAGACTCTCAGTGGTCTCATAGGCCTAGTGACAAGAAGTGGAAAATGGAGAACAACATGGGTGGTTCATCAAAAAAAATCCCCTGATGGAAAGAAGTCTCACTTTCCCCTTTGCAAAAATTGTGGGAAGAAGCATCCTGGTGACTATCTAAAGTGAACCAAGAATTGCTTCAACTGTGGAATGTATTGTCATCTGGTCATGAATTGCTGAAGGGATATGAAAAAATCCCGCTAATGTTGAAGTAGAAAGGACGGTTCAGAACAATACTCAGCCTACAGTGTAGTGTTCCAACTGCAAGGAGCTTGGGAATTATGGGAACAATTTCCCTAAGCTGTGGGTTGTCGGAGGCAATCAACAATTACCTCCAAGGTAAAAATAAAGGGCTTATTCTATCACTACTGCTAAGGTGGATCCAAACAATGATTTGGTGACAGGTACACAAGTTATTCAATCAATAATAGCATACATACTATTTGATTTTGGTTCTACGCATTCTCTCATATCTTGCAAGAATAGTAGAACTATTCAAACACCACCTCAAAATTTGGAGGAAACATTATCTATGAAAATAGAAAATGGGGTGATCCCTGCATCCATGGTTTATAAATCCTCCCCAGTTTATGTTTGAGGACTGAACCTCCCATCAAATCACATCATACTTCCTTTAGTGGAGTTTGACGCAATCTTTGGCATGGTTTGGCTATCTTTGTACGTAGCCAACATCAACTATAGGGAAAGGGAAATCAATTTTCACATCCCGAAGCATCCTCTGAATCTTTACAATTGAAAGGAGAAACATGAGTCTCCTTTAGAATCTTCGTCTCTAGTGTGGATATTGTTTCCTTATAAGCAAGCATATCTTGCTCAAATGATTGAGACAAAGGAGAGAATCACGCATAAAGACATGACCATCATGGGGGATTACACTAACATATTCCTTGAAGTGTTTCTCGGTCTTCCTCCGGACTGAGAGGTTGAGTTCTTTATTGAACTTATCCCAATATCTCTTCCCATCTGAAAGAAACCTTACATAATGGCCACCGTAGAGCTAGAAGAGATGAAGAAGCAGTTACAGGAGAATATGGAGAAAGGTTTTATATGCCCAAGTGCTTCACCGTGGGGTTCTCCAGTCCTCTTCGTCAAGAAGAATGATGGATCAATGCTCCTTTTCATTGACAATCGTCATCTCAATAAAATCACAATAAAGAACAAGTTTCTCATTCCCCGGATAGACGACTTATTCGATCATCTTCATGGTGCCAGATAATTCTCTATGGTGGACATTCGGTCAGGATATCATCAAGTAAATGTGAGGAAAGAAGATATACCCAAGACTTCCATTCGAACAAGGTATGGATACTAGGAGCTCATACTGATGCCCTTCAAACTCACTAATGATCCAGAAATTTTCATGGATTTAACGAATAGAGTCTTTATAGATTACCTTGACAAATTTGTGGTAGTCTTTATTGATGATATTCTGATATACTCAAAGAGCAAGGAAGAACATGTGGAGCATTTAAAAACTGTGTTAAATACATTGCGAAGAGAGAAGTTGTATGCAAAGTACAATAAATGTGGGTTCTGGATGGAAGAAGTATCATTCCTAGGGCATGTTAGCACTACAAAAGGGATATCTATGGACCCTTACAAGACAAAGGCAATTGAAGAGTGCCCGAGGCCAACATCTGTAACAGAGATCCGTAGATTTTTGGGTCTATCTGGGTATTATCTACGATTCGTGACAAACTATTCATGATTGTAAAAACTGATGTCCAAGATGACACAGAAGGGGGTTAAGTTTGTATGGACCGAAGAATGTGAGGTAAGATTCAAGGAGCTAAAGAGAAGTCTGATCACTGCACCTGTACGCACATTACAAAAAAGTGGAGAATGTTTTGTGATATACAATGATGATTCAATGAAAGTCTTGGGTTGTTTACACAAGAAAAATGATAAATTGATAGCCTATTCCTCACGACAGTTGATGATCCATGAGTAGAACTACCCGACACCTGATCTAGAGCTAGTGGCCTTGATTTTTTCATTGAATATCTAGTGTCACTACCTTTATAGGGAGAAGTGTGATATATACACCGACCACAAGAGCCTAAAGTATATATTCAAACAAAAGGATCTTAAAATGAGTCAAAGGAGATGGTTAGAGCTAATCAAGGATTAAGATTGCTCTATCACTACCATCCTAGAAAGGCGAACAAGGTAGATTATGCTCTATGTAGAAAATAACCTACTACTCTATCCATGATACTGATTGAGAAAGACCCCATCCTCATGGATATGAAAAGGATAGATTTAGAAATGGTAAGGTCAGGGGATCCATCCTACATTTCCCAAATGATTGCTCAACCATCCATCCAAGAGAAAATTAAGGAAGCACCAAGGGATGATGTGGAGTTACAAAAGAATGCCAATGCATTAACAAAAGGGAAGCTGCTAGAGTTCCATATCAACGATGATGGTGTGATTTGGTTTGGAACACGGCTTTGTGTTCCTTCATCACATGAGATAACGAAAGAGCTATTGGAAAATTCACATATCTCAACATTCTCTATCCGTCCTGGAAGTACCATGATGTATCGGGATCTCCGTGAACATTTCTGTTAGGAAAACATGAAGAAATATATTGTAGAATATATATGAAGGTGCTTGGTATGTAAGAAACTTAAAGAAGAGTGACAAAAGTCCAAAGGGATGATGAAACCATTGCATGTACCCTTGTGGAAATGGGAGAATTTGACAATGGACTTTGTCACGGGTCTCCTGAAGACTTCGAAGGGAAATAATGCGATATGGATTTTGGTTGACCGACTCACCAAGACCGCCCATTTTATTGCTATTTGGGAAGACCTCTCACTTAAACAACTTGAAAAAATGTTTGTAAAGGATGTGGTGAGACAGCATGGCGTTCCACTCTCTATTGTCTCTGATCGTGATCTAAGGTTCACATCTAAATTCTGGATGAGTCTTCAACATGATTTGGGTACTAAATTAAATTTCATCATGGCCTATCACCCCCAAACTGATGGCCAATCTGAAAAGACTATTCAAAAACTTGATGATATGCTGAGAGCCTACTCACTAGAATTCAAAGGTGGATGGGATCAGCATCTCCCATTGGTTGAGTTCTCATACAACAGTAGCTTCCACTCGAGTATTCAAATGGATCCTTATGAAGCTCTGTATGGAAAGCAATGTAGAACTCCAACCTGTTGAGATGATGTTAGAGAACGAAAGCAACAGGGACCTGATCTTGTGCAAGAGATGACAGAGAAGGTCCAAGTCATCAAAAAAAACATCAAAGCTACTTAAAGTCGCCAAAATAGCTATGTTGAAAACCGTCGAAGGGACATGGAGTTCGACGTTCGGGATAAAGTCTTCCAACGAATATCACCATGGAAAAGAGTCAATCAATTTGGGATAAAAGGGAAGCTAAGCCCATGGTGCATTGGCCTATATGAGATCCTTGAATTCATCGGGATGGTTGCCTACCGACTAGCAGTCCAACCTTCTTATCTCAAGTACACAATGTATTCCATGTATCCCTCCTGAGAAAGTACATACTAGACCCCTCACATGTACTCAATCAACAGGTGGTACCATTGGAGAATGATCTTTCTTATGAGGAAAACCCAGTAAAGATCTTTGATTATAGAGATAATGTTCTACGAAATAAGAAAATAAACCTGGTCAAAGTGTTATCGAGAAACCAAAAGTTTGAAGAAGCAACATGGGAACCAAAGGAGGTGATGAGGCAAGGTTTCCATCATCTGTTCAAATGTGGGAATTGAAAATTTCGAGGCGAAAATTTCATAAGGGGGAAGAATGTAACGACCCAATGATTTTAAATGAAATTTCCCTTCTCAAAAGAATTTTATTAAATCACATGAAATATCAACATAATAAACTACTAAGTTTTAAGTTACCTCTAATCATTAGTTTGACAATTCTGTTATTGGAATTTCAAAAATCTGGCATACACGGTTGTAATCATTAAGTTATTTGAAGTCCGATAAGGAAAACATAATTTTTGGTGAATAGTAAACTACCCTAATGAATAGTAACATACCCTTATGAATAGTGATATACCCAAATGAATATTAACATCACCTATGATAGTATAAAAATAATATTCTTGTTTGAATTACAATATACTTGTATTTTAGAATATGTTAATGAAAGTTTTAAAACTGGTTTTCATACTAAATTGTTATTTTAATTAAGTATTAAAATAACAATATTTAGAAAATTATTTTTGAAAAATGGAATTCACTTTTGTATTCTACATGTCAAAAAATGGTTAGGGTGATTTTTTGTGTTTTTTCTGAAATACTTGATTTTTTGGTGAATAGTAAAATACGATAAATTACAATAAATGTTAAATACTGCATCATATGTGATGTATGGATGATGTAAGATGACAATCTCGAATCATCCTTGATTATTTTAGTATATTTGATTATAATTCTCAAATATTCATAGTCTTTGCCTTAAATAATAAAATAATACTTAAAATAATGTGAGAAACCTTCCCTCCCTCACTATAAATACCCCCTCTGCTTACCTCTTTCCCACACACCTATAAAGCCTTGTTACTTACCCAAATTATGCCCAAGTATCCTCCCAAGATCCTTCCCCAAGTCCAAGGCCTATGGGTCTTACCAAAAGTCCAAAATAAAAGGCCTTAAGTGGAATCTCAAAGAGGGGAGATCAAAGGGTAAGGATCCCCTTTCATTTTCAAGTGTTTTGTTATCAATTTCCTTTTTTTCTTCTATCCTATTCCCCTTTACATACCCAAAATGCATGAGAGATCCAGAATCTCATATATTATGGATGTTAATAATGTTTATGGAAAAAATAAAAGCATCATGCTTCTTATCCTCTCCCTCGCGTTCTAAAATTAAAACATCGTTCGTGATCGACAACGTGGATAATGTGTTTTCAATTATCATCTTTGTTTCTGGTCATGAAACCATTTATGTTTTGGTTGAACCATATTATTATATATTTTATATATCCTATTTTTTGTTTTTTAATCCTTATACACTGATTATATCAAATAATAATACAAAACAAGTTAATTATGGGTAAAATCGCTAAAATTAATTCAAGTGTTTATCATTATTGTCTTATGTCATGGTTCTCTTTCACTCCAATTTAACCAAATTAATTTTGTAACCATGTCACCTATTTTATTCTCACCAATTCTATATAACATCAATTCTGGATGACCACTTTCATCTTACTTTTTATCCGAACCTAAATACAAGTGAACGGATCATTAAAAACAAGGAAACAAACGGACCCAAACTATGAAATTGAACTTTATAATCACTCAAAATGGGTAAAATGAACATAAAAAGGAAATACTAAATATTTTACATGTATAAAAGGTTCTTAAACTATTTATTAATAAATGTAATTTGACTATTCAGATCATTAATATCAAGTAGAGAACACCAATATACTTAAGGTAAGAGATCCTCCCCTTTTTACTCTTAATCAAGATTGTTCTCTATGCTATGCCTGTTTGTTTAATAACAGGGTACATTTATACACCTTCCCCATACTTCCCTAATGTTTTATATGTGATTATAATCCCCTTATCTCTCTCATCAATCCCTCTTGGTTACACCTGACACCATGCCGGTAAAATTGTAACGAATTCTACCCAAACCATATTCGTTCATTCGGGTTGCCTTATCATTCTTTCAAAATGGTATTATCATATCTATTTATTTAAATCATATGAATTATAGATAGTTGTAAAATATTCTAATATCAATACCCTTTCATCACTTTTTTTCTGGGATATACATGTTTTTGAAAGATTCCCTCTTTAGAACTTTCCGATAACCAAACCTATTTTAAGGGGACTTCCCAAATTTTTACCAAAATTTCATGATCACTCTTTACAATATTTTATGATACAATTTTCTTTATAAAATCAGTATTTTTATTATTAAAACATTCTTGGTTCAATTCAGGTTTTACATAAAATAATGTCATCTTTTCAAGTTGGAAAGCTCTAGAGTGTTTTCTTTGAAACCACAAAAAAATGTTTTAATGCTAATGTTCTAAAATACATTTCTAATATGTTGTCACATATTATTAACACCACTTACCATGTTATATGCCTATATTATGCAATGAACATCCATGTATTTTCTAATTCTTTCATTACATGGACACTTTCATGATACACCCATTGGTTATGATTTCTGTCATGATTGTGGTGCCCAATTCTTTCCATGGGAAACTTTATGTTTGTGTATGGTTGATTATGTATGATTTTATATGTGGTAATAATATTTATGTGGAAATAATATCCTTGAAAATTTTGAGATGGGTGCGTCCAGATAGAGCTCCAATGCATTGGGTAAGGTTAAGTCTCATGATATGCGATGTGAAATGGGTTTGGCGGTTAGCCTTGACCCGTTCTAAAGATATGATTTATGATTCTGCCAAATTTATATTATTCCATGTTTATATGATCCCAATCTTATATTAAATGATTTCTTATGTTTCATTCTTTGGATATCATTATGTCAGGCCTCCTAACTCATGTGCTAGAAATGTATCCTTATGTTCATTCCCATACTGGGCTTTTTAGCTCATCCCATTGTTCATGTATTCCCCAGGGTACCCTATGAAAATGTAAGGGCTCAAAGGAAGTTAAGATCTCATTATGGAGATTAAATAAAGAAGTGTTTTTTATCCCCATGTTTTGTGTTATATGTACCTAGTCTTCCAAGAAACTAGACTTAACGATCCTTGGCTTGTACTCTGAGGATTAATTATGTTTAAAATCCTGAAATTTTATATGTAAAAGGCTTGGGTCACTATATAGGGGGTTCACCAATCATCCTGGACATGGATAACAAAAATGATAATAGTTAAATTGATTTTAGGTTAATTAGAACCTAATATGAACATGAAAATTCCATAATGTGTTGATTTGTAAGGAAATATGGGTAGTTTTTCCTATTTGTGGATAATGTATATAGTATTGTTTGGATAGTCATGATGATGGGTTAAATGTGATTAATGATATTGTGCCAAATTAATTGAGAATTTTACATTAAATGCATATATGGGATAATATATTGGAAATAATGATTATGATATCTAAATTAAAATTTAATAATGATTGGATATATTAAAGCGTTGATTTAGGGGTATTTGTGGTTATTATTAGTGAGTTATAAATTGGAAATAGGAATTGGTATAACGGTTTTGATATGTAAATGTTAAATGTGATAATGGGTTATGGCATAATGTAAATTCAAATGTATATTTTATGGTTTATGTTTTCTATTGGTATTGGTTTTGTTTGGTTATGATACAGTATTTGTGTGTTCAATGGATAAATAAATATCTTAACATGGATTGATAAAGTGGGACATTGACATGAAGATGATTCCAATAGATCGATTTAGACTAAGGTTCTAAACTCCACCCCACAATGCATGGATTAGGGAAGGGGATGAAATTCAATTCCCCTAATGGTTTCATTCGATGATTCCACCTAGATTGTGGATTCATGGTGATTGTGTTAAATATGACATGTTTTTATTACATCTAGTGATATATATAACATGATTTATTTTCCCTATTCATTGATATTGATAAATATGCCTAACCCATTTATATTTTGATGAATGTGGACTATGTAATAAAGATGGTATAACGGTTGAAATTAGGGATAATGCAAAAAAATATTTATGTGACCCTAGTTAAATAATGATAAAATCATGTGTTTATTTATCTTTTATATTCATAACACATACATGAACTATATATTGATGGAATTTTTGGCTGACACCATTTTCTATGGCCTACTGAGGTATAATCACATGCTGGTCGGGTCATCATTGGGTGCCCAAGCCAGCTATAAACATGGAGATCCATAAAGGGGAAAATGTCATATGCTTCAGAGTTGATTAACGATTGGTATGTGCATGCATGAGGTTCCATGATATGACTCATAACTGATTTGTGGATTCTATTGTTGTCATTATTTTGGTTTTTGTTCATTTCAGCATTATTTAGTATGGAAATAAATACATACTATTGGATATGGTTTTTACCCAATTTTGGATGGTGGTTGGTTATGCATGGTTATTGATTATTACAAGTTGTTTCCATTATTATATTTATTTTATGTTTTGGATTACTCTAGTAAAGAGGGTATTTTCTCCCCACATGACTTAGATATACCTTCAATGCTAGTTGGAAATCTATAGTGTATTGGGTGGTATGATTGAGGTCATGTGGTACCCAGCCTATGGAACCATTTAATGGATTTCGGTAAGAGGATTTTACGAAGTGGCATTAGATAAGTTCTTTTCTATAGATTACACTATGGGGATAGTATATAAGAGGTTAGTAAATTGGAATGCCTCAGTAATGAGCTCCTGAATTGATGTAGATAACCCATGTATGAGTCAAAACACAAGTCACCTATGGTTGGAATTGTTTTCCTTGTTCTGCATTATTACATGTGATGATATATAACCATTGGGTGATGCACTTAGTGTATGATGTTACCATTTGATGAAATTTTTCTCATGTATGAAATGGAATGGGGATGTGAATTCATGCATTATTATATGAACCTAGGTATATAAGAGAAATGCATCCTGACAGGCACACAAAGGATGGGTGTGAGGATTGTGAGAGGTAGAATTCATTTTATATAATTGGAATGTTGAAGAAAATGGTGTCTAATAAAATGATGCAAATGGGTAAAAAGGGAGATGAGATGAAATAGTGCTTAATGAATTTGTTCTAATAATGGGTTAAATTTGAGATTATTTTTTTATTTTATCATGTTTTGAGCTTGGAAAGGTACCTAAATTGGATGTTTTATGTTTTATGTAAAGAAAAATTTTCAAAATGGTTTCTAAGGTACGGTTTGGTATTGTTTGGGCTATTTACATGTGTTGACCATGGACCATGATAGGGATAGTATAGGGTAGTGTTTGGGATGTATTTGAGGACCTTAGGGATAGTTTATGTGAAAGATTAATTTATGGCTAAAAGGTAGACATATTTTTTACAAACATTGATAGATTTATGTTATGTGTTATAATTCATGTGTTTGGAATTGTAGTGAAATATTTCCATGATGATGTGTGTTGGTTGGGATATGAGAGGATGTTTCCAAAAATTCAGCTCCCATAGTGGAGTGAGAGAACGTGGTGATCTATGTAATTAGAGAAGAGAAGTTTCATGAGAACCATGCTCCATTTAGGATAAATGATGGAATAAGAAATAGGGTAGGTTGAGGTGAGTATGTTTCAGCTAAACAGGGAATTTCAGCTGCAGCACCATCTGATCTATAATAGAGAGGGTGTATTATAGGCATATGAGTTTAGGATAGAGTCTATCCAGATGATTATTTGCCATTGGGAGACTCCTTCAGAAAATAATGACATGTTGGAATCCTATATGTTGAGAGTGATGGAAAAGCACTGGTAGGATATCATGGTGAAAACAAACATGATGAAGGAATGATATGGAAGGATTTCCAGGAAAGGGGTTTGGAGAATTTCTATCTAAATACTATGATGATAAATAGTCAACATATTTTATAACTATGATCTAAGGGGAAATGTCGGTGATGGATTATATTAAGAGATTCCTTGATTTGTGTTCTTCATACCCTCATTAGTTGTAGAGAATGCAACTATGGTGAAACATTTACAATCCATTATGAGACATTATATTAAGACTAAGGTGAACATATTCAATTTTAAAAGGGTTTTAGGGGTATTAGATTCGGCCCTTATCTCAGAAATGAACTTGAATGGAGCTTCATATAGTGGAAATGTGGTACCATCTTGTCAGTTATTCAGTGCAGCTTCCTAGGGTAAGAAGTGTTGTTTTGGGAGTTCTTAAAATGGTGGTAGTGTTCATAGTAGTCATAAGAGAGGGACAAATTAGCTTCACATATTTTGGACTACACTTGAAGGTGGTAATTCTATACCATCTACTATACAAGGTATGATCCTTATAGCTTCCATTCATTCTAGCTCTTTATTTGTCACACGTGCCAAACACAATTTTGTCTCTACTAAGGTTTTAGTTGTGTTGTTCCTAATAATGTAACATGTGTGTGGGGATATGTGAATATATACCCTATTGGGGGTGAGAGCTGAGGATATCATACAATATTGGGGTTTTTCTTTAGTGGTTGGTGGGGACCATTTTCTATGGGACTTGTTTTTCCTCATTATATCATGAATTGAATTATCTTGGGCAGGGATTGGATGATGTTGTCCAAATACCATGTAGACTATTTCCATCAGGAGGTAAAATTAACATCTCTTGATGGGTACATGTATAACATTTGTGGTGAATGGGATGATTGAGGAGGTCATTTGTGGTTAATTTTACAGCAATTGGGTGAAATCACAACCCACATGTCTTGTATTTTTCTCAATGGTGGAGGGGTAGAGCTACCAATATTTCCTCCCATTGTGGATGAATTTTAAGATGTCTTTCCGGAGGACATATCAAGGATACCACCTAACAGATACAGTAACATTATGACCAATATTCTACTAGGGAAAGGACCATTTTCCATTTCTCCATATAGAAAGTCAATGAAAAACATCATAATTTTATGAATCAATTCAATGAACTGAATAAAAAAGGGATAATCCATCCTTGTATGTCACAATGTGAATATCCAGTGCTATTTGTTATTTAATATGATGAATCCTTGTAGTTGTTAGTGGAATATTGGATGATCAATCAAATGATGGTCAAAAAATGATACCCTATCTCGCAAATTGAAGATCTTTTTTCCCATATAATAGGTTCCTCGGTATTTTCTATGATCGATTTGAGATCAGGATATCACTATTTTAGGGTAAGTCCTTCTAATATACTACAGATAGATTTTAGGGGAAGGTATGGGATGTATGTGTTTGTGTTAATGCCTTTTAGGATGACCAATGCAGAAGCTGTTTTTAGGGATTATATCATAGTTTTCTTTTTCTATGACATATTTATGTACTAAAATTCTCAAGATGTTCATGCCCATCATCTTGACATCGTCCTGTGTACAGTTATAGGTCATAGTCTATAAAAAATCTATCAAAATGTCATATATGACTTGATAATGTTCTTTTCAGGGGGAACATTATCTCTGAGGTGGGTGTGTTAGTGCATATGGAGAAAGTACATGTTTCTGTGTTTTGGGAGGAACCCAATATTTTATATGAATTTCAGAGTTTTTTGGGATTGGTTGGTTTTTACCAAAGGGTTATTATTGATTTATACTATATAAAAGTTCCACTATGAGGATTACCAAAATTGGGAGTTATTCATTAATTGTTTATGGAATGTAATAATGATTTAAAAAATTTGAAGACTGAGTGTAAGAACTGTCCAACCCTGATCTTTCTCAATTTAGATAAGATACAAAAAATGGTTTTTATGTTTTCGGTGTTGGACAAGGGGAAATGTTGGTACAAGATGATTATGTTTTATTATATGAGTAAAGATAGTACATGCCTCATGAATGAAATTATTGCACTAATGTTCTTGATTTAGTTGTTATGGTGTATTCCATAAAGTATTAAAGGCAGTACATGATGGGAGAGTGGTTGGTGGTGCTTACTGACCATAAAAGTATTAATTATATTTTTTATCAGTGTGATTTGAATCATAAGTAGTAGATGTGGGTTGATTACATGTAGTCTTATGACTTCAAGTTGGTTTACCTTTTGAAAAAATGTAATGGTGTTGCAGATTCACTAAATCATAAGACTCATAACTACCCATTTCATGAATCTAGTGATATGTGTAAAATAATTGATTTGTTTTCCTAAATTAATCTTTAGGTACGATATGGGTAGTGGTATATGATCCTTGTGTTTATAGAAGTTGAGTTCATGATTTTTGGCTGGTTTATTGAGTGTTAGATTGAGGATCTAGAGTGTTTGGATATGATGTAATGTCTTAGAGTTTGGGAACCATATTCTTATCGAGCTATTGGAAATGATGGGATTGTCAGTGTTTGAAGCCATGTGGTCATATAAGTGTATTTCTGGGAACAATGATGTAGTATTATCAAGCATCAAAGTGGGTATTTCATCATGGACTTACTGAGATGTATCATGATAATCAAAGGTAATATTGGTGGTATGGAATGAAGAAATATGTTGTGGTGTTTTTTGTGTGATGCCTTACCTATTAGTAGGTGATGTAAGTTCATCAAAATCATAGTTTGTTGTTAAATAAATTCCCCGTTAAAACATAATGTGGGATGAAATACTTGTGGATTTCATAGTTGGATTTCTAAGGATTCCTTGGATGAATGACCCAATAAGGGTGTTTTTGGATCATTTAAATAAAGTGTCTCATTTCTATCTGATCCAAGATATATTCACTATTAATCATTTACATGAGTTATTTTTCCAAGATACAGTAAGGTTTCATGGATTAATGATAACTATAGTTTTAGATCTAGATTGACATTTCACATCACACTTTTGGTAGGGACTATAGAAGGTACATAGAACATTTCAGTTTTTAGTATATATTTTCACCCACAATGTGATGAGCAGTCGAAGAATATTATTTGGGTACTGGAAGACATGTTGAAGTCGTGTGTCCTAGAATTTTGTGGTTCGTTTAACAAACACTAGTCTATTGTTGGGTTTTCCTATAATAATATTTCACAATATATAATTAAAATGGCACCATTTGGGGAACTCTATGGGAGGTAGTGTAGATCCAGAAAGTGTTGGTTAGAAATTAGATAATATGAGTTTTTGGGACCAAGTCCCATGCAGGAGATATCAGAAAAGGATAATTTTATTCAAAAACACATGAAAACATAAAATAGTATGCTGAAGTCATATTTAGATCACTGTCATAATCCTCTTGAGTTTATGGTGGGTGATAGTGTCTTTATTCAGGTATCAGCAATGTTGGGTCATTGTTGAATTAGAAAATTAGGAATGTTAGTGCCTAGGTATAAGAAACCATTTTAGAGAGTGGATACAAATTTATGGGTGGTATACCAATTGTATCTTCAATAATAATATAGTTGAATGCACAATATTTTTCAACTATTGAAACATAGGAGACATCACATTGAACCATCTCATTTGACTAGTGAGGAGGATGTAGATATTTAGGCCAATGCAACCTTTAAAGAGCACCAAAATCATCTCATGTATCCATGTGAGACTATATTGTGAGGTAATATTGTTCCCTTAGATTGAGTTTAATGGAAATATGGAAACATTAATGAAAAATCATAGAATAGTGTGTCATATATATAGGCCTAGTGGACTGAACTCTTATTTTCAGAAACTCAAGGCCTCTTCGAATAGTGGCTCAATGATGAGAGGTTATATGGTGGGGAGGCTGTAAGATCTTGGATTTCTTGGAGGTGGGTACCTATTTATATTAAGGATTCAATATATTTTCTCGGTTAATGAAATTAATACTAGGAGTATGAGGATTCCCAAGGGTGTTCTGAATATTCAAGGCTCAAAAAGAGGTGAAACGAGGTGAAACTATTCGAGGCCCACAGCTGGCATACTATTGAGTAAATGATGATGCCTTACCTAGAAAACCATGAAGACGTGGAAAATTTAATTTCACACTATTGTAATACCTTGAGGAGCTCCCAAAGTAACCCTGTGACACAACTCTGCTTGGACTATGGCTTGTGCACGGTTTTCCCATGGTATGGAAAAAACTGTATGAGTAAACATTGTGTCCTATTTGTTGGAACCATGGAAATTATTGGCATGAATTGGAGTATGATTTGTGTTTGTTGTCAATAATCAGTGAATGTTCAGAAAGTGTGCCAGAAAAGTGATCGTACAGTTCTAGCAGACAACTGGATTGAGGATGTGGTGCGCGAAAATAAAGGCTTTGCGCGAAATATTTACGTTAGGCACAAAAAACAGCGGTTTTGTGAGAAAATCAGTGGGATTGCGCGAAAAATATTGTGGTGTGCGAAATAGAGGATCAAGGGTTTTCACGCAAATACGGTTTCGGAATCATAACGTCGAAAAGTGGAAAAGTAATTGGCTACGCGAAAAATTTGGAGATGTGCACGAAAAATGATTCCTGTGCGAAATATTACACGCTGGATGAGATGTTTTATGTTCCACAGGTGGTTTTGTGCATGGGGGTCTTAGATGCCTATAAAAAATAGGTGACCCCCCTCATTCGGTATGTTTGAAGACATAGAGAAGATCTGAGGTTTGATGCGCAAAAAAGGATAGCGGAAAGGGGTTTTCGCGAAATATTCTGGATTGTGCGTAAAATTCCAAGATGCGCGAAAAAGGAAGAGCTGCGCATAAAAATTGGGGTTTCGCATAAAATATTCAGTTGTGCGAAAAAGAGTGTTGTTGCACGAAATATTTTTTTTGTGCGAAAACAAAATTGATCACGCAATAGGAAGGTTTTGCATCAAAATTGTTGGTGTTGCACGCAATTGCCATTGAAGCTTGTCTGCACGTTCTGGTCACCCGGTTTAGTGGTTATGTGAATTCTAGTGCATCAATTCCAGTAATTGATGCAAGTAGAGTCTCATTCTAAGCAGAGACAAAGACATAAATGGAAATCGATTGAAGAGACCTTCACATCTATAAACTGAGTTTGATTTTGCCAAGGGCAGTGAGCCAGGGGGAGTCAACGGGAGTGACTCGAGGGACGCAGTGATCTATCCATAGGCTTTTGTAAAGGTAGTGATCCTCGGATAGAGTGACTGTTCCCAAACCATTATAATCCACAACTAGTGAAGATTAGTGGAATTTGGTATGACCGACAACTTGTCAGCGTATGCTCCTTGGACGTAGCCCTTAGCGGTGAACAAATTAAAAAATTGTTGTGTCATCTCTTTGCATGTGAATGTTTCATTGCTAATCATATTCATCATATAGGTGTAACGAGCTCCTACCAACGTGGGAACAAAATCCTTCTTCTTAAAAGAAAATGTTGGCACCCTAATTCACCCCTCCCCTCTCAGGGTGTCTCATGGTCCTACACCATTAATGTAGGAAATTTACAAAATTACTATTATGTGATTTGAAGAACCTCAATCAAATTTCTCAACTATTTACACCATTAAAACCATTTGGATGAACCAAGACTACCAAATCTTCCAAAAAATCTATCTTCTTCATTTTATGTTTATTTAGAGTGCATTCAGTTATAGATTGATGCTCGGTCTGAGTGTTATCCTTTCCTTTTTTCTTATTTATGGATTAGGGTTTTTATCATTGTATATCTTCATAAGAATTTATAAAACCCACTTTTTCAATGGAATATTGGTTTAATATTCAAGGGGTGTTTGAATTGGGATCTAAGTCTTTGATTAGTGTTGTGTTCATCAAGAGATTTGAGGTTGGTGGTCTGTATGTTATATCCAATAATTTTTATATGGATTATTGCATACAAGGAAACATTGTTATTTTCCCTTATTGTGTTCTTGGAGAAATTATTTACATTTGATATATTTTTGTCAAAAAGAAAAAATTATTCCTATTATGATCCCCATGGGAGGCATGGAGGATGGTTTCTTCAATTTAGGTCCACCAATGTGGTGTACTAACCATCTCAAACATGGATAAAAAATGATAAAAAGATAAATAAAATTGTGATTAAGTTGGGGACAAGATTAGCATGTTAATTGATTAATGTGGTGAATAAGAATAAAATATGGGGTTTTATGCCTAGATGTAATTAATGGCTATGGGTAATCTTGAATCATAATGATGATGGGTTAAATGGGATTAATGATAAATTTTCAAATGAATTGTGAATTGTATTTCAAATGCATAAGTGGGATAATAAATGGGTAATGATTAATGTGTTATGTTAATTAAAATATGGAAATTATTTGATAAATTAAATAATTAATGTAGGGTAATTGTTGAATATTATTTGTGGGTAAATAATAAGAAATGGAAACTTCACTAATTTTTATGTAATGTAAATGGTAAATGTGTTAATGGGTTATGGAATAATGTTAATTCCCATGTTGATTGTTATGTATTATGTTTTCTATGTATTGGTTATGTTTTTTGTTGATATGGTATATGTATGGTCAATGGATAAATAAGAATGTGGACATGGATTCGTATAGTGGGGTATTGAAAAGGGGTTTTAGGCCCACTGTTTGAGCTAAACTCATGCTCTAATTTCCACCCCACAATTCACGTATTAGGGAAGGTGACAAATTCAATTCCCCAAATGGTTGTATTCGATGTGACCACATGGACCAAGGACTGAATGTGATTGCGATATATATGTGATGATTTTATTAACCCTAGTGATATTGGGAACGTGATTTATTTACCCTATATATTGAAATTGATAAATATATCTAACCCATTGACAACATGATGAATGTGAACTAAGTAATGAATATGGTATGATTATTGAAATTGTGGATAATTATAGAAAGGACATAAGTGAAACCTATTAACTAATGACAGAAAAAATTATCTTTATTTAACTTGTATTTACATTGATATTTCATACTCTATATATTGCCTGGATATTTTTTTAGGAAACCGATGTGGTGGTAAAATAGTGAACTATATTCACACCTTATCAGATCCACTGTTGGGTACCTGAGCAGACATCATACCTGAAGGTAAGGAAATGGGAAAAGGACTTATGCTTGTTAGTTAATTAGGGATTGGGATTTCCATGTATGAGGTTCCAAGCACTGACTCTAGAAGGATTTGGGGATTCCACTATTTTACTTTAATTGGGATTTTTTCATTTTGGAACTATTTAACATTACATAACAGGATTATTATTGTCTATTGTTTGTACCCAGTTTTGGAAGATTGGTTTTTATGGTCTATTTTTTGGGTATTACATGTTTTTTCCATTATTCAATTTACATTATACAATTGGTTACTCTGGTAAAAAGAATATAGTCTCCCAACATGAATTATTTGTACCATCGCTGCTAGTCGACAACCTCTAGGATATATGGAGGCACACTTTAGGTCATGTGGGGACCTAGCTTAGGGCACTATTTAGTTTCTCCCGATATGGGGACGTTATTGTTATGAACTTATATACATTGGATAGACAATAAGTGGATGTATTATTGAATAAGCTTCCCTAAAACCTATACCACTGAGTAAATGCGGGTTAATTTTTAACATCATTTTCCTATATGTCCGTTATTAAAAATGTAACATAATCCTTTACATAAGTATTTTAGGATGGTTCCCAAGATGTTCTAAAACCTACATTAGGGAAACATATTCTGTAACACATAGGGGACCACTTATGAAAAAGAAATTTTTTTTACAAATAACCCAAATTAGTCTACAAGATCAAACATGGATTCACTAAACCAATCTATCGGAACAAATAATTTTTCCTTGGAATCTACTCTTAATTCAAAGTATACTCTCCTAGCATTAACCATGGTCTTCGTCCCTACACATTATTCATATCCATTATATATATATTCTAAAAAAATAGAATGATTTTTTCATCCAATTAATACAAATATGTAGATATCACATAGCGTTACAACGTAGATATTTCACACAAAAAAAAATATCCCGAATAGGTAGCACAAATTAAAGAATTTAATTAATCAACTACTATGAAAATCAGCAATATATATATATATATATATATATATATATATAAGTTATGTAAACCTATGGGATTAGTCATTATTCATGAACATACATGAAATATTACAAATAAAATATAAATTCATCCACATCACCCAAGGATAATAAATAATAACCACAGAACATAAATTCTGTACTTTATGGAAACATGAAGGTCTACTATTCATTACTAGAAATACTATGACATTGATCACTTAACAAAATATAAATTTCCTTTCTCCTATATAGCCATCCCCAACCCAAGACTAATTAGAGAAAATTTTATTGAATCCTAGTGCTCTGATACCATTTTGTAAAATCCTGACTCACCTCATTAGGTCTAATCCAAAATGCCACATGAACTCATGTGTGTCTCCCCATACACAATAGGATTCCATCTTACAAAATGTGTCTAAGTTTGTTAGTGAGGAGAATATACATACAATATAATTTCATAGGATAAATAATCAACAAAAAATAATATAAAAAATAATTAAATAAATGATCTGAAATGTAAAGATGAAAAATATGTAATACAAATAACGAAGCTCCTATAAGTGGAAAGCATGTCCAAATTAAATAAAGTAGATAATGAAAATAAATTAAAATAAGATCCTAGAGAGTCTATCCCAAAGTTATACAAGCTCCATGCTTATTTTCTAAGCTATTAACCATAGGTCCATTGCTCTACACAATCTACCTCATGAAATCTATACATGCCTTGAAATTCTTCAGTAGGGTGTGAGTAAAAGACTCTATAGGACACTACCAATGCATCCTTAAAATTAAGTGCTCATGTATACAAGTGTATTCCAAAATAAAATAAATGTGTAACATATATTGTAACTCACATTCCAAAACCTTGAAGATGTGCATTATCCACAATGGAACAACCATCGAACGTACTTGCCACATCTCTACTCTAGTTTGATAATCAAGTTGTTAGATGAGTCATGTATTGGCCACAAGGCTAATGAATCATTCCACATGGAGTTGTGTGATTTTAAAACTCAACATTAATGCAACCGATGAAAGTTATTTTCTCTATATATCCAAGGGATCAATAGCTAATCAGCATCACTAAATTGTTTAGTGACATACTAGGGATCAAGAGATAATGAGCCTCCCTTTGTCATTGAAATATATACTTAGGAGTGAGAGATAGTCAAAACAACATTATCATCGAGAAACATACTACAGACTGAGAGCTACTCATATTACCCTCTTCATTGAGTTGATATTGGGCATCTATAGAAAATAAAAATCACAGAGTCCTTTAGTTCATCAAATGACATTCTGATGCATCGTCACATCCCTACCTGATGCATGGGTCTCTCATCATTGTTGTCGAACGTCATGTGCACTCCCACTCCAAGGATAACATGTTACGACAATCCACATGACATTGGTTCCATGACAAATACCACAAAGATTATATATTATGGTAGGATTCATTATCAATCAAAACATACCATCATAAGTAATTTAACAAACATAATACATGTGATCAACACCAAACAGGAATAATATGCTACAAATTTCCCAAGGATTCAAGCATAAAATAAGGTTTCCAAAAATACACACACATTAACATGTGATTACAATCTATCATGGTCATAAAAACATGTATTCACATGATCATATTAATGGTAATCATGTATAATCATGGACAAAATGATATTTAAATTCCTACCACATAGTCATAATCTTCAGTAGAAAGGATAAGACACCCAGTGTAGTTCAATACCCCTCCTCACAGACTTATCAATTTAATCATCGACACATCAATCCTCTACATTCATGGAGGGTTTCCTTGCACCAAATAATATTATTTTATTTCAATAAAAATAAACTATCACATGATATGGTATGTTCTATCTCTTTGATAATTTTTTAATTTTCATTAAAAATAGCACATGTAATGATATTTTCTCTTTCCTAAATAATTTTAAAATTATCATTTAGCGATTAATTATCATGTATAATTATCTCTCTATAATTTGTTATAAATTATCCATTATAATTTGTTTTTGATAATTTAATATAATTTATCCTACAAAATCATTTTTGATAATTTAAAACAAATAAAATTTTAATAATTATATTTCGCTAATTTATATAAAAATTATCATTTATAATTATCATTTGATAATATAATATAGATTTTCATTTATAAATTATAGTTAATAATTATCTATGATAATTAATTATATACAGATAATTTTCATATACTAATATCTTATAAATTATCACATGATAATTTCATATTACACCTTTATAATTATTGTTTAATAATTTCTAAAAAATATATTTAATATCGTAATACATTTAATAATTTAAAAAACAAGAAAATGTCATTTGTCAATTTAAATAATATATCCCTTAATAATTCAACATAATTATATTTTGATAATACTCTACTAATATTTTGATAATTTTGTGTAAAAATAATTTCATAATCTATTTAAGAACAATCCCTAGATAAATTTTATACAAAAAAAATAATAGATAATTTATTTAATAATTGTTTCATGATAATAAAAAATAATTGACATTTGATAATTTTAAATAAATTATCCTTAAAATTTTAATTTTTATTAAAAATATATATATCTTTTTGATAAAGTTTTAGTAATTATCCTATGTAATTTAGGTATATTAGTATTTTTAAACCCAATAACTTTTTCAACAATTGATAATACGAAAAAATGAATAAAAACACCTCTTGATGTTCATATAGGTGCCACACAAATAATCCAAGAGAATGCAGATTTTCTACCAATGTAGAAAACTGATATTGGAGATCCAAATAGATCATCAGTGTTTTTACAATATATTCAATGGAGTTCCTGGATTGAAACAATGAAAGTAAGAGGTTGGGGGATTTATAAAATTCCACTACATATACTCATTTTATTTTGTTAAAACCCCGTATTTATAACATTTAATTAATTATCCTTTTGACTAGATGTCAGTAAAATATTATTTTGTTTTGTGTTATGAAGGAGTTGTTGGATTTTTTACATTTCAAAACATCTTCAAATCAACGATTTTAAAACAACACATGTGTATTCATTGATTCTTGCAACCTATTGGAGAAGAAGACTTAAATTATTATTATTCATAATTAATTAAACTTATATTTTAACTTAAAATTTAAATAGCACTAAATACCTGATTTTCATAATAGTTATACCCCTCCATGGGTAAACCCCTTATTCTAAATAGATTGGTTGTCTCTGTTTTCAAATAAGACTCATAGTTTGAATATATTAATTATTATTTATTAAAAAATTATTTAATGACTAATTAAAATAAAAGGGTTCTTTTTTGGAAAGAGTCATCCAAAATCCTGAAACTTATTAATGTTATTTCATTACTAGTGTAAAAATAATCTTTCAGACCCATATGTTGTCTCATATATTTCATAAGTCAAATCATTTTGGATATAATAAATTGTTTACAAAAATTAATATAATAAAAATTATTAAATAAATTATTGTTTATTTTAGATATCCAAACACAAGTCACCTATATATATTATAACCACATTATGGTAAAAACAACATTAAACACCTAAATCTGGTCTCAGGGTTGTCATAAGAGACACCATTTGTGAGATAATAAATTATTCCAAACAAATAATTTAATACAAATTACTATATAAATTATTTTTTTGAATGAGGATTCTCAATATTCAATGCATACAAATTTTATACCCATTATAAAAAAACAATATCTTATGAACCTAATGGTAGTCTCATATTTTTATTCTGACTCACCTTTTAAAATTATTTTTATTAAATTACCTATGCGAAAAATAATATATTTTATATTTTCATTATATCATCAGCAAGGCTTCATGGGATTCAAAATATTCCAATAACTCTATATATCGTTATAAACATATTCTATTAAAAATTGGTATTTTTCTCTTATGTATATTATTTAACAAATTAATTAAATTATTTCAAAGATAAATTTTTTTACCACATAATACATAAATAATCTGTCAAAAAAGTTATTTTATTATCATTGCAAAAATAAAGATATTACCCTAAGGATAAATAATAAATTAAAATGTACATCATGTAATCACATAAATTCAGAAAAACACATTGTATTTATTCAATTCATTGATATAAATTTCATTATTGGTTATCATATACTAAAAAAGGAATCCAACTATTAATTTAATATGATAACAATATTTCTACAAAATCATTATGATTATGGAAACATACCCAACTTCATAATTTATTTTTTATTACATCATATAATCAATTATTATATAGATTACATAAAATATATATGATGTAATATTAGTAATTAATATTCAATTCATTACATGAAAATCCATAAATATTGGCAGCCTCTATAATCACTCAATGATGATAACATATAAGACAAACTCGTTGGATAGATCTATGAATATTGTCTATAATGACCAAAAACCAACTCCATTGTTTGGAGTTATACTTTATAACAAAGAAGAATAAAAGTTGGAGTGGAGAAAAATTACCATTCCATATAAGAGTAATAAGTACAACCCCATCATCGTTTCCCTAAATAAAAGTTCCATCATCTAGATTGTGTTGTTTGAAATAATTAAAAGTAGATATATATGGAATGAATTTCCAAAAAAACCTATGGAGAATCCCCTTTTTTATCATCATGTTGATCATGGGAGACATAATCTGTGATATACAGATAATTAATAACCTAATAAATGAGAGTTAACAATACCATTAGCTTTGAAAATACTATATATGTTTCTTAACAACAACTATAGACTGTCACAATTACCTTATACTTCGAATTTCATGATTTGTTATAGGATAACATTTATTTGATAAACAATTATAATCATTCCTAGAAAAGGTATGTAGGATCACCTTGATACATTCATAACATCTATAAACTAATTGTAGAAATAAGAATGTAATGATTTGAATAGTGATCTTGAGACAAGCCTTGATTTACAAAAGTATGTTGTCATTCAAATAAAGTTATTTTTTAAAATGAAAAACTATTTTATATTACCTGCATTCAAAATATATATTCTTGATCATATATTTCAGACTGAATGAGTTATTTTTCCTTCTTTTAATCCTCAATCACAAGTAAAAATTCTACTCTATGTGGAATTTCATTAAATCATTTTTCAATACAGTTTTTTGTATTAAAATTATATAAAACATAAATAGTGTTATCATATGATTTAGATTTTTCACGTAACACCTCGAGATTTTTTAAATTAGTTTTTTCTGAATTAATTTACTATGATTGATATTTCTCATTTCATGTAACATTTAAATTAATTTTTTTTATATTAAATCACTATTTCTATCTTACATTCAATACACACACCATAAATGTTAGCTTTATATACATGTAACACTGATGTTAGCTTATGCTACATGCAACATAGAATTTTCTCGATGAATTCTGTAACACGCATGATCATAGATCAGAAAAAAATAATATATAATTAAAATATGATGTATGTTAATCATTAAATTAGCTTTATTGAATATTATTAACTAACATATATTAAATTGGTTCTTATATTTGTTTCTAAAAATTTGTATCTATTCAACTAAATTTATATTTTCTGAAAGAAATAGTTTATATATGTTTTAAAAAAAATGTAAATTGAATTTAATAGTAACTAATTGATAGAAATGAATACAAGGACCAATTATGTATAAAGAAAGTATGTTTATAGAAAAATATTATTATTCAAAAAAGTTTTTCAAATCCTAAAAAATAAAAATAATTAAAATTGGTAATTAATTTTGATGTATTATATATGTTACATATCTAAGTAAATATTTTTGTTATTCATCCAATAGATTTTATAGGCATAATATAAGAATAAAATCAATTTAACACATAAATCCCAATATTTTTATTCAGTTAGTTTTACCAAAATTTAATGGAGAACCATTTTTAAATAAGAATTTTTACACTTTTATATAAATAATATTAAAAATAAATATAATATTTGAAATAGAAAAAAATCAGCATAGGGTAAATTTTTGGTATTTTTATTAAAGGTTTAATTTTTTAATCAATAGTTAAAAATATTATATTTTAATTCACAACTAATTTTCTTATAATGTATTTATAATGTTAAATTTTATTAAAACTTTAATTAGTTAATAATTTTTCAATAAATCTAATTTAGATAATTTGAGTCAATTTCAAATTGAAATTAGATATAAAACCATACCATAGTTATTAACTTTTCAGTAAAAAAAATCACTTTTTAGTTTTGTATACAAAATTAATTTTAAATCTAACTTTTCAAATTATGTGAACTGAATTTGTAAAAATGGAATCCATATTTGGAATCAGAAGGACCAAGTTATGTTTTATGGTCAATTTCATTTTTAGGCACAAATAAAATTATTATTCGTGAAAAAATATTTTTTTTGTATAGCTAAAATTGAGAAAGGGGTTAATGTTAAATGTTAAAAGCTTAACATACCTAAAATTTCCACTCTTAATGGATGAATGAGGTGTGTCTCGACATTTACCATCCTGAAAAAACTAAATTTATAAATAATTTGTTGAAATTAATGCCACATCAACATGTTCATCTTTTAATATAAAATAATCAATAAAATAATCACTTGAACCCGCCTTTCCTCATCTATAAATACCACCCCTCACCTCCACATTGCGACCCATAAATACTTTTCGATACTCAAATATCTTCCCAAACCTCTTATACTCACTCTACCGATGTCCAAATGCTGATGGCCTTGCCAAAAATACTTGATCCAAGGCCTTTAAGGGTCTTTCAAGGAGGTGATATTCAGGTGGTAGGTTTCCCAAAATACCTCTCTTATTTTAATTACATTTTCTACTTTCTACACAACTATTTCATCCATAAATGAAATAAAACATGTTAATCATATATATATGCTGGATTTTAATGTTTATAAGGAAATATATTATATCTATTTCATTTATCATCTCCTCTTATTCAAATAAATGAAACTATTGTCCATGATATGTCATTTAATCACCTTCGTAAAAAAATGTTTTGTCTTTTTTCCATGACCACCTTCATGGATGGTCTTAAAACTATATTTATGGTTAAATAATACTAATATATGTATATTATAACCTCTTTAATATTCTGGTAATGTTATATTAAACATACCTTCATGCTTTTCATATTGTGTTAATATAATAATTTCAATTGGCAAAGTGCGCACTACCACACCCTCAAAATGATGTGATTCATTTATACACTATATGGAATGTATTAAGGATGGATTTAACAAATATATAAGAGATATATATATATAATATAATTATTCTATGTGTTTTATGTACAACCAATAATATATTTCACATCATTAATACATTTATATTCATAGTATTTATATATTCATTTGAAGATATTGTCATAATGATTTAAATGTACAATGTGGTATGGTATTCATTGAATTTTTAATAAATTAATCTATTCTCCATTTCCATATTCCTGATAATATTTTACATAACTACTTATATAAATATTAAGGGATTAAAAAGGAAATTTTATATCTATTATTTAGTTCATTAAATTGTTTTCAAAATGGAATATTTTTATGGTTAGATTGTTTATACGTAAGTATTTACTATGGTTTATTTATCATCCATGTATGTGCTTCCAAAATATACTTTCATAAAAGATTTTAATCTTATTCTAGTGATTTTTAATGTCATTTTTACCCATTTTGTCTTTTTAATAAATTATTGGAATGGAATTTATCATTTATTTTCAAAATTAGGTACCTTTTGACTTTTCTGACAAATGTATGAAATAATGTATTATTTTAACTTTTATAACATGAAGAAATCATTACAATTTCATAAACCCCTTATTTCAATGATGAATATCGTAAAAGTGTTCTTAATTATCTTAAAAGAAATTCTTTTCTTTTAAAACGGTGTGGTGTGTTAATAAAAGAGAATTTTTTCCAAGAAGAAAGTAAATTTTCCTCAGGATTCAATTTCATGTGTTTTATCAACATAATCTTGTATCTAAAATGACATTACTTATTAATATCCCAATTATTCTTTTTTATTATGTTTATACTATCTATGAAGTCCCTTTATTTACCAAAGATTATGTTATGAAGGAATGATGGTTGAGGAACCCATTTTATTCCTTGGGTTATCCTATGTTGAAATTATTACGAGCTTGTATCTTTTTATACATTATATTATATTATTATATGTTGATGATACCCATTTATTTTCATGGGATATGATATTATTGTTTGTGATTTTGGAGAACATGTATGTTTTATTTCATTATGATATGGTTGTGACCTATATTTCCCTCTAATTCATTGGGTAATGATTTATATCTCATGAGATAGACTATGATGGTATTGGGGGTGAACCATGATTACCAAGATGTTAGGGGGAGTGACCTCATTCTACTAAGATAGTCATGGGAGTTAATGATGACTACCAAGATCATATGGGGAGTGAACCCATTCTATTAATATGCTTTTGGCAGCAATATCATGGATACTATGGAAATCATATTATATGCTTATGTGTCTTCCATAATTCCATGTTTTATTCCAATATTATGCTTTCATGTCCTATGTTCATTGTTTCCTTATGATTCATGTTTGATGAACTGACAAGCATTATGACATGGTTTAATTTTATGATCATTGATATACATGCCATGATATTTTAATATTATGATAATGTTCCTATACCCATATCGTCATATTTATATTTACTTGTTTCCATTGTTTACCGATACTGAGAATCAGAGATAACCCATTTTATGATTCCATTCCATAAGATTTGAATAATGGTGTTATGTAATATGTTTCCAAAATGGGGTTTTAGTTATGAAGGAAAAATCATTGGACAATTTCGATGTTTTATGAACTCGTTGTTTATATTTCCCAATTTCCAAAGACACTACACAAATTTTTTATTTTGCGGTTTGTTTTGTTTTTTGATTTTTTATATATTACGCAAAAGTAATGTAATGTTCATCTACACCATGATTGCAATATTTTCAGTATGTATTATAGATAATTATAGATAACTATTGGAATCTAGGATTCAAAAACATTAATGAGATCCATAGAGATATTTATAATGATATGTTAGGGGTTCCCATAAGTATAAATCTAAGCATAACCATATAAGTTATTAATGATCATGGATTTACATGTATTAAATCAGAGGTGTCATGGATTCAAAAAAATAGGTTTCATGATTTTATGTATCGTCTGAGTAATTTTCCATGATTATGTGTTCCCTTGTTATGATAAAAGTTTCTTACTCTATGAATTTAGATTAATTCAATGGATGTAACCAATTGGAAGCACGTTAATGGTAATTTTGATAAAAATTGAAATGAATTTACTTTAGAGACACTGAATGATATGGTAGTTGGAATGAAAAATGTAATTTTTTTGATCACCCATATTTCTCAAGCTATGTGTCATAATGGACATTGAAATGATAAACAGAGAGAAAATATTCTATTGAGTCTGTCATTAGGAAATGTGCACCATATTTTAGTGGGGATTATAGTCCACTAGTTTTTGAACAATGGATCAATACCATAGAAAAGATCTTCACTATTCTCAAGTGTTCAGAACATGGGAATGTGATTTTGGCTGTTTATTGGTTTGAATGTTCAGTATACCAATGGTGAACTCTTGTCAAAGTAATGGGGTGAGAAAATGAAATTGAATCCATCAATTAGGATGGGTTAAAGAACATATTTTTCAATAAGTACATTACTCGTATTCAATGTATGAAAATGGGAATGTAGTTTCTCTAGTTAAAGGAACTGGATGATTAATCTGTTGGTACCTATGAAGAAAATTTCATAAGAATTGTGAGGTATGAATATTGAATTGCCACTTATCCTGAAAGTAACGTTGATAGGTTCTTTAGTGGATTAAAGTCATGTCTCTGATGGGAATTATCCATATGAGACATTAGTAGCTATTAAAAGATTTTGTGTTGTGCAATCAAGGGTTAAATGAATTTCTGAGTCATGTACTAATCACTTGGTTTTGTAAAGAAGTTGAAGATGATGTTTATGGTGAAATATGAAAACCATGATGAGAAAAATAGTATCCTTATGTTATTCTCAATGTGTGGAAAAAATCATGGATGGAAGTTTTATTAGGGGCACAATAAATTTTTATGTTTGGAAAAGTAAGTTTATTAGGCGTTTGAGTGCTGATGTGTTGGGATGAATTTAGCTAAAAATGAGAATAGAGAGAAATATGTACACAGTTCAACTCCCCTACATTAGTGCAACAAGTGTAATAAGAATGGTAATTGTTATTGCCTATGTCCTAATCGATGGGTTATCGATGATGATAGTTGTCAAAAAACTCATAGGGATAATGGAAAAGGAAAATCTCAGGTGATCACTATCAATGATGTGGAATACGACAACAATGTTATGAAATTATTGAGTGTTTATTCAAGAATAATGTTGTGGTTGTGCATTTATGGAATTATAAAATAATGAAACATAGTTTCATCTACAAAATGTAGTTTTTTACTTAATGATTTGGGAGAATATTTTGAATAATACTGGTAAAAAATAAAATTGATTGAGGTAATATGATGATATTTTGGGAAAACTCGTGATTAAGGGAAGGATAACCCTTAATATGAGCATAATGTTGATATAATGATATTTGGATAAAAACATGTTAGATATTAATACCTAAAATAGATATAGAACTTACCTTATAGCTGATTAATTATTTATTTTCATGTGTGTTATGCTATCATGGATAAATCATACAAATTTTTAGACTTAATAATAGTGAAATATGCATGTTTTTAATAAGGATATAAGGTTCTTAAGGTTATTTTGATAACCCAAGAGAATATATGATGAATTTTTTAACATTTATATAATGTTACCAATAAGACATACCTTATGATTTATGATATATAATTATCAATCAGATTTAATGATTATTTTTCTACAATTTTGGATTTACAGTTTTTGGAAGGATTTTAAGGTTATCCAATTATGGATAGTATAAGATAAATTTTGGATGATGTTTTTTAGATTCAATTATTATATGACTATATGTTTACATAGGAATATTCAAAAACTTTTTCTAACCTCTTTTTTCGATAAAGATAGATGGAGTGACCTATCATTCTATTTATAGATCACATGATAATCTAAAACTTTATAAATGAAAATTTCTATTTCATTTTCTTCAATAATATATGAAGGTGATACTATTCATGGCATGACTGATGGTTATATTTTACCAAAAATAAGTAAGTATATCTTCAAATTCAAATTCTTCAAAATTATGAAAATGGATTAGGATGTAAAATGTGTCTTGTTGTTATCATTTATTATGATATCTATGACATCTTTGGCGCTTCTTTAGTTATTAATTTTGTTATTGTTAAATATTGATGGATCCTCATCATTCTCTTGATTAGTGAAATTTATCAATCCCTATGATAATTTAGTCTTTTCCACCATGTTGAATCTGTACATATGTTCTCCTATGTAGATTCCTTATAATTATTTACTTTGGGAAATTGTTATTTTTCCAACAATTCCTTTTTAAAAGGATTTTTTAGTGTTCATTTTTAGGATGTGGGTTTATATAAAAGAAACATTAAAGTAGTAAAACATTGAATACCTAGATGAATTTTATAGGATAAATTAATTTTATGGGGATAGAATGTAACACCCCAATATTTGTTAAATTATATTTTTCAAATTATATTAACTTTTTCATATATCACATTTCTTATAAGGTTGAAAATAGTATATTTTATATTAAATCACTATATTTGGATAAAATTCACTATAAAAACATAAATTTTAGCTTTTTATTAATGGAACACTAAGGTTATCTTTTGTTACATGCAACAAAGGCTTTCCTTGATAGCTTGCGTAACATGCATGCCAGAGGCTTAGTGAACAATAACAAATTATAATAATATGATGTATCCTAGTCATTAAATTATATTTTATGAATATTATTAACTTACATATATTAATATATTTTTTACAGAAATATAAAATTAATTTAATAGGTAAAATTATTTTGAAATGAATATCATCACCAATTGAATATATATGGTGCATTTTCATAATTAACTATTATTTTACTCAAAACTTGTTTTAATTATAATAAATTAAATTAATTAAAATTATTAAGAAATTTTTATTAAATATATATGTTATATATACATGTAAATATTTTTGATATCTTTCAAACAGTTTTTAGTGGCATAAGATTTAATATAACATTTTTAACACATAAAACCCAATATTTTTATTCAGGTAGTTTTACTACCTTTAAATAGAGAACCCGTTGTAGATAATATTTTGACACATTTATAGATTTAATATGTAAAAAAATTTCATTTTTTAAAATGGATAAGAAATGTTATGGTAGTATAAACGTTTGGTATTTTCTTGTGAGGTTTAATTTTTTTAATCAGTAATTAAAACTAATAGTTCTATTTCTAAACTATTTGATGATCTACTTTATATATAATTTTAAATTATTTTTTTATTTGGTATTCAAAGTTTAACTGGATAATATTATTGGGAATCAATCCAATTTTGATCATTGGAATTAATTTCACATTGAAATTAGATATAAAAACATTTCAATCTTTTGAACATTTTAATTTTAAATCCCTTTTTTAGTTTTTTCAATGGAATAAATTTTAAATCTAACTTTCCAAATTCTTTTAATTTATTGAGATAAAATGGATTCCATAATTGAAATCATAATATTGAAATTATTTTGTATGGTAAAATTCATTTCTAGGTATAAAATGTATTTCATGGTAAAAAAATTATTAACTGTTGTATATGTAAAATTTGGACAAGGATAAAAGTTAAAAGGTAAAAGCTTAATGTACTCAAAAATTGAAATATTTAATGGTTCGTTGTGGTTTTTATAAATATAAAACATCCTACCTAACAATAAATTAATTTATACATCTTTGAAATTAATTCCATGTCAATGTTGGGAGCTTTTAATACAAAATAATCAATAAATTAATCACTTGGACCCACCTCTACTAATTTATATATACCACCCCTCACCTCACCATTTAGACCCAAAAATACGTCTATCTCATAAAATATATAATCAAACCACTTCTACTCAATATCCCCATTTTAATGTGTTTTTGGCCTCAACTATTGACCAAATTTAAGTCCCTCGAGTGTCTTTCAAGGAGGGGATAATCAAGAGGTAATTTTTCCAAAATACCTCTCTTATTTAATTTTCTTTTTCAACATTACCCTCACCTTCTTCATCCATAAATGGATGAAAAATACATTATCTGTTGTATATTATATTATCAATTTTATAATGGAATATCACATATCCACATCATTTCTCATAACCACTTATTCAAGGAAAGGATACTATTGTCCTAGATATGTCGGTTAATCACCTCTATAAATAATGTTTTGTTATTTTTTCCATTACCACATTTATAGAAGGGCTTAAAAATATTTTTATGGTTAAATAATATTTAAATAATTATTTTATAAACTATATTATATTCTTGTATAGTTATATTAAGCACACCTTTATACATTCATTATTGTTTTAATCTGACAATTTTGACTGATGAAGTGCGGTCTACCACCCCCTCAAGGAGATGTTATTTGAATAGAGACAATCAGAAATGTATTAAGGGTGGTTATAATAAATATATATGATATATATGATATAATAAATCAACTATTATAAATAAAAAAATACACAAAAATATATTTCTTTTACCTTATTTCATTCAACTCGATAATTAAACAGAAATAACGTTCATGAATATGTACAGATTGTCATCTCCATTAATAGTGTGTCCATTTCATTTATCGGAATATTAAATATATTTATATAGTGAATATATATGATATATAAATAATTTTTTAAATTATGGATGTATGAAAGTCATAATATATGTAATATGATCAAGAATAAAAAGTCAAAACACATATGATAAACAAAATAATTATTACAAGAAACGTTGTATTAACTGGGAATTATTAATAAATGGTTAATTGAAAGTCAAAAATTAATCATATAAGATATCAAAACTATTTTTATAAGTCTAGTATATGATAATAATATGTTTAAAACCATTATTTTTTGTTTTTAGACACGTACGAATAGTATCCAACATATGGTAAGGTAATTCTTTCCCACATATAATTTTCATAAGAGATAAGCAATGTTCACCACCTATTTATTGTGTGTGGTGTATGGACAGTCCCTATTATATTTCATATCATGAATACATATATCTTTGTGTTATTTAAATTTTAATTTTACGATATTCAGATTGTGATTTAAATGTTCAAAGTCATATGAGATGCTTTCAATGCTTATATAGTTAATCCTTTCTCCATTTAAATTTTCTTGATATTATTATTGACTACTATTTATATAAATATAATGGGATTGTAAATGAAAATTTATTTCTGTGATTTAATTCATTCAAAGGGTTTAAAAAAAGAATATTTTTATTGTTTAACGTAATTTATAACATTTCAATCTCATTAATATCCCTGATTTTTTATAAGTAAGTATTTACTGGGCTTTATTTATCATCCATGTCCATGTTTTCAAAAATTGAATTCATAAAATACATTATAATTATCCTATTGTTGTTCAATGTCAATTTTACCCCTTTTTTCCTTTTTCTAGATTATTTTAAAGGATTCCTTATTTCATTTTCCAAATGATGTAATTTTTTACTATCACGACAAAATTATGAGAAGAATGTTCTATTTGAACTTTATGACATGAAATGATTTTTACTCAATTATGACACATTATTTCGATGAAGCTTCCCTTAAATGTTTTCATATAAATCTTCAAATATATTCCAATATTTTATAATTGTGTGGTTTATTAGGAAAATAAAACACTTTTTGAGAAGAAAGAATATTTTACTAAATATTAAATTTCTAGTGTTTTACCAAAATTACATTCCATCTAAGAAGTCATTTCTTACTACTATCCCTATTTCTCCTATATTTTCATTATGTTTATGTTATTTATGAAATCCATTTATTTACTCGAGATTATGTTATGATGGAATGATGTTTGAGAAACCCATTTTATCCCTTAGGTGATGTTATGATGAAATGATAATGATCTTAAATCTATTTTCAAATATTATGATATGATTTGATGATTATAATCACTAGTTAATTTCATTGGATATGATATGATTGCTTACGATTTTTCGGAACTTGTATGTATGATTTCATTATGAGATGGGTGGGACTTATATGTCCCTATAATGTATTAGGTAATGATTTATATCTCATGAGAGAGACTAAGATGATCATGGGAGTAAACCATGACTACCAAGATGGTATAAATAGTAAACCTATCTGTTCCTCTGGTATGGGTTCTATGACTGCATGGGCGAGTACATGATGAGACTATAAGGGTTGGTGTCCTTAGAAAAAATGGATTTGTACTTTGATTACATGAATGTTCATTTATTATATATTGTCCATTGTTCTGCATTACTATAATTTAATAATGTCCTGGAATATTTGTTGCATTAATAAGGTCATAGAAGATCCCCGCTATGATGAGAACCCTGAAATTATATAACAATATTCTTAAATAATGTTCTGTGGTTGGATGAAATACTATGATAGGACACATAGTATACAGACCGTCATGTGTGAGTACTCGTAAGAAGACGAGACTCTCTCTCATGGAGTTCTCACTTGGTAATCTCCAAGATGGGAGGTTATGAGAACAGACCCGCCAGTAGTAATTCTTCATGTCTTGGTGTCATCAGATATTGTTATCTACAAGCGTGTGCAATGGTCCTTACACTGGAATACTATCATTAACTCATGTCTTGACTCACACACTTAGATTTACTGACGAAAACCATCACACAGATAGTTGGTGGGAAGTAGGGTATGTTTAGTGCATCACGAGTGACATTTTGTTAATGGATAAGTCGAGGATGGATTTTTCCCTTCCATTTATGGAAGTTGATATCTCGGCCATTTGATTGAAATAGAACTGTCGCATTAAATTCCATGGCCATGGTGTGAATGGCGAGTTTATTTCAGGTAGTCAAAGAACGAAGGATCAAGCATATAGGTTTATGACACTGCCATGAAACCTGCTTGATGAGATATTGAGACAAAGGGATTAAATTACAAATTAAGCATTAGTATGAGGTGATACGTCAATGCGGCATCAACTTCTTCCTTTTTGGTGCCTTGACCCGTTGCTAGACAGTAATCTTGGACTTTAGGCAAGCTCGTCTAATGCCAACTAGAAAGAGGCCTAGAGGGTCACACACTAAGTGTATCCAAGTATCTCAAGTTGAATAATGATTATTACCATAGGTGGTTTAATAATTATTCAAGGAATCCTAAGTTGATTCAAATGATGGAGGAAAAATAAAATAAAACAAGTACACGACGTGTATTATTAAAAGTACACGCCATGTAGTTTTATTTTGGAAAGGAAATGAATAAATCAAAACAAGATATACACGCCGTGTACATTTAATGTAAATGTCGTGTAGTTTTCAATAAAAAACAAGTACACTCTAGGTATTTATTATTACACGCCGTGTAGATTTTCCAGTACGGATTTTGAGGATATAATATCGTTTTATTAAATGATATTTATAATTTGTGTGAGTGCATGTCAAGGAATTAATTATTCGACAAGGGGGTTTTCAATAAGAGTTAATGAAATAAATGAAACATGTAACGTGTTTATTTATTGTCATAACTCTACAACCTCAAACTCGATTATAAATATCCTCACAACCCCAACTCTTTTCCAACACAAGAGAATTGTTGTGCATAACATCTCTGGAGAATTCATTCAAGGCCGAAATATCCTCTTCCTCCATGAATGCTCTCAAGACAGAGAGAGATCCTCTTCCATCGGATCAAGACAATCTAAGGCAGACAGCGCAAGCAAAGGATTCTCCACGCTAGCACCCGGATAATCCTTTGGCGACGTCCAGAGATATGAGGTACATGTGTGGATCACCGCTATAGGGAGTGTACACTTGTCTTCTACGACGCAACGATGGATCACATCGACAACGTGATCAACAACATCAAAGAAGAAAGAACACCCAAAAGGTATTTATTTATAATTAATTAAATTAATTATATTCAACCTGTAACGATCCTTTTTTGTGGTTCCGGGACAAACCATCTTCTTTATCTTTTTCTGTGATTCGATCCGTGGAGACTGGCATTTATCATCGTATTGATCCTGGATTGATTGTTGCTAATGACAAAAATCCAAGTGGGCACATCCACCCACGCACTTCCACTGCACCTAGAACCTTCAAATGGTATCAGAGGGAGGTTTCAACGTTGATTATAGTTATTTAATTTTAGTTGATAATTTATGCATTTATATTTGATTCAATTCAAAATATATCATTATATTAATCTGAATAATCGAGATCTATTCTTCCTCCTTCGTTTCTCGATTCATATCATAGAAACGATATTTTAATTTTAATTTTGATTAAAATAAAAATGAGGAACTCATCCGGAGGAGCCGCTCTTTCTGTCTGCACAACATGGGATTACACGTCGTGTACTTAAAACTACACGCCGTGTACTTAGGTTCAACGAACTGGCACTGGTCTTTCAAACCACACCGTGTGAATTGATTATGCCTATGTTTTAATCACGCCGTGTTGACCAGAACTGAACATCACATGGAAACCAGAATATAAAACGTGTATGTTGGAGCAACACGCTGTGTAGTCCGTTCCGGCCCAGGTGAAACCGTGTACAAAGATATGCCGCGTACCACGTACACAGGATCACTAGGCCGATTACCGCGTAACAAGGAAGTACACGCCGTGTATTATTCATATACACTCCATGTACTCAAAAAATTCCAAAGTAGAGAAAACACGCCATAGCCTCGGTGTGTACTTTTGATAAAGGGTGAAAAGAAAAATACACGTCGTGTAATTATAAACTACACACCGTGTACTTTCCAGAAGTGGAATTTCACAAGTTTTCCTCCACTTTTCAAAGAACCGTACAAGGAATATGGATGACAACAATCGCAAGGAAATTTAAAAAGAAATTTAAGATAAAGAATTGATTAATTATAAGATCATAATTAATTGAATTCGAGCACGTCATATCATAAATAAAAGAACAATTAAAAGAATTTGAATTCTAAATATGCGTAAATGTTGTTGCATACTATGGATGATCATGAGCTAGACTAAATACCCTTTGTATGTGTATGGTTTCATTTAAATTTATTTAATTTAACTTTTTTGGCCTGTGAGCATTCTTCCAATAAAATGTAGGGCATGTGTTCCCATGGTTTCTTTAATGTAAACCCATGTAATGGAGGATCTCCCAAGCCAGAGGAGATGGTTCAAATCCCGAAGCCGAGGTGAAACCGACGCAAGAAGATACAAATGTGGACAGGTGGGAGCTGCAAAACACAAACCAACAGGTTCAAGGTGTTTTCCCTAGGTCAGGGTTAGCTTATCAAAACCTCTAGAGAAGCTAAACAATAGAAGCTCGTGATCATGCCATCTTATTTTATTTCTGTCTGATTTCATGGTTTATTTATTATGTATGTTTTTTTGCGATCACATAATTAATAAAATGAATAAGCATGCAAAGATGGAATAAAATAAAGACTGGACTATGCATAAACAATATCAGAACATGGTTAATCACTTAAGAAAGAATCACTTAATATTAACAGGCATGTGATAATGCGAAACTACGCATAAAGGAACAAAATCCATCAATACCATATTAAGTCGGACCAAGCCTTCCGTTACCTGATTAAGGGCAAGACACAATAAAACTATGTGTTTGACCAACCCTTGTTGGGACACTTACTTTTATAAAGGAAGCCATTATGAATGATTTTGGATTGACATAACCATATTACATCAAGATAAGTATCCCTTGCGAGACTTGGTGTAATATTGGAGGCATGAGTTGAGGAAATCCATGTCAGGATTTCAGGATTGGGGAGTCCACTCAACAGATCAAGGAACTATAAGCTCATAGTTGGCAAAGACCAGCCTACCTAAATACCATCAAATAGCTTGACCAACCCTTCATGGGGTTATGCGAACGGAAATATGGATCCTTGACACTAGAATGTCAAAGAAACTGGACATTCTGAGTTCAATGGTGAGGGCCATTGGGACTTGATAAAATAGTGGGAGAATTAATTAATTCATTCATTATTTCTCATAAATTGTAATCAAGAAAGTACTAATAAATCTGATCTTTTTAAATTGTAGAATCAAGATGACAAACTCATCAACCACATTTTCTCTACGATCAATACTGGATAAAGACAATATCCTCACCGGAAATAACTTTCAGGAATGGTTTAGGTGCCTTCGGGTTATCCTACACCATGAACTAATGTTTAACATGTTGGAGTCCTCACTTCCTGATTCTCCTTCCCCATGGGTGAGTGATGAAGATTTCCTGGTCTATGATCAACATTTGAACGATACTCTCGAATTTCAATGTTTGATGCTATCATCGATATCTAGTGATCTCATGAAGTCTTATGAAGACATGGATGCCTATAGCATGCTCGAGCACCTCCGTGGTCTATACCAGGAGAGATCAAGACAAGAAAGGTTTGAGATCTCCAAGGCTCTATTTTAGAGCAAGCTTGGAGAGGGTGCCCCAGCCGGGCCTCATGTAGTCAAGCTCATTGGCTACACTGAGCCCTTGGAGGTTCTAGGGTTTAAACTCCCCGATGAACTGGGTACCTACCTCATTCTTGCATCACTCCCCCAGAGCTTCTCAAACTTTGTTGGGATCTTAATTATAATGAAGATTGAGAAGTCTCTATCTAATCTTCTCATCCTCATTCGCCAAGTGGACACTGACATGAAGCGTGAAAATCCTTCTGTCCTCATGATGAATAATAGTAAATGGAGGGCGAAGAGAATTAAGCCCACAACCTCTTCAAGGACTTCCAAGAAAAATCAAAGGGGAGGAAAAGGAACAGGATGCTGTTTGTTTTTCATGTGGCAAGAAGGGCCACTAAAAGAAAAATTGCACCCAGCCATGGAAGTAAGGGGAAGCTTCAGGTGCATTTGTTATCGAATGAAATCTATCTATTTCTATAAATTGTGTATTAGATACTGCTTCTAGTGCTCACATATGTATCCAAATACATGAAAAAACTAGATTCAGGAAGATTGATCGAGGGGAGGTTGATCTACGAGTAGCCAACAGAGCCAGACTTTCTGTTGTAACTGTCGGGGACTACCACCTCACTTTGCCTACGGTGATGGTCTTGGTTTTAAAAGGATGTTATTATGTACCCTCTCTATCCAAAAACATTATTTCAGTATACATATTACATACTAATGGATTCATCTTCATGTTTGGAAGTGGATGTTGCAATATTTATAAAGATAGCATTTGTTTTGGTAGGGCACACTTATATAATGGCCTTTATGTGTTAGACTACACAAACCAAGTAATTGCAATCGATAACAAAGTTAATTCACATGAATCATACCACACCAAACTTTGGAATCACCGGCTAGGTCATGTAAATGAGAAAAATTTGACAAAATTACATCAAGATGGGTATTTAGATTATTTCGAACTAAAACCACATGGTGTATGTCATGCATGTATACAAGGAAAAATGACCAAAGCCCCATTTTGTGGGAAAGGTGAAAAGCTAAATAGCTTCTAGAATTAGTTCACACAGATTTGTGTGGACCATTTCTAGTTTAAGTAAGGGGTGGGTTCTCATACTTCATAACTTTTACAGATGATTTTAGTAGATATGGATATATCTATTTAATGAGGTCTAAGTCAGATTCTATTGATCTGTTCTAAGAATAAAAGAATGAAGTTGACAACCAGCTTGGTAAGAAGATTAAGAAACTACGCTCAGACAGAGGAGGAGAATATCTTAATCAGGACTTCATTGATTTCATACAGGAGTTTGGGATTCTATCTCAACTCACTCCTCCTTACACACCGCAGTGGAACAGTGTAAGTGAAAGAAGGAACCACACCCTGTTGGACATGGTGAGATCAATGATGAGTCATGCGCGTCTTCTATGATCCTTTTGAGGATATCCATTATAAACAGCAGTGCACATACTAATCCAAGTACCAACTAAATCGATAAATGGTATTCCATATGAGTGTACGAAAAGCCATGTTATAGAATTTACATGTGTGGGGTAGCGAAGCATTTGTTATGGCCTCTTCAGGTAAAAAACTTTCACCCTAAGGCACAAAGTGTATCTTTATAGGATATCCCTAGGAAACAAGGGGATATTACCTATACAACCCCTCAGATAAAAAGGTTATAGTGGAAAGACACACCATATTCCTTGAGAAGGAGAACATCTCTAAAAGAGATAGTGGGAGCGAGATAGACTTCAATGAAGTCGAGGCTCAAGATACGCAGGAGTTGGTACAAGAACAGATTCCACAAAGCCCCGTGGAAGAACAATATGTTCCAGAGACACAAGAACAGCGTAGGAGAATGAGAGAGGTGAGAGAACCAGAATGATATGGTTTTCTTGTCACCGAGGATGGTGACTCATTATTGGTTGACAATGATGATCCTCTTACCTACAAGGAATCAGTTGAAGGCACATATGTTTCCAAGTGGCAGGAAGCCATGAATTCTGAAATGGATTCCATGTACAAAAACCAAGTCTAGATTTTGGTAGATCCTCCAGTTGATGTAATGACTATTGGTGATAAATGGGTATTCAAGAAGAAACTGGACATGGAAGGGCAATTCAGCACCTACAAGGCACGACTGGTTGCAAAAGGTTTTAGACAACGTCAAGGAATTGACTATGGTGAAACCTTTTAACCGATTGCGATGCTGAAATCCATTAGAATCCTATTGGCCATTACTTCTTACCATGACTATGCAATTTGGAAAATGGATGTCAAAAAAACTTTCCTTAACGGGAACCTCCAAGAAGATGTCTACATGACACAACCTGAAAGGTTTGTGACTCCAATGGATGCCAACAAGGTATGCAATTTTCAAAAATCCATTTATGGATTAATGAAAGCATCAAGATCATGGAATATTCATTTTAATGAAGCTGTAACGGAATATGGCTTTGTTAAGAACAAATGTGAGCCTTGTGTCTACAAGAGGTTTAGTGGGAGTGCAGTCGTTTTCTTAATAATATATGTTGATGACATATTACTAATTGGAAACAAAGTACCTGTCATACAGTCAGTTAAGGCATGATTGCATAAATGCTTCTCAATTAAAGACTTGGGCGAGGAAGCATATATTCTTGGGATCAAGATCCATCGTGATACATCCAAGAGAATGATGGGCCTGAGTCAAAGTAAATACATTTACAAGAAACTGAAGAGATTAAGTATGGAACAACCCAAGAGGGGATTGTTGACAGTGTCACATGACATTCATCATTACAATAAAATGTGTCCTCAGTCACATGAGGAAAGAAAGATAATGGAAAGGTTCCCTTACGCATCCGCGATTGGGTCAGTCATGTATGATATGCTATGTACAAGGCTATATGTTGCTTACGCATTAAGTGCGGTAGGCAGATATCAAGATGATCCAGGAGACCGCCATTGGATGGAAGTCATTACTATCCTTACGTATCTGAGGTGTACTATGGATATGTTTCTGGTTTATGGAGGAGATGAGGAACTAGTCATCAGAGGACATGTAAATGCTAGTTTCCAGACTGATCAAGATGACATGAGGTCGCAGACTGGATACATCTTCAATTTGAATGGAGGTGCAGTGAGCTGGAAGAGCTCAAAACAAAGTGTGGTTGCAGATTCTGTAGTGGAGTCCGAATATATCACAGCTTCTGAGGCAGCTAAAGAAGCAGTATGGATGCGATGCTTCGTCCAAGAGCTCGATGTTGTACTGAGTAGTAAAGATCCTATCACACTCTATTGTGATAATACTGCAGCGGTGGCACTTTTAAAAGATCCAAGGTCATATCAGCAGACAAAGCACATACTTCAGAAGTATCATCTCTTGAGGGATTTTTCTCTGAGAGATGACGTTGTAGTGAGTAGTATTTCCACGGAAGACAACATGGAAGACCCATTGACTAAAGCCTTGACTCGGCAGAAACATGATATTCATGTGAGGTCTAGAGGACTAAAAGTCGTAGGTCGTTGGATCTAGTCCATGTGGGAGTTTTTAAGGGTTGGTGTCCTCAGAACCAACTATTTTGTAATTTGATTACATGAAGGTTCACTTATTATATATTGTTCATTGTTCTGCATGACTATAATATATTAATGTCCTGTAATATTTGTTGCATTAATAAGGTCATAGAAGATCCCCACTAGGATGAGAACTATGAAATGCTATAACAATATTCTTAAATAAAGTTCTGCGGTTGTATGACATACTATGATAGGACACATAGTATACAAACCGTCATGTGCGAGTACTCGTAAGAAGACGAGACTCTCTCTCATGGAGTTCACACTTTGTAATCTCCAATATGGGAGATTATGAGAACAGACCCGCCAGTAGTAATTCCGCATGACTTGGTGTCATCGGATATTTCTATCTACGAGCATGTTCAATGGTCCTTATAATGGAATATTATCATTAACTCATGTCATGAATCTCGCACTTAGATTTACTGATGAAAATCGTCATGCAGACAGTTGGCGGGATGTAGGGTACGTTGGGTGAGTCACGAGTGACATTTTGTTAATGGAAAAGTCGAGAAAGGATTTGTCCATTCCATTAATGGAAGTTGATATCTTGGCCCTTTGAATGAAATAGAACTGTCGCATTAAATTCAATGGACATGGTGTGAATGACGAGTTTATTTCAGGTAGTCAAAGAATGATGGATCAAGCATATAGGTTTATGACACTGCCCTGAAAACTGCTTGATGAGATATTGAGACAAAGGGATTAAATTACACATTAAGCGTTCGTATGAGGTGATACGTCAATGCGGCGTCAACTTCTTTCTCTTGGGTTCCTTGACCCATTTCTAGACTGTAATCATGGACTTTAGGCAAGCCCACCTAATGCCAATGAGAAAGAGGCCTAAAGGGTCACACACTAAGTGTATCCAAGTATCTCAAGATGAATAAAGATTATTCCCGTACGTGTTTTAATAATTATTCAAGGATGCCTAAGTTGTTTTAAATGGTGGAGGAAAAATAAAATAAAACAAGTACATGCCATGTATTATTAAATGTACACACCGTGTAGTTTTATTTTGGAAAGGAAATGAATAAATGAAAACAAGATATACACGCCATGTACATTTAATGTACATGCCGTGTAGTTTTCAATGAAAAACAAGTACCCGCCGTATATTTATTATTACATGCCGTGTAGTTTTTCCAATCAGGATTTTGAGGATATAATATCGTTTTAAAAATGATATTTATAATCAGCATGAGCGCATGTCAAGGAATTAATTATTCGACATGGGGGTTTTCAATAAGAGTTAATGAAATAAATGAAACGTGTAATGCGTTTATTTATTGTCATAACTCTACAACCTCAAACTCGATTTTAAATATCCTCACAACCACAAATCTTTTCCTACAAAAGAGAATTGTTGTGCACAACAACTCTGGAGAAATATTTCAAGGCCGAAAGAACCTCTTCCTCCAAGAATTCTCTCAAGACTGAGAGAGATCCTCTTCCATTAGATCAAGACAATCTATGGCGGACAACGCAAGCAAAGTCTTCTCCACGCTAGCACCTGGAGAATCCTTTGGCGACATCCATAGATATGAGGTACACGTGTGGATCACCGCTAGAGAGAATCTACACTTGGCTTCTGCGACGCAATGACGGATCACATCGACAACGTGAACAAGAACATTAATGAAGAAAGAACACCCAAAAGGTATTTCTTTATAATTAAATAAATTAATTATAATAAACCCGTAACAATCCTTATTTGTGGTTCTGGGAAAAACCATATTCTTTGTCTTCTTCTGTGATTCGATCCGTGGAGACTGGCATTTATCATCGTATTGATCCCAGATTGATCATTTCTAATGACAAAAAGGCAAGTGGGCACATCCACCCACCCGCTTCAGCTGCACCCGGAACCTTCAGAGACTTGTGAGAGGGATGCCGATGTACGAGCACAATGGCCGGAACTATTTGGGGTTTCTTCTTCTACACTATGCTAGGGAAATTTTGGGTTGAATTTCATTAAGTGGGGTTATTTGTAAGAAGTCAAACCTTATTTTCTAGTAATTTTACCCTTTTCTGGTCATTTTTGAGAGAAAGTGGAATTTCTAGAATTTTCTGATGTACATGCTGTGTAATTTATGAGTACATGCCGTGTATTGCATTGCCACAGGAGGCCATGTGTGGTCCATGTAATTTCCACACACACGATCATGTGGGGTGACCCGGAGTCCGCCTAAAGCGGAATACAGAAAAGGATGGTACAAACCATGTACTTCAAAATTTTACGTTGTGTACTTTATTTTTTATCCATTAAACGTACCAGGGTCGTGTCTAACTGGCAGAAAGCTCTCCTTCTATGTCTTGTTGGACCGAGAGTGTTGTATGACCATGGATCTTAGAAGAAACCCCAAGCGAGCATCCGCCCTCCGAATCAAACACTGTGGATTCCATTGGAATCACATTAGTGAGTTCTATTTTCTTTTAGGGAACCATCTTCTGATTTCTCTTCTCTCGTAAGATATCATGGGTTGAACATTTTATATGTTTTTGAATATATTTTTAATTCTAAGGAGATTCAAGCCTTGAGTTTCGCGTATAGATATCTACCAACACCGAGGTAGGTGGTTTGTGCCTTTCCATTGAATGTCTTTGTGTTATATGTGCAATTTTGGCCAATACCCTTAATCGGGGTATTGTACATTTACTGTTTTACACCAGTTAATTTCCTTCCATGATTGTATGATTGAGTAGAGGTTATTTGGATATGAATAGGGTTGATTTCTAGGTTTTGGATATGGTTTCCCATGCATGTTCTGTTAATAACCATTTGGTCTTGCATAGCCTTTTTGTCTACCTTGCTGGTTTTCCCATACCTATTGTTGTATTGTGGAGTGTTTGTTTTCTGACATGCTTGATATGTTGTAGACCGGTTATCCAAGTAGTTCTGGAGTTTTACTTTGGCCGTATTGGATTACTATGCTCATTGACATACACAGGGCTGTGAGTACATGGTGTAGTAGACTATAAGGGGAAATGATTGAGTGATCTTCCTCAAAGAGTATTTCAGCACTTTAGTCTATAAGGGGAATTGACCGAATGAGCTTCCTCAAAGAATCTTTTTGAGTCATTTTAGACTATAAAAAGAATCGACCGAGTGAGCATCTGCAGAGAGTCTTAGAACCATTTTAGACTATAAGTGGAATTGACCGAGTGAGCTTCCTCAGAGAGTCTTTGACCACTTGGGGATATAAGGGTAATTGACAGTGTGAGTTTCCTCATAGAGTCTGTGACTAACTTAGACTATAAGGGTAATTGACCATGTGAGCTTCCTCATAGAGTCTTGAATCACTTTTTACTATAGGGGGAATTGACTCTGAGTGCTTACTAAGAGAGTATTTATATATTCTTAAGACTGAACCAGAGGGGATAGGCTACATGTAATTCCCAAAGCGTTACCTTTCTTGATTATCTATTTATTTGATATGTGGAACTGTTTATTGCCGAGTACATTCTTGTTTACTGCGTCTTTTCTTATTACCTACCATATATATTCACTGACTATCAGGAACAGATCTTTGGTTGGTTGTCTACATGGATTCAGTCTCACACCCTATTTGGGTTATACTTTTGGGCCAAAAAAAATTATATTGTTGCAGGTATAGATAAGGGAAAGCATCCTTCTACATCATGTTCTTGATTGACTGTGGAGTTGGAGAGCATGGGACCAAGCTATGGCTTGCGATGCTGAGTAATTTTTATCTAGAATTCTTTTGTATTTGGTTTAGTACTATTTTATTCCAGCTTCATGATTTGTTTGGATGCTTTCCTAGACTTATGCATCGTGCATCATTCATATATATATATCTGTGTGTGTGTGCTCCAGTTTATTATTTTCTAGTCATCAGCTACTTCCTTTAGTATGGATTATTATTGCTTCCTATATTAATATTGTTTTTCTTCTGCTGTGTTACTCAGCCAATGAAGGAATAGTTTCCCCACTATCACACCCAGGGCCCTCTCTATTAGTGGGTAGCCTCTGGTGTTCGGGTGAATTCACTTTTGGCCATGTCACCAACCAGGTATGGGGATCCTCCAGGTGGCTTCCAGAACTGGGATGTTACAAAGTTTTATCAGAGGAATTCTTTTCTCCTAACTTACTGTTTGTAGCCTTAACCAGGGATATGAAGGATTAGGTACTCGGTAATAAGCTATGCCCAGGAGTATCTAACCCGTGTACATGGAAAATCCAATTTACTGTGTATATTTCATGTTTTTTGGGTTTTCAATTTTATGGTTGATTTTATTTTCAAATTTGGGTGACTCACATGTTTTTTACTATTACTGCCAATGTTATTGAGGATCTATATCTATCACAATCCGATGAGACAAGGGTATTACATATTTTGAATCATATAGGCACATGCTAGAAAATCACATTTCATGCATTAATTCCATGCCATTTAGGGTGCATTAGCGATTTCATATTGTCATGTTAGATGTTGTGCTAGATATGCATTTTGTTGTGATAGATGCAGTGATAGAATACATGTTTTATGGTTGATCATGGATTGTGTTAGGATTTTCATGACTGAACACCTAATTTTGGTTCCTGAGGTGTTATGGGCCCTCATGGATTGGAATTTGGTAGATCATTACCTTGTTTAAGCGTGTTATAACATGTATAATATCCCAAGCATTGATTATCAGGGAGTATGGTCCCTCATAGATTGGAATTTGGCACTTAAGGGACTGTTTTAGTGTTCTTATGGGCACCAAAGTAGATTCTGAGGCTTACTGCCTAGAAAACCCTAGAATACATGTCGCGTATTTTTGACTACATGCCATGTGTTCTTCTGTACGAGAAGAAATTGTTTTACGTAAGTACATGTCGTGTACCGTATATACAAACTGTGTAGTCTGTAACTGTGTCATAGGTCGTGTGGGCAGAGACATGAGATACACAGCTGGAAACTAAGGCTTTACCAACAGTTTCAAACCGTTGGTAAAGTCTACAAAACTATTGGTATACTATAGACCAACATTTTGGAAAACCATCAGAAAGTAAGCTGTAAGGACAGCCCATTACCAATAGTTTTAGTACTACCATTGTGAATGTCATTGTAATCCTAGTGTTTCCCAACAGTTTAAATAACTATTGGTATATAGGAGTATCCCCAACAGTTTGAAAACTGTAGGCAATATTGGCGTTGTAATCCTAGTTTCCCAGTGGTTTAAATAACCATTGGTATATAGGAGTATTCTATCATTTTTATGTTTTACCAATGGTTTACTAAAACTGTGGTAAAAATATGTACCACACTATACCAACAGTTTTAGTAAACCGTTGGTATAGTGTAATATCAAAATTTTGCAGACCAGCCACCTAAAATCTCCTCCACTCAACAATAGACTCTTAAGACAAACCAAACCACTGCACACTCAACTACATACACCTACATACACTCTTAATAGAAACAAACACTTTCTATTGCACACAAAAGAACAAAAAAACAGGATACTCTTATAACCATGGAATGTACCACAATTAAAATCATGTATATGAACCCAATTACCCTATGCAACACAGAATTAATAATTGAATTCTTTGTTGAATACGTGATCAATAAATTATGTAACGAATTATGATATATGAATCAATAACACATACAAAATGAATTATGTTTCATATAGAATTCCTAATACGTTTGGACGGTTTTCCGTATACCAGTTGTTTTTACATAAATTGATGTCCATTTTAAACAAATGAAATACACATGGAGTGAAACAGACCACACCATGCCCTAGATTGAGGATGGGTTGACTCGTATATGTCATAGATGAATGATGAATTGTTTTTATAAATTATAAATAGAATCTGGATGTGTTTGTTCAATTTTCCGTATGCCAGTTGTTGTTTTAACATAAAGTGGTTTCATTTCAAAAATGGTGAGATACATTTGGTGGTGTTGGCCACACCGTGCTTTGGATTGAGGTGAGGTTGACTTTTACATGTCACATACGACTGATGGATCATTGTGATAATTTATCAACACAATTTGAATCTGTTTGGTAGCTTTTCTATATGCCAGTTGTTGTTACTTAAAATGATGTCCATTTTAAACAAAAGAGAGAAAGTTAGAGTGATATCGACCACACCATGCCTTGTATTAAGGTAGGGTTGACTCGTACACATCAAATATAACCCAATGATCGTTTTCATAAAGTTTCAATAGAATCTCAATGCGTTTGGGTTGTTTTCTGTGTGTCAGTTGTTGTTTTCACTTAATTTGTTGTCCATTTTCAACAAAAGATAGAAACTTTGAGTGGTTGCGGCCACACCACACCTCAAATTGAGGAGGGGATGACTCATAAACGTCACATATGACCCATGGATCATTCTCTTATATTTTCCAAATAATCAAAATGCATTTGGTCTTTTTTCCGTATGTCATTTGTTGTTTTCACATAAAATGATGTTCATTTTAAACAAAAAGAGACACATTGAGTGGTTCGGGCCACACCGCGCTTCTGATTGAGATGAGTTTGACTCATACACATCACATAAGACCCATGGATCATTGTCCTAATGTTTCAATAGATTCTAAATGCATTTGGTTGCTTTTTCATATGTCAGTTGTTGTTTTCACTTAAAATGATGTCCATTTTAAACAGAAGACATACACATTGATTGATACCGGCCACACCGTGCCCAAAATTGATCCAGGGTTGACTCTTACATGTCAAGACTGACTAAAGAATCTTTTTCATAAGTATCAACAGAATATGAATGTGTTTTGTTGGTTTCCTGTATGCCAGTTGTTGTTTTCACTTAAAATGTTTTCCATTTCTAATAAATTTGAGACAGTTTGAGTGGTGTCGGCCACACCATGCCTCAGATTGAGGAGGGGTTGACTCAGAAACATCCCATATGTCCCATGGTTTTTTTTCTAAAGTATCAACACAATCCGAATATGTTTGGTCGGTTTTCCGTATGCCAGTTTTTTTACTTAAAATGATGTCCATTTTAAACAAAAGAGAGACAGTTTGTGTGATACCAGCCATACCACGCCTCGGATTGAGGCAGGGTTGACTCGTTCACGTCACATATGACCCATGGATCATTTTCCTAATGTTTCAACATAATCTGAATGCATTTGGTTGGGTTTCCGTATGTCAGTTGTTGTTTTCAATTAAAATGATGTCCATTTTAAACAAAAGAGAAACACTTTGAGTGGTGTAGGCCATAACGCGACTTGTATTGAGACGGGTTTGACTCTTACACATCAAATATGACCCATGGATCATTGTCATAAATTTTCAATAGAATTCGAATGCATTTGGTCAGTTTTCTGTATGTCAATTATTGTTTTCACTTAAAATGGTGTTCATTTTAAATAAAAGAGAGACACTTTGAGTTGTTCCGGCCACACCGCGCTTCATATTGAGGTGGGTTTGACTCGTACACATCACATATGACCCATTGATCGTTTTCCTAACATTTAAATAGAATCTGAATGATTTTGGTCGGTTTTTCGTATGTTAGTTTCTCTTTTAACTTAAAATGATGTCCATTTTAAACAAAAGACATACACATGAAGTGATAATGGCCACACCGTGCCCCAGATTGAGATGAGGTTGACTAGTACATGTAAAAAATTACCCATGGATCATTTTCCTAAAGTATCAACACAATCCGAATGTGTTTGGTTTGTTTTCTATATGCCAGTAGTAGTTTTCACTTAAAATCGTGTCCATTTATAATAAAAGTGTGACAGTTTGAGTGGTGTCGGCCACACTGTCCCTCAGATTGAGTCAAGGCTAACTCTTAAATGTCACATATGTACCATGGATCGTTTTCCTAAAGTTTCAATAGAATCCTAATTCTTTTGGTCATTTTTCCGCGTGTTAGTTGTTGTATTCACTTAAAATGATGTCCTTTTGAAACAAAAGAGAGACAATTTGAGTGGTGTAGGACACATCGCACCTCATTTTGTGGTTGGGATGACTCTTACATGTCACAAATTACACATGTATTGTTTTACTAAAGTATCAACACAATATGAATGAATTTGGTTAGTTTTTCGTATGCCAGATGTTTTTACTTAAAAGAGTATCCATTTTAAACAAAAGAAAGAAAGGGTGGACCCATACACATTGACCAGATTGAGGTAGGGTTGACCCATACACGTCAGAAATGACCCATGGATCATTTTCCTAATGTATTAACACAATACAAAGGCACTTGGTTGTTTTTTCATATGCCCATGGTTGTTTTCACTTAAAATCATGTCCATTTCAAATAAAAGTGAGACTATATGAGTGGTGATGGCCACCCCGACCCACAGATTGAGTTGGGGTTGAATTTTATACATCTCATATGACCCATGGATCTTTTTCCTAAAGTTACAATATAATATGAATGCCTTTGGTTGGTATTCCATATGTTAGTTGTTGTATTTAATTAAAATGACGTCCTTCTGAAACAAAAGAGAGACACTTTGGTTGGTGTCGTCCACACTGTGCCTTATATTGAGGCGGGGGTGACTCGTACACATCAAAAATGAACCACGGATCGTTTTCCTAAAGTAAAAAAAATATGAATGCATTTGGTCGGTTTTCCTTATGCCAGTTGTTTTTACTTAAAAGCGTATCCATTTTAAACAAAAGAAAGACACTTTGAGTGGTTTCGACCACACCGTGCCTCAGATTGAGGTGGGGTTAAATCGTACACGTCACATATGACATATGGATCACTTTACTAAAGTATCAATAGAACACGAATTTGTTTGGTTAGTTTTCCGTATGGATGTTGTTGTTTTCACTTAAAATGATGTTCATTTAAAACAAAACAGAGACACTTTGAGCTGTGTCTTCCACACCGCACTTCGAATTGAGTCGGGGTAGACTCTTACACGTCAAAAATGACCCAAATATCGTTTTCCTAATGTTTCAAAAGAATATGAATGCGTTTGGTCAGTTTTTCGTATGTCGTTAGTTTTTTTCACTTAAAATGATGTCCATTTTAAACAAAAGACATACACTAGGAGTGATACCGGCCACACCGTTCCCCCGATTGAGGCGGGGTTGACTCGTACCAGCACAAATGATCCACGGATCATTTTCCTAAAGTATCAACCCAATCCAAATGCGTTTGCTTGGTTTTCAGTATGCCAGTTGTTGTTTTCACTTAAAATACTCTTCATTTCAAATAAAAGTCAGACAGTTTGAGTGGTGACAGCCACATTGTGCCCTAGAATGAGGTGGGGTTGACTTTAACATGTCACAAGTGACCCACAGATCATTTTCCTAAAGTATAAATAAAATATTAATGCTTTTTATTGGTCTTCTGTATGCCAGTTTATGTATTCACTTAAACTATTTCCCATTTCAAATAAAAGTAAAACACTTTGAGTGGTATCGGACACACCATGCCTTGGATTGAGGTGGGGTTGACTGGAACACATAAAAATTACGAATGGATTATTGTTCTAAAGTATCAACACAATCTGAATCTGTTTTGGTTGTTTTCCGTATGTTAGTTGTTGTTTTCATTTTAAATGTTGTCCATTTCAAATAAAAGTTAGACACTTTGAGTGGTACCGGGCACATCGTGCCTCGTTTTGAGGTGGGGGTGACTCGTACATATCACTTGGGCATTAGGACTTACGTCAAGTGCGGATTGAAGATCTAGGTGAGTCTAATCCTCTCCTTGCATCCTCTTTTCGTTTCGGGTTTTCAATCTTCTCACATCTTCTTCTGAAACTCTAAAACCCTCTTTTCTGTTAGGATTTGGGGTGAATCCTGAAGAGAGAATAGATTGGGATCTGAGGTCTAGGGAGGAGGGTTGGGGGGGGGGCTATCCGGGGGTATGTCCGTAGGGCTGTCTGGGGTTTATGGAGGAGGGTGGGGGGCTTTCTGCGGGGCTATCCTGGGTCCAGGAAGGAGGGTGGGGGGCTATCCGGGGGGCTGTCCTGGGACCAGGGTGGAGAGTGGTGGAGGGTGGTGGAGGGGGCTGTTCAGGGTCCAGGAAGGAGGGTGGGTAATATATATATAACCCTCTCAAAGTAACATATATCGAATTCTGACAGGACAGCGAACTGTTGTGGGGTGTCGTCCTGGAGCAGGGCCAAATCAAGGCATTACCACAGCGTGATCATAGCGTGACCATGGGGTGACCACGGAATGACCGTGGTGTGATAGCGGCGGGTTGGCCCGGTCCAACGACATTCACGAGGCAAAATTTTCCAATAAGGAGAGAAGGGAGCATGAGGAGGCAGGGAAACATTCTGGTCTTCACCTCAATCCCCATTAACTATGGGTGGGTAATGTATCTAAAACTCTATCTAGGTATCATACATAGGATTCTGACAGGACTGTGAACCGCTACGGGCTGTCATCCTATAGAAGGTCCAAATCACAGCGTGACTACGACATGAGTACAGGGTGACTGTGGCGTTACCACGGTGTGACCATAGCGTGACCGCCGAGTGACCATGGCGTGACCGCAACATGACCGTGCAGTGACCGCGGCGTTCCCACAGGTCACCACGGCATGACCAAGGGCAGACCGCGGCGTTACCGCAGCGTGACCACAACATGACCGCAGCGTGACCGTGGTGTGACTGTGACGTGTTGGCCCGGACCAGCGACATCCGCGGGGCAGCATCTTCCAGCCAGGAGCGAAGTGAGCAGGAGGAAGCGGGGAATCATTCCGGCCATCGCCCCCCTCCCCATTAACTATGGATGGGTAATGCATCTAAAATTCTATCTAGGTATCATAAATAGAATTCCGACAGGACTGCGAACTGACACAGGGTGTCAACCTGGAGAAGGGACAAATCACGAAATTACCACGACATGATAGTGGCATGTCTGCGGTGTGGCCGTGGCGTGACCGCGTTAGGACCACGACAAGTTAGCCCGGTCCAGCGACATCTACGGGGTATCATCCCTATTCCAGGATTACAATTAAATATAATGTAGTTTTCCTTTACATTATATAAATTGATCATATGTTATAAAAAATAGACTCTTTTTTCGAGATTGTGGTATGATAAAGAAATTTTTTATTTGTTGTTTTTAAATGTGGTACTAGGTAGTTGAAACTACTGATTGAGAGTAAAATTATGTAGGTGTATTACTTATCAATGGTATATGAATTTCCTGGAACTCAAATAATAAAACTTCAGTCACCTTGAGAATAGTAGAATTTTAGTATGTTTTAACATCTCAGAATGCAACAAAAATCTAATGGGAGAATTCATATATCTAAAAAATTAGATGTGCATCGAGGACAGGAAAACACCCCAAACAATGTTAAGTTGAAGCTTATGGTGGGGAGCACCATTATCTAACAGGTGTTAAACAATGACACCATCAGTGTTTTTAGATATATAGGCTTGGGTAAACATCCAATGGTGTGGCCAAGAGGCTAGACAACAACCGAAACAGGTTTCTCCTTAAAATAAGGTCACAACAGACATTATAGAACAAATAAACTATTTAATATGTTATAACAAGGGAACATTAAAATGTTTTATTGAGCGGCACAATGATGAAACGTCTAAAGAGATAAGAAACAACAGAAATGAATCATACACCCTAAAATATCACTGTGAGTTTTCGCAAATAGCGCACCTCCGTTGGAGAGGTTTTGTTATAAAAACATGTCTTTATTTATCAAATGAAACAATTATATTAATGAACAGTTAATCAAGATATAAAATTAAATATAATTACGCAGAGTTAAGATAGAAGCTAAATTCAATTTAAATCAATCTTAAATTAAAGAGGCTACTAGAGGGACTCTACCTCAAGGTGGAACCATGTTGTCCACTTAGGATCTTGGAGCTTTCTAACAAAAAGCTGCTTCTCCTCCACTGGGTATACTCACCTTCACACACATTCAAGGACACCTAGCCTATATGCACACACCTGCATGGCCATGAGCATGTGCAAGGGGATCCTTGCACATATGCTTATATGCATATATCAGTCTCCACTCACCAGCGTATGCATTTATATATATATATATACATGGGCACACCTAGCCCCATACATGTATAATCACTACTATGGGTGACAATACACATAACGGGGGAACCCACATACATATACTTACTTACCTATGCACATGCAGGCGAGTCGACCTTGACTTGGCGACTCGAAACCAATGAGTAGGGATGAAAACACTTCACAAAGGATATTAAGTACCTTAAAACACATGTAGAATTCTACATAACCAATTATAAACCAACTGATGTCATTAATGCCTTACCTATATTTGCAGTGTAGAACCAAATCCACCCGAACTAACATGAAACAATCCAACGCCCTACCGAAAACATAATATGGAGTAAAAAACTCTAAAGCCCCAAATAAATGAGGTGTGAGACAAGTAGTAACCATATAATCTTACCTCAGATCAAATCCAGTGGACTGAATCAATCAGAACTCATTCTGTCACTATTTGTAGAATATAACTACCCTCTATCTATATAATGCAGTCAAAGATCTAAGTGACCTATGCAATAAGGAAAATAAAATAAAGACTAATATAAAACATACCTATCTCCTATAACTATAATTGTGAATGACTGACATATAAGTACAACAAAATCTCATGGGTCAAATGATGTTCCTACAAGCAAATGGGAAAAAGATCAATTTTTCAAAATGATACCATCAAATAGTACATTCCAATTAATTAAGAATTACTCTTCCAATTAATGTTATATAATAAATTCAGCCAATGTTTAAACTTAGTTTGGTTTTGTTCGATACAAGATATAATTTCTTGTTATTATTGGTTTTTATTTTTACACCTGATATATTTATTTAAAAATGATGCATGTATTTGGCATTATTAATTATGGTTTTAGTTCTTAGTCTGTTTCCATGGGGCCTGTCTACATGAATAATTCCTGGAATGTAGGGTTCAGTTGAAATTTTTGCACTTTAATGTGTTTGATGTCACTAACGACAAGGATTTAGATCAAGTAAAATATTTATATGATGATTGGGGCTTGTAGTCACAGGTGTGGAAATTGTACATCTAGAATTTGATGAGAAAATACTCATAAGGATGGATTGGAATCTTGGTAGGTTCTTAGAGTGGGATGGTCCCTCTGAGTGTATAAAACATATTATTAATGGGTTTTATCCATTTAATGATTCAAGAGTTTGACTAAAGATATGAAGGATGAGATGCTATTGTGGGTATTGGGTGTTTTCAAGCATATAGGAATTATAATGCCAAGAGTCTTGGTGCGATTTATCTTAGGATGGAACATGGTTAGTGCAAATAGGTTATAATACATAATTTTGATGAGGTTCTTGACTAGATTATTGAGAATATAATGTAGATGGGTTCGACATGGTGTGTTTTTTTCACTAGGAAAATCATAAGGTGAATTATCCTCTTTGTTTAGTTGGATGATTATATTTGCATCAAGGCATGGGATAATCCTCGAGAGGGGAGTCTATACTATGTGATTGAGAGGATATACTAGGATAGGTTTGATAGGATTGAGTTAGTGGCCAACCCTTGCGAGGATGATATGATGAATAGAGACACTGGAAGACACTTTGGGTTATTTATGTTATCTCATGGAGACACTTGGGGTTATTTCATGACTCCAACATACTCCAGAAATGTTCCCACACAATCTTATAGAAAAACAATTCCATATCATGGAAGACCACAAGGCTCCTATATCTTCCAATGTTTCCTCACACTCACACCTAATGGTTTTCCAGTATACAAGTGATTTATGCCAACTTCAGGATAGCATCACTACCCTCCGTCCGTAGAAAGAAGTAAAATACCTAAGGGCCAATGCGATAATGAAAACAATTAAAAAATAAAAAATAAAAAACCTATATCGTATGACTATACATGTCATTATCCAATATATAAGAACCACGCCACCCCATGGGTCAAATCATGTTCCTGTAAGAAAGGGGGAAGTAGTTCCATTAAATAATCTCTTCATTTTTCATTATGTTCTTTATATAGAACGTTGTTGGAAACACCATACTAGTAGACTTAAAAATTGAATATTCACCTTTTCTACATTAGTTGATTTAAAGATTGTGCATATAAACCTATTCACTATGGAATGAACCTTAGAGGGAACACAATCAGTTTTTAGTAGTTGATCATACTCTTGAACAGAGTTGGGAACTAGGCCATGAACCAGATTGACTACTTGGTCATGAGGGTGTAAAAAATTTCATTATACTATACTAAGAATAAAGGTGTTGGTATCTTTTCTACCATATATGGGAATTTCTCAAGTCATGAGTGCCAATCGACTTCAGTTTCCAACTTAATAGACCCTTAACTATCCGTAGATGTCAAGGGGTGTCTCCCATGGGTGTCTTGTGGCATATAGTACCTATATATGATTTGTGTGGTGCTTTAGTGTTGTGTAAAATGAGTATTTCATCTTCAATTTAATAAATACATTTGAAAATTATAAAATACACCCTCAATTAATAGAGATATACCCACTTTTGATAGATAATACCATCCAAATAACCAACATGGAAATATGAGACCAACATTTTACTTTACCAATTACAATTACATAATATATACCGCACCAAAATATGTTTTATGTACAAATCATATAAAGGGAAAGAAACTCATCACAATAACCAATAAAATCTCATATAGCTTCAATCACCTCCAGTTAACCCACGTCATTTCACATCTTAATGAAGATAAAACCTAATAACATATATATCATGATAAACAAACAAAATCCATCAAAATATAATGTTTAATAGGAGTCAATAGAATAAAATATGAGGTTTTCAAAAAATCATGATATTTTTATTGAATGCACTGTTCGAATGAATGGAATACAACCTGTGAATCTAACCCTACATCTCTGGAAGACTCTATTTTGAAAAAATTTACAATTTACCCAATAATTAACCACACCATGAGTTGGTTACTACCCAAAACTCTCGAAAATGCACAATTAATATGAATGGTTATCCAAACTATGAACCTAACAATGAATTCCTTGTTGGCACATTTTTTAAAAAAGAAGACTAATTCTTACCTAGATGTACCCATCAAAAACACTGGCAGGAGGAGAGGGAGCCGAGAGAGGGGGGACGTCCTGCGGGGTGTTCGGCCATGGGGGTTCTCGCGTGTGACTGGAGAGGGGGCTTGGGGATGTCGGAGTAGGAGATTGATCCATGAGGGGAGGGGGATGTCACCAAGAGTGGGTGGAGAGAGGGGAGGGGGGAATGTTAGTAGGAGATGAGAGGGGAAGGGGACACCATCGTCGGAGTAGGAGCTGATAGGGTATGTTTCGGTGCGGATGTGCGTCGGGTTACGCTGTTCCGCCAGGACGCGTTCGCGCGTGCACCCGTCAACCCGAGGGGATGGGCGCGCGGCTTGTGGTCCCGCAGTCCCGCTTTCCAAGGGCGGGCGGCATCCGTCCCTTATTCAGGGGCGTCTGCTCCTTGATCGAAACCGGGATGATGGGATGTCGGCTCCTCCTTCCTTGGACGTCTCCTCGGAACTCGTCACCTAATCCGGGTCTCCCTCATAGACTTAAGAATGTTCGTGAATCTCGTTCCCGGCGCCATATCTTCATGGACACCGGTTAATTACGCTGCTTCCGCCCGGACGTTCCAAGGAGTTTGGTCGGGGCAGCAACCTGCGGTTAGAAGGCCGGGTGGCTCTGGGTGCTGGGGGCGTGTCGTAACACTGCGGCTTTGCACGTCTGTCTTCCGTCCCTAATAGGGCTTCTCGAAGGCACGATGGCCTGAGGCATCCCGTACTGGGTGCGGGGAACTGTGTCACCTGAGGTTTTCCTCAGCTTCCCATGTTTAACACGGGGGATGCCACGAGTTTAACGTCCAGCGGGGACGGCATCAGACCGATCAACACGAAAAGTGGATCAGATGACAGAACCCCTTGCGGGGAACCTCCGACGCTGGGGCCAGCACATGGGTGGCTTCCCAAGTAACGTGGAGTGGAGTGAAGTGGCATGACCCCACCGGGATGTGGCGGCCCGGGTAAGGATCAGGATGGATAATGGAGTGAAGAGCTTGGACCCCGGAGGGGCTTCCTACGTACCGCGCGTTAGCACGGATCAAAGTCAACGTAGTTCGGGTATACAGTTTAACGTCATGCTGGACGTCGGCAAGCCGACTCACGAAGAGGTCTAGGCCGCCGGGCGGAGGATTGAACCGAACCACCTCTCACAGAGGGGGATGGAACGGCCGGGTGGATCACAGTTTCACGTCATGCTGGACGATAAAAGGGGAAATGGAAAAGGGGGGCTGTGGGGAGGCACCGCGGAGATACACGCGGGCAGTCTCCCACAGGGGCGGATTCATAGGTGAATCGACGCAAGCGTGAACCCTGGAGGGGTCCACTGATGGACGAACCGACGTAAATACGACCGGGACGACCAGGTGGTGGGCTTGAACCTCAGGGAGGCTTCCTACGTACCCTGTATAGAAGACAGGGATCAAAGTCCACGTAGTTCATTCTGTCAGGACTTACGCACTTGGGGCAGCCCGGATGCTGCAAAACTCAGTTGGAAGGGACTTGGACCGAAAGCAGAAGACACCTCGATCCCAGTCAGACCCTCTACTGGCTTCGGCAGTGGGGAGGCGCAACGGAGATACACATGTGCAGCCTCCCACGAGAAACTAGGGGTTTGTAATACCCTGCCCCCGTAGGGAAAAGCCGCTCCCATTAAATCGTCCCAAAAGGGGGACAATCCCGACATCCCTGCAGAGACGAGCGGGTGGGGGCCACATCCAAACCGGGGGAGACCCTGCGTGCGAGGCACGGGATCGAATGATGCGGACGGTTTAGCGTCTTGCCGGACGAAGTACAGTTTAACGTCGTGTGTTGAGGACGAAGCGGACGGTTTAACGTCTTGCCGGACGAAGTACAGTTTAACGTCGTGTGTTGAGGACAAAGCACTTGGCAGTTTAACGTCTTGCAGCGCGGACGATGGGGGCTAGGCAGTTTAACGTCGTGCAGCTTGGACGGATGTGCAGTTTAACGTCATGCTGGACGAATATGCAGTTTAACGTCATGCTGGACGAATATGCAGTTTAACGTCATGCTGGACGTATGCGCAGTTTAACGTCATGCGGGACGAATGTGCAGTTTAACGTCATGCTGGGCATAGGTTGCCGGACGATGGGTGCATGTCACTTCGCACGAACCTGGAGGGCCGCACGGGAAGACAACGCACGGTGCGGGCACCCAGGATGAGGATCATCGGGCGCCACACAGGCAGGTTCCCTCAGGGGGTCGAGGGAGGCGACCCTGGCGGATTGCGCGCAAAAGAGGAGCTTTGCGCGCAAAACCGCGGGTCGGCGCGCAAAAATGGCGGGCTGGCGCGCAATTGGGCCAGCCCTTTGCGCGCGGAAGGTTGGGATTGCGCGCACCGGGCTTCGGATAGCGCGCGGGGGCAACGGCTCATTCTCTAACGAATGGCCACTTTGAAAATGGGGGGTGCGCGCAATCGGGTCGGATTGCGCGCACCCGGGGGCAATTGCGCGCAAGAGGCTTCTTTTGCGCGCAAAGGCCTTCGGGTTGAAATTTATTCAAAGGAAACGAGCCAAGGGGATTGCGCGCGAAGGCGGACCCCAAGGCTCTATTGCGCGAAAGAAAGGAGGTTACCTGAAGCTCGGCATTGCGCGCGGAAGGGGTTGAATTGCGTGCGCGGGAGACCGTTCGACTTCCAGCAACCTTTGAAACGTTGGGGGTCGCCTAGTATTTATAGGCAACCCCGGGCGCGGAATCCAAGGCGCGAGCGCGGAATTCTCCTCGCGGGCGCGGAATCGGGCACCGCGCGCAAGGGAGTTGCGCGCATCCCGGGGGTTTTGCGCGCGGATCATCATCTTTGCGCGCAGACCTCTGAAATTCCGCGCAAGGCCTCCGGGCCCTCCGAAACATTCTTCCGACTCCAAATATGACCTCGCTTTCCGCATCCGGAGCTTCGTTTGGGAACAACGGACTTTTCCGGCGTCTACAAAAGCCCCCCCTCGGAATCTGATCGGCAAGAGGTCGCAACGATCGGGTTCCGAGGGAGACGCCGGAATGCCGAAGTCCTGGGCGGCGCGGGACTTGGGCGCGCAAAAAGGGGCGCCGGTCGCGAAATTCGCCGCTGCGGTCGCGCAAAGCGCTTTCCGCGCAGCGCGGACCCGGCCTCGCCTATAAATAGGGGCGCTGGGTCCCGCGTTCCGTACTCTGGCCTTCCGCGCGATAAGCTCCAAAGCTCTCGTGCGCGAAGTTGCCTCTTCCGGTCGCGAAATTCGCTCGATCGGCGCGCAAAACCGTCCGGATTTCGCCTGTTTTTGCGCGAAAACCCGGAACTTTGCGCGACAGTCTTCCCAATTGCGCGCCTCCAACTGGGATTGTGCGCCAGCCTTCAAACTTCTCTACCAGCCTCGTCCGATCCCGCACGCTTCATCCCTTAACCCGCACGACTCCCGAAACTTCTGAGATGGCCGCGCACAGAGGAAATGAGGGGGATGCCGCCACTCGCAGGGCTGAGATGGCGACGAACGAGGAGGTTTACGGAGCCAAGGAGATTGTTTCCAACAATCAATCCTTGTTCGACTTACTGACGCCGGCCCAGAAGACATATCCACTGTCGGACAACCTGCCGCTCTGGAACTTCGGCATCCTAGATGAGGTTCCGGTTCCAGGGTTCGAGATTGATGCGCCGCGGACCTGGGTGACCCGGGAGGACGAGCCTCTCCGCTATAACATCACCAACAATGGGCATCCTGCCAGGGAGACCAGACACTTGGATGTCTATGTCCTGAACCCGAGGACGCGAACCATTGATGGGGGTGAGCCTACTGCGGAGAATTCTCCAGCCCTCTACTCGAGCATATATCGCCAGAGCGTCACGGACGACACCAAGGGCTGGCTGAAGGACTGGGACTTGCGGTCTGGGGGCAACTTCACCAGCGAGTGGGCCTGGGCGTTCTGGGTACGCCACACTTGCGATCACTTCGCAGAGGAGCTGCGGTACATCGTCCTGTTCGAGGCGGTGTGGACGTCGCAGTTCCATTTCTACCAGCAGTCCGAGCTCGGGCCGGAGCTGTTCACCCGATGGTCTCCGGATACCAACACCTTCCATCTTCACCATGGGGAGGTCGGCATCGGCCTCTGGGACATCCACTGCATCGGAGGTATCCCGCTGGAGGGCTACCAATACGATGAGTTCCTGCCACCGAAGAACATCTGGGAGGACAGGTCACGGACTCCCATCCTGACCTGGCATCTGCTTGACCTGGCTACGCAGCGGCTCGGGATCAAAGACTTCCAGAAGGACATAGCCTACAAGGAATGGTTCGGCCAGTTCTTGGAGCATGACCCGGCGGTCAAGATGCCAGACAGGGGGAAGCGGTGCCCGACCGCAGCTCAGAGGAGCCGGAACGGGTCGTACTGGCGGGTCCTGGAGACGGGCGACTACCGCTCATGGGGGTACCGCGTCATCGAGGCCCGGGACCCAAATGTCCGGTACGCGGCGTTCCTGGCCGCCTTTCTGAGTGGGTGGCTCCTGCCGGTGCGGGACGCGAGAATGGGCGTTCGCCCGGCGACACTGGCGATGGCAGGCGCTATGGCCGCCAACAAGAGATACAACCTCGGGGTCCCAGTGCTGGCGAGGCTGTATGCCATCCTGGGACGCATCTCACGAGGGGGGTCGCCACGAAGGATCTGTGGGCCCTTTCAGTTCTTCCACGGCTGGGTGGCTGCTCACCTCGGTGGGTACACGTTTCCGAACGCCATCATTCCTCCGGGCAACGGCCTGCGACCCTCCCTGCTGAACATCGCGGGGGTCGCTCCGATGACCCTAAGTGAGGAGGGCGTGCGGATCCGGATTGGCAATCATGCCAACTTCAACTTCAGTCCGTTCCCCACTCCCGTCGGCCAGATGATCGACAATGGGCAGGGTCCGCTGGAGCAGCATGAATACTTCCTGAACATGCGGGGCGGGGTGCTCGTGGCTCGGATCGACGGGAAGGTGATCTGCGAGCCTTACGTGCCGACCCGGTTCGCCAGGCAGTTCAGGTGCCTTCAACGGATGCCGAAGAGGGTATTCACTGCTGTCCGGGAGGAGACGAACCCTGGCGTCCTTCGCCAGATGTGGCTGATGTTTGCCGCTTTCGGCTCTGGCGACGTCATCACTCTCCCTCCTACCGGAGTTGACGCAAGCTTGGCAACCGAGTACGCCGAACACTGGGCCATCGCGTACCCCGAGGGGCTTTTGCGGAAGCTAGTTCGGCGGCTCGAGGCTACCCGTGCGGAGACCGGGCGTCAAGGAAGGAGGCGAGGCGCCGCCACACGGGGGAGAACGGAGGCGCGCCAAACAGCGGAGCCGGCGCGGGCAGGGACTTCGGCGGCGGGCACATCGCGGGCTGCCGCCACGAACTCAGCGCCCAGAGAGGGGGCACGTGCGGTGGTCGACGAGCGGCCCGGGAAGCAGGTGAGACGTCTGCTCGAACCTTCCCATGATGCGGTCTTCCCGGCGCTGTGGTCGGCCTGGATGACTCTGCGGCAGTCACTGGGGACCGACGCTATCTGGCGAAAGATACTCAGAGAAGGAATCTATCTGCCAGAGGTCGGGCGCCTCCAGATTGCCGACAGAGTGGACTTCAACCGGCAGTATGCGTATCTGACGGCCATTGACGAGTACGTGTGCCAACCTGGTCAGCGCGCGGAGCCATCCCTTCTGGTGAAGGTGATGCTCGGCCTCGAGCCCGCTCCGGAACAGATGCCGCCGGAAGAAGATGACAGTAACGACTCCGAGGAGGAGGAGGAGACGGGGGAGGATGAAGGCTCCGAGGGAAGGTCCCATCGGGGGAGCCCACGGGAGAGCGGCGAGGTGGCCGGCTCTGACAACGTTGATGTCACTGAGCTCCTCGAGGTCCGCTTCTATCCCTACTCAACTTGCTTCATCCATTCTCTTATGCAGCTTCTAACCCGTTTCTCCATCCTTCTTAGGCGCACACGGATGTCGGTCAGGCGTCCTCAACAGGAGTAGGAGAGGCGCCAGCAGGACAAGGCGGGGGCCAGGCACCCATCATTGAATTGACAAGCGCTAAGGGGTCCCCTGCTGCAACTGTTCCTGCAGCGACCGGGGTAGCGGAAGATGACGCTCCGAACTCCCGTAAGTCTCCCTACTTTACTGCTGGTGCTTGCCGTTGACGATCCGTGACTAACCATGGCATGCCCCGCGCAGTGATCTCAACATTGGAGGCTCATCGGGTTGCCGAACCCGGGCCATCTACGAGTGGACCAGTGGTGGACATGCCGCCTGCTCCGGAACAGGCTTCCCAAACCGAGCCGGCCCCACCAACTGCTGATCAAGGGGCTGCGGACGTCGGCGGTGCTGCCACCGGAGAGAGGTTGGGGGCTGACGAGGGTGTCAGCGCCGCTGGGGAGAGAGAAGAAGGTCGCCCGGATGTTGGGGAACCTATCCCTCGTGAGGACCTCCCAGGGGCGGACCCTGCAGCAGACCTGCTGGCTGCCTTCCCTGCCTACCGGCCTGCCGATCCCGAGGAGATGGACGACTCAGACACGGAGGCGGTCGAGGAGAGCCGGATAACGCGCCGTAGGGGGTGGAAGTGCATCCAGCGCTTCCTCAAGCGAGACCCGTCGGAGTGGCTGGGGCGCATGGGATCACTTCAAACCTGGCTGCGCTTTCTGTGTGCCGGGGGAGCTGATGCTCAACGCCTCCATCTAACGGTCCGTGATTTCATGGCCGAAAAGATGCGCGAGAGCTGCCGGCGTGCCGACGTCACACAAAGTCGGGACATGTCGGAGAGCACGCGGGCGCTCCTCACGGCGGAGCAGGAAGTCTGGCGCCTCGAAGGGCAGGCGGCAGAGAAGGAGGCCTTCGTCGCAACGTGTACCGAGCTTGTGGAGCAACTAGCAGCCCAGCTGGTTGACGCTCAGGTACAGCTGACGGAGGCGGGCCAACAGATGGTCACAATTCAGGTCGAGCGGGAGCATGCACAGGCCAGAATCGACGAACTGCGCGCTGCGACCGCCGACGAAGAGAGGGCACGCAGAGAGCGAGAAGCAGCTCTGGAGGCCACCAGCCAAAGGGTAGCGGCATTAGAAAGACTCATTCAGCACGCTAATCCCTAAGGGCTTTGTTTTTCCATTCCCAAAACATTTGCTTCCGCTACTTTGATCCGTCTGTATGAATCAATATATTTATCTGCATCTTTTGGTTTAACATGCTCAACCACAATTCGTTGTCTTGCGGGGAGTGTTAACCAAGCATCAGACATCCATAATTGGGTCTGGATTGCTGGAGAAAAGAGGGAGGTCATTCCTAGGAAAGGAGACCTCGAGCCTAATCAATGTATCATCCCCCCAACTTGTTCCAACACATGAGCGGGACAATGCTAGGGGCGTTGAGATTTTATCCGAACATAGGGAAATGAGAAAGGGTGAATCGCGTGTCCCGAATCCGGACATCCACAACGGTCGGCCTTCCAGGAAATACCCAAGACGGTAGGCGGACAGTGGATCGACCATAACAACTGCAATAGACGGACCGAAAAAGGTCATCATTCATATTGCAGGAGGCGGACCACATGTCATCATGAATACCGCTTTGGGGTTCCTTCAGACACAAGGGTGGAAAATCCAGATCAACAGGGCATGCGAAGCGTGGGGCGAAGTGACGGTTTGTTCGGACAGAATCCAACGCTCTCAAAATTGCGCCACTGTGGGGAAAGCGTATTAGGCAGATGCACTAATCCGGCCGTGAGTCACCTCAATTCTCAGACAGCACCTCTCTGACGAGGAAACCGTCGCTTCCCATCATTGCGATGGGGCATCCCGAGCTGAATCGGGGAGAATATCACAACTGCACCACTCTACCCGAAGTCAGGCCAGACGGCCGGCGACGAGGAGGGGCGGGACTTAATGATCCCTGAGGCTGGACCCGAGTTGGAATGCCCGGGCGTTCCTACGTACTCCATCAGGCTGGAGATCAAGCCACACGTAGTTCTGAGAGTGCAGTTTAACGTCATGCAGGACGTGGAACCCCGTTTGGGGAGATCTTAGTTTAAGGTCGTAGAGCTCGGACCATGGGGCTAGATCTTAGTTTAAGGTCTTAGAGCTCGGACCATAAGGGCTAGATCTTAGTTTAAGGTCTTAGAGCTCGGACCATAAGGGTGGATCTTAGTTTAAGGTCTTAGAGCTCGGACCATAAGGGGAGATCTTAGTTTAAGGTCTTAGAGCTCGGACCATAAGGGTGGATCTTAGTTTAAGGTCTTAGAGCTCGGACCATAAGGGGAGATCTTAGTTTAAGGTCTTAGAGCTCGGACCATAAGGGGGGATCTTAGTTTAAGGTCTTAGAGCTCGGACCATAAGGACTCAAAGCACGCCACATCGTGGTCATATCCCCTGGATATGCGAAGATGCACTGAGGGATAGTGTCAAGAGTGTTGAGGTTTCGCCTGGTCAGAATGGGAGGTGGAAAATGTGAATCATGTGGCCATTCACACAAGGACTGGGGGCTCCGGCGTAACGATATGGGAGTACTTCCGACCGTGGCGGAAAAGCAGCATCAACATCGCACTAACCATTGGTGGAATGAGGCAGCAAACGAGCATCGACCGCTCAATCGCAGGATTCATATCGATTTGCTGCCCAAGGCCATTGGGGGTACCGGCCCGAGTCGGTGGGAGAGCACTGAGGCATTGTGTCCGAACCGTTCACGGGGGCTCCACCCAGGGCGTAGACGATGGGTCCGAATGAAAGGGAGCACGAAGCCTGAAAAGTGGAAGGAACCTGACCAAGCTGAACCTGACACTCCTGGCAATAAACCAGAGTACTCTTGACACCGGTGGACCACGGCAAGGGGTTGGGGAACACGCCTTGAGGGTGACCTGAAGGCGGCGGATTCCCCAGAGAAGGGGGAATCTCTAAGAGGTGGGGGGCTGGACCCGAAGTTTCAAACATCCGGGCGTTTCTACGTATCCCATAAGGATGGGAATCAAGCCGTACGTAGTTCTTGAAACGCGGCGCAACACAATCGGGCACCAGCACGGGGAAGAGTGCGGGTCTGACCCTCGCACACAAAAGGAGCGGCATTTGATATTTCTTGTTTGTCCTTAAAGATGAATGGTTTTTCTTTGTGCGGCGACATGCCTGTGATTGAGAAATCTCTGGCGTCGCCACAATAATCAAGCCATGGAAGGCATTGATGAATGGCATGGTCATTAACTAGCGCCCAACATGAGTGTCCCCTGAGGAGGACATCACGATGCAGTGCCGTTTCTCGTCGGGCGGCCAAGACGATCACAGTTTACGGTCGTGTGGTAGGACCAGACAACACAGTTTAAGGTCGTGTGGTTCGGACCATGGAGGAATCCGCTTATTGCGGTACGGCGGACACGGCGGAGGTGGGAACATACCCAGCCCTGCGGCCACGCACGATTCCAGGAGAAGAGTCTTGGGATAGGGGTCTGCATATGTCCATCACCCGAGGGGCAGAGATGCTAGCCTCCAGATATACTGGGCCCAGAACGCGATTGTTCGGGCGACTCCTTCCTCCTTATGGGGACGAGGGTCCAGCCACGCACGGCCCTTAGGGAGGACATCCGCATATATCCTTGGTGCTCAGATCATGGGAGCCTCGAACGACATCATTACCCTGGTTGGTCTGCCTAACGTGTAGAGGTGTACTGGAGGTCAGTATGAAGAGAGTGTCGAGATTCCACTACAACGCATAAAGGCGGAGTGTGATGAGGACTGCGCAACCAATGTTCAGAGCCTGAAAGAGCCGACATGGCGATCAAGGATGTTGCTGACGCATTCGCAACACAACATCCGATCGCGTCAGCCTAAGACGGGGCAAGCAAACGAGCATCAACCGCTCAATCGCAGGATTCATATCGATTTGCGTCCCAAGACCCGCCGGTAAATCAACCCGGAGCGGTGGGAGAGCACTAAGGCATCGTACCCAAACCGCTAACGAGGATCCCTTTGAGTGAAGGCTCAAACAAGAGGAAGCGCGAGAACCGACAAGCAACACAGGGCTTGTCGGGATTGAATCTGACACTACGAGTCATAGACCGAAGTACCCAAAACATGTTACCAGATCTCCGGAAAGGGTCGAAGGACTTACCCTGAGAGCAACCGAAGGGGGGCAGATCCCCGTGATCAACCAAGAGACGGGGCTGGACCTGAAACATAAGCGTCCAGGCGGTCCTACGTATCCCATAAGGATGGGAATCAAGCCATACGTAGTTCTTGAGAGGCAGTTTAACGTCATGCAGGACGATGAGGGGTGTGAGGTAGTCCCACACACGGGGGAGGCGTACAGCGCGGCCAGTAGACCGACGTGAATGAGGACATAATCCCCCGCTCACGCGATACGCCTCGCACAAAAAGGAGGGGAACTGGGGCCAGAGGCCCAACGCGGGATAGAGATTCCCGGGAAATGGGGCTGGGCCTGAAACATGAATGTCCAGGCGGTCCTACGTATCCCATAAGGATGGGAATCAAGCCATACGTAGTTCTTGAAGTGCAGTTTAACGTCATGCAGGACGATGAGGGGAAAAAAGGGGGGAGCAGAAGGCATCCCCAAACGTGGGGGGGCGTACAGCGTGACGAGCAAACCGACGTGAATGAGGGCATAGCCCCGCACTCACACCATACGCCGCACACCCGGGGGCAACTGGGCCAAGGGCCCAGGATGAGATGGAAATTCCCGAAGGATGGGGCTGGGCCTGAAACATGAAGGTTCAGGCGGTCCTACGTATCCCATAAGGATGGGAATCAAGCCATACGTAGTTCTTGAGGGGCAGTTTTACGTCATGCAGGACGAATGCTGAACAGTTTAACGTCTTGTAGCTCGGACGTAGTGCAGTTTAGCGTCATGCAGGACGAAGCACTTGGCAGTTTAACGTCTTGCAGCGCGGACGAATGCTGAACAGTTTAACGTCTTGTAGCCTGGACGAATGCAGTTTAACGTCGTGCAGGACGTATGTGCAGTTTAACGTCTTGCTGGACAAATGTGCAGTTTAACGTCATGCTGGACGTATGTGCAGTTTAACGTCTTGCTGGACAAATGTGCAGTTTAACGTCATGCTGGACGTTGGTACACTCAGACAAAGTACTGCTTGAGGAACCTAGCGTTGGTGGGAGGAGTGACACGCTCACCATCCATAGTCGCTAGGGAGTACGCGCCATTGGGATAGACCTTGTGGACAACAAAAGGTCCCTCCCACTTGGGCTCCAACTTGGGCGGCTTCCTGCCGGGGATCATCGGCGCTCTTAGGGCTAGCACTAGATCACCCTGCAGGAAGGAGCGGAGGCGAACCTTCTTATTGAAAGCTCGAGCCATTCTGCTTTGATGCCTCTCCAAGTTGTGCAAAGCGCGAAGTCTATTCTCATCCAGTGCTTCCAACTCGACTAGACGGGCTTCAGCAACTCTGTCCGGCGCTTGCTGGTCGTAGACCGCAGTGCGCAAGGACGGAAACTGGATCTCGATGGGCAGGACGGCCTCAGCTCCATACACCAGGGAATAAGGGGTCATCTGGGTGGAATTGCGAGTCGTCGTCCGATAAGCCCAGAGGGCGTTGGAGAGCTTGTCCGGCCAACTCTTCTTGCTCTGACCAACCATCTTTTGCAGAATGTTAGAGAGGGTTTTGTTAAACGCCTCGATCTGTCCATTCGCCTGCGCATGATAGCGAGATGTATGGTTCGAGCGGATGTTATACTTGGCGTACAACTTCTTCAACTCGGCTGCTCGGAAATTGGTTCCGTTATCCGTGAGGATAGCGTGAGGCACTCCAAATCGATAGATGATGTTGGAGGTCACGAAGTCAGCGATCGAACAGGATTTGACCTCTCTGAGCGGAATCGCTTCTGCCCATTTGGAGAAGAAGTCCGTGGCGGTCAGAATGAACCGGCACTGGCGAGCTGTCGCCGGCGGGTAAGGTCCCACAACGTCCAGTCCCCAGACTGCAAAGGGCCAGGAATACCTTGTGGTATGGAGAGGCTCCGGCGGCCGATGCACAAAGTTCGCATGAACCTGGCACGCATGGCACCTCCTGGCGTACTCGATGCAGTCATGGATCATAGAGGGCCAGAAGTATCCCAACCTCCGAATCTGGTGGGACAGCTTCGGCCCAGTCTGGTGGGCGCCACACGAACCAGCATGAAGCTCTTGCATGACTCGTGGGATCTCAACTCCCTGAAGGCAACGGAGGAGAATACCATCAAATCCGCGTTTGTAGAGGATCTGCTCCAGACCGGGACTGCTCTGGAGGACGAACTGCGATGCGCGGCGCCGAACTCGCTCGCGCTCGGCCCGATCCGATGGAAGAATTCCATGTTGGAGGTACTCAACCAAAGGCGTCCTCCAATCAGGGGCTGATCCGACTGTCATATCTGGGGTACTCGGGGCTCCGGGCATGGGGGCAACCGTGGTGAGGTTACTTACCAACGGGCCGCGATCTTCTTCCGGGATAACGGGAGCGATGAGCCTGCGGCGCGTCACGCGGATGATCAGGTTGTCCTGTTCAGGCTCCGCAAGTGACGCAGCGAGGCTGGCCAAAGCATCTGCTCGACCGTTCTGCGACCGGGGAACATGGACAATTTCCGGCCGAGAAGGGAACCGGGCCATCAGAAGGAGGGTGCACTCCAACAATGGCACAAGTTCCGGCTTCCTGACAACGTAGTCGCCATTGATCTGCTTAACGACCAGCTCGGAGTCCCCTTTCACGCACAGACGAGGCACGTCGATCTCGAGAGCTAACTCAAGGCCGGTGATGAGGGCATGGTATTCCGCCTCATTGTTGGTACAGCCCTCTGACAACAGGAAAGAGTATGGCAGCACGGATCGCTCCGGGGTAATGAAGACGATGCCCAAGCCCACTCTGTTGAGCTTAGGATTATCGAGTCTTCTACCGGTGGGGCTCCGGGAGGCACCGTCAAAGTGCATCTGCCATCATGGATCGGCTCGATCAACCGAGAGAATGGTCTCATCAGGAAAGCCTAGATCCAGCGGCTGATCCGCGGAGGTCGGGTGAGCGGCCAGAAAGTCTGCCAACGCTTGCCCTTTGATGGCCTTCTGAGACACATACCTGATGTCGAACTGCTGGAGAATCACAGCCCACCGCGCTAGGCGGCCAGTCAACATAGGCCGGCTCAGGATATATTTCAACGGGTCTACCCGAGAAACCAACTGTACCTCATGGTGCTGCAAGTAGTGCCGTAATTTCTGTACGGCAAATACGAGCGCCAGGCAGCTCTTCTCGATGGGGGAATACCTAACTTCCGCATCGAGGAGCATGCGACTGAGGTAATAGAGGCTATTCTCCGTTCCCTCGTTGTTCTTCTAGGCGAGAAGGGCACCCAGGGACCGTTCCAGGGCGGTCACATAAAGGACCAGCGGCTTTCCGGATACGGGCGGCATCAGGACCGGAGGTTGAAGCAGGTACTGCTTGATTTCCTCGAAAGCGGTCTGACACTCTTTATCCCATACATAGGTGGCACCTTTCTTCATAAGCCGAGAAAAGGGCTTACACTTGCCGGCCAGATTCGCGATGAATCGGCGTATATAGGCTAAGTGGCCTTGGAACCCTTGCAGTTCCCGGACGGTACCCGGGGGAGGCATCTGGCTAATCGCCCTGATTTTCTCTGGGTCGATCTCAATACCCCGGTATCTTACCACAAATCCAAGGAACTTTCCGGAGGTGACCCCAAAGGCACACTTCAACGGGTTCATCTCCAGGCAGCGAGACCGGAGGAAGCTGAACACTTTCTCAAGATCTTTGAGATGGTCCCGACGCTGGCGCGATTTGACAACCAAGTCGTCGACGTAGCATTCCACCAGTGTGCCGAGGATTGGCTTGAATATGCGGTGCATCGCCCGTTGATAGGTGGCACCTGCATTCTTCAGGCCGAAGGGCATGACCCGGTAGCAAAAGGTACCTTGGGGGGCCCTGAAGGCAGTGAACTCCTCATCCGCAGGGGCCATCCGAATTTGGTTGTATCCGGAGTATCCATCCATGAAGGAGAGGGCTTGGAACCCTGCCGTGGCATCAATCAATAGCTCTGTCACTGGAAGGGGAAAATCATCCTTCGGACAGTGGCGGTTGAGATCGCGGAAGTCGATGCAGACTCTGATCTGCCCGTTCTTCTTCCTGACCGGCACAATGTTGGCCAGCCATTTGGGGTACTGAACTTCCCTCACGAAGTTGGCTTTGATAAGCTTGTCAACTTCGGCCTCAACCATGGCACCGTGGGATGGGTGCATCTTCCTGGGAGGCTGCTTGAACCCGCGATGGTTCGCCGGGAGACCAAGGCGGTGGACGGCTACCTGAGGATCTAGCCCCGGCATCTCGTCATAGCCCCAAGCGAACACATCACGGTGCTGCCTGAGAAAGTCCACGTACTGCTGCCGCTCCTCAGAGGGCATGGCGGCACTAACCAATGTGGGTCTTGGATCGGCCTCGGTTCCAAGGTTCACCTGTATTAACTCATCGACCGTGGCGGGGACGCCTTCCTCAAAGGCTGGGGGTGCGTCTTCCATATCCTCTCCACTCGGGGAGGGATCATCCACGGGAGAGACTGCGTTGGAAACTGCATTGGGGCTACCAGATCCTGCTGGGCCACTGGTGCTGGCGCGGGCGGTCGCGGCCATCTCATCGGGAGACTCGTGGACCGTCAAGACCATGGCGACGTCCAACCGGTGAATCGGGAGGACGTAAGCGTCATCCAGACTTGCCCAGGGATCGCTTGCAACAGCGACAGGCTCAACCTCACCTGCCAGGATCTGCTTATCCTTGCTCTTGTAATAGTCCGCGTCCAGATAGCGGGCTTCACATGAGGCAAAAGGAGAGGCATCTCCTTGAAGCACGCCTACTCGACCATTAAGGGAGTATTTGAGGCATTGGTGGTATGACGAGGGAACCGCTGCGTGAAGGTGAAGCCATGGCCTTCCCATCAATGCGTTATACGCAGTGTCCTGAGAGACTACCATGAATTCGGTGTTGGCAACCAAGTCACCGAACTGGGTCTTCAAACGTATCTTGCCGACCGGGGTTTGCTCGGTGCGGTCGTACCCCTGGATCCTGAGGTCGGAGGGAATCAAGTCATCCTCAGACAACCCCAATCTCCGGAGCGTCCGAGTTGGAATCAGGTTAATCCTGGACCCCGTGTCGACAAGACAGCGCCGGACTTCAAGGCCATTGAACTGGACAGTGACATACAGCGGACGGATATGTCCCTGTATAGGAGGGTCTTCATCCTTACCAGAGAACGAGATAACTGCCTGACATTCCGCGTCCTCGATCGTTTCGGCGTGAAAGGCCTCTGCAGCCGCAACCTCTGTCTCAAACTGGAGGGGGATTTTCAGGGCTTCAGCGAGTGCCTCGCGCATCTCAGATGACATGCGCAGAGCCTCAAGGATGGAGAGCCTTGCTGGGATGTCGGCCAAGTGCTTCAGGACATCATACTTTTTGGCCAAGCGCGAGCCCCTGGTTGCAGGAGGTTGCTCTGTGGTTGGTGGCATGACGGGCCTTGCCGGTTGGATCGGCGGCCGACTGGTACTTGGCGCATCTCGCTGTTCACTGGTCGCAGTCCGGGAAATGGTCACCGTACTGGGGTCAGGAGGCCGGGATGGACCTGTGGCAGGGCGGAGCTGGTCGCGACGCGGCTGAGGCGGTTCTGCCTGGTCCCACACCACAAACAGTGGCGGAGGCGAATCCGTCATCCCCGAATGGGGGGCCTGCGCACGCTGAGCTCGATCTTGAGCCTGCTGCCTAGTCTCAGTGGCGTGCACGGCCTGGCTGGAGGTACCGACGGCTGTGCCCCGGCGACTCCTGCTGCTGCGGTTCTTCCGACGGTAGCGACGACCGGGGACACTAGGGAGGTCCACCTGGTGTTCTTCAACGTCGGGAACCGAAAAGGGATTTACCAGCTCGACGGTGTTAACCGAAGCGTACCCAATACCGTCATTGGACGAATCATCCATCACCGGGCGGATCCGAGGAGGGACCCCAATCTCCGGGGGCATGAAATCGCCGAGAGTGCGGGATAGTGGCGGAACTGGCGGGGCGCGCTCTTCCTTCTTGTGCTGCCGCCGTTTGCTCCTCTTGGAAGAGGCAGGCTGGGACGACGATGCCGAAGCAGCACCCGCGGATTCTGGGGGCTCAGGCTGATTCAAGCGCGCACGGATGATTCCATGGGCGCGAATGGTCGTCTTGCGGGCCATCCAGTTATTGTACTTCTGGGGTCCGCGGTTGGAGACCAGCTGCCATTCGTCCTCGTTGCCACTATCATCATCTGATCCCACGAATACGCCCGCCACTTGTGCCGGAGCTGGGCCCAACCTGATTACATTGTTGTTAATCTGGTCTTGGAGCCAGTCCTTAAACACATAGCACCGCTGGATGGTGTGCCCCAAGGCTCGATGGTAGGGGCAGTAGCGGGGGTTATTCGTAAGATGTGCCTCCTCTGGCTTCCAACACTCAGGCAGTCGCACAATCCTCTGATCCAGGGCACTCCAGAAGTAACCGGGGACCTGATCCTCATGAAATGAGTAAGTCAGGTGTCGCGGGCCCCTGGGAGCGTGGTCTTGACGAGGGGCTAGAGGGGCCGGCCGAGGAGGTGGACCCTGATTATCTCGCCTGGGTTGCGGCGGTACATTACGCGGAGGGGCCGGCCGGTTCTGAGGCTGCCGCTGCTGTGCCGGGAACTGAGCCCGTGGAGGCGGATTCCTGTGAGGCTGTGGAGCTGGCCTCGCCGGCAGCAGCTCCAATGGCCTGGGGGCCTCTATCTGGGCAACAGCAGCGGGCTCAGCCCTGCTGACTCTCCTTGCAGGAATCATAGGAGGCAGCGGGTGTGCCTGGCTGGCCTGTTGCAGGGCTTCCTCAAGACGTTGAGCTTTGTCTGAGAAGTCCCTGAACCCTCCGGGGTAATTTTGAGTGATCAGGGAAGGGACCAGCTCGTTCTTGACGTTCCCGACGCACATTGTCAGCAACTGCTCCTGAGTCAATGGCATGTCAAGGGAATACGTGAGACCCTTCCATCGGGCGACGAAGTCCGCGACTCGCTCATCAGGCCTCTGCTTGCACTTGAAGAGGTCTGCGATACTTGTCTTCCGGGTCGTGGAACTGAACTGGTAGAGGCACTGTCTACGGAGGTCCTCCCAGCTGGTTACCGACCCGACGGGGAGCTGGCTGTACCAGACAAATGCTGGCCCTTCCAGTGTCTGAACAAAGCAGCGAAGCTTAGCGGCCTCCTGCTGCGCCGGAGTCCCCAACATAGGCCCGCACCTCGAGTTGAAGTGGGCTAAATGCTGTGGCGGATCTCCAGTTCCGTTGAAGGGAGCAAAAGTGGGATTCTCGAATCCCGGAGGCGCCGGCATGTCATCCACCCATGCTGGGTAGGGCTTGCCGTCCGGTGGGATCGCCACCTGCCGAGTCTCCAAGGATTCCAAGCGGGCAATGAGTGCCGCCATCGGATCGTCCGGACATGGGTTCCAGTCCTGGCGGGGATCTCTAACCACGAGCGCATTGCATGGCCCTTCAATCGGGTCGTCGACCGGGTCGTCGAACTCGGCAGCTCGTGGGATGGCGGGTGGAGCGGCCCTTGGGGCAGCGGGAGGAATCCGAGCGGGATCTCTCAAGTAGTCACGCCGCTCGGGAGGGTGTGGCGAAACATACCGCGCCCTCTTGCCATAGGCAATGGCCTCTCTCCTGTCGGCGAACACGGCATAATCACGGTTGCCCGGGAGAGTCTCATCGAGGAGCGGTTGTTCCGGTCCCTGCTGTCCTGGCCTGGGATCACCGTAGTCAGGCCGCCGTTCTGCAGCGCGCTCGGCGAGGAGCTGGTCAACCAGCTTCTTCTGTTCGGCGAGCTGCTGACGTAGCGTAGCCTTCTCGGGATCCTCCTCTGCCCTCTGCATGGAGGCAGATGGGTCGGCGGGCCTTATAGCCTCGCTGTGCTCTTTTCCTTTGCTGACGTTTCGGCTCAACGTCAGTGCTTCAGTGGGTGCGGGGAGCCCCAGGAGGTTCCTCTGATGACGAGTAACTCTCACTGATGGGTCTGACGATGGCTTGTCTTTGGGGGGGAAGCCCCCGTCGAGAAGTTCCAAGTCGTTCCCCTCTCCCGACAGGTCAGCCATATTGACCGTTCCTGTCCCTGGGGATATACCCTCAGGGCCACCCAGCGAATCGGGCTGTCGGCGGATCACACTGAAGCGTAGGGCAGCGTACTGCCCCCATCCACGGATATACACGTGGGGAGTGGCTTCCTCGATAACTTTGCGGAGTACTTGAAAACACTCAACGCATCGTTGTTGGAGGGCCTCGTGGTGCTCAAATGACCCGGGGTGCCGAACCGCGGGGAGCATGGCCAGGTCAATTTGACGGCACTGCTCACCAATATCCTCCAGGTGCGCTTGACTCCCGGGGTATGGCATTTGTAGGCGGTGAAGACAGGAGCGAGTCTCCCGGAGAGTTCGGCGGAAGCATTCGAACTCATCCGGGGTGAGCGATTCGGGTGCATCAAAGCCCGGTCCTGCGACTGGCCAAAACTTCTCAGGGAAGTGGCCCTCTGCAAGGACGGTCCAGAAGCTCCACGACTCAAACTCGGGACCCAGATCTCCTTGGTCCTCTTCAATGGCTGGGAACGGACGGGAAACTGGTAGTGGTGCCGAGGCGGGCCGCCGGGCTGACGGGCTGGCCGGCGGTGAATACGGCGAGCAGGCCGATTGGCCTCCATATCCCGGGCCGCCCTCTGAGGGTGGCAGTGCCCTGGCTACCACATCACGATAGGACGGGCCGGCGAGCGAACATCCTGCCGTAGCATCGGTGCTCGCCGAGGGTGCACCAGATCGTGGTTCGACCGTCGCTCCCCAGAAAAAGTCTTCGGCTTCTCCGATCGAGGCGGAAGGCACTTCCGGAGGGGCCGGTACCAACCGCAAGCTTGATCCTTGGGGGTCTACCAGGCCCTCGTTACTCCGGATATACCTTCGGAGAGAAGCGGGGATCACATCGATCTCGCTCTCGGGGAGCACGAGGCTGACGTGCACCATTCCTACCCCTGCCCTTGACTGGCGGGATTGGGGAAGGGGCTCTGTCGCCGAATCGTACTCCGCCTCTGAGTCAGAGAAGCAAACCGGTCGGATCTCTGTCCGGAATTCCGTAACATTCTTCCCTCGGCGTCGACGCCTTGCCTTCCTGCCCCTGGGTGGTTCTTCGGGGCAGGGCTGATCTCTGTCCTGGCGTCCTCCGGCCGCACTGGTGCTGGGGCCGAGAGGACCGGGAACCATGGTGCGAGGGGCACCGGGACAGATATCAAAGGGGACGCGGGGAGAGATGATTCCGGGCAGGCCTCCGGGCCGGGATTGGAAGGTGGGATGACCCATGCCTCCTGGATCGGCCACACAGAGTAGATCCTGCCGGTGAATAGCGCTACCGCGAGGTGGTCCGCGGTGGCTACTGCCAGTGCCAGCAACCGGGAGAGTCGACCCAACCTGCCTTTGGGGCGGTCGGGGCCTCGACCCAGGTCGGGCATAGGAGTTCCCCTGCTCAGGATGCGCAGAGGCCTGGCGACTGGAGCCAGCAGTGGCTTGGGCCAATGCGGCCGCTGTTGCTAGAGCCCCAAGGTGGGCATCCTCTTCCGCTCGTGCTCGACGTTGGAGTCGGGACAGGCGAGTCGGAATGAGCGTCGCGGGCAGGTGGAGAGCCTGTTCCTCGACTTGAGGGGCCTGGCGGCTGTGTCGCCGTGGCCTGGCGGGAGCCCTTATCGTGGATCCCTAGAGCGGACCTCGGATAGGGTGATCCCGGGCATCTCCCACCTCATTCGCATAAGGAAGGGAACTGTCAGAGCGCTCCGGGGATAAGCTCCCGAAGCGGTTGGACGTTGAGGTATGCAGCGGTGCCTCCTTGCGCGGCCCTCGAGGGCGGCGGTGGTGGCGAGGCGCAGCCTCCTCAAGGTCTAGGCGAGCCATTTCCCTAGTGGGGATGACTCCCTCTTCCTCGTATCTCCGCACCAGGGTGTTGATCACCCTTCTCTGGATGACCTCCGAGGGGGAGAGAGGGCGTGGTCGTCCCGCAATTGCGGCTGCTGGGACGACTGTGGAACGGGCAGGACCGCGCGGAGTAGCCGCGTCGGTGTTTCCCCTATCCCTGCGCCAGTGGGCGGGTGGCGATCGGGCACTGGATCGGGCGACCTGATTTCTGAAAGCAGGGAGAAGAACACATTAACACTGACAGGAAAAAGGAATCGTCAACCAACCATTAGCGCCACGACGCCTTCCGTGGGGGGAACCCAGGCCCTCGACGTTGCGAGACGGAGTGCCCGATTTCACTTCCCCAGCCCCTGGCGGGTAAGACTGAATGCTTGTCCGGGCAACATGCCGGTCTTCCAACACCTCTGAAAGCCATCGGTCTTCATATCGAGGAGAAGAGATTCACGTCGGGTTCACCATTTTTCTGTTTCGGTGCGGATGTGCGTCGGGTTACGCTGTTCCGCCAGGACGCGTTCGCGCGTGCACCCGTCAACCCGAGGGGATGGGCGCGCGGCTTGTGGTCCCGCAGTCCCGCTTTCCAAGGGCGGGCGGCATCCGTCCCTTATTCAGGGGCGTCTGCTCCTTGATCGAAACCGGGATGATGGGATGTCGGCTCCTCCTTCCTTGGACGTCTCCTCGGAACTCGTCACCTAATCCGGGTCTCCCTCATAGACTTAAGAATGTTCGTGAATCTCGTTCCCGGCGCCATATCTTCATGGACACCGGTTAATTACGCTGCTTCCGCCCGGACGTTCCAAGGAGTCTGGTCGGGGCAGCAACCTGCGGTGAGAAGGCCGGGTGGCTCTGGGTGCTGGGGGCGTGTCGTAACACTGCGGCTTTGCACGTCTGTCTTCCGTCCCTAATAGGGCTTCTCGAAGGCACGATGGCCTGAGGCATCCCGTACTGGGTGCGGGGAACTGTGTCACCCGAGGTTTTCCTCAGCTTCCCATGTTTAACACGGGGTATGCCGCGAGTTTAACGTCCAGCGGGGACGGCATCGGACCGATCAACACGAAAAGTGGATCAGATGACAGAACCCCTTGCGGGGAACCTCCGACGCTGGGGCCAGCACATGGGCGGCTTCCCAAGTAACGTGGAGTGGAGTGAAGTGGCATGACCCCACCGGGATGTGGCGGCCTGGGTAAGGATCAAGATGGATGATGGAGTGAAGAGCTTGGACCCCGGAGGGGCTTCCTACGTACTGCGCGTTAGCACGGATCAAAGTCAACGTAGTTCGGGTATACAGTTTAACGTCATGCTGGACGTCGGCAAGCCGACTCACGAAGAGGTCTAGGCCTCCGGGCAGAGGATTGAACCGAACCACCTCGCACAGAGGGGGATGGAACGGCCGGGTGGATCACAGTTTCACGTCATGCGGGACGATAAAAGGGGAAATGGAAAAGGGGGGCTGTGGGGAGGCACCGCGGAGATACACGCGGGCAGTCTCCCACAGGGGCGGATTCATAGGTGAATCGACGCTAGCGTGAACCCTGGAGGGGTCCACTGATGGACGAACCGACGTAAATACGACCGGGACGACCAGGTGGTGGGCTTGAACCTCAGGGAGGCTTCCTACGTACCCTGTATAGAAGACAGGGATCAAAGTCCACGTAGTTCATTCTGTCAGGACTTACGCACTTGGGGCAGCCCGGATGCTGCAAAACTCAGTTGGAAGGGACTTGGACCGAAAGCAGAAGACACCTCGATCCCAGTCAGACCCTCTACTGGCTTCGGCAGTGGGGAGACGCAACGGAGATACACATGTGCAGCCTCCCACGAGAAACTAGGGGTTTGTAATACCCTGCCCCCGTAGGGAAAAGCCGCTCCCATTAAATCGTCCCAAAAGGGGGACAATCCCGACATCCCTGCAGAGACGAGCGGGTGGGGGCCACATCCAAACCGGGGGAGACCCTGCGTGCGAGGCACGGGATCGAATGATGCGGACGGTTTAGCGTCTTGCCGGACGAAGTACAGTTTAACGTCGTGTGTTGAGGACGAAGCGGACGGTTTAACGTCTTGCCGGACGAAGTACAGTTTAACGTCGTGTGTTGAGGACGAAGCACTTGGCAGTTTAACGTCTTGCAGCGCGGACTATGGGGGCTAGGTAGTTTAACGTCGTGCAGCTTGGACGGATGTGCAGTTTAACGTCATGCTGGACGAATATGCAGTTTAACGTCATGCTGGACGAATATGCAGTTTAACGTCATGCTGGACGTATGCGCAGTTTAACGTCATGCGGGACGAATGTGCAGTTTAACGTCATGCTGGGCATAGGTTGCCGGACGATGGGTGCATGTCACTTTGCACGAACCTGGAGGGCCGCACGGGAAGACAACGCACGGTGCGGGCACCCAGGATGAGGATCATCGGGCGCCACGCAGGCAGGTGCCCTCAGGGGGTCGAGGGAGGCGACCCTGGCGGATTGCGCACAAAAGAGGAGCTTTGCGCGCAAAACCGCGGGTCGGCGCGCAAAAATGGCGGGCTGGCGCGCAATTGGGCCAGCCCTTTGCGCGCGGAAGGTTGGGATTGCGCGCACCGGGCTTCGGATAGCGCGCGGTGGCAACGGCTCATTCTCTAAGGAATGGCCACTTTGAAAATGGGGGGTGCGCGCAATCGGGTCGGATTGCGCGCACCCGGGGGCAATTGCGCGCAAGAGGCTTCTTTTGCGCGTAAAGGCCTTCGGGTTGAAATTTATTCAAAGGAAACGAGCCAAGGGGATTGCGCGCGAAGGCGGACCCCAAGGCTCTATTGCGCGAAAGAAAGGAGGTTACCTGAAGCTCGGCATTGCGCGCGGAAGGGGTTGAATTGCGCGCGCGGGAGACCGTTCGACTTCCAGCAACCTTTGAAACTTTGGGGGTCGCCTAGTATTTATAGGCAACCCCGGGCGCGGAATCCAAGGCGCGAGCGCGGAATTCTCCTCGCGGGCGCGGAATCGGGCACCGCGCGCAAGGGAGTTGCGCGCATCCCGGGGGTTTTGCGCGCGGATCATCATCTTTGCGCGCAGACCTCTGAAATTCCGCGCAAGGCCTCCGGGCCCTCCGAAACATTCTTCCGACTCCAAATATGACCTCGCTTTCCGCATCCGGAGCTTCGTTTGGGAACAACGGACTTTTCCGGCGTCTACAGGGTAAAGGGAACGTCGGCGGGGGAGAGGGAGGGGGCCGGGAGGCGGATGCAGAGATCGGGAGGCAGAGGAGGATGCTGGGAGGAGGTTGAGGTCGGGGAGGGGAGGAGTGTATGAAGATGAAATTTCATGAGGGAGAGGGGATGAAATGTTGTCAGGATCCCTAAATTGGGTTTCTTTCACAACAGTTTTCTTAAACCATTGGGTAAACCCAACAAGTAACAACCTATGCCAACGGTTTACTAGAACTGTTGTTATAGGTTCTTTTTCAGAATGGGTTTTCTAAACCGTTGATAAAAAATTGTTGGTATAGGATCCATTTCCAATAGTGATAGAGTAATTCTCATGGGAACACACCATGTACCGTATGTACATGTCGTGTGTCTAGAACATGTGTTCACCCAAGTGACTAACAACACGAATGGATAAACCATAATCTACACATGTCGTGTTATGATCGAACCCGTCATGTAGTCGGACCCAGGTACCCGGTCATGTCACTAACAACACGGGCCAAGTGAAGCTTGTCTATAACATGTCGTGTCTATCTTGAAGATGCCATGTAGTCTTGTCTTGGGAGAACCTTGTGGCTTAACCGTATAAAAGTACTTGAGAAAGGGAAGAGGATTCAAGTACATGTCGTGTGTTAAAACAACACGCTGTGTGTTTGGGGTGCTACATGACCTGTTTAGGCAGGAGTACACGCCAATGGTAATGGTCGGATGGATCACACTGTGTAGGAATTGTACACAAATTATAGTCATGTTTTTTAAAACTTGAGGTCTTCCTTTCTCTGTTCCATTCTTGTGATTATAACATTCAGTACTTGATAATCTTGATCTAAGGTGTGTGCTTGACCTTGTAGAGTCATACCACCGAGACATGCACTAGTTGTATACCAGTTTCCAGGTGGTGATCAGACACCAGATATGGATTATCAGGGACTTCCAGCAGATCCTTCTGTCATGTATGTTTTGGCACCAACTGTTATACCTGACACAGGTACTGATGTACAGTCTATGGAGGGATTACTGAGGATGATGCAGAATTTTCAGGGGGCGCCGCCTCCTACCCCATTGATGGCAGAATTGACGAGGGTATTTCAGCAGCTGCATCCTCCCACCTACCCAGGGGGTGGAGGACCCGAGGCTGCAATGTCATGGATAGAATCCACATTGACAATTTTCAAGCATCTGGAGACACCTCCAAAGAAGATGGTGAATCTCGATATTTACATGCTTCGAGACATAGCCTAGAGGTGGTGGGATTTGATCTCATAGGAAGGATTCCAGAAGAATATGGCTTGGGATGAGTTTCAGAATGTCTTCTATGATTACTTCTATCCGGAGTCCTTGACGGTCGATCGAGCCCGAGAGATCATGAGTCTGAAGTAGGGTACTCTTTCTATTACGTAGTATTCCTCTCGCTTTAGAGAGATGTATCATATCATGCCTATTCCAGGAGGTGGTGAGTTTTTCCTTGTAATAACATTTGAGGATGGTCTCAGACATGACTTCCGATCACAGGTGAACATATTCAAGTTGACTTTGCCATCTTCTAATTTCAACCAGGAATTGATCACAAATCACAATCTGAGGGATTTCGGAGGTGTGGGATAGGGTGGTTCGACATACAATGTTATTTCTTCCTCACCTAATAGCAGGAAGCGCCCCTGGGAGACTTCACGATGAGATCAGAGTAGGTGGGATGCATCTTTTGGTCGCCATGTGGTGTTCTACTAGTGCGGGAAGAGTGGGCATACAAGGCTTCATTGCCCGAGAGACCCAGTGGAGTGCCGAACATTCGAAAAGATGTGTCATCTTTAGCCCTTATGTTAGATCTTCTCCCCAAAAGTTGGTGACAAGGGTTCTTCTATGAATCAGCATGCAGGAGCATTGCCACCAGTTTCTCATTAGTCTAGGAACTAGAGTTCTTCCAGCCATTCGGGCGGAGGTGGAGGTCGTGACCGGGGTGCCCAGTCACTGGTCATTCAGTGACATGCCGGTGGATCAGATTAGTGTGGTCAGACAGGGTCACATGCCCACATCATAGGCCATACATTTGTTGTGGACCAGACCCAGTAGTATTAGGATCTTGGATCGTCTACAATTCGAGGTATGATCTTAGTAGCTTCAGTTTTATCTTATACTCTTTTTTATATAGGGGATTCCCATAGCTTTATATCTGTTTCTGTTGTGGAGATCCATGGGAAATACATCTTTTATTTTGCTGGTATATTGATGCTAGACACTCCGTTGGGGACATGAAAGGTGAGTGTACGTCAGTGCAAGGAGTTCCCCTAGAGGTAGGTGGGTGTCACTTATTATGGGACCTCTATGTATTAGAGAAGACAAGATGAGATTTCATTCTTTGGATTGATTGGTTCGTACCCTTCAAGGCAGTCATCGATTGTTATTGACATATGGTGCGTTTAATATCACTAGAGGGTGGATATTTTCATCATACGGGTGAATGGGATGTCCAGATGTGAAAAGCAGGACCCAAGCATCATGGGATGGGAGGAGTTACAACCCAGATTTCTAGTCTATATTTGGATGACTAGGGGACTTCTCACATAGACATTCCTCTAGTGGTGGATTGTTTCAGGGATGTCATTCTAGAGAACCTTTTAGGTTTTCCTCTGGAGAACGAGGTAGACTTTTCTATTGAGCTTGTGCTAGGGGTGGCACTGGTGTCCATTCCACCTTAAAGGATGACAACAACTATGTTATAGGAGAACAAGAAATAGATGGAAGAGTTGCAGGAAAAGGGTTTCATCTGACCTAGTTATTCTCCTTGGGGAACACATGTCCTATTTTTAAATAAGACAGATGGTAACCTGAGACATTATGTGGATTATCGGAAGATGAACCAGTTTATGTTCAAGAACCGATATAATTTTCCAATGATTGATGATCTCTTTTATCAGTTTCGAGGACCCAGGGTGTTCTACAAGATTTATGTGAGGTCTGGTTACCATCAGTTGCATATTAGACCATATGATATACATCTCACATCCTTCTAGAGCAGGTATAGTCTGTAGGAGCATATGGTTAAGTCATTCGATCTCACGAACATGCCTACAGTTTTCATTAAACTGAAGAACCGAGTCTTCCATCCATACTTGGATGCTTTAATAGTGGTCTTCGTGGAAGATATCATGGTGTTCTCTCACACTCGACACAACCATGATGTACACCTTGAGGTCGTTTTTATTACCCTTAGAGAGCATCCATTATATGCAAATATCTAAATTTTCCACTTCTGGATGGATCAAATTCACTTCATGTGTCGTGTTATCTCAGAGATAGAAGTGTTAGTAGACCCAGAGAATGTGAGAGTAGTTGTTCCCTAGGAGGAGCTGAAGAATTTCTTTGAGGTAAGATGATTTTTAGGGATAGATGGATACTAAAAACGCTTCATACAAGACTTTTCACACCTTACAGCACCACTGATTGGTCTGACAAAGAAGGGTGCAAAGTTCTTGTGATCAGATTATTGTGATTCATCCTTTCGGGAGCTGAAAGGGAGGTTAACTTCATCACCAGTACTTGTATTGCTAGAGCCGAGCAAGAGATATACTATTTACTGTGAATTATTAGGTATATGGCTGGGAGTTTTTCTTATGTAGGGAGAAGGAGTCATTACATACAATTCTCAGCAGTTGAGACCACATGAGAAGAATTATCTGACACCCGATCTTGAGTTGGCAACAGATGTTCATGATTTACGTCGTTGGAGACATTATGTACTGGGAGAGCATTTTGTAGTTTTTACCATCCACAAGAGTCTCATGTACATATATAATCAGCATGATCTGAATTTGAGATATCGATGGTGGGTTGAGTATCTTCAGTCATTTCATTTCAAGCATGCCTATACGCCAAAGAAAGGCAATGCATTGGCTGATCTGCTAAGCAGGAGGACTCAGATAAAGGCAGTTCAAGAGGCACGTAGTGAGTGGAAACTAATGGATCTTGCCTCTGAGATGAATTTGGAGGTTCATGATGGATAGGTGCAAATGTTTCATTCCTCTGTAGTTGTTACCTCTACTCTTCTTGATCGATTGTGAACGAGGAAGCTACCAGATTCATAAGACCTAGTCAACGAGAGAGCATGTAATGAACCGAATCCGGAGACACATAACTGGGGCCCTGTACCCGATTCGCCACATGACCTCAAACGCTTTTCCCCAAATGCTAGTGGCTGCCGACTAGCTGCAAGGGCCATGGTGAATCAGTGGGGAAACTATGCCCTCATTTGGTAAAGTATGCAGCATAAGAATAAACATAACCAAAAGGGGAAGTAGTAAACAACACACAACAAATGAACTAAAAGTAAAAGCAATGTCTAATATAATAATGATGCAGTACGGTACATGTATCTGTGGAAAGTCGTAAACAAATCAATGTGCTGAAATACAACTGAAACCAAAGTACAAAATGTAAACAACAACTCTAGCAGCATCGCGAGCCAAAGCCCGGTCCCATGCTCTCCATCTCTAACCAGCAATCAAGTACCTGAGGTAGAAGGACCACAATCCCTACCTATACATACAACCATATAATCTGTTTGGGTGAAAATTAGGACCCAAACAGGGTGTGAGACTAATCCCATTAGTCAATCACCACAATATTTGTGCCCTACTGTATTTGAGTAATATAGTAAAAGTAAAGGAAAATAAGTACAGTAATGGACTAAGAAAATACCATTAAATGACCCCACCAATTACCATTCACATTCATTTATTAAAACAACCAAGGGAAAATAGAAATTCCTTCTATTCCACGGTAAAACAAGTAACACAACATGTATCTCAAATGACTACCTAAACACAAGCAGTACAAAACCCAAGATTGTTCTTTGGATTGGTGGACTCGTCACAACCAACCATCAAAATTCTCCCTGACTCTCTGGGTGGCTCAAACTAGAAGACCCCTATAGTACAGTAATCAAACAAGTCACATACACTCTGGGAAGCTCTCATGTCAATTCACTTATGGTCTTGCAACGATAGCTACAGACTCTCTGAATAAGCATTTACGTTTAATTCCTCATATGGTCTCGATGCGTGAGTAAACATAGAAATCTCTTGTTAAGAACAAAGTCCAATTCCTATAGGTCCTACGTACAAAACAAAAACCAACAGACCCTTTAGGGAAGCACTTAATCGTCTATTTCCTATTTGATATCCCGCACCAGGTTCTCACAGCCCTGAGAAGTCTAGTCATGCGTAATCAACTGTCAGCAACCCTACGTAAGTTCAAAAACTACTTGGCTAATAGCTACCATGCATCAAAAGCACTTAAATAGAAGGAAACACATGCAATCAGTGATAACAAGTAAACTAACAATTGCAATAGGGTTTTCCTTACAGGGATAAAGTGCCAAACGATGATAAACAGCTAAACAGAGGGAGAAACACCTGTGGTGTGATCCTCAAACATGGAACCAATAATATATTAGAAACAATTAATCATAAGCTAATAAGAAATCTAGGTCAAATAAACAATTGAATAAAAATCCTAACCCCGGGGTACCCGATACATGGGTATCCGTCACTTTTGCAACCAAAACTCAAAGAACCTCAATGTAGGGAAACAAACCACCTACCTTGATCCTCAAAGATCGATATACTTGAACCTTGTACCGTGAATCGGCCTAGAATAGAGTAGATTTGCAAAAACTTCTAAAATGCTCAACCTCAAATAACTCACACGAGAGAAGGAATCATGAAACGAGGCCAAAGAAGAACCAATAACTCACCACTGCAATTCTTCTGCAATCAACAAAGTTCAATTCAGAAAACCGGTGACAGATCAGTGGCTTAGAGAAGAATCGTCCTCCTTGGATGCTCTGGACTGAATTAGGGGGAGAAGAAGAAGTTTATGAGCATTAGGCGCGACCCCGGTCATATTAATGAAATAAAAAAAGAAAGTACACTGTGTGTACTAGGTCTTTCCGTACACCTCCTCAATCATCCTCCATGTCACCCCCAAAAACCGTGTGTGTGGACCGGACCCAGCCAGTACATAGCTTCGAGCGGCAGGGGGGTACACGACGTGTACTCATAAAGTACATGATGTGTACTCTGAAAACTTCCAGATTCTTCTTTTTTCCTTAAAAATCCCATGAATGAGATTCGTACCTGAAACTGAAAATCCGGGTTCTTACAAACTTCACCCGTTAATGAAATTCATCACCGAATTTTCCTAACATGGCGTAGAAGAAGAAACCTTGAACAACTCTGGACACTGTGATCGTATATCTGCCTCCCACTCCCAAGTCTCCTCTTGTATACGGTCGTGCATCCATTGCACCTGTACCAGAGGAACAGACAGGCCATAAATTACCTTTGCACTACAATCAACAATCCTGATAGGATGCTCTTTGAAAGATACATCATGCTCTAGCTCAACCAACATGGGTTAAAAAACATGAGACGAGTCTGAGAAATACCACCGAAGATGAGAAACATGAAAGACTTCGTGCATGGCCTGGTACCTCAGAGGTAACTGTAACTTGTATGTAACCATCCCAACTCTCTCTAGAACCTCAAATGGCCCGACGTATCTTGATGAAAGCTTTCCCCGCCTCTTAATCCTCTTTTGTCCCAACCTCAGGGTACCGCGCAGGAAAACCTGATCTCCGACCTTGTACTCCAAAAGTCGTATCCGCTGACCAGCATAAGATTTCTGCCGAGAATGTGTTGTAGTCATCATCTTCTAAATTAACTCTATCTGCTATGAGGTCTCCTGAACAAGACGAGGTCCCAGTAAGGTTTCCTCTCCTGCCTCTAGCCATTGTAAAGGTGATCGGTATGGCCTACCGTATAACGCCTCATAAGGATCCATCTGAATAGTCACCTGAAAAATGTTTTTGTAGGCGAACTCCACTAGAGGAATATGCTTCTCCTATGTACCTCCAAAGTCTAGAATGCAAGCTCAGTGCATACCCTCAAGCACCTGGATTGTATGCTCGGACTGGCCATCTTTCAGGGGATGGTATTTTGTACTCAAAAGTACCTGTGTACCCAAAGCCCTCTATAGCCCCTTCCAGAAGTGCGATGTAAAAGGCGCATCCCTGTCTAAAACAATGGATTGTGGAACTCCATGCAGATGTACAATCTCTGAGAGATATATAACCATCCCAGATCATCAACACTGAAGGTATCCTTGATCGGCAAGAAGTGTACAACCTTCGTGAGCCTGTCCACTACAATCCAACCCCCATTATTTCCTCGAGGCGATCTTGGTAATCCTGTCACGAAGTCCATCGCAACATCATTCCATTTCTACTCAGAAATGGGTAACTGCTGTAAAAGTCCTGCTGGTCGTTGATGCTATGCCGTCACATGTTGACAGGTGGAACACCGCATAACAAAACCAGCCACATCCTTCTCCACACCTGGCCACCAATATTGACAGTGCATGTCTCGGTACATCTCGGTGACACCACGATGAACTGCCCAAGCTGAAGCATGAAACTCCTGCATCAGCTCCTCACATATGCCCGCTGAAACCCATACGCGACCACGAAAACGTAGCACCTCATCATCGCCTACTGTCCACCCCAGAGTAGGGTCTCCATCTGACACACCCTCCCATAGGACTATGCCCTCTGGTTCTGAAAGCTACCACATTCAAACTTGATCTAAAAGAGTAGAGGTAATAGCTATAGATGAAAGAATCGTCTGACCCTGTCTGTCGCGTACCTCCAAATGCATCTCAGAGAATAGAGCCATAAGCTGCCACTCACTACTGGCCTCCTGAACTACCTGCAACTGAGTCCTCCTTCTTAGTGCGTCTGCCACAACATTGCCTTTCCCAGGGGTATAAGAATGCTCGAAGTCGAAAGACTGTAGGTACTCAACCCACCTCCGCTTTCTCAGATTCTAGTCATGCTGCATGAATATATAGTCAAGGCTCTTGTGGTCAGTATATACCACAAAATGGTCTCCCATGAGATAGTGTCTCCAACAACGCAAGGCATGAACAACTACAACCAACTCCAGGTTGTGCGTAGGATAGTTCTTCTCATGTGGCCTCAACTACCGAGATCCATACACAACAACATGATCTTTCAGCATATGCAATGCTCCAAGCCCAATTCTAGATGCATCATGAAAAACTGTATAACTTTTTCCCGGCTCTGGCAGAACTAGAATCGGTGTTGATGTCAATCTCCCCTTCATCTCTTGGAAGGCTGAGTCACAAGCTTTTGACCAAACGTACTTCACACCCTTCATAGTCAAGCCCATCAACAGCATTGCTAAGATTGAGAAGTCCTGTATAAACTGCCTGTAGTTACTAGCTAGTCCCAATAAACTCCGTACCTAGAAGACATTCTTCGGATGCTCCCAGGTAACTACAACTCTCACCTGCTATGGGTCTACTGATACTCCTGTCTCTAAGATGAAATGGAATAGGAAGTGAATACCGTCCATCCTGAAGTGGCACTTTGAGAGCGTAGCATATAAATGATGCTCTCTCAGTGTACTCAATACGATCTCAAGATGTGTAGCATGGTCATGTCGAGTGTGAGAGTACACCAAGAGATCATCCAGAAAGGCAATGACGAAGGAGACCATGTACGGATGTAAAACTCTGTTCATCAGCACCATGACAACTTCTGGCATGTTCGTGAGACCGAACGACATAACCAGATACTTGTACATACCATACTTTCTTCAGAAAGATGGGAGAGGTATATCATATGGTCTGACCTGCAACTGATGGTTGCCTGATCTCAAGTAAATTTTCGAGAACACCCTGGCTCCTCGAAGCTGATAAAAAAGATCATCAATTCTCGGAAATTGATATCAGTTCTTGACCGTCAACTGGTTCAGATTTCGATAGTCCACGTAAAGCCGTAAGGTACCATCCACCTTCATCGCAAAAAACACATGCGAACCCCAATGGAATGTACTGGGTCGGATAAAACACTTCCCCTATAACTCCTCCAACTACTTCTTGAGTTCATGTAACTCAGGAATAGCCATAGTATAAGGAGGTATTGATATCGGTGCTGCTCCTGGAAGAAGCTCAATAGAGAAGTATACCTCATGCTCTGGAGGAAACACTAAAAAGTCTTCTGGAAAGACATCTGAAAAATGGTCAACTACTATAGGGAAGTCCATCTGGGAAGTTCCCTGATCATCTACATATAAACTAGCAATCTGAGCTGTAACACTGCCCAACCCATGATGCTCTGGCTCAGCTCTACTTGCCTGGACATCCCATTATGCCTTGTGAAGAAAGGACTCACCCTCAGGTGACGTGAAACTCACCCTACGGCTATAAAAATTGACAAAAGACTATAAAGAAACTAGCCAATCCATTGTGAGAATGACATCGTAAACCGTCATCTCAAGGACATAAAGATCCCACAATAAGTGACACCCACCAACCTCCAGGGGGGAACTCCTTGAACTGACGCACACTAGTAGTTTTATGTATAAAAGGAGTGTCTAGTGCCAAAGTATCATCAGAAGTAAGGACAGTAAGTCTGAGGCTCTCCATAGTGTGCACAGAAATAATGCTATGAGAAGCTCCGGTATCGAAAAGTACAGAAGATAAAACTGAGGCTACTAAGATCGTACCTCAAACTATGGAAGGTCCAGGATCCTGTTCCCAATAGATATTCTCTACCGCAAACATGTAGCCAGTACTACGGCCTCATGTAGCAGCATGATATCCCTGAGTAGATCCTGCCTGAGCCTGACCACTGCATCCGCGACCTCTACTCTGGGTTGAACGACCTGAAGAACTCCAGCCCTCAGTCTACTGCGGAACTGGTAAACATGCTCCTGTACGAGGAGTAGAAACCAATCCTCCTTCACTAGCTACTGGAAGAAGAACCCTATAAAAATGCTGCAGACGACCCATTTTCCGCAAGCTCGGCAATCCACTGGATCTCTTGGGAACTGAGTCTTTTTATGCATGCTCCTTCCACACTGATAACACACCACCTAGTTTCCCGAAGAAAGGTCCCATCTACTAGAAGAATACCTCACTTCCTCGATTCCCCTCGAGTAGACCCTCGGTGGTATTTCCTTATGTCAGTATGCAATGAGTCAGCCTTGGATGCTGAACTGCCCTAGTCAACAGGTCCTGTCTCCCTCAGATTCCATTCGGTGGTCAGTGCCTTGTTTACTATTAGGGTAAAATAAGTCAACTGGAAGATGTTCACCATCGATCTGATCCTTGGTTTGAGGCCTTACTCAAACTTCCTTGCCAAAAACAGCTTGTCATTTCCTAGGATGGGAGCGAAACACTGTAACTTAGTGAAACGGGAGAAATACTCCATAACCGAAAGAGTACCCTACTGCAGGTTCATGAGCTCTCTGGCTCTGTTGACACTCAGCGTTGCCGGATAGAACTAGTCATAGAACGTACGATGGAAATCGTCCCAAGCCATAGTCCATTGTCGCCCTGCCTGCGAGACTACATCCCACCATCTCTTGGCAGAATCTTGCCGCATGTACGTCGAGAGCTTCACCCTTCGGTCTAGGGGTGTCTCCAGATGCTCAAAGATGGAAAGCATGGTTTCTAGCCACGACACTGCATCCTGAGGTCCTCCATCCCCTATGAAAGTGGGAGGATGCTGTTACTGGAAGACTCACTTCAGCTCTGCCATAGATGGGGCAGGATGTTGAGCTCCCTGGAAAATATGCATGAACCACATGAAACCCTCTCGGAACTGAGTGTCGACACCACTGTCTTGAATCAATGCAGGTTCCATATCTGGAACAATCGGTGGAACTACTAGTAGTCCTTGGTTTGTCGTATCTGGCGTACAGTCACTGCCTAGTTCCTGACGTGCAACGGGAGGACGTCTTGGTGCCATAGCCCTGAAAGGTCAAAAGCACGCATCAGATTTAGGATTAACAGGGATAGAAAACATAAGAGTAAAAATGGGAATAGGAGATAGAGACACTTAAGTTTTCAAATCAAGACTACACGGCATGTTTGTTAAATCCATTTACATGGGTGTGTACTTCCACCACCACTGGTCTTGTAACATCCCAGACTTCACGGTGTGTTGTCCCAAAACACGACGTGTACTTGAACTCCACTCCCTTTCCTGAGCCTCTTTACACAGCTAACCCACATGGTCCTCCTAATTCTAAACTACACGCCATGTTCACTAAGGACACGACGTGTACTAGACAGGCTCAGCGACCTGTGTAGCAGGTTACACGGCTGGGCTCACAGCTAACCCCTACATGTCGTGTTCCAAACAAAAACGGCGTGTATAATAATAGATAACACCGACCCGTGTTGTTCATGACACGGCCGGGTGCCTAGATGAAAATGACATGGCGTGTTCTTATAACACACGACATGTACTAGATAGGTTTCAGCGACCCTAGTAGCGGTTACACGGCCGACTACACGGCTATCCCCTACACGGCGTGTTCTGAACAAACACGACATGTATAAGGATACATAACACCGTCCCGTGTTGTTCATGACACGGATGGGTACCTAGAAGAAATCTACATGGCGTGTTCTTATAACACACGACATGTACTACATGAGTTTCTCTGTCCTGTGTTGTTAGTGACACGACCAGGTACACGGTCGACTACTACATGTCTTGTATTTATTATACACACCGTGTCCCCGAAGACATTCTACAACCTCGTGTCTTTGTTCACATAGTCATTAACATCGTTTAAAAACTACATGGAATGTATGAATAAAGTACATGCCTTGTATTCTGGGTTTTTCTAGGCAGTAGCTCAGAAACTGCACCGAACACCAGAAACAATGAAAAATAAACATCTATGTCCCAAATTCTGATCCGTGGGGCCCATAATCCCCACGAATCAAATATTAGCATCATAACAATGCATATATCACGTAAAAAAACATAACAAGTATGTCCATCACAACAACTATCACAACAACATGGATAATTTATCACGACATCTATCACAACAGCATGAAATTATAATGCACCCTAGATGACATGGTGAAATGCATGACATGTGATTTCCTACCCAGAGCCTACATGATGCATTAGATGGCACACCCACATCTCATCTGGTTGCAAAAAAATAAAACCACAATCATATAAACTGTAACAGCACAAAACATGTGCATCACCCAATGGTGTAATATAATAAACTGTAATGTTTGCAAAAACCGAAAATTTCAATTATGAGGTAATATAGATTTTCCTTGTACATGGGTTAATTACTCCCAGGCAGAGTTAAGTACTAACTACCCATTTCTTCCTCTCCCTATCTATTGTCGCAAAAATAGTAAGGAAATAGAAAAGAAAGAAAACCCTTCTGATACCACTTTGTAACGACCAGAATCTAGAGCCACATAACTGGGGCCCCGTACCCGGTTCGCCACATGACCTCAAGCGCGTTTACCCAAACTCCAGAGGCTTCCGACTAGTAGTGAGGGCCTTGGTGAGTTAGTGGGTAAACTATCCCCTCATTTGTAAAGTATACAGTGGAAGAATAAACATAAACCAATAGCATCAGCAGTAAACAACATACAACAACTGAACTAAAAGTATAAGAAATTTATGATATAATAATGATGCAGTACGGTACATGTATCTATGGAAAGCAGTAAACAAATCAATTTGAGGAAATACAAATGCAACCAAAGTACAAAACGTAAACAGAAACTCCAACAACATCGCGATCCAAAGCCAGGTCCCATTCTCTCCAGCTCCAACCAGCAATCAAGTACCCAAGGTAGAAGGACCACAATCCCTACCTACACCTACAACCATATAATCTGTTTGGGCAGAAAGTGGGACCCAAACAGGGTGTGAGACTAATCCCAGTAGGCAATCACCAAATGATTTGTGGCGTACTGTCAGTGAGTAATAAAGCAAAAGTAAAGGAAAATAAGTACAGTAATGCACTAAGAGTATACCTGTAAATGACCCCACCAATTACCATTCATATTAATTTAATTAAAAAACCAACAGAAACTAGGAAATCCTTCTATTACAAGGTAAAATAGGTAACCCAGTAGGTATCTCAAAAGATGACCTAAACACAAGCAGTACAAAACCCAAGCTTGTTCTTTGGCTTGGTGGACTCGTCACAACCAACCATAAAAATTCCCACTGAATCTCTGGGTGGCTCAAACTAGCAGACCCCTATAGTACATTAATCAAACAAGGCACATACACTCTGGTAAGATCTCACATCAATTCCAGTATGGTATTGCAATGATATCTATAGACTCTCGAAGGAAGCACTTATGGTAATTCCACCAATGGTCTCAATGCGTGGGTAAAATAAGAACACTCTTGGGAAGAACAAAGTCCTATTTCCATAGGTCCTACGAACGAAAATAAAACCAACAGACCGTCTAGGGAAGAACTTAATCTTATATTCCCTCTTTGATCTCCCGCACTAGTTTCTCACAGCCCTAAGCAGTCCAATCATGCATAATCGACTATCAGCAACCATAAGTAAATTCAAAAACTACTTGGATAATAGATACCATGCATCAGAAGAATTTAAACAATAGGAAACACATGCAATCCTTGATAACATGTAAACTAACAATTGTAATAGGGTTTGCCTCACAGGAAAACCGTGCCAAACAGCGATAAACATCCAAACAGATGGAGAAACACCCATGGGGTGATCCTCAAAGATGAAACCAAGCATATATTAAAAAACATTAATCATAATCTAACAAGAAATATAGGGCCAATAAAAAATAGGATCAAAATCCTAAACTTGGGGTACTCGATGCATGGGTATCTGGCACGTTTTCAACCAAAACTCAAAGAACATCAACGTAGGGCAACAAACCACCTACCCTGATCCTCAAAGATCGATATACATGAACCTTGTCCTGTGAATCATCCTAGACCAGAGTAGATCTGCAAAAACGTCTAAAACACTCAACCTCAGATAACTCGCATGAGAGAAGGAATAAAGATATGAGGCCAAAGAAGAACCAAGAGCTCACTACTGCGATTATTCTGCAACCGACGGAGTTCAATTAGAACAACCGGTGACATATCTGTGACTCAGAGAAGAATTGGCCTCCTCAGATGCTCTGGATGGAATTAGGCGGAGAAGAATACATTTATGAGCATTAGGCTTGAACTCAGTCCAATTAATTAAATAAAAAAGAAATTACACAGTGTGTACTTTTAGAGTACACAACGTGTACTAGCTCTTTACATACTCCTCCAAAATTGGCCTCCACGTCACCCCTACACACCATGTGTGTGGCCCGGACCCGACCAACGCTTATCTTTGAGCGGCAATGGAGTACACGGCGTGTACTCATAAAGTACACGTCGTGTACTCTGAAAATTTGCAGATTCTTCATTTTTCCTTAAAAATCCCATAAAAGAGATTCGTACCTGAAACTGAAGATCCGGGTTCTTACAGAGTATGCCAGGAGTGGACTCTATTCTGAGATAGAACATATACGAGGACAAGATCTTGCGTTTCCATGGTCATGTATGGGTGCCATCAGACATACACGAGGATCCGATGTGGATCTTTCATTCCTCTATTGGGGCAGTTCATCTGGCGTCACCAGGATGTATCGTGGGCTACACTGTCAGTATTGGTGTCTATGAATGAATAGAGACGTTTCCGGTTTTGTCATGAGGTGTTCCACCTATCAGCAGGTGAAGGAAGATCATTAGTGACTAGTAGGGATTTTACATTAGTTACCCATTCCCAAAAGAATGTGGAATGGGGTTGTGATGGATTTCATGACTGGTTTCCGAGGTCGCCTCGATGGAATGATTCAGTTTGAGTTGTCACTGTCAGGCTAATTAAGGTTTCTCACTTATTAAAGATCAAGGAGACCTTTAGTGTTGATGAGATGGGGTAGTTGTACATCCATGAGATTGTGCCCTTACATAGAGTTACACAATCTATTATTTCAGACAGAGTTTCCTATTTTACTTCTCTAGTTTGGAAGGGGCTTTAGAAGGCATTGGGTACACTGGTACATTTGAGTACATCTTACCACCCCCAAACAGATGGCCAATCTGAGCGTATGATTCAGGTGCTTGAGGACATGCTCCGAGCATGCATTATGGAATTTGGAGGTTCTTAGTAGATGCACAAAACTCTTTTGAGTTTTCCTACAATAATTGTTGTCATGGAACTATTAAGATGGAAGCTTGTGAGGCTTTGTACAGTAGGCCATCCCAATCAAACTTATGTTGGCTAGTGGAAGAAGAGGTAGCATTGCGGGGACCTCGGCTTGGTCATGAGACCGCAGACAATATATACATGATTCGGAAGAGGATGACTACTACGCAGTCTCGATATAAGTCTTATGATGATAAGCAGATACGACCTCTGGAGTTCGAGGTCGGGGATCAGGTTTTCTTACATTTCACACCGAGGTTGGGACACAAGAGGATTAGGCGAGAGAGTAAGCTTTCACTGAGGTATGTCGGGTCATTTGAGGTGTTGGTGATAGTTGTGTTGGTTGCCTACCAGTCACAATTACCTCAGAGGTACCGGGCTATACATGACATTTTTCACATTTCTTAGCTCCGATGTTACTTTTTAGACATTTATCAGGTCTTTACACCGGATAGACATTTATAAATGGTTCTCTGATGTTAATTTTTACACATTTATCAATGGTTCTCCATGGATAGTTTGTTCAACTGGTATGGGTGCTATGGCAGCACATGCTTGTATAGGATGAGACTTGGGAGAGGGAGGCCGATGTACAAGCACAATGACTGGATCTTTTTCGGGTTTATTCTTCTACACCACGATAGGGAAATTCAGGGATGAATTTATTTAAGGGGGAAGTTCGTAAGAACCTAGACCTTTTTTCAGGTATGTTTTTCCTTTTTTAGTATTTTTTTAGAAAAAGATTTTCTTTGGAATTTTTTTGAAGTACATGCCATGTACATAATGACTACAACCCTTGTATTGCATTTCCATTGGAGGTCTTGTGCCGGTCATGTAATGGAAACACACACGGCCATGTGGGGTGACCTGGAGGCGGCCCAAAATGTAGTACGGAAAATGCAAGTACACGCTGTGCACTTCAAAAGTATATGTTGTGTAATTTCTTTTTTTTCATTAAACGTATTGGGGTCATGTCTAATTTCCAGAATGCTCTCCTTCTAGGTATTGTTTGACTGAGATTATCATACGACTTTAGATCTTCAAGAAACCCCCGAGCGAGCATCCATTCTTTGAATCAAACATCATTGGTTGCGTTGGAATCGCCTCGATGAGTTATCGTTTCTCCTAGAGCACCCTATTCTGATTTCTAATCTCCGGTGAGATATTGTGGGTTGAATGTTTTAGACTTTTTTGTATATATTCAGCGTTCTAAGGAGATTCAGGCCTTGAGGTTCACGTATAGAGATCTCTGAACGCCGAGGTAGCTGGTTTGTGCCTTTCCATTGAATATCTTTGAGTTATATGTGCAATTTTGGCCAATACACTTAATCAAGGTATTGTGTGTTTACTGATTTACCCATTTTAATTTCCATCCACACTTGTATGGTTCAATAGAGGTTATTTGGATATGAATAGGGTTTATTTCTATGTTTTGGATGTGGTTTCCCATGCATGTTCTATTTACGATAGTTTGGTCCTACATAGCATTTTTAGTGACCTTTCCTGTTTACACATTCCTTGTGTTGTAGGGTGGAGTGTTTGTTTTCTGACATTCTTGATATGCTATAGACTGATTAGCCATGTTGTTCTTGAGGTTTAATTTGACTGTATTTCATTTTAATGCTCATTGACATACACAGGTCCGTGATAACCTATTGTAGTAGACTATAAGGGGAATTGAACAAGTGAGTTCCTCAGAGAGTCTTTGAGAACTTTAGTCTATAAGGGGAATTGACAGAGTGAGATTCCTCATAAATACATTCAACCATTTTAGACTATAAGGGGAATTGACCGAGTGAGATTCCTCATAGATTCTTTGAACAATTTTTGTCTATAAGGGGAATTGACTGAGTGAGCTTCCTCAAGGAGTCTTTGACCACTTGGGGCTATAAGGGGAATTGACCAAGTGGGCTTCCTCAGAGATTACTTGACTACCTTAGACTATAAGGGGAATTGATTGTGTGAGCTTACTCAGAGATCCTTGAATCACTTTTAACTATAAGGGTAATTGATAGTGAGTGCTTCCTCAAAAGGACTTTATATATTCTTATGACTAAACTAGAGGGGATAGGATCCGTGTACTTCCGAGAGGGTAAATTTTCTTTATTAGCCGCTTATTTGATTTGTGTAACTATTTATTGCTAAGTACTTTCTTGTTTACTGCATATTTTCTTGTTACCTACCATATATAATCACTGACTATTAGGCACATATCTTTGGGTGGTTTCCTACGGGGATTTTGTCTCACACCCTATTTGGGTCATGATTTTGGGATCAAACAGATTATATTGTTGCAGGTACATATAAGGGAAAGCTCCCCTCTACTTCTTGATCTTGATTGACTGTGGAGATGGAGAGCATGGGTCCAAGCTATGGCTTGTGATGCTGATGATTTGTTTACTTTAATTCTTTTTTATATATTTTTGTACTGTTGTATTCTAGTATTGTGATTTTTTGGCTGCTTTCCTAATCTTATGTATCATGCATCATTCATATATATATGTGCTCCAGTTTATTATTTTATTGTCTTCCACTGTTTCCTTTTGTATGGATTATTACTTCTTCCATTATTGTTGTCATTTTTCTTCCACTGTGTTACCATGCCAATGGGGGCATAGATTCCCCACTATCATACCCAAGGACCTCGCTGCTTGTCGGCAGCCTCTAGTATTTGGGGAAATGCGCTTGAGGTCATGTGACCAACCAGGTATGGGGCGCCTCTGGGTGGATTCTGGAACCGGGTCATTAACAAGGTTATGTCAATCCCACATCGACGGAGGAGGACCATGAATCACCCCATCATAAGGTTGTGTGGATAGCTCTCCCATCAAGAGGACTATTCCGGGGGGGTTCCTGAGGGCCAGAACCTAGGGAAAAACAAAACCATCAGGGATAGAACCAAACAAGAAAATATCATGATCGTGGGTTTGGTTGGGCTCTTAGAAAGGGTATCAGTGCTCGTGTCCAATTGATGTGCCAGCGAGGATGTTGTGCCCATATTGGGGGTGGGTTAGGGCAATCCCATATCGAAGGAGGAAGAGCACAAAGCAACCCTTTATAAGGTGGTGTGGATACCTCTCCCCCGATGAGGGATTTTCCTAGGGGGTGCTTGAGGGCCAAAACCCATGGAATAACAAAACTGTGTGGGCTAGGTCCAAAGTGAACAATATCATGTTCGTGGGCTAGAATGGGCCATTACCCATGCATTAGGTAATGATTTATATCTCATGAGATATACTAAGATGATCATGGGATTAAACCATCACTACCAAGATGGTATAAGGAGTGAACTCATGTAACTAAGATAACCATGGGAGTAAACCACGAATACTAAGATGGTATTGGGAGTAAACCTATACTACTAATATGGTCTTCATAGTAATATATTGGATACTATGGAAATAATATAATATTCCTATGTGTTTGACACAATTAATTGTTTTATTCCAATGTTTTTCTTCCATGGATTATGTTCTTTTGTTTCATAATGATTCATGTCTGATGAACTATCATGATTTATACCATGAATTATTCTTATGATATTTGATAAGCAGAAAATGATCTTTTAATATTATGATCATGTTTTCATACTCATATTTCAATGCTTATATTTAAATTTTTTAATTGTTTACCCTTATTGAGCACCTGAGCTCACCCCCAATTATGTTTTCTATCCCAGGATTTAAAGAACTGTATTATGTAAGATGTTTCCAAAAATGGGTTCATGTTAGGATGGAAAAAGTATGAGACAAGTTAGATATTTTATGAACTATTTCTGTATGTTTCATAGTTTTTGAATACAGTAAACTAATATTGTATTTGGGCATTTGTTTGTTTAATGTTTTATATATTCCTCAAAATTTGTTTTATTTCCATGAATGAAAAGTATTTAGTTTTTACATGTAACCTATAATTCAATGAAATTTATTATTTGTTGTAACGATACCTAATAAAAATGTTGTTCCCAAATTATTCTCTCAACTAATGATTTTATTAATATAGGATGATTAACAAAAATTATTGTATCTAATAATTCAAAAGAACCTCAGAATTTATATTCCCCACATCATATTCACTAACATAATCACCTATTCAAACATTAGTTACATACACATTAGGTAAAGGCTCATTCATTAAATCAAAAGTACCGATGGGGATTTTCCCTACAAATATTATCATATTTTGATCATCTTCTTAATATTTTATTTTTTATCGGGGTTATATGAGAATAAAATGAATGCAATTTTTTTAAGGAATGACTTCAAAAGTTCATTATTAGCACAACTTTTTCATATTAGTGTACACCAAATTAATAACAAAAAATAGAAAAATATAATTACATTAAAACATTACTACATAGAATCATGAACAATGATGATTCCTCCACCTAACCCTCATAACCGAGTTCAGGATATGAAATATTCCACAATTGATCAATATATTGGAGACAAAAATATATAATTGAAGTAAATATTTGATGATCCCATAGTTCTAAGAATTAATGAATCTTCATACAAACATTATTCAATTTCACACATTCAAAAATATTTTCATCTATTGATGGTGGAAATATATAACTAAAACAATGAACAATATAAATAACCTCACCCTTAAAATACATTTCCTCTTACATGATTACATTGCTTTTTTTAACAAAATATGAAATATATTAATACTACTTCATTAATGGTTTATCATTTTTTAATTTGTAATGATTAAATAACAGAGGAATGAAATTCAAAATTTATTTAGGGATTTAGTTTTCATTATTTTAATAACCAACCAAAAACTAGGGGGACTCCTAGAGCTGTTATTGTCTTACATTTTAGTAAGAATCTGTCTCCTTGAGCTATTATAATACATGTTTTTAAATATATGTATATATACATCTATTTATATTACAAGTTTTTGATTATAAATATATATTTATACATGCATTTTTTATTTAATGATATCATTTAAATATGCCAAATAATACTATTCAAAGATTATATTCTTATGTTATATTAAAATAAAATTACATATATTATCTTAGTAATGATACAAATTTTTGAATTTTTTTAATAATTTTACATTATACATAATTTCATGGAATAAATATATTTCTACTTAATAAAATAATTTTTTTTATTTATAGTAATTTTTTATTTCATTAACATAAATAATATTTTATATATATAGAAAATAGTATATTTTGTTTTAAAAAAATTAAAATATTTAAATAATGTATCATCTATTTAGATAATTATATTCAAATAAAGTTATTAATAATTTTTTTTTGTGGAAAATAATTATTAATAATATCTTTATTATAAAATAATTTATTAGATTCACATTATTGATCTGTGTTTCAAATATAATTTTTTATATTTATTTAACCTTAAATATACTATAAAATATAATATGTACATATAAATATATTCAGATCTAATTATTTATAATTTAAAGAACAAAAATATATATTTTTGTAATTAATAATATTTCTATAAATATAAATTATATTATTTTAAACATAAAATATCAATTAAAGAAACACCATTTTTAAATTTTCTAAAATATTCAATACAAATAAAAACTATACAAAAAAGAAAAGATGTATACATAAATTAAATCATACAAATAAAATTAATTAAAAAATTCATACAAATATAATGCTTAAATAAATAAATCACACAATCAAAATTAATTAAATAATTACTCGACCAAAATATTAATTATTAACTTATCCTTGTCAATAATTAAAAATTTAAATATTGAGAAAGTGATCTGAAAGATCTTTTCTGGAAAATATCATGCTTGAATAAAAGTAATGGAGTGGGGATAAATTTAAAAAAATTTACAGTGGGAGGGGTGGTGCCCATTATCACATCCTATACAATCATTACAATTGAATCATAAGCCCCATTTATTCTTCCTGGAAAATTAAAGAAGCTTGAACAGGGCTTGTTCCTCCCTTGAACCATTTTCAAAAAAATATAAAACAATCTCCTAGTTTTTGAAGAAAATAAATCTTATTTATAAAACTCAATGTCGACCTCCCCGCTTTTGTTGGATGTCTTTGTCCCCTATCTCTAGTGGGTACTATCTTCATCCACACCCATTATCAACATCCCTCATGATTCCCCTCACTATTATTGAACACCCCTTATTCAATATCTAATCATTATACACACTTGAATGAGATGCTGAGATGAGGAAGAATGAATAGTGGAGAGAGAGGAGAGATAGAATATTAATATGGGAATTACTATTTAATCATATTATAAAATTTAAACAACACTTCCATTAATAATATATAGTACCAGAAGAATATCATCTAGACATGTGTAGAAAAGATAAAGAGAATATTCGAAGAATAATAAGGGGAAGGGAGAGCACTGAACCTTTGATTGTAATTGATCCCAGATTGATCTTGTACCAGCTAGATGAATGATAGAAATAATATAATCATTCCAATACATTAAAAATAAAGAATATATATATCCATATAATACATTTAATAAAATATATGAATTTTTTTATTATCCATCCATCATAACATATAATTTAAATCAAATTAGTGAGGATTATTCGAATTCCATCAAAATTTTATTTAACTCATTACTCAATACCATCATTTATATAATTAAACAAAAATATTCATGAAAAATACTGATTCATAAAATCCAAGGGGAAAAAAGAGAAGAAAATAAAAAACCCAACCCTTGGCAATGACCTCTCACAATTGAGTGTTACATTCACGTTCATTAATGAAAATTATACTAAGAAGGAGTTGAATAATACCTTCAAAATTATCCCCTCTATTAGCACTAAAAATACATAATTTTTATATAGCTAACGAAAAGATTTTTGGGAGACATTATTATAAAATCATAAACTCAAGGGTTTGATAATGTAATCATTATAAAAATAAAAACTGATATATTCAAATTTTAATTTTCTATAAAATATATAATAGTAACCAATGTCACCCAGCTTTTATGGTCATTTATTAATACAAAACTTATATGAAACATTAATATTAAATATATATTTACATTGAAATAAAACATGAATTATTCAATATGTTTCATTACATGCCTCAATGAGTCTATATTAACTGAAATATAGTCAACCTCTATAACATGGCCATTATGTTGAACGATATAAATAGTAATAAATAGTTTATGAAAAATTTGTGTAACTGTTTTTAATAATTCAAATTTATTTATTATTTAATAATAAATATGTAGTCAATTTTTTAATCATTTTACATTTAAAAAAAAGTTTCCCCAAAAAATGTTGTAATCACATTTTTTCCAAGTGAAAATGTTAATTTGCTTCGAATATTTGTAGAAATTTAATTTTATTAAATGAGTATAATTTTTGAAATCCTCATATAAATATTAATGTTGTATATATTTATACAATTTTTCAAAAAAAGATTTATTTTTTCAATAAATATCAAAAAATACCATTTTTTGTTAAAATTGTTATTTCATTTCCATGAAATGTCCCATTATGTGTTGATTATGATCATATAGTATCCTAAGTCTCTATTAATTATTATTAATCTAATTATTTACCTCACATACATCATTATAACATAATTTAGTATAAGTGAATATTTGTGATTAAAAAACATTTATCTAAATACTATTTTTATTTTTTCAAAGTGTTTTTTTTCATAATATGGTAATTTAATATATTTTTAATTACGTTTTAATTAAATTTATAGATAATTTATTCAATATAATATTTTAATCTTCATATATGATTATTTACAATGAAAGTAATGGATGTCAATTATGTTTTACAATAAAAATCATTTTTTAAATGTGTTTTTATTACAGTTCGCAAGATAATTTAAAATTAAATAAAAAAAATATTAAAATTGAATATATTGAAATGTAATAAATATTTATAATCAGGATACATGAAATAATGGAATAAATTTTTCTAAATTATTGTCTTTGGGGAAAATTAAATACACTAAAATATTGTTACAATTAGTAATGTTTAAACAAGTTTATCGATGGTTAAACCCTGACATAAGTGTAGGATCACCGAACCAATATATAAAATTCACAATTTTTGAATATATTAGAACCTTATATTATATTAAAATATAATATCTATCCACATGTATTCAATTTCCCATGAATGTGACCTTAAATCCTTCAAATATTTTTAAAATAATCATTGTGTGGCCCTCCACTGAACAAATAAAACAGAACCTCTAATCCTACATTGTCACATATTTTACCCTTATACATCAAAATATACAAATTAAAAAACCTTCATAGAATCATTTTCATAATCTTGGATCTTTACTCCGTCTCATATTACCAATCCTTCAGGGACCAAGTAGAAAATCAAAGGAGGTCTCTGGAAGAATGAGTATATATCTTAACCACTACCTCTATGTAGCAATACAATAATTTCCCTCAAACATAATTCTTGGTTGGGTATTATAATAGATTTATTTTTTTATAATATTTATTTTATATTAATAATTATTTCATGATTAATAAATAGGTAACTTTATTTCCTTCTATTGAAAAATAGAAACGTTAGTTGTGCGTATGTACCAACAACAATATCCAAATAGTGATGTAACTCATTTTTATCACAAAATTATATTCATGTATATAAATATGTATAAAATGAACTTATATGATACTTATATCATTATATAAATTGTTAAGACTAATGATCCATTATTCAATTGAATGTACCATAACCTTCGAATGAAAACACACATGAAAAACAAAACATTCAAGACATGAAATAATAATGATAATGAATGATTATTAATGAATGGGTGATAATATGTAATAACTACATCATTTAGGTTATTATATTTATCAATATTCTTCGTGTATATATGTTTATTAAATTTTATTTTTATTATATATAATGTTATCGAATAATGCATCCAAGAAAAAATTAAGGTGAGTGTTTTATTTTACCACCTTTTTTATAGGGATTGTTTACACTTAAATTTTCTAATGAATAAATCATATGATATATCTATAAAAAATATAATTTATTGTCTTATAATATAGTTATTTTTTGATACTTTATTTTTACCAAAAAATTTAATCTCTTTATTTACTCAATATACAAAACGAATTTTTTATGGAAAACCGACAGTGTTTTTCCCATTGATTGCGATAATTTGTTCTATTCCCATATTTTAAATAAATTAATTTGAATATTTTTTACTATTATATAAATATTATATTTTTTATTTCATAATTTCATTTAAAATTATTTATGATGTATTGAAAATAATATTTTTATCAAATTCTAAACGTCAAACTTTTGTGTTTTTAACAAAAATGTGAACATAATTTTGGTTTTAAAGTACACTGCATGAACAGATTACCCACCCATCATGAAAAATATGTTAAATAAAATTTACATTATAATATTAATTTTTTATTTTCAAATAAATATTTTTCCTTATTATTTTTCAAAATTTTATAATTCTAAATGATTAATTTATAATTGAAATGTTATTTTTATTATGAAATAATTTTTTGATATTTTAAAGGTATTTTTATTTATAACAACAATATTTTATGTTTCTTATGAATGTTTATTAATATGATATAATGTTACCATCATTATTTTTTCACTATAAATCTTATTATTATTATGTTTAATGTTTTATAAAACCCATATCCATTCCTTGGGTTATGATTTGAAGATATTATGAATGTTTTTTGATCTTGTCACACACATATTAATAGTTTTCATTATTTGATGGATGTTCATTGAATTATATAGACTTCCAATTAATTGGATAAATATGTATATCTCGTGGAATAATATTTCATAAAATGGGGACTGAAACTAGTTCTGTATGGGACTTTATTTAATAAGGTAATATTGGGAGAGAACCATAACTACAAACATGATTGAATAGGGAGTAAACCCAATCTACTCTGATAATCATGGAATTGATATTTGACTAAGAAAATGATTTTATATGTTTATTTGCATGAAAAAAATTATTTATTATGATAATGATATGTTTTCGTGGCCTATTGTTTCTTATTGATGATCCCAAACTCTTATTTCCTATTTAATTTCGTTGAAAAAACTTTACACATTGTATCGTGATTATACATATTCGACTAATTGGGTTTCATTATTATAAGTCATTATAATGTTCTCATAACCTTATTAATATATTAAATCCACTTATAATGAATTATTGATATCTATTATGATTACTCATACTATTCATATGAGCTCATGATTTTTTATGTTTCACTTCCCTTTGTTATGGAGGAATTTTTTATGTATGTTATGTCAATGAAGATTTGTATTCGTGATGAACTGAATGGGAAATAGTAAAGATATTTTTTTTACTTTTTTTTCCATGTCGTTCGTTCTAGAGATATAATCCTCTACCATACTCAAGAATTGATCACTACTGTAAAATAGGTCTATAGTGACGGTTTTGCAAAAAAAACCATGGGTATAGGGAACCCCTATACCCATGATTTTCCAAAAATGTGGGTATAGGGATAGTATGGGAACCTATACCCACGGTTCTGGAAAATTGTTGGTATAGGCCACCTATACCCACGGTTGTGCCATAAACTATGGGTATAGTTTTCTTGTAAGAACTATACCCACTGTTTTGTAGAAAACCATGGGTATTGGGTATTTTACGAAGACCTATACCGACGGTTCATCAAAACCGTGGGTATTGGAATTTTTTTAAGACCTATACCCACGGTTCCCCAGAAATGTGGGTATACATTTCCCGCATTAAGGCGGGAAAATAAAATTAGGCGGGAAGGCAATTATTCATGCTTTATATTAATAAATATATTTAAATGTAATTATATAATATCAAAAACTCAGTAGCTCGGTTGGTAAACCGTTCTATCTGTCCACGGTAGGTCGCTGGTTCAAATACCTCTAGCCGCTTTTTTTAATTTAAATACCCACGTGGATTATATTTATATATATAACCAGATGTATATATATATAACATATATTAATCACAGCTCGGTTGGTTGGTTGTTGGTGTGCGTCCGCGAGACATTGCGTGAGGTACGGGTTCGAAACACGCCAGACGTGTTTTTTGGAATTTTTATATCGCATGTTAATATATATGAGCAGATACATGTATATATAACAGATCGAAGTCTTAGCTTGGGTGGTCTGTTGGTTGGGCGCGTTCGCCAGGCGTAGCGGGAGGCCAGGGTTCGAAACCCCAAGGTCACATTTTTGGAAGATTAAATCCCCACGGTTTGAGAACTGTGGGGTCAACAATGCGCCAGTGTGGCCATGCACTTTCCACATTGTGGCTATCCTATACCCATAGCTTCATCAAACCGTGGGTATAGCCCGACCCCCATATCCTGACGTCGTTCCATCCCACGGTTCCCAAAACCGTGGGTATAGCATATACCCACGGTTTTGGGGGCTATGCCCACGATTTTGAACCATGGGTATAGGGCAGTTTTTGAGTAGTGGATTACTATGAAATTCATTGAATATTGATAAAAAACAATGAAATATTTAGGTATAAAATAATGTGATGTTATAGTCGGTGTTAGTGGAAATGGTTAGTCAAATTTGGAAACTATAATGATAAAACCTCTATAAAAAACCATTTTATAATCATATGTATAAGAGAACATTATATGTTATGGTAAATAATAAGTGTGGTTTCCCTAAGAAAATACATCCCTGTATCGATATAAATTTTGGATGTGGTTTTGAGAAAAATTAATCAAGGGGTAAATAAACCTAAAATAGTTGATCGAGTACCTATCGACTGTCATTCTTGTGCATGAAGAATGTGTCCTTACTATGTACAAGGTTGGAACCTCTTATGAGATATTCATATGTTAGTTCAAATTTATTTTAAGATACATTATGATGGATTTGAATAGAAAAATACCATTAATGAACTTGGATAATTCTATGGATTCATAGACTAAAAAGGATATGTCATGATTTATAAATCTAGTAAATTATTCCCACAATTATATGATTTCCCACTATGATTTTTATTTATCATATGATGATTTTAGGTTTCAGTCAATGGTCAAAACTAGAAGGAACATTTTTAATGGTAAATGTGATGGACAATGAATTTATTTCCTCCCTATGAAACTGAATGTAATTGGAGTTGGAATTCAAATCATATTTCAATGTATATGAAACATTCTCATTCCATGAATCCTTTTGAGTTTCCAAATGAGAAAAGGATAGAAATATTAAATTGATGGCCTTCATGTAGAAACATCAAGAATATTTTATTATGTCCTCAAATATACAATTTAATGATAAATGAATTAGTACTAGCTAAAAGATATTTTTTCATTATAAAGTGCTTGGAACATGAAACTTTTATCTTAAATATATATTTTTTTAAATGGTGAATCAGATAAAATGTGTAAACTTATAAAAAAATACGAGGAAGTGAGATGAAAATCAATCAATGTATCGGGGTGTGTTTTTTCAATTAGCATTGATGAAGTACATTCACCGTATTATTTATACAATGTCAAAGATGGAATTCGTTAAGATTAAGAAGAATGACGATGAATCAGTTGTTACCTATGAGGAAAAGTTTACATGACTGGTGAGGTAAACATATGGTATTATTATAGAATCATAATGAAATATTAATGTTTCATTCCGTGGAGTAAAACCTTGTCTCAAAAGGTTTTTTGACATAAGAGACAACAACATATATGAATATATAATTATATTTATTGTCATGTTGTAATTTTAGATTTAAGTTACCAACCAATCTATGGTTTTGAGTATAAAATATTTAAATGATTCAAAAGAAATTATAATAATGAAAACCCATTGTATGAATAAGATGAGAATTCCTTTATCCCAAAAGTGTGCAAATAAATATGCGTGGAACTATCTTATGGGTACATAAAATCGGTTTATGTGTGGAAATGAGGGACATCGTGTAGTTGAATGATGTTTTAATGGGAATTTTTTTTTGTAATGATGCAAATAGAGTGAAATCTTTATTGAATTCATGACTCACACTAAAAACGATATAATTGTAATGAGTATAGACATAATGTAAACCGATTAATCAAACCAATAAAAATGATGATGGGAAATGTTTGAAAACTGTTAAATAGAGAGAAAAAATAACATATTATGTGATCATTATAGATGATACAGGGAGAAGGAATGAAATGGTGAAATGTGAACATTCCATCAACATTGTAACTAAAAATTTATTATTTGATTCTAGTCCATCAGATTTTTTTATATCTGATTGATTTTTAATGGAATCACTTTACCTCCTCTGTGATTAATAGGATGAATAGCAGTGAAAACATAAAATGGTACAATAATCATGTTGGATTTTGTGACTTAGATAAAACACAAATGTACATTATGATAACATGTATTCATTTCATAAAATATTAATAAACTCATTATCACATCATGCCTTTTCTTCGATGGGACATAGTATGTGATAATTTCTTAAGAGTAGTTGTCTCACTTAAAGGTCATAGTTATTCTCCATTGTGATGAAAACCCAGAAGTTCAATGATAATATTCTTTAATATATGTTCTATATGTGAATGATGTTATTTTATAGACACAAATGACACATGCTATCATTGGTGGATAATCATAGGAATTTTATGAAAATTATAATGGTGTACACCTTATGAAATTTCAACTGTAAATGATTATAATAATGATTCCCACTAGTACAAAATCAAAATTTATATGTGTCATTGGATGTTCCCATCTGAGGATGTGTGTATTGTACTTTAAAATTTAATATTATTATTAATGAATCTTATGATTCAAATATATTGATGTATTTATGATAAAATTGACTAAAACATTTCATGGTGAATCATAAAATATTTGGTGTATCACGAGTAATATATCATTAATTAATAATTAGAGAATGCATTTTTCTATTATATTCATCAATGGTAGTTGAAATCTATAGCCCCTTGGATGAAATGATATAGACTAAATAAATCCATTTTCACGGTGTCAAGTCGGAAAGTTCATATTCAAGAAATTCAATAAAAGGGACATTGAACACATAGGTTGATGTCACCAACATGTATCATTCCTAATTATAGATATAGTGATAATGTGATTATATCACACAGTAAGACTCTATAGGAGGTTTTACGTCATAGTGACCATAACTTATTTCTCTACGATTTCCTTGGAATGCATCTAGACAATAACATTTCACATTGGGATACATCACATATATCCATTGAGGAATAGTCCAACAGTGTCACAAAATCAATGTATCAATATTCTTAGTTAAATATTAATATTTATTACTTAAAATATTTTCTTAATATTATTCCTATACGTGTTTTAGTGATTATATATGTTTTATTTATCACATATATATTATATCCCTAGTTTATCAAGAGAATATTTTGTGGGCATAATATTTTATGAATATGTAAATCCTAATAGTGAATGTAATATTTTTTAATTTATTTTTGTGTAATATAGGGATATTTATTTATTCTATAATTAGTAATTATTAATGTTTTAATAAATACAATTGATGAATTTATGACTATTTTTAATGGTATATAGATAAATAATATACATTGAATATTTTTTGAATAAATAATATTTATTTTAACTCATTTGTTTATCACATGCTAATAGTTATTATCATTATTATTTGTATTATCGACACGAGGTTTTTGTAGAAATTAAGAAAAATAATATGAACACATATGGAATTTTTAATTTTTACTCGAGCAATATATAAAACCAATTATATTATTTCCGTATTTTTCTCAATTCATTTTTTGATCCGAATGTCATCCGAAGAGAGTTCCCTTAAATCATTAGATAGCTCCCTCCCCATGAAATCACACAATAAGGGAGTGAAATCCTCCTCCAAAACCACTCTAATGTATAAAGAGATTGATGAGAACACCTCCTTGAGGATATGATCAGGGTGATCAATAGAGAATAAAACAAGTGTTTGGATCTATTGATCTAGCACGTAAACATTCCTACAGTGACATTTAGTGGTTAGTGGAACATGTGCGGATCACCACGGGAAGGAATGTGATCTTGACTACTACAAAAAATGATGGTATGTCATAGATCCATATTTTTATCTGCCAATGCTGTTATAATTAATAACATGGTAATTATTTAATTGTTTAAATTAATAAAAAAGAATATGTGATGAATCAGGGCCCTATTACAAACATTCAATTTTCTGTTATTCATTCATTCATTTCCACTGATCATAATATGCATCATCATGTAATTAATGTATTTATAATTTATTATGAGGTAATATGAGTTTTTAATGGCCCATATGGTTCTTTTACTATGCCCAAAATGATCAAGTCGTATTAGAGTTTTCAAATAATTATTTAATGATCATTGAATATTTTATGAATTTATCATTTTCAAAAAATCTATGTTAATTTTTATTTAATTAGAATTGTAATATCTATTCATATTATTCTTTATTATCACGAATATAAAATTATATATTAAATTTATGAAAGAAATATATTTGAATTACTCATCAAGAGGTGCTGATAATTCCTGTCGGATAAAAAAAGATTACATTCCATGAATCCCATTGGTACATGTTGTGTACCCATGATCAATGCATCAATAATTTGTTTAGAATTAATTGAATCCTCATTCATTTATTGCAGACTATTTTTAGTTAAATACACCATAAGTTTACTGGTCCCTATTTTTACATATTTACCTAGACTACATACTATGTAACATCCATACATGATGTGTAAGCCATTAGGCAAAGATGTGTGTTTATTTTAGGATATGAACTACATGACTAGTGACTGTGTAACATGGAGACCACACACTATTCATCCCATGCACATATTTTCTATTGATTTTTTTTCTATGGAATGGTTACATGCTAGTTCCCATAGAAAATTATATAGATAAACTATGAGAAAAAACAGTCCTTGTAGATGAATGGTACATGCCATGCCTATTACCAAATTATAAAAATTTTAAATTAGTTATTTATACTCATAAACATTATAAATATGTGTTCCATGTTACCATTATGATGATAATACATGACATGTAATGATTAATATATTTTTATATTAAATTTATAATTAATATCTATGTAATTTTTGTAATATCATATCATATAAAAGTCCTAATTTATTCATTACTTTACACACATTGAAACATAACATGATACATAAATACCATGTGTATCATAATGTTTTTAAGTTGATAATACAAGACATTAAATAATGTGTTAATATGTTTATTCCACATGTCGAATGAGTAATTATTAAATGAGTATAATACAAGTTTTTCAGTTCATACTAGTAATCATCATGTTACCTCCAAAGTACGTTTTTGTACATTGTTAATTATGAATAAATATATTTAATTATTTTTAAATTATGATTGATGATAATCAAATGATATAGTTGAATGAGAATGAAGATAAAATAATTGATTTTTTACAAAAAATAATTAATTGGTTCGAGGGTCATTTATCTTAAATAAGAATGACTAAACTGAATGTTGGTTTATTAAATTCATAATTTGTTTCATAAATGTGTATGATATTGATAATAGACTAGAAATATTCATGTTATTAGATCATTTTAAATTTATTATTAAATTAAATTGATTGAAAACTTATCATAACTCCTCTCATTATGTAAGGGTCTGTGAGCCCATGGTTTATTTTATATAATCCCAAAAACTAAACCTTCAATTACAATAATATTCACGTGAAGAAAATATTATGTAATATATTGGGATCCCAATATAGTAGGGGTAGTTCATATTTGGAGATAAGGAAAAAAAAATCCAAGGGGTACCTTGGTGGAAAGGTTGAAAGCTGTAATAAGAACAATGAAATGATTTTAGATGTTTTCTCCTTGGTCAAGAGCTAATTTATTATCTTCTAGATAAACTAACCCTTAGTCAATGTTCCTGATAGTACTACTTTGTTATTTTCATTATATCAAGTGTCAATAGTTATTTAATTATAATTTTTGTATGAAAATATGATTTAATGCATTAATGGTCATGAAATATAGAATTAAAATATATTATAGTTTGTATAAATTTTATCTAAGACACGCTTAATCACTTAAGTAAATCAACTTAATGTTAAAAGGGATGTAAAATATTAAAAAGTTCAATTAATGAAAAAAGATAAAATCACTCAATTATATGAATTATGTTGTTATATCCTTCCCTTACATTAGTAAAAATATAGAACCATAGTAGAAAGTTCTCAATCAACTAAAATCAGGTTGCTTTCAATTATCATGGAATTCTGACTTGATGTTTTAGGTTTAATTAACATATTTTACCATAGAGGTCTACTTCCAAATAATTACATGATGCAACTAAGAAAAAATGGTTGAGTAAAAATAATTTATAGATTTCTGGATTGGATATTCCACTCAAAATATTAAGGAATTGAGAGTTTATATAGTTGGAATTTGGAATGACTACCTGAAATGTTTAACCATTCATGATCGGATAAATTTTGGGCGATGAGAAGGAAAATATGGTTCCCTTCTACTAGAATGTCCAAAATATTAGATATTCCTAATCCAATGGTAAAGGATATTGTTTATCAATAATATATTGGTAGATTAACATATATAATATTTATTTATTATCTAATTTAATTCGATGAATTATTAATATTATGTTCATCGTAATTTTAAAAATGATAATAAATATGAATTCAAAAATATAACTATTATCTATACATTTGAAGTATAAAAATATCACTAGAAAAATTTCTAAGAGTGGTAATAGTTCTTACAAGTTTTCTTATGCCATGAATGGAAGTTTCCAATTCTATAGGAACCTATTACTCATGCTCCAAGTAAAGAGGAAAGAGAGGAAGAGTTGGCTCACTATGAGAAATAGTTATACAATACAATAAATTTTCAGTGTTTTATGCTATCGACCTTTACCTACATGCTTTTAAAAAAACATGAGGACAAATATTTGTATAACACAATGTCTCACCCACATAATCTATCCCAAGAGAGAGAGAGAGTTATACTAGAGAGATATGTGATTTTATTTTTTTTATAACAAATCCGGGAGATTTGGTTCTAGTTGAGCCTAATGAAATTAATATTATTGGATACATTAAATTCAATTAAATCTTAGGGATTAAATTACTAGATGAGTTGTGAAAAAATCTCACAATTTCCATAATACATAATAAATTCTCAATTTTATTCCATTATAATATGAGGAATAATGAAAAGATTCTTTCACAATGTCTTACATTAATTATACAAGTGGACAAAAACATGGGGAATGAAAAACCTGTAGTCTATATGGTGAATATGAAAAAAAAAGGAAAAATAGTCCAATACTCATAAAATGATTCATTCTCTAAGGACACACGCTTCCAAGAAGGGATGGGTCTAGAGGCAGGGAAAGGAATCAGGAGGAATTATGTTTTTATTGTGGAAAGAAGGGACACTAGAAGAGTAAGAATTACTGGATGTTAGGGGAAGCTAATGGTATGGTCATTATCAAATGTAATCTTTTAATATTGACACATTGGGAATTAGATATAGATTTTGGTTTTGAACATCTTTATAAATACTAGAAAAACTTAATATTTTTAAATATTTATAGAGGATAGGTGGATTTATATGAAAAAAATAGTGATAGGTCAGCTACTCTAGATATTGGATATTATTACCTTTTATTTCCAATATCAATTCCAATAGTTTTAAGATATTGTAATCATAAACCAATTATTACCAATAAAATTACATAAATATACTTCATTTATAAGGATGGTTTTCTGTTTAAATTTTGATATAAAAATTGATTCTTTTATAAAAGAAACATATTTTATGTGATGAATATTTTTTATACGGGATTTTATTTGTAAAAATAAAGGAAATAAGTATTAAAAATTGATAATTAATGATTTTAAATAGATATATATAACACAAATTGGTGTAATTAAACTAGTTTTCCCAAAAAACGAGAAGAATTTGAGAAATACATATCAATATGCATACATAGAGTCATTTGAGGAAAAAATACATGAATGATTCCATTATTGTTTACAATGATAATTGACCAATCCACTATTAATTGGATAGGATGAATGGTACATAGTGCTACTTGGATTGTTACAGAAATATTTGTGTGGGCAATTTTCAATAGAAGCTAGAGTTGGTTGTTCATACTTAAAAACTATTAGATTTGACATGAGTATATTTAAAAATGTAAACTTGATGAGGTATATCTATGATTAATTTTATAATGTAAATTAATTCATATATTATATAGAGAATATACAAGTAAATAAGATAAATAATATTTGTTCGTATTGAAGTGGTGAATATATTGTCCAACATTTCATTGAATTTCTCTGGATTACTGGAATTATATATCAAATCACTCTATCATACAACCCATCATGGAATGGTGTTAACGAATGAAGTAATCATAACATTCTAGGAATATTAATGTTTAAGGAAATTCATGTAGATATTCCATTATCATTTGGGGATATGCATTCTAAAATGTGGAATAAACAGTGGACTGAGTACCAATTAAAGAGGAAAATGAAATTACCTTTGATTTATAAATTTAAATGAAACATTTTCATTTAAATACATGTATATGGGGCTATAATAAATTTAGTATGTACTTATAAGGCCGAAAGGTAGCACCATAAGGCACAATGTGTATCATTAATGGTTCTTTTATGGAAAATAGGGATACTACCTTAACAACACCATATATATAAGAAAGTTATTTTCTATAGAAAAGGCGTATTTCCTGAAATGGAATACATCCTAAAGAAGGATAGTGGGGAAATATTTATTTTGATGAACTTGATTATCAAGATTCACAAAATTTTGTACATGAAAATATTCCATAGTTCTCAATGGAAGAAGTTGTTCCTAAAAAAATACCACCATAGAAGCACAATAGAGGTAATAAAACAGAGGATATATGGTTTTATTGTCATCAAAGGTAGCAACTCATTATTGGTGTAAAATAATTACCCTTTATCCTACAAATAGGTAGTATAGAAACTAAAAACATTGAGATGGAAAGATGTGATGAATTCTGAAATGGATTCCATTTATCTGAACCAATATTTGGTTTTTCTCTATCCTCTAGTTGATGAAAAATATATTTGGCGAAAATGGAAAATCAAGAGATAACATGACATGGAAGGATGAGTGAAATTATATAAATCATGGATAATGGCTAAATTAGCTTCAAAACATCAACACATTGACTAATAAAAAGCTTTTCCCCATTTAATATTATTTAATCCATCAAAAATCTAATTTCTATAGAAGCATAACATGTGTACAAAATTTGGTAGATTGATGTCAAAAACATTATTCATTAATTAGTTCCTTTTGGAATATGTCTATATGATAAAAAAAATTTTGGGACTCCAGGTGATGAAAAAATGGTTTTTGAGTAGTAGAGATGAATTTATGGATTAAATAAGGAACCCAAGTCATGATAATTTGATCTAATGAAGCTATATAAGATTTGAGTTTCATTTTGAATGAATGTGATCATGTGTTTACAATCCTTTTAGTGGGAATGTCATTATTTTCTTAATAGTATGTGTTTTTGAAACGTTACTTATTGGAAATGATATACTGGTCTTACCCACTATTAAAAACTAGTAAGAAAAGCGTTTTTCTATGAAGGGATTAGGTTAACTATCAAACATTGTAGGGATGAACATCATTCATGACATATCAACAACATTTCCTATACTATGTTAATGTATATACATTGAATAAAACTAAATTTATTTAGTATAGAGCAATACAACAAGGTATTGGTTTTAGTTTCACATGGTATAAACATTTCTAAAAAAATGTGTCCTTGGACATTAAAAGATAATGAGACTAAATGAGTAGTATCCTAAATTCTGTAGTGATGGGTTGAATCATATATTCCATGTAATGTTCTAGAATTGATGTTTCATTCACATTATGTATGGTTGGAATATATCAATCTTATTCAAGAGAATATAACTTATAATTTATTATGGATAACATTATCTATATGAGAATAGAAAAAGATATTTTCTTACTGTATAGAGGAGATTGGGATGTAGTAATTTTGGATTATAATGGTGCTAGCTTTTACAAAGTTCTGAATTCACAGTCCATATATTTTTTATATATCAAATGAGGAGATGTGAGATGGAAGAGTTAAATGCATCCAGTTTTAACTAACTCTACAGTTGAGTCTAAATATATAGTTGGTTTGAGTGCATAAAAAATATTTTTGGTTATAACCCTTTTCAATGAAAAATGATGTGGTACCTAGAAACAATGACCATATCCAATTATACTATAATAATACAATAGTGGTGTCTCTTGCAATGGAGTTAAATTCATAATAAAGGAAAAATAATATAATCTAGAAGTTACACATATTGAGGTAATTGTTTAGACGGGAGATGATTTAGTAAATAGAGATTCCAAAAAAGAAAATGTGGTAGACCCATTGACTAAATGTCTATCTCAGTTGAAGCATGAGTAACATGTGATATCTATCAGAATAAAGTTTTTAATATTTCGTTGTTATAAAATGTGGGGCCTTTTTCAGTTGGTTCCCTTGAACCAAATTATAATTATATTATGAAAACTAGTTTTAATTAATTTAATATATAAAAACCCATTATCAAATCATGATTTTTATTGTTTGGTACATTATATGTGATAAATTTCAAAGAGTATTTGTTACAATAAATGGTTAACGTAGTTATCTACAATGATGAAACCCTGAAGTTTCATGAAAATATTTTTTAAATATTTTATATATAACTATAAGATATCATTTGAGGGAGATAAATGATACATGATATCAGCGGAGGATACTTACAAGACATTGATGAAAATTCTCTTGTTGCATTCCCTTGGTAAATTCTAGTGTAAGAAATTATGAGAGTTGGACCCAATAGCAGGAAATAAAAATTTATATGTTTCATTGGATGTTTCTATATTTGGAAGTGTGTATTTTTACTTATACATTAATATTATTATTAATAGATGTTATGGGTCATTCAATTTGATGTATTGTTGAAAACAATGATGATAGATGTTCATAGTGATGTATGATACATTGGGTGTGTCATGAGTAATATTTAATCAATGAATAATGTAATAAGGTATTAAGATACTATGTTTATTGATAAATATTTGTAGATAAACCCATTTAATGGAAATATTACTGACAAAATAAATACACAGCCATGGTGTTAACCAGGAATGTTAAATTTTTATAAATTCAATGAAGGAAACATCGAGCCCATAGGTTGATGGAACCAACATGAAACCTACCTGATTAGATATATTGATAAAAGGGGATTATATTACAATTACATTTTTCAAATAACATTTTACGTCATTTTCAAATTAAATTCGTTCTTTAACGGTGACATGGCTTATTTTTTATGATAACCATGTACTTTTCGATGCTTCACCTAATTTCATTGAGAAGGAGGCCTAGAGGGTCGTACAAAAAGTGCATCTAGAATAAAATTTATGTAATAATTTTATTTATTATTTAAAAAGTATAATAAATATTTTTCCCCCACATGATTTAATAATTATTCTTTCTTTCTTGATCACATGTATTCTGTCATTATTTATTTCAGAGAATATTTTGTGAGAAAACATATTTCATAAAAATTTAATTTCTAATTTGTGAATATAATATTTATTTATTTATTAGATAATAAATGATGTGATATGTATTTATGAAATATATATTAATTATTTAATTTATTACAAATATCTTAGAGGAATGGCGGGATATGATTAATGGTCTTATGAGAAATAATATATATTCAAAAATATTTGAATAAATAATATTTAATTTAATTCATGAATTTAGAGCATGTAAAAAAATATTATTATTATTAGTGTTATTATAATTGACATTGAATTACATAGTAAATATGAAAAATAAAAACAGTTCCTCTACAATTATTGTCTTCTTACCCTAGAGGTGTATATACACAATTATATTATTTCCTTAGAATTTCCAATGAATTTGTTGTGCACAATGACATTTGGGGAGAATTATTTTGATTCCATAGAGGGGGATCACTATAATAATTTTCTCATGAAAGGAGAGGGATCCTTTTCCACCACAACTCTCAAGTCTATAGAGATCAAATAAAACCATTCAATTAAGATATTATTTAGGAAATTGAAATCCTAATATACAAGTATCGAGATCTAATGCGCTAGAACCTGAAGAGTCCTTAGATGAAATATAGAGATTTTGGGATCATTGGGTATCCCCAATTGAGGGAAAATATTATTTATTCTAACAATTTGATGATTTTAATGTTTATAGACATTATGTAACCCATTAAGGGCTAATGAATTCAATTCAAGGTAATTCATTAATGTTTTAAATTAGTTCAAAATAATATGTAATGATCCTGTATCATGGATTCAAAATTCTATCATAAATTATTATTTTATTTATTTCTATTATTAATGGTATTTATCATTGTATAAGTATCATATTAATCGTCAATGGTGGGAAAAACTGAGTTTTGAATGCCCCATATGATAATTATGTTCCACTCGGAAACATTATATAGATTATCATGTCTTTGATTTATCTCAAATTAATGTTTGTGGGAATGTGCTTCTTAAAAATATTTTTAGTATTTATCTAGTAAAATTTGATATGATATTGTGCATTGATTTAATTTCTTCATATAAATATATTTTAAATTTCTGATGATGGGATGTGAAATTTAATATTCTAAATTAACCAATGATTTTAAACTACCATAATGATAAATGTAAGCATCTAATAAAAAGTATAACCATTTAATGGGTATCTATTCATATTCAATGTGGGTGTTTATCTCGAATGGTTGGGATGAAATATAACATTAATGATATACCTATTGTATATGAGTTTTCTAATGTCATTCTACAAGAGTTTCGATGTCTTCATCTAAATCATGAAGGTGATTATTCTGTAGAATGCATACCATATGATACACAAATTACATGAATCTGTATAGAACGTCATTGATAGTGATTCTTGGATTAAATAACCCACTCATAGAGAATCATCACCAGGGATTTACTTTTCCAAATGAATCACCTTAGAGAACACCTATGACATTTTCTACGAGGAAGTATGGATCCGTGAGGCTTTCCATTGTTTATCCGTAACATACAAATCCTGATCAATAATGAGTATAATCAAATCCATATTGATGATTTATTTGATAAATTTGGAGGATCGTTATTTTTTTAATGATTTAACTTCATTATAGATTTTATTTATGGATGGTCAAAAGTAGAGACATACCCAATACATCATTATGTCCAAGGTGTGAACTCTATAAATTAAGAGTGATTCTATTTGTTCTTCAAATACCCCCACTATATTCATGTATTTAATGAATAATTGTTTCAAAATTAACCTTGATCAGTTTCCATTATTATTTATTAATGATATTCAAATATATTATAAGAGTAAGGAAGATCTCCAAGATCACATGAGGATTTTGATTTAGTCCATATGGAAGGATAAAATTTATGAAAAAATTTGTAGGTTTAATTTATGAGTACAAAAAAGTTTCATTTTTTATATATAATCTAAAGATAGTGTATATTTCTCACTCCATCAAACACCAATATTATTGAACATTAGCCTAGACCAACCACTATAACTAAGATCCATATATTCATTTGATTGGATAGATATTATAAATCATTCTGTTGTATTTATCATGGAAATCTAATGCACTCAATAAGTCAATTTAAAAGATAGCTACTATTCTTTGGACTGATAAATGTGAGGAAAATTTCAAATAAATAAAGGGAATGGTTGTATATAAAAGTGTATTGATAATACCCAATTATGTATAGGGTTTTTTGATTTAAAAATATGCATCAATGAAATGACTATGATTTTTTCTCATGAATACTGATATGGTGATACATTGTGTGTCATTCCAATTAAATGGTGATGTGCACAATTACAAGACATGTGATATGGAGTTAGCTGTAGTAATCACTTCATTAAAGAGGCCCAAAATGATGACAGGGAGTTCTAAAAGAAGGTGTGTAATTTTTTTGAGTTCAAACATGATTGAGATGGAATGATAAGGATCATGAACTGAGTATGTGTGTCATCGGTACCTGACCAGATGTAGAAACTGTTGTAAAATCCCTCATTGATCATCATTTTCAATTCATCCTATATGTATGAAGATGAATATATATTTAAAAGATTATTTTTTGTTGTAAAAAAATATGAGGGTTGTTTTATAGTATGTATCCCAATGATTTGTGTGAGATCATGTTACATATTATGGATTGAAGTCTAAGGGGATGTTATAATCATTACCCATACTAGAGTATAAATTTGAAAACCTCACAATGGATTTAATTATTTGACACCTCAAAATAATTAAAGTCTATAATTTTATTTGGTTTTTTATTGACCTCCATATGATGTCATTGAACCTCAATTATATGAGATAAAGTTTCTCTTAATGTTAAATATCAAGGATATACATTGATGATGTGATAAATTTACACGAAGTACCACATTATATTAATTATGATCTTGATCTGAGGATTACATTGATGTTCAAAAAATGTATCCCAAAATATCTAGATAAAGAGTTGAGTTTTTATACTATTTTTCAACCTCATATAGATGGTTAGATTGATATAACCATTCAATATATCTAGGATATGTTTATATACTTCTCTATATATTTCAGTTTCAGTTAGGATCAATGTGTTCCTTTATTTAAATTTTCTTACAACAATAGATTTCAATTGAGCATTCAGATAGATCCTTATGAGTATGTCAATGGAATGACGTGTATAACTCATGTATAGTGGGATGAAGTTAGTGAATGAAATCTATTATATATTGGTAATGCTATGAAAGTGACATAGTGGGTTAGAACCATTCAATAGAACATAATCGTTCATATATTTTTCATCAGTGTTAAACTAAAATATTGAAGTGAGATGTGTAATTCATTATTGATGAGGAGGTTTTTCAATGAAAATTTAAATATATGAAGGTTATGAGTTTTAAAAATAAGGTAAAACTAATCTATATGTATTTTGGTCTCTTTGATACTCTTGATCAAATAGGGATAGTATGTAATCAGTTTTTACTCCCAATTACACTCTCTTTAGTCCATGATGTGATCCAGGTATCTCACCTAATGAAGTATATACAAGATCGTATATATGTACTAATCTAATAGGTTATACCACAATATAATGATATTTCCAATTAAAAATAACGATTATAATTTTTTTTTTCAATGATATAATGTGATATGGAACTATACAACATAACTTGTTAATGTTTTTTGGAGGAATAAGAAATTTTTGGAATTTATGTGGGAACTTGAGGATGTCAATAAACAAATATATCCAGATTTATTTGTACAATTGTGATAAAAGTTTTAAGGATAAATTCATTTTAATCCGGATACAATGTGATGCCTAATTATTTTATATGTATTCCCTTTTAAATAAAACATGATGTATTCTATAGTTTTCCTTGCATGAAACCCTGAGTCTATATGAACCATGATATAGTAAACAACTATAACCTAGCTGTTAATTTGGAATGAGAGAATATTAAAAATCACCAGATGAAAAATCATAATATTTTTTAAATAATTCCTTTTTTATTAACTATTAATAAATAGGTACTCAATTATTAGTAATTATATTTTACTCTTCCTAAACAACAATTCTTTAATAATATTTTATTTCAATTTAGCAACCAAATATTTTATTTTATTTATAGAATTTACAGATTTTTTATTTTATGAAATTAATATAAAATTTTAAATCATCATTTCAACATTTTATTTAGGAGAATTTTCTTTATTTTTCTAAAAATATTATGTGAATAGTGAAAAATACCAATTTTTGTATACATTGTTATTTATTTTAAATTAAATGCCACATTATTTTTGTAATATTACCTTAATGTAAACCAATATCCTCTAATTAATAATAATGTTCTTTATTGCAGTTGAATCATCACTATACATGATTTTGTGTTAAGTTAATTATTTGGCTCCAAAACACATTTTTATAAAAAACCCATTTGTACAACAATGTGTATCCATATTAATAAATTAATTTAACACATATTTAATAAATTTTATATTTAAATTTATATGTTATATATTCAATAAAATATTTTAGCATTCGTCTACTTGTTTTATAATTAATGAAATGTATGTATGTTATGTTTAATGATTACAAAATCAATCTTCATGCACACATTTTCATTAATGTTTATGCACATAATTAAAATTAATCTTTTTCATTTATATTTATTAGGTTTGGTGAAATGGGTTCCATAGTTTTAATAATAATAATTAATAGGGTTAATATAATGTTTGGTTATAGTGAATAGTTAGAAGAGTAAAATTATTTTATCACGGTTAATGTATAATTGGGTTTCCATGAGGTAAACCAGGATATAAGGTTAGAATTGTCTCTTGAACCAATATACTCTTATAAATTGATTATATATCAACTATCATGAACCAGTTCAAGATTCAATCCATCATAAAACCAGATGTGGTCTACAGCATGGCCCGAAGGCCATTCCGGATCCCCACGGGCTTGAATCTATTTTGGTGAAGAAAATATAAACCAAGTGGAAACAATTCCATAAAAAATAATAAACAATATCAAATAAATAAATTTGAACATGCAGAATAACCTCCCATAACCGAATCTCAAATAAATGATCAAACATTTTCATTTAAAATAGGTGGAGAAAATAAAAAATAAAATACAAAACTGGAATTGAACTATGCATCCAGGATCTCCATGTCACCACTTAGTCACCACCATCGACATGACAAAACATCTCCAATATCCAACTAAATTAAAAATATATAACAAGATGCGGAACCTACAAAAATGATCAGTTCTACTGACACCAATTTGTATAAGTAGGGTGTGAGATAAACAACTCAGTAGGAAACCCCCATATAATCAAAGTGTTTCAGTTCCAAATGAAAAACCAGTAATACTATTTTGAAATATAAATATGAAAATATTTTTTCATCATTTTAAAAATTCAACAACATCTTTCATTTTTTTTCATAAAACAGCCACAATATTCCCATTTTCAAAACCTTCTAACTATGTTATAAGTTAAATACAACAACTGAAATCCCACAAGGTCTTACTAAGAGAGGAAAAATGATAATATATAAGAAGTACATGAAACCATGTCCAATTTAATGTAAACAGACTGGTACAAAGAATAACCACAGACATTGCTAAAGATCTCTAGAGTGATCCTCGAATCTTCCTAGTTTGAGGCCACCTGCTGGCATATGGTGAAGCTCCTTAATCTATAACCAATTGGCTACCCTAAACTAACCAATAATGTGGAACAACCAACCTATCCTATCGGAAAATCCATTTGTACCAACCCATCTAATCAAGTAAGATAAAAATTATCACTCTTTCCTCTCAAATATTCCCTTGAACCCATGGTAATAATATACTGTGTAAGTAGGAGGCCCTCACATTCTTAAATCTTCTAACTTGTCATCACCTCACTTACCTACCCGAAACACAGACACCACCTATATAATAACATATAAATTGAAATACACTTATCTATATTCCCACAATATATATATATATATATATATATATATATATATCACAACATCAAAGGTTCCAACTATTTCATCATATCACATTATCGTAAAAAACCAGTTGTCAATTACATTCAAAGATGCCAACCAAGAATTTAAATATTTTAAACCATGTTCAGTTTCCAAATCAACATAATGTTCCAATTGGGCCATAACCACTTTCATTTCTAGATCATCCCACAACTAATGCTAAACTGATTCCAAAATAATACTTTCATACACACAAATCCAAATGGATCCTTTAGTTCCAAATCCAATTTCACTTCTTATTCAATTCAAGAAACATGTAAAAGAATAAATGTTTTTAATGTTGACAAATGGGCTTCAATTCATTAGAAACCACTCAAAATTTTTAATTTACTAAAGGAGCCATGAGATAAAGGATAACATTTTAAATCGCATTAGAGTCACTTGGGACAAAGAGACTTTTAATGAAAGACCAAGTCTTTAGAAGAGGGGGAGAATGAAAAAGTAAAAACGTTCTGATATCTGTGTTTTTTAATTAACTAATACCATAATCATTTTTCTTCTAATATTTGTGTGCACACCATGAACATGTGGATGTTCCAACATAAAATATAACAACACAAGTTTCAATAAAAAATATCCAAACACTATTTTAATGTAAAAAACTTTTTTTTCAACCCATGAAATAAGAAATAATCTGTAATAGAAAGTGACACATCCAAAAGGAGTAGTCAATTCCTTTGTGTGTGAGTAAAATTTATAAATATATAGTTGGTCCCAAACTATTACTAACAAAAAAGAAGAAGGGTCATGGAAGTACATGGTCGATTCCATAGGGGGGATTTTGTTTTGAATTGTAGAGAAATTGGATTCCTAAACCTAGAGAGGAGTCTGTTCTAGAAGTCCTTGTTTTGGGGTTTAATATATGTTCTATTTTTGGGATGAATTTAAATGATGAATGAGGGGTTGGGATAAAGACATGTATCAGAGTCAAGGATGTAATTTAATTATAAAATTGGAAAGATCACTTGTCATAGTATTTGATGATAATTGGGATCACTAGATGACTTTGGTCTCAGTAACATATTTCTACCTAGGATGTATCTATTTCATCGTCGGGAGAAAGCGAGAGATTATGTGCATTATGTTTTGTTTATTTATGGAAAAATGTATCCAAAGCTAGTGGTCATATATTATTATACTCTTATAAGGATAAGGTATTCTGTTTGGTCATCCATTGGATAGGGGAATTCACACAAATGGGGTTGACTGGGGGTTCATATCATAGTTACATGTTTAATTATACATACCACATTTAGATTTAATGGTATATTTAATTATAAAAAGACATTTCTTGATCCCTACCCTGAAAAATTTAGCAACTAATCGTGGGGTAGGATGCAATTAAATATATGAAATACAACATGCTTGATGGATTGAGTTACATTTAATAGATTCAGGATCATGAAATGCTTCTGGAATGGAAACTAAAATATCATGCACTAAGTAATTTAAAATTATAAATAAAATACTTACTGGAAAAATTAAATAGAAACTGAATCAAAATGTGATGGAAGGAATTGAATGTGTTGAAGAATAGAGGCTCCAATACTCTTTGATTAATAAAATACACAAATACTAAGAGTTTGTGATCATGATATGGGGAAGAGAGAAATAATTTTCAAAAGAGATGAAATGGAGAAAAAAAACCATGTCCAAAATGATATCAAATGCTCTACCACCCCGCTTCATATATAAGAATATATCTCATGATGTGTACCATAGGTACATGACGTCTAGACTTGATCTATTTCAGTTTCAATGTATTTTGGATCCCTATCATGGGGCCTGGGACTCTCAAAAATTTAAGAAGTTCTACTGGATACACGATGTAAAAATTTCATTTATTATGTGTACCTCATCTCTATCTGACTTTTCTACAGATTTTCAACTTGGGGCTTTTACTAGCTTCAAAATGTGTCCAGTTTATTCATGACGTGTAATGAAATTTTCCATCAGGCTTCAAGGAATGGTCACGAATTGAATTCACGACTTAATTCATGTTGTGATCATCATGTACATGATGTGTACATGTGGATCATGACATGTACTTGGCATGTTTTACAACTTTTCTTTATTTTCTTCATTAGAAACCGGTGATGCTCTTTTTCCATAAAATTTTCACACATGACTCTGCAGTTGTGGGAAGGAGTGTAAAATGTGTATAATATGGCTAGAAAGGAGGGTAAGATCTATAGTATAATTCAAAAAGTTGAAGGCCATGTGTGATAAATTTCCACTTTTTGGCAGGTCAAATCCATACTCCATCACCATGAGTTAGATCCATATGTGTATCAGGTATGTATTTGGAAAATTGATTCTATTCCATTTCATTTTATTTTTCTTTTTCATTTTTCTTTTTCTAAAGTCATTCGTAGGATAGACCTCGCATCCATCACCTAACCACATATGATCCATCAAGGGATTCATCGATCTAGATAATGTTGATTTTAGAACCTCCTAGTGCACAACCCATATCAATTTTTCATTTCTATATAATTTTTTCACACGAAAAAAATATTTATGTTTTATAACCAATGGTATGTGGATCCCCACCTCGTCGTTAGGTGAGAGAACCGTACATATATTAATGTGGAAGCATCCCATGCTGTCAGAATATACCCCCTTGCACTTATTAAAAGATATCCTTAAGCATTGTACAAGGAGTATAGTATGAGGGGAATAGGTTTGAAAATGATTAATTATAATAGGTCATTCAGGGAAACAATGCGCTAAACAAAGGATAGATATCAGCTGGGTATCATGGAAAATGGAAACCAATGAATGAATCAATCATTTTAATTACATAATTTTTTATTCATTGATTTTATAATATCATAGGGCATGATCTAGTCGGTTTACTAGCCCTAGGTATCTCTCCAGAAATATGATCCGAAAAGAGTATGAAGCAGAAGTCTTAGAGTACTATCAGGTAGTGAGAATAATAAAACTAGCATAAAAAAGGAACAAATCCTAAGTAATAGGTTAATTAATAATAATTTTAATGATTTTGAATTTGAATTAATTCACTAAACATAGAAATCATTCTGAAAAAATCAGTGCAGGAGTAAAATATAGTCCTAAAAACTTTTATACAATACATTTTCTTTAATTAAAAGGGAATAATGATTTTCAGGTTTAAAGCAAGCTTATCAGACCAAAAATTGTCTCCATGACAAGTGAAAACAATAATAATTCAAGTGTATCATTAGTGAAACTATGAGAATACCCCCCATTCATAGTAAGAGATGGTGTCATCTTGGTCAATTGAATTATTATGGGAGCAATTTGATAGAGAATTTTAATGTATTTTAAATGAAATATTGGACATAATTAAAATAAGAGGGAATTTATATCTCCATGGTACAAGTGGTATGACATGAGGGGTGTGTAAGATGTTGTAGCCTGGAAACCCAATGTACCTACAAAAGTGATAGAATAGAAAATCATGCACTAGATAAGAAACATCAGTTCACATGTATGAAGATATGGAATAATATAGAAAAAAAGATGGCACACAGAGTGAGAATGTGGTATAGAAATTTTATTCAAATTAGAATAGTTTTACAATGTAGAATCATGAAATACAAAAAATGAATAATGGAAATGAAATGAAAAATACATGGAAATGATGACTAGACAAAATTGTAAATGGACTATGGGTTTCCTCCCATAAAGCGGTTATCAACATTGTCAACTAGATGGGTGGATGGATATTGTTCTCCGGTGGTCTACCATCTCAGTTGCTCCTTATCCACTTATAGCTACAAAGGGATGTTTCTTCAACCTCGTGTGGTCACTTTGTTGGGTTAATCAGTTTTCCCACAACTACAGGAGTATGAATGAGGTGTTGTAACAATGGAATCATTGGTCGTGGTAGTTTCTGATGGAGGTGAATTGAGAGAGATTTCTTGTGAAGCGGTCATGAAATATCGATGATGTCCTCAATAACACTTTGTTCTAAGACCACTGGTGGGGCTATACCATCAAGGATGGCATATTATTCTGAGTAGCTTAGCTTGATAAAAATACAATGAAAATACATGGGAACTGAAAACACCATAGAACATACAAATTAAATTCTACGAATAGATATATATATATCCAATGTTCATACAATGGTGGGAAACAAAATGTGTAAAATAAAAACTTACTCAATTATATGAAAATAACCCCAAAAATCCCAAAAGATATATCAAAATCAGATTAGAAATATTCCCTAAATATCACCTCGAGCATTATCCCAAAGCCTAGTGTCTCGATCGACTGGCTAGAAATATATACATCTATAGTAGAAATATTAGATGAGGGAGGTGAAGCAGTGGTGTTTGGTGTGGTAGGATAGGTATTCATATGGTGTAGGGTGGGATGTGGTGAAGTTCCAATCTGTACAAGGGTCATGGGTCTAGTAAATGGATTAATTAATGGTACCTTGGGGATGAACGTAGTGTAAACGTTCTATCCCCTATGGCCCTGCTCCGCCCGGAACAACTACTGAGTGGGAGTATTACTGAGATAAGGAGGGAGGTATGGCTAAGTGGGAGGGGGTGGTGGAATATTCAAAGAAGAAGATCCAGCTGAGGTAGAAGAGGGTGAAATTAAAAATGATGTTCCCTCAAGGAATGGGAGATGGATTTGGGCAGGTATTTGATGTACATTCTCCAAAACACACTAGATATTATCCTAGAGCGTAGTGAGGGTGTGAATGGACAGTGGTGGTATGGTCGAATGGGTGGTGGTGGGTATCAATGTAGTAAATGTGGCTATCTTAGGAAGTTAGGGTGGATCTCGTGCTCCTACACCGGCTGTATTCTCCTGAGGTGGGGCCTCCTGAGGTGAATCCTCCTGGATTCCTGGTTCCCAAAAATAGATGTCGCCCTCTCGTACGAGCAACTGCATCTTGAGGAGTAGAACAAGATCAATCATAATGATAGTTCTAATACAGGTTAGGGTCAAAGAGGCATCAAAGACGCTAAATTAATTGGATAGGTGTGTGGTGAAGGACCCACCCATTTGTGTGCCTCACTACCTCTAAAAAATGGATCTAAAATATGAGGAAAAAATGGGTGTCCATATTGATGGGTGTCCCTCTCATGGTAGCTCTGAGCATCAGAACGTCCATCTAGGTGACACTGCCATGGAATTCTCTGCGTGAAAACCATCCATATATTATGGTTCTATACAATATGTGCATGTCTGGGCCCTAAAGGTGTTTCGATTATGTGAGTCGAGGGTTGTGAAACAATTGGGAGTCACATGTGATGAGATGGCAGAGGTTCAGTGCAGTCGCGTGGTCTATGAAAGTCTGGAGGGTGAGGAAAACATCATAGATAATGAAATCCTCATTGTAGATACAGATTCTAACTCCGAACATAGAAAAACCTAGCTGGTATGGTTTGTCAAAAAGATGAAAACATAGATAGTTGATGGGGATCTCGAACGTGGCCCATAACTCAAGAAACAGGTCCCTATATATATCCTCCCTTACTGAGATAATAATTTTTATATGAAAAGTCTCTATAATTAGTAGGATAAAATCAACAATGTTCTACATGGAAATCACATTCAAGTCCAACATTTTTTCAGTATGCATCGGTTTCACAAGTAGGTGATGAATATTTTCCTATTGATGAGGGTAGCTGAAATAGAGAAGCAATTGAAAATGGAGGTTATCATATGTGGATGGAGAGAATGTATCATCATGAGATTCAGATGTAGCATAGGGTATCTTAGTGGTGGGTTTCTAGCTCTTGGAGTCAGCGGTGGAGTTAGAGGGTGTAGGATCCGGATGGGGTCATTTGGTATGGGATATGAAAGAAAGAGGGTGGTACACATGCATGTTTTAGCAGGCACGCTAGAGGAGGCGGGATTGATATGACATGGTTAGGTGGTTTAGGGTATACGATAACAGAGGGAATGATGATGGGTGTGAATTTTAGGGTGTTTTGGTGGTTTGAGAGGTTATTTAGGTGTGATGGGAGAGGGGGACGGTCGGGAGATGAGGTTTAGGGAGAGATGAGGGTGAGGGTTGTGACATATGAGTTGTAGATTGCAGTTTTTAAAAAAAACCAACTTGAACATCCACACAACGTCTATAGATGATCCATGTCATTTTTGGGGATGAAATATTAAATTTTAGGAGAGAAATAGACACGCCATGAACATGGTGTAGATGAAGTGTACTTAAATACATTTTTTCCAATTATCTATTTCTTCAACACCTTATTATCATTTTATTGTGAGATTAATATACAATTATCGTAATATAAAATATCTAAAACATTCCTACACTGGGATTCCTCTATATCAGTTATTCTATTATATTCAAGAGAATGACTCCTTCATAGGTTAATGAAGGTTGAGGCCGATGACAGAAACTTCATGGAATGGATCATGAAATATCTTCAACCATGGACCATTTACCTTCAATGGTGGTCCTCTGTCTCATTTAATTTCAATTGTTCCATTGGGAAAAATATTTAAAACCTCAAAAGTGAGAGACCATACTGACTTTATCATTCCTATAAATTGCTTTAATCACAAATTTAATAGGAGAACCTTATTATCTGGAATGAAGGTATGCCTTGTAATTCAATGGTTGTTCCATTTTTTATTTTCCCATGTAAATCCTTGTGTTTTTATATGCATATCTATTTATTTTCTCTAATTAAGTTAATTTTAATAATTGTTCCTCTCTAGCCTTTTCATCATCTAGATTCATCTATTTGATTTCCAAGAATGAATGATGTTCTAGCTCCAATTGATGATCAAATGGTTTACTGTAAACCAGTCTGAATGGGGTGGTGCATATGTGTGTTTTGTTCACAATTTTGTATGACCATAATGAGTCATCCAAAATCAAGAACCAATTATTTCATACTGGCATTGAATGTTTGATCTATGATTTTTTTCACCTCTCAGTTTGTCAATTCGACCAGCCCACTTGTCTATGGGTGATAGGTAGTGCTAGTGGTTTATCGAATGCAATTTATTTCAAGCATTTTTCACATTGGATAATTCAAGAAATGTGTTCCTAGATCACTGATGAGTAATCATGGAAATTGAAAATGTGAAAAGACATTAATTTTTAAAAAATCGATGACCACATTTGATTTTTCATGTAATGTGGATTCAACTTCCACCCATTTTGAGACATAGTCTACTACACATAGAAATTTGATCTTTCCATGTGATGTAAGAAATGGTCTCATAAATTCAATACTATAGACATCAAAAAAATCTACTTCTAAAATGGGGTTTTGTGGAATTTCATTTATATTAATGATTTTTCCCATTTTTTTAAATCTATCACATCGATGAAAGATTCCCGTAGAATCATGATGCAATGAGTGCTAGAAAAATATGCTTTGTCGGATTTTTTCCATTGTGTTCATAGGGCCATGATGTCTGCCAGTTGGTGATGTGTGGCATATTTAGTTGACATTCTACATCGCTTCCTCTGGGATGCAACATCTTTGAAGGACATCACCACAATGTATGAATAGAAATGGTTCATCCCAAAAGTAGTGTTTCATATCTGACATAAAATTCATGGATTGATAGTATGAGAGGTCTTGGTGGATTTATCATATGGAATGATAATTAGAAATATCCGAAAACTTGGGCAGGATCTTGTCACTATACGATGTATCATCTGGAAAATTTGATGCCATATCAGTATCGATGTATTCTTTAATGATGGTCTGGGGAAATTGAGTGAGGTGGTCATAAATGACATTCTTTATACCTTTGGTGTATTTAATTATGATGTCAAACTTTTTCATCAAATGATTCCAATGTATCAACTTGATTTCACATATTTCTTTTTGATCAGGTATCAAAGGTCAACATGATCTATATAGATGATGACTTTGGATAGGATGAGGTCTGACCATAACTTTTCTGAGGCAAACATGATGACTTGCTGTTCATTCTTTATAGAGGAATAATTGACCTAGGCTTCATTTAATTTATGCTTGGCATAATAGAATGGAAAAAAGGGGTTTTCAATGCATTTTCCATGCTCACATCCTACAGCTATGTCACTCGCATCACACATAAGCTCAAACTATTTTTCTATGTTTGGTAAAATTATAACTAGAGGTGCAATAAAACTACTTTTCATTATTTCAAAATCTTTTCAAAAGTCCTCATTGAATTTTAAGGGAGTATCCTTTGAACAAATATGTGTTAGTGGATATGAAAATTTAGAAAAATATTTTACGAAGCACAAGAAGAACCCAGCATGCCCAAGGAAACTTCTGATCCCTTTAACAGTTCATGGTTCAAGTAGATCTTTGTTAACATTTATCTTTTTTGGATCAACATCAATGCCATAATTGGTAATTGTGTGTCCCAGTAAAATTAATCAATTTACCTTGATGTGAAATTTTTCTCAATTTACACTAAGTCAATCTCCAAACAACGTTGGAGAACCGCTTCTAGAATTCATAGACAGACATCGAATGATCACTCATAGACTGAGAAATCCTCATTGAATATTTTTAGAATTTCATCATCCATCTCATGAAGGATGTGTTTCATTCATCTTTGAAATTGTTTTGGTGTGTTTCACATACTGAATGACATGCATCTATACTTGAAAGTACCAAGTGGGCAGGTTAAGGTGGTTTTGTGCTAGTCAGTAGGGTCGACTGCAATTTGAGTCTATCCTGAATAGCCATCATGGAAATAGTAGAAATAATTCCTAGCTAGTATCTCTATAATTTGATCAATAAATTGTAAGGGAATATGATCCTCCTTATTACTGCATTCAAACATCTATTGTCAACAAAAACTCTCCTTTTGGTGATGGTGTGTGTTGGAATGAGCTCATTGCAATCAGTCATTTCTATTGTGAGTCCTCCTTTATTAGGAACGACTTAGATGGGACTCACCCATTCACTTCTTGATATAGGAAATATTATTCTAGAACATATAAGCTTCAATAAACCCTTCTTGAAAAGAAACATCATTGGTTGTGTGAGCCACCAATATGGTTTACTTTTTGGGTTTTCATCTTCTTCCAATAAAATTAGGTGAGTTTGTTCTAAAATATTGAATCCCCTAATATCTACCACTCCCTACGAATTTGATTTACTTTGTCTTTTTAGGACATCAACTATTTTTTTCAAATCCTGTGATAGTTCGACACTAATGATGATGGAAAAAGAGAATGAATCTCCTAAATAAGAGTATATCAATGTACTAGGTAAAGGATTCAAGTCCAATAGATGTGGATGAATGATTTATGGGATAAATGTTGGCACAATGACTCTAGTGAGTGGATCAATAATGATGAATTTCTTGAAGCCATGGTCTTCTTCCTTTTTTGAACACGAATAATCAGTCTCTTCCTCAATAGCCATATACTCTTATCCTTGCTGAGTGAGATAGATGGCGTTGAAGTCCACTGTATCATCTGAACATTATGAAACCATTATCATGCCAAACACTACTTATTCTTATTTAACTCCAATGTTGATACATCATTGATTAACATTAATCAAGTCCATTACTGTATCTAGGAATTGACTTCCATGAATGATTTGTTCATCTCATTAATCTTCAATTTCCAAAACTAGAATGTCTGACGGGAAAATTAATTTTTCCACATTATCCAAAACATCATCAAGAATACCTCTTGGGAAATTAACTAAAAAATCAGCTGACTACAGTCCTACCCTTGTTTATATAAGCTGTTGGAGTCCTAGTCTGTTGAAAACACTCATTGTAGTTAGTTTAATTTTGGCTCTACGATCATAGAGATATCATCAAAATTATAATTATCCTATCACACATGGGATTGAAAAGCTTACATGATATGTCATATTTGGTAGAATTATCTATTGTATAACCACAGTGTATTATTTATTCAATGAGATGACTCCTATATCATCTGTATTTCTCTTTTCAGATATAAAATAACTGAGAAATATTTCATACATGGTAATTTAGGTGAGTGCTTCAGACAATAGAATATTGATATGAAATTGTTTGAACATTCGAGGATCTTTTTTGTCTGGGGATTCCTTCCTACCTTTCCATTATCTTTCTTGAAAGGGAAATGGTAGATTTTATGAAGGTGTTTCTATTAAAATTGTTTTCTTCGGTTTTCTAGGGCCTGCTCCTTGAAAACTTGTAACGCTTCTTATGGGGCTATAAGAATGTCTTACACTACTTATTTCTATTATTTTTGGGGATCTTATTGTGGCCTTTTTTACATTTGTTGATAGAAGCCTAATAGTTTTCTACTCAAAATCACTACAACCATAGATTCCTCTTGAGGGTATGTCTCAGTGTTTCCAAGTAGAGTATTTGGTAATCATTCATATAGTGTTTTTGAGATCTGACACATTCGAATTTCCATGTTTTTCAACCTTGCTCGCTGGTTTTTCATCTCGGTCTCCTATTTTTTCATCCATTGATCTTCCTTTTGAAATAAATATTTCATGAGTTTCTCTTAGTTACATAGCAGGGTTAGAGGTGGATATTATTGTCCTGGCTGGCTGAGTGGAAATTGTTATTGTTCTTGGGGCCACAAAATGGATTATTATGGATATGTTAGATGTTGTGGCCTTGACACAAGGTTTTTTAGTGGATATCATGGTGGTACCTAGATAGGAAAATGAGATTTACCATTAAAATACTAAAAATATATTTGATTTTTTTGAGTCTTCTTCTGAGCAGGCCTTTATTTATAATATTTTTGATGTTGTTGCTATTGAAATAACTTATATTCTATTGTAAATAACATAATTAAAATCATATGGACCTTCAGACCCTACATTGAAATCTTGATATAATTAAAATGAACCACACATCTCGCATGACAGAATCTCTATGAGTGGGGTTGGGGGTTTGCGTGGTTGGTATCTGAAATGACTCAATATTTTATTGTTAGTGCTTCGACTTACACTGATAACCGGGAGGTTTCCTCAACATTGTGGATTTCACATTTTGGTTGTCGATAGTCAGTTTTCCACAGATTGGAATTGTGGGATACATTGTCCGAAATAGATCTTCCTACATTGTGTGTTTTAAACATCACACCTCCCACCATGGTAGCATCAATGACTATTCGGGCCGTTGGTTGGAGTACTCGATAGAATGTTTGCATTTGAATACATTTATCATGTCCTTGATGTGGAAACTTCCTCATTTGTTATTTGAATCGATCCCATTCTTCCATTGAAGATTTTCCACATGTTTTTTTAATGTTATGAATTCTGTTCAGAAGCTTACAGGTCCAGATTGGTGGAATGTATTTATCAAGAAACTATTTTTCGAGCTTATACCAAGTCATAAATGCTTCAAGTGATTTGATTTTGAGCTAATATTTTTCTCAGACTCTGAGTAAAAATGTGAATACATGAAGTCATATAGAATATGGTTATAATCACTAGATGTGAATGGTATCAAACCCTTCTATAATGTTAGAAATATATTCATGGGGGGTATTTTCATTGAAGACTACTGAACTAACCCATATTTTAGATCAAGTGAATGAGTCTAGATTTAATTTCAAATGTGTGGGATTGCATTAGGGGAAAAAATATGATTGGAGTCTTACAATGGATAAATTGTAATCCATTGTACATGATGGTCTTACCTGGTTGCATTTCAAGTTCTCTAGGTTTGAGTTAATGGTTTTGTGGGTTGGGTCCTACATTGTAATGTTGCTCATCTACTGCTGACCGACGGAGTGAAGAAAAAAACATTTGGATCTCAGGATTGAAGGACAATGATTTTTTGCTTCATGATTCATTGATCGAGTCAAGGGACCTTGGTATATGGACATATTTAATTTTCAAAAAAAGTATGTTAATTTTCAAATAAAAATTGCATTGATTCCTAAAAAATGGTGCCATAAATTTGAATCACCCGAATAGACTCCTTAATTACTCTGGGTGTGAGTAAAATTTATAAATATATTGTTGGTTCCAAATATTCACTAAATATTATGAAGTAGTGGAGTGGAAATACAAGGTCTATTCCATAGGAGACATCCGTTTTTATTTTTATAGAAATCTGATTCTTAAACCTTTAGAGGAGTATTATCAAAAAGTCATTATTTTGGAATTTAATTTATGTAATATTTTCAGGATGACTTTAAATGATGAATGAGGATTGGAGATTAGTTGTGTATCTGAGTGATGGATGTACTTTAATTCTAACCATCGAAAGATCATATGTCGTAGTCTATGAATAAAAAAGGGTTCACATGTTGACATTGGTCTTAGCCTCATAATTCAACATTGTAAGTAACTATTCCTTTAATGAGAGACAGTGACAACCTTGGTGAAATGAGTCTTGCTTCATTAAGGCAGATTGTTTTTTAAACTAGGGTCATAACTTAGTTACTCCAATTAGGATATGCTCATTTGTTTGACGATCTCGTTGTCAGGGATGTCCACACATATGGGGAAGATCGGGGGTTAATATCCTACATAATATTTAAATTAGGATTTCAAAATTTTAAATGTATTGGTCTATTAAGTTAGTCATATTAATTTCTTGATCCCTTCCCCTATGAAATTTATCAACTCATGGTGGATTAGGATGTAATTAAATAAATGAAATATAAAATTATTGATAGATTTATTGGCAATTAATATATTTAGGACCATGAAAGGGTTATTGAATGATATCCAAAAAATAGCATGCACTATGTAAATTGAAATTATAAATAAAATACTTACCTGAAAAAGATATATCGAAATAGATTCTAAACGAAATGTAGGGAATTTAATACATTGAATAACGGAGTGTCTACTAAATTTGGATTAATAAAAATGAAACATAATTAATCGTTTTAGAGTTTGAGAGGGGGAAAGGAAAAATAATTCGCAAAGGATATGAATGGGAGAAGTGAATCACATCGAGAATGATATGAAATACTCTGCCACTCCATTGTTTATATAGGTATATATCGTCAAATTGTATACCATAGGTACCTAACATGTGAACTTGGTCAACATTATTTTCTGTGGATTTTATATCTCCTTAATGGTCTGTGGGTCTATCATTATTTAGGTGGTTTGACTTGATAAATGATGTCAATAGTTCATTCAGGATGTTCAACTCATCTCTATTTTATTTTTACACACATTCTTCATGGATTTCTCATAATGGGCTTTGACTAGATTCACGAAATGTTCGGTCTAGTCCTGACATGTAGAGTCATTTTCTTTAGGATTTGTGTCATGTTCACATCTTGTCTTCACAACTTGTCTCATGCTATGATGTTAAGTTACATGATGTGTACAAGAATATCATGATTTGTACAAGGAATTTTTGGAACTTTTTTTCATTTTATTCTTTAGAAACCTATGAATCACATATTCCTCTTAAATTAGAGACTTAAGAGTGCATTATAATGTAATTTAATTAAAACTAAAAAAATGACAGCAGAACGTATATATAAATTATCCTTATCACAATTCCATGCCCACAATCCAAAAATGTTATTGTAACATAAATGAGGCTAGACTCCTAAAAACCCAGAATATCATTTTAAAATAATACATGGAATTTTCACAATTTCCTTAAAGTACTTATTTACTTATACATAATTCTAATATCACTATAAATCCTATTTTTAACAAAATATACCAATCCCAACACATCATAATTTGATAGTAATGTATTTATAAGCATGAAAAACATGTTTAAAAATTATTTAAAGGAACCCAACAGCCAATAGAATGAGCTAGATTGGAAACAAATCTCTCCACTTACCTCAACAGTGTTCGAACACAATGAATCTCATAGGGAAGGAATAAAAGGTACCAAATATCAATCTGCACACCATGGAAAATAAGAAAATTTATCCATGAATCAACCATAGAAATTAGGATTTAGCCAAAATGGAACCCCCATATGGAAACCCAAGAATCCAATGGAAAAGGGATGAAAGAGGAGGAAATATGGGCCAAAAACCTAAGGAACATAACTTATAAGCATGGATATTGAACCATTGAGGGAGGAGGGCCTAGGAGGGGAGGGTTTGGGAACCCTCTCATGCACAAAAAACAACCCAAGATAAATGGGTTTAATTTGGGGAAAAAAGGGAGAGAGATATAAAATATGTTTTTAAAATTTTAATGATCTGGCATGACCACATGGTTTGTCCATATGCTCTAGAAAACCATGTCCCTACCATGCAGTAGAATTTTCTTGGGAAGGATCCAACCAAATGGCCAACCTTCCTGGTTTCTGTGACCGCGTGCAAACCACATCGTATCTTCTTCTAAAATGAAAAAATGTCACATGACTTGGACGAACAGCTTGGTCTGCCATATGAAAAACTGTATGGTAGCTTCTGGTCACCTCTAGGTGTATACTTACAGGTACCTATGATGACCCACATTGATTCCACTAACCTTGTGATGCATGTGCTCAGGCCAAAATCCACCAATTTTTAAACAACTCAAAATTTATAACAGTGTCTCAACCCAACCCCCAACTAAAATAATCCAAGACCAAGAAAATAATAAAATAAAGGTGTATATATGGTTGGGGTGTGAAAATATCCCCACCATAGAAAATTTCTACTTCCAAAATGTCATCGGGTTGAAAGATGGTATAAAATTGATTCCATGCTCGTTCAAAACCAAGAGAAACCTTGAACCTTAGCATACTTATTCACTCCACAAGTCACACCTAACCAATCATGAAGAAAAAAAAACATAATAATAATGGGAGAACATGATGGGGTTGGGAGTTATCACCCCAAAAAGAACTCAACTATCACAATAACATGAGATCCAAAAACACCACTGAGGCATCAATGGAGAAACCAACTACAGAGAATCCAAGCTAACTAGGACCATAAGAACTAACTCAATTTATCCAAACAAACCAAACTACACCCTTAGCACAACTGAGAACTAGGTAAATCCCACCACACGTAGAACCCCTTATAGTAGGGTAAACCCATAAAAGGAAACCAACCAAAACAACAAACAAGGACACCATCTATCACATCCATAAATACAATAGCATCTCTATAAGATCACTAATAAACCAATGACCAATTCATACAAGGTTTGATCAAATTCATAGAAAAATGAATGGTTTTAAAAGCCACATTGAGATAAAAAAAGCATATAGATAATTATATAACAAGATTATCACAATTTTACTAAAAATTAAAACATACAACATGATAAAAATAGGAACAAGGGAACATTAATTTTCTACATCCAAAAACATGTGAAAAATTTGGCCCATGGTCTTCCACATCCGTTGGTGACTCTTGGATGTGAACAAGCATCACTTTAAGGCCTATGGATGGATCCTTGATTATAGAAGTATCTACACCCTCGTATTCATGTACTAGATTCCTCTAATCAAAATGTATTAAATGTAAAACGCTTCATTCAAAAACCCCTATAGATTAATGGACATCCGTAATGATTGCATATTTTTTTAGGATTGTCAAAAGATGGCTTTGAATGCCCAAATCGTCCACCCTGGTGGAATACAACCAAATATCATAAATAATTGGAAATCAGAACCAACAGAGGATATATTTCTCTAGATGGTTCCTTTGGCACACCATAATAAAAAAATGGAAAATACTTATGAGCAATAAGATACATCATATTGCCAACTACTTATTCTTAGAGATCCAACTCCGCTAAAAATGCTTCATCCACCAACATCTCAATAATAAAATCGATGGAGGAGAGGAAACACTCCTTGATGTCATGTTGAATACCCCCAAGAGAAAGGTAATCCTTCAACATATCCCATGATAATACCTCTCGAGAAAAGGAAATCAGCTCCCTAAAGAGGTCAACATAGGCCTTCACCATCCATTGACCTTATTGAATACTCATTAGCTCTTCACTTTTATTTTTCTTCACCTCCTTTGGTATGAACCATCCTAAAAATATGGACATAAAAACATCCCATGTCATCCAAAATCGGATCAATGGTGGGGAAGCATCTCCCATTCATTGGAAGATAGACCTTCAAAAAACCCATGGAAAAAACAAACTCTAACAGCTTCAATAGTTCCAATGATCTGGAGAAGCATTCACCTTCGTCATTCAACAGAACTTATTCTAAAAAACCTATTTCACCTCTAAGGAAAGGTTGAATTAAAGAATAAGTAGACACTTGAAAAAACTCATTAGAAATTTTAGTGACTTTTATGGGTGGCATATTATATAAAACACATAGAAAACCTATTAAAAAACATAATCAAACCATGGATAAATCAAAAAGAACATCCCAATACAAAACAAATTCTCGCCTACCATACACATTGAAAGAACCAAAAAATACATGTTCCCAAAATCCCATTTACATTTAAATTTTGAAAACCTCTTTATTTCAAGAACACATCCAAAACACAAAATAAACTTTTACCAAATAAAACCCATATATAAAAAAATTGGAATAATTTTCCTCATTCCAAAATTACCTTACAATTAAAAGGCCAAGAATTCAATTTAAATCATCCACCCATGGTATCCCATGAACCATCATACATGAGTTCATCTGTTTCGGTCTATATATTCCATCACAAACTTTTCACACACATACCCCCACATGTGGAAATGTTAATAAAGAATATTGAGGGTTACCCTCACAATTCCATTTCCAAATACCAAAAAACCCACCAAATTTACAACCAATATTTTTCTTCAAACACCATTTTAATAGTTTAAGACCATTTAAAATTATGAATTATCATTTCAAAAACATTTCTACTTTTAAAAACACACTTACAAAAACCGATACCAAGATGAAACCCTAATTTAACCAAGTCACCAAAATGAAGATATAGTAGTCATGATTAACCTAGAGACCTGATATAGAGCCATTCCGTAAGAAAAAATGAACAACTAAGTGTTACTGTATCTTTGTATTTGATAAATACATGGGTCACTACTCAATGTGAGATTACGACATAACACATGCATGCCTCTATTGTCATCCCTAAATCCAAAACAATTATAACAAAAAAGTAAATCCTGGACTACCCCTAGAAACTAAAGGATAAAAATAGGAAAGGGTGTACAAAACTCTTCCCATACCTACCTCCCAAGTCCCATCAATACTAATCTCTATCTACCGAAAAACCAAAATTACAATAACATTCTATAATTACATTTTGTCATGAACACGTTTGGGATGGCACCCAACCCGACACCCGACCTGGTCCATGACATTTCATGAACGACGTTCCTAATACTAATGAGTTGGAAAATATTTTTGAGTATTTAATTTAAACTAATTGGGATCAATTTAATCCTAATGAAGAACACGGATCAAGTAAAAAACTCAACAACTGAAATTACAACCCACAATTGAATTTTCAACAAATAAGGATACATATTTAGTTACCACAACTGAACAAATTAAAAACAAAATAAAAAATTGAAATTGAACTATGCTAACACGATCTCAATGTGAAATCATAGATACCACCATCCTCAAGATCAAAAAACTCTAAGAGAATTCTCATCCAGACAACTTCAAGAAGATGCTAAACCTGAAAAATAGATTGGGTCTACCGACAGTAAGTGGTACAAGTAGGTTGTGAACAGAACAACTCAGTAGGCCACCACTAAAGAATCCATGTTTTTTATTTCTTATAAACAATCCGTTAACTAGAGACTGAAATACATATATTAAAATAGGTTATAAATGTTTTTAAAAATAAAACCACGACATTCCCTTTTTATCAAATAACACAATCCATGTTCATTTTTTCAAAACCGATTCACCATTTTTTAGCCAAATCCAAAAACTAAAATCCCACAAGGTTTTACCAGGAAAGGATGAAGGTAAACAGATAAATAATATAATAATGTATAGCGAATATCTATGGGATGTAATAAAAATATCTAGAGAGATCCCTATATTTAATCAGTTCAGAACCACCTGTCAGTGTGTGGTGAAGATCCAAGTCTATAACAATCTGAAAGCCCTCAAGTAACCATTCTAGTGGCACAACCCAATTGGAATATCACCATATCCAGGGGAACCAACCCATCTAATCGTGGGTGATAAGAAAACATCACTTGATCCTCTAAAAGGCGCCAGTGAACCCATTGTAATAATATTCTGTGTATGTATGTGGCCCTTACACACATGACTCATCTTAACTAATGTAACTAAACATGCCTACACCAAACAAAAAAACCACATATACGATAACCCATAAAGATAAATTTACCTTATAGAGGTGCCACTATATAAATATATATATCATCACCAATTGTTCTACCTAGTCCATCGCATTAGATAATCATATAAAGGTTTTATCATATACATTTAGTGGTCCCAACTTGGAATTTACATATTTAAAAACCACGTTCCATATCCCAAATAACAAAAAGGGAAAAATTTTCCATCAACACTATAAATTATAGCATATAAAAATATTAATTATAATCTTTTTCCAAAACATTAATTTCATACAAATCATGATAAACATTCCATTTATTTCCAAATACAATTTCAATTACAATTCCATTTCAAAAACTACGTTAAATCCTAAAAAACGTTTTCATGGTCTTAAATGGGATTCAAATTATTTATAAACTACTAAAACTTTTTAAAGTACCCAATAGATAATGGTTTCAAGTATAAAACATAAAATAAAATTAGATTCACATGTGAACATTAGTCATTTAATGAATGACTATGGGTTTGAAAGAGGGAGATAACGAGAAAGGGGAAATATTTTAAAAAATGGGGTTTTTAGATTATCAAATACATCATCCTTGGTGTTCACATTAATTTTTGCATACCATGTACACATGGATGTGCCAGCATCCAATAGAACACCGCAAGTATCAATGAAATAGCTCAAATACAAACTTTAATGAAACACATCATGTTTTCCAAACCATGCAACAATCCATAAATAAATTTCATGCCTTAAAGTCAAAAATTTCCCACACCCAGTGTCAGGCCAACAGTCCAACAGTATTACTATAACATAAATGAGTATTGAATCTTCTCAAAACACCCAATTTCATTTTAAAAGAACACATGGAATTTTCCAAAACACATAAAGTGAATATTTACTTAGCCATAACATAAAAAACACTTTAATTCCTTTTTTTTACAAAGCCTACCAATTCCAAAACATCATAATAGAATATTAAAAGGCCTCATAAGCATGTGAACAATTATGAAAATTATTTAAATGGACCCAAGAACAAATGGAAAACACTTGAAAGAAAAAAAGTTGATCTACCAACCTCAAAATTGTGTGATCATGATGAATATCTTAGTGAAGGAATAAAATACCAGAAGATGAATCGACACAACCTAGAAAACATATAAATCAATCCAATCATCAACCCTGGCCATTAGGGGTTTTCCACAATGAAAACCCCATACAGAATCCCTATAAACCAAGTAAGAAGGGAAGAAATAGGAGGAAAGTGGGTCCAAAACCCTAATAAACATACCTTAGAATCTTGGATCTTGAACCATTGAGGAATGAGAGACAAAGAGGAGATGGTTTGAGAACATATATTTCACCAAAAAGTACCCAAGAGAGGCGAGTTGATTGGGAGATAAAGGTGAGAGAGAGAGACAGAATGGGTATTTATGATTTTAATGATCCAGAATGACCACATAGTTTGGCCACACCGTTTAGGAAACCATTATCCAACCATACAGTAGCATATTCCCAAGTAGTGGTCAAACACATGGCCAACCCACAAGTTTTGTGTGACCATGCACAGACCATGTGGTATCTTCTACCAAAAACCCAGACCATCTACATGACCAGGACACGTGGTTTGTTCAACTGTGTGAAAACCATGTTGTAGATTTTGGTCACCTAAATTTATTTCATTATTGGTTCTTAGGATGAACGACATAGATTCCCCTAACCGTGCACTACCCATGCTCAGGCCAAAATAAAACCAACATTAGAAAGCATAAAAATTGTTACAGGTTCTCAACAACAACCTGAACCAGACTGATCCAGGATGAAGATAATAAGAAAAAAGGGCCATCTAGGGTCAGGGTGTGACATAAAACTTATGATTTACCTCCATAATATCGTGAACATTTATAGCCATATTCCATTGATTGATACATTAGATCATTGAAAAAATTTAATAAATCTTCTGTGTGTTCATCCCCTCACTTATAAAAGGGAAACTCTTATCCTCTAATTTTCACATCATTTTATCCTTATTGTTTAAAAAATATCATCTCCAAAATATTCATATAATCCTTACCATATTCATATAACATCTATTATTATCATAAGATCAATCCTTCAAGGCTTATAGAGTATTCCAATTACGGTCCCATAAATAAGAGGTATAGACCATAAACAATATCTTTCAATCTTACTTCATCATAAACATATTATAAACACAATGAATCGATAAAAAGGAATAATTTACAATAAAATTATTCTGACATATTATTATGAGGATTTAATAACCATTTACCACCGCTTCTCAGTCAAATGACCGATGAATGTATCCCCCATGTGTTTGTGTGGAATACCAACTCCACCTAGTAATAGGACTCATATTACACCATTATGATTCATGGTTGGTTATTATGATTATATAATATATTTATGATATATTAATTATTATAGAAAATGAATTATTATTTACCTTTATTTCATTTCATGAATCAAAAAATGGAACAATCAAGTGTACATACAGACTACCATATCTACATAGTGTTGTAATTATTTTTTATCGCTACTTAATATGAATGGTTGGAAATATTTATATAATTAATTTATATAATATTACTATAATGGCTAAAATTATTTAGATGAAGAAACCAGGATTTAAGTTTATGGGTCAAAACTCTTGAACCAAAACATGCTTGAAAAATTAAGAGGTTAACAATCAAAATAATGATTACAATTAATTATTATTAATTAACAAGAAATGAGATTTCACATGTAAATAATGAATAGTATTATTGTAATGAATAAGGTTATAATATATAATTATTATAGATTTGAATTTTTTATAGTGATAACGTGGAATGAAAAACGTGAGGTAAGGGTTTTATGTTAAAGTCTCATTTTTACCAGGTGTATTTATGGTTAAATTTTATGATTATGAAATTTTATGATATATCGCTCCAAATTAATATTCCTTTTACTATCCTCTTATTATTTCTTTGTATTTATTATTTTCCATTAATTCCCCCTTATGTACTTAAAAGACTGAGAGAATGTTTTTAATGGAAACTGATCTTGTTTTTTGATAAGAAAAACTTTTGTTGAATGTTTTATTGATAATAAATGATAAAATTTACTTTTAATCTGTGAAATATGTTTATATATTCTCTATTTGGGATTAGATCATTCATTTGGAAATTTTATGGAAATTCCAGTTTTACCATTTATAGTGCACAATAGTATTTCAAAGATAAATATTTTATTATTTGTTATTTGAACAAGAACTTTTGTAGCTGTATTCTTGACATAATGGGATACAACATTTTTTCAGAACATTATAGCTAAAGAGTGTTTTTTTGGAATAAAAAAAACATGAATTCAAAGGTGGGATGTATCTGACAGATTAGTCATTGGTTATCTATTTGTGTCAGAACTTCTTCACCCGCGCTTGTATTGGGCACAAAATTTGAGAGGAGCTAGAAAACCCTATTTTTCAAAAAAAATTATTCTTCAATAATAGATGTTGCACACATTTTGGAGATCTAATGGGTGGTGAATGTTGCTTTGAAATATTTGGCCGACATTCCCCATTCACAATTAAATCCTCTTTAAACCTAGAATCACCTCTACTATTTAAATTAGTTTTTTCTCATTTGGAGGGTTTGGGACGTGTATTAAGAGATTGGGAGTAGATTAGAATTGGTTCTACACTATATCAATTCACAATTTGATGAGGGAAGCTACCAAGCTAGGATGTCCTAAAAAATTATCTTCTTTTCATCCTCTTTTTTTGTGATGTTGTTGTGCTTTCAATAAACTCTTAGTTTCTCTTACACTTATTATGTTATTTTAATTTTTATTTTCCTATTAATATTCCACTTTTGGGTGGAATTAGAGAGTGAATACGAGATTGGGTTCTATCCTTTCAATACTTTGCTCATGAAAAACGTCTCCACGATGACACACTAGCCATGGAAGAGTAGTTTTCTTAGTAATAGATCTATCTTATACCCTCTTCATTTAATTATTTTGAATCATTGAGCAATGTAACTCCCTTAATATGATCAATGAATTGAGTTTTTAAATTATAATAATCTAAGAAAACAATTTACAATTAACAAAAAACACGCAGGGTTGTGAATTGTGTGAATTTTGAGAGCGTGATCTTACTCTGTAATACAAGACCTCACATGATAAGTTTGTAAGGTTCAAATGTAATCCCACAACTCAATTTATCCTCATTTCTAGAATGGATATGTTTTCTAATTAACCACTGAACATAATTTAACCTTATAACAACATTTAATGAAGGGTGTTGTGATTGGGTGTTCTGAAGCTAGCCTAGGGGTGAAGTAATTTCATCTTTGTGGTTAAGTTAACTCTCATGGGGTTTAAGGGTTAAATAATTAGGGGATCAAAATTAGGTGGGTATTATTTTAAATTCTAATAATTAATATGTAATCAAAGATTTATATTTTGATTGATTACCACTTTTAATATTTCGAAAAAAACTTATTCTTATTATGTAATTTTAATCGCACTTCCTTTCAAAAATAAAAACAAAAAAATATATAATAATCTACCAAAAAACTACTTCTAGATTAAAAAATGTTAAACAACCCACATACTTTTAATTAGTATTGTTATTTTATTTTATTTTATTTTGAAAAATTCATTTAATATGTGGTTAAATTTATCTCCACCTTTAGGAGATGACATTGGTCAGCCACTCTACTGCACATAAGTACCCAAAAACTACTAATCAGTTGATGGTGCCCATGACAGTGCCTTTCAAATTAGTTCCATTTCTACGGAGGCAAATAATTATTTAATCCAATCAAATATATTTATTTTATTTTAAATTTTATTTTCGTCTTCTATTCATTCATCATTCGTTACCCAATCTGAATTTATTTCTTTTTCTTTGATTTTATTCTTCTTTTTTTGGACCATCATCTCAATAATCTCATTTAAATTATAGTCCACCTTCCTTATTTTTTTTAATGATTCATTTAAATAACTAATCATGAGTAACTCTTAGATCATGACCATGAGATTGAATGTAGCCTTCAGGCTCGAATCAGATATTCTCAGTCTACAAGAAGTGTCAACATTAAACCAGTTGAAGAATTTCTTCATTCTGAGAACACCGAAATTCTAAACACTTCTATATCAAAAATAAAAAAAGTACCAATGGTTTAAAATAATGAAAATGAACTTAATAGAACCATTCAATAATTGTCTACATTTGATATTAATTATCAACTAAATTGCATTGCATACCCAAATTTGAATCAAACTTTGAACTTAAATAAGGATTAATTTACCTTCACCCAAAGTTTCATGGATTATATGGTGAGGATCCACACAATAATTTAAATGAATTTAATGTGGTTTTCTCAACGGTAAAAAAAAAATGTTTTTGAAGATCAAATCAAACTAAGAGAATTCCCATATCACTTGATGGAGCTGCAAAATATTGGATGTAATATTTACAACCTGAAGATGTAACTTGTTCGAATGATTTGAAACGTCTATTCTTAAAAATATTTTTTCAAGAATCAAGGACTACATCTATTCAAATAGAGATCTTGGGGGATCAAGAAAGCAAAATTGGAGTCAATTTATGATTAGTTGGAGTGATTAAAGATGTTGTGTGCATGTTGACCACATCACCAAATCAGGGAGAAACTCCTTATATAGTACTTCTATGATGGACTCACACGAATAGCCATTAGCATGATGGATTTCGTCTCTAGAGGAGCAGTGGTGGACAAAACACCAGTAGCTGCATGTGTGTTGATCTATAAAATGGATCAAAACTCCAAATAATTTGGGGATCTAGGTACACCACGTGTTAGAGGAGTACATAGGTTATTTTCTTCCTCTATTTAAAGTCATTTTATTGATACCAAGTTGGATGAGTTGAACACTCTAGGGAGGCATATTGCTTTGGATCAAAAGACATCACAACCCACCCCTTCAAAACCCTATATAATTTTCACTGAGACAAGTCACCCAACTGACTGTCTCCCCCAATTACAGAAGATAGAGGTTTGTGCTGCCATATTTCATGGGAGACTATATCAGCAACATCAACAAACACATACCCAAATGAAGTTTGATTCCCTTGTACCAGCATACAACCATGGGTGGAAGGATAAATCAGATGTGATGTATGACTCTAGACAACAACAAATGCCCCCTTTTCAACAAAACATCCAACAACCTCCACCTTACAAGTAGGGTTTACAACAACTTAAAAGGAGAATTGAAGATCAAGAATCAACAAGTATACAACAAGGGAATTCTAAACAATATTTAGATTATAATACTAATTATATTTTGAAACAAATTATTCTTAATCAACATAATGAGTTGAAGAGTCAAGGATCAAATCCTAGGGAGTTGAAGACACAAATGATCCTGATTGATACTGCCCTCCATAAACAGGTAAGTAAAAATTCTGGAAATATACCTTCCCAACCTACTCCAAATCCCAAGGGTAATGTTAGTTCCATAACATTGAAAAGGGGGATGAATACAATTGATACATATTCACCCATCATTCCACCGAGATTCCACTCAACTCTGCAGAAGCCTTATTTTATACCAACTGACGAGAAACCCAGGGAGAAATACAAAGGTAAGAAGAAGATTGACAATGTTCCTCCTAAAACCCTTCCATTTCCAAATAGAGTTATTCAAACCAAAAATATTGTGGAATAAGCGATGCAAAAAATAAATTTTGGATTCATTCAATCATGTGGATATTGATATCCCTTTACATGATGACATTAAGAAAATCCAATGGTATCCCCAATTTTTAAATGAACATTATACCAATAGAAGAGAGATCAAGGGAAATGAGAGGATCAATCTTGGAAGGAATGTGTCAGCACTCATTACACGAACTATAACAATATGAAAAAAAGTGAATGGTTCTTGGTACATTCACCATCCCATGAACTATAGGGGAGTTACAGTTTTTTGAAGCTTTATGTGTTTTAGGAGAATCCCAAAATTTAATGGCTCACTCTGTATTCTCTTCATTGAAGGTTGGTGAGTTGAAGTCGATGAGAGTAGTGGTGAGTTTTCCAATAGGGCAACAATATATCTAGTGGGAGTCCATGAGGATGTAATTGTTTTGGTTAGAGACATGATCTTTCCATAAGATTTATATGTTCTTAACATGGAGGATGATCATGTATGTTCTCAGTCTCCCATTATCATAGGTATACCCTTCCTCAAAACTAAAAAACTCTCAAAAATGTCCATGAGGGTACACTTTCCATGCAGTTTGGGGAAGAAGCTATGATATTTAATTTTATGAACTCCATGAATTAGCCCTCAAAGGACCATTCATTATTTTTTATCACCCATTTTGAACCACCAAATAAAAACCCCATGGAATTTGATTGTCTTATGACTAGGGAGATTATGAGAATTAGTTCTATTTTGATATCTAATAGTACTTCAACACCTATTCTGAATGCACAAGACGCTCTTAGATTTGATTTTGAAATTGATTCATATTTTGATTTTGGTAATGTGAACTCTCATTATGACATGGCTGTTGAGTATTTTGATGGATTTTATGCATTATTCTCTGATTTTGATGATGTATATTCTGATACAGATGTTCATTTTGAACATATTTTTTTTCCTTCAATTTGTCCATCCATACATCACCCACCTACATTGGAATTCAAGCCATTACCACCAAATGTTAAATGCTCATACTTTTTAAGTGGTGATAAATTACCTGTTATAATTGCAAAAATCTCCCTTTTGAACATAATGAAAAACTTTGGAATATTTTGAGGGAGAAAATCATGGAAATCAGGTGGACCTTCGCTATCATATCAGGTATTAGCTCCTCCATTTTAATGCATAGGATTCTTTTGGAGGATACGGCTAAACCGGTTAGGAATCCAAAAAAGAGACTCAATCCAACCCTTTTAGAGGTTGTTAAAAAATAGGTTGAAAATGTTTTCGAGGTCGATATAATCTATCCCATTTCAGATTCCCAATGGGTCAGTCCAATTTAGGTTGTACTGAAGAAAAGTGTTGTAACTATTGTTAAAAATGATAAAGAGGAGTTTGTACAAATTAGGGTGAAAAATAGTTAGTGTATGTGTATTAGATATAGGAAACTAAATCAGTACACATCTTAAGGACCATTTCGCCCTCCCATTTATTGATCAGATGCTTGAGAGACTAGATAGAAAAAAACTCAATTGTTCCTTGGATGGATTTATAGATATTTTCAGGTTCCTATAGCTGCATAGGATCTAGAGGAGACTATATTCAACTATCCCTTTGGAATATTTTCCAACCAAAGGAATCCATTTGGATAGTGCAACACCCCCAGTACCTTCTACAGATGCATGTAGAGTATTTTTTATGATTTTATTGAGACGTGCATGGAGGTATTTATGGATGATTTTACAATGTATGAATTCTCATTTGATGAATGTCTAAGTAGTTTGGGAAAGGTGTTGAATCAATTTATTGAGAAGAATCTGGTATTAAACATTGAAAAGTGTCATTTTATGGTAGAGAAAGGAATTGTATTAGGGTATGTTGTGTCAAAACATGGGATAGAGTTTGATAGATCTAAGATAGATATTATTTCATCCCTACCATATCCTTTATGTGTGCGTGATGTTGGATATTTTATATGAAATTCCAGTTTTTATTGGTCATTCATTAAATATTTTAGTATGATTTATCTTCCTATGTCATGACTATTTTAAAAGGGTTATGATTTTGTGTTTGATGTTTCCTGTTTGATTTCCTTTGATGAGATAAAATAACATCTTACCGCTCCACCTATCATACATCCTCCATAGTATGAGCTTCTTTTTAAGCTTATGTATGACTTCTCCAACTTCACAGTTGGAGTTGTCTTATCTCCGAGTGTGTAGGGACGTTCACATGTGATCGCCTATGCTTCGAAGACATTGGATTTAGCCCAATCAAATTAATAAACAAGGGAAAAAGAGTTTCTTGCTGCCATATTTTCTTTAGATAAATTCTGTTATTATTTATTGGGCTCTAAAGTAGTTTTTTTGTTCACCATGGAGCTCTAAGGTACCTCTTAAAAAATCCAGATGAAAATCTCAAGCTTATGCAATGGATTCTACTTCTTCAATGAATTTTATATTGTGATAATGGGCAAGAAGGGGTCAGAAAACTTTGTGTCAGACCTCATGAGTAGTCTTACTCACACACTAGAGGATGAAACCTTGGACTGGGAACCATTTCAAGACACATTCCCCAATGAGCATCTTTATTCCATCTTAGGTACACATCCTTGGTATGCTGATTTAGTTAACTACATTTTTGCCTCTGAAATCCCTAAAAATTTAAAGAAAATCAACTCCAAAAGTTAAATAGTGAGTTACGAATTTATGTTTGGGATGATCTATACATATGGTGAATGTGTAGTGACAATGTTATTAGGAGGTCTATTCTTGATCATGGGTTGGAGTCTATTTTACCTTTTTGTCACACACATTATTGTGGTGGACACTTTGGACCCCAACGGACAGCTAGAAAAGTTTTCGACTTTGGATTATATTGGCATAGCTTATTCCATGATACCCATGTGTTTTTTAATTCATGCTCTAATTTCCAACAGACTGGGAACATTTCTAAGAGACATAAGATTCCTCGAATACTCATACTATTCTGAAATTTTTTTGATGTATGGGGCATCAATTTTATGGGTCTTTTTCTTAGTTACTTTGGTTTTTTGTATATTTTGGTTTCTGTTGATTATGTGAATAAATGGGCGGAGGCTAAGGCCACCAGGGCCGATGATTCTCTTGTTGTAGTGGACTTTGTCAATGAAAAAAATTCTTTGCAGGTTTAGATTACTGAAGGCCATCATTAGTTACCGAGGGACATACTTTTTAAATCGTAATTTGGCTTCCCTCCATCAAAAGTATGTGGTGACACAAAAAACTTGACCACCATACCACCCTCAAAAAAATGGCAAGGATGACGTTTCAAATAGGCAGTTGAAACAAAATTTGGAGAAAACCATGCATCCGAATAGAAATGATTGGAGTAAGAACTTGGATGATGTTATTTGGGCTTATAGGACAACATACAAGACACCCAACTATATGTCCCAATTTCGGATTGTTTTTGCGAAAGGGAGTCATATCCCCATGGAAGTTGAGCAACGTGCTTATTGGGCTATAAAGAAATGAAACATGGATTTTGACATAAGTTGGAATCCAATGGAAGTTAAACATTTAATATATTGAGGAGAATAAATTATCTTCATATAAGAACTAAAATACCCACAAGTAATGATCAAAAGTATCTCATGATAGAATGATACAACAAAGGGAGTTTCATGTTGGGGAGAAAGTCCCTCTCCACAGTTCACGACTAATGCTGATGCCTTGTAAATTACATTCAAGATGGTTAGGTCCTTGTGTTTTGACTAATATTTTTATTTATTGTGTAGTGGTGGTCACACAAGAGGAAACATGAAGTAGATACATAGACAATGGGAAACGTTTGAAGATATACATTGAGGGGATTCCTACTAATGGAGTAGATTTCATCACACTACATGACCCCATCATCACATGAGAAAATCAGTTTGTTCCTAGCCCTTTAACATTTATATTATTTTTCATATTTTAAATTCTACATTTCTTGTGCACATATCATCTCATGGGTTCACATTGAGGACAATGAAATATACTAATTGTGGGGTACGAAACATTTTAGTTTAGTAATTTCAATTGTTTTCTTATTTTCTAATAATTTTCAAAAAAAATTGCGTGTTATTCAAATTTTGTTTGTTTATTTTTAATTTTTTTTGTGTTTTTGTAATTTTTTAATTGAAATGATTCTCAATACTATTTTTAAATCCATATAAATAAGTGAAACTACTTTTCCCTTGAAAATTATCTTAATTGAATGTTGCAAATGACTTTTTTTGAAGTTTAAATCTTCAGTAATTTCATAAAAAGTTCTCTAATATTTTAATCCCATGCCACATATCTCTGTCTTTAGATTTTAAATCACATCCTATGAGGCTTCTAAACCATTTAGTTCATTTTCTTTACATTTCCCTCACTTCTTGAGAGAACCAAACTATGATTGATTTAACCATAATTTATTTATTACTGTCAAAACATGACGGTTTGAGGTACTTATGTTTAAATTCATGATGCATTTGTTTAGTATTAAAGCCCTTAATTCGTATAATCAATTTTTATAATCTCCTACCTTGACCATTTAATTCTTTTATCCCTTATAATCCCTGAACAACCTATTACGTAGCCACAATTCAAGCCAATTTTCTCTATCCAACCAACTCTGGATGTGAAATTTCATAATCTAGTTGAACTTAATTGTGGGGGAAGTAGTCTTGTGTTGTTCTACACATTCTGTGATACATTGGTTTGAAAATTAAATTATAAATAGAAGTGTTTTCTACTGAAGAAATTCATTATATGGAAAGTTGTGCCTTTTTAGGAGCTTTAATGACAAGTGAATTTGTTCTTTTTTTGGAGCTTCAAATAGAGCTGGAAAGTTGTGCCAATTTGGAGATTTCATGAAAATAATGTTTTAGAATATTGACATTTTTACTGCTGAAATGTTGAATGGTGTGAACATTTCTTAATTTTCCATGTTTTAATGCAATTTTTATTCAAAAATAGTCAAGCCCCACTCATTTAGCCGTAGAATTTTTCACATCTAAATCCTACCAACCGAAAGCCACAGAATAACCCTAGAAAGTTATTATGATAAAAATATTTCCTAGACACACATCAGGTAGAAATGTAGTAATTTATCAAGCCTATGGTGATCCTTGTATGAGTTTGGATGAGATATATATTACTAAAAAATTGACATTTGTGTGATAAGAGAAATTTCAAGGGAGGTAATTGTTTTGTGCATTAGAGGATAAATGAAGTGGAAATATATTGAATGATATAAATAGAGAACATGAAATAATGGGTTTTTATGAGGCATTACGTCTTTTTTTGGGGTGTAGAATAGTTTGATCTCAAGTATATGTCTTTTAAATTTTTTTTTGGATTTTATATTGTTGTTTGCTAGTCACCATTTTTCGAAATATGTGATATGAGGTTTTTCCTAAGAGTGAAAAAGGGTAAGTGTGGGAGAGTTTATAAAACCAATTTTCATGGAATATTATATTGATAATAAATGATATAATTCCCTAACATTTTGTTAAATATGTTTATTTATAAATATTTGGGATTAGAACATTCATTTGAAAATTTGATGGAAATTCTAGTTTTTCCCATTATAGTGCACTATTGTATTTCAAAGATAAATATTTTAGAATTCATAAATTGATCTTCAAATTTTATAACTGTTTTCCAGACATAATGGGAAACACCTTTTTTTCATAACATTTGAGATAATCGTTTATTTGTTGGGCCTAAACAGACTATGAAGTCAAAGGTGGGATGGGCCTAAAAAATTGGACATTATTTCTGTATTTGGGCAATACCATCTTCATAAAATCATTGATTAAGCCCATATTTTTAGAGGCAATCTCCAGCCCAATGGTTCAAAAAATCATTCTTCTAGAAGAATAGCTGATTCATGCAATTTTAGGTCAAATCGGCAGTGCAATTTGGTTTAAAATATTTGGCTAACATTCCCCATTCACACTTGAAACCTCTTTAATCCAAGCCTCACCTCCATTCTATAAATTAGTGTTATTATTAGTTAAATAGGTTGTAACATGAACTAGTATATTTTAATTAGGTGAAATGTGGTTCTATACCTTTTCAATTAACAATTGGAGGAGGGAATCTACCAAGCTAGGATCTAATCTAAAATGCTCTTCTTTTCCTCTTATTTGTTGTAATGTTGTTGTGCATTAAATAAACTGTTATTTTCTCTTCCACTTTATCAATTATTTTCAATTTTAATCTTCTATTAATATTCCTCTTTTTAATATAATTCAATAGTGGAGATGAAATATGGTTCTACCCTTTCAATCCTTTGCTCATGCAAAATGTCTCCACGGTGACCACACCGCCCATTGAAGAGTAGTTTTCATAGTGATCGATCTATCTTCTACCCTGTTCATTTAATTATATTGAAACATTGAGCTAATATAATCACATAATATGATACATGAATTGATTTTTTTTAAATTAGAAGAAACTAATCAAGCAATTGAACAATTAACACAAAAACACGCGAGGTCAATTATTGTGTGAATTGTGCGAGCGCAATCTTAATCAGCAATAGAAGACCCCACATGATATGTTTGTAAAGTTAATATATAGTACCTATACTCAATTAATACTCATTTAAATAATTAATATGAGAAATAATTAACCACTGATCATAATCTATCCTTAGAACATCAATCAAAGTAGGGTGCTGCTATTTCGTGTTCCAAATCTAGCCAAGGTTTTAAGTAATTTCATCTTTGTGATTCACTTAACTCCATAAGGGTTTGAGGGTTAAAAAATTAAGGTATCATAATTATTTGGATATTAATTTAAATGATAATTATTAATAAGTAAATGAAGAGGTAGAGTTATGTCGATTATGGCTTTTCATATTTTCTAAAAAAATTCTTCTTATTGGGTCATTTTAATCAAACTTCATTTAAAAAAATACAGTATTCTTCTAGAAAAAATAATTTAGGCTTATAAATGATAAACAACCCCAATATTTTTAATTAGTATTATTATTTCACTATATTTAATTTTCAAAAATGTCTTTAATATTTTGTTAAATTTACTTCCTCCTTTAAGAGATGACCTTGGTCAGCCACTCTGCCGCACCTAAGTACCCAAAAACCACTAATCATTTGAGGTCACCAATGACATCACCTTTAATTTTCCCATTAGCCAATAATATTTTTTTCTATGTATATATTTTCATTAAAATAGTTTCAAGATCATTATTAATATTAAAAAATGGTTATTTATAATAACTTTTCTATATTTATCTATATTTATCAGGATTTAAAAACAATTTTGATTTCATTTTCCTAACATGAATCTTTTGAATTTTTACTACAAACTTGTATGGAATTTAGTTTTAATTATACACTACATGAATTAAATAAAATTCCATCATGAATATAATTTTCCTAAAGATTAATTTATATGTTTCATTGTTTACATATATGAAAATGATTTCCATATTATTTTTGGAAAATTTTATATCATAAATAAAAAATTTCAAATGAAAAGGGTATTTAATACAAGAAATGTTCGAGTGATCCTTTAATAGTATTTTTATTTTATAACAAAATCATTTTTTGTTTATTTTGTTTAATGTGCGATACAATCAAATGTAGAAAAAATTATTATTTATCAAGATGAATTATAATTATGATGAGAAATTTTAATGAAACTCATATCCTTTCCACAGGGTATGATTTGACGATATTATGAAATTTTTATGATAATATAAAACATATATGTATGGTTTTAATTATATGATGGGTTGGATCTGAATTTTATAGCACTCTAAATCATTGGGTAATTATTTATATCCCATTAGATAATACGGTCTAGAATAAAGAGTGAACACAGAATTTTATGTGAATTGTTCTAATAATATTGTTTATGGAGTGAACTATAATTATATAAATGATGGAATGGGATATGAACCCAATCCTCTTAGATTTTCTTATTGTGAACCTTGACTGAGGAAATTATTTAATATTCTTATGTGTAATAATAATACATATGTCTTATGCTCTTGATATGTTTTTATGAATCATGATTGACAATTGAGGGATCCAAAATCGTATATATAGTGTAAATTTTGATGAAACCTTATTTTATTATTCATGATTAATGATCTATAATATATTAGAGATGATTATTGTAAGTAATTATGAATATCTCATTCAAATATGATTACATTATTCTCAATTATGATCATTAAGTCGTATGTCAGATTTTCACCCATACTAAAAATATAATATCACCCATTTGTATGTTTCCCTTCACTAGTTATGGAGAAGGGTTTGAAGTATGTTATGTTTAATCTGGGTTCTATATTTTAGTAACTAAATGGGGAATGATGTATATATTTTCTGTATGAATTGTTCACATATCTATATTTTAGAATACAACAAACCTATATGATACATGATCATGTATTATTGTGAAATTTATTGAATATTCATAAAAGATAATTTATTATTTGTGTATGGAAATGGTGGGTTTAAATAAATTACACAACACCAATGGTAACAATTGCATTCTGAGCATATTGATAGTAAAGGTTTTCCAATTTTTTCAATATTTATAATTAATGTAATAATTTTATTAACTTTACTTGAACAACTAATTTTTTTTATAATTCATATATTTTCATAAAGGTTCCACAACACCCACAATTATACACCATCTCATCCTAAGGGAAGTAACTACCCTTCATAAAGAATTATACTATCATATAATTTATTTTTATCTTCTTCTAGGTTCAATTTAAAATTTTATAGTGAGAGAGGTATCAGGGCCCAAAAAAATAAAAATAGATATATATCCCACTAAATAAAAAACATAGGTCACTATATCATCCCAAAAATATCCTATTATTATCCATATAAATAATTAAAACAATAGTCGTGAAGTGAAGAAGTTAAAAAAATAACATCAAAAAATCAAAAATGCAAGAACAAGATTCATCTATGGGTGTTTGAGCTATTAGAAAACGTGGTATGCGCTATCTTAGGAATGTAAAATCATTTTTAATCACTTATGATATAATATATATCTCATAATGATGAAATAAATTAATGGGAAAACCCATTTGATCCATCGAATTATTGACATGAATCAGTACCCAAAACATTTCTCTTATATATGTTTGTCCTACCACATGGTTTGATGTATTTTTTCTATCCAGTAAGTTATTTCATTGAAATTTTTATCACCAAATTCATCTTTAGTGGGTTATATTTACACTCCAACTTTATATAATGGTCTTAATGGATGACGTAAGAAATAAAATCATATATTCTTCATATCATCATAGTGTTATTTATTAGATTCTTCACTAACACTAGAGGAGTTTTGTTGAAATGTGATCCTATGGATCAATATTGTTTCTGATCCCTTTATTGACTTCAAGGGAGCAGATCTATTGACACTTTATCATCACTTGAGAGAATCATTTTCATTAGTATTTAACATTTCTATAAACATTCACAGTAATACATTATTTATATATCGATCTCCAGCATTATCAAACCCATTATCATTGAGAACCTAGTTATTTTTTCATCACCCTTTCATAAATAATAAAAATTAAAACATTAATAACAACACCGAACTCATTTATATTATAAATAAAACACCATTTCCAACTAGTTGGCACAATACACTATTATATAATGAAAATAGTCATGATCATTCAAATGAATATTCTCTGTTAACTACATAACCAAGGATAGAACATGATTTAGATACCAAAAAACTATAACATCTACATAGAACCCCAATATCTACTACATAAAACGAGTTTCCATGTATTTGGTACACCTTTAAATATCCATTGAGCATAAAAAATTATGTTCATTACCTACTAGGTCGCTGTACAATATGTATTTCTCTATCAATATTCACTACAAAAATCAAGGAAAATCCACTATACACCTAAGAATGTGAGAGATGTGATCCCCACAATCAAGAAAACCCATCATTTATATAACCTAAAAAAGATGTATCTTTCATTTATAATAAAATGAGGCTTTGGCCCCAACCTTTAAAAAACTGGGATACTATATTGGAACCAAAAATATAGACATCTCATGGAATGGAAGAGTGTGGAAAAATCATTCCTCATTCAATGAAATGAATTATCTCCTTCTCCACATTATAAATAGATGATATAAAATACAATGTTACTGCATATAGTCCACCATTCAGAAATTGAGTCGTTTAATTGATGGGTAAACTGTGATGACATGGATGCACCCTCATTGATATCATTTTCCACCAATACATTATCCTTATGAACCCCACCAATTCTACATGAATCTTGGTCTCACACTTTTAGAGGTTAAAATAAAATTTTCACTCTCATATTATGACTTAATAAATCTTCTATTTCCTCATAGACTCTATTTCAAATTGACCCAAGGAAGGTTTTATCCCATAAGCTCCATAAATTAACACTTATACTCAGCCTCCCATTCCTACACATTAATGATTTATTCTTGAAATACAAGACATTTTATACATCAATATATATAGGGTTCAACTATTGGTCACCCTTTTGAGAAATAATCATATCCTCAAAAATCATTATAATTTTATGTCCACCCAAAAAAATATGATAAACACTTCTAATTAGCTATCATTCAGGTCCTTATGACATTATAATGCTCAAAATTTAAGAATTTATAAAAATATGATTCACTAACCCGCCTATAAATATAACAATATCACATGTCACACCCCAGTATGTAAAATCAATTATAATGAATCATTTCCCCTTTTGATTTTGGTTTAAGAACTATCATATGCGAAATGTGGCATAAAAATTGTGTTTTTATTTATGAGGAAAAACATAAAGGAATACAGTCATGGTGAAGGCAGTGGTGTACCAATAGTTTTCCATTTCAATGTTGTCAAATAAAAAACTCTGAAATATTGGGAATTCGTTAGGTAGGAGCATTATAGGAGACTACCTACCATATACATTCAAAGGGACCTCAATAAACCATGGTCGAGGTCATGATCAACCCAAAAAGACATAAGCTTATGCACCATGACATGATTGGTGCACACGGTCGTCCTCATGTGATAAACCTCCACAACCTTGTCAAATGCACCAGGGTGTAGTTGTAGTGGTTTATAATTATTGAAATTATCAAATGGAAAATGATCATATGAGGATGTTAACCTCAACCACATGTGATCATAATAGAGGATATTATAGTTATATTGTCTCACTTTCCCTCTATTAAGAAATTTTTCTCTCCCATTTAGTTCAGATTCTATATCTATTTTGTTCTAGTAAGGCGATTTTAGAGACATGTTATTTAGCAGTGTCTTAGGGTGATTTCATTCTTTTTTTATTTATCTTTATATATTTTAGGTCGTGGTGATCAAATCACTTCTACTCCCATCATTGGTCTTGGGTGAAGAATTTATTTCAATTTTCATAAGGTATGTGTATTTTTTCTAAAATTCATGATTTTACTAATAAGGTTTAAATACATGCTTCGATGCATGAATATTATATCAATAATCACATATAGTTATATTGGAAGAGTGAATTATCATTGGATTATTTACATGTAGGGGACCAGCATATCACGAAGAAGGTGTCGAGTGAAAGTGAAGAGTTGATTATGTACTTCATCTATAGAAGTTGTGACACCTCGATAGAGGAGGTGCTGTGGTAAAACCAAAACGGGTTAGATACAGGGAATCATCCTTGGGTAGTGGGAGGGGATTTCAATATCATTTCATGTCTAGACAAGAAGAAGGGGGCATGGTGAATTCTTGAGGTGGGAGATTATGTCTTTCATGTAGCTTATGGATGGTAAATAGTTATTGGACCAAGGATATTCTGGAAACCCATTCACTCGGTGAAACAATCGACGGGGTGGTAACCGATGCAGGAGTAGACTTGGTCAGTGCATTTCCATAGTTCACACCATTTCCATGTTCCCTAATGTGAAGGTTAACCAGCTGACCTGTAGTATTTCTGACCATTCTCCACTCCTGTTATCTCTATGCAAGACAAAAGTTTTTATGGAATATTTCAAATTCTTCAGCCAGTGGGTGATGGATCTGGACAACCATCATGTGGAGATTAAGGTGTGGAATGAACCCTCTAAGGGACACTCATGGGTGTCTATTCACTCTAAGGTAAGGGGGATAAAGAAATAACATATGTTGTGGGCCATATCCTTTCCAAAAACTGCTCGTGATATGGTTGCACGTAAATAGGACATTGAGATCATGGACTCCAGTATCAAGGAGGGATGAGACAATGCAGTGTTTGACGATCTATCTAAGAAGAAGGATTATATGGTGATGTCAGTGCTCTATCATGAATATTTGGCGAGAGAAGACTCTATGACCAAATGGATAATGGTAAGAGGCTAAAATTTTATAAATATTCATGCATGAATTAGGGAGAGGAGGTGCATGGATAAACCTAATCTGGCTATTGATGATGGAACGTACACTGACAATTGGGAGGTGTTTGGGGAAATGTTTGTCTAGTTGTTTAAGAACATCCTATAAGGCATGAATGAGAAAATTCCTTTGTGATATCTTTCAGGGGAGGTTCTTATTTGGGAAGGGATCCCGAATCTTGTCTCCGAACAAGATTATGCGCTATTGGAAGGTCTACCTAAGGAATAGGAGGTGCATGTGGCAATGTGGAACTTGAATCCTGAATGTGAGAAGGGCCCTGGCAGATTCACTGGATCATTTTACTGAGGCTATTGGGAGGTTGGGAAACATGATCTTATCCTCGCTATTTAGGAATTCTTCCAAGTGATGGCCTTCCTAAGATCGCGTGTGCAACTACACTAGTCCTCTTTCCAAAGATCAAAGACCCATCATCCTTCACACATTATTGGCATGTGAGATTGTGAAATATTCCTTATAAAATATTATCGAGTAACATTAATCATAGGCTATCTATTATGTTCCCTCAGTGGATATCCATGGAACAATACGAGTTCGTTAAATATCATTTGATCTAGGTATCAATAGCGACGGCGGAGGATATGCTGAGAGATCTATACACCAATTTTAGTGGATCCAATGGGGCAGTAAATCTTGATATGAATAATACCTATTATAGGATAGAGTGGGGTTTTATTAACAAGGATCTAGATAAGGTTGGGTTCACCACATGTGCCTGTGATATCATCTTCTGGTGAATTCGCTCACCATGGATGGCTATTTCATTTATGGGGAGAACTCATGGTTTCTTTAAGACTATTCATGTGGTGTGGTAATGTGATCCTTTATCCTCGTGGTTCTTCTTCCTTATTCAAGACCGTCTTAGTTGTTTGATAAGCCAGGGGGTGTGGAATTAATATATTATTTCCATACCATATAATCTATAGGCTTCTCCCAATATCACATTTGATGTATGCAGAAGACACGATAATGTTTTTGAATGGGGTGTGGAGATCCATCAAAGTGTTTAACATGCTTCTATCAGGGTACTGCTGTTGGAGTGAAAAATGTGTGAATAGAGAGAAGAGTAGTATCTATGTATCTATCTCTTGCAACATAAGCAGGGTGGACCATATTGGTATGGAGCTGGGTAGGAGGTGAGGCTCTATCCCCATGGAGTATCATGGTACCCCTATATCACCAAGAATTATGCAATCTAGGGACTTCGAAAATGTTGTTAATAAGATGTTAGAATGAATTAAAAACTCAAAAAAAACATTTATTATCCTTCGGGGGATAGATCAGTCTTGGTAATAGTGTACTCTCAACAATTCTAATTCATGTTATAGAGTCAACCTGTGTACCAAAAGGGGTTAATAGGTCCATAGATAGAATTCTGGTGTTCTTAATCTGGGATGTTTTATCTGAGGGGAAGAGATAGTGGGTTTCATGCGGGAAGATGGATCGACCCATAGGTGAAGGTGGACTCAATGTTATGAGTATGTTGGATACCATTTGTTCCATGCGTGCTAAGATTTCATGGGAAATTATCAAGGAACACACTCTATGGGGGAGGCATATATCTTGGGGATACAAGTCTGGTGTTGCAAATCCACTAGTCAGGGGTACATCGTTGTGGTCCTCATCTGTTAACATCATTCCGATCATTCTTCCACACACGCAATTGATTATTGGGAAGGGGAACATCCTATAATGGTATCACCACTGGTTGGGTGATGTACTGGGGTATCTAGGATTCCCGTCTCCCAGTATCTCCCTCAGGGAGTCATGTTTGCATGCTCTATTTTTTTGATATGTTCTTGATTCATCTAAATAATTATTTTTTGATTCAATTATTATTAACCCTGTGCAAGATAAGTTCATCTATACCCCTTACACCTTCGATATTATTAACATGAAAGATTTCTGCATGAGTAACTGTCCTCATGGGAAACATGAGAGATGGAACGACATGGTTTGGTGCAGAAAAATCTCCTCTAAACACAACTTCCTCACACGGAGGATACGAAACAAGTCTATACCATCTAATGACAACATAAAATTTCTGGAAATTAGCATGGATTTCTACTATCAGTGCTCTGTGAATAAAAAGAAAGAAATAATGAACCACATTTTCTTCGAGGGGGACGGGTGAGGCATGTGTGGAGTTTCTTTGGTGCTTTCATAGGTTACACTCCCCAAGAAGATACAAATGAGCGGTTCATGGAGTGATGGTTCCAAGGGATCAATGGGTTGGTGGTGGAGGTTGAGGCATGGGCCATAATCCTTAATGCGGGCTGATGGTTGATATGGAAATCATGGAATCACACCTGGTTTGAGGGTATTTCATCCTCTCATAAAGTTATTGTGGCCAGAACTAGATTCTTATTGATTTAGTTGATCGGTTTGGCTGTAATAATGAAGGATGTGTCATAATTTCATTGGTTGAAGGTACCAAAAAGGGAGGATCAACATCATGGTCATAGGGCTCAGGGGAGGTGGATTTTCGGGGCTCATCCAGAAGAAGTTCTCAAGCATAACACTGATGGATCTTGTGAAAGGGGAGATATGCGAGGTGGATGAGTCATCTGTGATCGCAGGGAGAGTGTCTTTTTGGCATGCACAACTCATTTTAGAGGTGTAAATTCTATTTAGGTGGCATGTCATGTGGTTCTTACTAGTTTTCTAATTTGTAATCAAAGAGAAATTATTATCACACATTTGGAATAAAATCTTTGATCATCAACGATGCACTACATGGTAGTGGAACCACTCCCGGGTCGATCTGTTATACCATTAGACAATGGAAGGACCTCCTCAACTATAACATTAGAGTATCTCGCACTTGTAATGAGGTAAACTATGAGGCAGATTACTTTTCTTCTCTTGCAGTCCCTAGGACCCCAGTTTTTTGATTTACTAATGTGTGTCATTTTAAACTGGAGGGCGTGAACCAAATTCAGGCGGATTCCCTCAGCCTTTATTATTTCTGGACCCCCATAGGCAGGGTTTCTTGGTCCATTATTCTATTGTCCATATTGAGAATCCTATTGGAATAAAAATTTTAATTTTGGATGGATGAAATTGAAAGGGTAATTTTTTCTAGCATGGATGCCATTTGGAATCATTTTAGATCATGTTTTATGGAAAATATGGGCAGTAAAATGAAATGTACATGCCTTGTGAAATGTTTATAAAATTTGAATGTGGTTTCTTGAATGCGATGTTGATGTTATGGAACACTAGGATTACTTTGGTGTATGAGGTCAACATAGATATATATGAGCTCTATTATATATATATATATATATTACTAGGGTATGTGATCATAATTCCATTAAGCTAGTGGGTAGTCTTTAATAGGTAAACAAAGCTCATAGAGTTACATTTCACTCAATTAGTATTTGTTTCTTGTTTATATGAGTTTTCTACACCCTCATGTCTTGGATTTCCATTTGGATCATTCAAGAGACAACATTTTCATGTTAATTTGATACGAATTTTACCCACATGATATGGATATTGATTATTGGAAACTCTTTTTATTAATCTACATATTACTCATGGATATATGTTTTGAAATAATACAAAGGTCATTTGAATATGAATTATTGTTGATAAAAAACAAAAATGATTTTATATAGTAAAATAGTTTCATCTAGAAATTTTAAAAAACATTCATTAACAGGGTAACTAAAGGGTTCCTGAGAATTGAATTTGTATATATTTTTTATGGTATCCTACTTAGATTTAGTGATCACACCTTAAATTTTCATTTCGTAATTTATAAAGCTGGGTTTTTAGGATAAATCTACATATAAGAGGATCATTTAAAAGAATAATCTCACTTATAATTCTTTTTTTCTAATGGGTTGGGATGGTGGGGACATATGGGAAAAAAGATAATGACAGTTGGTTTTCTACAGGATCACAATTGATAGTCTTCATGTTCTACATTTAGGTATTATTATTTGATTGTTGGGTGTTACCTAATGGTTTTACTGATCTGATATGTGATGTATTTTAGATATTTTCAATGATAATATTAAATTTATATTTTAGAAAATCCATGTGGAGGGAAAATTCATTCCCACATTTTATTATAAGACACCTTACTGCAAGTCGTGAACTCCTGGTGGTCAAAAACATGTTTCTATCTTTATATAGAGACAATTTTGGTGACATTATGGGTCAACCTAGGTTGATCTATTACAAATTTTTACCATAATGTTAGGTTATCATTTTTATTATTTCAATGAAAATGTATTATCATCATTTTTTAGGGGTTTTTGATAGACTGGAGTTCAGACAATCATATCTCTAGAGTTTTTATGAGAGTGTACCGAGTTGAATATCCATCATGACCAGACATGAGTTATAATGTTAATTTCATGGTTCTATAACATTTTCGTTGATGATTTTATATATTTTACCTTAGTTCACAAATATTTTTTTTATGGTAACATAAATTTAACATTGTTCATGAATGTGTTTATACTATTTGTTTTATATAATTTTGTACTATTAAGAGGGCCATCTCTGAATACTAGTTACGAAGCTACATAGTGATCCCTATAGGGTAACCTTGTTGTAGACTTAGTATTAGTAGAAACAATACATAGAAAAATCAATTACTTAAGAATATATGATAATGTTGAATCAGAATGGAAGTTCCACCATGAAAATAAATTTAATAACTAGAATCCACCAATCTTTCATAGTGATAAAGTGTCATAAGATTTTGAATAATGGGTTGATAGTATTGAGAGTAATTTCAAATTTCTAATGACTCTAAAATATTACAATGTGGGGTTTTCCTCATATACAGTTCAGTTTATAGGAAAATATGGTGGGAATCTATTGTGAAACCCAATTTATAGAAATATATTTTCTATATTACCATTAATATGGTCTTTGATCAAAAAATTTATCCATAAAATATCCATGTGGTTAAGGCACGTGAATTTGTTACCATAGAGCCAGGGGAGAATTTAATTACAGAGTATGATACTCAGTTTTTTGAGACGATGCACTATTTTTATGATCATATATCCAATAAATACCTTAATTATTAGATATTAAATATAGTTTTTATGGAATATATTTAGTCTATGCCGATTCTTATATTCTTACCATCTTTTTTGAATGTTATAGATAAGTAACCTATGAATGGATAAGTCATAGATGAGAATATTGGACTCTATGAAGTATAAATGATTTTATAAGGTACCCATATTTTATTTTATATTTAGACTATGGGGAAGCGTGATGAGAATCTAGGTTTATGTAGAGTTATATAACAAATGTTATCTCATAGTCAATAGAAATGTTACAAATGTTAGGGAATAAGGCACATAAAACATGAACGTATGAAAAAACCGATGATGTGTCACATGTATGGGGAATCTAGTTATATTCATCATTTCTCTAATACATCATCCTAGGTATGTATAGATGGATCCACATTACATAATTGATATCATTTTATATTTGGTACAACAATGTGGTGGGATATCAAAATAATTTCAATAGTCATTCTAAGGATGCAATGTAAAGTCAAAAAGATTTTTTATTTCTATATGAAGTTGAGTGGTAACATGAAGTTACATAGCCAACATCATAATTCATTTTATGAGTACTTTTTACACCCTATTGGGAGTTAATTCATAGAACTATTTTAGATGTTTGGAGTATTAGCTAATGATCATAGACTGTGAAACCATATGGTATTATATAGTTCATGATCGTAAATCACTGAAACAATCATTAGAATATATTTTATTATTAGTTATAGATCCCAAGAATATTTCTATACTCATGGGTTTCATTTTTATAATTTTGATGAAGTTATTAATGCCCCTCTCAATGAGTGGGATCATAGATTCAGGAGGGAAGGGATCATTGTTCATTGTTCCAATCTGACATCATCCCAATTTTTAGAGATGTTTTTCTTTGTAAATGATCCATCTCTTATTGGACAACAACCTTTGTTAGTTAATTAGTACACCAAGATTTATCAAAATGTTTTTTATTCCAACTTTAGAGTAATTTTTAGTATTGTATAGAAATTTTTCTAGGGATGAGGACCATTTCATTACCTCTATACCATACACAACCCAATTAATTCAATGGATTAAATTTTGACCTTGAGGATCCTATTTCTAAGGTACCTTATCATATTAGAATTTCACATTGGAATTTTTCAATGGTCTATGAAAATAATAAAAATGGGAGACATTCAATTTGAGTTTATTACCAAAAACTCATCATGGTGATGGTTAATAAAAATATATCCCTTACCTTGAATTTATTCCATTTATTCCAATCTTGAGAGATATTAGTGCTTTTCAAATATTGATATGATATCGGGGTGCCATCAGTAGAGGGTTGGTAAGGAGGATATTTCTATGATAGACATCTTGAGATGGTTTAGACATTATGATAATCTAGTTATACCATATGGACTTACTCATTCACATTTAGTATTTATATATTTTATTAATTATATAATACCTTTATTCTTAGATTACTTTTACGTGTTTTTGGGGATGATATCTTTGATTATTTAAAATTGGTATAATATATTGTTGATAAACTCAATATTTTCCATGGGATCTTGAAGGACATCTTCTAAATGGAATGTTATCAAATTTTTGTTCTAGATTAAGTGTTCAAATTTATAGACCATGTGATTTATAATAAAGGTGATTAATTATATCATAATAATATTAGAGTAGTGATTTCTTGGGTTTTTTCAATATATGTGTTTATGATGAAGTGATTAATGGAATTAGTACTATAGAAATTTTTCTAGACATCAGAATGATTGCATCTCCTGTTACAAGGTTAACCCATATGTATGTGAATTTTTTTTGAGTGGTCAGTGTAGGAAATATTTTGAGGATTTGATTGTTATATTTAATTCAACAAAAATCATGATTCATCCTAAGATGAGGTTGGGATATGATGTAACTTTTATACCTCATGTATAGGGTTGGGTTGTTTTTAGATATAGGTTAGCTAGATATAGCATATAGATTGCAATAGATTATCTCTTATAAAAAGAACCACCCCATACAATATGATGTGTTAGAATAAATGATGCATGCAATAAGTACTTTGTTCCACTATCAATGAGTATAATGGTTTATAGTTTATTTATATTATAATAGTATGAATTATATAATCACATATGGTGATCCGAACATGAGATAGAGAATTAAATTGGATTACCTTCACTAGTTTGATTTAGATATTTAATAAAACCACATTAAAGGAATCCTAGTCAAAGAATCTTTGAGTATAAAAATATAGCATTAGGTAGTACAAAAATCAGTATAAGTTTAGTCCTTGATGGTCTGGTAAACTATGATATTTTTGGAAGAAGAGAGATATTATTGATATGTTTTACAAGAATATACATGGATTGGATCATTCATTTATGATATTATTAAACATATAAATGCGAAGGATGTAGATAGTCAGTGCTTTTAAATGAGTCTTTATGGTGGGGAGTCCTTAGGTTAGTTTTCTAGATCCCCTGATGGAGCATTTCTCATTTTAGGCCAGATGGTTTTTTCAATGACTATGAGATAAAAATTGGAAGATATTGAGATCCAATCTAATTTATTTGTGAACACTATAGCTATAAATATATATAATGGCCTGATATTTCACAACAGGTGTATACGAATGAGGAAACCATTTATATATTTTTTGACTTGGTGCATTAATTTTCAGAGAATTATGGTGGTCCATAAGAGGGTTGTTGGATAAATCAAAACAATACCCGTTCTATTATAGAAATGGAATGACATATTCAGGATGTTTTTCATCATTCTACCTCAAAATACTCATGTCAAGTATGGGATTTTGGGGATTATTGACACACTCAATAAATCATTCCACTTCATAGCCAATAAAGAGTCAAAATTGATGTCGGTATTTGGAACATATATGTTTGATATATTTTCATAATCCATTGTTTAAAATAAAAAATAATTTTAGATTGGGACCCTCACTTTGCATGCCAATTTTGGAGTGGATTATCGTAAGCGATTGGTTTTTTGTTAATGTTCAGAATCACTTGGTATCCCTAGATAGATGTCTATTCTAAGTGATCCATCCATGTTCATGAATTCATACTTTTGGAATGTGTTCTGGAATTTGGTAGATAATCATAGAAACATCTACCCTTAGTGAATTTTTTGCATAAAATTATGTTTTTTATTCGATCTATATGGTCCATTTTGAGGAATTGTATAGGAGGCTTGATAAGATTTCCTTTTTCAGAGAGAGTTTCTTTAATGAACCTAATCTTGATCGTGCATCATCTAGGATATAATGGATTATGTACAACTTATTAAGAAAACTATTGTGATATATAATTGTCACAAAATTCATATATTGTCCAGCATCATCATCTGTTGGTTTTTGAGGTAGGTGGTTATGTTTTCCTCAATACTTCACTTTATTGGGACTTAAACGATTAGTGAGACATGGTATGGTAGGAGCATGTTATGTCAGACAATATTATATAGTTGAGTGACAACGGATGATGTCTTATAGATTATATTAGACATCTCATTTAACTTCTAAAAATTATGTGTTCCATGATTCCTATATAAATGATAATTGTATCTGTATATCCCATGTGATATAGTGGGATGATATTTAAATTGGACATGAGACCATAGTAATTTATCGGACTATTTAAATAGTGGAATGATATGATATTTTGTGGCATGTAATGATGATCCCATTGGTTCAAGTGAAAAGGAAGTGTAGTAGGGAAAACCATTAGGCATCCGAGTGTGAGACCTTAAATATAAAACAAAGGAATTGTCTCTTTTTGGTGTTATTACCCTTTGCTTTTGGGGGGAAATTTTATTTTATTGTGGGGATAACTACCACACATTGATATATATAATTAGGAATTATGTCTCTTCTTCCACAATAATTTTTGTTCTAGATGATTCAAGGGTTCCAACTGGACTAAAAAATGGTTAATTGTATTTTTATGGAAAAATAGGTAGGACCCCACGAATGATGGAGGATATGGTGTTCCATGGGTTTCCATAAGAAAAAATAATAGATAAAATATTATTAGAAGTAGGTAATTTTATAGGGTGGAGTACATTGGGAGTATCCATGTCAACCATGTTCATAGGGACCTCACCATACCATGGTGGATGCCATGGTTATCCATAATTTCTTATGACTATACACCATTCAATGGTATGTTCTAATGGTATACCTCCTAAGGAATACAACCATGGGAATGGTTTATAAACTAGAGCATGGTGGCAGTGGTTTCTTGATATTGAAATGCCTATATGTAACATGGTAGTCAAGGGATTTTTACTCTAGACATGTTCGACCTTAATGAGGAATTTAATGATTCATTTGGATCACTCTTCATATTTTAAAAAGAATGGTCTCTCCACATTGTAAAATATTCCATATCTAGTGTTTTATAACATGTGGGTTTTGCTTTTCACTTGTCTAGTATTGGATTAAGGTGATTCCATTATTATCATTATTTCTCTATAAAGATATAGGATCCCCATGACTAGATCTCTTATGCACCCATCAATGGTCTTAGAGGAAAAAATGTTTTCATTTTTGTTTATGTAAGTGTATCATTCCAATAGACTATACATTAATATAAATTATGTTTTTATGATTTCCTGTAGTTTTGATTGATGAAATTGATGAATTGAAATCCATTATTGGTGAATTTTATTTTATTTTTCTATGAAACTGTATTTAGAAGTCATTTTATTTGAAAATAGATTTTAAATTTTAATTTTGGAATTTATGAAATTAAAAAAATAATAAATGATTGTAGAATTGTTTTTTATGAAATAAAATAGAGTTAATACAATATAAAGTTTTTAATGAATATTTTTCCATGAAAAATAAATGGATTTACCATGGAAATATTTTTTGAAATGTTCCCAAGGTTTCGTAAATATAATTATTATATAAAATCAAATTAGAAAGACCATGGGTTATGGTTGAAACAAGAAATATATGATCCCTAGTATAGTATTATAAAAAAAATAAGGTTATCAGGATTCTATAGAGTTGGGTTACAACATTTTATAGGAATAAATGTTCACAGAGTTATAGTTATCTTACACTATATAGTGTTCCTATTTTGTCTGAGTGGTATACACCCACATGTGAAGGATTCACCATTTGTGATTTGAGGATACATTTTGTTCTAGTTTATTTGATATTCACATTTCCCCATGTGATATTGATATTGATTCATGCAACTTATTTTATTATTCTTCTTAGGCTTCATGCATCTATATAATGTCATATATATTTGGTTATTTGAAAATGGTATGTTTTTGGAAAAAAGACATGATGATTTTATATAAGAAAATTATTTATTATATAAGTATATAAGAAATATATTTTATATGATAAAAAATATATTAGCCTATTAGTACATTTTACAAATTCATGGTTGTATCATATTGAAAACTAGTTTTAAGAACATTATTTTTAATTTGGGTGTTTATATAAAAATTTCTATAGGATAAACATAAAGAAATTATAATCATGTAAAGGATGACTGTACTGGGTCATGCTTTATTTCTGGTGGGTTGGGATGGTGGTTATGTATTATCATTAGGTGATGGACCCATGGATTTATTTAGTTTCCATGATCATAATCGTTTAGGTATATTTTCTTAAACTTTTTATCGAGTTTTTGTATTTTTCATTATAGTTTTATTGATATAAAATATGATATATTTTAGATAATATATATGGTATTATTACGTTATTATCTTATAATATCTCTATTTTGAGTGAAATATATCCATAATTTCTTTTTAAAACTCACAAGTGTTTTCCTCCAGCCATTGGCAATCATGAAAAATATTTGGAACTTGTGGCGGTCCAATTTGTGTTAAATTATGGGTTTAATTGGGTTGTTCTCTTACATAATTTCACTACAAGATGTGATTTAAAGACTATTTAAATTAGTAAAATCCAACTAAGATGATAAGTGGTTTTTTAGGGGTTCTACCAGAGTATCCATCTTCTGATCATCTGATAAGGATGTCATAACATAGATATGCACCATCCGATACAAGGGTCCTAAGATTGTGGAAACATATAATACATCGAAAATCTTCAATTAATTCTCTTTATTATAAATACATCACACACATAATTCCATGTATGTTACTTTTAATCCTATGTGACTAACAATAACTAATTTATGGTGGTGTTAAAGGGATTGGTTTGATGCATCATCCATCTCTGACTACACTCGCATAAGTAGATCTATCACCAACCAACATCATGGTAGGTTATAAGTCTAGTAATATGAATATATCTTATCTTAGTGAAATAAAATACATGGTTTCTCCATACAACAACGTTGGATGTATTTAAGAGAAAATATATCCTACCCCAATAACTAGGGGGACTCTCTACCCATAATTCATGTTCCATCAAAGCTTTCCTAGGGGACTCTAACATTGGGGGTGATTTATGATAACAAATCCACAACATGATAAAACCTCCTTTAATGTCTCCACCATACCCAATTAATTTATGAAATTTTGTATAAAAACATGTCTAGGAACAACATGAATGATATATGGATCTCAACGTGTACTAAAATATTCTCATGAAACCCACTAGAGGGTCCCATGTCCTCAAAAAAGTCAATCTTGTATAATCTCCCATACTTTATCCATGGTAGGGAAATCTGATTGAAGGTATATGATTTTTTTAAAACTATAAACAACTACAATACCAAATAAGGATCTAAATTCTTGTATCTAAATTTGGTTCCTGAAAAAATGAATTGGATAGAAACACGAGTTTAAAAATCCATTATATCCCATATCAAATATGGTTTGGGTTATCCCTATAAACCCTTGAGGCCTCTATCATCGACTGTTGATATAATATCCATACTATAACTATCCTTCTCCAACATAGTAGTAACAATGCTTTTCATTAGTAGAATGATCCACAGTAACACTATAATAGATACTAAAATGGCCTCAAATCATGGGGTATCATTGAATCATAATATAGTCATAGAAAATAGTTCTTCATTTCTCAATAACAAGTTTATAGAGGCCTAACTACATGAACAATCTCAGCATGACCCAACAACTTCAAAAAATCTATTTTTAATGGTAAAATTTATTATATGATATAATGATCCCATGAGGATTGGAGAATTTTTATAAGTGATGAAACATGAAATACATGAATTATCATAACTAATCTCTATATAATGCATGCATGATTTTATTTTTACCCTGAAATGACGAATTTTATCTTTGAGTCCCCTATCAAGTAATTATGTCCAATAAATTATATACACAATCCATTGCACATATTCAAAAATCAATGTTATAATATTTGAACTCAAGTGTCATGACTCATCCTAGTGGGTCCCTTACCATGACTCCCTAATCCCACCTCCAATAGGTCAGGGGCTAGTGGCTAGTACAGAGTAGGCATATCCCTAACATCCGAGTAATTTAATATATACCTGAATTCACTCACACCTCTCTATGCCCATAAAATGATGAAAAGTAAAAAACAACTAAGTAAAAAATTCATGCATACCACTATGTCACACAATTATAGTACAATGGAATGTAACGTAATGTAAATAAAATAGGTCTAAAATAAAGGTCCCCTAAAAGGAGTCTATAACCACAATTACAACCTATATGAAATGTTTATCAATACTGATGTCTAAAAGAAGCAAGAACACTCCCCATTCTATCTGGTCTCACAAAGAACTATATTTTCCCGGTCCTCCAAGGAATTCAACCAAATTATGATCATCTTCACTTGACAAGACATGTACGGTAAAGGCACATGTATAGGTGAGTATGACAATAATCAGTAGAACACCCTGAATCCACAAAGCAGTACAACAATGGAAATAATCAGTTCAACACATGTATATGTCTATATAAAAAATAACATGAACATCCAGATATACTCATCCAAGAAACACAGTCTATATATCAGTCACAACCAATGTATACCAGCCTAGAAAACTATCTTGAGTTTTCCAAAAAGCACTCATCTGGGAGAACACAATCCTATGCCTAATATAACCACTCATTTCTATCTGAGAGGTATTGTTCATCAGGTCTCACCATGAGGGAGATACGATGATAGATCTAAGGAGGGATTAAATATAAAAAATATGATGATCACATCCATGTCTATGGGGTGGTACAAACAATTCAATATTTATTAAACCAACAAGTGTAGGATCAACACATGTATAGTATTGGTCACATCGATATCGAGAACTGCACATATGGAAAAAAGAATTAATAGAGTATCCTATTTTGGGCCTCTCAGCATATTCCAAAAACAATATCTAGGAACCCATGCTTAAGGGATCATAGACATATTAGTGATAAATTATTCATACCTACCATTAGTGAAATGATAAATGGAAGAAAACCTAATAAAAATTGTCCAATATACGGAGGAAAAGAGAATCAATCCATGTATAAGGGGTAAATGGCTTGTAGTATGGTCAGAGGTTGTGTCCCTTGACCCTGGGTACTGCTCATGTAATATGGAACATTCCATTCCAAACTATGTCCTATAAAGGATGGGTATATTACATGAAGAAGGATTGACATGCTATGTCCTTCCATTTGTGGTTTTCTATAGAATATGGGTCATGTTCCAGAAGACGATGTCAACATGTGTATGTGTGCCTGTGTACCAGTACATGGGGTATTCCATGTAACTGGTTCTGTCTATGTTGAGTATGGAAGTACATTCCATGTAGGAAACCTGTGTACTCCACCCCATGTCTTTATTCTACTTATATACATTCATAGTTGTCCAATGATGAACATAGGACATGTAACCTAGACAAAACACTATGTGTATCAGGTTTTCCATAAAACGTCTTCTTTCCCCCAGTCACCTCTGTTGATCGCCTACGTTCTTCTCAGGTGTAATGTTCACATCAAAACTCTTGATCAGTGGTATTCCAGTCACTCTAACACAAAATAAATGATATTTAAGATCCCAAACGACTCATAAAACATGTTAATATGTGTTCTTGGTCATTTTCTATGAATGTAGATTCAACACCCACCGTCGCTCGATCCATTTCCACACAGGCCGTGGCACCTCCATCAAGCCTTCTGGATATTGGATATCTAGTTTCATATCATTATGAAAATAATCGATGGTGCACTGATAAATTGTTCAATGTTGGGGGAATAATGAATAATACACATTAAGAATGCACGAAATCAGGGGAGAAAAAAATAAAAAGGAAAAAACTTGTGAAATAAACCATGCCCATTTTTAAATTTCAGTATCCATCTGTTTTTGTAAGAATGATAAATTAATCAAGAACAAATATATAGAATCAAAACCCATATAAGTCAAAAAAATAATCACATCCCACACACATAAATGATTCAAGGGCCAATATGTTCAGGGACTAGTTAGTGTTCATTATTGTATTTAAGAAATGGGAAAGAAGAATGGAAATAATGCATCCCACATGGATTTTGGACCACTCACTGATTAAGATTGGTCACTGCATCATCTTCATTGGTGATATATACCATGAACTAAATCCTTTCATCTTTGATCTATGGTTATATTTTTACTGTCTGAGAGGATTCTATATATATCTCTCTCTAGGACCTCCATAGTATTTCTAGGTTATAATCCTTACCATGGATCTCTACCAAGTGGTTTATTTAAAATAAAACTATGGATGCAACATTCAATCATCAAAATAAAAATAAAATATATTTTTATCAATTTAAATTATTTATTAAAATTCCTATGATGTCTTTCCACAAAAAACCTATTCTAATCAATGGCAGAATGAACCTTCGATAAAACTGCTATTATAAATGAAACGGTTCCCTCGTATTTCTGATTCAGGTACCTATTTAGAATTTATTCCACTTTTTTCTGGAATATAGCATCTGTAAGTTATTTAATATTTTTAATATTTTTTAAAGAATTGTTCGAGGCACAAAGGGATTAAGAATTATAGGTTGTAACAACACCATGTCCCAAATTTCATCCATATAATATTTAAAAATAGTACGTGAAAACCTTTAGACATTATAATCTCCGCACCTTAGGGATTCACGTCCCCGAAAATCCAAAACAAAGGATACTAAAAAAATATGTGGGTACCGAACACGAATATGAGCCACTTCCTCCCATATTCTCTTTGAGGGTTTATCCTACTACCACCAGACACATAATAAAAGAATTTATCATCCATGATGAGTCCTCTCCTTTTGATCTTAAATCTACATTGTGTACTCATAAATGGTCACTTCTTCATTTATATCTAGATCCACCATGTTGATTGCATGTAATAGGTCATGGATGAACCTCCTCAACTATAAAAAATGGAAGTCATTGTGTACCAAGTCTTACAGGGGGTATACCTATGTTTTAAACAATCTTTCAACTCCAGTTAGTATCTAAAAAGTGTCAAAAATCCTTGAATTTAACTTACCACTGTAACCAAATATCTAAAATCTACATCAATGTGAATCCCATAAGAACACATGGTCCCATTCCTCGAATTCAAAAGGCCCCGGCCACCTATCAGCATTAGACTTTAGATGGATTTGTGTAGTCCTCATCCTCTCCTAGATGATCTGAATCTTTTTATTAGTAGTTCACACAAACTCTTAACCCATGAATGATGACACTCATGGTTCAGTCTACAAATGTGGTGACCTACAGGGTCACCCATACAAGGCCTCAAATGGTTCATACCAATGATGGATTGGTATTTCTAATTTTACCTAAACATTACCAATGGTTGGTGATCCTACCAACTACGACCATAGTATAAGATGTAGTCCCATAACATTTCCTCTAGAACCAAAATGGTCCACTTCATATGGCCATCTATTTTTGGGTGAAATACTATGCTCATGCATAACTTGTCCCCAAACACCTCCTATATTCCATTTGATAACCACGATGTAAAACAATCATCACAATATAAAACAATCGTTAGTGGAAATATATGGAGTCGAACTATCTTTTTCATGTAGAGGTATCCCTAACTATCTACTAAACTCTTCTCTTAGATAAGAAGTGGGATGACTTGGTCAATTTTTCAAGAATCACCCAGATGGAATTGTGTCCCTTAGACATAAGTGGAAAACCAATCATGAATTCCATCAATATCCTATCCCACAGCCATTCAATCAGCTTAGGGGGTTGAGAAAAACTTGTTGGAACATGGTGATCAACATTCACTTGCTTTCAAGTAATGCATTGAGAAACGAACTCGGCCACTCTATTATTCATCCCTAGCCACCAAAACTGACATCATAGGTACTGGTACATTTTTTCCACACTATGATTTACCTTCAAAGGGAAAGTATGAACCATGCACAAAACCCCCACTCGCCACATCACTAGTACTATTTTGTGTCCTGTAAAAATAATTTCATGGTCTATACCTTTGGAATATCAATCAAGATCATGCCATGTGGATATCTAAGCATGTAGGGTCTAGCTGTCAGTATCCCAAAGATGTGCTTCCCGGACATTCTTTAAGAGTGGAGGGTGACATTCATTGACTTGAGGTAAGATTCTCAATCTTCATCTACTAAGAATAACTTAAATTTGGCAAAATACTCTAATTCCTTGTTCAACCACTCCAAAATAGATAATATACTAAGAGAATATGATACCACGTCCCCCATTCCCTAGGTATAGAAAATATCAAAATAATTTCTTTGGATGAACACTATCCCTGACCATTGTCTCATGTTCAGATCCTTCTGATAGATGATATGATTTTTACTCTTGTGATTGGTGATGATGACAAACCGCTCACCCATCAGGTTGTGTTTCTACATATTCAATATGAAGACTTATGCTTCTAGCTCAAGATCATGGTTCATGTAGTTATTCACATGTGGTCTCAACTAGTGAGTACCATAAGTAATCACTTCTCACCTATTCATTAGGAAACAACCAAGCCCAGTTCCTGATATATCACATAGCACTACATAATCAACACCCTAATCAGGAAATCTCATGAATGGAGCACTTTTCAAACTCCACCTCGCCTTCAAAAAAATCATATTGGAATTTATTTTCCACATGAATGGATAAATCTTTTGAGTCAAAACAATAATAGTAGATAATATCCAAGAGAAGACAGGTATGAATCTTTGATAATATCCTTGTGGCCCATGGAATCTCTGCACATTTGCCACATTCAAAGGTGGATCCCAGTATAACACCACATCAAATTTGGATGGATCGACTACCACTCTATCTATTGAGATAAGATCTCCCAAAAAAGTGGAATTCTTGAATATAGAACAATAAAATCAAGTGTTTCCCATAATGATGTTTCTCTCAAAGTACGTCTTAAATTATCCTTATATGTCTCACATGATCCTCCTCAGACACCGAGTACACAAGCATATAATTGATAAAGACTACCAAGAACCGGTAAATGTGAGGCTATAAGATATAGTTCATGACTCCGATGAACATTGTTGGGGAATTATTTATGCCAAACGACATCACCAAGTACTCATAATGATCGTAATGACATCTAATGGTAATCTTTTGTATATCCTAATACTATACTCATAGCTGGTGACATCCTATTCTAATATCAATATCTAAGAACCATCATTACCCTTTTAACTAATCAAATAGATCATTGATCCTCAGTAGAGGATACATGTTCTTCACGATCACCTAGTTCAAGTACTATTAGTTTATACACAACCTCAGGACCATGCTTGACTTTTTCAAAACCCAATCTGAGGCTGCCCTGGTGAAGAAGAGGGTCTCACAAATCCCTTCCTCTATATGTCCTCCAATGGCACCCTTAGCTCGTGAAGCTCTGCATAATCCATATGAAATGTTAGTGCATATATCGATGCCTTCCTAGGGTGTAAATCAATGAATAAGTATATTTACTAGTGTGGATGTAATACTGGAACATTTTTATGAAATTCACCATCATACTCTACCACCACAGTTAGAAATTAGAAGCTCAAAACAATTGTTGCACTATGGGCCAGTCTAGACAACTGATGGGTAATCATATAAAGCCTTCTATGTGTGATTCTATTCTATGTTACATGGGATTCATTTTCAATGACAGTGGTAAACCTCATTCCATCACTATGGACACACCATACCCTTTTTTTATAACAATCATTCTGGACATAGACTATATATACCAAACCCATAACAAGAATGATATTATAAGGACTCTGAACATCCACTAAAAGGATAACACTGAAACTCTCACTTCCAAGGCTCTAGCCACATGATTGGATGAATTTCATGGTCCCTAAGTCTTCACATGTTGGTGTCTCCAAGCATAAGAGTCTATTACATAGTTAAAACAGAATTTCTAGTTCTCGAAGAAGATATGAAGTGAGAAAGTACTAACTGGAAGCAATGTCTATCGGTACTGAATGAAATGTGTAAAAGACACAAATCAAACCTTAAATCATTCCTGGATCCCATGGGTCATATTTATCGACCACATGTAGATGTCCCTTCCACTCCACTCTAGCTCCATGAGCCTAGTGTGGACCACTTTGGGGTGGTTGTTGTTGCAAGTCGAAATGTTGACCTACTCATACTACTCTCCCAGCTCCTCTTCATTGACAACTTCCCTACAGATCTACCTTCTCTAGTAAATGTATCCACCTCGGTGGTCCGTACATAGTATCCATTTTAACAGTATGAAATGTTAGACAATCTCGAGTGAGATTTCCCCTATTTTCATATGAATATAATAACCTCTATCTAGGTTGACCTGACCCACCCTATGGGCACTAAACTGAATATCCTCTATCCAGGGACCTCCTATTGAAATGTCTCTTTTGTGAAAGTACCTATGATAAATGTAAACTTGCTGCTTCTGTGCTATTTGATACTTTTTTCCCTCTGCTTACTATCACTTGTTATATCTACTCATCCATGTTGATTTCAACCACCAGATCCCACTGAAGCACCCCATCACATGTCTTAATACAGAAAGAGGTAATACTGACTTATAATTCTCAGATCATACTTCCCATGAATATTCATTCCCAAAAGTACTGATCTCTAGACATATCCATCATTAACATATAATGGTTGGTAAACCTCGATGAATAATCTGCTACATTCATGAATCCCTGTTAGAGATAAAGAATCTCATGCATGGTTACATCCCTCAGTAGAACTGGTGATAACTCCTCTTTAAATGGGAACTCAAAATCTATCTATGTACAATACACCTCTTCACGAGTCTCGATAAATAAACACAACCATATCCCTGTTGATCCATGTAAAATTCTTGCCGCTAGGACAACCATCTAATATGATACTGTCCTAACTAGAGTAAATACATAGGTCACCACATAAATCCATTCCTTAGTGGGATATGGGTTAGGCTCTCCTTGGTACCTGAGGGGTCACTGTCATTGAAACTAATAACGTACGCTTAGCCTATTATCCTCATCCTCTGGTACAGCAGGTACCATATTCTTCTCTATAGGTGGAAGTATGACTGATGATCCAACTATAGGTGACATCTGGGTAAAGTGTCCATGAATTGAAGACATTTCACCAAGGCGGTCATAAAAATTATCATGATATTGAATCCTATCTGCTATACATCAATGGAGAATACATTAAGAAAATAATATTTACCTTTTTCAATGAGTATATCTAAAGAGCTAACATAAGAAGTTGATGTAATCCAAATCCCATTACTATATGATGAATGTACCACTATTTTCCAAGGAAATAGTTTTTTCATGTACTGAGTACAAAATAAGGTTATCAGAGTCATGGGGTATGGATATGTTGGCCTCCACACGATCACTGGTTTCCCTATCATGAAATATAAAATTGAAACAATTAACACTATTTCCCCAAATGAATCTCATAGAGTAAAGGTACCAATGTAAAACAAATCATCCCTAAAACAACTCTCTCATGACCAATACCAGTGGGGACTATTCCATGACTCCCCAATCCCACCTTTAATAGGATAGGGCATAGTGAATTGCACTAAGTAGGTATATCACTAATATTGGAGGCACTGAATATTTACATGCATGTCTGCACACTCATCAAGCCCACAAAATGTTGAAATTAAAAAATTACTATGAACAAAATGCATGCATACCATTATACCCCACAACATGATTTTAATGGAATTGAATATAAAGTAACGTAAATAGGTATATAATAAAATCCCGCCAAAAAGTGTCTTTAACAACAAGTCCAACATATATGAAAAAGGTACAGGGAATACAGTCTGAAATCCACAAGAACACATCTCAGTGTGACTGGTCTCATAAAGAACTGTATGGACCTGGTCTTCATATGACTCCATAAAAGGTTGATCATCAACATAATACAAAAATTGTGTAGTAAAATACCATGAAGGGTTGTGTATTATAGTACTTAGCAGGACACCCCAAAACCAAAAATAAATACAATATAGAAATGATACAAACAAATATACACAAGTATATGCCTATAGAACATACAACATGAATATCTAGATAAAATCAACCAAGAAACACATTCTAGAGTTAAGTCACAACCACTGTATACCATCACTACAAATTCATCTCAAAGATTCCACGAGGCACTCAACCGGGGGAACACACTCCTATATCTGATATCACCGATGACATCGATCCAAGGAGAATTTCTCATAAGGTCTTTACATGAGAGAGATACACTAATAAATGTGAAGATAGATACATTTTAAAAAAGATAAGGATCATAGCAAGGGTTATAAGGTGATACCAACAACTCAATCTAGACTAACCCACCATGTAAAGGATCTACACCTACATAGTGTTGGTATTTTCGATACCCTGAACTCCACAAAGGGAATAAAGAATGAATAGAGGATCATAATCGTGGTTCTCAAGGGATTCCAACAACTCTATCTAGGAATTCCAGCTAAAGGTTTCATAGTCCTATGAGTAGGAAGTGACTCTTAACTACAATGAGGGAAATTATAAAGAGAAAAACCCCTAAAGAAACATGTCCATGCTACGGAGGACAAGAGAATAAAGCCTCACTGAAAGGGGTAAACTATGTGTATTTGGGTCACACACTATGTCCCTTTACCCAAAGTACTTCCCATTTCATTCCAAACCATGTCATGTAGAAAATGGTTACAGGACATGTATATGGATTGAAACACTGTGTCCTTCAATCTGGGGTCTTCTTGTGTACTTTGGTCGTGTGCAAGTAGACAATGTCAAACCATGTATGCCTACATTTGTACAAGTACATATGATAGTCCATGTAACCAATTCAGGCAATGCTAGGGGGGGGGAAGACATGTCTTGTAGTAAACCCATGTAATCCAACCAATTTTGGTGTACATATCATATACATTATGAGTGGTCTGATGATGGAAAAATGGCATGTAGTTGAGATTACCCACCATGTATATCAAGTTTTCCAAAACCCATCTTCTTCCTATCTATCTCCTCGTCAGATTGCCCACGTTCTACTCCAAATATCAGTTCAGCTCGAATTTCAAGATCAACGGTCTTCTAGTCACTCTAACACCCAATCGACAAGACTCATACCATCGAATGTCTTTGAAAGAATGATTATAGGTTTTATTTATCATTTCAATAAAACACAAATTCAACACCCACTTTTTTTTGATATGTTGTCACCGTCACACCTCCTTTATGGCGTCTCAATTTTAAATCTCTATTTTTGGATCATTGAATCATGAATCATAGCCACTATGATCAAATGATCAAGGTTGGGGGAAGAATTAAGAATAATCATGTAGAAATCATGAAATTTTGTTAGAAAAAAGCACAAGGAACAAACACATGTAACTATCCTCAGTTTTTGTTCATTCTATCATTGATATGTTCTCATATGAATGATAAACAATTAAAAACAAATGTCTAGAATCAAAATCCCAATACAACCAACAAAATCAACCCATCCCACAGGTATAAATGATATATGGGATAATCTAATCCTGGATTAGTCCACATTCATCATTGTATTTCAAGAATGGTAATGGAGAATATAAATAAGGGATCCTTCTATGATTTTTGATCTCTCTCAAACAAATATTGATCCACTCATCGTCACTTTTGGAAAGATCTTCAATGAATGGTGTTCACCAATTTTGGATCCAAGAATTTGTCATTTCCTACTAAGAGGATTCACCATATATATCTCTCTTAGGGACTCTAGACGATCATCAGTTTATGATCCTAACCATGGATCAATGCAAAAGGTTTTATTTAAAATAATCCTATTTCTTCATCTCTATGTTGACTAAATAAATATGAAATAAAATTTCTTCAGTTTATTTTATTAATTAAAAATGACCATGATAAATTTTCACAATCAACCCATTCTAACCAATTTTATGTTGTGCCTAGGGTAATTTTGTTGCTCTGACTGTAATACTTCCCTCTTATATCTCATATGAGAACCTATTTTGATGGTATTACACCTTTTCATGAAATGGAATGTGAATTCTATTTAATAGTTTTATCAATTTTGGAATAATTTTTTTCAGTCACTGTGCCTTAGAATCACACATAGTATCAACACCAAGTCTCGAATTGAATCCAAATAATATTTAAAAATAATACACATAAGATATGGGATGCTACATAAAGACCCTTTAAAATTGTTTCCCTAATGTAACCAAATCCATTCTCATAGTGGAAAAAAATAAAAACTATATTCCTTGGATAATCATGGCCTTGATACCACATTGAAAATAACTACACCATTGGGGCCCTACCTGGGCTAGTAGTAAGTAAAGAGTGTCACCCCAAGGGAGGCTCAAATATGATTGGGGGAGGTGACAAGCTCCAAGTAGGCATATTCATAATTATGGTAGATCGTAGACCATGTCAACCTATAACAAACCCATAACTTTGATAAAAAATATTAATAAAAACCCTAGTATGATATAAAAATATTTAGTTTAAGTGAATACAATAAATACTCATGACATCAATTAGAAACACATACTTATTAAGTTAATACATAAAAAAAAATTTATACTGAAAAACATAACACTATAGAAATATCCTCCTCATTTTTAATTCTCAATGATAAATCTCCACTACCAATGACTAAAAGCAGATCACAAAATCACCATGATCCCTGAGGAATCACCATGTTTTATTAGGTGTCATCATCAAATAGACCACTCTAACTCCACATCCTCCAAGAACATTTCAATCTAATGAATTGAATGCACAGACACAATTCATGTGGGAATAAAAATAATGTAGGGGTGAGTATAAAAATTCAATATTGTAAACCCTTAATACACAACGAAAATAAAAAACCATACCTAATTTCATGCTCTTGATACTATATATTTTCGTGTGGAAGACAAGAATGAATCCATATATTCTCAATCACTAGATATATCGAAGACAAATATATTTCCTAATTAATTCATGTTGAATCCTTTAATGTCATAAAGAATATAAAATAATAGAGTAATTATAGTAGTATAATATCCATTTTTTTATGTTGATATCTAATTATATCACACACTGCTAACGGAACACATCGGGAATTGAGGTGTTAGATATCTTGAATAAGTTTATGCCACCCTAACCTTCATACTAATAAATTGACATCAGAATCCCTAAATTTGGATCCCAATAAATAAGAAATAAAAAAACATTAGATATAGAAATACAATGAAGTATATTTCATGAATAGCATATAATTGATTGAGTATACAAAAACTAATCCAAGGAAGTTTTTCCATCATCATTTGAGTTTTTTTTTAAATATCTTTCCCCCTTAGAATGAAAATGATACTAACTCAACTAAAGGATCTCATTACCTGTATGCACTCATTAATCATGGTAGATACTGAATCTGAAAATAGATGATTCATACATAGAGTATGCTTGGGGGGTTACTAAATCTATATGATCCATAATTAGTCTACCCCACACCTTGAGACATGTACCATAAATGGGGGGATTTTCAACTTTAATTTCGAATGGTGGGTGTATCATGCACCCTGACACAACCATTCTACTATATATGGTTTCTATCATAGAGAAAAATAAGATCATTACATTAGAACCCCTTTAGAAATCATATAGATCAAAATATAAAACACTAGCTATCTCTCTTTACAAAAATAGCCATGGATAACCAAAAAATCATACCATTTACATCTATATGGAATAATACATAGTATATGTATTTTATTTATTAAAAATGTGGATAAAATGGAAAATATACATTTAATTATATAAGTAACAAGAGACATTACATGATGGGACTTAGGGATTATGCCACATGCTATATTTTGGCATCATATATTGATATTAAATCATCATCCTCAATGTATTGATTATTATGACACAATCTAAATGTAAATCTAATGAAATATTACTATGTTACATAAAAATGAAAAAATAGATAATAATAATTATATTGTTATTAAAATAAGTTATTTATTCTAAAAAATGACTACTTATAGAGTCATGCTGCCCATATCCAAAAATTACCCCCATTAACCTTCATTTTATATATTTTTTTTAGCACAATCAAACTAGGTGGGAAGACAAGATTCCCAAACTCCATTATTTCTTGTGTTGTGAAAATAAAATCATCACTATATATTAAAAGATATCATATTTTCCCTCATCAACTACCATTGAATGGTGGACTTTCACACTACCACTATCCCATTGTCTAGTTACCCACACTACACCTGTCATATGATGACCTTTCGACACATGGTGTCCTCCCCTTTCCCTTGTAACCAGTAATTATTTCTACCTGATGCCTTGATTATTTTCCACCATCATGATGCTTCTCTTTTAAAATTAACACACCAAGGTAAAAATTTAGTAATCAATGAAACATAATGTTAAAAAAAGATTAAATATTGAATATGGGGGCACATGATAGATAAAACAATAATTCATGCATGAATACCATATAAAAGTTACATTATAATATTACATAGACATCATACACTATTATTTATTTTATATTATTTAAAACAATGAGTAATAAATAAAGAGATAATATAGAGAAAATTATAAGGACCCAGACTTAAATGTTACTTAATATTGAGTTATTTCATGAATTCATGTTGAGGATCTTTTCAGGTTTAGTGTTTTAGAGAATTAGATCATAAATCATGCATTACATTCCACATTTAAACAAAGTGGTTACATAAAAGCTAATACTCATGTTTCCCATTAATGGAAACAAATTTAAAATAAAATAAGGATTCTTTCTTGACACTTCTTTGGAACTATCATCACAACATGTACAATTCCCTTGACCTGTGAAAAACATTTTCAAAAACGTGGGATGAGCTTAAATATCTCAGTAAGGGATATAAATGTAAGAAATGAAAACATTAGTCCATGTATGAAATCATACTTTACTCATAAAACATAAGTATTTTAACATACCTCAGCAAATCATGAATAAATCATATAAATCATAAGACATAAAGGTTACATGAGGCATTCATAACATTCTTACACAAGGAGTAACCCTTATGGTTACGTTTGGAATACCCATCACAGTATATTCCCTAAATCTCTTCGGAGAAACCTTATCGTTAACTCCTTCACATTACCCAATGCATTGGAGAGCTATATCAGGCTCACCCGCCCTTAATTTATCATGGAACCAACCGTCTTAATAGATAATGCCCAAGAATTATAACATAGTCATATCACATTAAACATGCATAAAAAACATAACATTTCCACATTTCAATCACAATATATCATTTCAATATATTGACATAATCAATGCTTTATCAAACCATTTTCAAAACCATTTAAAACATTTAATAAAGAGATTTTTGAATTAAAGTGTCCCATACCACTCTGAAGATTTTAACATTTTAAACCATTAATATCCATATAAATAAATCCTTAAAACCATTTTGAAAACATGGATATTAATGAGAGATATTTATATGAATAAATCATTAAAACATTTAAAACGATATTTTAGTTAAAGGGGTTTTAACAAATTGAGTGACACTTGAATACAATAATTGAGGAATAACATTTAATAAAAACTTTATAATATCATTATAATAAAGGGATTCATGATATAATATTCCAAAGGACAGTATATACACCATATAAGAGTGAATTGTTTCATAACAACAATGAAGTATCAATAGAAATGTAAAATGAGATGAAATCCGTTATAAAGAAGTTATCCTTAAATTAAGGATAAATCAATCTCATAATTATGTGTGACAAGTATAAATACACCCAATATAAGTGTATATTATGTGTAAAACAACCATATGTCATTAAAACATATTCATAGGGTGACATATTCAATAACTACAAGTTCAACCCAAAGAAATCGAAATTTGGTTAAGAAGATCCCTTGGAAAAATTCGACAGCCTAACGACGTCACTTTAAAATTCATAAAATGGGTTGATGATAGATAATATGGTATCTCATCAATTAGACATAAAATTAACATCCATAAGGATATATAAGAACATATATCAACATAAAAAGATGTAAATTAAAATACATAACAAAATAGGTCTTTTATTAAGAGGAGTGTTAAAGGTTCCCTTACCGATTTGGGAAACTTTCGAAACGTACACCCCATGAAGGTAGGGTCATACAATGAATATGTAAATACCCATAAATGAAATTATATTATACAAATAGTAAAATACGGGGAATTACATACACCAAACAAAAGGAAATATTGGCCAATGCAACATGACTCTCACGGGAATAAGAAGTGAAATGAAAATCCCCTTATGAAAATTAGGCAGCCTAACGGCGGCACATAAAACTTCCAAAAAATTATTAATGAGATAAAATAGGGTCTCTAATCATATTTGAATAAAATTTACAGAAATAGGAATATAAAATAACATCCTCTATCATAATAACATGGAGCATAAATGAAATGACATAAAAGAGGGTACTTGAAAAGAAAGAGAGAGGTCAGATCCCTTACCTCAAGTCCGACTTGTCTTGTTCGTTTCGTTATATTCCTGAATAATAAACTTTGGTCAATTTATAATTGCTTACTTTCCTCCTTTATATATTATTATTCAGTTCATATCAAATATTACAATGTTATAATAATTGGTTAATAACGTGAGTTCGTATCAGACGTTTTTGTCGACGTTTGGTACATGAGTCAAAAATGAACTTGTTTGAAATTGATTGTCCATGTAGTTATAAGTAAATCATTTACAAAATAGTATTAATGATTTAAATATCATATATATCATGTAAATATTAATTTTATACTATTCAATAACATTTGGATATAAAAATCAATTAAATGCACTGTTCATGAAGATGGTAGGCCATATGTACGCATAAATGCTACTTTCATTTATTTTTCATATTCATGGAAGTAAAAATAATTGAGAGATATATATATTATAATATATATGTTTTATAGGTCACATAAGTTCATTAATTTCATTATTTATACATTCCATGTATTGCATGAATGAGTCACATCACTTGAGGGGGCGGTAGTCCAAACTTTCTCGTATGAAATTATCGCAATTGCACAACTTGCAAAGCATAAAGGTTTGTTTTAAATATAAAATACAGAAGTATATAGGAAAAATAAATACCATATATATCATATATAAAATATAGTAACATCATAATGGCCACCATGAAAGGTGTTAAGAGAAGATTGAACAATCATCGTTTCGTAAGGCAGTAATCCCCCATCCACAGAAACATTATGTTCTTTAACCATTAGACAAATGTGTGTGTAAATTTAGATCTAATAGTTAACATAACAACATCCTAGTATATTTAAGATACAGTTTTTGTTAAAAAAAATAATGGAATAAAAAGAGTTTAGGGGTTTGGAGAAGCAAAATAAAACAAAAGAACACAAGTGAAGACATTACCTTTAAATCGGGTAACTCCTCTTGGTTTGAACCAAAAGGGTTTCATGAAGAGAATTCTGCCAAAGTTGAGGAATAAATGATGAATAGAGGGATTTGGAGAGATGAAATGGTCATGGTTTGGCCGAGCCAAAGGCTTGAGAGGTCTGAGTAAGGTGGTAGAGGTGGGGGCCTTTTATAAGAGTAGGGGAGGTGCACTCTTGGAAAGTTATTAACTATTACTTCATTATAAAATTCTTTTCAGATTTAAAAAGTCCCAAAAGAGAATATTTTGAGGATAAGGTGTTACTGTTTCAAAATAAACCCATAAAATATGTTTGTGACAAGTGTAAGACTTAGATATCTCCCTATCTTCTCATTTGGTTTAAATCGTTCATTTATGAGGTAATCACTGCATCATCACGGTGTCGTAAAGAAATTAATTTATATAATGTATAAAAATTATAAAAAATATACCATGATTTAGGAAATATTTATATCTTTATAATAAATATTTATAGTCAAAAATATGATTTGTATAACCCCATGTAAAAACTATTTTAGTAAAACAATAGATGTTTGTGATATTTTAATTTTAACTTTAAATAAAAAGTTATTAATGTCATTTTCCAACCAATGTGGCTCCATGGGGTCTCCATGTTGACCCATGGATTGTATTGGTCGTCCATGACTCATCCAATAAGGGTAGTAAATATGTCAAGGTCATTTCATATTATTATAACATTATCATTACCATAAATAACATTAATTACCTTTAATCGCGATTAATAAAACTTAAAAGTTACTATTCACCAATTTTTTTTTTAATCTCATAGAACCACATTTTATTTCTTAATGAAAACCATGTATTTTGGAATTTTGAAAATCAAATCACAGAATTGGTAATGTTTCATTTAAACGAAAAATCAGTTTCTTTAACTACCACTTAGTGGTTTCACTATTCATAAAAAATTGACGTTTTTCAGAAAAATACCAAAACTTCACCCTAAGCTATATTTGATATTCTGAATTCAAAAATGATGTCTATTTTACAAAATTTAAAATATATATGTTTCATTAATTAATTTAATAATTCATTCCCGCTGTCAAAACAAATAGCGTGTTTTTAATAAATAATATTTATTAAATGATTGACACTAGTTTAAGTCCAATTTCAAAGTGAAATTAATTTCAATGACAAATATTGGTTTAAATGGTAAAAATATATTATAATTTAACTTTAAAACAAATTAAAAAGATAATCTAATCATATACATAAATTAGATTAAAATGAGGGTTTGAATTAAAATACAACATTTTCACTATTCATTAAAAAATGAACTTTATCGGAAAAATACCAAAAATTTACACAATGTAAATTTTGATGTCCCGATTATAAAGAATACTTTTATTTGGTCTAATAGAATGTATAGGTGTGACCAAAACTATTTTAAATAGGGTTCACCATCAAAGGGTTATAAATCAACCTTTTTAGTGAATATTAGAGTATTTGTGCTTAAAATTGAATTCTTTTCTTATTTTAAGCCTCTATCTTTTATTGGATAAATGTAAAAACATTTAACAAACATATATAATCATATTTTAGTTATTTATATTCATTCCCGTCAATACAACGACTAGGTGCTAAGTTCAATTTAAAATTATATTATATTATTATTAGAGTGCAACGTAAGATTTCCAAGAAAATCGTTGTTGCGTATTGGGTACGAAATTGAGCATAGAGTTACCTTTAAAGTAATATTAATATTTTATGCAAAAATATGGATAAATATAAAAATTTCATATTCTATATTTACCTAGGATGTTACATCCTTCCCCCTTTTGGGAATTGCATCCTCGCAATTTTAAAATTGGGCTCGGAAACTTCATTGAAAGTCCCACATCAGAACAAGAGTTGGTAAAAATATCACTTGAAAGTAAATAAAGAGAAGTACAGATGTCACCCATGTTAACCCATACTAGGAATCCATGTAGGAAAACATTGATATGTAAGAAAAAACAAAGGGTCATGTTCTGATGGAAAGTGACAGTAAACATGTCTAGAAGAGAGTTAACCACAAGAAAATCACAAACTTGTGACGGGTTAAACTGTATTCGATTCCCCAATAGGAAAAGTTAACAGACAACATTTTTTTTACGTTACTCTTCATTGAGGAATTTATTTTTTATCATTAACTAAATCATAATGAAACATACTTACTTGTCACGTAGACATTCAACTTTTACTAGATTCCTTAATCAAACTCATATTTCTCCAAAAGACGAGTATTTAGGAAGACTTGTTCGCATTAAGAGTACTATACTCAACTTATTGAGGATCTCGAAATCCAAAAAAGTGAACTATATATTTCCCATGTCTTTAGATCTCACACTAAAACAAACCAAAAAGTTTAGTACGAGATCATATAATACCCCAAACGTATATTTTCCTTTACAAAAAGAAAGACTACTCCTAATCTCCAAAATTTGTCAAACAAAACCCAAAGTTAAACGAAGACCATTCAATGAAAAATTTGTCCATAAATTTCTTCAAGGTAAACCCAACTAATATTGATACCCAAATTTTTTAAGGATTTAATCACATAGTCACCCAAGGTACAAATTAACATTTATCTCCAAATAACATCAGTTGCTCTTAAAGTCTCATATTGAAAAGTAATTATCCTAATCACATATCCTCCATGATTGGTTAATAATATACATAGATAACCCAATATCAACTTACTATTGATTCATAAAATCATCTAACTAAAAAAAATTAGTCAAACTAACTAGAGACTTCACGTAGTCCAGTGGTAGGCGATAAATACCAGTCGCACTTTGGTTGTGGGTTTGATTCCCGCAGCTTTGTCCGACGCAATGGGTTGTCAGACGGTATGCATGTTGTCTTTTTTACAAAACTATATAATTCTTAAAAAATTATCCAAAACGAGATAAAATCTTCAAAAATAATCATAACATATTTTAACCTCAAGTTTATCTCATGCCTTTCATTTTCCATCATAACATATAGTAACCCATAATTACCTCAAAAGTAAGGATCATATAAACCCTAATTGTTACCTTTATAATTATTACCTAAACTTCAACATCGAGTTGGTTCTCTCGTACAATAGGCATTAGGGATCTCACCAAGGTTCAAGTGGTTGATCATGACTCCTGATAGTCGGTTTAGAATAACAACGAGATTTCACATTGAATCCCTAATTTCATCCAGTCTATTAATTAGAGAACCACCACAGTTTCCTTCAAACCCATTGTCACTTTGGTTCCTGCTAGATCCATCCATTTACTAAAATAAAAAATGTCAGTGTGAGTATATCAACAAAATCATCATCTACTAAAGAGGATGATAAACACTAAGATATACTTATCCAAGTTATCTCAAACTCATTTGAACCTTCTAAAATAACAATGACTCTATCTAATATAATATCCATTGTGGTTATACACAACTTGTCACTTATGCTTAAACAACACTCTAACCTCTAATGTTATCTAAACCGACCATTGATACCAACTATAAGGACACATCCTTAAATGTTACTTAATCATGAGTTATTTCAAGAATTCACATTGAGGATCATTTCAGGTTTATAGTTTTAGATAATTAGATCATAAATCTTGAATTACATTCCACATTTAAACAAAGTGGTTAAATAAAATATAGTACTCATTTTTCCCATTAATGGAATTAAATTTAAAATGAAACATGGATTCTTTCTTGACACTTTCTTGGCACTATCATCAGATCTTGTACCATTCCTTGACCTGTGAAAAACATTTTCAAAAACATGGGATGAGCATAAAAGACTCAGTAATGGGATATAAAAGAACGAAATGAAAACATTAGTCCATGTATTAAATCATACGTTAATCATAAAACAGAAGTATTTTAACATACCTCATCAAATCATGAATAAATCATAGGAATCATAAGACATAAAGGTAACTTTAGGTATTCATAACATTCTTACGTAGGGAGTAACTGTCATGGTTACGTTTGGAATACCCATCACAATATATTCCCTAAATCTCTTCGGTGATAACTTATCGTTAACTCCTTCATGTTACCCAATGCATTGGAGAGCTATATCGGGCTCACCCGCCATTAGTTTATCACGGAACCACCCGTATTGATAGACAATGCCCAAGAACTATAACATATTCGTATCAAATAAAACCAGAATAAAAGAAAAAAAACATTTCCACATTTCAATCACAATATATCATTTCAATATATTGACATAATCAATTCTTTATCAAACCATTTTCAAAACCATTTAAAACATTTAATAATGAGATTTTTGAATCAAAGTGTCACATACCACATTAAAGATTTTAACATTTTAAACCCTTAATATCCATATAAATAAATCCTTAAAACCATATTGAAAACATGGATATTAATGAGAAATATTTATAAGAATAAATCATTAAAACATTTAAAACGATATTTTAGTTAAAGGGTTTTTAACAAAGCGAGTGACACTTGAATACAATAATTGAGGAATAACATTCAATCAAGAACTTTATAATATAATTAGAATAAATGGATTCATGATATAATATTCCAAAGGATAGTATATACACCCTATAAGAGTGAATTGGTGCATAAAAACAATGAAGTCTCAATAGAAATGTAAAATGAGATGAAATCTCTTATAAAGAAGTTCTCCATAAATTAATGATAAATCAATCTCTTATTATATGTGACAAGTATATATAAACCCAATATAAGTGTATATTAAGTGTAAAACTACCATAGGTCACTCACACAAATTCATAGAGTGACATATTCAATAACTACAAGTTGAACCCAAAGAAATCGAAATTGGGTTAAGAAGTTCCCTTGGAAAAATTCGACAACCTAACAGCGTCACTTTAAAATTCATAAAATTGGTTGATGATAGAAAAAATTGTATCTCATCACTTGGACATAAAATTAACATCCATAAGGATATATAGGACCATATCCCAACATAAAAAGATGTAAATTAAAAGACATAAAAAAATAATTCTTTTATAAAGAGGAGTGTGAAAGGTTCCCTTACCGATTTGGGAAACTTTCAAAACGTACCCCCCATGAAGGAAGGGTGATACAATAAAGATGTAAATACCCATAAATGGGATTATATTATACAAATAGTAAAATAATTGGCATTACATACACCAAACAAAAGGAAATAGTGGACATTTTAGCATGAATCTCACGGGAATAAGAAGTGATATGAAAATCCCCTTATGAAAATTAGGCGGCCTAACAGTGCCACATTAAAACATCCAAAAATGTATTGATGAGAGAAAATAGGGCCTCTCATCATATAAGAAGAAAATTTACAGTAATAGGAATATAAAATAACATCCTTTAACATAAAAACATGGAGCATAAATGAAATGACATAAAAGAGGGTACTTGAAAAGAAAGAGAGAGGTCGGATCCCTTACCTCAAGTCCGACTTGACTTGTTCGTTTCTTTATATTCCTGAATAATAAACATTGGTAAATTTATAATTTCGAAAGGTAATCCTTTATATATTATTATTCAGTTCATATCACATATTAAAATGTTATAATAATTGGTTAATAATGTGTGTTCATATCAGAAGTTATTGTCGACGTTTGGTACATGAGTCAAAATTGAAATTGTTTGAAAATGATAGTCCATGTAGTTAAAAGTAAATCATCTCCAGAATGATATTAATTATTTAAATATCACATATATCCTGTTCATATTCATTTTACAATATTCCATAACATTTAGAGATAAAAAGAAATGAAATGCTCCATTCATGGAGACGGTAGGCCGTACGTAAACATAAACGCAACTTTCATTTCTTTGTCATATTAATAGAATTAAAAATAATTGAGAGATATATATATAATAATATATATGTTTATTGGTCACATAAGTTCATTAATTTCATTCTTTATACATTCCATGTATTGCATGAAGAAGTCACATAACTTGAGGGGGCGGTAGTCCACACTTCTTCGTATGAAATTATCGCAATTGCACAACATGCCAAGCATAATGGTATGTTTTAAATATAAACTACAGAAGAATATGGGAAACATAAATACCATTTATATCATATATAAAATACATTGACATGATAATGGCAACCGTGAAAGGTGTCAAGAGAATATTGAACAATCATCATTTCGTGAGGCAGTAATTCACCATCTATAGAAACAGTATGTTCTTTAACCATTAGACGGAGGTGTGTGTAAGTGTAGCACGAATCCTCAACAAAACAACATCCTAGTATATTGAACATACAGGTTTTAAAAAAAATAAAGGAATAAAAAGTGTTTAGGGGTTTGGAGAAGCAAAATAAAACAAAAGAACACAAGTGAAGACATTACCTTTAAATTGGGTAACTCTTCTTGGTTTGAACCATAAGGGTTTCTTGAAGAGCATTCTTCCAGAGGTGAGGATTCAATGATGAATATAGGGATGTGGAGAGATAAAATGGGCGGGGTTTGTCCGAGACAAAGGCTTGAGAGGTGTGGTTAAGGTGGTAGAGGTGGGGGCCTTTTATAAGAGAAGAGGAGGGGCACTCATGGAACATTACAAACTATTACATTATTATAAAATGCTTTTCGGATTTCAAAGGACCCAAAAAGATATATTTTGAGGATAAGGTGATAAGGTTTCAAAATCCACCCATCCAATAGGGTTGTGAGAAGTTTAAGACTTATATTTCACACTATCTTCTCATTTTATTTCAATCGTTCATTTGTTAGGTAATCCCTGCATCATCACGGTGTCATAAATAAATTAAATTATTTAATGTCTAAAAATTATAAAAAAATATCATGATGTAGGAAATATATTTATCATTCTAATTAATATTTATTGTCAAAAAAATATGACTTGTATAACCCCAAGTAAAACATAAAAGTTAATATTCACCAAAAAAAATATTTTAATCTCATTGAACCACATTTTACTTCCTAATGACAACCATGTATGTCGGATTTTTGAAAATCAAATCACATAAGTGGTAATGTTTCATTTTAAAGAAAAATCAATTTCTTTAACTACAACTTAGTGGTTTCACTATTCATCAAAAATTGATGTTTTTTAGAAAAATACCAAAAATTCACCCTAAGATATATTTGATATTCTGAATTAAAAAATGATGTCTATTTTACAAAATTTAAAATATATAAGATGCATTAATTAATTTAATAATTAATTCCTGCTGTCAAAACAAATAGCGTGTTTTTACTAAACAATATCTATTAAATGATTGACACTTGTTTAAGTCCAATTTCAATGTGAAATTAATTCCAATGACCAGTATTGGATTAATTGGTAAAAATATTTTATAATTTCATATGTAAACCAATTAAAAAGATAATCTAATAATATAAATAAATTATATTAAAAAAAGGTTTTGAATTAAAAGACAACATTTTCACTATTCATTAAAAAAATGTACTTTATCGGAAAAATACCAAAAATTAACACAATGTAAATTTTTTATGTCCTGATTCTAAAGAAGAATTTTATTTGGTCCAATAGAATGTATAAGTGTGACCAAAACTATTTTAAATAGGGTTCACCGTCAAAAGGTGATAAATCGACTTTTTTTGTGAATATTAGAGTATTTATGCTTAAAATTGAATTCTTTTCTTATTTTACGCCTTTATCTTTTATTTGATAAATGTAAAAACATTTAACAAACATATATAATCATATTTTAGTTATTTCTATTCATTACCTTCAATACAATGACTAAGCGCAAACTACCATTTAAACTAATATTATTTTATTATTAGAGTGCAACGTAAGATTTCCAAGAAACTCATTTTTGCGTATTGGGTAAGAAATCGAGCATAGCGTTCCCTTTAATGTAATATTAATATTTTATGAACAAATATGGATAAATATAAAAATTTCATATTCTTAATTTACCTGGGGTGTTACAAAAATAATGATGGCAATAGAGATAATGACACTATTGAGGTTCATTAATCCACCAACAAGCTCACACTATTGAGAATAAAGATAGAGATAAGATAATGTTTTTAAGTCATTAATAATAAATGAATAATTATTTGAAAATAATAAATTCTATCAAATATATCTATCAGATAAATTTATAATGACATCATGAGAACCCATTATTGAAATAAATTTATTGATGGTAATTCGATTTGTTAAAACATTTTATTCAAAAATTCATTCACAGTCATCATGATGATAATTGTGAAAAATTATTCATGATGAATATTGTTTCCCCATTCATAAATCATCAAATTAAATACATTTAGAATAAATAGATGAATGTAGGAAATCCATTCCTTGGTTGTGGATCACTAAAAAGTGACGGTTCTGATCATGTTCAATGATACAAACCATTAAGGGAGGAAACATCAGATTCATTAAATTGTATCCCCTCCATTGTTTCTCAAAATTCCCATGGATCATCCCCATGACCTATGGAATTGTGGTAAACATGATTATATAATTGTTAAATTAATGACTATGAAATTTATGAATGGAAGTAATCTTCTTATAATTATATCACGTAGCCTAATGCACATACATGACATAGAGAAAACCAAAAAATCATTATTCACATAATTATATCATGATACTATAGTCATATACTAAACCAATAATAATTTTAAATATTATAATGGGATAATAAATAAGAAATATGTGAATATGAATTGGAAAATTTGGATAATCATGATCCACTAGAATAATTTAACTTACAAATAATGATGTTGAAGTAAAACATAATGTTACCAATATAATATTCATTAAGAAGATGAAATAAAAATATAAAATCAGATAAAATAAAATTTAATGACTAATGAAGTGAATAAGTTATATTTATAAGAATTATGGATCCTATATTACTCTTATAAATGTGTCCACTCGAATAGTAATCTAACTATTGGAATAGTAACCAGATCATTACAATACTATTATGACAAGTTGAAATAGTAATATAAATATTATAAAAGTAACTTCACAAATGGAAGTGTAATATACTATTTAGGTATCACATAATATAAAATTATAATATATTAAAACCATGTTCAAATAAAATAATTTTCTAAAAAATAATAAATTTATTGATTGTATTTATATAAAACATAGATATTTTATTCACACATTTATAATAAATATATTGATTTAAAATAAATATAATTTATATAAAATTTATTTATAGCATAATATTATGCTTTTATATCACGATCATATAAAAATGTGAGACTATAAGTATTTTTTCAAAGGTTTATAAAATATATTATAATATTAAAATCAGAATATTTCAAATAAATGGTGATTTTATTTACAAACTAAATTCCTCATATTTATAATTTTTTTTTCATAAAATGGATTCCATTTATGAAATATAGACATCATAAATGTTTATGGTTGAATTTTTTTCTAAAATATTTGAATTTTTGGGAAGAGGGAAATACTGTAATTAATAGTATTTAACATCATAACAAAAATACAAGATTTTGTAGTCAGGGATGTTGTAAGAACCCATTAGTTCAGAATATTATGATAATATTATTTATATTGTCATAAGAATAAATATAATTGATTGTATGGAGTAAAAATAAAAAAAATAAATATAATAATCTAAAACAGCAATGTAGCCCTATTTAAATATCACCCTCATCACACCTTCTATTAACAATTTCTAATTCTTAAAGAAATAAAAATATTTTCCAAAACCAATCCACTACACTCACCCAAATTCCAAGTACAGGTGGTCTAACTGAAGAACTATTTCAATGTTCCTTAAGGGTTCATGGAGGTGATATACAAGAGGAAACATTCTCAACAATACAAAAAATTTCCCCAATTGAAGGGAGTTATTTTTTTTAGAAGGTTATATAACCCCTTCTAAATAATTTTGCGGTGCTTATGAGGTAAAAGCTCTATAATTCTTGACTAATTTCGTTTGAGGTGTTTTCGATGGAGCACTTGTCAAGTAATGGGAAATTTAGAGGAGATTAGATTAGAAGTAATTAAAACCCCCTCTAATTTCATATGAGAATCTATTATTATATTGGATTTCATCCCACTCTTATAATTTTACTAGAATAGAGGTAGTTGGAAAGTACCACTATTTTAATAAGAAGTAACATATTCGAGGCAGTATGAAGATCTGCCTCTATATAAGTTTAAATTGGAGGGGGGGGGGGGGTTAACCCCTATAATTAAAGACATATTAGAGTATATTATTTGAACTACCTATATTTTTTTAAAAAAATTTGGGTAGCACACCCCAACCCCTCCCTCTCCTATATCGGTCCCATCCCATCCATTCCCACCGGTTCTAGTCTAGCCATGTCTCATCCCCACACCAACTTTCACTTCTTTTCTGATCCAACCTCGCACCCCACACCCCACATTGACTCTTATTCTGGTCCAGCCCCGCACCTCGAACTCCTCGATTCCCTCCCATTCCAGTTTCTCCCCATCCTGCTCTAAACCCCTGTTTTTCTCCAGTTCCCCCATGCACTGTGATTACCCAACTAATTGAAAACTATTAACCTACTTGGAATTGAATGTGTGACCCTATGATTATATTGTGTGATCCTCTACCACTATGCAAAATATATTTTTGTTTATTAATTACATATTATTATATTTACATATATAAGGAAGGTGATTCAAATATATATTATTTGAATAAATATATTGATAGTTATAAATATTTATATATGATATATTTGTGTTTACAATTTACATATAATGTATATTTGTGGGTAATAATATATATATATATATATATATAATATTTGCAAACAATATATGATGTATATTTTTTTCTATAATATATATATATAATATTAGATATATAAATACTATATAATATATAATATACTTTTGTTTAATATATATATATATATATATTTAGTATCTATTTATAATATATATATATATATATGTGTGTATATAATTATATTTATATATATAAATATTTATTTATACATATATTTGTAAATAAATTTATATACATGTGTGTATTTATCTATTTATATACTGTTTATAGATATAATATAATTATAGTATATATATTTATATTATCGTGTAAATATATTCTAATATATCTATGTGAGTCTTAAATAATAATAATAATAATAATAATTTTTCTTATTACATAAATTTATTAAATAAAAAAATATATGTTGGTTTAATAAATATTATATATTTATATATTTTATGATATGTATATTTTATGATTTATAGTATTCTAATGTTGCATTAAATGAATTTATATTATATATTTGTGTATGTGATTATATACATTTATATTATCTCAAATATATTACACAAATAACTAAATACATTCATATAATAAAAAATGTAAAATATAATTAAATGATATATATAAGTATATATAATCAATTAAGTTGTAATTAACATGGTATACTAAAATATATATAAAATAATTATATAATAATTATATTTTTATATAATTAGAAATATATAATATAATATAATATATAATATATAATTTAATTATATAATATAAATATATAATATATATGTGTATTTTTATTTAAATTTGTCTATATTATATCTATTTTTATTCATAATATAATATAAATTTATTTGAAGAAAAAAATATAATAAAAATGTATTTTATATCATATATTTATAAAATTATACATTATATAAATTTTTAGTATTTATAAACCCACAAATTAAATTTATAAATTTGAATAAATATAAATATAAATATATTTATATTATGTATATCAATATTTATATATGCATACATTTGTATATGTAAATGTATTTATTGAAACTAATTATAAAATGTCTTTATATATGTATATATATATTTTTAATGTATTTAAATACAATTATATAATATGTTTCAGTAATATATATATACACTCATTGCGCACATACATATATATATTAAAATTTGAATTTATATGAGATTTATTTTAAAAAAAACATGAATTTATAGGTGGTTTACAAACCCCTATAATCAATGTGAATAGAGGTGGTTCATGCCCCCATCGAATTTATAAAATTATAGGGGTTTAAATACCCCATCTAATGTCATCAGTTATAGGGGGTTTAAGATCCCCTATAATATCATCAGTTAGAGCTGGATCAAAACTAGCCTATAATTACAAAAATTCGAATGTGTACAACACCCCCTCTATACTAAGGGATTAGCGGGATTGTTCATGAACCCCCTCTAATATCATGAATTAGAGGTGGATTTAAACCGAATATATTTGGGTACAATGAAAATATTTTATGTATTTGTATATCTAAATGAATAATATACATATTGCCCCTCTAAAATACAACTGAATATAAAACACCACTAATTATTAAATTACCGGTGGTTTTGACATAACCGCTTATAAAATCAATCCAATTACTAAAAAATAATGCTGAAAATTTTAGAAGGGGTTTTTAATTACCTATTTTTTTAATTATAGGTGGTTGAGCATAATATCCTCTAAAATAAATTTAGAATGTGTTTTTCATAACCTCGATATAAGAAATCGCCGCTAATCTGATGTTTTTTTGTAGTGAAACTACCACTATTAATTTAATTTTTTCTTATACAATGTCATAGCCTCCTACATACAAAATTTAATAATAATTATAGTATAATGTATATACTGTATATTTATATCTTTGATGGAATATATTATATATACCCATTTTCTAATGACCTCCTGTACAAAGAAAAACGAAACCACTATCCATATTTTGTTGCTTAACCACATTCATGGATAATGCGTTTTTATTTTCAGAATATGCTATCAAGGATGGATTAAATTCACACATATTTGTTTAAAATGAAATAATTATACATTTTATAAGTCACTTAACATTTTTAATGAGTACATAGACATATAATTAAATAAAACAGATCTAGACTGAGATGTTTGGATAAATTTCCAAAATAAACTATACATTTAAAATTAATGTTTTATTAAATGAATCACCAACATGTTATAAAACAAAATAATTTTTAAAAAATTGAAATTAATTATTTTAAATAATACCATTTATTTTAATTCATGAGTATTGTTCCCATTTTACAATAAGTTCATTAATTTTTCACACGTGAACAAACCATGAAACACTAAAATAAACTCTCATAAAACAACATAATTGAACTCTATAACTCAAAAAAATAAAAATCAATGCCCCTAAATAAATTATAATAAATCAAATATATTTGTCAAATGTTATCCAATATGTAATTATGTCATAAATGTTTATTATCCTATGAGTTAAGTGCTTTTTCACAACAGATTCGAACAAAAATCTAGTGATCTATCGAAACAATGATATTTCCTATCGGTAACACCTTATCACTCTTGACATAATTGTTTTTATTCATTATTATTATATAATTAACCTGAATTCTATATATAGTTTAAAGAAACATATATATATATATACAGCTCAATTAGTCTTTATTTTATGGGTAAATACTTGTTTTAAATGGCCCTAACTCAATTCCTCGCGATAAGAAAACCAGTTTATGGGGAAATTTTCATTCTATTAAACGTTTTCAATTGGAGTCATTAATTTTTTTTAAGATGAACAATTTTATACAATCACAAAATTTATGATTATAAAATATTTTATTTCATTTTTGGTTTTGTGGAAATAATTATTCCCTTATCATCTTTATAGACTCTTTAATATATTCTATAAACCACACTTTAGTTTCCAATTTTATGGTCTCCTAAATATTAACTTTCCTGTTCTCACTTAATTTGGACATTTTATTTCATGGTATATTCCTATATTATATATTAGAATGTCAATACTGATTCAATTCCTTTTTTGGGATGCATCTGTGATACTCTCTTAGGTTATTCCTTACAACATGACAAAGAACACCATTTAATTCCAAGGTAATCATTTTTTTATGAAATTTAATTGATTTATGTTTGTGTGACATATAACAATTATATGTTGATACTTCCCATATATCACTCTAATGAATCCTTTAATTATTTATTCTCATATGGATTTATTTATGTCAATAGGTAGTAATACTAGTCTATTATCAGACTCTTCTCAGCAAGTGATATCTTCTTGGATGTAATCCCTGACTCAAGTTTATGACATGTTATGTGTTTCTTACAAATTAGGACTATTCCATTATCATATGATTCCATGTTCTACAACTTATCAATCCATATGTTTTTTCATGATCCCAATCATTTATGTTATCATGTTATTATTTTTAACTCATGTTCAATAATTTATTTCCATTTTTCTCCCTTATTAGAAATTTTTTCTCACCACTTTTTATATGTTTTCCTTAGGTTATATTATGGAGTTGTATAATATCTGAGGGCGTTATGAGATCATTATGGATATTACAAAAAAATATGTTTTATTCTATTTTGATGATGTCTAACTATGTTCTGTGTCTTCTAAATACTATTGGATTTTTTATCCTTTGATTGTATGTAATGAATATCTATGATTAAAATCATATAATAATTTGTATAAAATGATTTTTTTTAAATATTTATGTTAACTGTTTTTTAATTTAATCATCGTTAAATAAATAATTAATATATTTTGAGTTTCTATTTTATAAAATATCTTATCATCCACCAATGTTGACCAACTCACTAAAACCCTAATGCAAACATGAATTATTCCACCCCAAAAGTAAAAACGATTTTTTATATGTGACCACTATTTCTATTTTCCAATATGATTATTTTTTATATAAAATCTCCCAACTCTGAAGAAAAAAGACACATTACTAAGAAAATATATTCTTATAGTAGATATATTTTTATCATGGCTCCTTCATGCACACAATTTTGTGACAGATTAGCTTAAGTTAAACATAACACTTCATAATCAATTAGATAATAAGATAGTTTTTTCAATGGTTTCTAGTATGATAGATTTACCCTTATAACCTTGATTTAGAATCAAGAACAGAAAAAATTGACCTATGGCTCATTTGGGACAAACCATGGGTCAATATAATATAAATATATTTAATAATTACAATAAATGTACACATAAATATAGGATAAAAATGTATACAAGAAATATAATGCATTTAATTAATGAATCATAACCCTATAATTTCTATAATATAAAAAAGTGGCTTATTAATAATATTAATAAATCCTTATTTTATCAATTTAGATTCAAATTAATAATAATAATAATAATAATTAAATATATTTATATACCTATTATCTATTCAAATGGTATGTACAGATTAAGTATTTTATAAAAATACTACATATAAATGTCCATGAAAATAAATATTTATATTATATATATATATATTCTATAAATTAATTACATAAATATATTTAATTGTGTAAATGTTATAAAAATTATTATCCATTAATATATAATGTAATGTACTAAAAAATGTATCATAACTCATTTATTTGTTATAATTTAAAAAATTGAATTTATAACAACAAAAATATATCTTTTTGATGTTGATTTAATTGCATGCAAAATTTAATATTAACAACAAGTCATTTCGTACTAAATTAAAATATATAGATATATATTTAAATACATATATATAGGTATATTAATATATTTATTGATATAAAAAATAGTTAAATATTTTGTGTTAGATTATGGAAACCATTTACTTGACCATGTATGTTTTGAGTTTGAATTGATGGGGGTGATTTTGATTAGTTCATTGCCTATTGGGATAAAGTCTAGTCGGTTTTGTGTTATAGAGATGTCTTTTCAGACCCTTGTATTATTTTTTAGAATAAAAGATCAAAAATGATTCCATTAATTACTAAACATGACATTATTTTTATTTTAATGATCAAATTTATGAAATTTAGTACCTAAGACCAAAAATGAATAAAACAGATGATATATATGGGGTTTTGGATTGAAACACTCAAATATATGCATAAAATGTAGGTAAATATTTGTATTAAAACCACCTAATCCGTAGATAAAATAATCATCTATAGATTTTAAGAGAGCATGTTGGGTCTTTAAGAGAAGAGGACATGTGAAATTCTTTGATGGGATAAATGAAAATAAATTGGAAAAAAGATGATCATAAATACATCTACATGTTCATTATTGTTCTTGGTGTAGTATTATTTTATAAAAATAATCTCATTTTAAAGTCACACTCGTACCCTTAGGAGACATCATGTACTATATGAATTCATTCTTATCAATAAGAAAACAATCGTGTGGACAGGGATATAATGAGCTAAAAATCAAGGGATAAACTTGCATAAAAAATCAATGAACCTTGTAAAAACATAGATGTTATTGATTTCTTCATTATATTTATAATATCATTATTAAATTAATAGGCTGAGTTAAATATCCGATAAAATAAATAAATGTTATATTAATGTTTGTTGTTGGTGTTTTTTTCTTAGTGCACAACACGAAATGTACAGAATAGTGGTGTTTTAAACCGCCACCTTAAGCATCTATGGCGGTTTCAAAAAACTGCCTCTAAATATGGTTTTTGTGTTCAATACATGATAATTTAATCAATTTAGCGGTTGTTTATAGAAATTTTCATAGTTAACATATTTAGCGGTGGTTAAACCTGCCGCTAAAAAAGTTTCATTTATTCTAGGGAAAACTCTGTGAAAACCACCGCAACAATAGCTAAATGATAATAGAAAATGAAGAGCATTTAGTGGTGATTTTAAATGCTAAAAAATCCAATTTTTTTGAACAAAAACAACCTCTCAATCACCAAAATTTCCACTAATTTTAATTGTGTATGTATTTAGTGGAAGTTTAAACCGCCACATACGGTAGATTTATAATAAAAAATCACCCCATTACTAGTACCCTGAATAAATCATGTGAAAAAATCATATAACACCTAAGATGGGTGGGGTATATATAGAAATCAAAAGACACATACAATTAACACACACAGACAAACATATATATATATATATATCCACATACATGTCCATCTTAGGAGTTCATAACAGGAGTGACAATTTACATACACCATTTTTAAACCACAACTAAATGAATAACACAATAAAATAAATCCCAGATCTACAATTTACATCCACCTTTTTTTCAAGTTTACATCACTACAAAATCTCCAATAATAATACGTAATCAAAAGTTAAACTGGATCTGCCGCCAACTGGCCTAGAATTTGGCCTAGTAATCATCTGGCATCATCTATAGGGACACATAGGAATCAACTAGGAAAACAATCTTCTCACCAGTAATATTCCATACATCTGGATTTTTCATATTTTTTTTCATTACATGCATTGTTTTCATCATTTATGGAAAAATAGTTAGTATAAAAAATTTCAATAAATTTATTCATATTAAATTTTTTACCTACAATAGTCACCCTCCAGTATCCCCACGAAGAAATAGAAGTGGCACCCCACTTCTTCTTTCGCAGTCCTGTCATTCAATCAAATAAAATTAGGTTCATAATATATATTTCAAAAAACTTATACTGATTAAATTAAAAATGAATACATATGCACTATAATAACAAACATAATATACATAACAATGATAATGAGTAGCTACACAAATGAAATAAGTGGTTTCTAAATGAATTCTTATCTATACATAAATTCATTTCCCCCTTCAATCTTATCGATTTCCTTCTCCATGACTTTATCCACTTCATCCAACCTTTCTAGACTAATATTTTCAATATCTTGATAGAAAAAAAGTCCACTTATTTCTGTTGATGATATTCAATGTTAGAGGTAAAATCTACCACTTCATCACCCATATCATACAATTCAATTTATTTTATGTGAGAAACTACACTCTGACATTCATCCAAAAAATAATTCATCCAATATACCATTTTCACTTGTGAAGATAAGATATATAGATCATGTAGTTGAAGATAATGAATATTTATCATGTGAGAGAAGTTCAAAGAAGTAAATTTCAAGGAATATATTTTAACACCTCTAATAATATCGACCCATTTTCATTTGAATAAAACAACTGAAAAATTCCCATAGTAGTTTAATTAAACAATACCAAGAAACTTTACATAGTATACCACTTCAGAAAATGTAAATATACTACTATTCTATGTTTTAAAACCATATTCTTGATCGACTGTATGAAATCAAATTCCATTCACGTTGTAAGCGTCGAACTTTTGAACGTGTCTTAGAGGACCTCAAGCAAGAAACATCAAATATTCGGACAACTCAGATAGAGTATCATTATTCAAGATCTAAAAATTTAATATACATTATTAGAGTTAAAAAATATATGTGTCAACCTAATATCCATATTTATTGCAATATTAATGAACATAAATGTCGTGAAAACCATTCTACAAATAGCCTTCAGAAATAGAGCCTTCAGGTTGAGAATTATTTCTCATATAAGATTTGAAATTCCCATGATATTTATGAAATAAAATAAATAAACAAAATTATTTATTTCATTAAGTGAAAATAATTTTTTACATAACAGAAAAACATATAAATAAAAAATCTCTCAATTGGATATATCCATTTATAATTTATGGGGAAATCTAATCAAGATTCCTCAAAAAACATCACAGTAAAATGAATCATGATAGTAAAAAACAATGGAGGAGAGATCACCTCCATTTACCAAAGTGTCAGTACAAGTCTCTCCTGAAGGATCTCAAGTTAAAATAGATGTAGATATTTATAACATAGTTTTCTTAAAAATGTGATGAATTGGAGTACAACTACAGCAACACTTTCTGGTAATAATATATGCAATTCCAATGGTAGTAACTGCTATAAAAACGTGTTAATCATGTCTTTTCAATCCATGTAACCTATAATGATTTAAGTCAACAAACCTTCAGATATTACATGAATACCCATAATATACCTTCACATGCTTTAAAATTTGATGTAATGTATCTTTATCCCTATTATTCATTGGAAATATTTTCAGAGAATACTGTTCATTCTCATCTGGATGGAGATCACGTTTTATACTCATTCTTATAAATAATTCTAAGCATTGTTATGGCACTTATACTTTCCATGCATATTAAGAAATGTGAAAATAAAATTTTCAAAAATAGTCTACTCAATATTAATCACATCAAGATTATTCCACGACAAATTAAATTCTTGATACATAATTTTGAGTAATATACTATTTTTATTCTATTATTGTGTTCTGATTTCACTTGATGATGAACTTCGAACTAATTTCACATTATCATTCCAATGGAGCTCCTTCCCAAATTATGTTTCAACATTTCCAAGATGTGCAAATATTTTAGAAACAGTTAAAAACATTATAAGTAGTCTAGGATCAATAAAACCGTTGAATTTTGACTTGTTTAGCTGTAATATATGAGATGAATCGAGAAATAAACAATTACACATGAAGCATAATTTTATAATATGAGGTTTCCATTTGGGTTAAAAATAATACTTACAAATAGGAAAAGCCAATCCCATGTAAGTATGAAAACCAGTGAAATTCGTAAGTCTATGGAAGTTACTAATGGCCCACATTATACATCATGTATTTTGAAAATTATTTTTGAAGATGCATCATATGTCTCAACACTGTTTCTCCATAACTCCTGCATTTTATCAATTAATGGATGAAAGTAAATATCAGTATCACTTCCATGTATTTTTTTTCAAGAATAATCATCGAAGCGATAAAATAAATTTGTTTTATACACATCTATGAGGGAATATTGTAAGCAGTCAAAAAATGGTCAAATGCTATAACTATTACTCAATTTACCAAATGGGTTGAATCCATCATCATCCAATCCGAATCGAACATTCCAAGGATCATATGACAAATCTGGATATGAAAAATAAAATGTATTCAATGATTTCAAATTTTGTGGATGTTGCATTAACACATCATTGTTATTATCTAAAGCACAAAACATCATGTGTTTGGAAATTTATGATAACATGAATAATATTTGCAATCAAGTATTAGATGGATAGTAATGAAAAAACCATAGTATATGTGTTCTTTTTCATCTACTTCCTGGTTTTATGTTGATTTAGAATTCCAAAATCACCCATTAATAGCCATCTAGATGAAGAACTTTTTTTATAATTCTGTCTTCTTGAATCCTCTTATCAATAATGCATACAATCATTGGGACACACATGTATTTTTTGTATAATTCAGACCAATCCTATTGATTTTTTTTCATATCATAAAAAGACTCATGAATGATTGATTCTAGAAATTCATCATGAAACAATTAAAATATCATGGACATTTCCTTATTTTTAATTCCACATAGGAATTTTATATTTTATAACTTCAGCAAAAAAGATTGTTTTGAATATTTGATACACACTCTATACATGTCTTGATGTTCCTCGTCAAATAAAGCATGAAACATATTTTTCTCTGTGATGATTTCTCTTAAATTATTCTCCATATAATGAAGGGAAGGATCCAATGATATGACAAAATCATGATATTGTTGTCCTACAGTCTCAAAAACATAACTTATCATGTTACTATTTGTAGCAATATCAACTGGTGGTTTTGATATGTTTTGATGTGGTTTTTGTAGTCTTGAAATGCCGAAAGATTCATTTATAATGTATATCACAATGTACCTACACAATATTAAAATAATAAGACACATAAGTATTACTAAATAGGTAAATAGATTCATATATACTAGTTAAAAAAATATGTTAATAATGTTCTCATATATAAATACATATTGAAAATAATGAAGCATTTTCAATAGGTATTTCAATTGTCTTTATACTACAACTAGTTGTATAGACTTTTATTGAGGATTCCATCCAAATTTTTGTTGTATTTATAAAATATTCACTAATGAAATAAAAATATTTCTTGGTCTGAAATTAAGCATCAAAGAAGGTTTTGTTCAACATGTAGATATATAGTTGAAAAATAATAAAAAAGATATGACGCCCCTGATAAATTATGGAACAATTTATTGGTGGAGTTTCCTATAAAAATAGTCTTTTTTTAAAGGTTGGGGCTGAAACCACATTTTATTATTAAAGAAAATCAAAGACCTCTTTTAACTTGGTTGAGGGAGACCCATTACATAGCCCGAAGACCCAGTGGGATTTTAGCCCATTAAATAGCTCATAGGCCCAATTTTTTGGCCCAATTCCCATTTTGTGAATAGTAACCCAGCTGCTACAGTACCTGTACAATACCACCACTGCTACAGTCACTATAGGAAAACTGAATATTTGCGACGGGCGATTTGCGATGGGATCCCGTCGCACAAGGTCTTCTGCGACGGGGTTTCGTCACAAATCGCCCATTGCCAAAAACAGCGTCACAAATTGGTGTTTTTGCAGCGGTCCCCTCGCAAATTGGTGTTTTTTGCGGCGGTCCCGTCGCAAAAAGAGTATTTGCAATGGTATTTTCCCCCCTTCGCAAATGAGTTTTCGTTTATATATAAAAATGGTAATTGCTTTGGGCCGTCACAGATATATTAGTTGCGACGGGTCAGAAACCCGTCCCAAATGTGAAATATAAAAAATACTTGTGACGAAGGTATTTGCGACGGACCGTTGCAGAAATGATTTCCCGACGGGTATTCGTCCCATAGAAAATATTACAGTAAAAAAATATTTACGACGGGAAATCTCGTCGCAAATGTTCCCGTCGCAAATATTATAAAAAATAATAATAAAATAATTAATACAAATAGTATAATATTATATTAAAATAATAATAATATTAATAATATAAAAAAATTATATTACTATAATATAAATAAAAAAATTTATAAAATACAATTATGACATATTAATATAAAATAATAATAATATAATAAAAATAATATAATATAATATAATAATAGTAATATTAATAATATAAAAAATTAATATAATAATATTATTATTAAAATTAACATATATATTTATGAAAAAATAATATTAGAATTATTAATATTAATAAAATTATAAAATTATAAACTTCTCAATATAAACAATAAATATAAAATATTAAAAGTAATATTAATAAAATAGTAGACATTAAAAATAATACTAATAAATAACAAATTATTAAAAAAAATAAAAACTAATTAAATCACGTAAAATTTGTACCAGTATGAAAGAAAAATTTTAAATAGTTAATATGACAATAAACTACGAACTCAAATGTTTATTATATCTAAAAAATCACTGGGGGTGTATAATATGGAGGACCTGGAGGACCTAGAGGAGGTGGTGGAGGAAACTCCATCCCTAAACTATGAGTCAGACGACGCATATACTCCATATACTCCTGGTTTTTCTCCTCATATCGAGGCCTCTCCTCATCCTGTAGCTGACGCATCTGCTCCTACCATCGACACATCTCTTCATCGTGCTACTGATGCATATGCTCCTACCCCTGACGCAAATCCTCTATAAGCTGACTCTGAGCACGCAGCTCCTCCTGATACTATGAGGAAGAAGATGATGTCTCTCCACGAGCTCCACTCAAGCTGGATGCCGACATCACAGTAGTACCATAATAAGCTGTAGGAGTCAAATGAGAGTAGATACCAACTACTCGGCCCTTTTCGAAGCCATACTAGGTCTCCTGCATCCATGTCTTCTCATAAAAATGGTGGTCACTAGTCTGATCAACCGTCTCGTCTTTACTCTCAGCCTGTGTCTGAGAGGTCGCTTCCTCATATGACTCCTTAATTTTCAATTAGAAATTAAAATAATGAAAATATTATATGCATTTTATTTTCATACTAAAATTAAAATAATATTGGCCACAATCTGACGCTTGCGGTCACCTCTAATCTCTCCAGTAGCCGGGTTAGTGTACATCGTCCGATAAACTCTGTACGCTGAAATATCGGGCTGCTCGGCTTCCTATATGAATATAAAATAAACTTTTTATATTTAAATTTGTATAAAATATTAAAAAAAATTACTTACCAGACGGTCTTTATGCGCACTGAATGTACGACTACTGGCTTGATGCGTCACCTCTTGTCTCCCCCGATTCTGTCGACCCAATGCAGATCTCCTCTAAAACCCACCACCCAACCGGTGTGTACATAATCTATCCCAAACGTTAGATTTAATGTACTCTGGTCGGTGGGCTATACAGGACTCATCAAATTCCGTCACTCTGGCTTTCCTCACAGCCGTCTTTCTCAAATTATGCAAAAACTGACGAAAAAGGTCACGCATAGACACCATCAATGCCGCGTGGATAGTTACACACATGCTCTCATCGATAGGATACCATAAACCCTAATATATAGTTATTAATGAATTAAATTTCAAAATAAATAATATTCAATTACGTACCAGCCAATGATCGAACATGGCGTCCTACACATCAGTCGGAATCTGATCCCATGTGAGCCAGGGCTGAGAAAAATATTTAGGCAAGATAGTGCTCCCCTGTCCAATAGCTATATGCGTAAAACTGTGGAAAAAGAATAAATAATCAAACAATTAGAATATTAATAAATTATAATGAATGATAACTAAAATACACAGGTTACCATACCACCGCGTGTGCGTATCGAATCCAAGAGGTGGACATCACTCCGGGATTGAATCTGGAATCATCAGTCTGGAAAGACCACACCCCCTCTGAGTGCTCCCTGTAGTGCCAATAGCCTGACGGTCTGATGACTCAAAAACCTCATCATCCATAGGTAGATCGTCCTCCAGCAACTGACGATACGTTTCTGAGTCCATCTAAAACATGAAATGATTGTTATTAGAAAACAAATGAAAATAACTTTTATGTATAGATATATATTTGTTATGATTCTAACCATAAATATACTGTGTCAATGTTCATCATCATCATCATCTTCATAGTTTTCAATGTCAATGTCTCCATCTTCCTCATCAACATCTGCAATTTCCATATTAGTTTCACTTTCATCTTCTCATGTCATTTCAAATTCAGTTGTAACCTCATTGACAACATCGTCACCATCGACCCTTAACTGTGGGGTGTCATCCTCGATATTCATGTCTCTTTGTGAAAATGTTGTGTTTTGAGTAGTGTCCTGAAAAATTTCATTTCCTTACACTTCAGTGGAACCACTTTCAATTTGAGTAAACAGATTTTCTTGATATTTAACTTTTATTATACTCCACCAATCATCCTTCTCTTTTGCAGTCGTACAATATTTTGCATAATAAATTTGATGTCCCTGATGAGCCAATAAAAATTTTTCATTTACTACAAGAATACTTTTATGTTTAATATCAACAATTCCATGAGTCGGATGAATACACAAGACTCTCTCAGTATCCAGCCATCGACATTTAAACATTGTTACATAATTCAGTCCCAAGTAACACAGTTCAATAATTTCATCAAGCATGCCGTAAAAGTCAACTTCAATATCTCAATGATGTGATCCCTTCAAACAAACACGACTATTCATTGTTTTCATTGATTCCCCATATGCACGTGTATGAAAGAGATAACCATTCACCACATATGCATTATAATATTTAACCATTTTGGACGGTGGGATACTCAATATAGGAAATCGACTATCAATCTTATCAGCATGTACAGATACCTGAAAATTTGTAAAACTTTTATCACTATTGCAAGTAATAAATTGATTTTATATGTAAAAAAAAGAATGTATGTTACCAGTTTTTGAAACCAGTAGGAAATTTTTTTTGTCGATGTTCTTCTAAGCCAACTACTGTAATTTGTGGAAATTGTTTCCTGATATGATCATCATATAACCTAACAATACAATATAATTAATTTACTGTAACAGAATATATAGAATAAGGGATAAGAGAACTCACTGTTCAATTGGTGAAATTTATTAACAGTTGAGTAGAACATATGTATGATCTCTATGATGTTCATCATCTGAAATCCATCTATAATGAACTCCACTGAAGCCAAGTTTGGGCTGATTGGAAACTGATAATAGATTGTTCATATCAACATCAACATTCCACTCGTTCAGGACCATGTGGATAAGTTTTGAGGGATATTCATATTCAAAATAACGAGATAAGAATAAAGCAATTTCTTCTTGAAAATAAGCTTCAGTAATTGAGCCTTCAACTAATTATTTGTTACATACTTTTCTCTTAAATTTCTACATGCATCTCTCAAATGGGTACATCCATCGAAACTGAACCAGACCTCCACATTTTTCTTCATGTGGAAAATGTAATATCAAATGTTCCATCGAGTCAATGAAATCCGGCAAAATTAGTTTTTCCAGTTTGCATATAATTACAACAACAGCTTCTTCCAGTTTTCTTAGTGTATCGTAGTCTGTTGTCGCCGCACACATGTCTCGGAAAAAATATGATATATCTATTATCGAATCTCAAATAAAAGAATTAAACAAACCACTTAATCTAATAGGCATAAGTCTTTCCATTATAACATTACAGTCATGACTTTTTAATCTGACAATATGACCATTTTAACACATCTTCCCATGTTGGAAGCATAGCCATCTGGAAGTCTCAAATCTGCAATCCACTGATAAAATAATAAGCAACTCTCTTTGGTCAGTGTATAAGCTGATTTTGGCTTCATTAATCTCTGTGATCAGACATTTTCAAACAATTTAAGTTCTGGTCGCCTGTAAATTTGGGCAAGATCTAATCGTGCCTTTACATTATCTTTGGGTTTACCCGGTGTATCCAAAACTGTATGAAATAAATTGTCAAAATTGTTCTTCTCAATATGCATGACATCCAAAATGTGTTGGACCAACAAATAAGACCAATATGGCAGTGTAGAGACCCTAATCTTGACATACAAAGACATTGCATTACTTTTTCGGAATACTTAGTACAAAACAAAAAACACACACACAAGGACCGCAATAGTTTAGTGTCTTTGGAAACTCAGAACATAATCTTCTAATCGTGGTGAAAGATCTTCAATATCTCCCTTAAAAATCTTCTTTTTTTATTACCTAAAACCTTTATTTATATCCTGGGGAAAAGAAAACATAAATGGGTGAGCTCAAATGCTCAGTAAGGGTAAACAAAAGAAATATCAAACACATCATATTCATAAGAACATAACATTTCGGAAATCTTAACCTGCAAAAGAGATCATAATATCATAACATGGGATAAATCATAGTAGTGAAATGTAATCCCAATAATCATAACTTAAAACATGAAACTTTGTGGTGTACACACATAATCATAGAGAATCATTTCTTAGTAGGCAAGACTCATTTCCAAGACTATCTTATCGGACAAAGTCCATTTCTAAACGGAGTTCACTCCTCGTTTCAGCCCTGTTTCACTGAACCAGTTTAACCCGCCCTTCCATCCATGTCTATCTCATGAGATATAAAATCTTTACCCAATGCATTGGAGAGATTTATAGGTCCCACCCGTCTCATAATGATACCATTCTTATGTGTGCCACAAAATCATAAATCATACATCATTGCATAACCCATGTAATAAAAATGGGGTTCATAAACAACATGACATCATAAAACAATTCATATAAGATAAAGGATTTCATAAAAATAATTCTATCACAACATAATCAAATAAATGTAATAATAGGGATAGAAACAGAACCCTATATTATCTTAGATGGAATATAATTTTGATAAAACACTTGAACTCCATTATTGAGGAAAATATCCTTTCTACTTCAAAAGCGTTTTCCTTTCTTAACATGTCATACAATTTTAAACTAAAAGAAGTTGATTAAAAATAAACTTTAAAACTTCTAAAGTAAGAATCTTGGAAATAATTTTTTAAAAATCCATTCATGTCGTATATGTTAAAAAAACATTCTTCCCGTACTTTTTTCAGAAAAGTCAAAAAGTACCTCGTATGAAAAACGACAAAAAATTCCTTTTATATCATTTAATCAAAACTCACCGAAGTGTAAAATTGGATTTAAACAATTGTAGGTGGATGGAAACAATATTACATATTGAGGAATCATGGATGTTGATGATAAAATACACCACAGTAAATACCAAAGTATAAACAATCTCAGATAAAATGAGATTGTGATATTTTCCCTTACTTAAGGTCTGATTTACTTCGTAAGTGTCCGAACGTCCTGTATAATGATTTAAATAATGTCATTGACTTATTAAAGAATCATATTCATTGTTATGATATCATATATGGTTCACTTATGAATTTATATTACCCGTTCTTTTGTAAATTTCATGTTAAAGAGTGTTTTGGGTAAAATCATTTCATTTGTCGTCCGTGTTTTGACTTGTAATTAGTAATCATGATTACTTAGATCATGATTACTTAATTCCAGAATATAAAACATTATTTATATATAATATATATTCAGAATATAAATTAATATAATAGATCAGTAAATGGAATCAAATACACCTTTCATGGAGACGGTAGGCCGTACATACACATGAACGCTGTTTTCGTTTCCTTATTGAGTTGAATGGAATTAAGTAGATGACATACATATATATACACATCAATCCAGTATCATTATTATGTCATATATTTCATAATTACTTATATACTTTATAATCATTCATGAATGGTTAACGTGGAGAATGAATCTCATCACGTCGTTGAGACGGTTGTCCGTACGTATGCACGAGCGATGATATCATTCTCATGATCGTGGGACTGTATTGGAGTATATGTATACTATTTCAGAATAAATATCACTTTAAAATAATCATATATAGTTATTATTTACAAAATTATACACATCCAAGTAAGGTGGTGGTGGAAAATAGATTACACCACGGCGTAGAGACGGTATTACGTACCTACGCACGCGTGGTGATTTCATTTTCCGTAGGATGGATAGATGGTGAAATAGGGTTGTTTCATACTTATAATATCATATCAGTATATTAGTGATACTGATTTATTACTTCGTGATGAAACAACTAAAGAAGAAGAAGTGGAAGAAGAAATAAAGATGAAAGAATCGGTAAGAGACATTACCTCTTCTTTGTAGTGATTCTTTGAGACCTCCTTTTAGGGCACTAAAATAGGTCTTTGAAGAAGAAAAGCACCTCTAGGATTTTTCTAGGGAAGTAGAGAGGAGATATTTTCAGGGGTTGGCCGATCTTGAAGGCTCAAAGTGATGTGAGAAAGAGAGGGAGGAAGTTCCCTTTTATTAGGGAGGAGAGAGGCACCTTTGGAATAATAAAAAATATTATTTTATTATAAAGCCACATTCGGTTATAAATAGCTCCAAATTGATTTATTTCGAAGCTAAGGTGGGTATGGGTAGAAATAATCTCATACAATAGAATTTAGACAAGTTTAGGTTCCTATTTTAACCTTATCATTTAGATTTAACATTAAGTTAAATAATTTTACTTTTACCGTGTCTTCTTGTGTTCTTACACTATAAGGTTAATAAACTTACTATAACAAGCCAAACGAACCCCAGGTTGTTTATTATTAATATCTATAACCTTATTTAAGTCATTTTTCAGAACCTTAGATTTTTAGGAATAAAATAACAATTAATAATATAATATTTGTTTTAAAAACTATTTTATGTCAATTTTGATACAATTTAGTAATTGATTTTTGTGAAACTCATAACAGAATGATTAGTTCTAAAAAAGTTAATTAAATCAATACTAACATGTCATATTAACATATAAAATTAGTTTAATTGATAAAAAGTCTCAAATTATATTTATTTGGGTATTTATAATATCAATTATTCTAATTTTTTACTATTATGGTAATTACTGCATCATAATTGTGTCATAACTAAATTAGATTATATAATGTCTAAAAATAATAAATAAAATATAATTATGTATGAAATCTTATTATCTTTCTAATAAATATTTACAATCGAATTTATCTTATATATAACCTTATATTAAAAATGTTTTAGTAAATAAACATTGATTTTAACTCTTTTAACTCTTCTTTGAATTAAATAATAATAAATGTCCTAATCTAATCCAAGTGGGCCTAAATGGTCATGTTTTATTCCTAAGGTTTTTTTTGGTCGAATTACACTTATCCAATAGAATTAGGACATGTTTTAGGTTAATAATAATATCATTTTTACCCGTAATTACCCTATTTACTTTTAACCGTGGGAAAAAAAGTAAACAGTTACTATTCACCAAAAATTATTTTCATCTCATTGAACCACATTTTACATACTGACATAAACCGTGTTTCTATGATTTTTTAAATTCCACTCACAGAAGCGGTAAAATTATGTTTTATGAAAAATTCCTTTTTTTAAAGTACCACTTAGTGGTTTCACTATTTATCAAAAAATGAAAGTTTCCAGAAAAATACCAAAAATTAGGCCTAAGCTATATTTCATATTATGAACTCAAAAATGATGTCTATTTTACCAAATTCAAAACATATCAGTTGGATTAATTAATTTAAAAATTAATTCCTGACGTCAAAACAAATAGCGTCTTTTTAAAAGATAATAACTATCAAAAGATTGACACTTGTTTTTGTCTCGTTTAAATGTGAAATTACATCCAATGAAAATCATTGTATTAAATTGTAAAAATATATTCTATATATACTTTAAATCTTCTCAAATTAATATTTACCACTATTATTTATTTCGATTAAAAAATTTCTTTTTTATTAAAATTTAGTAATTTCACTATTCATCAGAATATGAAAGTTATCCGAAAAGTACCAAAATTTCACCTTAGGCTAAATTTGATACTATGAATCAAAAAAATGAAGTCCATTTTGAGAGATAAAATTTCTAAAATTTTAAAAGGTTGTTATTACTATTCATAACGGCTAGTTTTAATAATATTTCAATAGTATATCGTTGTTTAGTGAAACTCGGTATTGCGTACTACACATGCTATCGAGGAAGGTCATGATTGCGTGTAATGCAAGTCATGTCAAGGATGTGTGTTTTGCAAGCTCCTTTTGGTGTAGTGTACTACACAAGACATTAATGAAATTAAAAAAAATAGTTTTCATAAAATCTCGGGGTGTTACATTCTACCCCCCTTAAAATGAATTTTTCCCTCGAAATTCGTCGGGGTTATAAATGGTTTACTACTCGAAAGTTTCTTTAATTGAAACCCACATCGTAAAAAGGAATACTAAAACATGGATTTAAAAACTAAAGTATGAAACGTAACAGTTACCCAAATAAACAAATCACAGGGTTTCCACATAGGTGAAAATATGGATATGGAAGAGAAATCTAACCATCATGTTCTGATGGAGAGTGGTAGAGAACATGGCTATGGAAAATCCAGCAATCACAAAGCCATAAATTTTTGATGATCTAAGGTACCATCTGAATCATAAAATATAAGAGCACTAGGACAACATTTTTGGTTTTCAAGATCATTTCCCTAAAGTTGATGAAATTGGAATTAGAAGAAATACTTTCGTGATTTTGGTATAGTCTCACCGTTGGTCGTTATTTGGAAAATTTCCACTTCATCTCTTAAATAAATTTATTTGAATTTGTCATTCGTGATGTGTTAGCAGATCATGTGATAGAATGATGGGTCATTCCTTCTGTCTCAAACAAAAGGATAGAAAAGTTATCAAAACATACATAAGTCCATCTATGGTGAGATTAATCATATATGGTTCTCAAAATGAACTTATACTTCATATATCATACTTCTTAACATAATAAAACTAGTTTCTACTAAACAGGGACTTCCTGTAGGCCAGTGGTAGGCGATAAAGGCCAGTCGCACTTCGGTTGTGGGTTTGATTCCCACAGCCTTGTTTGACGCAATGGGCTATCGCCCGTCCTGCAGGTTGTCATTTTTCTAAACCTATATTACTATAACATCCCATCAACAATATCAAAAAAAAGTTTTATCCTTAAACAATACTAACTTATGTCCAATATAATCCATTCCAATCTTTAGGCTTATCTAAAATACTTCAGTCCAGGCTCATAGTATAAAGAAAATGATCACGTGAATTCCATCATTTATCCCCCATATATCAAAAGATATATCTTGTTGGTCAAATTATAAACATGTGAATACTTTAATCATGTATTCTCTTGAATAATGAATACCCATTGAACCTTATTGAAAACATGAATGCTGTTAAAAGTTATCTCTTTACACATACCAAAATCCTCAAAATTCTATATACTCAAACCATGATATCACTTAGTCCTTATATCAATCATGAGATCATGAATACTGTCAAAAATTTCATTTTCTCCTTATCCCTTCATTATGCGCATATCATCTGCTTTCCAAAATATTTGAATCACTTTTCATGGTTACCGGTACCTTAAAATTTTTGAAAACCACAATAGAATAATACAAAAATATTCTAATACACAATAAATGTACCTCAACAACATTATTCTTGAATACCAATACATAAAAACTTCAATTCATCCTCTTCAATTATTGTCCTGGAATAAGTCCTTCCATGATTTAGAAGTAACTTTTTAGGTCAGGGCATTGAGTTGGGTAATTCCCATGTTCTCCACAAATAATACATTGAACTCCATAACATTATGTCACTCTATGACACTTTTCTCCACACAGATAACATCGGTCCCTCCATTTGAGGTATTACTCAAGGTTCTTCTTCCCTTCTTTAGAAATATCAGTCTTCCTTTCTTTATGCTCCTCAACATGCGAACATGCATAATAGTCTATCTTCCTATTCTTTTATGAATTAGGTATACCACTAAATTTCACCTTGTTAACCATATATCGTGATGACTGATTCGGCATAATCACAATATCATTCTCTCTAGGCATTACACAATTTTCTTGCTCATAGTCACCAATTTGTCCATTTGATTCAATGTTAACCGAATTCCTTCTGGTTCCCTCCATTAACTAAAACACAAAAAGAATTCCGTGAGAGGAAAAAATCATGCTAGAGAAGACAACATAGTAAAGGGGGAGTACCCTCAATATCTAATATCTTATGTTAAATTATAATATCGTTAGCACAATTCTAGGACTATAACCTATACATATACCTAACCTTATAGAAATCCCTAGACATACCTTAGAAATATCTCTAGGGATCTCACTAATGTTCTCAAATCCTAGTTTCCAAAGGTTGACTAAACCTTTCCTCTGATACCAACTGTAGAGACCCTAAGCTTGACATACAAGGACATTACATTACTTTGGCGGAATACTGAGTACATAACAAAAAACACACACACAAGGATCGTAATAGTTTAGTGTCTTTGGAAACTCGGAACGTAATCTTCTAATCGTGGTGAAAATCATCAATATCTCCCATATAGATCTTCTTTTTTTCTTACCTAAAACCTTAATTTATATCCTGGGTAAAAGAAAACATAAAAGGGTGAGCTCAAATGCTCAGTAAGGGTAAACAAAAGAAATATCAATCACATCATATTCATAAGAACATAACATTTTGGAAATCTTAACCTGCAAAAGAGATCATAATATCATAACATGTGATAAATCATAGTAGTGAAATTTAATCCCAATAATCAAAACTTAAAACAAGAAACTTTTTGGCGTACACACATAATCATAGAGAATCATTTCTTAGTAGTCAAGACTCATTGCCAAGACTATCTTATCGGACAAAGTCCATTTCTAAACCGATTTCACTCCTCGTTTCAGTCCTATTTCACTAAACCGGTTTAACCAGCCGTTCCAGCCATGTCTATCTCATGAGATATAAAATCTTTACCCAATGCATTGGAGGGAGATATAGGTCCCACCCGTCTCATAATGATCCCATTCTTATGTGTGCCACAACATCCTAAATCATACATCATTGCATAACCCATGTAATGAAAATGGGATTCTTAAACAACATGACATCATAAAACAATTCATATAAGATAAAGTATTTCATAAAAATAATTCCATCACAACATAATCAAATCAATGTAATAATAGGGATATAAATAGAACCCTATATTATCTTAGATGGAAAATAATTTTGTTAAAACACTTGAACTCCATTCTTGAGGAAAATATCCTTTCTACTTCAAAAACATTTTCCTTTCATAACATGTCATACAATTTTAAACTAAAAGAAGTTTATTAAAAATAATCTTGAAAAATTCTAAAGTAATATTCTTGGAAATAATTTTTTAAAAATACATTCATGCCGTATAAGTTAAAAAAACATTCTTCCCGTACTTTTTTCAGAAACGTCAAAAATTACCTCGTACGAAAAACGACAAAAGATTCCTTTTATATCTTTTACTAAAAACTCACCGAAGGGTAAAATTTGATTTAAACAATTGTATGTTGATGGAAACAATATTAAATATTGAGGAATCATGGATGTGGATGATAAAATACACCCCAGTAAATACAAAAGTATAAATAATCTCAGATAAAATGAGATTGTGATATTTTCCCTTACCTTAGGTCTGATTTGCTTTGTAAGGGTCTGAAACTCCTGTATAATGATTTAAACAATGTCATTGACTTATTAAAGAATCATATTCATTGTTATTATATCATATATGGTTCACTTATGACTTTATATTACCCGTTCTTTTGTATATTCCATGTTAAAGAGCGTTTTGGGTAAAATCGTTTCATTTGTCGTCCGTGTTTTGACTTGTAATTATTAATATGAATACATAGATCATGATTAATTAATTCCAGAATATAAAACATGATTTATATATATTATATATTCAGAATATACATATATATAATAGATCAGTAAATGGAAATAAATACACCGTTCATGGAGACGGTAGGCTGTACGTACACATGAACGATGTTTTCGTTTCCTTGTTGATTTGAATGGAGTTAAGTAGATGACATACATATATATACACATAAATAAATTATCATTATTATTTAATATATTTCATGATTACTTATATACTTTATAATAATTCATGAATGGATAAAGTGGAGAATGAATCTCATCGCGTCGTGGAGACGGTAGTCCGTACGTACGCACGAACGATGATATTGTTCTCATGATCGTGGGACTATATTGGAGTATATGTATACTATTTCAGAATCAATATCACTTTAAAATATTAATATATAGTTATTATTTACACCATAATACCCATCCAAGTAAGGTGGTGGTGGAAAATAGATTACACCACGACGTGGAGACGGTATTTCGTACGTACGCACACGCGGTGATTTCGTTTTCCGTAGGATGGATAGATGGTGAAATAGGGTTGTTTCACACTTATAATATCATATAAGTATATTAGTGATACTGATGTTATTACTTCATGATGAAACAACTAAAGAAGAATAAGTGGAAGAAGAAATAAAGATGAAATAATCGGTAACAAACATTACATCTTCTTTGAAGTGCTTCTTTGAGACCTCCTTTTAGGGAACTAAAATAGGTCTTTGAAGATGACAAGAACCTATAGGATATTTCTAGGGAAGTAGATAGGAGAAAGTGTCAGGGGTTGGCCGAGCATGAAGGCTCAAAGTGGTGTGAGGAAGAGAGGGAGGAGGTGCCCTTTTATAAGGGAGGAGAGGGGCACCTTTGGAATAACTAAAAATATTATTTTATTATAAAACCAAATTAGGTTTTAAATAGCTCCAAATTGATTTATTTCTAAGATAAGGTGGGGATGGGTCGAAATCCTCTCATCCAATAGAATTTAGACAAGTTTAGGTTCCTATTTTAACCTTATCATCTAGATTTAACATTAAGTTAAATAATTTTACTTTTACCGTGTCTTCTTGTGTTCTTACACTATAAGGTTAATAAACTTAGTATAACAAGCCAAACGAACCCCAAGTTGTTTATTATTAATATATATAACCTTATATAAGTCATTTGGAATAACCTTAGATTTTTAGGAAAAAAAGAACAATTAATAATATAATATCTGTTTTAAAAACTATTTTATGTCAATTTTGACACTATTTAGTAATTGATTTTTTTGAAAATCATAACAGAATGATTAGTTAGAAAAAAGTTAATTAAATCAATTATACCATGTCATATTAACATATAAAATTATTTTAATGCATAAAAAGTCTCATATTATATTTTTTTGGGTATTTATAATATCAATTATTCTAATTTTTCACTATTATGGTAATTACTGCATCATAATTGTGTCATACTTAAATTAGAATATTTAATGTCTAAAAATTATAAATAAAATATCCTTATGTATGAAATCTTATTATATTTCTAATGAATATTTACAATCAAATTTATCTTATTTATAACCCTATATTAAAAAAAATTAGTAAATAAACATTGATTTTAACTCTTTTAACTCTTCTTTGAATTAAATAATAATAAATGTCCTAATCTAATCCATGTGGGCCTAAATGGTCATATTTTATTCCTAATATAACGACCCATACTTTACATACATTGTTAATACTTCAAAATTGAAGCACACTTATTACAACATATGACAAAACCACAAAGGACCGTATAGGTATAGTGTCTTTAGAAACTGGGAAACATAAACAACTGGTTCATAAATCTTCTACAGTGTCTCCCATTTATTTCATCATATCTAGGGTCCCTTTTAGCATATTCTACTTAATATCCATCTTCCTGACCTGGGGAAAAGAAAACATAAAAGGGTGAGCTCAAATGCTCAGCAAGGGCAAATAAAGGAAATAAAAATCATATCATATCTTTTTTAAAATCAAAACCTGCAAAAGAGATCATAATATCTTATCATGGAATAAATCATAGAAGTGAAAATGAGATCCCCATAATCATAACATAAGACTTGAAACTTTGTGGCATGCACACATAATCATGGAAAATCATTTCTTGTTAGTCATGACTCATTGCCAAGACTATCTTAGTGGACAAAGTCCCTTTCTGAACCGAGTTCACTCCTCGTTTCAGTCATGTATCACTGAACTGAAATAACCTTCCGTTCCAGCCATGTCTATCTCATGAGATATAAAATCTTTACCCAATGCATTGGAGGGAGATATAGGTCCCACCCATCTTATAATGAATCCTTTCTTTTGTGTGCCACATAATCATAAAACATACATCATCGCATAACACATGTAACAAAAATGGGATTCTTGAAACATCATGACATCATAAATCAATTCATATAAGATAATGGAATTCATAAAAATAATTCCATCACAACATGATCAAATCAATGTAATAATAGGGATAAAAACAGAACCCTTTATTATCTTAGATGGAAAATAATTTTGATAAAACACTTGAACATTATTCTTGAGGAAAATATCCTTTCTACTTCAAAAACATTTTTCCTTTCTTAACATGTCATACAACTTTAAACTAAAAGAATTTGATTAAAAATAACTTGAAAACTTGTAAAGGAAGCTTCTTGGAAATAATGTTTTAAAAATCCATTCATGCCGTATAAGTTAAAAAAAACATTATTCGTACTTTTGTCGGAAAAGTCAAAAAGTACCTCGTACGAAAAACGACAAAAGATTCCTTTCATACATATTACTAAAAACTCACCGAAGGGTAAAATTGGATTTAAACTATTGTAAGTGGATGGAAACAATATTACATATTGAAGGAACATGGATGTGGATGATAAAATACACCCCAGTAAATACTTACGAATAAACAATCTCGGATAAAAATGAGATTGTGATATTTCCCTTACCTTAGGTCCGATTAGCTTTGTACGTGTCCGAAGCTCCTGTATAATGGTTTAAATAATGTTATTGACTTATTCCAGAATCATACATATTTATATGATATCATATATGGTCATATTATTAGCTTCTTGTTAGTAATATTTCATTGTTACTTGTTACTCGGGTCTTTATAACTTTTTGTTCTTATGCGTGTTTTGTCGAATAAATTCTTATTCTTATCTTTAGGTTATAGATAATTCATTTCCAGAATGGTATTCGTGTAGTATATACCATATTCATTCATTCAATTCATTTATATAATCATTATGAAATGAAGATCATGTAGAACGAGTCGCATCACATCGTGGAGACGGTATTCCGTACGTACGCACGAGTGATGATATCGTTCCTATGATCATGGAATTGTATTGGAGTATATATATATATTATTTCAGTATCAATATTACTTAATAATAATCATATATAGTTACTGATTACACCATTATACCCATCCTTGTAAGGTGATGGTGGAAAATAGATTACACCACGGCGTGGAGACGGTATTCCGTACGTACGCACGCGCGGTGATTTCATTTTTCCGTAGGATGGATAGAAGGTGAAATAGGGTTGTTTCATATTTATAATAACATATCAGTATGTAAGTAATACTGATGTTATTACTTTATTATGAAACAACTAAAGAAGAAGAAGTTGAAGAAGAAAGAAATTGAAAAGATCGGTAATGGATATTACCTCTTCTTTGGAACGCCTCTTTGAATCCTCCACTTAAGGAACTACGATTGGTCTTTGGAGAATACCAGGACCTCTTGGATTATTCTAGGGAAGTGGAGAGGAGAAAATGGCAGGGTTTGGCCGAGCTTGAGTGCTCAATTTGGTGTGAGGAGGGGGAGGAGGTTCCCTTTTATAAGGGAGGAGAGGGGCACCTTAGGAATATCTCAAAATATTATTTTATATTAAAGTCAAAATCGGTTTATAATGGTTCCAAAGGGTCTTATTTCGAAGCTAAAGTGGGGATGGGTCGAAATCCTATCAACCAATAGAATTTAGACAAGTTTAGGATATTATTTTAACCTTATCAATTAAATTTAACTCTAAGTTAAATAATTTAACTTTTACCATGTCTTTTTGTTTTCTTTCACTATATGGTTAATACACTTACTATAACATGCCAAACGAACCCCAAATTGTTTATTATTAATATATATATCCTTATCTAAGTCATTTGGCCGAACCATAGATTTTTAGGAATAAAATAACAATTAATAATATAATATTTTATTTAAAAACTATTTTGTGTCAATTTTGACACTATTTGATATATGATTTTTTCAAAGTCATAAAAGAATTATATGTTCAAAACAAGTTGATTAAATCAATACTAATATATCTTAGTAACCTAGAAAATTAGTGGAATTCATAAAAAGTCTCAAATTACATTTATTTGGGTATTTATATTATCAATTTTGTCAATATTTCATTAATAAGATAATTACTGCATCATCTTTGTGTCATAAATAAATTAAATTATTTGATGTCTAAAAATTCCAAATAAAATACCATCATGTAGGAAATCTTTTTAGCTTTCTAATGAATATTTACAATCGAATTTATCTTATGTATAACCCTATATTACAAATGATTTACTTATTAAACTTTGATTTTAACTATTTTAACCCTTCTTTAAATAAATTAATAATAAATGTCCTAATCTAATCCAAGTGGGCCTAAATGGTCATATTTTATTCCTAAGTTTGTTTTTGGTCGAATTACACTTGTCCAATAGAATTAGGACATGTGTTAGGGTAATATTAATATCATATTTACCCTTAGTTGCCCTATTTACTATTAACCGCGGTAAAAATAGTAAAAAGTTACTATTCACCAAAAAATTATTTTCATCTCATTGAACCACATTTTAGTCCTTGATATTAACCGTGTCTCTCGGATTTTTGAAATTCCATTCACAGAAGCGGTAAAATTAAGTTTTATGCAAAATTCAGTTTTTAACCTACCACTTAGTGGTTTCACTATTCATCAAAAATTGAATGTTTTCAGAAAAATACCAGAATTTCACCCTAGGCTAATTTCGATATTCTAAGTCCAAAAATGAAGTCCATTTTGAAAAATAAAATTTATAAAATTTCAAAAAGTGGTTATTACTATTCATAACGGCTAGTTTTAATAGCATATTGTTGTTTAGTGAAACTCGGTATTGCGTACGACGCAAGCTATCGAGGAAGGTCGCGATTGCGTGTAAAGCAAGCCAAGAAAGTGTTGTGTAGAAAAAGATTCCTTTGATGATTTATATAACATAAAAGTCTCAGGTGTTACATTCTACCCCCCTTAAAAAGAATTTCTCCCTCGAAATTCGTCACTTTGCAACAAACAAATGAGGATACTTCTCCCTCATCATATCCTCAAGCTCCCATGTAGCTTCTTAAAGTTGGTGGTTTCTCCATAAAACTTTCACCAAGCGAGTGGTCTTGTTTCGTAGGACTTTTTCGCTACGATCCAGAATCTCTATCGGCTGTTCTTCATAAGAAAGATCTTGCTCCAGCGGTACAACTTCTGAGCTGAGTACATGTGAAGGATCTGGTATGTACTTTCTCAGGAGAGATACGTGGAACACATCGTGAACTTGAGAGAGATTCGGTGGAAGCGACAATCGGTAAGCTACCTTCCCAACACGATCCAGTATTTCAAAAGGACCGATATATCTAGGGCTCAACTTCCCCTTCTTTCCAAATCTCATAACCCTCTTCCAGGGAGATATTCGTAAGAACACTTTATCACCCACTTCAAACTCTAGGTCTTTTCTTCGGTTGTCGGCAAAACTTTTCTGTCGACTCTGAGCTGCTCTTATGTGTTGTTGAATAGATCTGACCTTTTCTGCCATTTCATCAACGAGATCAGTTCCTAATTGCTTTCTTTCCCCAACTTCATCCCAGCAAGTTGGAGTCCTGCATTTCTTTCCATAGAGAGCTTCATAAGGAGCCATCTGAATACTGGAGTGAAAGCTATTATTATAAGAAAATTCCACCAAAGGTAGGTGTTGATCCCAACCTCCTTTGAAATCCATAGAGCAAGCTCTCAACATATCTTCTAGGGTTTGAATTGTTCTCTCAGACTGACCGTCTGTCTGGGGATGATAAGCAGTGGTGAAACTCAACTCTGTATCCAGAGTATGCTGAAGACTTCGCCAGAACTTCGAGGTAAATCTCGGATCTCGATCAGATATAATAGAAAGTGGTACTCCATGCAATCTTACCACTTCCTTTACATATATCCTGGCAAGCTGATCTAGAGAGAAATCCTCTCTAATAGGAATGAAGTGTGCAGACATTGTGAGACGATCAACTATGACCCAGATAGCATTATTGCCTTTGGATGTTTTAGGAAGTCCTGTGACAAAGTCCATAGTGATGTTTTCCCATTTCCATTCGGGTATGGGTAATGGTTGTAACATCCCCTTAGACTTCTGTCTCTCAGCTTTAACTTGTTGACAAACCAAGCATCGAGAGACATATTCAGCAACATCTCTTTTCATGCCATCCCACCAGAAGTACTCTTTCAGGTCCCTATACATCTTCGTGCTTCCAGGATGAATAGAGAATGAAGAACTATGAGCCTCATCCAGCAGCTCTTTCTTTAATTCGGGGATGGGAGGAACACAAACCCGATTCCTGAACTTTATTATCCCATCACAATCAAGGTTGAATTCAGGAACATTTCTCACCTTCTTTTGTAACTCGACATCTTCTTTCTGTGCCTCTTTAATCTTCACATATATAGATGGTTGAACATTCATTTGAGAAAGATAAGATTTTTCCCCTTCCATTATAATTCCAAGATCCATCCTTTGTAAATCCATAAATATTGGATCTTTTGTGATCCTCATCATGGATAAACTAGCATGGTCTTGTCGACTTAATGCATCTGCCACCTTGTTTGCTTTCCCAGGGTGGTAATGGATTGAGCAGTCATAATCCTTAATCAGCTCCAACCATCTTCTTTGGCGCATATTCAGCTCCTTTTGTGTGAAAATATACTTTAAACTTTTATGATCAGTATAAATATCACAACTTTCACCATAAAGGTAATGCCTCCAAATCTTTAATGCAATGATTACCGCAGCCAACTCCAAATCATGTGTTGGGTAATTTTGCTCATGGATTTTCAACTGTCGTGAGGCATAAGCTATCACCATATCATTTTGCATAAGAACACACCCCAATCCCTTCTTGGATGCATCACTATAGATCACAAACCTTTCTCCACTACAAGGCAGTGTGAGCACAGGTGCACTGGATAACCTTCTTTTCAACTCCTTGAAATTCTCTTCACATTCCTCTGTCCAGACAAACTTAACTCCTTTCCGAGTCAACTTGGTGAGTGGATTAGATAATCGTGAAAAATCTTTTACAAAACGTCGATAATAACCAGCCAAACCAAGAAAACTTCGGATCTCAGTTACTGTTGTTGGTCTTGACCATCTTTTGATAACCTCTGTTTTTGCTGGATCCACAGATATCCCCTCTTTTGAGATTATATGACCCAAAAATGCAACTTTTTGAAGCCAAAATTCACACTTGGTAAATTTGGCATAAAGATTCTCCTTTCTCAGGGTATTCAATATAATTCTCAAGTGATCTTCATGCTCTTCCTTGCTCTTTGAATAGACAAGAATATCGTCTATAAAGACTACCACAAATTGATCAAGATAGTCTCTAAAGACTCTATTCATTAGATCCATGAAGATAGCAGGGGCATTAGTAAGACCAAATGGCATCACTATAAATTCATAGTGTCCATACCTTGTACGGAAAGCCGTCTTTGGTATATCCTCCCTTTTGACCCTTAATTGATGATACCCTGAACGAAGATCAATCTTGGAAAAGTATTGAGCTCCGCGTAGTTGGTCAAATAAGTCATCAATGCGTGGGAGAGGATATTTGTTCTTGATAGTGATCTTGTTAAGTTCTCGATAATCAATGCAGAGTCTCATTGATCCATCTTTCTTCTTAACAAATAGAACAGGTGCTCCCCAAGGTGACGCACTAGGGCGTATGAATCCCTTATCAAGATTCTCTTGGAGTTGCTTCTTCAATTCCTGCAACTCAATTGGGGCCATTCTATAAGGTGTCTTTGAAATAGGCAAAATACCCGGTACGAGTTCTATTGAAAACTCAACTTCACGATTTGGTGGAAGACCCGGCAATTCCTCCGGAAGGACATCATCAAACTCCCGTACAATGGGCATATTCTTAATCGTGAGTTTCTCACCAACCATTTGAGACAAATAACCTTCATTTAGTGGAATCAATACCCATAAGATGGAAGAAATTTCCACTGGAAGGTTATGTTAATCCTTGCATTGGTATACGATCGTAGATTGATCTGGAATATGAAATGTGACTTCCCTTCTTTGGCAATTGATATGAGCTCCATGTAGAGAAAGCCAATCCATGCCAAGAATCACATCAAATTCCACTAAAGGAAGGATCACAAGATTTGCAGGAAGCACTTTCCCAAAAACTTCGATCGGAGAAGAATTATAAACTTTTGATGCGATTGATGTGCCATTAGGTGTTGTCACAGCTAACTCAACATATAATTGTTGAGGTAGTACGGTGATACCCTTAGATAATTTTTCAGAAATAAAAGAGTGGGTGGATCCAGAATCAAATAAAACATTTGCTACTTTAGAGTGGATGGTAAGTGTACCTTTCACCACATCGTTATCGTACTCCACATCGCTGATAGAAATTGCATGTGACTTTCCTTTGTCTTTAGCCTTAAGAGTTTGTTGACGTCGACCATCATCATCAACCCTTGGATTTGGGCATTGATTGGAATAATGCCCCATCTCCTTGCACTTGAAACATTGAAGTGTAGCAGGTTCATTCTGTGTATCCCTTCCTTTGTTGGCATCATTAGACATCTTCTTCCCATTATCACGGCATTCAAATGCCCGATGACCTTCCTTTCCACATTTAAAACATTTACTTGTCCCTTTAAGACAACTCCCTCCATGTTTCTTTCCACACTTTGAGCATAAGGGAAAGTTCATCTTCTTTTCCGTGTGCTCTTTAGAGTTTCCTTTGAATTCCATCTTCCTCTTCTTATCAAACCCATGTGACTGATGGGTTACTCCAATCTCCATCTCGACTTTGAGAGCACATCGAACGATTTCCTCGTAGCTATTGAAGTCCCTTATGGCTAACGCCCTTCGAAGACTTGGTTTTAAGCCACTAAAGAATCGATCGATCTTACTCTCAGGTTGGATAATAATACCAGAAGCGTACCTTGCAAGTCTTGTAAAATTTGCTTCATAGGTACTAACAGATTCATCATCCCTTTGCTTCAGTTCAAGGAACTCTTTCTCCATCTTTGTTCAGAGAATACGAGGGAAGTACTTATTGAAAAATAAGTTCTTGAACTCGTCCCATTCCATAGACTCAATTTCATCCCTTTGCCTCGTATTCTTAACAAGATTCCACCATTGATCCGCATCTCCTTCCAAACGATACACTGCTAAGATGACTTTATCATGCTCAGAACATTAAAGAACTGAAAATATCTTTTCAGTAGTACTAATCCATTGTTCAGCAACTAATGGATCAGTAGACCCGCTGAAAGATGGTGGACGCTGCCTCATGAAGGATTCAACAGAATGTTGCTCCCTCCATTGTTCGTTTGGAAATCCTGCATGATTCATAGCTTGAGAAAGTTGTGTGAGCATGGCTACAAGATTTTGCATTCCAGCTCCCATATCGTTTGGTTGCTCAGGGGGACAATCATTGCATTGCCCATCGCATTCCGCATTAACACGGTTCCTTCGGGTTCCAGCCATTGACTAAAACCAAGAAGAATAGTGTGAGCAACACTAATTATAATAGGAAACCACATAATTCAAGAATAAAATTTTCATGCTTATGGTCTTATCCTAGGTTATTCATGGCCATTTCTAGGATTGTGTTCTATGCTTAGACTTATCCTTAGGGTTCTTACTAAGGCTTTCACATCCTAGTTTCCAAAGGTTGACTATACCTTTCCTCTGATACCAACTATAACGACCCATACATTACATACATTGTTAATACTTCAAAATTGAAGCACACTTATTACAACATATGACAAAACCACAAAGGACCGTATAGGTATAGTGTCTTTAGAAACTGGGAAACATAAACAACTGGTTCATAAATCTTCTACAGTGTCTCCCATTTATTTCATCATATCTAGGGTCCCTTTTAGCATATTCTACTTAATATCCATCTTCCTGACCTGGGGAAAAGAAAACATAAAAGGGTGAGCTCAAATGCTCAGCAAGGGAAAATAAAGGAAATAAAAATCATATCATATCTTTTTTAAAATCAAAACCTGCAAAAGAGATCATAATATCTTATCATGGAATAAATCATAGAAGTGAAAATGAGATCCCCATAATCATAACATAAGACTTGAAACTTTGTGGCATGCACACATAATCATGGAAAATCATTTCTTGTTAGTCATGACTCATTGCCAAGACTATCTTAGTGGACAAAGTCCCTTTCTGAACCGAGTTCACTCCTCGTTTCAGTCCTGTATCACTGAACCGAAATAACCTTCCGTTCCAGCCATGTCTATCTCATGAGATATAAAATCTTTACCCAATGCATTGGAGGGAGATATAGGTCCCACCCATCTTATAATGAATCCTTTCTTATGTGTTCCACATAATCATAAAACATACATCATCGCATAACACATGTAACAAAAATGGGATTCTTGAAACATCATGACATCATAAATCAATTCATATAAGATAATGGAATTCATAAAAATAATTCCATCACAACATGATCAAATCAATGTAATAATAGGGATAAAACAGAACCCTTTATTATCTTAGATGGAAAATAATTTTGATAAAACACTTGAACTTTATTCTTGAGGAAAATATCCTTTCTACTTCAAAAACATTTTTCCTTTCTTAACATGTCATACAACTTTAAACTAAAAGAATTTGATTAAAAATAACTTGAAAACTTGTAAAGGAAGCTTCTTGGAAATAATGTTTTAAAAATCCATTCATGCCGTATAAGTTAAAAAAAACATTCTTCGTACTTTTGTCGGAAAAGTCAAAAAGTACCTCGTACGAAAAACGACAAAAGATTCCTTTCATACATATTACTAAAAACTCACCGAAGGGTAAAATTGGATTTAAACTATTGTAAGTGGATGGAAACAATATTACATATTGAAGGAACATGGATGTGGATGATAAAATACACCCCAGTAAATACTTACGAATAAACAATCTCGGATAAAAATGAGATTGTGATATTTCCCTTACCTTAGGTCCGATTAGCTTTGTACGTGTCCGAAGCTCCTGTATAATGGTTTAAATAATGTTATTGACTTATTCCAGAATCATACATATTTATATGATATCATATATGGTCATATTATTAGCTTCTTGTTAGTAATATTTCATTGTTACTTGTTACTCGGGTCTTTATAACTTTTTGTTCTTATGCGTGTTTTGTCGAATAAATTCTTATTCTTATCTTTAGGTTATAGATAATTCATTTCCAGAATGGTATTCGTGTAGTATATACCATATTCATTCATTCAATTCATTTATATAATCATTATGAAATGAAGATCATGTAGAACGAGTCGCATCACATCGTGGAGACGGTATTCCGTACGTACGCACGAGTGATGATATCATTCCTATGATCGTGGAATTGTATTGGAGTATATATATATATTATTTCAGTATCAATATTACTTAATAATAATCATATAGAGTTACTGATTACACCATTATACCCATCCTTTTAAGGTGATGGTGGAAAATAGATTACACCACGGCGTGGAGACGGTATTCCGTACGTACGCACGCGCGGTGATTTCATTTTTCCGTAGGATGGATAGAAGGTGAAATAGGGTTGTTTCATATTTATAATAACATATCAGTATGTAAGTAATACTGATGTTATTACTTTATTATGAAACAACTAAAGAAGAAGAAGTTGAAGAAGAAAGAAATTGAAAAGATCGGTAATGGATATTACCTCTTCTTTGGAACGCCTCTTTGAATCCTCCACTTAAGGAACTACGATTGGTCTTTGGAGAAGACCAGGACCTCTAGGATTATTCTAGGGAAGTGGAGAGGAGAAAATGGCAGGGTATGGCCGATCTTGAGTGCTCAATTTGGTGTGAGGAGGAGGGGGAGGAGGTTCCCTTTTATAAGGGAGGAGAGGGGCACCTTAGGAATATCTCAAAATATTATTTTATATTAAAGTCAAAATCGGTTTATAATGGTTCCAAAGGGTCTTATTTCGAAGCTAAAGTGGGGATGGGTCGAAATCCTATCAACCAATAGAATTTAGACAAGTTTAGGATATTATTTTAACCTTATCAATTAAATTTAACTCTAAGTTAAATAATTTAACTTTTACCATGTCTTTTTGTTTTCTTTCACTATATGGTTAATACACTTACTATAACATGCCAAACGAACCCCAAATTGTTTATTATTAATATATATATCCTTATCTAAGTCATTTGGCCGAACCTTAGATTTTTAGGAATAAAATAACAATTAATAATATAATATTTTATTTAAAAACTATTTTGTGTCAATTTTGACACTATTTGATATATGATTTTTTTCAAAGTCATAACAGAATTATATGTTCTAACCAAGTTGATTAAATCAATACTAATATATCATATTAACCTAGAAAATTAGTGGAATTCATAAAAAGTCTCAAATTACATTTATTTTGGTATTTATATTATCAATTTTGTCAATATTTCATTAATAAGATAATTACTGCATCATCTTTGTGTCATAAATAAATTACATTATTTGATGTCTATAAATTACAAATAAAATACCATCATGTAGGAAATCTTTTTAGCTTTCTAATGAATATTTACAATCGAATTTATCTTATGTATAACCCTATATTAAAAATGATTTACTTATTAAACTTTGATTTTAACTATTTTAACCCTTCTTTAAATAAATTAATAATAAATGTCCTAATCTAATCCATGTGGGCCTAAATGGTCATATTTTATTCCTAAGTTTGTTTTTGGTCGAATTACACTTGTCCAATAGAATTAGGACATGTGTTAGGCTAATATTAATATCATATTTACCCTTAGTTACCCTATTTACTATTAACCGCGGTAAAAATAGTAAAAAGTTACTATTCACCAAAAAATTATTTTCATCTCATTGAACCACATTTTAGTCCTTGATATTAACCGTGTCTCTCGGATTTTTGAAATTCCATTCACAGAAGCGGTAAAATTAAGTTTTATGCAAAATTCAGTTTTTAACCTACCACTTAGTGGTTTCACTATTCATCAAAAATTGAATGTTTTCAGAAAAATACCAAAATTTTACCCTAGGCTAATTTCGATATTCTGAGTCCAAAAATGAAGTCCATTTTGAAAAATAAAATTTATAAAATTTCAAAAAGTGGTTATTACTATTCATAACGGCTAGTTTTAATAGCATATTGTTGTTTAGTGAAACTCGGTATTGCGTACGACGCAAGGTATCGAGGAAGGTCGCGATTGCGTGTAAAGCAAGCCAAGAAAGTGTTGTGTAGAAAAAGATTCCTTTGATGATTTATATAAAATAAAAGTCTCGGGTGTTACACCTAAGGTTGTTTTTGGTTGAATTACACTTATCCAATAGAATTATTACATGTGTTAGGGTAATAATAATATCATTTTTACCCTTAATTACCGTATTTACTTTTAACCGTGGTAAAAAAAAGTAAAAAGTTACTATTCACCAAAAATTATTTTCATCTCATTGAACCACATTTTACTTACTGATAATCAACCGCGTCTCTCGGATTTTTTAAATTCCACTCACATAAGCGGTAAAATTATGTTTTATGAAAAATTCATATTTTTAAACTACCACTTAGTGGTTTCACTGTTAATCAAAAAATGAAAGTTTCCAGAAAAATACCAAAAATTAGGCCTAAGCTATATTTGATATTATGAACTTATAAATGATGTCTATTTTACCAAATTCAAAACATATCAGTTGCATTAATTAATTTAAAAATTAATTCCCGTCGTCAAAACAAATATCGTGTTTTTAAAAGATAATAACAATCAAAAGATTGACACTTGTTTCTGTTTTGTTTAAATGTGAAATTACATCCAATGAAAAACATTGTATTAAATTGTAAAAATATATTCTAAATATATTTTAAAACCACTCAAATTAATAATTTACCACTATTAATTATTTCGATTAAAAAAGTTGTTTTTAATTTAAATTTAGTAAGTTTCACTATTCATCAGAATATGAAAGTTATCCGAAAAGTACCAAAATTTCACCTTAGGCTAAATTTGATACTCCGAATCAAAAAATGAAGTCCATTTTGAGAGATAAAATTTATAAAATTTTAAAAGGTTGTTATTACTATTCATAACGGCTAGATTTGATAATATTTTAATAGCATATCGTTGTTTAGTGAAACTCGGTATTGCGTACTACACACGCTATTGAGGAAGGTCGTGATTGCGTGTAATGCAAGGCATGTCAAGGATGCATATTGTGCAAGATCCTTTTGGTGTAGCATACAACACAAGACATTAATTAAATTAAAAAGAATATTTTTCATAAAATCTCGGGGTGTTACAGGCGGATTCCAAAAAATGCTCCGTTTTGTCCAATTGTGTTCTTTCCCAAAACCATAAATTTTCTATTGGTTTATTTTCGGTCCAAAAGTGATAAAAGGTAATGAAAATACAACTGATTGTAACTTTGTACCTGAGATCATTTTTGGAGGTTCATCTCTTTCAATTCAGCCTTTTCTAAAATGAGATTTATTCCTCCGAAAAGGATGATCGATTGGAAGAAATCTGCGATGACAGTCAAAATAGCAAGGTTTTTTTCAATTCACGAGCATAAATGCTTTCTTGTCTCCCATAAAGTAAGGACATGATTTTGGACCATGTGTACTCCATCCAGATAACATACCATATGCCGGGAAGTCACTAATTTTCCACATCAAAGGAGCTTTCATTACAAAATTCTTGTTTTGCAGCAGCACCATATGTACCAACACCATGACTCTACAATAAATTTAACTCATCAATCAATGGTATCAAATAAACATCAATATTCTTTTTTCGGATGTCCTGGAATTTATAATGTCAAAAAGATATAAGGATCTTTCATCAACATCCATGGAGGAAAATTGCACTGCGTTGTAAAGACAGGCCAACAGGAATACTGACTACCAAAAGATCTATATAGACAAAAACCATCAGTAGAAAGACCCAATCGCACGTTCTGGGATTCTAAAGAAAAAGGCAGATTCACTTGATCAAAATGTTTCCATGAATCCCCATCAGATGGATGAATCAAGCTTTTACCATTTGAAATATTGGTTTTGTGCCATGACATCATTGTCGCTGTGTTCTGAGACATAAATAAACACTGCAACCTGGGTGTAAGCGGGAAATAACTCAACTGTTTTACAGGAATCAATCCAGACATCCCTGATGGAGCTTCTTTATACCTCGATTATCCACATGTGGGACAACTATCCAACGACTCATTTTCACTAGAATATAAGATGCAATAGTTTAAACAAGAATGGATCTTCTGATAACTACGGCCCAGATTTCGAACGAGTCTCTTGTTCTCATAATAATTAGCAGTCAACACATTTCCTTCAGGTAATAGTGCTTTAACCAAAGAAAATATCTGATTAAAACAGTTATTTGACATTCCATTATCTAATTTAATAGCCATAAATTTTGCAACTGCTTCTAATTTTCTTATCTTGCAACCAGGATATAATGCATCCTCAGTAGACCTAAACAACTCAGCAAATTCAGATTGTGCCAACTCGGGAGGTAAATGAACATCATCCTCGATTTTTGTTTATTGAACGGATGACCCGACAACATCATGTACTAAATTCTGAAACCGTGATGGATCTGAAATCAAATTATTAGTATCTTCACTAGAACTGCGTTCATCGTGTTGATACCAAAAAATATAATTATATTGAAAACCATAATTCAATAGATGTTTCCCAATGATGTAAAATGTCTCAAACGTTCTCTGAGAACATTTATTACAAGGACACTTAATTGTACCTTCTGAAAAAAATTATGGGTTTGATGATGCAAATGATAAGAAAGCTTCAACACCATCAACATATACAGGATTTAAACTAAAACTGTTTGGATTTCTGCGCTGATTTATCCAAGAACGATCATCTAATAATGATTGATGTTGATTTCCTTGTTCCATATTCATATATATATGTTTATACAAAATTTAAAACCATTCCTGTTGTTAAATAATTTGATATCAGAAAAACAATATCCTAAAAAAAGAAGATACATAATTATAGTTATTTATTAGTAATTACCTATAATTATAGGCGACACAGTTAGTTTGTAATCAACCCCACTAATTATTATTAATTTAACAATACTTAGAAATACTTGGAAAAATGAAATATGCTTGAATAATGAAATAAAATTTTTTAAATCATCGTTGTGGAGATTATATTACTAATTATTCTTATTTTTCCGACGGCTCATCTCTTTTTAACTTTCTCCCGACTGAAATCAGTTTGAAAAACTTGCTCTGACACACCTTAGAGCACATTTTTTATACTGATTTCAGTGGGAGAAATTAGCAAAGATATGAGAAGTTGAACAAAAGGTCACCGCTAATCCGCTGGAAATTGTGCCAATTTATAACCATGTACTTGAATTTATTTGATTTTTGATTAATAATTAGTAATTATTACTAATTATTACAAATATCAATATTTCCAACAGATTTTGCTCTATTCTTAACATGTTCAAATCTTAAAGAGTCGTCAATTTTCAGGTAATGCCTAATAAAAAGTTTGGGTCAACCTTGTCCAATTTAACCTCTATAATTGTCCTTACTTGGTTGATCATCTCACAAGTAGTGTTGCAATAGGACGACACATGTACTGAGAAAGACATGACTTGGTTTTCCTTATTGCAATGCTACTTGCGAGGTGATCAACTAATCAAGAACAATTATAGAGTTTACATTGGACACAATTGACACAAACTTTTTATTGGGAATGACATGAAAATTGGCGACCCTTTAAGATTTGAACTATTATGAATAAAGAAAAACATGTTGAAAATATTGATAATTGCAATATTTTATAAATTTTTTATAATTTTAATAATTTTTATATTTTTTTATAAATATTAATCATATAATAATAAAAAAATTATATTATTTGTATTATTTAATTATTAATATTAGAGTAATATACTATCTTAAATTATGTTACTATTTATGTTACTAATTATATTACTAATTATGTTACTAATTAGAAATGCGACGATATGCCTATAGGTCAGGTGGTTAATCAATCAATGAATAGAAAAACAAAGGTAATTGACCTCTCATCTACCTCAATTTTCTTTTCATTTGTGTGTTGAGCTTGACAGAAAACTTCTCCCTCCACATGTAATATGTGCTTTTACTGTCAAAATTATAAACCTCCTCGCCTCTATATTGGCGAGGAGGTTGATAATTTTGACACTAAAACCCGATATTACATGTGGAGGTAGAAGATTCCTTTCAAGCCTCAACACACAAATGAAAAGAAAATTGAGGTAGATGAGCGGTCAATCACGCTTGCTAATTTTCCTAATTGTTTTTAATTCTTTCTGAATTGATTGTAATTATTTCCTAATTATGTAATTGTTTCCTAATTATGTAATTGTTTCCTAATTATGTAATTGTTTCCTAATTAAATCAAATTGTTTCCTAATTATATCTAATTGTTTCCAAATTATTATAATTTTTTCCTAAATATTATAATTTTTTCGTAATTAATATAATTGTTTCCAAATTAAATCTAATTGTTTCATAATTAAATCTAATTATTTTTTATTTAAATCTAATTGTTTACTAATTAAATCTAATTGTTTTATAATTAAATCTAATTGTTTACTAATTAAATCTAATTGTTTTCTAATTAAATATAATTGTTTCCTAATTAAATATAATTGTTTCTTAATATAATATAATTGTTTCCTAATTAAATCTAATTGTTTCCTACTTAAATCTAATTGTTTCCTAATTAAATCTAATTTTTTCCTAATTAAATATAATTGTTTCCTAATTATTTCTAATCAATTAAATCTAATTATTTCCTAATTATTTGATAATTATTTTAATTAAATCTAGTTAAATTTAATTATTTATTAATTATTTGATAATTTTATATTTATGTCTAATTATTACCAAAAAATCCCCCGGGAGTGTTGAAGCAAGAGTGCAGTAAGGCCCACTGTCGTGTACCAGGTTACCCTGAGTCAAGCTCGAAAAACCTTGTCAGAGTTTTCACTCCTAGGTACATCTGTGCCAGAGCCGCCTCTACTTGATCGTATCCAGACAAGGATTATTTGGTACAACTACATAATCTAATTATACTATACAGCTAAACATTCTATTAAAAAAATAAAATTAACAATTAAAAATAAAATTAACAATTAAAAATAATTTAACATTTAAAAAAAAAATTAACAAATAAAAAAATATAAAAACCTTTGAAGTAATCTGCGCCTTCTAACTCCTTCCTTCATTTTCTTGAAAGAAAAAATTAAAAAAAAAATCTACTCAGAACTGAAAATTAGAGAGAGTGAAGAATAGAGATCTGAATGTTATGGAAAAAACGAGTGGGTGTATATATAGGTTAGATTATTTGGGACGGTCGTATTTGGGACGGGATACCATTGCAAATACTAGGTATTGCGATGGGATACCGTCACAAATGCCTTCACCCACATTAAATACATGCAGCGGGTAAAAGGACTTTTGTATCGGGCCCATCGCAAATAGCCACCATTAGCGACATGCGGATATCCCCATCGCAAATTCCTATTTACCACCGCCGGTATTGGCAATGGGGCATGTCACAAATACCTTCGCCCGCATTAATTACGGGCAGCGGTAAAAGGACTTTTGCAACGGGCCCGTTGCAAATAGCCACCATTAGCGAAGGGCAGATATCCCCGTCGCAAATTTCTATTTACCACCGTCGATATTTGCGACGGGCGGATACCCCGTCCCAAATTCCTATTTACCACCGCCGGTATTTGCGATGGGACCCATCACAAGTACCGCCTGTGAATACTTTGTTGCAACGGTTTAAAGGCGACCGTCAGAAATAGGCTTTACAGCGGCCGGTATTGGTGATGGGGCCCATCATAAATAACACCTGGGAAATATTTTTTTGCAACGCGGCAATTTCCCCATCGCAAATAGGCTTCCTGCATTTTGGCACGCAAACAGGGCCATTACAATTGCAATGGGTCCTGTATTTCCGTCGCAAATAACTGACCATTTGCGATGGGAATATATTACCCTCGCAAATACACTTTTCATCGGAGTTTTTGAGATGGGAATAATGCCCATCACAAATACCCCATCACAATAAGCGTTTTTTCCCGTAGTGAGTGCCCTTCCACCACTACAGTACCCACCGATCTACATTACCACTGCTGCTATAGTACCACTACAGTAATACTACAGTACCCTGCGCCCAATGGGTTTTGAACCCCCATTTTACATATAGGATTACAGGGTGATTACCACTAAGCCAAACCCCAACTACTATCATACAAAAATAGTCAAATCCATGAAGACAATTCACATGGTGTGAGTAACTTTGAAGTCTTAAAAGTCATTTTTTCAAAAACATATAATTGTGAAAGCCATTTGAAGGAGGTATATTCAATTATTATCAATTTTATATTTCTTCGATGACTCAAGGGATATCTAAATCATACTACAACAATGAGCATTATGGAATGGTTTTCTATATTTTATAAGAAAACATTTTGGGGTTATAGGAAATCACCCCATATTTATGGCGGTTTTATTTAAATGTTACTTGAGGAGAATGTGTCAAATTAAAACCAAATAGATTCATCCCAAGGGGATCTTTTGTGGAGTTTATCACGTTTCCCTTGGGTGGTTGGTTGTGCCTTGATTCCAAGGTCATGTTGAAATGTGTGGTAAGGATATTATTGGTGTTTTTATAGGGTTTATTTTTATGTTGTCATCCATTGGGTAATTCTATGAAAATAACATATAAATGTAGATATTTTGCATTGCCCTATGGGATATGTTGAAATGGTCATTCAGTCATATTTTGTTTTTGAAGGGTCTGACCTATTACATGAGGTTTGGTTATTCCTTCTTCAGTTAGGTCATTTCTTTAAAGTAGTAATTTTTTATCCCACTCCCCCATTTTTATATTATTTTGATCCCCCTTCCCTTTTATTAAATATTGATTAGAATTTGTTTCACCATACTAAATCTATGTAATCTTCTCCACCATATTCTCTCTTTCTCTTTGTGGTTCATCCACTAATTTTGGATGGTTTCATCTATGAATTTGATGAAAAAATACACCAATTCATGGTAGTTTTATATTTGATTCATAGTGATTTATGGTATTGTGGCTATAGTATTCCTACGTATGATAATTGATGCATGTTTCTTATCACATGTAAAATGGTGTGCCCAAGTATTTTTTTTGCAGTTCAACCTAATTAGAATGGAATTGATGGTAAATTTAGGGGATTTGTTAAGACATTTTAGAGGAATTATATGAGGCTTTCACACATAATTGGTCGATATTTGTATGTTGTGATGTTTCTTGGGGAATTTTCAATTGTTATTCATTACTGGATTATGTTGGATAATTATTTATTAATTTTTATAATTACATATTATAGCCTTGAGATACGAGAAAGGGGCTCAAGAGCATTGTGATTCTTAGTCTAATCATGGATAAATATTGTAAATGGGAAATGGAATGGGGTAAATCTAACATTATGTTAGGTATCCCCTTTAATATAAAGAAATATTAATGACTGAATGTGCATGTTTGTGAATGATAGTGGACTGGGTTCAGGCTTGTGGGTATAGACTAGTTGGGCTCAAAGTGCCTCATGAGGCTAGGGTAGATCCATATAAAATACATTTGGTTATTTAGTTCTGGTCCATGATTTTTAAAAATTCACATTGGCAGTACATGTAAGGATAATGGAGTCATAAAAAAATATATGCACCTCTGTGTTGTATTTTTTGGTGTGAAGAGTTTTGTTTGGCATGGGGAGAGTTTAGTGATCATGTTTAGGGGAATCCAAGTGGTTAACCCTTATGAATGTATTTGTTAAAATTTGGGATTGGCATTTATCTAGGAACATGTACAAGGAATGTCCTAGGAGATGGAAATAACATAATTGTGAGTGGTAGGTTGTTGTTAAAGATCCTAGTAGCTTGTGATAAGATGTTGGTCATGGGATGATCATTGGATTAGATGGTAGAAGTGAATAACCACTCACTATAATGTTCCTAGAGTAAACTGTTGATAATGATGCTGATACATAAGATTCCCTATCTTCATGGTTCCTTAGGGAATCAGATTGATTCTATGTAACTATTTAGATACCTTAGTTTGTGGTTGGATTCTAGTGTTGTTCTAGTGATGTGATTTGGTGATAGAATATACTCCATGATTACCTTTGAGGGGGTGTATGGACTCTAAGATGCTTAATGTTTAATGTGGATGGATATGACCTATTATTTATGATTTTATGTTGTGTAAGGACTAAGTGCATGGAATTGTATTGAGATCTAATATACCTATAATTTATTATCAGGATGGTTTTTTGGTTGATATTGGTGATGGTTGAGATTGGTCATGGTGGAAGAACAAAAAAACATAGACGATATATGCAAACATTCACATAAAGATATTCCCACGTCAAATGGAATTCCCATAAGGTATCTCAAAAACATAGTAGAATCCAATTTATAAATCATAACAAACATTGTAACCATGTATAAGAATTTACAAATATTCATGAAACAAAAAAAAGGAAACAAAATCACTCACCCAACTCAACTTCACATGAGAACCAACAACAAAAATTCAACCAAGGTTAAAGTAATATGAAAACACTCAATTACACTTTTGAAGATAAATTTACATTTTATCAACTCTTTATATGCACACATATATTGGAATACTAAATTAAATCCTTTTAAACACCTTTTTTCATAATAAATATATCTTAAAAACACTGCTATAATGCATAAAAACAAACCATAATCGTGAGAAACTCATTTTGAATTTAATTAGGAATGATTATAAATTGAGATATTATTATAATAATTTACATAATACATACACCTACCTCAACAACGTGAGAATGATATAAAAATCTCATAGAGGGATGAACAATTCATGAGGAGAAATACACACACTATATAATCAATGAAAATTAAACCAAACATCATAAATATCCTCTCAGGTCCATCCAAGAGAGATCTAAGACAATAGATAAGTAGGAACCCAGTGACGAAAAATATGATTAGATGAAAAACACCATAAAACAATGAATACAATTCTTAGGAACCTTGTGGAGGCTTCAAATGAGATTATAGTGTATGGGAGGAGTAACGACACAAAGAGGTGTGGTGAGGGTGGAGAGGGCGACGAGGGCGGAGAGGAATGGTGGGGGGTAGTGACAAGGTGTGGGGAGGGGCGGAGAAGGGTCAGGTATGGATTCAGGGAGTCAGGGGTTTGGGGTGTTTGGGGATGGAGAGTGGGCCATCTATTAAAAACTTTTAATGCTTTAGCGGTAGTATTTTAGAAACTGCCTCTATATTAACTAAAAAATATAACGGTTGTTTAATAAACTACTGTAAAACCATTAGTTTGGTGTAGTGGTACTGATTTACCCCCATCTTAGTGCTCCTCATTCGTACATGTGAACATAACATTGATTCTACAATATGTGTATCAATA